>LR989969.1:7390307-9790307 GCA_905147015.1 Laspeyria flexula | reverse complement strand
TGATACTCAGATAAAATCTTTGCTGAAGTGAAATCGCTTATAAATTTAACCAAGATTTCGATACCAATGATTACTGAATCGATAAAAGGTCAGCCTACAGAGCATAATCGAGTTCTTTTATTTATTACGAGTGAAAATTAACGGCACCTTTTGATTTATATTTTAACATTATTGATATTGTAACCTTCGTGGAAAAAAAAAGGTGTTAAAACATAACAACACATACACAACAACAAACATATACAACAACAAAATTATCGTTGAACTAACGATAATTTTTTAAGATTAAAATTATAGTCAATCAATTTCTTTTGTCTACAGGTTATTATGATAGTGGTGGTGATTTTAATCCATATTATTTGATTATATTCTCGTAATTGTGTTTAAAATAAACACCATTACGAGATTGACATCTGCAAACCTGGATGTCCATCATCAGCAAAGATCTAAAAACAACTTAAGCAGACCACACAACGACTCAGAACCACTGGAATAGGATGACGAGGAGAGTCAGCCCCAAATTTATTTATTTATAAAACTTTATTTATTAAAATTTCTGTACAAAAGGCGGGCTTAATACTAGAAGTATTTCTACCAGCCAACCTTTGGGTGGTGCAGATATGAGAACAAAATTACATGGGGTAAGGCAAAAAGAGAGAGTCTTATATTTTAATCAAAACGTCCGTTTTTTTTTTTTGACTGGCCTGTTGGTTTAGTGGTTAATGACCCTGACTGCTAAGCCGGAGGTCGTGGGTTCGATCCCCACCCAGGACAAAACTTTGTGTGATGAGCATAAAGGTTTGTTCTGTGTCTGGGTGTAATTTATCTATAATATGTATGTATTTACAAAAAAAATGTATTTAAGTAGTATATCAGTTGTTTAGTACCCATAACACAAGCAAATATAATTGCTTACTTTGGGACTAGATGGCGCTGTGTGAATGTGGTAGAATATTATATTATATTAAATAAAAAGTGTACCTATCTATTAATAGGTGGTGACATGGTACGGTCTCTTTCATGCAGCTACCAAACAAAAAAACCATATTAATTAATCAAAAATGTAATTTAAACGTAACCTTGATCAAAACAATAAATTAATACACTTGCAAACCAAATTAATATAAAGAGGAAGTTCATTTATAAATACTGTTTAATGAGAAACGTAACATTTTCTCACGTTTTTCGTAAGGAAATTTCTAAATTCGTGGGAATTTGGCGCCATATTGACGTTTGTATATAAAGATATTAAGTTGTTAAAACTATCACATATATGTTTGTGTGTTTAGATATTAACACCTTTAGGTATTCACAAACATTAGCAGTTGTACAAAAACATATAATATGTATATGTTACTAACTAAATATTTTGGAAGAATTTGAAAGGAACTTAAATTTGTCAAAACGTAGCGGCTTCACGTCTTGTATCCCTGTAGAGTAGTACCATGTACCTAATAGGTGGGGAGCCAATCACCATTAACAGAGCAAATTTCTAAACTATGGGCTGTTAGAATTTGATGATAGTACTCAACACCTTATTTGCTCGAAACAGAACCTCTGCGCCATTGCCACAACTTTTTGACAACGTCATAGATTATTTAAGAATTGATTATTATAGTAAAAAGTTATTAATCCAAAAAAAGCGCAGCGTAAGAAGCCCTCTCACCAGATGGACCGACGACCTATGACCGATTTCAATAATCTATCTATCTATGGATTTGGCTACTAAAGTTAGAATTTTGACATAAGCTCCATACAAAATGTGTCAAAATTTTATATAGCCTTTATAAGCCGTGATATTATTATAGCCTACAAACAAATACACTCTTCAACTTTATAATATTAGTATAGGTACTTAAAGAGATTCGGGGATGAATACGAATATTATAACAACACCTTGCACTTCCAAATCGGTCACACTATTTAGTTTACAAGAGACAAGTGGAGCCGCAGGCCATAGTTAGTGCATATATAATAGAAGTAGGCTATTAATTAGCTTTCATCTGATACCCATATTGCGATAGCACTAAAAAAACGTCTGTTTTGACAATTTACGTCCGCCATATTGGTTTTTTGTTGACGTCCTATAGATGACACTCGGGGGAAAATTACGAATCTAATGACACCTCACACTTTAAAATTAGCCAAGCCGTTTAGGCTACAGAAGGTCACAATGGAACAGATATGCCCACATACATACCTACATACATACGCGCGAAAAACATTACCCTCCTTTTTGGCAGTCGGGTAAAAATAATACGTTACAACAAATAATAATTCAAACTATAGTTTGGCACAACACACAATATGTCATGTCTTTCCCCACATCTCCTAGCTTCAATTTCCCGTTACCAAAACGCTTAATCGTCCACTTTCTATGTCAATAAATGTGGAATAATGTTATGCGAACACACCTAGTATCGCATAAAATTTGCGCAGAATATTTTTAAAGATGTGGAATAAATTAAGAGGGTTCATACAGAAATCCATGAAATCACGAGATTTCCACGTTCGCTACAGAATATGTCTTTATATGTAGCGAAGTAATTTTTGGCATACATAGACAACAGTTTTCTTGTCTAAAAAGTGTATTAAGAAAAACAGACTATTTATTATTAGTATTTTAGTTAGACCAGTTCTTTCGCACAGTGTTTTAAGAAATTCTACGAAACAAGCCTACTTTCAGATTCGCCAGGGACTAAAGTAATTGAAATGCATAGAAAAAAAAGCTTGTTTTAAGTTCTACATATAGTCCTTTAGTTAGTGTATTGAAAAAATATTAGAAATATTCATTTTTTTATAACTAAAACTTAAGAACTAAATTTTTAAAAACGTTGAACTTTGATCAAGTTTGATTAGAATTTTGGTACACTATATATGTTTAAAAAGTCGATTTTTTTACATCTAATTATTAAACAAGATGTTGTCATTTATAAATGTCCATAATATTTTCGAAATCCCTTTAGAAATATTTTAAAATGATTTTTGAAAAGAGCCTAAAAACGCCTTATATTTCGGCGCACAGGCCGTGAGAAATCAGTACCGGCTGAGGCCTTCTAGAGAGAGGACGTAACGCTTTGCTTCCCGCGCTCCCGGTCCGATGTTTACGTAATATTTGTATATTTCAAGAGAGTTCAATACCAGTTGATACTTTGTTATGGAATTTTTTTTTTATTAAAGATCAAATTATTAACTTTGCTGTTTTTGGGCTGATGAACTCTAAAATCGATATCTGACGATCCCATTGGTCACTTGGCATAGTTCGGAAGTCAAAATTTGTAAAAATGACCGCCATCTTGAACTTTGTTGTTTTTGGGCTGAGTGATACCAAAATCGATATTTGACGATCCCATTGGTCACTGGGCATAGTTCTAAAGTCACAATTGTAAAAATGCCCGCCATTTTGAACTTTGTTGTTTTTGGGCTGAGTGATACCAAAATCTATATTTGACGATCCCATTGGTTACTGGGCATAGTTCTGAAGTCAAAATTGTAAAAACGCCCACCATCTTGAACTTTGTTGTTTTTGGGCTGAGTGATACCGAAATCGATATCTGACTATCCCATTACTCATTGGGCATAGTTCTGAAGTCAAAAAAGTAAAAATGCTCGCCATCTTGAACTTTGTTGTTTTTGGGCTGAGTAATACCATAATCGATATTTGACGATCCCATTGGTCACTGGGCATAGTTATGAAGTCAAAATTGTAAAAATGCCCGCCATCTTGAACTTTGTTATTTTTTGGGCTGAGTGACACCAAAATCGATATTTGACGATCCCATTGGTCATCGGGCATAGTTCTGAAGTCAAAATTGTAAAAATGCCCGCCATCTTGAACTTTGTTGTTTTTGCCCAGTGACCAATGGGATCGTCAAATATCGATTTTGGTATTACTCAGCCCGAAAACAACAAAATTCAAGGTGGCGGGCATTTTTACAATTTTGACTTCATAACTATGCGCAGTGACCAATGGGATCGTCAAATATCGATTTTGGTATCATTCAGCCCAAAAACAACAAAGTTCAAGATGGCGGACATTCTTACAATTTTGACTTCAGAACTATGCCCAGTGACCAATGGGATTATCAGATATCCATTTTGGAATCAATCAGCCCAAAAACAGCAAAGTTCAAGATGGTGGACATTTTTACAATTTTGACTTCATAACTATGCGCAGTGACCATTGGGATCGTCAAATATCGATTTTGGTATCACTCAGCCCAAAAACAACAAAGTTCAAGATGGCGGGCATTTTTACAATTTTGACTTCAGAACTATGCCCAGTGACCAATGGGATTATCAGATATCCATTTTGGAATCAATCAGCCCAAAAACAGCAAAGTTCAAGATGGTGGACATTTTTACAATTTTGACTTCAGAACTAGGCCCAGTGACCAATGGGATAGTCAGATATCGATTTTGGTATCAATCAGCCCAAAAACAACAAAGTTCAAGATGGTGGGCATTTTTACAATTTTGACTTCAGAACTATGCCCAGTGACGAATGGGATCGTCAGATATCCATTTTGGTATCACTCAGCCCAAAAACAACAAAGTTCAAGATGGCGGGCATTTTTATAATTTTGACTTCAGAACTATGCCCAGTGATCAGTGGGATTGTCAGATATCGATTTTGGATGCGATCAACCCAAAAACAACTAAGTTCAAGATGGCGGACATTTTCACCACTTTGACCTCAAATAGTCACATTCATCATCATATCAGCCGCAGTTATTATTGAGAAATTAATTGTTAGTCTTATATAAAATTAATTGTATTTTTCTTTCTTTCTAATAAAATTGTATTTTAATTGTTTATAGAATACAATACGATTAATAACAATTAATTATTGATTAATTTAATTTGAAATTTTGTCCTATCCAACTTTAACAAAATACGAGGTTAGAAAATACCAAACTCATTAGTACGCGCTATATTGTTGTACCACACAGCATTAGAGAAGTGTGCATGTTTCGGCTCTGTGTGCGTAATTTAAAAACCTATTTGCGAGCAACTTGAAAATGTATGAACCCTCTTAAACAAACAATCGTGTTCAATCGATCTTTGATCAATTAAAGCTTTCTTTTATCCTTGACTTTCGTATCTGGTGAACAATAACAAGGCTTAATTATTAGTCTTCTGTTATGAAAAAACGATTTATTGTATATACTTGTTCAACAAATATTTTTTCAAAAAGCTGTGCTACATGGTTATAAACTTGCTTTCCACTAAGGTGCCCTTGGTGGATTGCAACCGTGTAGCTGTTGTAAACCAAATTTCATACAAATTACGCGGATGGCCACCAAGCTCACACCAAGGTCACTCTGTTGGAACGCAAGTTTATAACTGTGTAAAACACCTAATAAGCTAGTGATTAGAGTTTTATGTTAGGAAAATAAGGCCTAATGTTAGGAGCCTGCACAACTTTACATAGTAAAAAAGAAAACAAAAAATGTTATACGTAATTATTTATAGAAATAAGACGTGCTAAGTTTTTTTAAGACGATGCGACGTCCGCAATTTATCTATATTGCGGACGTCGGTATCTACCAGTATACCTGGTATATATAACGTAAAAGCTCCTATTACCGCCAGTTTTAGCTGTCTTAGGATTCACTTTAAAAAAATAGATATAAGCTGTTATGTTAGGAAAGATGTTATAATTTATAATTAATCTCAACGAAGTATTCTTTGCAATTCAGTACTTAAATTCAATATTCAATAACACAATAATTACCAAATAATTATTTAATCCAAAAGAGTAGTTGATTCTATTACCGACCCATAGAATGCGGCAGATTCTATTAACGATTTTTCTACTTCTTTTACCGACCGGTACGAAGTTGTCATTTCTTCTATACTATTAAATAAAAAAAATAGTTTTTAAGGCATTTATTATATAACAACAATAGTTATGAGATCAACATTATCACAATATGAACATAATTATTTATTGCAACGCTTAGAGCACTTATTTTTTGTTATTTTAGTGATATATATATATATAATTAAAATATTATATTTATATATATAATAATATATATTTATTATTTCTCTTGGCACGCAGAGTTATCCTCGGTATGCCATAGGTTTTTGAAGCTTCGTATATGCTGGTCCCTTCATTTATAGCTAGAAGCGCAGTTTCTAGTTGAGCAGAGGCGTACTGCTTGCGCTTCTACGGCTCCATGATTCTATAAAAGAACACAATCTTTAAAGAGATATAGATAGAGATATAAGTTACACGGCCCGCATTCCGTCCCGCCATTTTTATTTGATTTGAAAACAAATGAAATATAGCCAATGCCATGAAGCATGACTGAAACTGGATAGCAAATATTATTTTACATTAATAATATGTCCTGTGACAAAATCTCTCAAAACGTCACGTATGCAAGAAATAAGCCAAAAATATACATTTTATTTTTGTGTACTATATCACCAAAAATATCGTCACAGTTGTGAGTCGGTAATAGAATCAAGTATGAAGGTCTATTAGCGACCCATTATAATAATAGGGATATTGTCTAACGTTGAATCGAGTTTTACACAAAATCTTTAAGAAATAGCTTTGTCGTTAATAGATCTAACGATGTAAAATAATTTTAAGAACTGAACAAGAAAACAATAAAATCAAATGAGGTAGTTTATAATTGATATTATTTTAAAATACTAAATGTTCTCAAAATTTTTAACAACGCCATGGGTCGTTATTAGAATCAAGTTTTGAAATTTGGATTGTATTACCGCCTTAAATTAAAACATGATTTTATAACACAAAAACCAATAAAAAGTATTATATTAAGAGTTAGTTTAGAAAAAGAATATATACGTTAAAGTTGTAATGTGATAACAAGAAGACAAATCCATTTTTAGTGTGTTATTTTCCTTAAGTAATATTTAGGTGTACTTACGTGGCTGGAGACGCGACACTATGAAATGTGCGTCCACTTCGGGCGCGTCCCTTTAACATTCAAATTATTTCTTTCACTGGCTATTTAAACACACCAACTTTACTCTTTTTGGTGGCCAACAAAAATACGTAACTAATTTTTAAGGTATGACATTTCTGAAACTCTATTTTATGTCCAGTATGAGTGATTTAAAAATTGGATCGTTAATAGAGTCACATTTTAGGGGGTCGTTAATAGGAGCTTTTACGTTACCTGGAATCTACCAGTCTTGCGTCTGAAAAGCATTTATAAACATACAATTATTGTAAGTACATTATTTATTTATTTATAAAGCTACAGAACCAAATACACGCTTATTTTTCCTGATATGACCCATAACCGTGTAGGCTACAGACAAGAGCTTTTGAAACTATGTATGATGGCATCCCTATCACTCATACCTTATTCGCATATAATGCGAACGAGATAGTATTCATTCTATTGCATCAAAATTATTGTTTTATATTAGATCGTGAGGACACATTTACAAACTTAGACATAAACTTTTATTTTCTCATTTATCTTAAAAAAACGTAGTTCTAACGTGGAACACGTTTCGTGATAGGCGAATGTAGCGCGACCGCGCCTCTCGACGACACGCCAGATTAAGCAAGTGCACCCTCTTCCATGTTTTTAAAGTTTTCCCTTCTCTCAATAGTTAACTACAATAAATCTATGGAAACTCAATCTATCACATTAACTACACCTACGTAAATAGGTACTCCAACTTTGTATAGGTACTATGTATCTGATAAACACAAACAGTGATCGCCTGTACCGCGTACACTTACAGCACTTAACGCTCTCCTGTGTGCCAATCTTAATTGTTTGTGGATGTATGGCCGAAAATATTGTTTGAATGCTTGCGGTTCCGTGAGCGTGATCCATGAATGTTCTTTTATTTTATTCTTAATATTTCATTGTATCATATTTTTTCTTTTTTATTAATACTGTAATTGGTATTTTACCGTTGTATTATAAATAAAACACAATTTCCTTAGAAAGTAGGATTATTATAAATTACAAGATTGATAGCGGTAATTAGCATCCTAATCCAGTATAAGTTAGAAAATTTATGAGTTTACGACAACGCTAGGATTGTCGCTTTCATTAGAGATGTTGTAAAATGTTAAGTCTTATGAGTTTAATGGCTACGCTAATGTAAAGTGATCTGAGGCCGACTTTATGACATACTATTATGTATGTGAAAGGTATCTAAATGTTGCTTATTTCTCGATGCAAGACTGAATTGGATTAGGCGTTGTAGTGTGCGTCGCGTCGCTGATGTCACCCACCAAGTGAAGCGTTGGTGTACAGAGTGAAGAGAAGTGCCGAGTCCAGCAGCGGAACATGAATGAGTTTCTATTGTTGTAGTTTTGATGTATGGACTTTCATAAAATTTGGTATGCAGATAGACTAGTTAGATTTGTCTTTTAGAACATATTTCATACAAGTATTAACAATATCTAGTTGTAGCCGAGGGCGGAGGCTAGTGCTACAATTATAAATACCTATGCAAAATCCAACATGACCGAAGTAATGAAGTCGCAGTGGGCGTTGAATTAATCTATCTAAGTATATCTTAGAAATCGTGTAAATCTAGTTGTGAGTTATCGGTCGTTTCGCCCGCCAGTTTTTCGCCCGTGGGCGAAATTACCAAGTCCAAATTTTTATAATATTTGATCAGGCGTTTCGCCCGATGGAATTTTTATTACAATTTAGACACTAAGTAACGGCAGCAAGTTAGAAAGTCAAGTTAGAAATAATATGACACATTTGAGTTTTTGTTTTATTTACGTATTAATACGCAATCTTTTTTGATGCTGTCTGTACATGAAAAGCAATAAAAGTTCCATCGAAACGCCCGATTAAAAAATTATAAAAATTTGGACGTGGTCGTTTCGCCCGCTCGGGCTAAAAACTGGCGGGCGAAACGACCCATACAACAAACATTGATTCCTACTTACATTTTCTAATTTATCTGTGGGCTAAATCAATAAGAAAATTATTACAGTTGACAGATGTCAAATGATTTGATTGAGCTGTCATTAACTGTCCTTTCAATTCTGTCAATGTTAACAAATGGAAATTAAGGGCAGGCCCTTAATAGGTGAAACAGGTCACCATTGGCAAATAAGTGCTAGGTAGCCTATATGAAACTTAGTTGACAGATTTTTGACATATTTTTCATATAAACTCTGTCGAAAAAGTCTCAGGTAGTTTATTAGACAATTATCTCTCTTCTTAGTGAAACAGGCCTTAAGAAGAAGTTTAGCGTTTTTTTACCGCGTTTTAGTGGTTCCAGTACATGATATTGCGGATGAAAGCAAGGCAACCCACACTAACGTATTATCTGTGGCAGCGCAAGCATACCTGATATAATCTGTAGACTATAGAATCACGTTGTTCAATATCATAAACATAATAAATATTCGATCTCAATGCCATCACAAAAATAATCAATAATTTTTTTTGTTTGTTGTCCACATCTCTAGATGGCGTTGGGATCGAATTAAATCGCGATATGGTTTCGTTACCACTCGGGGTATATATACTCAGTCGGATTTTTAATAAATTGTCTCGCTCTGAGGTACTGTATTTTATTTAAGTATCACTGGGCTCTTGGGATTTTGTACAAAAGGCGTACACACGTTATTGTGAGTATTCGCCATAAGATAGCGGTAACGGATTTATGGCACATGTTGGCAAATAACTAATTGGTTATATTTATATAACTATTATTATATTATAATATTTAAATTACATTTATTTAATAACTGCCTCGGTGGCGCAGCGGGAAATGTATACGACTGCTGTGCAAGAGGTCCCGGGTTCGATTCCCGGGTCGGGTGAAAATGGTATTGGGCTTGTCTATCATTAAATTCCAGTATTGAAATTTTCCCGGAGTTTGTTAAACAAATGCTCAAGGTTGATGACAATAGACTCGCACCCTATTGCATGCGACCAAACATAGCTGTCGAAATGTGGGTGTGAAACACCTCTGCCTGCCCTTCGGGGAAAAAGGCGTGATGCTATGTTATGTTTACATTTATATTAAAAAAAACACAATTACAATACTGATTTATAAAGACAGTGACCCCAAAAAACTTAATAAAGCTTACATAAAAGCGAATTCTGCAAACATAATTGAATATTCATGAACAATAATACCAGCCTCGGCCACACAAATTTGTATATTTGAGAAACGGTAGATGTTCGTATCTAGAGATTGCTGAGCTCTCTACAAATAAAGAAATTGTACGCCCTTTAAAGATTTTTATTTGATTTATTATCTCTTGTCATGATGTACTGGTAACGGTGAGTTATTAGGGAATGCAAGTTGAACATACCGACTTATGAACTGATATTTTTAGGCGACTGCCGCTTCGCCTCAATAGGGTCACAGTTGCATAGCGATAAAGGCGCTCGCCTGACCTCTATTATTGCCAAGAAGTGTCATGAATGCCCATACAAAAACAAATATTAGGTGATTTATTTATTTATAAAACTTTATTGCACAAAATTTGTGTACAAAAGGCGGGCTTAATGCTTAGAGCATTCTCTAACTCAACCTTTGGGTGATGCAGAGATGAAAACAGGTAGGTGCCAAGTAAGAATATAAGATTAAAAATTTTGATTCATTGATATTAGTTTCGAGTTCGCTGCCAAAGTCTCTAATTACATACTATCGTCTGGAGACAAGTTTCTGATAACAGTTGAACGGTGTCTATAGCGCCAACTAACGGAAAAAAAGGTAAAGCAAATTGATCCTGCTCGGTGTATACCTAATCAGTCTATTAATTTTAATTAAAACTTTATGTCAAAGACATCCCGCAAAGCCGTTAGTTAAGGCAATTAATGGAGCCGGCATTCAACTGTTTCCGAGCTGACGTCTTTAAATTTATTTACACCTCGCAACACAGTTGCTTTGCCATATCAGGTTAGACTAGAAGCTAGTGAAAAGGCTCTAGCTACCATATAAGATTTCTATTAGTACATTATTAAATATTGCAACAAAGTTGCATAAATAGGGATTGCTTTCGTAGATAAGGTTATTGTTGAAGATAATGCTCTAAGGAACTAAAACTGCAGGTAGGTTTCCACAATGTGAGGTCACTGACCTAGGTGTATATGTAGGTATAGTGTTCTAGATTAATGTGCCCTCAAATTATGAAACATAAGGCAAGTGAAGTGAATCTGTGAGACGAGCACTGCGAGAAAAAGAAAATTCGATACAAAACCCTATATCAACCCGTCTGGCCAGCGTGGTATAGTAGGCTAAATTCCCTCCAAAATGTGCCCAACAGTGGGACATTTATGGGCTGGAATGAATGAAGGCAAGTGAAGCACATGGAATTTTTAAAATTGCAGTGCTACCAAAAACTCTAATACAAATTTCTCTGTGGTCGGTCACTGATGGCTGAGGATTGTGGTCACCTTTGGATGAGGAATGTGGAGGCAGATCGTCCTAAATAGGGGTATTTAGGACGTTCTGCCTCCACTAGTGTCTATCCATGGCGTCTCGGACAGTCGAGTAAGTTGTTTTTTTTACAAAATATTTTTTTTTATTTTAAATGGGAATTCACGCGATTATACTTTTGGCAAAAGCAATATCGCCTCGGCTGTAATTATCAACTTACCGCACTTGCATCATAATGTACTAAAGCATAATCGCGTGAATTCATTCATTCAAAAAACTATTATTATGCAACGCGAAAGTTTAAAAGTAAAAAAGTAAAAAAAATATAATATACACGTAGTATATTCACTAACTTCAGAAAGCGATTAGTCATTTGCAATTTTATTTTGCACTCTAAAAATAGCATCGGTTATTTATATTCGTAGTCAGGAAACCCGTTCATTTTAATTACCGTGTTTGCCCAAAAGCATTAACCGTATTATATTAGTAATCTTTTCAAATCTCGCCACTTTCGTGAGTCCTAGTTTCGCTCATACGACAATTTCTAAAGTGATGTAAACTGGGCCCCTTGATCTCGACGAGATAAACCACTGCTTTTCAAGACATACCGTACTGTCAGTGTCAACACAACAAACATGACTTTGAAATGTCGGGAGTTCGGAGAAAACTGTATAATAATACAGTTTTAAGTATATTTTGGTATAAAAATATGATGTACCCCGCGCTAGGTGTTGTACTTTACAATTTTTTCATATTTTAATTACAAAAAAAATCTACTTAGATCTAAATTTTTGACAAACGGATGAATATATTGTGGCGGACTAGCAAATACCGTACACGGAGGGCTATTATTGTCCAAAATAGATACTATCATATTTGAATAAATAATAACAACTTCCTAGAAAAAAAAATTCAAGATCGTGCCCTCCTAATCTTAAGTTATGATCGCTGCTTATGTATGTATGTGTGTATAATTCTGTTAGTGTCTGCGAAACACAAACCATTCTCAAATTAATGATAGAATATTTATGACGAACTTATGCTGTACTATGCGATTAAAATAAGTATGGGACTCAAAAAATATATAATATGACAAATCAATACGCCATTTTGTTTTCCATTTGAAGACAACTTCATACCTTACAAGTAGGGTGTACAAAAAACGAAACATTACAAATACATACATACTTTTTCGGTTTGAAGATCTTTATTTTCTGAATAAGTAGTGGTAGTAAGTAATAACAACAATAGACTATAACAAAAAGAACAATAACAAAAAAAAACAATAACAAAAAAAACAATAACAATTTAATTATCACTTATAACAAAATAACAACAAAACGATATAATTTTTTTGCCTATTTTATTTCTGCTAGCTGTACAAAAATGTGCACATTCGACTGAAGTTTGCGATAAATACTGCCAAGTGCGATCTCATACTTATTTAAATCGCATAGTACCTATATTTGCAAATATATACATTTGAGTTTGAATTTTGAATCTAAATCTTTGCCTATTACTAGACAAACTTCTCTAGCCAAAAAATACTTCAAACCATTGCACAAATTGCTATAATTTCCAACGCACCGTATAATTAACTTGACAGCTCATAATAAACTTATTAAACTAAACTTTCATTTGCAACGTGTTAATATTCCAATTTAACGTAATAAACAGATCTAAACGGTTGATCAACATACTATCACAACCTTACTATTATAGACTATAATTTAATACTCTGTAAGTTGTTATTAAGACAACTTAATAATATTTAAATACGCGCCTAAACCCGCGGTGATTTCCAAAATTCTTTACAGAGTACACAGCCGTTTGAAATACATAATACTTTCGAATTAATTTAGTAATTACTGGTAAGTTAACTGCCGCTTGTTTTGCTTCTTCTCACATTAAATGCGATTGTAATTCGTAGACCATATTTTGGTTGCAGAGAGCTTATACGGCATTTCAAAATGACTTACTTTTAGAAGCTAAATGCAGCGACAGAATCTCTAACACGCGCGATTTAAATTCCTGCGTTGAATTGCAGATAGTCGCCATAACACGATGCAACACCAATGCAGTCGTAAAAGCGCTGCTTTTAAACTAACGTGTATGCTATACCCTTAGTTGTTTCTGATATTGTTGTCGAATGTTTGAAATTGACAGCAGCCATGTTTAAATTGAAATATGGTCGCTGTCATTCCGAGCAGGCTCTCTGTAGCAATGTAGCTTTGTCTTTCAAATATCCGAATATCATAGCTTTACACTATGCGAGTGATATTCGTAAGTGTGATTTGTGAAATACAAATTTAATTATTTTAAATTTTTGTGCTTCATGAAATCGAGCAGGGTGTTTATAAGTACAATTAGGATACAAGAATACGCAAAAAATTCAAAGAGGTGGGGCACAAAGTTTTGTAATATGTAAATCCGGGTCACACAGAATTCGCATTACATTTTACGTTACACAACAGAAACATTCCGTAGGTACGTCCGCACTGCGCTTACCTACGTTGATCTCACTGGCGAAATAATTATAGTTATCTGTACCTATCTATACTAATAATATAAAGCTGAAGAGTTCGTTTGTTTTGAACGCGGTTATCTCAGGAACCGACTTGGGAAATTCTTTTAAATGTAAAGTATTGTTTGGGAAAAGATAAGTTTGGGATAATAAAGACCATTGGCGTTTTTCCTCAATACGGTCTTTGATGTGTTCTAAGCTATCTCTGACAATGATGATTATGTATTTGGGCTGTTTCTATCTAGTAAGGTTTCGCACGTCAGTACTTCAACTGTCAAGTTTAGGTCAAGTCTTGGCGTTGTATTTATTATTGATGAAACTGAATTGAAACTAATTTATCTATATTACAAGAGATTGTTCTATAAAAATAATTTCATCAGAAATTGGTCGACAGTGTTCATACTTTCTGAAATGGGTGAGCTAATAAATAAAGTTTAATTACAGGTAATGTTGTAATAACCAGGTTGGTGCATTAATGCATGAGCATGGCCGACGCTAGATCGTCGTTATTAAATTACAGACAACTATTGTTGCATTACAGGCGAATATTAAGTAGGATTCCATCAACAAAAAACTGGCAGCTATTTGTGTTTCTTGTCGAGTAGTCTTAGTACTATTAGAGTATTAGAATGTTGCAAGTTTGTGAGGAAAGCCACATGCTGTCCTTGCTAGTAAAAAATACAAAGATAGCACTAAATTCAGCTTTGTCAGGCGATAAAGCATACTTTTTTAGATAACTCCACGATTTTTATTCATTTATTATTTATCATCATCATCATCAGCAACCCATTAAGTCCCACTGCTGGACTCGGGTCTCCTCTCCCATAATCCATCGCGCTGGCCTAGTGCGGGTTGGTGGATCAGACATACTCATAGAATTTCTTCTAGGGTATGTGGGTTTCCTCACGATGTTTTCCTTCACCGTTAGCAGATGGTAAGTCACTTGACTAGTACATATAAATTCCACAAAGTGGAATCCACATTGGTTCTGCCGTTCGGGATCGAACTCGGACCGTGATTTGCACGCGGCCCGGTCCCTTATCCATTCAGCCACCATCGCTTTCTACCAGTCAACCATTGGGTTATGCAGAGAAATGAATTAGAGAAAAAAAATACTAACGAGGCCAAATTTTGATCGCAATTTAAAAAAATAAATTGCAGTTTATTCTACACGTAACTGTTTTCTTTGCCATGAAGTGCCGGATGAAGAGTACATAATGTCACTAGCCCATCTCAACTCTTGGGTGTCGTAAGAGGCAACTAAAAAACTTCATGCAAACACGAGCACTGCGAGAAAAGGAAAATTGGAAACGAACCCTATACCAACCCGTCGCGCCGGCGTGGTATAGAAGGCTCAATTCTTTCCACATACTCTGGAGGAGACCTGTGCCCAGCAGTGGGACGTTTATGGGTTGAAATGATGAACAGTTCTCTATCAATCTCTTTTCACATTTTCAATCCAAAGTATTGCCACGTATCACTACTTACTATAAAACAAAGTCGCTTTCTCTGTCCCTATATCCCTATGTGTGCTTAAATCTTTAAAACTACGCAACGGATTTTGATGCGGTTTTTTTTAATAGATAGACTGATTCAAAAGGAGGGTTTATAGGTATAAAATACATACCTCGCGGGCGAAGCAGCGGGCGGAAGCTAGTTATTTAGAATTTGTGTTTAGTAAGTAAAGTGTGGCGGAAATTAGGTGAGGTCTATGTCCAGCAGTGGACGTCGTTGAGCTGATATAATGACGATGATGATGATGAATTAAAGTGTAACAATTAAATATACTTAAAGGTGTCAAATATCTAATATTAGCTACAGTAGGTAGCTTATATTATATATGTTAATATTATTTATATATGTTAATTAAGTGACAAATCGTCACCTCATCGTGACATTGTTATTACTCGTATGCAAGTAAATAATTAAAAAGTATAATAACCCGACTGCAAAAAATCAACAGATAAGCAACGCACTAAAAATGGTTGTAATTATTATTCCTGATTAAATTTAAATACGTAACATATGTATATATTTGTAATCTCTATTTGATTCTCTTTATTTTGATACTCTACTCGATATGTTTGTTTAAAAAAATGCTAATTACTTACAATTTGGCACCAAAAATCCGCCATTTTGTTTTTTTTATTAATACCTATCTAAGGACACTTGGATTTATGAGAAGAATCTAACGATACCTTAATAGTCTAAATCCATCCAGCCGTTTGGAAGAAACGTGGGAATAAAGAAATTTACAAACATACAAGGATACGCGTGAAAAACAATACCCGTCCTGTCATTCGGGTAAAAATAATCCCACCAAAACATAAATGTGAAAATGGGAGCCCCTAGTAGTTCAAGAATACCTTCTAGTGGTTGCTAATTTCGCAGACAAAAGAATTGAGATATACCTAGGTGATGCCCAGTTCTGAACTAGTCGAATTATTTACAGAAAGCAGATAACTTGCTTAAAAATTGAAGCTCAAGATTTAACTTGGTTAGTTTTCACATAGTAGACACATAGTTTTATTGTATCTGGTTAATCAACTTTTATGTTAAACATATAGGTATAAGAACAGTAACTTTGTATTATATATATATAATAACTTGTATGTACGTAAAAACTAGCCCAGTTAAATCTTGAGCTTCAATTTTTAAGCAAGTTATCTGCTTTCTGTAAATAATTCGACTAGTTCAGAACTGGGCATCACCTAGGTATATCTCAATTCTTTTGTCTGCGAAATTAGCAACCACTAGAAGGTATTCTTGAACTACTAGGGGCTCCCATTTTCACATTTATGTTTTGGTGGGATATCATTACTTTTTGTAAAAAAAAATTCTGCATTTTGCGTTTTGTAATTTCTTTATTATAGTTCTCTAAATATATTTTTTTCATGAGTCGGGTAAATTATAGAAAACACACACAATATTGGCTGTCAGTAAAAACTCTTAGGTTAAGGTAGGTTAAGGTTTGTCTTATAGAGTCTGGCTACCGGTTCTCTGCACTGGACTGTTTTTTAAAATCTATACATGGCAATATTTTTGAACTGTCATGTCACTGTCTTTTTAGTGTTTTTCAATCAATATTCTTTTGAAATTATTGAAAAATAATGCCGAAAGCTATCAAAGGCGTAGTTAGAAAGTTGATATTTACTTAAGTTGAGATAATAGTATCAAACGCATTTTTTCAGTCTATAGTCGGTGTTGTCACCCCTTGTTTTTTTGAATTTACCCCTCTTTTCTTGTGCAAAGAACGGATGGCCAGACTTTAGTTTCGATATTCAGAAATTAAAGGTCAATAATAAATTACTACTAAACTTGTAGTCTTAACCAGAAAGTATATAAATATGATGATGAATATGAATAAAGATATTTTTATATATTGTTGTCAATATATAAAATGAGTGCATAAAAATATTTAAAGAAAATATTTTTTTATTACAAAAGGTATAAAAACTTTTTTGTAAAAGTTACTTTTTCTAAAATTTGACACAAGATGACATGACAGATGACTACAAATTTTATAATTTATTTAGGTTGTATGTTGTTTAAATAATATATTATTTAAATTATATTTATATTCTGGAAAATTTCAGCGTGAGGGAATTTGGAATTTAGAGTAAAAGTAAAGGTTGCAGTATAACTGACCAACCTGACCATGTGGACACTCAGGTGGTCGATTGGTAAACCGGGATATCTTTAGTTAGTATAGTAAGTACATTCGTGGAGGAATGTAATTATAATGTACCACTTTACCACAAGCCGTAAAAGAGTCTCTTCTTTGTGGAATATTATAATAGTGTCGCTGTCTCTATTGGCAGTATATGCATGAGTTTGTGTATTCTTCAGTCTTGGCGGTTTAGTAGATGTGTGTAGTCCCCATGGTAGATACTAAACACAAAGTTACATTTTATAATGCATCTAGTAGCATGGATGTCTTATTATGTGTAAATGAGTTTAAATATTTGTTTCAGATAAATACTTAGTTTTGCTAAAGTTGCGCTAGAACGATTAAGAAAAATACACGGAAGGAACTAATAAAAAATAAATATCTTGTTTTCTTTTTTAAGTGTCTATTATTTATTATTTACTAAACTGTAGAGTTCATAAGACTCACTGTCGCATGCCGATAAGCTAACCGAATTGCATCGCTAAAGTGCCAGTACTCGTAGAACTGACGGCCGATGGGGCAAAAGGTAGACTGGAGGCTACGTATTGGAAAGCGCAGTGTAGGGCGACCCCCCATGAGATGGACCGACGACCTGATAAAGGTTGCTGGTGGTCGTTGCATGCAGGCGGCACAAAGTCTCTCGCATTGGCAGAAGTTAGGTGAGGCATATGTTCAGTAGTGGACGTCATTGGGCTGCACTGTTGTGATTATGATGATGATGATGAATAATGTAATTAAGTCTATATTCGTCTATACGATAATCCTTACCACCTAAAGATAATCAAATAGGAAGGATTGCGTTGCGTTGCGTAGATGTTTTAGATAAGGCTATAACTGATAACAAATTAATGAATTCTTCCTCATATAATATACATATAAATAACTAGCTACTCGGAAGTCATAAGCTCCTATTTCAGTGTTTATTAAAACGATAAGTAACAATTCATTGCTAATATAATTTATAAGGCGCTATGGTTTTTTTTTTAATAATAATAATAATTATGAATAATTTATTGTTCTCTAGTTTTTTTATTTGTATACACACAATTACACAGCTGGACGCCAAATTTCAACTTTCTAGGTCATCTGGAAGTGGGTGTTATTTAAGGTCTATAGGTAAGTCAGTCAGTGGAAAAATAGCGATTTTTGAGCATCAATATCTCACTAACCACGTAAGCTGTATTTACGAAATTTGTGATTCTGGTTAGTCTAGTAGACTTTAATTCATATACCAAATTGCATGCGTTAATACTAAATAGATTTTGAGTTATCGGTGTCTTAAAAGTGGCTCCAACTGGTTCGTGTAATACTACACACGACTGCGTGTCACCCGCTTTGATGCTGGAACTGGGGCTGACACGCGGCCGCGTGTCTTGATTTAACATCAATATTATACGAATAATTCTATTGTATAACATCTAACCACTTTTGTTCTCGTTATTCATAACATCGATCAATTACACTTGATTTTTCTCATAATAAACACTGCTACGCGTATGATTATACAGCAATGATCTTACTTAAAGACAACAAGGAAAAAAACCTTTAATTGACGTTATTAGTGAATCCGATACAATTAGAGTAAACTACCAACGCAAGCTACCTTGCAACAGAATACGTATGCATTCGCCCCCTATTTCATGGGAGCAAACATAGCTGGCGAAATGTGGGTGTGAAACACCTCTGCCTACCCCTTCGGGAAAAAAGGCATGATGCTGTGTTATGTTATAAAATCTTTTACGAGTGGAATAAAAAATAGTAGTTATTGTTTGTTAAAAGAACTATTGAAATTATTATATTATACTTAATATACCTACTTATTTTCGAAATATTTATTTTTTAATAGTATAACTTTAAAATATTATACACTTAAAAGAAGCGATGGTGGCTGAATGGATAAGGGACCGGCGTACAAATCACGCGGTCCGAGTTCGATCCACGGATTCCACTTTGTGGAATTTATATGTACTAGTCAAGTGACTTACCATCTGCTAACGGTGAAGGAAAACATCGTGAGGAAACCCACATACCCTAGAAGAAATTCTATGAGTATGTCTGATCCACCAACCCGCACTAGGCCAGCGTGAGTGGATTATGGTCTAAAGTCTAAACCATCTCTGCTCTACTGGAGATGATTTAAGGTAGGTATGCGGAACTACGCTTACTTGTGGTACGCGTGCCGCCCACTTCGCACTTCCACTTGTTTTTTCTGTTCCGTGCTTATAACACTAACTATAATTTATATGAATGTATCATAAACCTAGAATCATCTATATACATCATATATACTATTAAAAATAAACGATAATATACACTTAAATTAAATCCTATCAAATCTATAACTGTTTTATTGAAGAAAATAAATTAAAATAAGCTTTTATTACCACACTTAAAACACCTTTCTCTCTATAATGTTGCAAATTAAAATGTATTACATGTTAATATATGATGTATATTAAAATATAAAAAGAAGTTAAAGTTACTGCTACTGGCTACGAGATGTAGCTAGCTACTATGGAGGTTACTTTATTCTTTGTAATAACATTATGTTCTTCAAAGAAAGGTTCATAGATAACCTTGAAAATAAGGAGTTTAATCATCATCATTACATCCCATAAAAGTCCCACTGCTGGGCACGGCTCTCCTCCAAAGATAGTGGAGAAAATTAAGAATACTAATGCCCTGTCTGCCCTTCGCCAGTATCATGTTCGCACACGATTACAAGTTCAGACATTACAAATGCTTCTAGAGTAAAATTAAAAAAAAAACCGCTAAGTTGCATCAAAATTTTAAATTTAACTTGTGTCAGTAAATAGAATTTATTGTATGTAACTTATGTATTTAGTCAAGCCACTATTTCTCTTTTATTTTTGCACCTACCATGTTCTTCTCTGCATCACCCTAAGGTTTGCCAACCTTAGGGTGATGCAGAGAAGAAAATTTTTATTTTTATTTTTTTTATTTATAAAAGTCTTTATTTAAGCATAATATACAATGAAGTACTTACAAAAAGGTCTTATTCTAATTGCAGACAGTGTAAAATAGGTTGTTAGTTGGGCTAATACACCCTTTTCAACATATAACATGGATCACTATATATATTTAAAACATATTGGTAAGTCAAATCATGACTTTTAACTAATGCGTGGTTTGATACACCATACATTTTAATGACATCAAAGGTAGATAATGACTTTGGCTATCAATAATGTGCAAAAAGTTTTAAATAAATAAAATTTTACATTAAAAATTCTACTACCTATTTAATTATTATTCATTAAAAACTTTCGCTTACTAAAGCAGTGCCGATGATAACATCAATCCCTTTATCGGAAAACTTTAATCCGTCAATTCCAACTCATCTTTAACCTAAGGTTAAACGTATTACCATACGTAATCCATCAAATCTTTGACTAACAACCTGATTTCAATAACGTATCCATAGATGACAAGCTATCCGAATAGCTTAACGTCCTCTGTGAACCATAAACTTGAGTTGCCTTGACAAAATAACTTTTAAACTTATAATTGAATGGCATATTAATCGTATTAGCAGTGTAACAGATAAAGTGGAGATTTGTATGCCTTGCAATTTTTATCTTCTGCATATTATCTTTAAGTTCAAAATTGCCCGGCAACGTTTATCATCTTATTACTTTTTCCATACCGATTTCTTTATAGTTGAAGGTGGTATGTGAGCAAAGGGCCAAATAACACGTATAAAGACATTGAGATATGGGTTGAGACTCAAAGTTTTGACAACTAGACGTCACGCGGGGCTTCACTCCCTTCGTTCTTTATTTGGCCACTGCTCAGCTCCTATTGGGCGTAGCGTGATGTCATATAGCCTATAACGTTCCTCGATAAATGGACTATCCAACACTAAAATAATTAAGTATGTAAATCTGTTTAGTAAATCCGAACTTACCTACAACGTCCCAAACTCACATACTCTGTATAATTTGTATATAGATAACCACAGCCTATGGATTCTTTTAGCATTAGTGGCGAAGAAAACACAACCAAGCCGCGGCCTACCAATAAGAGAAATAGGGAGAAAAAGAAAAAATTAACGATGGTAATCGGAAGGGAGATTGGAAGGAGGAATTGGACCTCCGGCATTTGCAAGAGAGAGAGAGCTCAGTGTCGCGGGGAATTTAATTTCGATACAAATCAAATCCAATTCAGAAATAAACTGAAAAATATTGGTGGCAAAAAAAATTGGGTTACGTGGTCTTAAATACACCACTTCGTGTTCTACTAGCATATTCCGACCAATACCTAATTAACTATAACCTCGGCAATTAAATGTACAACCTTTTTCAAGATCAACCTTTCTGAGTTTGTCTTAAATGTTAAACGCTTTACGAAAGACGAGGTCAAAACAATGCCGTACTTTAAATGGTATATGCTTTTCGGATAAACTATCTAAGATTTAAATACGAGGGGGGGGGGTTAGAGTGTTGGAAACGCGTATGTGATGACCCATAGGCATTCAGGTTGTGAAATGAACTCCTTAACGAAGTTTTAACTCCCTAACTGTCAATGTTTCACGCAGGTATGTAATTTGTGGAGATGAATAAACATTTTTATTTTAAAAAAATTAAAAAAACTCAAAAACGCCATAACTCCTGAAAGGATCTATGAAATTTGGCAGAAATGTAGGCTGGAATAGCACATAGACTACATAATAATGACATACAACCTGGGCGGAGTCGCAGAATGATTACAAAGTCGACATCCACGTGTAAGCAAGACAGGTATTTCCAAAATTACTGGTTAAATCACTGAGCTAAGTATGATATGTACTTATCTTCTGTGACAATTATAAGTACTCTACGTTAACACAAGCTACAGAAAAGTCACACATAAAGTACATAGCATTGAAAACATTTTTCCCTGAACATGAGAGGCAGTTACGCTGTTTACAGAATTATTTCTCGATAAGCATGTCGTTCTCATGGCCTTCATTTCATTATGCTGAAGTTTCACTGAAGCGAAGAAATCTTCCCATTGTATCTACAGTTCTGTACTGTTGAGGCTGGTTTACTAAGATTACTGGCTATAAATACATTATTTTAAGGTATTCTTTATGACATCGTATAAGAAAATGTCCTGTTAAACTCAAATGGCACGCTGACCGCCGCGCTAATAACGAAAAACTGTGTTCCCTACGCCAAGCAATAAATAATATGAACAGTTATAAATGTTGATGATTCTGAAAATCAACATTAGCCAACTTTTATAAGTACGTCAGTAAAAGCTGAAAGTGCGATCGTCATTGGCGTCTCGAACAAGTTATTGAATGACGCTATATGGCGTCCTTGGCGGTCAAAGGGTATTATTATTTACACATAACACACACCAGTTAAATTTAATTTCTTTAAATTTTCATTACTATTATAATTTTTTAGTGTTTTAAAATTTTGGTTTCTTTTATTGCTATATCTTTTTGGAGATTTTTTTGTAACTCGGGTGAGGGCGTTGGTATCTGTAACACAGTTTTATTACTTCCTCAGATATCAAAGTTTCAGTTGTAAATTGTATAACTTATTATTTATTCCAATAAAGAAATTATTATATTTTGAATTCGGACTGTTACTTGAAATTTCATGACAGAAAACCCTATACCGCTTTTGTCCAACGCGATAATGAATTCAATACCTCTTTTATTAATACACAATAGTCGTATGTATAAACCACACCATGGATGCAGTGTTTTACAACACGAATAAAAATCAGCCATGTTGCGTTGCGTTGTTTTTCGTCAGCAAGGCAGTATAACAAGACAAGCTTTGAATAGATTGTAAACAGTGCTAGGCGGATGAACCGCCCAGTCCTACTTAACACAATCAAATGTCATGCGTGTTGTACAGATTATTGTTACAATGTAATATTCAATGGCGACAGTACAGCTGTGGGTGGACACGTGGATTATAAGAGATGTGTGGTGTTTAAGATACAAGCACTAACCTAGTTTGGGACCAACATAAGTTAGCAGACTCTCCTCTGCACAGCCCAGCCATAGAGACATTTTGTGATACAAACAGTAGAAGCGACGGATCTATTAAGTGGGCTACAGGGGCTGCACCGAGGCCCCTGGATATAAAGGTCCCCAGCTCCAATAGAAGACATTGTGAATTAAAAAAAATCGGTTAAGAGCATGTCGAACTATAACTCAATGTCGGGTTTCGCAGCAAAATCTCAAAATTACCTACATGCATTAGCTAAATCCTCACTCTTAGCCGGTTTTTTTTTTAAATTGTAGTTAATTGATCGGTAATTTAGACAGGCCCCAAGGGCCCCCGAGTAGTATCAGCCCAGGGCCCCACAAACTCACGGTCCGCCCCTGGACAGTAGGCAAATTAATGTTATTCTGATACTGATTTCATTTATTTTTATTTACATTATAACAGATGATCTGTAATTTCATGCGACACTTCTCAATTCATTTCACAATAGTCCTTCTATTTTAGATACTCTCTCTTACGTGGACGAATCGCAAATATTATAAATGCGAAAGATAATATTTATGGATGTAATTTTTGTCACTCAATCACGGCAGAACGGCTAAAAGTTTGCTGTTTGATTGGTTGAACGCTAGGATCTCAGAAACTACTGGTCTAATTTGAAAAATTATTAGGACCACTCCAAAACCAAACCGTGGTCCGTTTGGTCTTGGGGTGAAACAGCCAATTCAAAAAAGGCCGTTCCGCGATTGACATCGTACTCGTGGTCCCAAAGGGGAACGACCGATGGGTCTTTCCCCTTATCGAGGAAGGTTATAGGCTATATTATAACATCACGCTACGCCCAATAGGAGCCGAGCAGTGGTCAAATAAAGAGTGACGGGAGCCAAGCCCCGCGCGACTTCTAAGTACCAGTATACTTTCTTCACAATACCAATTTTACTATTGTTTATCAACAAATCATGGACGTTTTTCTCATAGTTTGTCACAGTGTAAGTATGTTAATGTATCTTTTGTGGCACGACTACGAAATACGAGTCTAATGAGTGTGACAATTTGTGGTCTATGTTATTTAATAGTGACTTGTTACGTAAAACATGTTCTTTTACTGTTCCGCTTGTCGAAAGAAAATATAAATCTTTTTAAGTCAAACTAATGGTCTGTGTGTTTTAGATTCTGATAAATGATAGTATTTACTATTTATTTGGAAAAAGTTTATTTTCTTCTAAGAATTTACATATTGTGACCGAGACTGTTAATAGGGTAGAAGTTGGTTTTGCAACTAATATAGCCGTGCGAGTGACGTGGGTTTGATTCCCAATCCAGACAAAAAATGTCTGTTTCATATCTCATAGTTATTTTTTTGAGTATTGGTGTACGTTAATTTATTTTTGCAACGGGATTTTTCATCCCTCACGCCCACCACATGAACACCCGTCAGCCAAGATTAGCAGTGATTAACACCGAGCTATGACAGTACCAGGGAATGCCTATATATAACTTAAAATTCGCAACGAAATTAATAATAATTAATAATTGACCTGTTGGTCTAGTGGTTAGTGCCCCTTAATGCTAAACCGGAGGTCGTGGGTTCGATCCCCACCCAGGACAAATCTTTGTGTGATGAGCATAAAGGTTTGTTCTGTGTCTGGTTATCATTTATCTATAATATGTATGTATTTACAAAAAAAAAATGTATTTAGGTAGTATATCAGTTGTTTAGTACCCATAACACAAGCAAATATAATTGCTTAATTTGGGACTAGATGGCGCTGTGTTAATGTGGTAGAATATTATATTATATTATTATAAACAGTAAGGGTTTGAATTTTCCCATTACATGTTAGGCATTAGACAAAAATATTAAACCAAAGCAAAGGAAATGCTTAATATTGAATGTAAACAGCAGGTACTAAAGGTTGCGGGTGGCCGTTGGTTGCAGCCGACACAAAACGCTCCCTGTGGTGGAAGGTTAGGTTAGGTTTATGTGAGGCTGTCGCGGACGAATGTTCCTGCGCTCCCGTGACCACAGCAGAGCGCGACGAGAGGAACACCTTGGGGTTTTAGTGGGTGCGAGCCCCACATAACCCCTCGGTTCTTTCCCTAAGACCGAGGGGTATGCGCCAGGCATTTCCCCAAGTAAAAAAAAATAAAAAAACAAAAAGGTTTATGTGAGGCCGGCGGCCCACCCGTCACAGTGAAGAGACGGTGCACAGAGGGGTTTAGTGAATATTCTGGTTCCGACCGGTAAGTCCCACGTAACCGTCCCGTGTCCCCGCACGGGGCAGTATGCATACACGCATAACCCTCTTAAAAAAAAAAGTTTATGTGAGGCTTATGTATTCATCATGATTCATTTCTTTTTTTTAATAGCTACTAGTTTAAAGTAACTTACCTTCAGTACTGACCACTGTTTCCCACAGTACGAGCTTTAGCTCAGGTGGGTTCACAGTGAGCACATACCTATAGTTAAGCGACTTTCATATTATACCAATTTTGTAACTGTGTTGTAACTTTTTTTTTTTTTTTTTATGTAGGTATGTCAGGCAGTGGACGTCATTGGGTTGATATGATTATGATGAAGTTATCCACACAGAACTTGTTAAAGCAAGTAAAAAAAAATATGTTTATATAAAAACATAACATAAACATAACATCACGCCTTTTTCCCCGAAGGGGTAGGCAGAGGTGTTTCACACCCACATTTCGCCAGTTATGTTTTTGGTCCCATGAAATAGTGGGCGAGCCTATTGTCATCAACCGGGAACATTTGTTTACCAAACTCCGGGAAAATCTTAATACTGAACTTCATGATAGAAAAACCCGATACCATTTTCACCCGACCCGGGAATCGAACCCGAGACCTCTTGCACAGCAGTCGTATATAATTCCCGCTGCGCAAAAAAAAAAGTAATAAAGTAGTAAAAAAATGATATAAATCTATAAAGTTTAGTACCGACAGGCAAAGGTTATCCAATCGGTTTTATATAACCCTTAGTTAGCTTAGTAAGTCTTATATAACGCTCGAATTAAATCGTACCTATAATTACATAAAGTTACGATCGAGTAAACATTATTTTATAGTAACATCTCATAGACACTTTTACTTTAGTTTATTTATCTTTATTGATCGGAATTAGGGTTGCCACATTTTTTAGAAAGTAAAATTATATTTTTTTGAGAGAGAAGACTCATGAGGTTAGTATACTACACTTACTATTTATTTTATTTTATTTTATTTGGGAAACAAACAACAGTACATTATATCTTAAGTCTAAGTTAATATTAAATAATACAGTTAGATCAATGTACCATCCACAGCGTATCCACGTATTACTATAATAATAAGTACAGTTTTTTTTTTTTTTTTTACAGTGATAACTTAAAGCTAATTGAAGTATTTAAATAGTAGTAGTAGTTTACTTAAGGTCTTTTAGAATTGATGTTACCTGATTTTTAAAGACATTACGAATAGAGGCAAATACATGTAATGTCACAAACAGATTGTTATAATTTTTAACTATTCTATGGAGAGGCGCCCGCTCGCCCGCATTTGTGCGACAACTAGACATAGCAAAAAGTGGATATGCGCGGACCTCTCGTCTTATAACTATATACTTAAGAAAGAGTGCATAGTCCAAAAAAACAGATTTCTAAAATCTATTTGAAAATTAAATTAACAAGACTGACGCTATTAAAGAAAGTCATAACTTACAGTAAACCATTGTGACAGAATTTCAAACCTTGTTTGGTTTACATGTCAGTCGAAAATTTAGCAAGCAGTAATTTTAGTGAAGGCAGCGTTTTCAGTGAAGTTTTCTTTCACGAGGGTCAGGTAAAAAGGAAAGCTACCCAAATTGGATTAGCGGACAAGTGTGGGAAACATACTAATGAGGCTATTGTTGAACTAGTTAGATGCCGAACAAAAATGATACTTATAGCTTTTACGATTGAAGAGAATAGTGACGAGTTTCGCTTGCAGATAAAACGCCCTTTTAGTTTTTCGTTAAGATTGTGTTTGTATAGAAATGTAACACTATAGTCAAACTATTAACACTAACATACGATATAATCTATAAATAAATTTAACGTGTCTGTTTGTAATGTCAAAGAGCACAAACAATTTATTTTTTTTAAATTTGCCTGTCTTTTTGTTCCGGATTATATTCAAAACGGTTGGACCGATTTTGATTTAATATTCACTGCTTACTCCCCAAAAAAGGATGTAGGCACTCTTTACATACATACCGACACGCGTCACCACTGACAGTTGATAATAAATAGGGTTAGTGTACCGTTTGCCAAATTGAATTGGCCGAAAGTAGGGGTCACTTGCAGATTTTTCAAACAGATTCTAATAATATTTTATGAAAAGAAAAAAAAAGGTGATGCAAGCCCCATATTTTCTTTAATTTGTCATGTTTACCTTTGTTTGTTTCTATGAAAGCCAAAATTAGTAATAGTAGTTTTTAATTTAAATACACTTTAAAAATCAATGGCAGCAAATATGTTTTACGGATGCTAATTTGAACCAATTCAATTTGCCTAACGATGCACCAAACAGCCTGTATAAGTTCGAAATAACGGCCACAATTTATAAAAAACTAGATTTAATTTACATACATCCTATTGAAACTTTGGCTTACTCAAATTAAGGACGTGTATTTAATGTTTTTTTTACATTCAACAAGGTTAATATAAAGGTCGATATTGTCGTAATAATCCTGATTACAGAAATAAGCAACTAGGGTTGTCACAATAAGAAAATGTAAAGGAACTTGATTTCGCAAATAAAAAATTTAATTCATGATCAATTATAGCAAAATTGTTGCTATAATTGATCATGAATAATACTTTGTTTCCAGATTCATAACAACATTGTGGTCTACACAAATTAAAATTCTTTATTAACCAGAAATTAACTTAAATACATAGGAGTCGTTTCCTAACATATGTATATTGGTATTTAGAAACTAAAAGTAAGGTGTATATATTTCCCATATACGGCAATTGAAACCTTAATATCGTATTCAGCATTCGCATACTGCGGCAACTCGTCCAAAAAGGCAATTGACTCTATCAATGTTTTACAAAATACACTCAGGTGAAAATAAAACGGTTTTATGACTTGAGGAGCCCGTCCCCGAGGCTAGAACCAAGAATACTTAAACTATGGTATACTATATTACTTAAACGTGGGTGTCGACTAAGGAAGTTACGAGAAAAGTAAAATTCGAAACAAAACTCTTTACCAATTCGTCAATTTGAAACAAAACTCTTTATCAATTCATCCGGCCAGCGTGATATAGTAGGCTAAATTCCCTCCACTATCTTTGGAGGAGAGGCGTGCCCAGTAGTGGGATTTTTATGGGTTGTAATGATGATGCTGGCACTTGATAAATGCCACAAAATATTTGATCCTGATTTATCTTCTAATGAGAATCTTATTTACTACCAGTGTGACCAAAACAATATTTTTAGTAACGTCTTTTTTTACAATTATCACCTGTTGCAACACTTGCAACATTTATAATGCACTCTATTAATTCAGAGCAAAGTAAACCCTTGAAAGATCTTTTTTTTGAAATAATTAAAATATTATTTTCTACTCTTTTAATTACATTTGTACATTTACCTAAATATGGACTTGAGTCGGTTTTTGTTTTTTTTTTTTTTAATTTTCTATTTCCTCAAAAATTGCACCTTATGCCGCACATCTTTTGTTCAATGTCATCAGAAGATGTTATAGCCTTAGTCCATATCAACATTTGGAAAAGTGGAGTATAGGCGATAGTGCGACTAAATAGACCAAATGGCCATATATGGACCATATATTATAACCTGGGACCAAGGCCTCCTTCAAATTTTTTTTTTATCCAAAATTTAAATATGGTCCAGCTGTGGGCTATATGAGTTAGAATCATTTTCAATCGTATGGCAACGATATGAAAATTGACCAATCGATACCTACCTATCGAAATTGCGAGTGGAATCTTCTGATTTAATTATATTAATATCGCTGAAAATTAAGTTTAATATTTTTTTAAATTATGTATTGAATGTGTAAATCGTTTTGCAACTAGACCTCCGTTTTGTAACAAAACTGTTTAGATTTAAGTTAAATGTGTGGCAAAGTGGAGTTATTGTGAGATTGTGATCATAGATTGTTTTGAATTTGTGTAGGCGTAGTGTAATTATACCACAAGAAACACATGTGACGTTAAAATAATAATAATAATGTTTGATGATGGATTAAAATTTTTTTAATTATGGCCGTTCTATATTTATGTATGTATATATTTAAGAAATAAATATCAACGTAACAGGGAACAGAAATTAATTAAATAAATTTATTTAATACATGGCAAACTGAGACAATAATATAATAATAGAAGTGTAAAAATACTGTGACATTTTTGAGTCCAACTAGAAAAAAAAAAAACTTTTTCGGTCTTAGAAAAATGTGTATCCATCGAAATTTCAGTAAATATATTAGAAAAAATACGTACTTTCTAGTATAACACTCATCGGCCAGTGCTCGGCCACTTTGCCTGGACACATGGAGAGCAAAACGAACGCCCATATACGCCAATATCACCAACATAGTACCTCCAACTAGTCACTCACTATCACACTGTTCAGTACACAATATCAACTTTGAGTACTTCTCACACTGTTATGTCACTGGCCACTAACACTAATATTTAATATTATTTTATATTGTAACCTTTTTTAAAAACCAAAACAGAATTGACTTAAATCTGACCTCGCTTAAAAACAAGTGCTTTAAAAATATTTAGCAAAAATATTACGTAGTCTCTTCAGTATGCTTATTTTATCACAATGGCTTTAATTTTTTTTTTTTTTTGCTATTTACCTTTGGCTCGAAAACAATAACAAAAAGGAAGGTTAATCAAGTTCAAGTTTACAAACAACACGTGTATTAATAAATCATTCACGAAAAACAAGTGAATAATAGAAAAATACTGGGTTATAATATAGGGGATGAATGTTCGCTTCCGTAGTCAAAGGAAGTGTTTCGCGGAAGCGTCAAGGCGAGAGCGAAAGTGCGCGTGTTTCGTGTGCTATTCAATACGAGACTGCGCGCGTTGCGCCGGCGCAACTGGTCGCGGTGCCGCGTAACAGTTTGACGCCATTCGTTCACGTAACACTACATTATTATAAATGCATAAGCCGATACTTAGCATACAGGGCTCTAATCTAACTCACATTAGGAATTGTAAGGATAAATTCGTTTTGTTAAAAAAAAAAATATTATGGCTAGCTGTCAATATTAACATCTGCTTTAAAGTCATATGACGTATACTCGGGCCAAAATCAATGTAAAATGTTTGTAAACAAATCACTATTAAATTGGATTTTATTTTTAAATATATTTTTTATGCAGATATCAGTGGCGTTAAGCTGTATTATAAACATTTTAAAATAATAAAAAAGTTGTTTTTAATGAATTAAAAAAAAACAGTAAAAAAAACTGAAATTATATTATGATAATACTCTAAATTGATTTCGACGCGAGTATAGATTAAAAAGAGCATTTATTTTCTGTTGTAAATGAGGGTGTAATATATAATAATATTTTTCACCACATTCGCACAGCTCCGTCTAGTCCCAAATGAAGCAATTATATTTGTTTGTGTTATGGGTACTAAACAACTTCTACTGAAATACATTTTTCTTTCGTAAATCCATACATATTATAGATAAATTACACCCAGACACAGAACAAACAATCATGCTTATCAGACAAAGATTTGTCCTGGATAGGGATCGAACCCACGACCTCCGGCTAAGCACTCAGGGTCACTAACCACTAGACCAACAGGCCAGTCAAAGATGACCTTGCTCTATCTGTTTTAATAAGCTTTTTTCTTATGTGGTCATTGTTTTTATTGTGTCCCTGTATTTTTTATACCTATGGGCAGCAGTTAGCATTTAACATCAGGCAGACAGCTTGTTCGCATACTACTAGACACAATAAAAAGAAAAATATATTCCGAAACTTAGTAATCTACCTAAAACATAAGTGACAGATTTTATATGAAAAATCTGTCACTTCTCTGTAAGTGGCGTTGTCTGTAAGTGGTGAAATTGTTACGGATGTGTGTTCAATTGATACATTTGGACTTAATAGAACTAATATTGTTAATGAATAGATCTATCTTTGTTTATTACTGTTGGCCGGATAATGGTTTCCATTGTATTCCTAATTGTTAGTAATGGTAGTAAAAATAATAACAACATTCACGCGATTCATCAGTTCATCACAGACTCGTATTTACAAGCGAACGAATTATTTTTCTATTAAAACACATATTATTGTTTTTTAATCTAGCTGGTATAGTGTAGTAACTAAAAAAAATTATGGACTCTTGTCTAAAAATAATGCATGATTGATGGCAATTGCTCGCCCCTATTACATAAGACCCAACATGGCGAAATTTTTGTGATACACATCTGCTTACTACTTAAAGAAAAAAGAACGTTTTTACAACCTAAGAAAAGTAGACACAGAATTTATAGCAGTATTTTAAGCCATGCTTTAAGATATCTTCTTCTTTTTTTTGCTTTTTGCTGAAAGTGAATCTAGTTATCGGTTGCCATGTATCATTAAAAAAACAAAATCAATCTATAAAAAAAAATTAGGCCTTCATTTTGAACATATTGATAGACACGGCAATTAAAAATCAACTTTTTTTTTTTTCAATTTAGAACACAAAAAAATAATTAGGTACAATTTTGAAAAACGAGGTTTCAATCGGCATTTTTTCAGCGTCGTGAAAGTGAAACTGGTGTTTTTTAATCATATTTTGTTTTTTAGTCTCACAAAGTACTTTTTACTTTCGTTAACATACTGAATATATCGCTGCCATTTTTATATAACATGATGATAATCACATAGTCACGGTGACTTGCGATTATTTTAATAAGTGTAATGTCTCATGTCTAGTCACCGTGTCTAGTTATGTAAATATTACTGAACTTTATTATTGAAACAACTCGAACAACTAATAAAAAAGAATAATAACAACCAATTAACATCCCACTGCTGGGCAAGGGAGGTCTCCTCTATCTAGATAGCTATGAGAGTTACACACAATAAGTTACCACAATAAGAAGACTGGCAGTCCTAAAAATAATATTTCAAAACTTTTAAACGTTTGCAATCACTACAGATATTTAATAGTTATAAAACAGGTCCGTGTCACGTAATGTACCTATTTTATTTAAATTATAATTGACATTTTATGGTCAACTTCTTTTTCAAATTTTGTTTTCAGAACCTTCTTCGGACTTCCAAAGAATATTTTAAAAAAAATGTAGCATCCAAGTCCAATGTCCAAGCGTTTTTGAATTTCGCGCGTAATAATACGTTTGGTCATTTATTTATATTGATATAGATGGGATTATAAGGAATAGTGGACTTCTAATATGATAAACTCACTATTATTGATTAATAAATGATTTTAATAATTTTATAGGTCACCGTGACTTGACATTACTTTTTTACAAGTCTAAGCTAATAACAATACTGAATAGGTTTATTCAAAATCGAACAATACAATGGGTGGCAACAAAATAACAATAGTACACCTAAAATATATTATTATGCTAACTGTAAATTTAATTAAATAATTAAATTTGCAATGTAAATTTATATTTTTATATCTGTCATATTAAAACTTTTCCAAACTCGGAGGCCAATAATACCCTACATGGCATTTTATGAAATGGTTCACTAACAAAGATAATATTAAAGTTTTTTAAACAAAACATTCAGGCTTTTAATTACAAACGACCTTTAAACATCACCTAAAATTAAATCCATCCAAAAGTTAGTCAAGTAAAAGTTCACCGTGAAGGTTGCATTCAGATCCTAACCTTCAAGGTTCGATTGAGTGATTTTATTGTTCTTGCAACATTTAATGCAAAATACCGCAAAAAATCGTAAAACTTATCGTACATTTGTGCAACTGTCATGGCCGACGTCTTCAGATTTTAATTAAGACTGACTAAAAAAAAGTGACTAAAGAGTGACCTATCGTAAGTTGAGCTGCGAGTGCATTAAATGGTATTGTCAATATCGAAAATCTGTTGGTTGTTGACGTCGTGACACATTTCTCCTTGTCTCTGAACCGAATTGAAAAAAAATTTAGTGTTGGATAGCCGAGTTATCGATGAAGGCTATAGACTATATGTGGGCTTTATACCATCACGCCACGATAAAAAGGAGCTGAGCAGTGGCCAAACAAAGATCGACAGGAGCGAAGCCCCGGGCAACAACTATCATCCTATAAAAATGCAATTACAAACTTTAATAACTTTAATATCTACAAAGTATGTACTTACATTTGACACTTAATGATATACATAATCATGTTTACTACATGCAAGTATGTAATTTCTAACATTCTAATGAAAGTGACGCTACATTGTATCACATAAATGAAGTTTTTACTATTGTGCAAACAAATCGAAAAAAAAATCGAAACGATTTCTCGATTTCTAACTCGAGATCGTAGCATCGGAACAAAAGATAGTACACTATCAATCTGTAATCGTGAAACGTGACGTTAGGTGGCAAGAAATGCTGACTGTGATCTCTATCTGAGTTTATATAAAAATCGATTCTATAGTAATTACTTATTTAAAAAAGCTACAAAACGTAATAAAGGTCCTATTTCTAATATCAAGAGATGTTAAACGAAACAATATTTGTTTCCTTGATCTTCTTTCAACATAGTTTTTTGCATGCGAATAGTTGGAGGAATGGAGAGATTAGGCTTTCATTATCCCGCGAAATGTTTCCATACCATACGGGCGAAGCCGTGAGTCAATTGAAGCCAGTGCACACATATTTAGAACATACTCCTCCTCGCATCAAATTCTTCATTACTGTGCGTTACAAGGACTTATTTACTTATTCAGCTTCCAGCCACAGCTTTGACCGGGTTCCTTCGTAATTTAACTATTAATAAAAACAAATTTAAACCCGACCCACTGCTATTGCCCGTTTGAAATCGAAACCGAGCTACAATTAAAAGAAATATCCAAATAAAATATGACAGACTATCGTTTTCAACAATACTCGCCACCAATCAAAACGAAATTACGCTTGATAGCGGTTCATTTCAAGTCGCTTGCAAACCAATTATTTCGATTGTTGTATTGACAACCGATAGTAATCGAGATAATAACATCGATAAAATCATCGATGTGTTATCGTACCAATCGAAGACTGCTTGGTGTTTCTATTGTTTTTGAATTTGAATTTTGACACTAGATTGACTTAGGTATATAAATATAAAATACAGATTCAAATTACATAAATGATACTGTTTCTTATACATAAAGCCATAGCCTTCATTGATAAATAGGCTATCCAACACTTAAAAAACCTTTTCACTTCGGTTCAGTAGTTTTTGAGATTAGTGCGTTTAACTAAACTCTTCAAGCTTATAAAACATATTTGTATAAATAATTGTTAAGTGTCCATTCGCTCGGTGTTGCAACGGAAATGTAGGTAGAGAACGGCTGCCCAAGATTCCTGCGTTCGATACTGGACGAAATATACGACTTCAAAAAATAGTGAGAAATACTTTCGTAAGTATATCGTTTAAAAATGTAACGTATTTAAAAATTAGCTCCTGTCCTTCCTTAGTAAAATATATATACACACGTATAGATCACGCCTCTTTCTCAACAGAGGTTTAGGCAGAGACTTTTACCTTCCACCTGCTACGATTCCGACATACATCTTTCTCTTCTTCAACGTTCATCTATCTCTTCACAGTAAAATATCGTTTAAATCATAGAGTAAATTATAATTATAAAACTCTCGGTGATATGATATGATATTAAAAAAAAAATGGTTACCACTATTTTGCGACAGCCAGGTGGCGTGTGATAGGCAGAGTTGAAGAGGTTATGTTCTGTTTAATTTGGACGTTTCGTGCGTGTTAATTTCGTGCGTAAATACCAATTACGCCGAGAACGAGCGATCTTAGTATGGTAGATACTCATAATATATCTATCATGGCCCAATTCACGTCAGCAGTTAAATCAATAATTCTGCAAAATTGTAGTGGTCATACACTTATCCTACATTTGCTTAAATTACTGTATGAATATAATTACTGAGTAGGTGATACGAAGTTCTCCTTGAACAATAATAAGATTTCAATATTTTATGTAATTTATTACACGCAATATCTCAATTTCAGCATGCGTATTGATGGTAGATGGTAGTATGTCATGTTCTCGAAATATCTACAATTTTTATCATAATCATAATATTTAGGTACAATTTTTTTATTAAATTAGTTAAACGGTACAAAAATAATTAAGGCGTCTTTTAAATGTTGTCAAAAACACCGTGATTTTACTTACTTACTTTACTAGGTACTTGCATGAACTTTGTTTAATATTTTAGTGATAAAACCGTTTGGCTGAAAAATAGTAAAAACTCATTCGTGATCTTTGTCATTTGGACCATGAATTTTTGTTTTCGAACATGAATGATCGACGATGAATTTTTTTTTATTTATTTAATTTATTTAACAGCCATTGATACAAGTCCTTTAAGCCTTACATAATTTTTCATAATTTTTTTCACATTTGTGGATGAAAGTGTTGCCAACATTCATACCAATTTTCACCTTTAACCGAATTTTGTTAGCTTACAACTATTTTTAGAAACTTGACAACATTAAAATAAATTACAGACAATCAAGAGCAGACATAAAATCTTAATTACAGACTTCGGCCTAGCTGTACGGAACTGCTGTTCTAATATTAGACATTTTTGTTTTTCTAACCATACTTTGGTTGTTATTTTAAAGTGAGACGAAACAGGAATCAAATAAAACATGGGGCAAATGCGGAATTTATTGGAATGTAGGGCGAACAGGTGGGGCGAATCAGGAACAAATCATAAAATTATTTAAATCGTCGAAATTCGAGACTTGAAAAAATAAAAGTAAACGACGCTACAGCGCAGCGAAGCGGACATGTTGCAGCTTATTTAAAAATGTTGTTCTTTGGTAGAAACATTGTTTCTTTATTTAGACGGTTTATTTTTAGAATTGAAAAGCGTTGTGAATGACTAATTGTACTCTCTAAGTAAAACACGACAACTTACACATTTTGCTACTTACTTTTAAAAAACTCTTTTAGATTTTTAGTTCAAATAGTAAAATTGAAATTAGAAGCGTAGTATTTCATTGGGGCCGATCGCGTTTCTTATCCGATCTTAAATAAGTGCACTTAAATAAGTGTAAAACTTGATCTAAAATTGTAAGCCCTTATTGGTATTTGCGTTTGTGTTATTTAAGGACGTGACCTTAAATAAGTATGGTTTGACTTAATTAGAGATGGTAGTTTCTTAATTGGTATTGTCTTTCGACTTATTTTACAGTTCTGTGATCTTTGTGCAACCTTAATTTAAGTCACACCTAATTTGCGTGTACTAAATATTTCACTCATATTTCTTGGCTCAATTAAACACTTATTATTTAAAATGTTCCCTTTTCATGCTGTTATTTTACAAAGAAGGTATAATGAAGATCTTCGACGGCAAGTATTACTTTGTTTTAACTTGTTTTATTAATGATCTAACCTCACTTTTGCCGAGATCTACAAACTGATACTTTGACTTTGACTTTAACATCAAAAAGTAAATAAACAACATGACGTTTATGACAGTTTTTCCGATTATAATCTATGGTAGTTCCCTAAATAAGGTTTGTAGCATTTGGTAGTTTTTTAAGAACGTATCCTTAATTAAGTACTAACGCGATCGCATAAATTTAAGAATGTGTCCTTATTTTACAAATTTAAGTTCATCTTTATTTAAGGTTGAAGAGAAACAAAATCGGGCCCACTATTACGTAAACTTTAAAAACAGAAACAAAAAAAAAAATTGATTTCATAATTTTTGTTTCGTGACGAAATCAAAGCCGCAACAAGGTGAGCAATTGAGCATGTAATAAATCGCGAGGTAATCACTAAAACCACATATCATTATATTATTCAAACGTGATAGCCGCACATTCTACGGCAGTCGCCATTTTATAAAGGCTATATATAGATAAACTGTTCAGCCTATTTAGCACGTTTATAATATAATTTTCTATAAATTCATCAAAACCGACCTTTGCGCTTGTTTGAAAACTGTTTCAAGTTTGAAATACGTTAGAGAAAGCTGGCTGAATAATATTGCCCTTGCTTAAAAAAAGAAAAGTAATCTGTCATCTGTCAATCATAATTAAAAAATGTTCTACAAAGTAATGTTATGAATGGAAATAAATATGAATATCTTTTTTTCGGTAAGGCTTTAAAGTAGCTAATATACTTTTAGGTATGATAAATAATATAGCTCGATGCTGTGATTGGTAATCGATCACGTACAGCATTAAATAACAGATATTGTTGTTTGATACATATCCGTCAGGTCGACGGATCTCACTTTCATTTGTGTTTTTATGTTTCTTCTTTTCAATAGTAATGGCCGTAGAACCTTTTACTTCAAGTGAATGGAGAAGTCATAGTTTTTCTAATAACGCCCGAATAATTATTTTCAATAACTTGTAATGGGGTTGTTGAGAAGTAAGAATCACAACGGAAATGTGGCGGAAATTATGAGGCTTATGTCCAGCAGTGGACGTCATTGGGCTGATAAATATATGATGATGAAGAGAAACAAGATAAATTTAAGCTTGGGCCTAAATCAAAATTTTGGTTGCAATTTTCTGAGTATTTTGTCACACATTTTATTTATTGGTATGAGAAGTTATTTAAATTGGCAATTTTAAGGTAGAAATTTATTATTCAAAGTTGTGGTCATAAGGGTCACTGTATTATTTTGCGGTCTTACGATTATTTATTTGTGACACGTATGTAATGAGATGTGGTTAACATTGTATTGTGAATTCTATTAAATATTGCGTAATTGATCATCTCTTAGTTGACTCTCATGGGTACACAAGACTTAGGTTTTCCGTTACAACTTTAGGAACTTTTACATGTGTCATAAAAACCCTTTATAAAATTACATGAATAAATGTATCAAGACATCTTGACCATTAAAATAGAAAAACAAACAAAAAATTCAGAGGTCAACCTTTCAAGATCAACCATAACAATTTTTTGTTTTTCAAACAAACAAAATTGAGTTTTTCTTTAAGGTTTATACCTACATTCATGTTACATATTTCATTATATAGCAACGTCATGTACTTCAGTACCAGAGGGCAGATAATAGCCTCCAACGTAAAAAAATAATTAGGTAGGTAAACTAAATTTCTATAACAGTAATCATAATATGATTATACCACACCACGACCTACCGTTGAAGAGATCAAAGGGTCACTATCCAAATAATTCCAAAATAAGAAAATTACTATAATTTGTGATCTATTATCAAAAGAGGCGCAAACTTTGTCAATAACTTGTTTCCGTACGTGACGGGCTGAATTAAAAAAATAACACGTAAGTACAAAACTTCACAGAGGCACCTACCATAGAGTTTACTTTACAAATTAACCACAAACAACTAACCAGTTCTAATAGGATAGGAAAGTAACTTTTCCCGCGGATATTAAATATTAAGTGTTTTGTTATTTTTTGGAAGATCGCCATTATTTTATTACATTCAGGCTTTATCTGAATATCTATTCTAGATTTATAAATTATTTTTACACTAACAGAATTCAACATTCTATTCCCAAACTAACAGGATATACATGAGTGATTATTACACACACAATCTAATGAAATCATCTCAGAGTGTATTTTTAGAAATGGATACAAAGAATTCTAGCATGCTAAGGCATTAAAATTGCAAATCTGAATAACTAGATCAACCGGCTAGCCAGTCGATCAAGTTATTCTGATCTGACCTATAGGATTTTCCCATTCGAGTTTTTGTCGGTTGGGTTAAATTGATAAACAATGTTTTGGATATCGTTATACGGTCAAACGAATTAAACATTTAAACAATATTATGGATTGCACGCATAGAAGTATAAAATTTGACTCTAATAAACATGTTTCTCTTTTCTATGTACGCGCTTTAACGCTTCTTTCAGTCTATTAATATTGTGTATAATAACGTGTTGGCAAATTCTGGCCTTGCGTAAATTTTTACTAATGGGCTTTGAATTATCTATCGTTCCGATGTCTGTTCTCTTTGTATTTTCTTTACAAAGAGAACTAGCCGAAACGTTTTTTTTTTAATAATCGTTTTAAAACATAATAATACACGAAATGAATATCGTAAATAGAGATCTATTGTGCGCACGATAGTGTGAGAAGCACATACCTAATTAAAGTTTTATTGAGTTGAAGAGCTACAGAGAGCTTATATTAAATAATAAGATAAAATGATAGGTTTCTGCACGTATAATTGCTATGATTTTTTTTTCTTCATTTTATAACAGGCTTTATAGTAACAATAAGAATTGCTATTTCGAAATTTAAACATAGTTGCTATTTTTACCCACGACGGAACGGAGACGGTATATGCGTTTGGGGTGAGAGGCTGTGTGTTTGTGTGTTCCAACATAATGCCTTATATCACGGAAACGGTTTGACCGATTTAGATGCGGTTTTCTGTAAAGTGTGTGCGGCTCTTGGGGACAGGTTATTAGATAGGTGTTATGTTAATAACTCGCCAGGGGGCGCTACAATACACTGATTTCGTTGAATCCTTTGTGCCCTCCTATCTTTAAAACGATTAGACTGATTTCGATACGGTTTTCTGTAATGTATTTGTGATTTATCGAGGATTGTTTTTGGATTCAAGATTTTGTATTTTTTCGCCAGGGGGCGCTGCAATAGACTAGGCAAACCTATGTTGATTTCGTTGAAACCTTTGTGCCCTCCTATCTTTAAAACGGTTAAACCGATTTCGATACGGTTTTCTGTAATGTATTTGTGATTTATCGAGGATGACTTTTTGATACACGATATTGTATTTTTTCGCCAGGGGGCGCTGCAATAGACTAAGCAAACTTATATTTACAGTTATCTGTAAAATAATTAGACCTGTTACTGTATAGGGACACGTAGCATTGTAGTACTGAGATATTGATTACACTCATGAGGTTAAGCAACTTCGGATAAGGTCAGTTCATAGATGGGTGACCGTTTATGCAATTTTAGGGTTCTGTACCTCAAAAGAAAAAAACGGAACCCTTATAGGATCACTCCGTTGTATGTCTGTCTGCCTGTCTGTGTGTCCGTCTGTCTAGAATATTTTTCTCAAGAACGCATAGAGGTATAAAGCTGAAATTAATATCATTTACTTGGGTCTGCAAACCCTCGGCGTAAAATCAAAATCAAAATTCTAAGTTAACGCAATCTAAAGATACAGCTGTTTATGCTCCATTTTTGACGATTTATCTTGACGATCATAATCTATAGGGAACTTACCGTTGACCTAGAATCATGAAATTTGGCCAGAAGCAATAACAAGTTGCACAAGTAAAGGAAAAAATCCGAAAACCGATCTCGTGTTGTTATATCACTGAATATTAGTACTGAGGTATACAATGATAAGCCTAAAAAAAATTAGTAAGAGTGAGAGTTTATTCCAGACTGACGTTATATAAACACCTACCTACCTTATTTATTCTAACTTATAGATATCCCGTGCTCGGGGTGTAACCAAATTTTCATCATTTTTGCGATAGCACGCACCGTTTTCGAGATACAAGCTATTATAGGTGGAAATCTGCGCTAACGCCGAAGGCAGTCCGGCTACGGCAATCAATGTGCGATAGCTAAACTTAACACCCCCCGATTCAGAGCAATCCGAATCGGACTGGTTAGGTTAGGGTTATTTTTTTTTTTCAACCAAGCACACAAGTCAACAAAAAATAAAATATATATAATATAGTCGAAGCTCCATGGCAGCCCCCGACGAATTTTCTTGGGATTGTTTTTACGCTACTTATTATCTTTTCGTCGGGGATTTAAAATTAAGTTATTTAAACCTTTTTATATGTTACGTTTCTTATTTTGTATAGATGTTATCGTCGTGGGTTTTTTCAAAATTTTTAATTTTGTTTTTTATATACATTTGACAACGATAACAAAATTGATCAATCGAGATTTCGAGTAAACTCTCTAAAGTCAGTCATCTAACGTCTTTTAAAACGATCTGCCATTTGATGTGAAACTTCTGAATTGACATAAATCAACGGCAAAATTTGTCCTAGGTACTTATTTTCTATAATTTTATGGGCAATTAACTACAAATATAACATTATTGTGTTCAAATGCGATGAGATAGAACTAATTATTTTCAAATTATTGCGCTCTATATGTCAAGCCTTCACAGTCGGTACTCGCTCCAACAGATCGAATGCGAAGACAAACATTATTATTTGACGAGAAAACAAAAAACAATGTAATTAAATTTTATATTGTAACCTCTTGTAACACTGCACTATTCGTAAGCAATTCTTTCAGAATTATATTTTAATGTTCTTTTTAGTTGTTAATTAATGTTATTTTTATCGTGCAAATGTTATTCATAAAGTCAGTTTTAGAATAATAAAAGAAATAATATTAAATAACAAATTAAAAATAAATTAATAGCAAAAGGCATGATTAGCATCCATTTGAGCAAGATTTATCGTCCAAAAAAGTTATCCAAATAGCGAAATCCATCAATTGGGTACCAGATCCTAATACATTCGATTTCACTTGAAAGATAAATCTAAATCATAAAAAATAAGTATAACTCTCGGAAGAGGCGCTCGTATAGTGATACTAAGAGGTTCGTTACGATCAGGTTAAGTAACATTCGGCAAGGTCAGTCCATAGATGGGTGACCGTTTAAGGCATTCTCATTGTCAAGTGTCTTCTTGCCTCGAAAGACACTTAAGCGGATGATCCCGGCTATCACATAATACGGTAGTCGTTAAGTCAAGTTGGAAGCCTTCTGGGCGACTTGATAAATTTCAACACCAAAGTCTGCCTCAAACACATACTTTAGTTATAATAAATAAGCGTAGCTCGATAATAATATAATAAGGTATCATTGAGCAGTTAACTAGCCTTGAAACAATTCATCTACTGCTTTTTCCCAATTAAATGGTTTTGTTTTTGTCCGAAGAATTTTACTAATCACATAAATCATCATCTTTCTTTCTTTCTTTCTCCAATTAATTTATTACAGGAGATCGTACCCCACCCACGTGAATGAATGTCCGCCTACAAAATTATACATAATTGTCCAAAATTGATACTAAATACAATAAATTGTAATCACTTGACAGGCACTTAATTCTATTTTCGTTATAAAAATATATAATTGAATAGATGAATCATTTTCACAAAAATGGAGTTAGATTGTGACCTATCAGATGTAATTATAAAGTGATAATTTAATAATAATAATAATATATAAGAAAATCGTAATGTTCTCAGGCCCCCGTCTTTGTTATGTTGTCTTTGGTATAATGTCATGACATTATAAACATTATTTACAATGTCATAGGAAATTTCGCGAAATTCTTAGAAATTTTGCAATCACGCGGATAATTAGATAATAGTGAAAACATGTCTCAATATTACTGGAAAAAGGGTTTTTGCTTTTTAGGGTGGATCCGACATGAACAACACAAGATAGAAGTCACAGAACAGAACAATCTTTGTGGTTATTTTTAAGACATTTCCACCACTGTCTAATATTATTATCCGTGTTTTCGGATATTTAGATGCAAGAAGACGTAACATAGCATCACGACTTTTTCCCCGAAGGGGTAGACAAAGGTGTATCACAACCACATTTCGCCAGCTATGTTTGTTCCCATGAAATAGGTCGCGAGCCTATTGTCATCAACCAGGAACATTTGCTTACCAAACTCTGGGAAATCTAAATACTAGAATTTACTGATAGAAAAACAAAACAACCAATACCATTTTTACCCGATCCGGGGAATCGAACCCGGGACCTCTTGCACAGCAGTCGTATACACTTCCCGCTGCGCCACCGTGGTAGTTTCTTATGATTCCTCTTTAATCTATACTTTACTTTAAAAGAGACCAAGCCTAAGAAGTAGGGTTCATTTGAAAGTTTATGAAACAGAAAATAATACCGAAATTTATGTTAACAGGATAGTGGTAACAGTAAAATCAATTTTAGATCATTTAGTTGATACTAACGATAGTCGCAATCAACGATATTGATGAAATTAAAAATGTTCCGTTGTAGATACAGAATACAAAACAACTTTTGGCAAACTACATGTTTTCTAAACCAGTGTGTTATTTATAGAGTTTTAATGCCGTACTCAGAGACGATACTTAAGTTTAAAGTTTATTTAGTTAAAACGTGTAATACTTAAGTCTATACACATAAAGACGATTATTCAATGAAAAAATTGTGTTAATGACAGATTACTGCTAATTGACGTCTCTGAATGCGGCAGTTAGAGATATAGTTCGGTTTAATTCTTCAAGCGGCATTATTATACTTGAATTCAAAATAAACTTAAACATTAGTTTGTGAACATAAATCAGGATTTAGTCCTTGTGTTCAATGACGTTAGTAAATTTCGTACTATGTCATTGAAACTAATGACTAATGTAAAAACACTAATCATAAAATATATAAAAAGTTTTTGTATTTTGTCACTAGAGAAAATTCACCTCTGATCCTTTGATAAAAATGTCGTGGTTGCCTTCGTCAAGTAATGAATGCTATATCAGGTTCATTAATATTATTTAAATTACCGCCATGTTTTGACCTAGACTATTCAAGGATTTTCTATTTTGTACCTTCAAAAAATGTTAATTTTAATTTATTCAAAAAATATAATGAGGAAGTTCATTTACCTATGCATTATGTGATCAATAAACATTTTTTCTTTGTCGTAGGTATGTATGCCTGATGTTGTAAAACCTTGGAATCATAACCGTTATGTTTCTTGAGTAGATTTATAACTCGAAGAAAAAAGAACTCGACGAGAGAAGAAGATAAATAAATATTTACGTATATGACCTTTTTATTGTTAAATCATTTTAGCGAAAAATAAAAAGAAATCGGTAAACAGTATCTATTTATATACTTATCAAGAAATTTCAGATTTTTCAGCATGTCTCAAATGCAAAATTTTCTAATGGATCATTTTTCGTGATAGTTATCGTACCATATCAAAATGGTACTGTATTAAAAGTAAAACTTTTAGATATGAATTGCCAACTGCAACAGCAGGACATCCGCAACAGACCAAGTAGACCAACAGATAAACAAGACGCTAAAATTGAAAACTTATTTAAAAATCAAAACTAATATGATTAAACAGTTATACATACAAATCAGATTATATTTATCGCTAATTGAAAGTTCAAAAAAATCGGCGCTAATTACCAACCCAATCATTAATATCAAAAATAAATAGTATTAGAAACGAAACGTTGTCGCCGCGTCGTTATGAATAATGGATGAAGTTTCAATGTAATAAATCTAGACTAGAATCAAACTAGATGGTACGAGTGTGTTATTGATCTTGACATGTAGAATAACACGGAGTTAATTAGCGGATTATATATATGGACAGGTTTTAGAAATTTATTTATCTGGTTTATATTTGCATAGTGTATTGGAGACGCATCGAAAGTGTGCGATTGATATGGATGAATTTCTGCGTTCTAACACCGAGTTCCTGACACATCAAATAAATGTTGTTCTTCGATTAAAGTATAACCTGACTGAATAGAAAAGTAAAACAATATACTAGTTAACTTATACGACTGCCATTTTTAAATTGTTTAAGTTATATTTTATCCTATCTATAACTTTTATTTGATGGTTCAGTAACCGGGCTAAGTCAGCTTGTGATCACTGCCGGTGTAACCTGGTCCAAACGTCAATCAAAACACGGTATGGAAATATCTCATGATTTTTTTTTTTATTTCCGTTTCCGTGCAAAAACGGTCTTGATTTTTTTTCCATCAAGAAATTCTCATAGTCAGTTCGGAATCTAGAATTGCGTGCGATAAGTGACCATAAACTCGCCACCTATTAGATGGGTCCTACCATAGATGGAGAATTGTGTGAGTGATGGACCTCTGTAAACCATTTATGGTGTGATTTAAATGATGTTACATATTACACAATTTACGTATTAAACAATAAAGTCATTATTTCTAAAATTAATGATAAAATAACGAGAAATACCGCTTTCTATTGTATTTTAATGACATGTTATTAAACAAAGTACTAAACAGTTTACAAACATAATAGTACAATTTTCGTTGAAATCTTATTATTATAACAATTACACTAAACTTTCACGGGGTAAATTCTAGAAGATTATTTAAAAAATTCACATCACGCAAGTGAGTCGAATTATTTCACTTGTTATATCAATTTTACAATTTTATTATTATCTGTAGACTTAATAATTAATTGCAATAGTTGAGAAAATTCTAAGCACAATCGTTTAAGTTTATTCGTTTTATTTAAAAAAAAACATACGTAATACATAAAGAACACTCAAGAGTTCATAATAATTATAAATAATTCAAATATGTAATACATATTCCATTTGATAAATTCAAATTTAGCTAAATTTGACCTCTAATAAATTGCTAACAAAATAAAGGCCATATTATTATTTAATCAATCATTCCAAATTTGATATCTGTTTTTATAGAACTTCGACCACAGGAGATACTCAATACCCAAGGCCCTCTATGTACCAAACTTTCCATAAACACATTGATCAAATCGAAAAGGGAACGATATAATTAATTGTAATTCGAACCATAATTAATGATTTTTTATTTTACTACATTGTACATGATACAAATAGTAGAACAAAATGTAGCGGTGTTATCACATAAAATTAATAATACTCGACCAACAAAAGTTTGTTCAAATCTAATGATACCACAGAGAGATTTCAAAACTTAACGCAGTGATTAGAGAAGGACCACGTTATTAGAACAAAATCATATTACACATTATGCATTTTTTGTCATCTTATATAAACTTTTCAGGGTAACTTTTTCATAGTATTCAGATAACCATATGGCCATAATAACAAAAAAAATATTAAAAGTTTTCTTAACGGACTCGTTATTTTTTATTGCGATTCTTGGAACGATTTTAGAATTCTTTAATATGGCTAGATTTAGGTAGGTATAGCTCTCGCCAAACATCGTGTTCGCTCTGAAGTTGCACCCTACTGCTGTTAAATGAACTTCATTCAGGTGTTGGTGTCTATTCGTATGCCAGGACTGTAGCCCGAGCGTTTTCGAACACGAAGCACCGCTCCCACCCCCCGCACACACCCCAACAAGGTTCATTTAATATGTCAAACAGCAGAGGGGTGCAACTTCAGAGTGAACTAAAAGTTTGGCAAGACCTATATCTATAATGTTACGCCTGTGTGTCACGCGCTACACTACACTACTATTTCTAATTACTACGTATTAAACAAAGTTTGGAAGACAAATAAAAGTGCACATTGTATACTGAGTGTCCAGACGCTTGAGCATACATTTCAATATAACTTAATATAATATTTTGCTAATTAATTTGGTTAATTTCAGTGCAGCAGGTGGGTGTGCAGTGAAAGACATTAATTGGAATATTCTTGATTTCCATTTAAAATCTTGATAGCATACTTATTAAAAATTAAGCTTGAAAAAGACGGAACGAATAAATAAAAAAGTTGAATGCTTATATCAATGTTTGTTGATATGTTTTATATCAATATTCAAAATTAATATTTTCATTACATATTCGTAACTTCATTAAACATAAACAAAGTGCATAGATTCAAATGATTTATTGTATCAATTTAAAATAATTAAAAAAGAACTTTCATAGATAGTGGTGTTTATCAAAATCGATTTAGCCGTGTAGACCGTTACTTGGACAAATATGTACAAACATTAATACGTGTGTTAACCATTGACCTTTAAATTTTGCCGTGGCATAATTAGTAATTACACTACACAATTGAAAATCAATATTTAATCAACCTACAGATAAATCTTCCGGGTTTGGATATTCGCCTAGTCGCATAGTTATTATTATTGCAATTTTAAAATCTTTTTGTAGGTATCGGTGCAAAAATGTTACTACATAAGGGGGCTATAGAGATGGATTTCATTAAAACCAACGTTCAGTAGACGTGTCTCATGAATAGGTATAATAATCCACCCACGTAGGTTATTCAGTGAAAGAAAACTTTTTCATAAGTAAGTACCTACTCGTATATTGCAAATTGCAATATTTGAACTATATTTTTTAATATAATAGGTATTGCATGCAGAGATTATTTTATATTTCACGGCAATACATACCACAGTGAACTGTTATGTTAAAATTCAAATGCGAAAAAGAAATGTGAATAATTTTTTAAAGTCATTTTTTAAATCGATTGCCTTAAACCTATTGGGCCAACTTTCGTAATAAATTGATTAATTCGGGTGTACACTACACGGTCAATGTGGGAAAATATCGTAAATAAATTATAGTTTATGACAGTTACGATTGGGATCATCTCTTAAGCAGTATGACAAGTAGATTTAAATATACCTATATTTATGATAATTCTTATGATAAATATCCATCAATCAGACGTATAAATTTAATATTAAATTTCTAAATACATTACGATTGCGACGACATCAGCACTTAATCAGCTTATTAAACCAAATAAGCCCATTTTTGGAACTGCTGAATCAGCAGTTCCATGGCGTAGGAGTCAATCCTAATAATAAACCGAAAAAATACCACCACTTAGTTTAGATTTGGTCTATTATGATAATAAAACAGTTATATTTAGTAATCATAACCTTGTTCTAAATCATCTTTTCTTAATCGAAAAAATATCTCTGAATAGATATTTTATTAGGTTATTTACCTAAATTAAATTTAAAAAGTATTATAACTTTGACATAATCCATCAAGGTTCAGTAATTCCACGTTAAACGTGCGTGGGATTGTCCCAAAAGTTAACGAAAATTTTATTTTTTTCATCAATTTTAAACTAATTCAAAATCTACGTTAAAAATATTGTTAAAAAAAATAACTTGAACTTAGATTAAGTAGAGTCCAAATTGGAAAATTAAACTTAATCACCGCGATACAAATGTAGGTACAGTATGAAAGTAATTTCACGTAATTTGCATTAGGTATGTAAATAAGTCTGTCATGTCTTATTACCTACTTAACCTTTTGATCCTCAATATGTAAACGTCATACGACACTACAAATGATGTACGTCATCCAACGCTTGTTTGTTGGTCCTTTCTGCATGAATGTATAATGTAGTATATACCGTTAAAGTCACAAACAAATACCGCTCATTTGGAAGAACAGTGACACAACTGCTAGTAACAACTACGCCAGTATTAAGATTTTTTGTAAAGATTGTGAAGATTCTTAAAATATTATTTCACCATCTTTTCGTCCTCTAGCGGGCGTTTTTTGAACTTATAAATGTGACATTTTCACTCCTAAAGTAGATTATTATCTAGATAATTTTGATATATTAAATTGGAGCTGTTTGTTTTAAATGTTTTCAATACACTTTTTAGATTTAGGTGAAAGGTGTGTAAGAGGTACGAAATCATTGCATTTACAGTTCTATTTATATGCAAATAACACTTTGGAACTTGCAGGTCTTATTTTTCATAGTATAATAACTGTAAATTGCGACGATGCCATTCTTCCGTATGAACCCTCTTAATACACAGATTCAAATTACTTATTATATAACTGTTTTGGACTGTTGGTTCAATTATAAGACACTTTTACTTATTCAACGTACAAATAACTATTTTTAGTAACGAAACGCTGCTTAATGTTAGTCGTATTAATAGCTTTATAATTTTGTAGTGAAATTTGTTGCCACCATTAATATTTATGAGGTTACATTTACTAAAGGTAACTACAGATTGTCTTATCAATCTACTATATAAATAGAAATTAATGTACGCATTAATACGAAACGGCTGTACCTGTTTAGCTAATTCTTTCTTTGTAGTGTTTGAAACTTTCAGGAGAAAGTTTGTATGGAAGATTTTTTTTTTTGAAGAAATCAATAATTCGAATGGTATTTAATTTTGTGTGTGAATACCTAATTAAACATAATGGAGGTTAACTGCGCTTTGTTTAGCGGTTGATGCAATCGCAACAAAATTTGTTTATAGAAGGAATATAAACATTCTGTTCTGCTAACGAAGCACCACGTGACTACACGACATTAGATTCGGGAAAACCGTATTCATTTAGCTTGTTTAATCCACTTTAGTAAAATATCTCTTAATATAATCTCAATCCGTGGGTATCGTAAAAGGCGACTAAGTTAGTAATCATAAGTTGATAAGAGAACAGAAAAAAATGAAAATCCTATAGTAATCCGTCTGGCCGGCGTGGTATAGTAGGCTTAATTCCATCCACATTCTTTGGAGGAGACCCGTGCCCAGCAGTGGGCCGTTTATGGCTTGAAATGATGATGATGTTGAAAATACATAAACTTGCATTTGATCATTAGATATTTAGTACGACAAAAATCCATAAACGTCACTGAATAGAAACCTACGGCAAAATTCTACATACTGACGTGGAACGACGCAGCTACATGAAAAAATGCTCAGTAAAATGTGTCTTAAGTTTCATAACATGGGTACCTTTTCTCCGTAGCAATGTATAATAAAGTTATGACTTTCTTTCTTAGCAAGCAGTATTGTTCCTTTACATAACATAAGGCTACTATAAGTTTTTAAATATTTTATTGCCAATGATAACGGCTTTAATGTCATATTTATGGTAAATACTACGATTTCTAAATGCGATGGTGGCTGAATGGATAAGGGACCGGCGTGCAAACCACGCGGTCCGAGTTCGATCCAAACCGGCAGTACCTATGTGGATTCCACTTTGTGGAATTTATATGTACTAGTCAAGTGACTTACCATCTGCTAACGGTGATGGAAAACATCGTGAGGAAACCCACATACCCTAGAAGAAATTCTAAGTCTGATTCACCATCCCGCACTAGGCCAGCGTGAGTGGATCATGGCCTAAAACCCTTTCAGCTCTCTAGATAGAGGAGAGGAGACCCCGAGCCCAACAGTGGGACTTAATGGGTTGCTGATTATGATGATGATGACTACGATTTCTACAAACACCGAAAAAATATTATGAACACTATTTTAATGGGGGCTTTCACTGACTTTATTTTCGTAGTTACAAATGTTTTAAAAGTGTGATTATATGGTGGAATTATAGCCATAATATAAATGTAGAATCACGTTAAATATTATTTTTTTATATTTAAGAAAAATTTCACTAAAATAAAAAAATATTAAACCACATACCTTAGAATCTTTTTTGTAAGAGTAACCTATACAGTGTGTTCCGAAACTCAATGTCAAGCGGTTACCGGGCGATGGTATAGACTGTAAAAGTTCTGAGAAAATATTTAAAAAATGTATGTCTCTGGTTTAGTCATAACTTTTTTTTTTAAGGAAATTCGACACCGCTAATGACATTTTTAGATACTGTTATGATATAGTGCCTATGGAATATATAATTATTATAATATATAAGGTAGTAATAAATTAAAAAATAACATGAACTAATGCAAGTTTTCGTTCTGCTGTGGTAAGCATTTTACCAAAATGACTGTCTTGTGATTGGCAGATTGATTAGATCTGTCCGTTATTTAGAGGTTACTTACTACTTCGTATAATAGATGGGCTCTGCACTTACTCTTCCATAAGAAGTACTACGGAGGTCTTATTCATATAGAATGCTTTTGCTTGCCATTACACTCGCTATTTGAAATGTGCCGACGAAACATTCATTCATATCAAAATTCAACTTTATATACGAATGTTATAGAGATAAAAATTACTTGAAAAGAAATCACTTGGAAATGTACCGGACCAGACGTTCATTAACAATAAAATTTTAACTTTAAAGTAAAATATGTAGAGTTTATAATAGCATATAGTAAAATATACTTGGAAATGTGCTAAGTACTGGCCAGCCGTTCATTCATTTTGAAAAATAATACGAATTGGGCTTTATGTAACTAGAGATACGGAAGAAAATACTTTGAAATAATATTATTGTGTAACAGATAATAATTCATGCTCTTGTGAACTTGAATATTCATAGTAAAAGTAATCTGTGAGTAATTTCGGTATTTTTCTACACGTTGACGTGTATTATAAGGTAGATTATAAAATAATTGCAGTGAAACTTTTCTTGCTTGGATTACGTTTAAATGAAGTTGGCTAATAAAGTAAAAACTGTTTTTTTTTTGCTGTTTTAGGGAAAGTAAAATGGGTTTTTTATTTTAATATTTTTCAAGTTGCCAACATACGTACCGTAAGCAATCGCCATTTGTAATTCACTACCTAGGGACCTTTTTAGCTTCGCAGTTAAAGATTAAAAAAGTCAGCAGTCTTGCCATCAGAAAAATAATAAACTTCCCACCCCAAAGAGCTCACCTAGATGAGGATCAAGAGGAGACACCTAAATAGCTTAACTTTTTATTTAAATTATTTATTTTAAATAATAATAATGTACCAATGACCTCAAATAAAATCTTAAAGAAAGTGGCACCGTGAACGGAATCTTTAGACAAAAGGGCCAAAATAACATAAAGATGGCTTCTTTTCATTCAATTATCACTTTATAATCTTATTCATCTGACTGGTTTACGTACAAAAGGTTTTAGAACTCTTTTGACATATCTACAGGAAATATTTCGTTTGAGATACAAATATCACATCAATAAATAAATTGTGATAATAAATGTGAAAGGGTTTCCCTTTTCTGCGTCAATTCTTCTCTATTGTTGTATAATTTTTTATAATTAGCACCTCTATAAAATATGTATGTCGTAGTCAACCTGCTCGTTAGGTACCAACTATACGATGGAACCTCTACGTAAGTATATAAAAAGTAAGTAAACATCAAATAATAAAAAAAAGGTTTTTTGCGGCATTGTATCAGGAGCGTGTTGGCGACCCTTCAAACCTTCCTTCCCTCCCCAATGAGCTCTGGAGACCACATAATAACTCACCAGCAGGAACACAAGTCGGTCGTCTGTCAAAGATTGCATTGGTGACTCACAATAGCTTCAATATTGTTCATTAAATAATCCACATGTTTTGATGTCCATAAAGAGGTTTTTTTTTCTTATTTGTTATGCTGTTTTAAATCACAAAAAAATTAAAAGAAATTTAATTATAAAATCCTATAAAAAAACGACGTGTTATAAATTCAATTTCACATTTTATAATAGAAAATACATTCTTTTAAAAGAATGATCCCAATGCTAATAATAATCAAGTTTAACATTTTCAATTTTCGAGCACACATTCTAATACATTCTATTTGTTTTTTATACAGAACGGAACAAAAAGCAATCAGATTAAATGGACTTCCAAACGGCCAGTATCACTTGAGAAATCGTAACCAGAGTGAATGACATAACTGAAAAAAATAACAAATACATCTGGGACAAGTACCAGTTGTAAAAGAAAAGAAGGCCGAGGCGTCGACACACAGAGCCAATTTCGAACGTTCGGAAGTGTGACGAGTGACGTAATAATTACGTAACAGCCGGTGAAGTTTAAAAATGTAAGTGTTCGAAGTTAAAAAAGTGTTATGTGAATGGGTGCTATGTCTCTGTTTTGTAAAATGGTTCGATCGAGTTTGTGTTTATTGTTAAATGAAATGTCAATTAGAAATAAGTGTTTTGATTAGAATCAGTTTCTCTGTCAGTTGTCTGGTTTAATTTTGATTTCTCTTCAGACACTAATGTAATTTCTCTGACGTAACCACTTTTTAATGTTCGAGATGCTTACACACGTAAATGATATTAGCGGGCATTACTCCTAACAATCACTTTTGTTAATTTTAATTAAAAAAAAAATAAGCACATAAAAAAGTGCGTTACGTTAAGGAAATTTACAAGTAACACTTAATAAGTGAAATGAATGTTTAGTAAATTTTTCTTGAGACTGGAATGAGTAGGTAATTGTTTATAAAAATAAGCTCGTAAACTGCCGGTCTAAAAAGTATCAAATTATTCCAAAAAACTACAAGATGATAATTATACAAATTGCCCGTCGGTATAGCAATAAAACTGTTATATAAAAATATTAAATAACGTACCGACGCACGTAGAATAATTATAATAGTTATACGTCATTTTTTAGGGTTCCGTACCTCAAAAGGAAAACACAGAACCATTATAGAATCACTCCGTTGTTCGTCTGTCTGTACATCTGTCTAAAATATTTTTCTAAATAACGCGTACAGGTATCAAGCTGATATTTACCTGTCAAATACTTGGGTCTGCAGTCTCTTGGCGCAATAAAAATATTGAGTTACAAATAAACGCAATCAAAAGATAAAGCCAAGATAAAAGATACTTGATTTTTGTCACATATTTTGATAAAAAAAAATCAAAACCTAAATGTACTTCCCGTTGACCTAGAATCATAAAATTTGGCAAGAAGCAATATTAACTAGCGCAAGTTAAAGAAAAAATCCGAAAGCCGTACTCGTGTAGTTATATCACTAAATATTAGTACTATAATGGAAGTGGCATGAAATAATAAGTCTAAAAAATTTGAGTAAGAGTGAGAGTTTATTCTGAACCTATATTTACCTACTAATCTAATAAATAATATCTTACATTTCAATCACAAAAATACATAATCGTACGGAATCCTCGAGGCGCGAGTTCGACACACACGTGGCCGGTTTTTTTTACTATTCTTAAAATATCTGATTGAAGTCAAAAATAAAACTTTATACCTCAGAAAAAGACGACATCTACAATAATTACATAACTTAATAAAAACCGCCTTAAACTGAGTTCAAAACAAACTGGAGTGTGGGTTAAACCGAGAAATGATGTCACAGTCACAATCGGAAGTAAATCCACCCACGCCACGTCCAAAATGGAGGACAATATAAATGTCAAAATCGTTACGTATCATTACACAATACACTCAATGGGTCATACAAACTGCAATAGCGTAAGTTTAAACTTCACCTTTCATTATTTCGCAAATATTTAGGTATTACGACGAGACTAAATTTCGTGATGAAATCTTTCTAAAAATTTAAAAATTAGACGTAATTATTGTGTTATTAATAACTTTGGTTTACAGGCTACCACTGACAGCTAATCGATTTCCTTGTAAAGCATGTATTGTCGATGGCAAGGCAAAAGCACACCCCTGGATTGCAATAACATAAAGCACTATAATAAAACCAATAAATGGAATAGAAAATAATAAACCATGGAATATTCTCTTCGATAACAAAAGCTAGTTTTCAACGAAACGTTAAACAGGGTACGGAGTAATTGCATTTTTATCATCATGAACCTGATTAATCCGTTGTTAAACATAGGTCTTAAATGTCTTAATAAGATGATTTTCCTAATAATAGTAGACCAAAGAAATATGTATTAGATTATTGTTATTTTATTTAAAAGTGATTTTCTATCTATGGTCATTAAATTTATGTTTTTTTTACCACATTCACACAGCACCATCTAGTCCCAAATTAAGCAATTATATTTACTTGTGTTATGGGTACTAAACAACTGATAATAATACTTAAATACTTTTTTTATTTGTAAATACATACATATTATAGATAAATTGCACCCAGACACAGAACAAACAATCATGCTCATCACACAAAGATTTGTCTTAGGTGGGAATCGAACCCACGACGGCACGGCTTAGTAGTCAGGATCACTAACCACTAGACCAACAGGCCAGTCAAGTCAAGTTAGTAAAAAGATGAGGTCATCGATGGCACAGTACCCAAGTACTATCAGTATCGAAGACAAACGCTCACTTCCTGGCTCGCAATAGGTTATAAATCGCAGATATAGTTGCGCAAGCACTTTCACTGAGTGCCCCTCTCGTACAGGGCCGTCAGCTATGTTGCAATATTAGGAATATGATACATAGCATCACGCTATTTATCCGCGAAGAGGTAGGTAGAGGCGCATTACGTCATATCGCCAGTCGCCAGCCATGAAATAGGTAGGTGTCCACTGGCTACGGCAACCGCTTAGGGGAGGACCACGTCTAGTCTCACGGAATCCCACTCTCCTATGTTTCTATTTCTTGCTGTCACGAGAAGCGAGTTTAATCTATACAAATAAATAAAATTGGTGTGTCTGTTTGTAATAATAAAATAACCGCTTTTTACTACATGCATTTTAATGTGTATACGGTACATATAGCAAAATAACATTTTTTTCAATTTTTGTCTGTCTGTTCCAGCTAATCTTTGGAACGGCTGGACCGATTTCGACGGGACTTTTACTGGCGGATAGATAATGTCACAAGGAGTAACTTAGGCTACTTTGGTTTTGAAAATATATCAGGGTTCCGTAAAAAAAAATGAAAACTCCATGAATGCGTGATAAGTTGTCCACGCGAACGAAGTCACGGGCACAGCTAGTAATAAAATAAAAATATATACCACTAGTCGTCGCGCGGGGCTTCGCTCCCTTCGTTCTTTATATGACCAATGCTCAGCTCCTATGAGGCGTAGCGTGATGTTTTATAGCCTATAACCTTCCTCGATAAATAGGCCATCCAACACTATAAGAATTTCGAAAATCGATTCAGCTGATACTGATATTACCCACAAACTCACAACATCACAAAATTTACCTCTTTATTATATTATTATAGATTATTATGACAACATTCCAATAATTTAATTCACACAAATTTTTTTTCTCTATCGCCACTGATTTCACAGACAATTTTACTGAAGTGAATAGTTTTAACTCTAATGTTGGTGTCCAATTTCACTACAATAGCAGTTTTCTAAATTCTTCGTTAGATATTTCCGTTTTAATTTAAACTTGTGTGGTTTTAATTAAGATTCATATCAGCGTGTCTAGATAAATTAATTTTGTACTTAAATGTTAGAATGCCTAGGAATTGTATTCATTAAAGCAAATTGATATACATGTTTCATTCAAACTTATTTTTTCATAACAAGCTACGGCTTTTCTTTCATAAAAATGTAGAGGCCTTAGTTCTGTAGCCTTTAATTGACATTCAAACGTATGCATGAACAGTCTCGTTTTTACCCACGACGGAACGGAGACGGTATATGCGTTTGGGGTGAGAGGCTGTGTGTTTGTGTGTTTGTGTGTTTGTGTGTTTGTGTGTTCCAACATAATGTCTTATATCACGGAAACGGTTTGACCGATTTAGATGCGGTTTTCTGTAAAGTGTGTGCGGCTCTTGGGGACAGGTTATTAGATAGGTGTTATGTTAATAGCTCGCCAGGGGGCGCTACAATACACTGATTTCGTTGAATCCTTTGTGCCCTCCTATCTTTAAAACGATTAGACTGATTTCGATACGGTTTTCTGTAATGTATTTGTGATTTATCGAGGATTGTTTTTGGATTCAAGATTTTGTATTTTTTCGCCAGGGGTCGCTGCAATAGACTAGGCAAACCTATGTTGATTTCGTTGAAACCTTTGGGCCCTCCTATCTTTAAAACGATTAAACCGATTTCGATACGGTTTTCTGTAATGTATTTGTGATTTATCGAGGATGACTTTTGGATACACGATATTGTATTTTTTCGCCAGGGGGCGCTGCAATAGACTAAGCAAACTTATGTTTACAGTTATCTGTAAAATAATTAGACCTGTTACTGTATAGGGACACGTAGCATTGTAGTACTGAGATATTGATTACACTCATGAGGTTAAGCAACTTCGGATAAGGTCAGTTCATAGATGGGTGACCGTTTATGCAATTTTAGGGTTGTGTACCTCAAAAGAAAGAAAACAGAACTCTTATAGGATCACTCCGTTGTATGTCTGTCTGTCTGTCTGTCTGTCCGTCTGTCTAGAATATTTTTCTCAAGAACGCATAGAGGTATAAAGCTGAAATTAATATCATATACTTGGGTCTGCAAACCCTCGGCGTGAAATAAAAATCAAAATTCTAAGTTAACGCAATCAAAAGATACAGCTGTTTATGTTCCATTTTTGACGATTTATCTTGACGATCATAATCTATAGGGAACTTACCGTTGACCTAGAATCATGAAATTTGGCCAGAAGCAATAACAAGTTGCACAAATAAAGGAAAAAATCCGAAAACCGATCTCGTGTTGTTATATCACTGAATATTAGTACTGAGGTATACAATGATAAGCCTAAAAAAAATTAGTAAGAGTGAGAGTTTATTCGAGACTGACGTTATATAAACACCTACCTACCTTATTTATTCTAACTTATAGGTATCCCGTGCTCGGGGTGTAACCAAATTTTCATCATTTTTGCGATAGCACGCACCGTTGTCGAGATACAAGCTATTATAGGTGGAAATCTGCGCTAACGCCGAAGGCAGTCCGGCTACGGCAATCAATGTGCGATAGCTAAACTTAACACCCCCCGATTCAGAGCAATCCGAATCGGACTGGTTAGGTTAGGGTTATTTTTTTTTTTCAAACCACCCAGAAGTAGGAGCCCCGCAAAGCGGGGCTCCGGCGACCTTTGTGCGACGGATGAGCACACAAGTCAACAAAAAATTTAATATATATAATAAAGTCGAAGCTCCATGCAAATTCCATTCATTCTGGAGCTTACAATGCTTACATGGTAAGATAAGGCGCTCCTTAAAAAGTTTAAAATAAGAAAATTAAAATGATAATTTCAAGTTATAAGACTTACTGCAACAGTAAATTAAAAAAAAATGTGTTTGTTCTATAACTTAGTATAAAACTTTTGTTTATCTGTCAAGGTTCTTAAAATTGTATACGAGTTACTTACAGTTAGTAAGATAGGGCGCTCTTTGAAAATATTTAAAATAAAAAACAAAATTAAAAATTTTGAAAAAACCCACGACGATAACATATAAAAAGGTTTAAATAACTTTATTTTAAATCCCCGACGAAAAGATAATAAGTAGCGTAAAAACAATCCCAAGAAAATCCGTCGGGGGCTGTCATACCCTGACTTGAAATGAACAAAAGTATTGCAGTTTTATGTATTTGATACCTACCTAATTATTAACAATATTTAGTTTACAATATATATTTAATACTAGGAACAGTAATGATATTGGCAGCCCCCGACGAATTTTCTTGGGATTGTTTTTACGCTACTTATTATCTTTTCGTCGGGGATTTAAAATAAAGTTATTTAAACCTTTTTATATGTTATCGTCGTGGGTTTTTTCAAAATTTTTAATTTTGTTTTTTATTTCTAGAAGTAGCATACTTCGAATACGTTTGTAATATGTATATGTTAAATTGATAAGTAGTACCAGAGGTAATGCAAAATCTCCCGTGGTACTACCAGTGGTACCATTGGTAGTACCACGGGTAAGAACTGGTTTATTTCTTTCTTTCATCCAGTATTAACTGAGTGTAAGGATTTCAAATTCATCAAATTCAAATTCAAATTAGTTTATTTGCATTAAACAGGTTTACATAGATGGTTCATAAAAAAAAAAAAATTTAGTGCGCTGATTTATAACCCAACTGGGTGTGCAAATTTTGAGGTTATATAAAAATAAAAAGTAATGATCCAAATTGAAACTACAAGAATAATAAAACATAATACTAACAAATAATGTAATTCTAATGTCAAGTTACTGGGTTAATGTCAAAGAGCAAGATACACTAATAATGCGAATAATATTTTATGTTATGTATATGTTATGTTTCCGTTAGTTTTTTATTCGATATAGCCTCAAATTATCGTAATGAGACATCGGGTTACCAGTGTGTTACGATAGCGTTAGTAAACTCGGGCTCCAGATGTTATGTAATGTTGACTGGCCTGTTGGTCTAGTGCTTAGTGACCCTGACTGCTAAACTGAAGGTCGTGGGTTCGATCCCCACCCAGGACCAATCTTTGTGTGATGAGCATAAAGGTTTGTTCTGTGTTTGGGTGTAATTTATCTATAATATGTATGTATTTACAAAAAAAAAATATTTAAGTAGTATATCAGTTGTTTAGTAATCATAACACAAGCAAATATAATTGCTTAATTTGGGACTAGATGGCGCTGTGTAAATGTGGTAGAATATTATATTATATTATAATGTTGTTGTTATGATTTCTTAGTATAAAGTACTAGATGTCGCGCGGAGCTTCGCTCTCGTCGCTTTTGTTTGCCCACTGTTCGGCTCCTATTGGCCGTAGCGTGATGTTATATAGCCTATAACCTTCCTCATGAAAAGGGGTAACTGACACTAAAATAATTTTTTAAGTCGGATCAATAGTTCCTAAGATCCTAGCGTTCAAACAAACACTATATATAGGTATAGATTTTGTTTTATTTATATATATTGTTTCTACCTATAACTTTTTGTGGGTTTCTTTTTCATCATTTCTGTCTTTACTGTCTCTGTGCTGTATTAATGTTTCTTTTCTTTACTTTATACATTAAGGAAAATGATACTTCAAGTGTTACTTTTAATCACAAATATGAAGTAAAAATAGGAATCAGAATTCAGAGCACCTATTCGTGGACCATAGAAACAGTTTCCCATCTAGAGATAGAATCAAATTCAAAATAACTCAAACGTTATAAGACAGGACTGTCATAATTACAACATCATATTTTTGTGCATTTTTTTAATAAAAATAACGTTATCTTTATGTACCGTTATTTACTGTTACAAACCTATGTCACAGTAACATATAACGGGCACATTCGCTCATATAGTAAGTAAAAATTCCCACGATTATACTCATGATAATTTATGTGTGACAATAAAAATAATTATTTTTCTAGAGCTGCTATACTAAAGCCGCTTATAACGTTTTAATATGCTCATTATTTAGAATACCGACCGAACGAATAGATCACACGTATGCTTTTCTCAAAAACTTATCATAACATCACGATTTTAAAATAAATGTTTTTTCTTTCTTCTTTTCGTATTTTATCCTCGAAGTAGGGTAGGCAGAGGTAAATCCGGGAATCTAAGCCAACGCCTTTTACATAGCAGTTGTACACATATTTATGCAGTTTGTCCAAGAGGTTTAGGGAAGATATCTTCATGGTAATTTTTGAGAAAAAATCCCGGAAATATAATGTTGCTAATTGCTAAGCATTATTATTATTTCCAGCTGGCAACAATGACAAAATTAGTTTTTCCGCACAAGCTCTAAAGACGAGTGACACATTCGACAAAACATAGGTAATATTATATGTGTATATATCTATATAAATATATAAAAATAAAATAAACAAGTAAATATAATTTAAAAAATTTAATAACCCGACTGCAAAAAATCAACAGAGAGCAACGCACTAAAAAGACCGTAAAATTATTGTAATATTATTATACCTGATTACATTTAAATACATAACATACCTATGCATATATTTGTAATCTCCATTTGATTCCCTTTATTTTGATACTCTACTCGATAGGTTTGGTTAAAAAAAAAAAAACTACTTACAATTTGGAACCATTCAATTATGTATAATCTCTTTTTGAATATATATTATTATAATCTCCTTTTAATCCTCTTTATTTTGATACCCAAATCGATAGGTTTGGTTAAAAAAAAAATTGAACTTCTTACAATTTGGCGTCAAAAGCCCAACGTTTAATTTTTTTTATTCTTAAAACCTATGTGTCCTTAGGACACTTGGGTTTCCTAGACGAATCTAACGATACCCCAATTGTCAAAATCCATTCAGCCGTTTGGAAGATTCGTGGGAATAAAGAAATTTACAAACATACAAGATACGCGCGAAAAACAATACCCGTCCTGACAGTCGGGTAAAAAGGCCACCAGATAGCAATCTTTATCTCTCGTTACTTCCTTCCAACCATCTAAATCCAACTACTGTGTAATTTCATACTTAAAACATCCGTATACCCCTTTTACAGTAAACACACAAAGCTATATAATAAACACCTAACTTTTATCACCCAAATAAACATTACATACTGGCCTGTTGGTCTAGTGGTTAGTGACCCTGACTGCTAAGCCGGAGGTCGTGGGTTCGATCCCCACCCAGGACAAATCTTTGTGTGATGAGCATAAAGCTTTGTTCAGTGTCTGGGTGTAATTTATCTATAATTATGTATGTATTTACAAAAACAAAAAATATTTAAGTAGTATATCAGTTGTTTAGTACCCAGAACACAAGCAAATATAATTGCTTACTTTGGGACTAGATGGCGCTGTGTGAATGTGGTAGAATATTATATTATTATTATACCTAACTTTTATCACCAAATAAACATTACATAAGTAATAATATAATACCGGTTGTATTACAAGTTTTCTTTCTTACTTTACAACGTGCAAATAAAAGTTTACAGCCGCCATAACTCGCCTTCTTCCGCCATTATAGCCTGCGGTAAAGGGCCTTTATGTTTATTGGCTAAGTGACACAGTCACAGCGATCACATGACAGCCGGTTTTGTCTCGTATATTGAGCGTATGTTATGACAAAACCTTAAAAGGAGATAAAGGGAAGACTTTTGATACCAAAAACTGAGGCTTCTGTAAAAATTCTTGAAGCAATAGGAAGGTCACAGACCATATACACAGCTGTAGATACGGTTAATGAAGGTCAGTAACCTTTCAATTAGCGAGCCAGCTGATTTTCTTCAAATTTTTCAATAAAGAAGAAAAGCCCGAATACTATAAGAGTAGAGATTAGTCCGATGATCATAAACTCAGCGGATAATGAAGTTTGATTTTTGATTTTTCCCTTTAATATAAATACCAGCTACCCATCTCGACTTCGTGCAGAAGCAATTTTCCAATATTTCCCGTGGATATGTCAATAATATAAAATATATTTCACACGAACCTTGTTCTAACAACTTATAGAAAAAACAAAAACTATCGAAATCGGTCGACCAACCTCACTTATAGTCGGTAATTGATATCCTAAAAAAATATTAAAATCGTCGAAAATTATCCAGTTTCGGATAAACGTAAGCTAAATATATTTTCCACTACACAACCTAAACTAAACCTTATTGACAGCTATAAATCTCTGCTCGCAACTTAAGAGTTACCTACAACAGTGTAGCATACAAGTAATAATTATAGGGTATAAATTACTGTGAACGTCGTAAAAGTTACTTCCTGGTCTATAGCTTCTTTGTAATTTTATGGCACGTTTCCTATAAGTCTGTATAGTAAATAAGTTCTTAAGACTAACATAAGTTAAATTCAGAATCCAACATTCAATGCCTCATAGACTGCATATTAAAACTACTAATCAACCAACACAATGTACCTTAATTTGAACTTTATACCCTAGTAAATAGAGTACATTTAACATGAAAACATATTATGTCTCTATCAGTAAACAAGGTAGGTAAGTAATAAAATTGCCTAACACTACATAACTACGGTTTTTAAATAGTATTACTAATTAGTAATTACTAACCACTTAGTACTGTTAGGTATTAGTCGTAAATATAAAATTATTATGTATCTATAAATCAGGTTAATTTATGAGATACGAGATTACATTTGTTAAAATTGTTGCACCTTCAGTGGAAAAGAGTAATATGATCAGTTGCATTTAATAAATATAAACCTTAGTACTATTAATATAAGATCGCAATTGCTAAAGCGACTCATTCGTTTTTAATTTTAAAAAATTTTCCAGCATGTGTTCCACCTATGATATAACAACCTCAAAATTCTAACTTTAGTCGCCAATTCCATAGATAGATAGATTATTGAAATCGGCCATAAGTCTCCCAAGTAGTAGTAGTCGCCGACCCTTTTTTTCTTACTTTGTTGAGTAGAAGCTCTTATGGGATCTCAAACTATAAACCATTTTTATCTAAAATAAAATAATAATAAATCAAAACGATACAATTTTTCTGATGAAAACACAAATGAATTTTATGTATGTGTGGAAAAATATGGCATATTTCTAAAATAAATTAAGAAAGTCGAGAATCGATAGTAAGTACAGCTTTTGCTAACCTACAGACCTATTAAGTTTTATTGTATATAATAATAATTAACACGTCAATTTAATTTGCGGTAATTTTGCCAGAAAGACTAGTCTAATTATTCTGTTACGATGATTTAATGTTAATTGGGGAAAATTTTGCAGTCCAGTGTAATTAGTTAACGATATTGATATTATAATTTAATTGTAATTGATTATTAATTTAGTTGTTTCATACAACAAATTAGTAATAAGTACGAAATTGCTGGATTTTTTCACGTTCAATTATCTTATATTTTTTTTCAGTTTGGTAAGAAAGAAAACAACTTATGCCGGATAAAGTTTCTTAACGATTAATAAATATTTACTCAAGATTAAAAGCCAAACGTAGCATTCATCGACAAAGCCTAAGTTTATATAACCCGTACACCTCACCTATCTTAAACGATATCAACTCCCATAAGTTACAAACGAAACCAAACCTTATTTTTAAGGCACCAGATTACATTTTTCTTCACCAAACGTAGACAACCTTAACGCCTACAAGTTAAAATACGCTGTCTTATTAAATCAATGAAATACATTTTCATTCATTACCACGACCGCAATAAAATTAGTAATACCCTGAAAATAAAACATCCTAGAACATAAGACAACCTAAACGTACAAAAACCTACAATTAAAAATACGCCTTCATTTTAATCTCATAAGACACATTTTCGTATAACAGTAGACGAAGATGACCTTTAAAAACAAGCTCCTGAAAATAAAACGTTCTAAAATACGCATAAAATTTGTTTTATTAAGGCCCATTTAGACTATGTAAGTTTTGTCAGGCAATTCTCATGCCTTCTCTGTTTTTGTTTACGAGTAAGACAAAGCAAGCACGAAAAGTAATACGCAAAATTTGCACCGTGTAAATATTCCTTTAAAAACAGAAAATTTTAGAATATAAAGTTCTAAAGCTAGGACTTACCTGAGTGAGACCAAGTCTATAGCTGGTCACGTCAAGGTCTAATGTCAGGAGCATGTCATCCACAACCTGTCTGTCTGATGGCGTCGTTTGAGGAGCTGTCTCCGAGTCTTCGCTCTCTGATGTAGCCAGGAGACGGTATCTGATAGAAAGTGTTGTTATATTAATATATATTTTTCTATTTCTGCTTGGTTGAACGTGCTAAACTCAGGAACTACCTAACTTCTTTTAGTGTTGATAGCCCATTTTCGAGAAAGGTTATAGGCTATAACATCACGCAACGGCTAATAGGAGCTGACTAGTGGCCAAATAAAGAACGACGGGAGCAAAGCCCCGCGTGTCTTCTAATTTTGTTTTTTTAATCACAGCGTGGGGCGGCTTTGTACAGTATCCGCAACCTTTACAAAGTTTAAAAAAATATTCGTTAGTTGCAGGAGGCACAATCGCTGGCTGTAGCAGAAATTAGGTGAGGCTTATGTCCAGCAGTGGATGTCAATGGGCTGATATGATGATGATGAATATTCTTTCATCATATCAGCCGTAGGACGTCCACTGCCTAATATAGGCCTTCCCAAGATTTTTGAATAGGACCGGTTGTATGCGACCTGCATCCAGCGCTTTCTTGCGGTTTCTATCAGTTTCATAATAATTATCTCTAGATATAAAAAAAATACGTTAAAATGGCAAAATACGTTAAAATACACCATTCCAAGGGCCCGATGCTGCTAAATTATACACGTCGATAGCAGACCAATGGATTAATATCGACCAATCACAGGCCAGCCATATGGCGTGATTGACTTAAGGGTGCCACATACTACCAGTTCGCCAGACGATGACGGCCTGTCGGTTAAGCGTCGAAGGTCGCCTATTGGCTATTCCGAATCGCAGTAGCCAATAGGCGACCTCTCGTCATCGTCAGGCGAACTGATAGTCTGTGGGACCCTTTAGTAAGCCGTCGAATGAGACCATAGGCTTACCATTGTGTTAGCAGACTCGGGCCAGCTCTCTTGATATCGGAGAAAAGACCATTAACCGGCAGTGAGATATGAATGGATTGAGTACCTGCGTGCGAACTCATTGAGTGGCATGTGCTCAGGGAAGCCCTGCTTGTACAGTCTTGCCGCGTCTAGCAGTTGGAACCCACGGAACTGTGAAAGAAAAAAAAATTAATTCTAAGTTTTTTTTTTATTCAACCTGTGTGTGCAGGATCCAGATAGGTGCGCCCAGATCGTAACGCATTGACTACTGGAAGACGGATATCGTCGGAGAGGTAGACCAAAGCGCTGGCGAGACGATCTGGACTCATTTGAAAAGGACTGGAGGATCAAAACATCCAATAGAAAAGAATGGGAGAGCTTGGGGGAGACCTTTGCCCAGCAGTGGGACAACACTGGTTGATTAAAAAAAAAATTCTAAGTTACCTCCGATTAAAGCTGATGACCTTGAAACATTTTTTGTTAAATCTCATTACAACCCATAAATTAATGGCCCACTGCTGGGCACGGGTCTCGTCCAAACATTTTGAAGGGAATTTAGCCTACTATACCCCGCTGGCTAGACGGGTTGGTATCGGGTTTTGTTTTGAATTTTCCTTTTCTGGCAGTGCTCGTGTTGCTTATAGTTAGTGCCTTAGTTGCCTTGAACGACAGCCACGGGTTGAGATGGGGTAGTGACATTATGTATTCTTAATCCGTCACTACACAGAATACACTTATTATAGTGACTTTTTTAAATATTTTTTGTTTAATATGGTTTAGAGGTCATGTAATCTTTATCTGGTTACTATGATCTGGGCTAAGTTTGTAAGTCAACTGATTGATGGCCTAGGAATCGAACCCAGGCCCTCTGGCGTAGCAGTCGTATAACTCCTGCTGCGCCACCAATACAGGCAAATGTTTCGCTATCTTTACTCAGCGTATAAGACAGAAATAGCAATACAATTGCCTTACAAACTTGCATCGTGTAATGAACCTTAAAGCATGAACAGTAAGGTTGATATTCTAGTGTAGGACAATGTATTATACTACTGACTGTAAAGGTAGCATTACATAGACATATTTTCATACACTAGTAAGACAGAGATAGCGTCACACTTGTCTTACAACCTTAAAGCATTATCCATTCGGTTGATATTCTAATGTACCTAATACTAATATGGCAATCTTTGATCTAAATAGCGTCACAATGACGTCATCAGTAAAGCCAGATGTATTGCTGTCTTTGTTTTCCTCTGTATGTAAGACAGAGATAGCATCACATTTGCCTTACAAACCTGCATCGTGTAATGAACCTTAAAGCATTGTTCGTAAGGTTGATATTCCAGTGTACCTGTGATCTAAGTAGCGGCACATTGACGTCATCAGCCGTGTCGTTAGGCTGGCTAGTGAGTAGGCAGCACACGAAGTGCACGCCGCCCGCGCCGCAGCGCCTCAGGGTGTCCACTATACCGTCTGCTACAAACTTCGCTTGCAACGCTGTTGAGCGACGCTTCATACCCGCTGTGCCTATTAAATGGGACTATTATAAGTACATGTCATTGGAAGTCTCAAGAGTGAGGAGGCCTATGTTCGACAGTGGACGTCCTACGGCTGATATGATGATGATGATGATAAGTACATGGTGTGTTAAAAAAAGAAAGAAAACTCATTTATATCGGCTTAGGGCCTACAAAAACAACTTACACAAGGGTGTCAAAAGGGTGAGAAATAACAAAAAAAAAAAACAAAAAAAAAAAACAAAGAACAAATTAAAAATTAATAAAAGAAACATGAGAGAAATAAAAATAAAATTAAACTATTATTGTCTATAGAAAGAGAAAAATAAGCAACAAAACTTACCAGAGGTAAGCGTGCGCCTTATAGACGAGGCTCTTCGGAGAGTGGAAGCGTCGCCAACAGCCGCAGACCACGAACTGATCCCGCACGCGCCGCGGGACCCCGAGGACAAACGACCTATATCCTCACTGAAAATAACAACATTGAGGTTATTCTATGTACCTATAAGTAAATAAAATAATAAAATTTACTTAATACCAAGGGCATAGCGAAACAAGTAATAATTTTAAAGCAAAAGCAACGATGGACTTAAATATCAGTGTGTTGAAATGTAAATAAATATTGAATTAAACTTTATTTACTTCTGACTTTCCTGCAAAAGCGTCAATGCCTTCTTGGTGACAGGATTCTCGCGGCTTGCCTTCACCCATCCAGTGACGTCATACAGCACGGGGTTAGTACCCTAAATAACACAAAAAATAAGTAAAAAGTTTTTATTATTAATAATACAACGCCATGACGGCCGATTACGGAAAATGCCATGGTTGCTACCATCATCAACAAATGGCTATAACACTCGCTGATCACCAATCATGGTCATTTATAGCCACCAGCCATAACAGCATGAAATCGACTATATAGCCCATGTAGTGAAAGGCCTTAAACATTATAATAGAACTATTCGACAGCCAAAATTGCTAATTCCTAAGGCAATGTTGTAATGTAACATAAACTGTCAAAATACTGCGAATGTTGCCAGTTTTATTAATTTTACTTTTTTACACTGTGTAACTTATATTTTTTTGTTTATTTTTGCTTTGTACTTCATTTTGTGTGCATACAAATAAAAATACTTTTCTTTCTTTCCTCTTTCCGATTCTAATTGCATGAAATAAAGATGTCTCTATTTCAGTTAATGTTGTCATATTTAAGTTTTTAATGGTCTAGGATAAAATAAATACTGTTTCTTCTTTCCACTGCAATCTCTGCTTACCCTATGGAAGTTCGTGATATTGGCAGGCCACTACTAACCTGTAAGTGCTGCAAAACAAATTGTCTGGCGTGCGGCGCTTTCTTGATAAGAGCGTGTGTGTGATGTGGGGCTCCATAGTGCGTCATCACTCGCTCTAGGAACGTGTCGTCTGATGAGCCGGGGTACATCGACTCTTCGTCTAGAAGCCTACGAGAGAACATGTGGTTTAAACACCTTTGCAAAGAAAATCGGGCAACTTAGGAAATTAACGTTCCAAGACTTCCAAGGTCGATTTCAATACGACTGCTATGCAAGAGGTCCCGGGTTCGATTCCCGGGTCGGGTGAAAATGGTATTGGGCTTTTCTATTATGAAATTCCAGTATTAAGATTTTCCCGGAGTTTGGTTAACAAATGTTCCCGGTTGATGACAATAGGCTTGCCCCCTATTTCATGGGACCAAACATAGCTGGCGAAATGTGGGTGTGAAACACCTCTGCCTACCCCTTCGGGGAAAAAGGCGTGATGCTATGTTATGTTATGATTTCAATTAATATTTGAAATTAATTGTTTAATGTATACTCGATGTACAATGTTTGTAAACAAGTCATTGTCAAAATGCTGTCAAATTGTATTTTAAGATTGGAATAATTGGATTTACAATATATATTTTCTTATGGCGATATTAGTGTCATTAAGGTGTTATTTCTTATTATAAACATTTCAAAATAATACAAAATTGAACACATTAAAAGACAGTTAAATGTTGTTATTGTTTATTCTACAGCCAATTCTACGACTCGAGTATAGTCTTCTTCTTCTTCGAGTACTTAAAATATTAAAAAAGTATTATGCGTGAAGTGATTTCAATTTTTAAGATTGCCATCTACAGTAATGTGGACTTACCACAGAAGACCACGGCGGTCACACTCCCTCAGATCAGCCTGGGAACTTCGTACGATGGTATTCTGTGGAGCCTTGTCTAGCAGTTCCACCATTGGACCTGGATTCACTGTCTCTGAGAGCCAATCTGGAATAAAAGAACGAAGAATACATATACATTGGTCTACATCTTCTTCTCTTGCCTTCAATCTTTCCTTCTATGATGTTTTTTATAAACGAATCGTATCGTATCAGGTGCCAAATCATTTGTCATCTTCTCTTCTCAATAGTTTCTATGATAGTTATTTTTCTACTAGTTCCAGTACCTTTTAGTTTTAAATCATATATTTATATTGTTTATGAACCAACCTTAACGCCTACAATAATACTAACATTACCATTGGAAACAAATTGCTATTTCAATTCATCAGGCATTCGTAATGCGGGTAGTTAGTTTGTAAGAATGCCTACGTAGCATTTTTAATAATATAATTAATCTAACTTGTAATGAAATACACGTAATTTCACAGCTTCAATTTTTTTAAATCCGGTCTATATCTATCATCTCATCATAACTATATTTATATATTGTGAAGAATGGAGTGTATAAGCTGGACAGATATAAGGAATATATGCAGACAATGTGTTCAACTGCCGCACTCAGAGACCTCAATTAGCAGTAATCTGTCATTAACACAATTTTTTCATTAAATAATCGTCTTTAGGCGTATAGACTTAACTTACGTTTTTATTAAATAATAATAATAATAAAACGTTTATTTCGGGCAAGCCCATATAGTGTTAGTAACAATGATCTTATAAACTAGTGTTAGTAAAAAACATTATTTATTAAACCTAGTGTGGAGCTCCATCCAATGTTGCATCATTGGAGACTCCCATTTGTCAACAAATACACTCAGGGTACCGTTAGTACTGCCGCGTACGCGCGCAAGGAAAGAGGCGCAACTTTTACGCATTATTGCTGCAAAACTATCAATACACCTTTCGGCAAACATGCTTGACGCACTGCAGCGCCACGGCAGCCCCAACAACACCCTAAGCGCATTATTGTACTGGACCCGTAGGTCGCTGTATACGCGTAAATAAACTTTAAAGTTAAGTAACGTCTCTGAGTACAGCAGTATCATATAGCATCATATAGCAGTATAAATTAAGTCTAAGTTAAATAAGTACCTTCCTCGGCTCCGTCATCGAGTTGTATACCCTCTTGCGAGTATCGTTCGCGGGGTGCCACTAACATGGCTTCGTGGAACATAGCTTGGAGACGCTCCTGGAATCAGTTAATGAAAATTAAGAAACGTATGTATCTGGTTACTTGCATATTAAAGAGACCTATTGTTGATTATTTTAGCACCTTTTTTTCTGAGCCGTCTGATAGAGGTTATTGATAGGATAAAATATAACTTAAATAAATTAAAAATGTAACTTGTATGAATAAACTAGTTCTATTGTTTCACTTTTATATTCAGTCAGGTTATACTTAAATCGATGAATAACTTTTGTCTGATGGTTCAGTAAACGCGTATTAATGTTTGACAAATACAATAAAATGTAAATTTTTCACAAAATTGTTGCAATAACAATGCCGGATTGGATGAAGAATGTTTGTCAACAAATTACTGTCAAATTGAATTTGTATATTTTATTAAGCCGATATCAAGACTTAACTACTTATAGAAAACATTTCAAAATAATCGAAAAAGTCATTTTTATTAATTTATGTACATAATATAATTTTATTATATACAAAAAACATACATTATGATGATGTTATTATAAGAATAACATACCTGTAAATAGTTAGACAGCAGTTTGGACAGGGGCGCACCACTTTGTTGTCCAGCACACATTGGGTTGTCAGCTCCGGGAGTATCGAGGAGTAAAATGGAAGCTGAAGTCCTGGCTGAAGTCGACAAACTCCTGTGGAGATAAAGAAAACATTGACAATTGGGAGGGGAAGTGTTCGAAAGGGTCGGAAACGTGCATGTGAAACTCGTGGTATGTACAAGCATCCATAGGTTACGGTACGGAGCTGTGCCTCCATTAGACCATTACCTATATACCATTTAGACAACATATTTTTTTTTTTTATTATTATTATATATTCTATATATTCTATTATATTCACGCAGCGCCATCGAGCCCCAAATTAAGCAATTATATTTTTGCTCGAGTTATGTGTACTAAACAACTGATATACTACTAAATACTATAATATTTTTGTAAATACATTCATTATTATAGATAAATTACACCCAGACACAGGATAAACAATCATGCTCATCACACAAAGATTGGTCCTAGATGGGGATCGAAACCACGACCTCCGACTTAGGAATCAGTGTCACTAACCACTACACCGACAGGCCAGTCGAAAAAAATATATTTACCTATTGACGAGTGCTGCGACAATGTTAAACGTCTCATTGTACAGTCCCGAGACGAAGGCATCCAGAGCCTCCGAGCCCGACATCTCTCGTTCATTCGACGGTGATGGAGTTCTGAAACAGTTTATACAACATTATTCCCAATAGAAGTTTGTTCAGAATCAGTAGCAGAATCGATTCCAATTGTTATAGGCCATGTTGTATTTATTATTAAAAATTTATTAAAATTTTGAAAGCTGTGCACCGTTGTTTTAACTGCTGAAGATACTGCAAAAAGTATGGGTAACTAGCGTAAAAACTACATGACCAAAGTCACCCCACCAGGTCAAATATTACCCCACCAGATCAAAGTCACCCCACCAGATCAAAGTCACCCTACCAGATCAAAGTCACCTCGCCAGATCAAAGTCAACCCAGCAGATTAAAGTCACCCCAGTTTACAGTAACATAAACGTAACTAACCTGAGATTAGAGTTAGATTGCGGTGACGAAGGTACAGTAGCGAACACAGCTCTCGCCAGCTCTTCAGCGCCGACGCCCAACAGTCGTGCGGCGCGCTGTCCACACCCTGTACTCACGAACTGGTACTTTATGCTTGAACCGGTGTTTGCTGAAATAGGCAAAACTCATTTAAATATTTTTAAATATAAGGCTTTTATAATTTAGATTTGATACTACGTCTTTCGGAGAAAAAATACTAGGTACCATAGTACCTAGTCGTCAAATCATGTGTAATAAATTTTAATAACTAAAACACAAAACACTTCCCCGAATTTATATTCTCAACAAATGAATTTGATGAAAAAATTAAAAAACAAGTTTTCAAGGCACGCGGCACCGTGTCAGACAAGTTCAGGGAGACAGAGGCAGTCGTGTGTAGTATTATCTAATCGTTAAATTAGATAATACTACCCCTTCGGCCAGATTGGAAACCAAAGATTGGAAAACCGGTTTCGAAAACAGAATTATTTTCTTTTAACGCAACCTGGTTTCCAATAAAGAAAAATAAATCTGTTTTCGAAACTGGTTTCCAAAACAGTAAGTTCGATCTTCTTTAAAAACTCTTCTACATGTAAATTTGTTTTATCAGTGTTAAATCTTGAGAGCTAACTGTAATCCCAGACCTCAAATAAACACAAGCTCTATTTTATTCTTTGAAAACTTTGACCTCTGCAAGAATCAAATAAAATTCGCCAAATTTAGCACGATGAGCAGAAAACCACTTCATTATCACTATTAACAATTACTTTACTAATTTTAATCATACCTTTAACAGCACCAGCCCATCCTAAATGGCATATAGCAGCCATAATCTTCCACATCGCCATCTGCTCCTGTTCTGTGACAGCTAGCAGCTGCAGCGCTTCCTGCAGCGCTGAGAACTCGGCCGCGTCTCCCTTGTCGCTGAAGCTTAGAAATGGGTTCGGAGAGTTGACGGGCGCCTGGTCGAATAGGAGCTCTCGACGGAGTCGGCCGTCACAACCGTGGTATAGACTGGAAGGTAATCATATTAATCATACATTAATAGGTTCATCATTTCAACCCTTAAACGTCCCTCAACAGGGCAAGGGTCTCCAACAAAGATCGTGGAGGGACTTTAGCCTATTTTATTAATTTTAATTGTGGAAAATTAGAAATAACAAAAATTAAAGTAATTTTGCACTATTACAATTAATTAATTGTTAGTTATTTGGTGACAATTAACATGCAATTAATTAAATTATTAATTGCAATTAAAATGTGCCCGACACTGCACACAGTTAATAGCTCTGTTAAATGGTTGAAAACTTGCTTTCCACAGAGGTGCCTTTGGTGGATTCCAACCGTGTAGCCGGCTGTTGTAAACCAAATTTCATACAAACTACGCGGATGGCAAGCAAGCTCCCACCAAGGTCACTCTGTTGGAACGCAAGTTTATAACCGTGTAGAACACCTATTATAGTCTTCAATTGCACATAGGCTACTCTTGCTAGCACGCTAGTGTTTCTATATAAAGAAGTACTTACACATTTAAAGCTCTGAGCGGCGTCTGTCCAGGTCGTAGGTCCGGTAGTAAGGTCTGTACAGATGCAGCAGCCAGCGCGCCGCCGCCGTCGAAGTCCAGCGATGTTAGCGAAACGAAACGAGACGCGTGTGGGTTTGAACCCGTGCTGAACACAGAAAATATTACTTATTGATTTCAAAATATTTGTATGCTATTTGTATTTCAAAAGGTTTAGGGTTATTGCTTTTGGTATCGCTATTTATAATAAATGTATACTACTCGCTATAAAAGAGTGCATTACGGTCGCCAACAAATTGTATAATTTGGCGAGTACATTTCAAAACTGTCAATGTATGTATAAAATCTGAATAAATGATTATAAAAAAAACAATATTGGTTCTGTGTACGTATTCAAAGTTTCAATATAAAATAAACAGCAAAACAAAAAAAAATATAACGTAGATACGTAACATAATCCTACTCGTGCATAATTTTTTTTTATTTTGTATTACAACCTTATAGTCAAGCTAATTTTTCGTGAGTAGCTTCATTTCGATGAGACGCCCAACAATTTCGTATTCCAAATGTTCAATTGTGGTAGCTAACAGACGTAGCCAGGGTATACCGGACCGGGAAGGAAACACCGGGATAACGTACCACGCAATTTGTAGGACAATATGACTGTTCAATTACATAAATATTAAGTATAAACTATTTTTAACAAAAAAATATTAAAACGACTTCAAAACAGTACCAAAAAGCGAAAAATAAACTGAATTAGATATTTAATTCCAAGAAAAAAATACCTACCTACCTGTTTAAAGTATAATACCCTATTACTAATCTGTTTGAAGTCGGTGCCAAGCCTAAAGAGTTTGTTAAGCTACGTACTAGTTACGTACATCTGTTACCGCTTGCTACTTCACACCAGCTCGCACTTGCGTATGATCGTACCGGCTAGTGGACGGCTCATACTCATACAACCTCATTAGGCTGGCACCGACTTCAAACAGATTAGTAATAGGGTATTATACTTTAAACAGGTAGGTAGGTATTTTTTTCTTGGAATTAAATATCTAATTCAGTTTATTTTTCGCTTTTTGGTACTGTTTTGAAGTCGTTTTAATATTTTTTTGTTAAAAATAGTTTATTTTTCCATTTTTAGTGTACTTTTTATTTTTTCTAGCTGATTTAGTAATACTGGCTGGCAAACTACGACGGAATACCGAAATAAAGAATCTTCGATAGAAGGGAACGTCTATTTAAATATTCTAACAACACAACCTGATCGTAGAGTAGAGGAATCCAAGTCTCAGCTTTTTATGTCTTTCTTTTTCCTATAATATTTGACAGGTAATAAATATAGGTATAGAATGCAGGTTAGATACTATACCAAAAATTTAAAATATCATCTAAGAATTCCTTTGAATTATACAAATTTATCTTCCCACCTCAGACACTTGAAATAATACAACTTAAGGTTTATACATGGATGTGATATTTAAAGAAATCATCTTCTTACTCCTAAACGTTAAGAAGTTTACCTTCCAGTTACAGCTCACCTAAATAACCTACAAGAATACAACTATAGGTTTATAAGTACCTATAATGTTGAAAGAATTATCCTTCAACTCCTAACAGTTAAGGAGTTATACCTTCCAGTGACAGCTCACCTGAATAACCTACAAGAACACAACTATAGGTTTATAAGAACCTTTCATGTTGAAAGAATTATCCTCCAACTCCTAACAGTTAACGAGTTATACCTTCCATCACCAGCTCATCAACATGAGATGATGACTATCAGACGTACCTAAATACTTGTATGACTTTAGAAAATAGATATTGAGTATTAATATTAGATAATATAAACTTAAAATATCATCTAAGTAACAACTCCTTTGGACTAGAATAGAATATTATATTATATTACTATGCAACTTTACCCTCCATCAAGAGCCCCCGCCTCAGTCACTTGAAAGAATACAACTTACAGTTTACACATAGATGTGACATTTAAAGAAATAATCTTCTTACTCCTAACCGTTAAGGAGTTTACCTTCCAGTGACCGCTCACCTGAATATCCTACAAGAGTACAACTATCGGTTTATATGTACCTGTAATGTTGAAAGAATTATCCTCCAACTCCTAACAGTTAAGAAGTTATGCCTTCCATCATCAGCTCATCAACATGAGATGATGACTATCAGACATAAATACTTAAATAACTTCAGAAAATAGATGAAACAGGTAACATGTGCCTATAAAATTTGAGGGTTGCCCTCGATTTCCCTGAGATTCCATCATCAGAACTTAACGTGGTGAATAGGGGACCAATTCGGAAGTATACCCTTTCAAACAAAAAAAGAATTTTTCAAATCGGTTCAGGCATCTCCGAGAAATCGGTGAACATACATAAAAAAAAAAAAAAATACATACAGTCGAACATATAACCTCCTCCTTTTTTGAAGTCGTTTAAAAATGGAAATGAAGCTACTCACGAAAAATTAGCTTAATAGTAATCAAAATAAAAATTGGACCAGGGATCCCGTACTATTATAATTTTGTCGCATAATCATTTAATTTACTTTTTCCTACTTTATCAATAACCTTATCACATTTAGAAACACTAGGGTCAACGCACAATATCAATGAACTTACCGCGAAGAACCGAACATATGCAGCACGTCGAATGCGGCTTCTAAACGTTCAGGTGTCAGCTTGGTACTTTGTGCTGGATACGCACTCGCTAGGTACCACACACAGTGACGCATAGCTGAGGTCTTGCCAGAACCAGACCTGGAAAAAACAATACATTTTTAATAAACTTGCTATGTAGTTTCGTTCCAAATCCTCCACTTACTTATGATTAAATTTTTTGTGAGTTCCAAGACAGTAGGTTAGGCATTCCCATGGACTCCCCACTGTCAAAACTTGGTGTTCGCAAGGGTGATTGCTCTTAATCCTGGCTTACAGGAGTTGCAGAGGTAGGCATGAAGGAGGGACTTTTTCGTAGATTTGCAATGTATGTATCGTCCCATTAGAAGAATAATGTTTTATCTTCACATAAAACAAAAATGAAATTATTAAAAAATCGGCATTAAAACCGTAAACTATCGATTGATCAAATTTTTATTTTATTCTTTAGTCAGTATTTTACAAAATACAAATTTGATCAATCGATAGTTTACGGTTTTAATGCCGATTTTTTAATAATTTCATTTTTGTTTTATGTGAAGATAAGACATTATTCTTCTAATGGGACGGTATGTATGTATGTTTATTTATGTCAAATCTTGGATTTAATTTTGATAAAGTTTGATTTCCATTGTCTTAAGAATGACGCTTGTTTACAATAACCAAACATAAAAACTTGTTCCAGCAGGTGGACTAATATAAGCTGATGATGATTACCAGACACCTGGTTGATTTAATGATAGTTTCATGACAGAAAACTCGATATCATTTTCGCACAACCCGGGAATTGAATCCGAGACCAATAATAATTGCCACCGAAATTATTTACATCCACTTATTCAAAATATTAATGTGTTTACATATCACTTTAGACTTTTCTAGACTTCTTTCTGCTAGTGAAAGTTAATTGGAGATCATCATTTGCATAGGTAATAAGAACATATTGTACTTAATTAAGTGATTTATATAAATTTAAGAAATCTAACTTCGTTCACAATTTTGGTGTGGTAATTGAAATCCAGTTTTTTATAGTAAAATCGCTAATGAAGTTTATTTTCACAGTCGTAAATATAATTCATCATCATCATTTCAACCCATTAACGTCCCACTGCTGGGCACGGGTCTTCTCCAAAGAATGTGGAGCAAATTTAGCCTACTATACCACGCTGGCCAAACGGGTTGGTATAGAGTTTTGTTTCGAATTTTCTTTTTCTCGCAGTGCTCGTCTTCTTATGGTTACTTTCTTAGTCGTCTCTTTCGAGATCCACGGGTTGATATAGGGTCGTGATATTATGTATTCTTAATTCGTCACTACACGGATTTAATATCAGTGAACACAAAAAAAAACATGATACCTATATTAACGAACCACTTCACTTATAATGTGGATGTCAAAAATCTTAACTAATGAGCTCGGGTGTACACTAATTAAATAAATCTCTGTCCTTGGTGCTATATTAGTCTTATTTACATAGTCAACTGGTATTTGAGACGATTAAAAAAAAACTCTATGGCAAATAGGTTATTGGAGGACATGTTTTGATAAAAAATTAAATGAATTCGTCTTTGAAGTTTTTCAATCTCGAATACATAAAATTTTTTAATGTATACGCAGCAAAATGCAACGTCGTAGTTTTACGAAGTTGCATTGTAAAAAATTGTACTTTGTTTTACTTTTTAAATATAACTGAATGAGAGCTTCCCGCAGATAAAAAATGTTTTGTCATCACGGCATGAAAAGTCTTTAATTTCGGAGAAACTGCTGAACAAAACTTCGTTTAAGAGATATTAAGTAATAAGAGCTGACCTTCCGAGGAAGACCATAGCTCGGTCTCGTCTGGAGGCCAGCATACAGCGGTGCGTTGACTGCGCAGCTGCAAACACGTGGGGCGGCATGTCATCGGCGCGGCATCCACGAAACATCGCCGCCACCTGGAAACAACATAACAAGAGTTAAAACGATGATTTTCTAAACAAAGCATATTTATGGTCTACCTGAACCGTTGACTGTACTCAATAGTCAATGTTTATTTGGTTTTCACAAATGTAGACTTAGATGGTAGCTTTACAATAAGGAAATCGTTGAGGGCCCCGTCAGGCCCTTGAGATCTCAAAGAAAATAATGTAAATTTAAGACATAATTTTATGTTGATATCACTTATTTATTCATAAACAGGATCTCTGTTATTCTACGTAATTAATTTCAATGAAAAATAAGAAAACAAATTAAAATTCATGAGGAATTAATAATAATAGCTAAAGGTCCGCGATTCCTGGAGACCTATTCGCAATCCTGAGATACGAGTCCGATTGATGAATTTAGATATCGTTGTCAAATATTAAAAATTTGAATCGATAGACATTGGACGATTATAGCTAGAATGCAAGTTGACTCCCTAATGTGAAGTCAAGTAGTAGTGATATTGTGTTACCTTCTCAGTATAGATGGGTGCGGTGCGCTTAGGAGGTCCAAGCACCAGGAGAGCATAACCAGCGCGAGCGTGCGGCAGCCCTGCTGCAAAGCGGGACCGGAGCACGTTCAACGCGCCGCATTCATTCAGGCAGCGCAATGTTGCGATATCCTCACAGCGTTCCAATTGGGGAGGGTTCGCCTAGAAAGAGAAAAGTGAACCCTTAGGTATTTGCACTGTAGACGTGCTATTACAGTACAGTAGTCCAACTGTTGAACGTTGCAATCCCAATCCTATTGGTAATTTATTCTGTGTTATTGTGTTTTTGGTGGAACAAACTCGATGACGAATAACAGTGAGGGACTTGACGCCTTAGACTACCAGTAAACATCAGGGGAAATCCGATCTCATAGTAGGACTTGAACATTAATATTCAAGATCTTGTTACAAGGTTCTAACTTCTCCAACACTTGGTATTTATTAAACATTTTTACCATTACAATTCAATTGTATTCCGTTTGGTTTGCGACTATGTTTGAGATGAATTAAGTAAGAATACACTGTCTTTTCTTCAACGGTTAATTATTTACAGACGAAACTAAAACTGTTATGGTTGTGTAATATCTACCAACCTTCTCCAAGTCATCCTCATCAACGGTGAGGACCTCGCCAGTATGCAGCACTTTGACCTTGGCCCTGCCGGCGTCCACCTCGCCTTCTCTCACCACGGCCGTGAACCCGCCGCGGTGCGCCAGCCACATGTGCCCCGCCTGCAGCCATTCTTTCTCACAGGCTAACTGTTCTTCGGATTTCGCCTGGAAAGAGAGAAGTAGAGTTAAAAAATGCTGTATTACAATTATTTATATATATTTAATATATAATAAGTCATAAGTTCATAACTGTTAAAATCGGAATGGTAGTTTTTGATGTAATATTATGCAAACGGTTTCAAATGTTTAGGAAAATCAAACAAACCTTATTAGTGAACGCATTTTAATAATATTATTATAGTGTATTGTGCTAGTGGTGAAAACCAAATTAGTGAGTAAATACATTCTTAATTGCAATTGCGTCTCTGTCTTTTTAGTTCAAAATAACAAAGACAACATAACAAATTTGCCTGAGAAAACTTCCACTTATAGCAAGTTAAGATCGAAAATTTCATTAATAAGAAATATTAGACGGAGAGAGATAACTCATTTAAGTTTTTAAAATGGGGAAATATTTTTTTCCATTTATTTTGTTTATTTCTTCTAAATTTTTGATCGAAGTGGACCATAATTTTTTTTTGTTATTTTAAATGTGAATGAAGCAGTCATAATGATGGCTCCTTAATGCCTAAGGAAAAGGCTTTTAACCCGCACATAAAATCGACTACAACTAATACTCGTATAACTAAACATAATATATCGTGTCGGTTACGTCACATTAACCCTGCTATTACTTGTTGAACTAACAAGTGCAGTCGCTCGTTAACCCTCTAATGACACAAATTACAAGGCTCTCTCGCCGGCAACGCTTCCTCACCGAAGTACACGGCCGCAATTACAATAAGCAGTGGGCGTTATACCGAACCGACAGACGGACTTCTTTATATAGATACAAGTAATAGGATTAATTGCATATTAGAAGAAAGTCAAATTGAGAGTTACTGTTAAAAAACCTATTTTTTCGGGTATAAAAGTAGGTATCTACCCACCATCAGATCAATGACCCATGCATTGTTTTAGGATTTCAATATACGCTAACACTATAAGCGTTTTCCGTTTTGTCCGTGTGTGTGTGACGGATTAAGAATACATAATGTCACTACCCCATTTTAACCCATAGGTGTCGTACAAGGCGACTAAGGGAATAATAACCTTAAGCAAATAAGAGCACTGCGAGAAAAGAAAAATTCGAAACAAACCCTATGCCAAGCCGTCAGGCCAGCATGGTATAGTAGGCTAAACTCCCTTCACTTTCTCTGGAAGAGACCCGTGCCCAGCAGTGGGACGTTTATGGGTTGAAATGATGATAAGCGTTTAGTTATTTCTGAAAGTTCTTTTTCGTTATTTCTCTTACAATGGGGACAGGAAACACTAGGTATTTTGTAATACCCTGAATACTAAGAGATACAAATACGTATTACAAAAATGCAATAGTAACTTCTAAAAGTATAACTACTTTTAGAAGTTACTATCGCATTTTTAACACGGTGTTTAAAAAATATATAATCCAGGGTGTCAGCTACTTCAATACAAAATTTTATCAAAATTGGTCCAGCCGTTTCAGCGTGAAGGAGACACAGACAAACTCGCAAACTTTCGCCTTTGTAACATTATTAGCGTGATATTATGGTGTAACTACAAAGCTCGGGTATTGCGTTAGTCCCTCATACTCCCTGAGTTAGTAGGAGTCATAGTAAAAGTGTCTGGTTTGATGGCTAAGGAAATTTAGCTCAGAGAAAATTAAAGCCTTCGAGAAGAATATAGGCAACTTTTTAAATGTATTTGAAAGTCTAGAAAAACCTCTATTTCTTACCTATACTCACTTAGGTGTTCCCTAAGTGAATATTACGTGGGTGCATCAAGTAATTTGTTGTTTAAGTGTTACCGCGTTCACATAATGGGTAAAACGTGACCGGTAAGCCTCTCCGCGTAGTAAAACGTACAACACATGCCTCGAGTGAAAAGTCATAGGTACCGTGATATTTTCTATCATAAAACTTTAACTCGTTACTTTTTACGACAGTAAGCTTTAAGTTTTGACGTCATTCGTTGGTAAGCAATTACCACAATCTGTAGGTATGACTTACCAGTCATACCTACAGGTTGTGGTAATTGCAAATTGGTAAAGCAAGAAAACATCGTAAGGTAACTAATATATCCTAGTAGCAATTCAAGGATATGTCTTAATAGAAGTCGCACGGGCATTAATTTCAGGAACTACTGATTCAATTTGAAAAAATATTTTAGTATTGGATAGCCAATTTATCGAGAAAGGTTATAGGCTATATAACACCACACTACGGCCAATAGAAGCTGAGCAGTGGCCAAATAAAGTACAACGGGAACGAAGCCCGCGCGACTTCTAGAAAGATAATATTTTAAACTTCTCCCGATGCTGTCCTGTCACATAGGTAAAAGCTACTAATGGACGTTAGCTATAGAGCCTTCTATATGTGTAAAGACACATAGAAGGTATTACAACATACAAATAACTATTATCTCCACACAATATCACCCACAACATGCCTACTAGGAAGCCAAGACTGCCTACTAGCAGTATTAGCGTAGGTTGTGCTTCTGTACACGAGCATTTCCGTAATTAACTGATCTATTGATCAGCTGTTTACTATTGTTGGCGGATAATTTAGTTCCATAACCTTGTACTTGAGTCGTGTAGTATCAAGAAGTGAAAAAAAAGGTAGAAAATAGAGAAGAATGTTGATTGCTTCACCGACAAGAGCAAAGCTTTTAACTAAGAGGGAGAGAGAGGGGGAATACTTTGTACTACTTAGGTCAGGTTTCTTGTTTATAGACCGACCGCACGTTTGTCTAATAGAAGACTCCAGCAATCGCAACATTACCTCAAGTGATTTTGCTGATCCTGATTTCCGAGACAGGGTTAGACATATTTTTAATATGTTCACTCACGTAAAGAAGCAAACCGGATTTCAGTTCCGTAAAGAACCACCGAACCATCTATATATATCTATATCACAGTGGCTTGAATTGGGTTAGACTTGTGTCCAGCAGTGGACGTCGTTGGGCTGATATGATGATGTTAATGATGATAAAGGGAATCATCTTCAGGGCGAGTGCGCAACTTTCACCGCCGCGTCGCACCGCTCACTGCGATGGATCAAGACGGTTCCCTAACGGAATTGAAACCTGATCGACAGTTCCGAATTCCTTACGAGTGACCCGTGACATCATCATCATCATCATATCAGCCCAATGACGTCCACTGCTGAACATAGGCCTCACCTAATTTCCGCCACAGCGAGCGATTTTGTGCCGCCCGCATCCAACGGCCACCCGCAATCTTTACCAGATCGTCGGTCCATCTGGCGGGGGGCCGTGACATAATATTAAAAAAATATATCGACATCTCTGGTTACTTGAATGAACAATAAGGTAGATTTAATCAAAAGTTTATTATTGTTATAGGAGTTGCAGAAGTGGTTACGAGGGTCCTGAGGGACTGTTCTGTAATCTCCATGAATAACAGTCACTTATTAACAAATGGCATGCTAGCTTTGAAACCTAACCTCCAAGATATCTAGTGTGATCAATATCATTAAGTTTTCGTTGGGTATACTCGTACATCTGTAGAAGACCCTCTATCGAAATGTATGTCGTTTCTTTAACACTTGCAATTTCATCATTATAACCATTACATGTGTAAGTACAAATATCGTATTGGCAAGGCGTATTGATTGGCTTAAGTAGAGACAATCGCAAAATTATGTCACGATAATTGCAAGAAAGGTTCCAATTCGCGACGCTATATATATATAACATTGGTGACACTCGGACGAACAATTGCAGCCAATTATCATTATGATTCTTCTAACTAGATATATAATTAATATTATATTGGCTAACTAACTGCCGCACTAAGAGACGTGAATTAGCAGTAATCTGTCATTAACACAATTTTTTCATTGAATAATCATCTTTAGGCGTATCGACTTAAGTATTACACGTTTTTACTAAATAAACTTTAAAGTTTAACCATTAAACCATTAAAAGACACGATTTGGAAAGCAGTTTATTATACATTGGATGCCTGTATGAGGAATTTCTTACAAACTCTACATAATATACAGTAGGTTAGACTTTCCCTAAAACTCCCATGTGTCAATTACTAATAAATTCTGGCATTCAGAAGTCACGGTGCTAGGAAAGTGAGTCTAGTGTCTTATAATAATAAGTGCCTTATTTAAGGTTCTTCATAAGGTCATTTATTTTACGTCGTTTATTCTATGCTTGGGAAATACACAGCTAATCCTACCCAGAAGGCCCCATGTTAGTTACACCCGTGATTGTTTGTCTCTAAATTTAGCTACAAAATAAATGATTGATTCACACAAAAACTGTTAAACACCAAACGGTCAATCAATGAAAAACACTCAATAAATATTACACAATAATTACACGATACTTTGCCCGAATCCAAGGCTTGGGAGCCATTTCGCACGAATTTGACACGTTTCTTTTTCGTTCACTTTATGGTTTCCATAAAGTGTTAGTGTCAAACGTTGACTGACATTCGATTATTCGAGTATATTCGAAATAAGTGAAGCATCATAAGTCAACCAAACGATACAGTCGTTTGGTTGAAATGTTCTGTTGTTATTGTTGAGTCTGGCTGCCAAAGGATTTGGAACTTCTAAGTATTTGTTTTTCCCGAAGACCTTCTGAGCGTTTTTCAGCTGCTGAAAAACGCTTTTAGACTCAACAATAACAACAAAACATTTTAACCAAACGATACAATGGTGTGTCAAATTCGTGCGAAATGGCTCCCAAGCCTTGGATTCGGGCAAAGTATACGAATGAAACTGACACCCTTATAGGTGTTCTACACGGTTATAAACTTGCGTTCCAACAGAGAGACCTTGGTGGGAGCTTGGTTGCCATCCGCGTAGTTTGTATGAAATTTGGTTTACAACAGTCGGCTACACGGTTGAAATCCACCAACGACACCTCTGTGGAAGGCAAATTTATAGCCATGTGGCACGGCTATTAGGTGTCTATTTGCACGAATAGTGTCGTATTTTCGTACGGAACAACCACTAATCGAGTAACATTTGGGACATTTTAAATGAAAAGTATTTAATTACAGTAGGTATCACACCATTTACAAGTAGGTAAAAAATGACATGTTTTTCTAGATTTTTCGAATAAATTCGTGCGAAACAACTCCAAAGCCAATTTACATCTCCAGCAATTAAACTGTCATAAAATGTAATATATTGAACAAAAACATAAACAAGCGTGTTGGTGTTTAAATTTAAATATTCATATAATTAACTAAATACGTGTTTCAAGTAAATGCTGTGTATTTTGTGTTAATACATATACTTATAGGTACTCTACTACTATAACCAATCGGTTTGCCAGATTTCATACAAATCCTGTCAGCTGTTCTGGCATGATTAAGTAACAAACAATCATACATCTAACCTTACTTTCCCATTTATAAAGTCATCAGGATACCAAGCAATGATAAACTGTCTATCCATTAAACCAGAAATGGATTACTCTGCATTTACAAATGGTCTTAATACGTCACAGGTTTCTTAAGGGCGCCACACACTATCAGTTCGCTGGACGATGACAGCCTGTCGGTTAAGCGCCGAAAGACGCCTATTGGCTATTCCGAATCGCAGTAGCCAATAGGCAACCTTCCGCGCTTTACCAACAGGCCGTCATCATCCGGCAAACTGTTAGTGAATGGGGCCCTTTGCCCTCCTGTGGTAAGTTAATTTCACTTGAGAGTGGAAGGCAACGAGGCCATTCCTCTCCTGCTAAACCTTGTAAAATCATATCTAAATAACCTACGCATCATCATCATCATCAGCAACCCATTAAGTCCCACTGCTGGGCTCGGGTCTCTTCTCCTCTAACTAGAGAGCTGAGAGGGGGGTTAGGCCATAATCCACTCACGCAGGCCTAGTGCGGGTTGGTGGATCAGACATACTCATAGAATTTATTCTAGGGTATGTGGGTTTCCTCGCGATGTTTTCCTTCACCGTTAGCAGATGGTAAGTCACTTGACTAGTACATATAAATTCCACAAAGTGGAATCCACATTGGTACTGCCGGTCGGGATCGAACTCGGACCGCGTGATTTGCACGCCGGTACCTTATCCATTCAGCCACCATCGCTTACCTTGCAACCTACGCATACACCGCTTTTATCTAAAGTTGTTAAACTCACAAAATATAGTGATATATGATCCTGTTTAACTTCGTTTTGAGACCGCACCAACATAAATCAGTTTAATTAAACAAGTTCAAGTTATAAAGCATGGGTGGTCAACAAGCGACCTGCCGAGCACCAACTTGCGGCCCGTGGATCTTATTCTCGTTACGAATTAAATTTCATCATATTATCAACCATAGGATGTCCACTGTTGGACATAAGTATTGGACATAGGTATTATTAATAGGTATTTATTTATTGTTGTATTGTGTTTGGCATAAAACAATACCCAACAAGCTATTCATATTAAATCCTAATTTGGCAATAATAAAGAGATCTTATTATACAATAGGACGTAAAATCGTCTTTACACAATTGCTCCAATCGTAAAGGTTTGCGAGCCCTGTTTTAGAACAACATATACCATCAATAAAGGCTAAATTTCCTCCAGATTCTTTGGAGGAGACCCATGCATAATAGCGGGACGTTTATGGGTTGAAATGAATGAATACCATGAATCATCATCATCATCATATCAGCCGAATAACGTCCACTGTTGAACATAGGCCACACCTAATTGGCTTTTCTATCATGAAATTCCAGTATTGAGATTTTCCCGGAGTTTGGTAAACAAATGTTCCCGGTTGATGACAATAGGCACGCCCCCTATTTCATGGGACCAAACATAGCTGGCGAAATGTGGGTGTGAAACGCCTCTGCCTACCCCTTCGGGGAAAAAGGCGGGATGCTATGTTATGTTAGCAATATTCTTGACAAAATTGGCCTTCGAACTGAAAGGTTGGCCAGCCCTGTTTTAGAACAACATACCACATATATCGTGAACTAATAAGCTTTGAAACATTTCTCATCTGCCGTCGGCATATATTGGTTTATCGTAATCAAGATATTAAAATATTTATTGTAACATATACGAATAAAATATGTTAGTAATTACATGGTTGATTAGTTTTGATGGTAACCGGAAGAACTTTCATAGATAAGAATTAGGTAAATACATATTATCTATTTATTGACGTTAGAAAGATACTGATAGATAAATTCCATTGATAAATTGTAGCAATATAAGGTAATTTATAGTTTACATAAATAATATATATACAGGGTGTATACGACGATACGACATTAAATGATAAGGCAGCCAGTGTTAACCCTTATAAACATATTGTAATAAAAATAATTAAAAAAAAAGAGAAAAAAAAAAGAAACTACACATTATTTAAAGTCGAAAAATTTAGGAATATAAAACTACACATTATTTTTCTATCATGACGTTTTCGACATGACGACGACAAAAGTGCGGAACAGAGTAAGAGATAAGATAATATGAAAGAGTCAGAGATATTTAAATGAATTGAATGACGTAATGCCAACATACGATCAACGTAAATACCTACAGGTTGTTTAAAACTGTGAACAACTGTGACATAAAGAAAGTACATTTGCGTCTAAACTATTGCAACTTTCTGTTTAATTTTTATGGTATAGCCTTCTAACATCACATGCTACACGTGGTTTCATTTAATGTCGTACCGTCGTATACACCCTGTATACCCTCAATCGGCGAGAATGCATGAAAAGACTGATGAATGTTGAAGAAGCCAAAGATGTATGTCAGAATGGTAGCAAGTGGAAGGAAAAGGTCTCTGCCTACCTCTCTGTTGGGTAAGAGGTGTAATCTATTTCGTATGTATGTATTATAGTGTCGCATTTGTTGATTAATATATCATTTTCTATATATCTATATATATATATATCTATAATTTTCTGCGTAAAAATGGGGTTAATGCTGATTCCCCCCGTAGTTGTTTCCCACGAAGTGATTTTGTTTAAAAAAAAACGTAATTATTGAATAATAAAAATTTCGGGGGGATACAAAAACGGGGGCATCATCGCTAACCCAAAAAATGTGCTGTAAAAATTAACTTAAAAAAATTACCATCTGCTAACTGTGAGGGAAACATCGTGAGGAAACCCACATAGCTCAGAAGAAATTCTAATGGTATGTCTGATCCACCAAACCGCATTAGACCAGCGGTATGTGAATTATGATCGTCTCAGCTCTCTGGATAGAGGAGAGGAGACCCGTGCCAAACAGTGGTACAATAATGGGTTGCTATTGTAGTATGGAGGGAACTAACGTGCCTATTTGGACAGAAGCTCTTTCTATTTCAAATAACAATTTAAAAAACAACAAATATTCGCACTCTTTAACGTATTTAAAAAAATTAACAATAGACTAAATTTCATTTAATTTTAAAACGTGGAAAGTTTATAAGGACATAATCACAAGTCATGCAACAAAGTAGTTGCGACGTGGGACGGAGATGATTTAATTTAATTTTAGCCTCCGGAAACTTAGTGTTCCAGTTGTTAGATGATGCATCGTTGCACCTCCATACAGGGCTGATGCTAATCATCTAGAATATATAGGATATGAGAGAGTTTTTCCACGAATTTATTCACTTTAAACCGTTTATTCACTCACAATCAAGGTAAAATCAAGTCAAGAAAAAAGAGTAAAAAAAAAGTCAAATTCAGACTTTCTTATTAACCTACCTAGTATGTATTATAAATGTGAAAATTTCATGATGCGTGTTTGGATGTTTTTTTTTATGAGATTAGCGGGATCAATCAAATAAACTCATTAGCTTCATAATATTAGTATACTCCGTAATAACACATAATTATGCTAGTATTAATCAAGCGATGGTGGCTGAATGGATAAGGGTCTGGCGTGCAAATCACGCGGTTTTAATTCGATTCCGACCGGCATGGCAGTACCAATGTGGATTCCACTTTGTGGAATTTATATGTACTAGTCAAGTGACTTACCATCTGCTAACGGTGAAGGAAAATATCGTGAGGAAACCCACATACCCTAGAAGAAATTCTATGAGTATGTCTGATCCACCAACCCGCACTAGGCCAGCGTGAGTGGATTATGGCCTAAACCCTCTCAGCTCTCTAGTTAAAGAAGAGGAGACCCGAGCCCAGCAGTGCAACTTAATGGGTTGTCAGATGGAGCCGCAGCCGTTACTTAGTATGAATTATGAAACAAGAATGACGTCATTTAGTGACAATATATTTAAAATACAATTTGTCCATATATATAAAAACGTAACGTTGTCCCGGTCGAATGCGTTTGACCACTCGTAATTTGCACTAGGCCCTTAGAAAACATTTATTTTCTTTAAAGTGTTTAACTGTTTACAACATTTGCTTCGTTTTTGGTAGTTATTAGCCGTTTGTAGGCGGCAGCCCTGTACAACACGCTGTAGGTTTACGAGCGTTTTATTGCAACGCAGGTGTCTGGATAAACAGTTTGCGTTTAAGGGTGACCTACTAAGCACATCTGTCTAACTATACGCGGAAGACCATAAAAGTAAATGTAAAAAATACTGCCGAGCGCGAGTTGGATTCGCTTGCAGATGGTCCCGTACATTGACAAAAACAAACTATGAATACTTGACTAGACTTGCCTAGACCTCTGGGAAGTAGTTTCTATAAGTTTTGGTTACCCCATTGGCTGACTAACGAACTCCCAGGATCATGCTTAGATCACGTACTTATTTTAGTTTTAAAATAATCTAAAGTTCAAAAAAAGAAAAATATCTAAAGTAAGGTTAAAAAACGGTAATCTATATAGTCGGAAGGATAGGATTACTTTTGTTAATCGCTTTGCTAAGCGCGATAATTGCATTCCAACTCCTTCAATATTCCAAGACTGTCATTCCCAATTGTCAGAACTCATTCTTAAAAAGGATTCATCGCTATTTATTCTAGCTTACATGAGTTGGAGTGGTGTAAGATCCATTGAAGACTCCGTATTTTTATCTTTTGATATACGAAACCCTAAAAACTATGAATCAATGAATACGGAAACCGAAATAGGAAGCAATAGTAGTTAAAATGTGCGCCAGATTTTTGGTAGTAAACATGTGTTATAATACGAGTATAGATCGGACGATGTTAGAAAGTGCAAAGCCTGCTTTGATGAAAGATTACGATACAAATGGACATCCCTCTTAAACTATGTAGAAACATAATATGAGTGAAAGGGATAAAAAAATACATAGTATCGCAACCAAAAAAGAGTGAGCAATTTACTTACACTAAGAATAGTGCGTTACAGCAGCAGTTTTTATACCCAACGAAGTACATAAAATAAACAAACTAATGAGCTCCAAGAATAGAGACAAATGCACAATTTGTGTTCAAATTAACACCTATTGTTGTTCGACCTTGACTCATGGCTGCATCGTGAGCGCCCATATTAAGAACATCATATATAATGCATGTACACCATTATATCCACGTAATGTATGGACAGAATTAAGATTTTTGTACTGAAGACACTAGCCCATTTGCTTCTTTTGGTACATGTACTTCGCAATGTCCTGTAGTGCAGGCGAGAAATGTACACTGGAGTGGTCGGAGCTGCTGCTCTTTTAGAAACGCCAGGTACAGAAGAAGCCATACCGCAGCAGCTGCAAGCAACGATGGACGTTGCATTACCTCAATAATCATAAAGAAAACCACAATGTTGCAAGCTCCACTAATGTTGATAGGTAATAACCTCTGCCCATGGAAACTGGTAGAAATAGAGACACAGTTAAGAAGAGGCCTATGTATAACGAAAATGCTCTACAAGCAACCGAAAAGAAAATATCTCCCCAGCTACCGACACAGTAATTTCTCCCTGTCTCCATTAAACTCTGAAAACCATTTTATAGTGATGTAACAATATTAAATCTAAATTTGGATGATGTCCAAAAGCGGACGTTAAAGAGGAAAAAAAAATGTGAAAATCCTTTCACGAAATGGGCAACGTTTCAAATATTCAGGCTTGAATTAATTGTTTGTGCAATTTGCGAGGATTCAGAGCATACATGAGATTACACATACTACTACAAGTACATCGCTGTCTAACCTCAACTTCTTAAAAAAACCTCCTATGCTATCATCTGTGTTTATTTACTTGTGAACTTACGCGTTGCATGATATTATTTAAAAATTAAAAAACGGGAATTCAAACGATTATATTTTAGGTATTTCCATCAACACCTTTGTATAGTTCCAGTTGGCTGACTAGCTGTCCAGTTCCGGACGGCTGAGAAGAAAAATCCTCCACCAATCTTCGGTAGGAATACTTTCTAAAAATACTTCTGATAGCCAATCTTAGTATCATTCTACACAGAATGCAATCCAATTATTTCCAAACAAGACACTAATAGAGGAATGGCAAGTATTCGATAAACGTAGCGTACCCTAACTTAGTGCTGAGACAATAGACAGTATTATTGGCTAATAAGTCACGTCAACAACCGGATTCTGTGCTTAAAGCTGCGACATTACAGGCATGCCGACACTGTGTCTAAATACGATCGGGAATTGTTGGAATTTTAAGCTAATGTTCAAAGATTGTTACCTGTTTTCGGTCTCCATTTCTTTAAAAAGACTATTGCAATTGCAAAAATATAAGCAATGATTATAGGGTTACTACAAATACAAACTAAGTGATGGGCAAGAGATTTAAATGGATGCAAGAAAGCTTTCTTTCTGTAAATTAGCCGAAATATTTCAGCGGTCCGGTCGAGTTTCGCCAAGTTCTTAAATCTATAGCACACACGACAGTTTGAGCATCAGCAATCGGCGATGTTGATATTGCTTCACGTTTAGGCGACTCTGTACATTCCATCGCAGTATTAAAATCTTATTATTATGTTTTAGTTCCTGTCGCTGCATTTGCTAAAAGTAGCGCGTGTGCTATGGCCTTTATCAACACATTTACTGCCGTACTCAGCCGTTACTGAATTTTAAAGCTTATTTAGTAAAAACGTGTAATACTTTAGTCGATACGCCTAAAAACGATTATTCAATGAAATAATTGTGTTAAAGACTGATTACTTCTAATTGACGTCTCTGAGTTAGTTCTCCATATTATTCTATAGATAAAAGATCCACAAAACACCGTCTTCAAAACTATCTATAGATAAAACGAATAAGACGTTTTCAACATAAATTACAAGTACTCACCAGAGTGAAGAAAGTTTTCAACGCTGTTATTACCAGTAATGTTGATGACAGCAATGATCTAATGATCTGTGGCAGGAAGCCGACAGTTATCGATAAAGCTAAGGGCATGAGCACATTGAACTAGTTCCACATGTCAACAGCTGTGTTGAGAGTCGAAAAGTGTTTTTGTTTATTGAGGTTAGCAAAAGAAGTATCAGTTTATCTGATAGTAAGTGGTGACCAAAGATTGGGGATATACCAATGAATGAGATATAGCCAAACTGCTTTAAGAAAACGCTTTGTGAGCAGGGGGCTTACTCTTAATTTCTTAAACAGGCCACGCAGAACTGATGGCCGAAGGAACAAAAAGCTTCTCAAGTGGTGGCCACGTATTAGAAAGCGTAGCGTGGGGCGGCCCCCCGCAAGATAGACCGACGACCTTGTAAAGGTTGCGGGTGGCCGTTGGTTGCAGACGATACAAAATCGCTTGCAGTGCCGGCAATTAGGTGAGGTCTATGTTCAACAGTGGGCGTCATTGGGCTGATATGATGATAATGATATTTATCTGGGAAACAGCTATAAATATTTGAATAAAAGTATTCATTTTCTGCCCATAAACGTCCAAGTCGTCCAACTGCTGGGCACGGGTCTCCTCCAAAAAATGTGAAGGGAATTTAGCCTACTATACCACGCTGGCCAGACGAATTGGTATAGAGGTTTGTTTCGAATTCGAATAAAAGTATGCTTGAAATAATTATTCGTAATGCTTCTAAGTACTTGTACAAGTACAGCCGTTTTTCATTTTTTATACACATACACATAGCATCACGCCTTTTTCCCCGAAGGGGTAGGCAGAGGTGTTTCACACCCACATTTCGCCAGCTATGTTTGGTCCCATGAAATAGGGGGGCGAGCCTATTGTCATCATCAACCGGGAACATTTGTTTACCAAACTCCGGGAAAATCTTAATACTGGAATTTCATGATAGAAAAACCCAATACCATTTTCACCTGACTCGGGAATCGAATCCGGGACCTCTTGCACAGCAGTCGTATACACTTCCCGCTGAGCCGCCGAGGCATTTTTTATGCAAGAAGCTATACCATAACGTACAAATAATTTGCTTACATAGGAAGGCGCCTTTACAGGGGCGAAGTCCTCGCGTAGTGAGATGGTGTTAATTTATGTTAAATGTACAGTAGATGTAGGACAAATACAAGTGTTGAAAGTCTGTACAACAGTAAAATAATATAATCAAAGCACGCAAAATATAAAGGACTATAGCATGTGTATAATAAACCTGAACGGTATAACTGACAAACCGAAAATGTTAAATATGCTCGTTACTGCTATGAAATTAGGATGTATTTTAGCTAACCGGTAATGTGGTATTGGACGGTAAAAAGTGGTTACAGATTATTATATTGGTTAAGGTGTTGAGACGGCTCACTGAATAGTATCCGCACCTAAAAATACTAAATAAGAGTTAACGTTTCCGACGAAATCAAACGAACTGTGAGTCGGTTATTTTGAGTTGCGAGCGTTATCGAAGAAGGTTATAGGCTATATAAAATCTTTTAAACTTTCGCGACTTGTACACATATTAAATTATTATTTAACGGGTCTATATCACGTATTATATTTAAGGAATATGAAAATACCTTATTTGTTTGCCGCATAACATCACGCTACGGCCAATAGTCGCTGAGCAGTGGCCTAATAAATGACGACGGGAGCGAAGGCCTGCGCGAATTCTAGTAAGTTATTTAGCGGGCCAATTATAAAAGGAAAAATAAAAGGAAAATTATCATACTTATCCAAGACGCTTCAAAATTAATTACGTGACTCAAAATGCCCAGTTGATAGTTAAAATTCAAAATTAATTACGTGACTCAAAATGCCCAGTTGATAGTTAAAATTCGTTTGGTTTCACCCTAATATCTCCATAATCCAGTTACCAAGTTTACTAATACATAGTACATAGGCAATAAAACTCTATTAGTCTTTATAAATCTTCGTGTACCGATCAGCCGATGGCAAGTCTCTTACAAATCGTTTTAAATAAACTATTACATTATTATGTCATTATCGTGTCCTTAAATTATTCGAATTCTAGTACACACGACGATTTATTATTAACATACACGTACTTTGAATAATTAATTATACAAATTGCTGGCAATTTATATGTGATGTTGTATTGATTTGTAGTAAACGCAAATAGGGTTTTAAAATATAGAAAACATTGGTTATAGTTAAGGGAAGGTTTATATTAGACCGGGGCGTGCCCGGGGCGTGCTGAGTGCGTGGCCCGGACGAGGCACGGACTTGAAACGTTAAATACATTTTGTATGAACCAGTTTATATTAGTCCGGGCCTGTTTACTAACGTACGATACTCGTCTACACCACGGTTGTGCACAGTACGAATCACCCCTAAAAGAGTAATTTTGCATAGCTCTTTTTACTTACACCTACAAGTTTTGAACAGATAAATGGATTTGATTTGTAAATTAATCAGATTTCCGCACGAATTTTTGTGTCTGAGAGAGTTTATTTCATTCGGCTTATTGTTTTGCTTCTATACCAGAACTCTTTTTGAAAACAGATATTTGGTTATTTGTTTTGGTATCAATATTACTTTCTAAAATAAAGAATGCCTGGGTGATGTACTAGGAATATGTACTATATTGGTAAACAAGGTATTGGTTTCGATAGTTAATGAACGTATTATATGGTTCTTTTCTAGAGAAATTTACTGTATCAGCTTAAAGTCTGGATTTATGGCAATAGATTCCCTTCATATTCGACTCATTTCGACTGGCCTGTTGGTCTAGTGGTTAGTAACCCTGACTGCTAAGCCGGAGGTCGTGGGTTCGATCCCCACCCAGGACAAATCTTTGTGTGATGAGTATAAAGATTTGTTCTGTGTCTGGGTGTAATTTATCTATATAATATGTATGTATTTACAAAAAAAAATGTATTTAAGTAGTATATCAGTTGTTTAGTACCCATAACACAAGCAAATATAATTGCTTACTTTGGGACTAGATGGCGCTGTGTGAATGTGGTAGAATATTATTATATTATTATATTATTATATTATTATTATTATATTACATAGGACCTTACAAAGCTGGCAAAGTGTGGCTGTGAAAAATACAAGATCAAGTTTTTAGAGATTCGCAAAATGTGACGAAGTATCACATTCATAAAACGACTTGTCGATTAAGTTTGTCTGTTTATAAATCCGTTTATTCATCCAGTTACCGACATGCCTTCACGTAACACGTGTCTATGACACACTGTGCCCAAAATGGCGCCTAATTCTACATCCGACGGGATTATTTATAGACGTAATAGTTGATCATGTTGATTAGAATGACAAGATTCTTCAAAGTGATACAATCTTTAAATAAAAGTTTTGTGACAGCAAGTTTTTAATTTAATTGTTTGGGGATATTGTATGTGTTTACTACTTTTAAATATGATACAAAAGTTTTTAATTTATTTTTAATTATACATTTGAAGAAAAGAACTTAGACACATCTCTCGCTATAGGTTTACTTTATAACTTAACCAAACAGTCTTTAGAATTTTACTCACGCAATATTCAAAGCTTTATTTCTCACGCCATAACAAACCGAAGATATTCGCAGTGCACGTCAAGCAAACATCGCATATAAACAAAAACAAATGTCATACATGTGTTGCCTACATAAATAAGTGTAACTTAATACCATTGCAAAACACCCAATACACGAAAACAGTATCATGTCAACTTACAGTAGATGTAGACAATTACTTTGGGATCATCATCATATCCACTGCTGAACATAAGTCTCATCAAATCTACGCCATTGATTGTGAGCAAATGAATAGACGACCTGGTCAAGTTTGCCGGTGGCCGTTCGCTGCAGACAATATAAAACTTTGGAATATCTGTACCTAATCTGTTTTAATGATTTATCTTGCTATGGTATGCACAATTAAAATTTCGATGAATAATTAGTATAACTTCTTCTAAGTACACCTACTGCCTAGCTAAGAAATGCCGATAATACTGCAGTGCAGTCGATAAGTGGAATCTCTAGTATTCAATAGAATATAGCAGTGTAGGTATACATAGTGATTAATAAGCAATTTGCTCGATTTTAAGGTCCTGGAGAACGATTGGTGACAAACATCTCAAAAAATCTAAAACACAACATTATATTTAAAGAATGAGAAAAAAAATCACGTTCTATAATATTTTAAGGCGTAACTAGTCGCCAATGACCTTGAGAGTATGGGTGGAGCTTAGCTTATTTCACTGCATATCCCCGCTCCTTTGCCAACTCGCGCACACTATAATACAATGGTCACAGAATAAGCGTAAACGCAGACATGCGCTTCTAGCTCGGCATTTTTACCTACGATTCCGGAATAACAGTTTTAAAACTGGTATTTTATTTTGTATAGAGAGTTTAAAGGACTCGTGTACACAATTATTTGTTTGCCAATATTTTTATGTATTGAGATTTTTTTAATTTCAATGTTTTGCTTTCGGTATTTATGTAAGTACTTACATAGTTTTATTGGTACTTATTTATTATTAGTATCGAAGATAATTATTTTATCTTGTAAATTATAATTAAATAAATAACTATTTTAACTTACTTTTGTATTAAAAAAAATATTTACCTATTTTCATTGATGAATTTAATGTTTTGTTTACAACACTTACTTTGTAATTACGTTATAAACTACTATTATAAATTGTAAACCATTTTATTGGATCATTTGAAATATTTTGTTTGAGAATATAGCTCGCAGAACTGATGGCCGATGGGGCAAAAAGATTACTCCTTCTAAACGGTTAGGAGGAGTAGTCGTCAGAAAATTCAAAAAAAATTATTAAAGTTCATAAATATTTGCACAAAAGGTTTCGGCACACAGCGAGAAAGACGTGACGGCTCTGCGTGACACCTTAGATTTAATTACTCGTCCCGCCGCGCTCGCTGTTTGTGTGTATATTATACCTGTAAGCACTATATTCAGTCGATAGTAAAAATGGAGCAACGAGCGACACAGCCTTCCCGTCTGAAGGCTAACGCTTGTCTGCCGCCCGCGCCCGCGCAGAGCACCTTTGAATTTCTAACGTACAGAAATCGTATTATGGCCTATTTTCTTAAGAAAATATTGATCGATTTACATATGCTATGTTCAGATTAAAGTAAATTTTACCACCAATTTATCAGTGTAAAAATAATTTCAAACTATAAAGCCGTTTTAAAGTTTTAGGGATTTTAAGATAAAATATATCTCAACTTAAAATATTTTTTGAGGCAAAAGTATTAGTCGTACGAAAATTTCATATGTTGAAAATGTAGTAGATAGATCAATTATCAAAATATATTTTTTTCAAATTTTTCGAACAAGTCGTTTAGGAGGAGTAGGCTTCAGAAAAAAGCCGTTTTTGGTGCAAAACCGAGGGAAGGCCCTTAAGTACCATATCGTGATATTTGCTCTCAATTTTGCCTCGAAGTGTAAGCTCAAAGCTGCTCACAACATTGCTAAGGAGTGTAGTCATTTAAAATGTCACTATTATAACTTATTTCTAGCCTTCGGCGAAAATCTGAAACCAATAGTGAAGTGGGCGCTAATAAATAAAAGACCGCAATGTGCCAAACTAGAAACATAAATTATAATATGTGTCATGCAAAACGATTCGCACATAAAAGTAGTTAAAATCTAATCTATTTAATCTTCGATCGTGTTACATAATAAATCTTTATCTTAATTTGACTATAACATAATAATATCTATAGTAATAACTGCCTCGGTGGCGCAGCGGGAAGTGTATACGACTGCTGTGCAAGAGGTCCCGGGTTTCGAGAGCATTCGGAACAAGGATCCGCTGATAGTCCTCAGGGACGTAATGAGTTACAACTCAGATGAAGAGGTGCTTAGGGCGCTTAGAGCGCAGAACAAGCACCTCTTCGAGGACATCGGCGGCGACGATGACCGGATGGAGGTTCGATATCGGAAGAAAACGCGGAGTCCGCTGGTGGCCCACATAGTGGTGAAAGTCTCACCGAAGTTATGGGGCCGCCTGACGGACTCTGGCTCCGTTCATGTCGACCTCCAGCGGGTCAAAGTCGGAGATCACTCTCCTTTGGTCCAGTGCTCTCGATGCCTAGGATACGGGCACACCCGCAGGTTCTGCGAAGCGACGGAGGAGGTGTGCAGTCACTGTGGGGGACCTCACCGAAGGGATAAGTGCGAAGAGAGGCCTTCGGGGGGGTCACCCACGTGCTGCAACTGCAGGCGGGCAAAATTGGAGGACCAGGCACACAACGCCTTCGACACGGATTGCCCAATAAGGAAGAAGTGGGACTCCTTAGCGAGGTCGGTAGTGGCCTATTGCTAAGGTGGTCTCACTTCATAAAGCAGCAAATTCCGGCAAAGAAGAGGGTGTTGCTGTGCGTGGTCCCCCCCAAATTATTAAAGAGGGTATATTCTGCTCAGGCTGCACATTTAAGCTCGACTTCGTCCCGCAGCGCGACACGCGCACAGGACCACTTCTCTTGGACCATATTGTAGGCAATATAAGCCAGAGAAGTGTCGTCAAGCAGGAAGCATCGCGCTGCGGTCGACCAGCACATGTCGGCCTGGGCAGAATATCCCCTCGTATGAAATTGGATAAGCCCTGTCGTCTGTCCGCCTGTCCTCTCACTGTCTCGAATAAGGCTAGGAACTCTAATTCCAGATTTTCCAAGTCCAATTCTGCACCGATGTGCAGCGGGAGATCCATTTAGGCAAAAATGATGTTTGTACATTGGTATTTCACCCTGCACATCGGTGCAGAGTTCGGTCAATATAAATAAAAAAGAGAGAAAAATGAAGTAAAATAAAGAAATATATATAAAATGCATATACTAAATAGATTTTTAAAATTGGCAAACCCCCTAAAATAAATATATAAATTTAAATAAATAAAAACCCCAAAAAAGGTCTTGGATCATGTCTAAGGATCCCTACGTGGAGGACACAGAATGTGTACTCCCCTATAAAAAAAAAAAAAAAAAAAAAAAAAAAAAGAGGTCCCGGGTTCGATTCCCGGGTCGGGTGAAAATAGTATTGGGTTTTTCTATCATGAAATTCCAGTATTAAGATTTTCCCGGAGTTTGGTAAACAAATGTTCCCGGTTGATGACAATAGGCTCGCCCCCTATTTCATGGGACCAGACATAGCTGGCGAAATGTGGGTGTGAAACACCTCTGCCTACCCCTTCGGGGAAAAAGGCGTGATGCTATGTTACTAATATTATAAAGAGGTTAAATTTGTGAGTTTGTGAAGTTGTAGGGGTTAATCTCGGGATTTACTGAACTGATTTAAAAAAATATATTTGATAGCAATAGCATTCATTGTGCTCGGCATTATGCTGAAACGGTACCTATTTGGTGCAGTCATGAGACATCTGTTTAAATGTTGTCCTATTTGTCCTTTGTATGTACCTATTATTTTATTCAGTGCCTCTTATGTTTGTACCAATAATTATATTTCTATTTATTTCATCCCCTATAACTCTCTACACTTACCAAACCTATCTCTCCTAGATTTAGAGACGTTTAATATGTGTCATAAGTATTTAAGTCATCAGAATGTCCATATTTACTGACCCACTGTGTGACACTGGCGACCAAACCGAATAGTACAAACAAAAAAAAAAACAAAAATTAGAACCGGTGTCGTATCCTCACCTTCCTAAAATCATTTGTTTCCTAAAATCAAGCTAATGATAATGTTGGTGTTTTGGAGGAAGTTAAATCCTTGTTTATACCCTATCAATCTGATAATTACTGTAAACTATTTAACTATTCCAGTCACAGAACACATTTCCGTGTTTGCCTACATTTTATATACGACAACCCGGACTACATTTAATATTATTAGGGTTGTCAACAGGACCTTTTTGTGGATAGATTTCTTCTTTTGATAAGGTGTTACCTGCATTCCTCTTCGTTTGATAACGATTGTAAGTGGATTTGACAAAATAAATTTAAATATAGGTATATATCTTTTTAAGAGATATCTCAGCCTATATTACCGCTTATATTATTTTCCTAACAATCTTAAACTCATCACTTTACAGTGTTATGGAAGATAATACCAGCTTAAGTTCTTTTCTCAATATTTTTCCAGTCTATGTAATCAATAAATCTGCTAGTGCTGTATACTGATAATTATACTGTAAATTACATGATTATAATTTATATGATTTTGAATTAGTAATACCAAAAACTTTCAGAGAGTAACCCTAAAAATGCACTTTACGTTCACCGGTCCGTTTCTATGAATATAGTTCTAAAAATGGCGGCGATGTGCATGGAATGCTGTCATGTTTCCTGCCTTCCTAATACGTATTCAATGTGAGTGCCACATTAGAGGGATTTTATAATATTATGGTCGACGATTTTAGCTAATCCATGTTAGTTTTGTTCGCCTTTAAATTCTAAATAAACTGCTTCTAAAGTTTACGTTACATAAGTAAAATTACGTTTTCTCTAAAGAAGAAAGAGTTATCCCGAGCGCAGTGGTGTGATGTTCTCTCGATGTTTTGCAAAGGAAATACGCCCGCCTTTAAAAAATAATAATATCGCAATTGAGTTTTGTTTTATGCTTACTTAGGTTCAAAATCTCATCCAAAACATCGGTATTTATTAAAATCGAAAACTACAAACTTAAAATAGTGTTTTGTCGTAATCAATGACTAAGTCGGTGCCTTTTCTGTCGCAGCCAGTTTGCAATCGCGTTTCTAAAGCCCCAAGTAACAAGTAACGACCTTGTGTTAGAGAAATTCTATAATTATACTGTTTATGGTATACTCTTACTTGTACAAGTATCTTGGATTGATTAGTTTTCATTGAGTCATGGAAACGACCTTATATTTTCTCATATCAATTATGTTGTCGTCAAGATGACCACACATATTATGTATATGTAATGTAAAGAGAAAATATAACAAAACGGCTGTTATCTTTGAAGAAATAGGCACAGGAATATAATACCATTTAGAACAGATTTAAAAGGTGTCGAGCCTAAACACTTTTGGCGATAAAAATCTCCTTTCTATATTATCTTTCAAACTGATATTGAATATTTAACTGTGTTCAGGCATTCCTAGCATTGTAGTACTGAGATGTTTTTACGATCATCGAGGTTAAGCAACGTTGGGCAAGGTCATTCCATGATGGGTGACCGTTTGTGGCAATTTCATTCTAAAGAGTCTCCGTGTTTCGGAAGGCACGTAAAGCCGTTGGTCCTGGTTATCACTTAATGTGGTAGTCGTTAAGTCAAGTTGGAAGCCTTCTGGGCGAATAGATAAATTCTAACACTAGAGTCTGTCTAAAGCCCATACGAAAAGAAGAAGTGTTACTAAATAACGGACGACCCACAAGCATTTCTGAGGCCACATCTAGGGTTGTTGTCTTCTGGAGGATGGATGAATTTGTTCAACAAACCTTATTATTTATTTCTTGGGACAAAATTTCTTAAAACCGCTAGAACTTCAAATAGTAGTATCAAATGCCATAGCTTGTACAAAGTAATTTATAAATTATAACCTATACTTAGCTACGATTCAGACCAACCGGCTCGCATCGGCCCGCGCCGGGCGGCATTTTACAACTTACGGTCGGAGCCGGTCGGCCGTCGCGACGCGTCGCGGGATGCCGACGGAGGTAACTATGCGTAAGTTGCATGCAAATATGAACTGTAATTACTGTTGATACATTTCAATGTTCTTTAACGCATTGTAAAATGCCGCCCGGCGCGGGCCGATGCGAGCCGGTTGGTCTGAATCGTAGCTAAGACGGAAACTTAACACGAAACAGAAATTAAAGATTCACGACAAATTTATCACAACCTAATAAAGGAAATCATCAATCGGAGATAGTTAATAATAAAAGTGTTATGCGTTCCGCCTTGGCATTGGTGTCATTCGTGGCATTGGTGTCATTCGTGGCATTGGTGTCGTTCGTGGCATTGGTGTCATTCGTGGCATTGGTGTCATTCGTGGCATTGGTGTCGTTCGTGGCATTGGTGTCATTCGTGGCATTGGTGTCATTCGTGGCATTGGTGTCGTTCGTGGCATTGGTGTCATTCGTGGCATTGGTGTCATTCGTGGCATTGGTGTCGTTCGTGGCATTGGTGTCATTCGTGGCATTGGTGTCATTCGTGGCATTGGTGTCGTTCGTGGCACTGGTGACGTTTCCCGTCGGTATACGCATACGAGCCAACCGGATTATCACATCAAGTGCCGGCCATAGCTCTCGAATGAGTGACATACGCCAAACTTGGCTCGTTTAATATGCAATATATGACTGTCACCGTGGCGCATTGGTTAAGGTGGTCGCCTCGCCACTACATCGCCGTGCTGGGTGACGTGGGTTCGATTCCCACACGAGACAAATATTTGTGTGATTCATAGATATTTGTTTCTAGTCTGGGTGTACTTTGTGTCCGTTAGTTTCATGTTTGTAAAGCTCCCCGCGACACAGGGCTCGTTCCCTAGTGCGGGCGTTGTTTTTTATTAAAAAGAAAGAAAAAAGAAAAAGAATATTAATTTATGTAAATCATTGATATATTCATGTATATATATATATATATATATACATGAATAATTTTATTATAGCAGTTAAACAACATATCTATGCTTATAATATTATAAAGCTGAAAAGTTCGTTAGTTTTGTTGAACGCGGTAATCTCAGGAACTACTGATCCGAATTGAAATATTATTTTAGTGTTGTATAGCCCATTTATTGAAGAAGGCTATAGGCTATATAACATCACGCTACGGTCAATAGAATCTGAGCAGTGGCCAAATAAAGAACCATGGCAGTGAAGCCCCGCGCGACTTCGAGTAGATATAATAAAATTGTAACGAGTCGATGTCTGTACATTGCAGATATTGAAGAAAAACTACCTAATATGGACGATATTTATAGAACAACAGAAATTAAACAATAATTTTTAGAATTTTTGTCTGTTTTATGATACAAATCATTTTATAATAATAACTACTTCGAATAACGTAAACACATTCGTATATAAATATCACAAATGATCACCCATCTAGAGACCGACTGGTGCTAACGTTGCTTAATTTCAAAGATCGTAACGATCTCCATATTACGGCAAAGCTACGAAAGCTTTTAAACGATACGCTGAAATAGGTAGCTACTTAGATACAACTCATTTTATGAGGTAACTCCTTCAAACACGTGCACTCAACAGAAGTGATCGTTCAGAAACGCATACAAGTAAGTGGTGTCTTATCGTAAGTATTTATTTATAACTGATTAATGCAGGTCAATATACGGAGCGTAATGCAAGCAGACAGCTGAATGAGTGAATGTTTATCGTAATTATATTCATTTTGTTGTGTTATGAAATAAGTAAAACTGGTACCTTCCTAACTGTAAACTGTAATAAAGACACATTAATATATATTACGATGCAATTAATCAGTCAGAATAAAGAGGTAAGACCCATAGAAGAACTTAATCCTAAAATTTATTGACACTACCCTATTTCAACCCGTGAGTGTCGTAAAAGGCGACTAACGGAGAAAATCTTAAACTGACGAAAGCACTGCGAGAAAAGAGAAAATCGAAACAAAATCCGTCTGACCAGCGTGGTATAGTAGGATAAATTCCCTCCACTATCTTTGAAGGAGAGCCGTGCCCAGTGCGACGTTTCAGGGTTGCAGTAATGATGATATCTTTTGTTTAATTTTTTTTAAGCCCAGTCATTTTCTCATTAGCTTAGAGCTGTGCACATCAGCCTATTTCATATTGTAAGCAACAACGAATAACAATAAAGAACAAATATCTCAGACTACCTCAACACCAAATATCAAATATTTATACCAAGACATTACATAATAATCCCTAAACGATACACGTCTAAATTGGAACCCACTATCAATCATTATCGTCTTCTTATGTTAAGCTGACACATTCTAAATTATGCAACGACTTTATATCATATCGTTACTATATCTTATGCGCAATAGTATGCGTCACAAGTCACACGGAAACTGACTTATGTACGTCGTGGGCGAAAGCTACGTATCGATTTTGCTCATGGCTCCAAAAGCTGAGATTAGAGCTTTTCGAAAACCAATAGACGAGAAGTAGAGGCTTAACAGGACAGTTCCACACTCAAATCCAACACTCCTGTTAGCCAGAATTAACAATAATGGACCCTTGCAAACACCAAAATATGGCAAGTCAGGCGTCGCATGGAGCGTCTAACTACTGTCTTAGAATCCGCAACGATTAATTAGAAGTTAATTCAACGGCCTGTGCATTCAATGATTTTGTTAATAATGTAACTTTATTGGTTGATAAAACACGCCCTCACGTCCCCACTTTGGTGGTATCTGGACTTGAAATCTCACCAAATACGACACGCAATCATCAGCAACCCATTAAGTCCCACTGGGCTCGGGTCTCCTTTCCTCTATTTAGAGAGCTAAGAGGGTTTAGGCCATAATCCACTCACGCTGGCCTAGAGCGGGTTGGTGAATCAGACATACTCATAGAATTTCTTCTAGGGTATGTGGGTTTCCTCACGATGGTTTCCTTCACCGTTAGCAGATGGTAAGTCATTTGACTAGTACATATAAATTCCAAGTGGAATCCACATCGGTACTGCTGGTTGGGATCGAACTCGGACCGCGTGATTTACACGCCGGTCCATTATCCATTCAGCCACCATCGCTTTTTTACACACAAAGTAAAAACTAACGCAATATTTTTTAATATTGGCAGTTTGCGACCACAATCGGACCACAAGAGGAGAGGAGACCCGACGTCACAAAAATTTAAATAATAGCTACTTGCTCCATTACTTTTATAAGTCTCTAAAATTGTATCCAATTGTACTCATAAATTGTCAGCAAGATTGGGGCATGTGGGCGTAGGCGCCGTCAATGTCAAATTTGGGATCAAATCGTAAAAAGTGGCCGATGTTTGACGACTTTGGGAGCTAAATGTCACCTTTATAGTACATTTTTGTTAGAAGCAACAATGTTATTGCATAAGAATAGTCTAGTTTTAGATGAATTAGGAAGATCAGGGGCGTTTAGATGAATAATTTGTTTTATAAGGCTTAAGCGGCAAACAAGCATTCAGTCCACCGATTGGCACTTGGTTCTTTTCCACAATATCAACTTTTAGTTTTATAAAAAATAATTAAGTTCCATCTCGCCTGCAAAGCAGTGTCTGGCGATACGAGACACGAGTCGAATATCAATTTGACTCGAGTCCCTGCTACTCTACAAATTATTAGGCTTTAGTAGAATAAAATATATGTACTCAACATAGCTTAAACTCCAAATTGAGCTTAATTTCTTTAAACTTAAGCCTACATTTGCATATACCTAACTAAAAAGCTAGCAAACTTGGATATGGTGCTTCTCCATCTGGGGTAGACATAAAACTACTCCTCCTAAACAAAAAGCGAGCTCAATACACATTCCTTACTCCTTCCGTAAACAAGCTCCTATTTGATCCAGTTTGACAAAGACATCAATAGCCGACCAAATAAATAAGTTTTCTTAGTCGTTTGACATGTAATTATAACTGCAACTCCAACTAGGGGGTCCCGTTGACTCCGTCGGATTCCTGACTACTTCCCAACATGGCAGGATGATACGGATCATGTACCGACTGTTAGAGAGTTATTTCATTAATTCCATTCACTAATGAAAGCTGGCGAAGTATTTATTGGTGAATCAGGAACGTTGTGTGAAAGGATTTATTTAATTAAAAGTACATAAGTAAGCAAAAAATATTAATTTTGTATCGCATCTTGAAGTTGGATTAGCTTATGAGCAATATCGCTGTGGTCGCGGACGAATGTTCCTGCGCTCCCGTGACCACAGCAGAGCGCGACGAGAGGAACACATTGGGGTTTTAGTGGGTGCGAGCCCCACATAACCCCTCGGTTCTTTCCCCGAGACCGAGGGGTATGCGCCAGGCATTTCCCCAAGTAAAAAAAAAAAAAAAGGTTATGAGCAATATATTAATATTCATACCTCCTTATGAAGAAGCTGCTTATTTAGTTCGTAAACGTTACACCAGATAATTACCTGTAACAATAAAAATATATATAAAATTAATAAAATAGGCCATAAAAATATGACGCTTGTGAAACGAAGAGGTAGAAGCTAGACAAAAAAAAATTAAAAACAAGATTCCAAAATCTAATTTAAATTGCAAATGGTTATTCAATATTATGAATAATAACCTTTTTTAAGAAATATCAATTGCTTAAATTCAGCATACTGGCCGCAAAAAAAAAACAAATTCCAAGTGTACGACGAACGTGATTTGATTTTCCCGCCGTAATTTTAAAATGGAGTCAAGGAAAACTAGTTATTGCATTTAGCATTTGGTACGCAAGATGTAAGTTCAAAGCACCGACATGATCTTAACATCTGCTTTGATCACCCACTTTCGCAAACATGTCCTTCTATGAGAACGTGACATTCAATTTAGAGACAGTTAATGCTATTATGCCATAGATACGTTCAATATCCATATTAAATCGTGTCAAAATTTATTATTTTTGAAAATTCCTAGTAATTGCGTCTAAAATTATTTCACACATTTCCCGATGATTTTAGGCATTGTATGTATTAGGCATTATACATTAAAATAAAAAGCGTATGTGTGTACAACTACTGCGCAGAGATCCTGAGTCCAGTTTCTCTGGAAACTTCTACGTAATCTGGACTGGCTATATTTCTAACAATACTAATGTCTTTAGTAGCTGTTATTGGTGTCGTCAAACTTCTAGTTCGCTCTGAAGTTGCACCACGCTGCTGTTTAACATAGTATATGAACTTCGTTGTGGTGTGTTCGGAGGGTGGGAGCGCTGCTTCGTGTTTGGTAACGCTCGGGCCGCAGTCCCGCGATATGAACGATACTGGTCCGATTTGAAAAAATATTTTAGTGTTGGATAGCCCATTTATCGAGGAAGGTTATAGGGTATATAACATCACGCTACGGTCAATAGGAGCTGAGCAGTGGCCAAATAAAGAATAACGGAAGCGAAGCCCCGCGTGACTTCTAGTAATGAATATATTTTTTTAATAATATGTTCTTCCGTTACTTACTAAGTACCTAAGTACGAATCTATCGTCCCTGCGTGTTGTATCTTATGCTAATATATTAACAGTAACAATATTTGTATCAGCACACAATAGCAATGTCGCAACGTCTATAAATTCATTGTTAATCGTCGCATAATTTGTCTCCTACACCCATGAATGTTGCGAAATGTTTGACTTTTGCATACATCTGCTACCGTGTGACTATTAACGCTTTGAACGTTGAAATACTTTCATCTTGTTAAATACATAATATATATTACTAGCTTCCGTATGCAGCTCCGCCCATGTGGTATATCGGTAAAAGTAACTTTGATATTTCAGACTATATCTATATGTGCGCCTAAATTTCTTACCATCGAAATAGCTATCGCACATTGATCGCCGTATCCCGACTGCCCTCGCCGTTAGCAGATTTCCACCTATAGCGACTACCGATAGCTCGAATCTCGAAAATGGTGCGTGCAATCGCAAAAATAATGAAAATTCTGCTAGACCCTGAGCACGGGATAGATATAAGTTACAATAAATAAGGTAGGTAGTTGTTTATATTAACGTCAGTACGGATTAAACTCTCACTCTTAGTCAATTTTTTTAGGCTTATCATTGTATACCCACTGGGAAAAATTGAATACAGGAAAAAATCCGAATAAAATAAAAAAAAATATTCGTTTTTCGGATTTTATCCTTTACTTGTGCAACTTGATATTCCTTCTTGCCAAATTTCATGATTCTACGTCAACGGGAAGTAACCCTATAGGTTTTGACTTTTTTGATCATCAAGATAATTGACAAAAATGGAGCAAAAACGGCTGTGTCTTTTGATTGCGTTAACTTAGAATTTTAATTTATTTTTTACGCCGTGGGTTTGCAGACCCGAGTAAATGATATTAATTTCAGCTTGATACCTGAACGCGTTCTTGAGAAAAATATCTTCACAGACGGACAGACAGACGGACAACGGAGTGATCCTACAAGGGTTTCGGGTTTTCTTTTTGAGGTATGGAACCCTAAGAAATTATATCGCATCCACATTTCTTCTACGGAAGGCCTCAATAGGGTGAAAACAAGGATAACAATAAAGTAAATCCTCACAATGATCTAAAAGCAATTAGAAGGGAGATCCAAGGGCACGAGTATTAAACATTATAATATATAATTTTGTCTCCTACACGATTCTATGTGATTGTGTAACTTAACATGTAAGATATGTAAATTGCACGTGTCATACAAATGTGTCCGAAATTGCGTACACATTGTTTAGCGCTAAATCATTGTGCAATGATGGTGGCAAGTACTGAGATATAATTATGATCAGGTTAAACAACGTTCTGTAAGGACGGTAAATAGATGGATGGTTATTAGTGCAAAATTTAATTTCGTGCTTCGTCGTGCTTTGGAAGGCCAGGAAAGCTATTTAAAATGTACGTTTATCACTATGGCATTCTTCATTACTGAACAATTACTGCCTTGCTAAGAAAAAAGCACAGTTGCATTAGAGAAGTTACGGGAAAAAAGCATGTAAAATAACTACCTTTAAATATGATTTCCCTTGTGCTTGAGATGCAGTTACGTCGTTATTTTTGGTAGGGTGGAATATGTATTAAAATAACGGTAACCAATAAATGACTTCCAAAAGCACAAAGCAACTTTGATCACATAGCACATAGAACCGTGAATAACCTCGAAAAGCCTCTCATAATTGGCAAAATAGAGATTTTCCTCCACTTTGCCAACCATAAGTAGCGCGGCCGGCAGTTTAACCATCAACTGAGTCTATTGCAGTCCACTGCTGGACATTGGCCTCTCCTAACACGCAATCTTCCACCTTTCACTCAGAACCAGCTACTTTTTCAATGACGTCAGTCCACCTAGCTAGAGAGCGTCCTACTAGGCTAATCTACGTTTGCCGAGTCGCGGTATCAATTCCAGCAGTTTGATACCACAGACTTCTTCCTACACATCGGAAACCAAGGCATATCTATATGCACATAATGCAATAAGATATACACAAATACAAAGTGGTACATTCTGTAACAGAATCGTGACTTACATTATAATCACTCATACATATTGTAAACATGAGTGCAGTCAGCCATTTTGTCGGCGTTACGGTTGTCGCTAACACTTACAAGATTTCAAATCTTTTCAGACTCTGTAAATTACATTTTAGATTATAATATGATGTTAAGTAGATTATTTGATATATAGTAAACAGTTGATCTAATAAAAGCAGAGTTGAATAGTGTGGTATCGATATATCTCGATTTTCTGCTTAATCGATTTTTCGAGACTCTAGTATACCCGTGATGAGCAGAAAGATACATTCTTATAATATTTATAAATTTATACTGTTATGTTGTTTGTCTGTTTGAATTCTGTGCAAGTATACATAGATGTGATAGCATAGCTTTTTACCTAACTGCCAAAAAGGAGGGTAATGTTTTTCGCGCGTATGTATGTATAATTATGTACCTATGTATTATGCATTTCTGTTCCATTGTGACCTTCTGTAGCCTAAACGGCTTGGCTGATTTTAATTAAAGTGTGAGGTGTCATTATATTCCCAAGTGTCATATGTGACGTCAACAAAAAACCAATATGGCGGCCGTAAACTGTCAAAAAACACGTTTTTAGTGCTATCGCAATATGGGTATCAGATGAAAGCTAATTAATAGCATAATCAATTATGAATGTACTAACCATTGCCCGCGGCTCCACTTGTCTCTTGTAACCTAAATAGCTTGACTGATTTGAAGTACAAGGTGTTGTTATATTTGTATTCATCACTGAATCTCTATATCTAAGTCTATAGACCCTTTACCAGTTTATTCTTCGAATTCTTTGCTTTAAATTGACTGTCTTTTGATTTTAGGCAGTCAGGTTTTTTGTTTTTTTTAATTAATTCTTGTTTATACTTGTTTACGCTAACATTACCCATAGTACACACTATTGCAATATTACCCACGCGGTATTTGACAAGACGATATCCTGATCCACAATACATTTGTATTCGCCAGTGAACACCCACCTTATTATGTAAGCCTTGTAACAAATCAGCGACATTGAATATTAGCATTTGAAGACATTGTTTATAATAGTAATGTCCTGTAAGTGTTACTTGAAGGAAACTGCGTGACGAGACGAGGTTTTTTGGTGATAAGAAATTCTTAGGTTTAGTTTAAATTCTACTTTAAAACATGTATTACAAAGTTCATTTTTGTGTGTAGTATGATTTAGTTAAGATTATTCTTTTGTACATATTATTGCATTTTTATTAAAACTACATTTAAGACATCACTCACTAAACGAAACTCGGTATAATTATCAATGGATCAAACAAATGTTTGCCGTGTTTGGAATTGAATTGATAACTTAAATACCGATTGGTAAACCCGACTTTCGGCTTTATGTCCCTGGGTGTGTTGATTCACACACCATCCACAGATTGAGATGAAATTTTGCACGTATAATGTACATACCGTATGCTTAATGGAAAATAGACCCATTGGTAGATAGGTCAGAATTGAGATACAGAAACAGGCTTCCGTTAGCACCATCTACCATCGTATACGTACCATACATTAAAAATACAAGCATCCATGATTAAATTATTATCAGTTTCAACAAGTAGGATGAGTCCTCAAAACAAGATCTTCTTTAGTGATTCTCAAAAAAAATGTTTATTTTAGTTAGGTTAGTATTCGATTAAGCGTGCGATATATAAATTGGATGACAATGCAGTATTTGAAATGGAGCTGAACTCATGCTGGGGTTGGAAGGCAGCCATGGGATCACTTTTATAAAACTACGGTATACATACGAGTTTCCTCCAATCTTAAATACTTACCTACTATACTTACCTTTTTTTTGAAAGCTTGTTTGAAAAAATAATATTTTGCTAATTAAAATTTATTTTCTTTTACCTACGATACAGAACATAACATAGCATCACACCTTTCCCCCCGAAGGGATAGACAATGGTGTATCACACCAGCCTATTGTCATCGACCGGGAACATTTGTTTCCCAAACAACGTGAAAATCTCAATACTGAAATTTCATGATAGAAAAACCCAATACCATTTTCACCCGACCCGAAAATCAAACCTGGGACCTTTTGCACAGCAGTCGTATACACTTCCCGCTGCGCCACTGAGGTAGTTGGACGATACAGTCCCCTAAAATATACAATCATCCTCATTATCATATCAGCCCAATGACGTACACTGTTGAACATATCATCATTTGAACCCATTAACATCCCACTGCTGGGCATGGGCCTCCTCCAAAGATTGTGGAGAGAATTTAGCCTACTATACCACGCTGGCCAGACGGGTTGGTATAGGGTTTGTTTCGAATTTTACTTTTCTCACAGTGCTCTTGTCTGCATAAGATTACTCCCTTAGTCGCCTCTTACTACACCCACGGGTTGAGATGGGGTAGTGACATTATGTATTCTTAATCCGTCACAACACGGAAATAGGCCTTACCTAATTTCCGTCGAAAATATACAATATGCAAGCATTAAAACAACATTCCTTACTGTCACCTATAAAGCTAAGTATACACGTCTAACTGATACAAATAATAATCAATCAAACACATATAAACATTAGGTACTATTGTAATAGATCATCGTAAAGTTTCAATACAAATGATCGTGTCTTGGGAAGCGTAATTTGCATCTCAGTGTAGTGTACATACCGACTTAGATTTATTGCTGTGGACTATGATACGATATTATTTATATGACTGGCCTGTTGGTCTAGTGGTTAGTGACCCTGACTGCTAAGCCGGAGGTCGTGGGTTCGATCCCCACCCAGGAGAAATCTTTGTGTGATGAGCATAAAGGTTTGTTCTGTGCCTGGGTGTAATTTTTTTTTTTTTTTTTTACCTCATTCACACAGCGCCATCTAGTCCCAAAGTAAGCATAATAATACTATATAGTAGATAGAGTTTAACCCGGACGGATTGAGAATACATAATGTCACTATCCCATTTCAAATTGTGAGTGTCGTAAAAACAATTAAGACCTTATGCAGACAAGGGCAGGCTGTGAGAAAAGGAAATTCGAATCTAACCCTATACCAACCCGTCTAACCAATGTGGTATAGTAGGCTAAATTCTCTCAACAATCTTTGGAGGAGACACGTGCCCAGCAGTGGGACGTTTATGGATTGAAATGATGAGATAGAGTTGGAATTTATCATGTCCCCAAAAGGCTTCCAACTTGACTTAACGATTACCACATTACAATAACCGAAACCAACGGCTTTAAGTGCCTTCCGAAGCCATAAACTCTCAAGAAAGAAATTGCCACAAACGGTCACCCATCAAGGACTGACCTTGCCGAACGTTGCTTAACCTGCATGATCGTAGCGATTAACTCAGTAAGTACCACAATGGGAGCGCCTCTTTTACTGGTAGATAAGTGTCGGATAAACTAACAAAGACTTAAGCTGTTTTAAAAAGAAAATTATGTTATTCAATTTGGTTTTTATTAGACACCTGATTATCTAACTTATATATTATGCGAAAGGAGTTTTTTTGTTTGTTACGCATTTGCAGCTAAACTACAGCACGAATCTTGAGGAAATTTGCCGTAGAGACAGTCTAGGATCTGGAGAAGGTCATGCTACTTATTATCGACATACCATGCGAGCGAAGCCACGGACACGAGCTAGTAGTATCTATTCTGTTATACCACTTATCTGGAATATTCGACTACCAAAAACGAAAACACTTTCTTGTAAGCTCGCCTCTAAGCTACGATTACATTTGACCATATCGCTCGTTATAACTTATCGCTTTCGTTTTCAAATCACGAAGAGGTCGGACTCAACTCTAGCTAACATGAGTACGTAACTGAGTGGACGCCAGCGGCGACACGATGCACGTGATACACGAATATAAAGTGATTACTCCTAAGCTTTTCTGATTGCCTGGTACTTGCTTTGTGAGAAAGTCTTGGAAACTGTGTGGAATGATAGGCAGATAGAATGGAGTCATGAGAATATGAAGCGATTTATTATTGCTATGCATTTCTCATTGCCTGGTACTTGCAGAAGTGTACAATAGAATATTATTATTTCACTACAATCACACAGCGCCATCTAGTCCCAAATTAGGCAATTATATTTGCTTGTATTATGGGTACTAAACAACTGATATATTACTTAAATACATTTTTTCTGTAAATACATACATATTATAGATAAATTACACCCAGACACAGAACCAGCAATCATGCTCATCACACAAAGATTTGTCCTGGGTGGGAAAAAGCCGGAGTTAGGGTCACTTATCACTAGACCAACATGCCAGTCAAATAGGAAGATAGTATGGAATGGAGGTGTGTGGTATGGTAACAGAATATAAAACGATTACTCCTAAACATTTCTGATTGCCTGGTACTTGGACTTGTTTTGTCATAATCATAATCATATATATATATATATAAATATAATCATAATCATAATTTATACTAGCTGACCCGGCAGACTTCGTACTGCTTCACATTTTATTTAGAAAACGTTTCATGGGAAAAAGAAAAGGACTGTTTTTAGGGTTTTCCCGGCAATTATTCGAATTTTTGTCACCTTTTAAACCTTTCCTAGACCTCCACGAACATTTCAAGACCAAGATAAGGTAAATCCGTTCAGCCGTTCTCGAGTTTTAGCGAGACTAACGAACAGCAATTGATTTTTATATAAATATATTAGATAGATCAAATACATGATACTTTTATGAACGACATCATCATCATTTCAGCCTATTGCAGTTTCACTCCTAACACGCATTCATACTTATGAACGACATACCAAAAAAAGGTGTCAGCAAATTTGCCTACGGCCAGTTCACTGACAAGGTTGAGCTCTGAGAAGAACTTGGCAAGAAACTCAGGCCACTCTTTTTAATCATCATTGGTAGTAATGTTTGTGGCATTCCTAAAGTTTTTTTTTGGGGTATTTTGATACCTCGACAAGTTACTGATCTATTGTAGCGCCCACACATAGTACCCAGTAGCCATCACTTAGTATTTATCTAGGGTATTTCGGTTTCCTCACAATGTTTTCCTTCACCGTCAGCAGATAGTAAGTCACTTGACTAGTTAAGTACATAATACCACAAAGTGAAATCCTATCGGTATAACTGCCGTAGGAATCGAACTGGGACCGCAATCAGGGCCTTATTGAATTAGCATTGAAATTTCTTTTAATCCCTGATTACTTTTTGCAAACATATTCTATTGGTTCTTCGATTCTGGTTCAACAGATTAAGGTTATGTACTATGAACTTATTTAAAGAGTTAAAGTGGTATATTAATCTTATCTCGACCGGTCGTTTGTTTGCTCTGAGGTGACATAGATACTTGTTAAAGGTTCGACAATATTTGCCGAAATTAAAGATACGTATATCTCGTTTGTATGATGACAGATAAACAAACAATACAGGCGAAAGCGTGTTTGATAAGATTTTTTGCATTATTGGGTCTAAAAAAATCATGGGCGAAGCAAAAACCGCAGCAACTATTGCCCTATTGCTATCCAACACTAAAATATTTTTTAATTATAACCCGTAGGTTCTGAGACAAGCGCGTTCAGCGTTCAACCAACCCGACCTAGGCCAGCGTTAGTGGATTATGGCCTACCCTCTCAGCTCTCTAGTTATAGGAGAGGAGACCCGAACCCAGCAGTGGAACTTAGGGTCCGTTCACACAGACCGGCTCGGAGAGGAGAGCAGATTTTTATTACGTTTAAACAGAGTTCTGAATCATTGTAATAAGGTTCATTTTATATGTCACTTCTTGTATATATAACACAAGTAAATATAATTTAAAAAAATTAAGAACCCGACTTCAAAAAATCAACAGAGAGCAACGCACTAAAAAGACCGTAAAATTATTGTAATATTATTATACCTGATTAAATTTAAATACATAACGTATATATATTTGTAATCTCCGTTTGATTCCCTTTATTTTGATACTCTACTCGATAGGTTTGGTTAAATAAAATAATAGAACTACTTACAATTTGGAACCATTCAATTATGTATAATCTCTTTTTGAATATATGTAATCTCCTTATGATTCTCTTTATTTTGATACCCAACACGATAGGCTTGGTTAAAAAAAATTGAACTTCTTACAATTTGGCGTCAAAAGCCCGCCGTTTAAGTCTTTTTATTCTTAAAACCTATCTAAGGACACTTGGGTTTTCTAGACGAATCTAACGATACCCTAATCCATCCAGCCGTTTAGAAGATTCGTGGTAATAAAGAAATTTACAAACATACAAGATACGCGCGAAAAATAATACCCGTCCTGTCAGTCGGGTAAAAAGAATCTCAATAATAAAAGAAGGACCAGGGCCAAAATTACACATGTTACAATGATGTAAAGTCATTACACCAGTTCGTGACAGCTAGCTGGTCGATAATAAGAGTGTCGTGCTATCGATCGCAAGTCTACCTGCCAAATACGACACAGATATGAAAGATCGGTCTACGCCGCGGGCTGCTGGTTACAGACTTGGACTGTATGGAATAAACCAGGTAGGTACTATTATAAATGCTTGATTGCTTTGATTTTTTTAAACCACGACGAGAACATGGCAGTCATTCATACGACCCACGTGATGGTTAGTAGCCTATGGACACCCGCAATTGTATGTATGTAGGTACGTTAAACCCGTTCCCTCTCCAACACGTAAAAATTACAGTTAAACAAAAAAAAATAATTAAAAATTGGCTAACCAACGCTTACATTTTTTTTCGAACCAAAATCAATTAGCGCTGTCAATAAAAGTATAGATTATATTTTTTTAACCAAACCAATCACGATTATCTTAATATCTTTACTACATTAATACATATTCTTCGTGTTGGTTTTATTAAATTATTGAAGTATTGCCTATCATCACATTCATCACCTACCTGTTCACTCGGTTTGATACGATACTTCATGCTTTTTGGTAAAACTTTACAGAATATAACTTCTACAGCTATATCGGCTAAGTAATTTAGGGTGCCCGTTGGTAATCAATGCCGCGTTCGGAAACTAGCAAATTAAATAAACTTATGAGTAATGTAGTTAACTATATTAACGAATTTCTGTTGTCATATATTTTACATAAAACACATACCAATAAACACGTAACTCATAAACACGACATTAAATCATTGGTTTTACAAAGAAGGCTCGAATGGAAATATACTTGATTGCACACTGCACTTATGACTCATAGCAGTACCTTATAAATTATGTTAGTTAAGATTTGAAAATTGACGTAATCGAACGTTTTTAATATCTGGCAAATAAGGTGACGGTGCAAATATTTCCTTGGAGAAAACACTTGTAGGAAGGAATTTCTTAGATGTAAGCTTATGATGGCAATATCCATATGAGAATCCATATGGCAATATTAAATAGTGCGATAGACCAATTACATATTACATAAAAATTAATTAAAATGACTCACCTCATACGGGGGCGGTTCTGCTTGCGATGACATCTCTCGCCAAGGCCTTAGTAAAGCCCGTTCAACATCAGCACCCACCGCAGCAAAACTGACACCATACCTCCTCCAAAGTGAAAGTTCATACAATTTCTTCCATGGTATTCCATCATTTTTGGTAGTTTTCTTCCGAATACTACCTCTGAATGAAGGGGTTCTTACAAATGGTTCAGCTGGTATTCCATTCTTGCTAGCAACTCTCCACGGAGGCTTAGTTCCATTAGTTTTACCATTGCTAGCAGTGCTTCCTGAAGACCTCTGACGTTGCAACGTCGGTTTGGCCTGAGTTGGTGTTTTCCTCTTCTCGTCAAACAACACAGCATTGGCCAACTCCTCATCATTATTCGATCCATCAGACTTCACTTCTTCAATAGTAACAACAGCAGATTTTCGTTCTCTATAGCTACCTCTCAGAGGAGTTCTATTAAAAGGTTGTTTGCTCTTTTCACCGTCTACTTCGTCCTGCATAGCTGATATGACGCTATCATCAGCATACCTCATCCGTGCAGTCTTCATCAAAGAAGCCTTCGTACACTGAGCGAACAAACGTTCACACGGATCAGTCATTTTGTTTTGATCAGGTCGAGATTTAAATGTGTTCTCAGAATCAGTGTCACTATGACCTTCGTAAGAGCTAGTACTGTTGCTGAAGCTCTTAGTATACATACCATCATTATTCTTAACAGTATTTTGACTGTTTTTATCGGCTTCTTTGATTTCTATGATGCATTCGTTGCGAAAAGATTTCCGCGACTGCAGACTGGTGTTCGAATCAGACTTTGTTAAAGGATTATGTTTGTGTTCAGTGCATCCGTTTGCATGGGCTTTACCGGTGCAATGTTTGTGAATTTTTGCTAAAGCGGCCAATGTTTTATTCCCGTTAGGGGACACTTCGTCACCGCAGCGCAGCGACTGCTCAAAAGAACCTTGCACGTGAAACATATTCACTGCTTCAACAGTCCCAGCATATCCACGATTGACATTTTAAAGGGTCAGAGTTCTTTAGATCGGATCATATCGAATGTCACTGCACAATGAGAGCATTTACTGAAATTATGGATTTTACGGTGTAGATTGGCGTGATAGAATCAGACTGGTAGTATATCATGGCGCGTGATCATAACAGATCGTGAGTTTGGAGCCGTTTGGTGCTGAATCTAACAAATGTAATAACAAAAGAAGTATGCTTTGACATTTACTAAAGTAAGTACATTCGATAATATTTAGGACAACGATTACTTTGTCGTTGGACATACACCTATTTGCCATTGGCTTTTTCTGATTGGTTATGGCTTTACATAAATATGTTGCTATTGTTTTACATAAATGCTAGGTTTTAATTTAAGTTTCTAATTGTAATGTACTGAGTCTAAATAAATTCACAATAATGTACAGCTTTGATTTTGGACGGCATAAAAACAATGCTCCTCAAAAATACCAGAGGTAAATGTAATTATTGAAATTATATTTATCTGTGGTATTCTTGGGGCTTACTCTGAATTTCGACATTCGGTTTTGATGTCGCTGTCAAATGTTTGAAAGTGACAGCGACCTTAACAAAATTTCCTTACATTAGACAGCGACATCAAAAATTCAAAACCGACTAATCGAATGATGAAATTAAGAGAAAGCCCCCTTGAAGTTTAATTAGGTACGTATCATAATGATGATGAAGTTATAAATTGGCACGAAAATATTGAAAGACATCATTATAAAGTATGGATACTATATAACACCACGGAACACTACAATTCACCCGTAGGTAAGTTCGGCGTGACCCATAGATAATGACATGCAAGGAGCTATTTCAAGGCGGCTCGGCGGTGCACGTACAGCTCGACCCATGCAAACTGCCGTACAATTAGTTGAGTACCAAAACATAATATACCATAAGAGAATATATCTTGCTAGGTAAATAGAACGTGCGTAGTTCAAGTAAATTTGTAGTAACGATATCTAATTTGAATAATAGAAAGGAATTTGAACACGAAATACCACGAAATATTTAGACTATTTCTTGGTATATGGTGTTGCTGGTGGCTTAAGAAATGTTAATTTCGGACCAAATAACTTTAAAAAAATAACTAATAAGATGGCGACAAAACCTTCCAAAGACTTCTTTCAGGAAGATATGGTTTAGGAGGTAAGAAAATATGTGTTATATATGTACATACAACTAATTAAATTTAAATATTTAACAAGACGTGTAACATGATGCTCTTCTATTTGGTTGCTTACAACTCTATTTACTCTTTTCTCATCCCATCTCGTATCATCTTCATCGTCTATTTTTCAATATTCTTCCATGTTTTTGTTTACCTAACAACCATTCGATTCTTACGAATACGATAATCGATAAACTTTAAACGACTCCCTGCTATCTTATTTTTTTTTTCCAGATTTCACAAAATTTTCAAACTAAAAATTAAAACTTCAAATTAAAAGCCTTCTGGCATTACTTAATATATGTCTAATAATTTAGTCGGTTACGACTTGCGATGCTCGTATTTAAAACAACTGCAATATTATGATAAACATAGAGATAGGTGTGGTTGTGTTGTCATAACATCATAGCTAGGGTTGCCAAATTTACTTTTTTAAATTTACTTAAAAGGAGTACCTCAACCACTGATGTAATCTAGCTTGTAAGATATTGGAAAATCAACTTATTACTATTATTATTACTTTTATCATATTACCGTTAATTCGTACTTTTTTAACAATTTTAATAAGAAATTAATTATTATTAACATCTTCTGTGTTATAGTATGGTGATTTGAGCCATACTTTTATCAAGAAACTGGCTACATAGAGTAAAAATAATATTGGTTTCAATTAAAACCTAGTCTAACAAATTCTTTAGCTTTAAGTAAGTTAAAATATTACAGAAAAATTCAAACCATCAGTATCTATTTTATATTATATGATTTGTTTCTCTCGGAATTAATAAGTTGGTGACAGCCCTAGCCATACCAAAATATTATTGGTTCGTGAAAGCAAAGGATTTGGGCGTTTGATAAATACATCATCGATAATATTGGGGCCAATATAATAAATCAGGTGCATATTTATGAAATTGCTCACAAGTGTAACCAATGTTTGTTGAAACTTGAAACAGATGTTTATTGGGTTGCGAAAGAAATGATCGGCAAATATTAGATTTTGACTTTTTGTTTGTTTTTTCGCCAAATGTATTTAGCGAAACTGTGGAAACTGGTAATTACAGTTTGGGAAGGGAATCGACGTTATTAAAAATTATACGTTATAATGCCAGACTTATGAAATGGCGAAAATTAGCTGAGGCCTATGTTCAACAGTGGACGTCATTGGGCTGATATGATGATGATGATGATACGAGACTTTGAAGTTTGGTTTTTGAACCAAATTTTATTATTGTCTTTGTCAGCCAAATGAAAGCGACAAGATGAAATCGATTGATATATCAAAGTCAATTTATCATAAACAACTAATAATGTCTTCAAGTGTGTTTCCAATTAGAAGACGTAAAAGATTATTTAATGGTAATAGGTTAAAAAACATTATAACATATTTCATTATCATATTATTATAAAACATATTTTATATTATATTATTGATGTAAAAAAAAGATAAAAATAATAACACTAATCAGACACCGGGCGAATATATTTTTTCCTTATTTGATTCCAAAATGTTCAGGGCATTTTAGGTCATTTGCGACCACCTTGGGAAGTCCTGATGAGTTTTTAATTTTAGGTAGTCTAATTTTTGTTGGGACAAACATTATTAAAAAAAGAAAATAAGTTGTTATCGAACGAAACGCAGTTAAACCTCTAATTTTGTCATGAAAACACACCATTATTAATTGCAAACATATAACGAAAAAACATTTGGTTATCGAGTTAAATGTACTTAAAATTTTCTTTTTGTTTTTTTTTTTTTATATTCTCAATCACTCGCACCAGAAAATGGTGTTCACGATTAGCAACTGAGTCCGAAATCTAAACAAGTCTTCACAAATATAACTGAATAAATTCAAAAATACCATTAACATCATCCCACAAGCATATTATTAAGATTGAAAGCAACATACGTTTCCTTTAAAACTTAAATTAAGTCCATCTTTTACTATAACTGCAACTTTATAAACAATATTTCACCCCACACAAAGCATTTATGTCAAATCCCAGCAAGTAGTCCATTAATGGGCCGATTATTCTTCAAACCTTTTCTTTCTAAAGTAATATAACACCTTAATAGTGAGCTTTCATACAACCAGTATCGTTCGAGATTTAAGTTTTGGCTGTGCAATAAAACCTACGCGGTGTGACGTAACAAAGGTGCTGTAAGCAGAAAAGAGTATTGATTACACCTATTTTTTCTACAGAAAGAAAAAACCTGTCTCAGTGGCGCAGTAGAAGCGTGTAAGACTGCTGTGTAAGAAGTCCCGCGTTCGAGTCCCGGGGGATAAGGCCGGAGTCTTGAAAAGAGTATGGCTAATGTCAATAGACTCCCCCCCTATTATATGGGACCACAAATAGCTGGCCGAGATGTGGGTGTATACATATTTGACTACTTGCCTTCAGGGATAAAAGACATGATTTTTTATAGTCTGACAAATAGCTGTTCTGTGAAAATAAATGCTGTTCTATTGTTAATTTAATATCATTATTTAATAGCATTTGAAGCATGGCAACGCCTTTCTTGTGACGTCATTACTGCACAGAAAACCGTGTCAGACTGTATGCTATATTTTCATAGGATCATTGCCTCATTTGCAATGATTGTAAAGAAATTTGACATATGAGTAAGACCACCCACGAATCCCACGATTCTTAGTATTTATCTGTGGTCCGTTTAAAAACCACGTGGGTAGTATTGTTTTACCTAAAATTTGAATATCTGTTATTCCGTTAAGTGAAGATTATATTCGATTTTGAAATCGCGTATACCGTGACCTCTAACAAGATTTGAAGTTAATATTTGGGAAGTCACTTGGTAGATACAAAAATATAATTAAAAACTATTTTCAATACTAATTTTTTTTCACGGATTTAGAGAACATGAATGAAAAAATTATGTCTGTAATTGTGATGCCGAAACATCAAACATAGACGAAACACTTTCGAAAATAACAATTTTATTAAACTTCCTGCTATAAAATAGTAATAATAATTAGGAACTATAAAATATTTTGTAGACTCCTAGGTCTAAAAATAAAGCATAGACCACTTAATTAACAGACTGATATTATACATGTGAAAGCCTCTCTAGACAAGTGGCAATCGATTCGATATATTTAATCTATCGACATGTCAAATTAGTACATGTGACATGTGGATAGTTTATGTCAAGGATGTGTTCAAATGTATGCAAATGACATTTAGATATTTCAAATTGAATCAGCGATTTGCCACTTCTCTAGAGGGTAGTTATAATCACGACTAATAACCAATTTCAATATCTAAAATAATAATCGTTTTACGTTTTGTTAATTAAATCTTATCGTACTAATATTTTAAATGCGAAAGTTTTGGATGGATGGATGTTTGTACAAGTTGTGCATTGTAACATAACTAGCGAAATGTAATGTAATGTACTTCTGCCCCCTTTGGGGATAAGACTATGTACTTGTACCTACTATACTGTTTTATGTAATGCTGTTATCTCAAGTTGGAAGCCCTCTGGATGACTTGATGAATTCCCACTAAATTCCGTCTCAAGAAGGACATTTTATATTTTTCAGTTTTGACAATTTCCTCTTCATATAAATTAACAATAGCTGAAACAATTCATTAGTAGACTAAAAAACTAGTATACTATCAATGTAATCGGCAAACATTTGGTAATCTCCAACAAAAATAAAACGCTCCCTTCTTATACACTATCTTGTATCAATATTTGTACGTACGTCTGCAGTTCGTGAGAATGAGGACCACTTTCATTTTTTATCATATTAGCACTTGCGTAGATAGTCTCGACTAGTTTATCGCCTATTTAGGCCCAGACTTCACCCAAGCGGAGATGAGACGAGATGTCATTGTGTTGTACAACTTCCCTCCTAGACAAGTGGCAATCGATTCGATCTGTTTATTCTATTGATATGTCAAATTAGTACATTGATCACGTGACATGTCGATAGTTTATGTCACGAATGTGTTCAAATATATTGAAATGACATGTCGTTTCGAATAAATAGATAGAAGTGATTGTCACACACTTGTCTAGGGGGGCTTATTATATATAGATAGACGTCGCGCGGGGCTTCGCTCCCCAAAATCCAACAAAAGAAGAACATATATATTCAAAAAGAGATTATACATAATTGAATGGTTCCAAATTGCAAGTAGTTCTATTATTTTTTTTAACCAAACCTATCGAGTCGTGTATCTAAATAAAGGGAATCAAATGGAGATTACAAATATATACATATTTATGTATTTAAATTTAATCAGGTATAATAATACTACAATAATTTTTCGGTATTTTAGTGCGTTGCTCTCTGTTGATTTTTTGCAGTCGGGTTATTAATTTTTTTTAATTATATTTACTTGTTTGGAAATTGTTTTGATGTACAAAAACGAATTTTCTACAGTTTTATTATATGTATAGATAACCAAATTGGCAGCGTTCTCTATGTGAACGAACACTTGGAGTGCGGGTCTTAAACTAAACACATCATAACCGATAAATATAATCAGTTTAATTTATAATTACAAACTCCATGAGAACGATGATGCTAAAAGAATTATTAATTAAATTAACATAATTAATCATTAAAATGTCCGTTACTTGTTAACGATTATCACGGACAAATAATTAAAATTTTATGATAACAGGATGCGTTTCTTTCGACATGACTGATCTATGCGTATAATAAAATATTTTCACTACATTCACACAGCGCCATCTAGTCCCAAATTAAGCAATTATATTTGCTTGTGTTTTGGGTACTAAACAACTGATATATTCTACTGAAATACATTTTCTTTCGTAAATACATCAGTATATGAAGATAAATTACACCCAGACACAGAACAAACAATCATGTTCATCACACAAAGATTTGTCCTGGGTGGGAATCGAACCCACGACCTTCTAAAATACCTTCAAGAATTAATTATCGGGCAAACAAGGACACGGATTATGTCCGTGGATCCTCAGGCGAAATACACGAAAATTGTGTATTCTTTAAAAAAAACCCACGACCTCCAGCTTAGCAGTCAGGGTCACTAACCACAACACCAACAGGCCAGTCAAAATTTATCAATTTAGAAGAACTATTGTATAAATCTAGAAGAACGTTCCATGATCAAATCTGAGATCTTCTAAACATTCCTGATTCAAGTGTTTATCCACTCTGAGCGAAAAATATATTTACTACCCTTTATGAATGAAAGTCACGAGCATGTCGTTTGAACTAGCTAAAAAACACTACAATATACATAATCCCTGCTAAATTCCACAGATTATCGAAAGTGAACTATCGAAAGTAATAAAACAACAATACGGTACATAATCGTACTCAACCAATAGATAACAAACGTAAACATATTCATACTGTGTAAAAAAAGTACAACATGAAATTTGCCTCTTTAGCAAATTCAATCTTCTACTTATTGTTATAAGCTTCAAAATTGCGCAGTGACATATCTTCTTTTACAACATATCACAGTATGTTTAACAGGTACAAGATGACATTTGTCGCTGTAGCAAATTCAATCTTCTGTATATAATTATAAGGTTCCAATTTCCCAGAGGCATTTCTCTTCTTGCAACTTTGTGCCACTGACAGAGTGTTATACTCGATAGACAGTGAGTGAGGAGTAGCTTGTTGGTCAACAGTTCGACGTTCATGTAAATTCGTGTGGAGACACAGATCCCACCTATTCGATAATATTGAAATGCTCTCTTGCATAATTTCAATGGTTCCACTATACCACGAGATTTATAAAAACAGAATAACGAAAACACTCAAAGAGTTATCGGTCTTTTCGCCCGCCAGTTTATCGCCCAAGCCGGCGAAATGACCAAGTCCAAATTTTTATAATTTTTGATCGGGGCGGTTCGAACTTTTATGATTGATGGAACCTTTATTACTTTTCATGTACAGACAGCATCAAAAAAAGATTGCGTATGAATACGTGAATACAATAAAAACTCAAATGTTTCATATTATTTCTAACTTGACTTTCTAACTTGCTGTCGTGTCTGAATTGTAATAAAAATTCCATCGGGCGAAACGCCTGGCCAAATATTATAAAAATTTGGACTTGGTCGTTTCGCCCGAGCGATAACTCCACTCAAATTAGAATCTATACTACCTAATATTACAAAGCTGAAAAGTTTATTGCTTGGTTTAACGTGCTAACTCAGAAACTACTGATCTAATTTGAAAAAGTATTTTAGTATGGCTATTACGCTTTGGCCAATAAGAGCTTATCAGTGGCCAAACAAAGAACGACGGAAACGAAGCCTCGGGCAACACACTGGATAGCACTTGAAGTGTTATGACAGACAAAAAAATAATCTTTCCTTCTTTCTTTATTTCCAACACAGATACATAATATACTTTGTTCATATGTAACACACATACACACACATAAACAGCGATGGTGGCTGAATGGATAAGGGAACAGGCGGCGTACAATTACGCGGTCCGAGTTCGATCCTGACCGGCAGTACCAATGTGGATTACACTTTGTGGAATTTATATGCACTAGTCAAGTGACTTACCATCTGCTAACGATGAAGGAAAACATCGTGAGGAAACTCACATACCCTAGAAGAAATTCTATAAGTATGTCTGATCCACCAAGCCGCACTAGGACAGCGTGAGTCGATTATGGTCTAAACCCTCTCAGGTCTCTAGATAGAGGAGAGGAGACCCGAGCCCAGCAGTGGGACTTAATGGGTTGCTGATGCGATACATAATATATTCTTAATTTAATTATGTTAATCTCACGAATTAACCATTGAGGAGACGTATTTATAATTTGATTAAAACATGATTTGTAATTATTTTTATAACTAAACATTTTTTATATGACTAATTGCGTTAATAAACATAAACTATAATGGTTTTTAAATGCAAATTTATAAGAATATTATTAGGTTTTTATCAGTATTTATAAACGGGTACTGTACGGTACACGGTGCTGGAGATTTCAGTTCATTATTCATCATAATCTTCATAATTAATATTGTGAATGACACTTTCGAAACATGTATACAGTTTCTGTAGTCTAGTTTTAAGACATAATTAAAGAAAACGATATAAGTACATTATTCTAGTCACAGGAAAAACACACCTAAGTTGAGCTAACTTTAGGGTCAGTTTTGCAAAATGTTGCACTGTTCTTCTTTAAGTTATCAACGTGGAGTCGAAATATAGAAAATGATTTAACTACATTATACTAGTTACAGGAAAATCGCATCTAAATAATCCTACTTTATGATATATTTTGGCGTATTTCGTGTGTCCTTAGGTAAAAAAATCACAAATTAACGTCTAGATTGTTCTCATCAAAACAAACGTCTTAAGTTAGATATTTAAGAGCGCTTTTTCTGTAATTTTATTATGCAGTTGTATTGTTTTATATGTCACCTATTCGATTCCGAATGTGAGTTTTCATAACAAAGCCCAATGCAATATTTTGCAAAACAATCCCTAAATTTATACTACAAAGGTTTGTTTTTCACTGTGCTTGTACTTTCCGACTTTATCGTAAGACAATGGACAATCAACAAGCATGAAGGAGCTTGTTAGTCAATCAGTCTACCGATCGGTCGTGACTGCCAACTTACTCTTCGACAGATCCACTGATAAACAATCCTGGCTTGAATATAAAATACTTATATACCTAGATTGTAAATCACGTTACGTTAACGCAATTCTACATTTGGCTTTATAAATTTATTGGTTGTCGGTTATGGAACGTATGAAAACTTATCTTTGACATAATATAGTTACTTCGTATACCTTCCCAATCCTTCATCATATCAGTCCAATGACGTCCACTGCTGAAAGAAGCCTCACCTTAAATTCGCCACCGTGTCTGTGTAGTGAAAGATTTAGAATATATTATGTCACTACCCCATCTCAACCCGTGGGTGTTGTAAAAGGCGACTAAGGGAGTAACCTTATGCAGAGAAGAGCACGGTGAGAAAAAGAAAATTTGAACCAAACTCTACACCGACCCGTCTGGCCAGCGGTGTATTAATAGTAAGCCAAATTCTCTCCAAAATCTTTGTAGGAGACTCGTGCCCAGCAGTGGGACGTTTATGGGTTGAAATGATGATGTGATGAATTTCCGCCACAGCGAGTTACTTTGTGCCACCTGCATCCAACAAACACGAAACTTTTACCAGGTCGTCAATACCACCGCTAAAGTGGTCTGCATTGCAAGATTGGAGGCCACATAGCTCATAGAACTAGGCGGAGGTAATGAGGGAAAGTTTATTAGGTTAAAAATAGCAAACTTATCAGAAACATCTTCATAGATTGTTTTAATTAAAGAAATAAATCGTGATTGTAATTAAAACGACTTTTTAGAACTCTCAGAGGGAAAGCGTATTACGCTGATCAGTTGCACTTCACAATTATCAACCTTAGCACTGTTAATATTAGATGGAAATTAAAAAACTACAGATTTGTATTTAATGCCTTTTTCAATGGAGGTACTTTATATTAAAAAGTAAAAAAAGAGGTTAATGATAAACAAGTAATGACATATTCTCACCTGCCAGTAATATTTTTAATTACTTGAAGTAATTAAAAAGTAGTAACTCATATACCAGATTAACCTAAATAGCAGCTAAATTGTTATTAAACTACCAACTATATTTAATTAGAATTAAAGTTCATTTTACATTGACAATTGCCATAAGTTATGAATAAAAAGGGTAACTGCAGTAGAATACAGTTATATCAAAAATGACAAATGTTTAATAGCTGGCGACTTTATGAGCGTTTTCGTCTATAAATATATAATTAGTCATAAAAATATATATTTTAATAGGTATTTTATTTATAGGACGTTGACAGCTAAGCAGCTTCGGAACCAGTTGCTTGACAGCTTGACATATTACATAAAGATCAAGTGGGTCTTTAGAGAATACACAGTTTACTTTTAAATCAACTAGATGTCGCCTGTGTGTAATTAACCATTAGCACTGTTATTTTTTGGTTTTGACGGCTTTAGCGGTTAAAAAGTTAGGAACTTAGAAGAGAATAATGGCGTCCCCTAAATTTAAAAATACATTACATTACAAAAAGGCGTGATGCTATGTTATGTTATAATATGGTAGACTTTAAGGATATAATATAAAATAAATATGATTGGACATTTATTAGCAAATACGTCGCAAGATCAAGGTGAAACTATTTTTGTAGGTGTTGCATAAGTGCCTCTTGAGATAAGATTAATTAGTAGTATTAGTGCTATGTCATATAGTCAGAGGACTTTTTCGTCTACTGTGTGCGCTCGAGTTGGCACCTTCCGATTTTACCTATTATACATTGATTTTTTAAAACAAAACAGGTAAAATAGAATGTCTACGTATGAAGAATTTGTCTAACCTACCACGTACATAAGGTAAAAATTTCTCACGATTGAATACATTACGATAGTGATTTTTAAGGTTCCGTACCCAAAGGTAAAACGGGACCCTATTACTAAATCTGACAGAAAAAATAAAATACTTAAACATGACACAGTATCACGCTTTTTTCCCAGAAGGGGTAGGCAGGGGTGCATCACACCCACATTTCGCCAGCTATGTTTGGTCTCATAAAATAGGTGGCGAGCCTATTGTCATCAACCGGGAACATTTGTTTACCTATTTTTTTTGTCGTCAACTCGCGCGCAACTAAAGTACAGTCATAAAAACAAAATTTTAATTTTAGTTTAGTCTTATGTCGCGTGGGACTTTACAAGCACATAATTAACAGACTCAAACAAAACAAATATCTACAAATCCCCCAAACATTTTTGTTTGGGGGATCTACGTCACAGTGACGGTCATTATAACATACAGATAATCTAGTATCTGGAAAAAGGCTACATCGATATATCAGGCGGGCAAAGCTAGGGGTAAAAGCGAGATTACCCCATTTATTAAATAAACCAATTAAAAGAGGGAAATTGTCTAAAAAGTATTAATTAAGCAATATAATTTCATTTAAATTTTGTTAATAGAAACACAATTTCGATCATATTGACATATTTATTATATTGGCAACATAATTATTTATGGTTGAAATAAAACTTTTAGATAGAAATCTGCAAAAACCTTCTTTAAAATACATAAATGACAATGTGAAAACCATAAACTACATTATATTAGATAAAATTGTCAATAAAACCATTTACTCAACACTATTTTATTAGGACAACTAGTTTTTAGCAAAAAACCCGAAGTTAATTGAACGATAAACAATTTTAAATGTTATATTGATTTTTAAAACAAAACAGGTATCATTTTTAGAATATTAAAATTACATTTTCTATATAAAGCCAGAGATAATTCTTCAGAACTCGCCATATCCATCATAATAATTCATCCCTATCAAAAATCTTACCTTAAAGGGTTGGTACTTGAAAATTAATCGAAAGATAACTGTTGTGGTTTCTGCCTTCAAACTGACTTTTGTAAAATAGAATGTCTACGTATGAAGAATTTATCTAACCTACCACGTACATAAGGTCAAAATTTCACACGATTGAGTACATTACGATAGTGATTTTTAAGGTTCCGTACCCAAAGGACCCTATTACTAAATCTGACAGAAAAAATAAAATACTTAAACATGACACAATATCACGGTTTTTTCCCAGAAGGGGTAGGCAGAAGTGCATCACACCCACATTTTATCAGCCCATGTGATAGGGGGTGGGCTGGCACATTTCCAGATTGTGAGCTGATACTGAGAATTTCAAGACAGAAACACCGAATCCTATTTTTGCATGACCTGGGAATCGAAGTCAAGACAGCCTTCGCAACAGTTATATACAACCCCGCTGTGACATCGAGAAATCATAATATCTACTTAAGAATACAACTTTGTCTGTAGCAATCTAACAAAAATGAATGAATTACTTAACCTAAACAAATAAATATTGAATAAATTTAATCACAAATACCATCACCTGTGAAACATGGATGGAATTTAATGCTTTTTACAAACAGTCGATTGACTAACAATATAGATTCTACGAAAGATATTAATAAGAATTCGGCGGCGCCATTATAAAGTTTATAAATTAACATTTTAATAGTAAATATACAAATAAAAACCGTCACAAAGGTTAGTCGGCACGCACTTGGCCAGTTTTACGATGCAAATTAGAAATTACATAATCGAATACTAGATTCCAGTTTTAAGATTAATAAAATTATTGAAAGGTATAGCCATTTTGAATTGAATGGGATTTGAATTGACAAGGCCACAATTTATGATAAAACTACCAATTGAAATCTTCTACAATGGCAATAAAATTAACAATTTAATATTGGTACGTAAATAGATTTAAAAACTAAACCTGCTCACTATATTAGGTAACGGGTGGCGCAAAAGTAAAGACCCTATTTGGTTCAGCTATAACATTTTTTCTAAATTAGAAAACTAGATTTAGATTTTTTTAAATGTATATTTGTGCCATTAAATTTCGTACCATTAGGATTTAAAGATGATGTCTTTTAAATGGTGACCTCCAGAGTTGATACACATTTGAGCCCTATTTATGACATTTTGCATAACTTGCCGTAACACTTCCTGCGATATGTTCGTTATTTCTTGACGAATGTTTTCTTTTAGAGCTGCGAGAGTCTGTGGCTTGTTCACATACACCCGAGATTTCAAAAAACCCCAAAGAAAAAAGTCTGGACTGGTCAGATCGGGTGATCTTGCAGGCCAAGGCAAATCGCCAAAACGAGAGATAACTCGGCCTGGAAAAGCGTCCCTCACTAAGTCCATAGTGTCGCGCGCTGTGTGTGCCGTAGCGCCGTCTTGTTGAAACCAGATGTGCTCCAGCCCCAATTCGTCCAAACTGGGTATCAAAAACTCACGTAACATGGTTCTGTAGCGTTCTCCAGTGACAGTTATCGCATTGCCTCCAGCGTCTTCGAAAAAATAGGGTCCGATCACTCTGTCAACACAGATGCCACACCATACAGTAACTTTTAGTGGGTGTGTGGCAAAGCGTCGAATTGTGCGACCAATCGGTGCCGGACGGTGGGGAAATCGTCGACGAAATTCACGTTGTGTTCTTATCACTGATATTCCACGTTCTTGGGGAGTAAAACGGTCCATGTTTATTTTCAGTGTATTTTACATTTGTTCACTACACAATTTTCAACAACAGAATGACAGAAAATGTATAATAAAAAAAAAAAAAGCATTTTCTTTAGTGCCACTACTTTTGCGCCACCCAGTATATTGTAACGTTTATTTGTATAAATAAAACTGCAAAAATAATTAGTCCACAACACACAGAAATTCTCGAAAATCTCTCTCTAAATCTAATACGGAATTTCAGCACCATTATAAATTATATTATTTATAATATGCCACAAATATATTTAAAAATAGATAATTTTGACTTCCCTACATACATTAAAAAAGTATATATTCGTATTGAAAAGTATATATTCCTACTGAAGCTAAGGATTTACGGCCTATTAGTATTTTGCCCTGCGTGTCCAAGATTGTGGAAAAAGTGGTGTGTCAGCAGATGACAAATTATCTGGAGGGCAATGGCATGCTACCTGAGCTGCAATCAGGATTCCGTAAGCAACGTAGTACTTCGACTGCACTTTTGGATATCACGGACCAGATTTTGACTGCTCAAGATAAAGGCCTATGTACAATTCTTGTGTTGCTCGATTTTTCAAGAGCATTTGACTGTATTAATATTGCACTGTTGATGTCGAAACTCAAGTACTATGGGTTTAGTAACAGAACGCTACGTTGGTTTGATAGCTATTTATCGAACCGCAACCAGCGTGTGGAAATACGGTCAATCGACGGGTCTAATCATGTTTCGTCACTCACCCCGATAAATAGGGGAGTTCCACAAGGCTCGGTATTAGGGCCTATTTTGTTTATCCTCTACTGTGCAGATATAGTAGGGTGCTTTGAGAGATGTAGTTACCATATCTTCGCTGACGATGTACAAGTCTACGTGTCGTTCAAACCAACAGACTATGACACTGTGATCAAGGAATTAAATGAAGATCTAGAGCGGGTAGCATGTTGGGCGGAGAGCAATGGTTTGGTCCTTAATCCAGGTAAAACTAAATACATGCTGTTTGGAACCCGAAGCCAGGTGAATGCATTACCACCAACACTTAGTGTGATACTAATGGGTAAGTTAGTTGAAAGAGTTAGCGAGGCACGTAATCTTGGACTGAACATGGACACTGCTCTAAGATTCGAGAAACACATAGGTGAAGCGGTTCGTAATTGTTTTTACCGGTTGAAAGTTCTTTACAAAATGAGACCTTATTTATCCGAAGAGCTAAGAATACAGCTGGTGGAATCGCTAGTGCTCTCAAAATTAAACTATGCAGACACAGTCTATGGTCCTCGGCTTTTAGCTAGAACTGATCGGCTAATTCAAAGGGTTCAAAACGCGTGCGCTAGATTTTGTTTTCTGATCCCCCCTAGGAGCCATGTTACGCCATTTTTAAATCAACATTCGATCATAAAGATGAAATCGCGACGCAAATTACATTTGGCGTGTCTACTATTCGGGGTGATAAATCAAAAACAGCCGGCATATCTCTATAGTAAACTCAGTTGGACGACAAGCGAGAGAGAATGCACTGCTAGAACGTGTTCCCAACAGTTAGCATCAGGACATCACAGAACTTCTAGCTTCAGGGGCAGTTTCAGGTATGCTGCATCTAAGTGTTGGAATAATATACCTCCGCCTATTAGAAACCTCAACACCCTGAGTTTATTCAGACTGAGATTGCGCCATTACATTGTGGATAAACAAAAAGAATTAAACCTGATCATCTCAAACCAGTCCATAATTTAATCTTGATTTAAATAATTAATATAATCTTGATTTTAAATGATTAATATGATAATGAATATAATGATGAATATAATAATGAATAAATAATGAATATTAAATTTTTATTAAGTAATTTATAATACAATTCATTTTGTAATACCTATGCAATAAAGTACACATATTTTATCCTACACCACACCCATCATCGGCACACTTTACTATCACACTACACATACATTTTGCACACACACATTTTTTAGATGAGCTTGCTTGACATCCCTATGTCTGGGATCCAGCTGAAAACCAGCGCTAGGTTTCATTAACCTAGCACATGCTGAGCTGGACACCCTTTTGGTACGATAGGACACACGGGGGGGTATAAATTTAGCGTATAAATTTAGCGTAATTAATAATCTTCACCTTGTTCACCTTTTGTTATACGTTATATGTTTTCCTCTTGTGTGTGTGTCTGTACCAAATAAATGTTTTTTCTTTCTTTCTTTCTTTTCTTTCTTTCTATTGTTGAAAAAAGACGTTAACTAAAAAATTATCCATTCAGCGAATTCCATCTTCTATCAATAGCATTAAAGTCGATAATTGTGAATCGGAATCCATAATTTTAGTACGCTCTTAATTGAGAATCTGTTAAGTTCTTCAACAGTGAAGCTGTGGCTAAAAGCTATCAATAAAACGTCCATCAAAACACTTTGTAACAAACAAATAAAAAACAAAACTGTTATAAAATATTATCACAAACCCAAATCGCAGATAAATTGGACTTTGCAAAAAAGGTTTGACACTTTTATACTTCTGTGAATATAAACGGACTAAAAATATCTTTTTTATTACATTCGGTTCTTTAATCGACTAAATAACAGTCAGATTCTGATTTAATTACTAAACTAAGTATGCTCCTCGGTTTCACTTGTATCAAATTTGATTAACATCAGCTACATACACTAGTATTTAACTAAAAGTAAAAATAAAAATTACTTCTGAGATTGCATAGGGTTCGGTAAGATAGAACAACAAATTATAATTGCATCTGTAGTATATTATTCCCCATACATTCTGGCTGTAAATGTAAGTTTGTATTACTTAACAAAACAAATACCATATCTTCCCTTCAAATTTAATGATTCTAGGTATTGACCTAAAAAGTACATTTTAGAGGTTTCGATGGTTTTAACAAAGGATGTATCTCCATTTCACATACTTTTGGTAAAGAGCAAAAATCTATAAAATAGGTATACGTATAAGAGATACGTAGTAATCACAGAACAATGAAAACCTATCTCTGTTCTGTGGTAGTAATCCTGTGTTGCGGAAAATCGATATTATAAATTGACACACAGTCAGACTCAGAGACAACGAAGTCAGTATAAAAGGGAACCGTTTTATTTTCTTTTTGAGCTCTAAAAAATGTTAGCTAATTTGGTACGAAAATACTTAAATCGAATAAAAGTAATAGTTAGTATAATTTAAACAAGTTTTTTTTTATGTTTGGTTATGTTTAGAGCAGGGTCCTTGTCAACACCAATCAAATCTACTAAGCCCAAACTCGATGGGATACATACATATACGTAGATCACGCGTCTTTCCCAACAGAGGGGTAGGAGACTATTTCTTTCCTCTTGCGATCTTTGGCTTTTTCAAAATTCATCAGTCTTTTCATGCATTCTCGCCTCTTTAGGGTGATCTGTCCATTTTAAACTTACGCGACTTGTACACATATTAAATTATTATATAACGGGTCTATGTACAAGGGCAAACAAATAAGGTATTTTCATATTCCTTAAATCCCTTCTTTAGAACGTCACCTATTTGGTCATGGTAAGTTCTTCTAGGTCTTCCCCTTCCAACGTTTCCTTTCACATTCACCTCATATATTTGTTTTGTCAGTCTTCCTTCATTCATTCGACGTGTCGATGGGATACCGTCGTTTAATTACAGAGCTCCCAGGCTCGATCCGATTAACTCCATTTAATAATATTGCATTGTATTGCGACATTTCAACTCAATCGGAGACCTAGAGAGGAATCAAATTCATCTTCCAACATGTGACCAAAACAATATATTGCAAATATAACTATTAGTACAAGATCCCATTAAGGAATATATACCCTCATCTGTTATTTATTAGTGATAAGAAATAAATGATAGATAATATTCACATTGCCTTATTGCAAATAGGTTGCCTAGTTAAATCGCGCCCGGATAATATTAATATCGTGCGCAAAGTTTTTTGTTGGAGATATTTCCAGCATGGTGGAATGAGATTGGAGTCCATACCTTTTATTTTTTTCATAAAGTGCTCTCATCAATTATTTAGTCGAAAAAAATATCAAATGAAAGCCTATTTACAGGGGGGGGGGGGGCATACATTTTACCACTTTGGAAGTGTCTCCTGCGCAAACTATTCAGTTTTAAAAAAATGGGCTTAGAAACCTCAATATCATTTTTGAAGACCTATCCATAGATACCCCACAGGTATGGGTTTGATGCAAAAAAAAATTTGGGTAAGTATGGGAACCCAGGGAAATTAAGAATAAAATATTATCCGGGCGCGATTTAACTAGGCGACCTATTTGCAATAAGACAATGTGAATATTATCTATCATTTATTTCATATCACTAATAAATAGGGTATATATTCCTTAATGGGATCTTAGACTATATGAATACATCAATCATGAAACCAAAATAACATTTAACAATACAATTCGCAAAACAATGGCTTGTCTAAAATTAAACAACAAACCCTTCAAAAGTGAACAATCAAACCGAAGCTGCGGACCCGTCTCTTTATTTCAAGTCTTGAATCTCAAGCTATATAAAGAATTATATTGAAATCTATAAATACATCACATTCCATTTAGAGTTGAAAGAAAATGGCGTCCCTTCTGCTTAGTCTTGTAATAACAATGATGAAATGACTACGATGTTAAGGAGTAGTGCCGGATTAGTTCAATGGAAGATTCGTTTTCTCGCTAGGGTCATCCGTAAGGTCCCCAATTCCATTAAAAAGTTTTTTTACTTGGGCAAAAAAAAAAAAAAAATGCACAAATTTATACACTAGCTGTTTCTCGGGGTTTTTCTCCCGTCGTTCTTTGTTTAGCTACTGCTCAGCTCCTATTGGCCGTAGCGTTAGGTTAAATAGGCTTCCTCGATAAATGGGCTATCCAACACTAAAATATTTTTTCAAATCGGAACAGTAGTTCCTGAGATTCTAGTATTCAACCAAACAAACAAACATACTCCTCAGCTTTATAATATTTGTATAGATTTAGTATACATTTGTTAATTTACGTTGGCATATACCGATCCGGAGTACCTACGTTTATTAAGAATTAATTATTTTTGACGTAAATACGTCAAAAAGAATTAATTACTATTTTTTATTAATATTAATATGTACAACCTTTGTTAGAATTATGCCCTGATAAAGTAAGTAAAAAAAAACAAAAAAAAACCTATTACGTACGTTCAAGACATAAATAAATCAATAAATACACCACTAATTATTCAGAATAAACTTGGTAAAGATTATTCGTAGACACATATATTTTATGCTAATAATATAATTATCATAAGAGCACAGCGAAACGTAAGGAATGCAAAGACGGAAGGACTTAGCTTTTAACGATTCCTGCTTGACAACCAGCTGTTAGCAAGTCTATGAAAATGCGAGTGCGAATCTAAGAATTTAAATATATACAAACGGTAATTCACGTGTACTTCCATTAGATATTTGAGCTGACTCTGCAGTCAGCCAAATTGCTTATTTATTTATTTAAAACTTAATGCACATAATATATTACAATGGCGGACTTAATGCCACAGGCATTTTAACCACGGCGATGCAGACATGATCGAAGTAGGTGCAATTTGAAAATATATTAAGTAGAGAAAAATTTATATATAAATATATACTCGTACCACGACTAGAAGTCGCGCGAGGCTTCGCTCCCGTCGTTCTTTATTTGGCCACTGCTCAGCTGCTTTTGGCCGTAGCGTGATGTTATATAGCCTATAACGTTCCTCAATAAATGGGCTATCCGACACTAAAAGATTTTTTCAAATCGGACCAGTAGTTCCTGAGATCCTACCAAACAAACAAACAAACTTGATGTGATGAATAGATCTATACTAATATTATAAAGCTGAAGAGTTTATTGCGTTGGTTGAACGCGATAATCTCAGGAACGACTGGTCCGATTTGAAAAAATCTTTTAGTGTCGGATAGCGCATTTATCGAGGAACGTTATAGGCTATATAACATCTCGCTAACGTCAATAAGAGCTAAGCAGTGGCCAAAGAACGACGGGAGCGAAGCCCCGAAATATCCATAACACAAGCAAATGTAATTGTTGAATTTGGGACTAGATGGCGCTGGGTGAATGTGGTAAAAATAATAAAAAGAAGACTAACTAACTAATCTAAGACCGGGTGGAATTTACGAAGAGTGACAACAAGAGATTAATAAAATTAGATATAAAACGTAATATGAAGGTATAAGAGCGGTGATAGCCAAAGGAAGATGGCCGATATGGAAAATATGTGATAAGGACAGATTGGACAGCTCTATTGATAGAGAAGCTTCTTGCCAGCAGTGTGATAATAACGGGGCAAATTTTTTCTTTTTTCTTTTAGTCAACCGGTGTTGTCCCACTGCTGGGCAAAGGTCTCCCCAAGCTCTCCCATTCTTTTCTATTGGATGTTTTGATCCTCCAGTCCTTGTCAAATGATTCTAGATCGTCTCGCCAGCGCTTTCGGGGAATATTATTAACACTTTGATCGCCGAGATTCCAGACACAATAGAAAATCTAATGTTTGGGGGACACCGGTGACCCCCATGGCGCTCAAAGACTTAATAAATAGAGAAGACCTCGTGCTACTTCGGCTAACGAACCAACTGATTACTCAACAAACTAAGCTTACTTTCAAACTTTCAACTACTCAAATGCAAATTTTAATTGACAATCAATGTACATTTGTAAAATTCACCCATTTTCCAACAATTTTGAACAGTGTCCGTTATGCCGACTCCACACGTTGGGCCAACTTAAGCCAATGTAAGCCATAGTATACTAAAATTATCTTTAAAACATTGTACTACTGTCAATTTGTATAAGCTTATTTTGGGTAATGTGGTTATACTGTTGTCGATATTGGCGCATGTTTGGCCAACGTATGGAGCCGGAATTACGAAATACGTATACATATGCAATACAGGACTGTGTTTGCATACGATTCGTCTCACGGTGAATATGCAAATAGTCAACACCTGTGTACTTTACATATGGGTAAGAACTCGTCAACTATTTGTTTGATTAGCATAAATAAAATTGGCAATAGATTTTGAAGTGATCATAAGTTACAGCACGGCGAGGGCTTGTGTTAATTTCAAAGGTATCAAATCATTGATTTTACAAGCATACATAATGATTGCTTTTAGATGAGACAGTAGTTTACAAGTTAAATAATGTTCGGACGGGATCGTGACCGGCTGTACCTGATTCCCTATAACCAACGGAAGGACAGACAGTTCTAATACCTAATTTTACATTTATTTTTAACGGAAAAGGTGAATATGGCCTGCTGAAATATTTGCTTTACCGTAGTCCAATAATAAGTAATTGGTCGAATTATAAATTTTCTTCAACATAGATTGCAGTGTATTAATTTATAAACAAGAATTACTCATGTATTAGAAGTTGGTAAATAAAACAGTACCTGTCAGCATAATATAGACCTTATCGACACCTTACTAATGAATATACTGCAACCATCAAATTTAACGTAGACTAAATACCTATTACCTTAATAACACGAGCAGCTGTTCGACCTCCCGCGATCCTACGCCATCGTATAGCTGTTTCTTAATATCAATAACAGTGTTAGACTTTATAACTGATATTTAGATATAAACACTGAGTCTGATATTGACGTAAAACAATACTTTGTAACCGGTCCTCCTTGAGATGAGGTGCAAATGTCAAATGTGTTATTATATTCAATTGATGTTGCTCTTGTCTTGATTTATTCCTTTATTGTATTACAAACTAGGCACCATTATAATGAACTTAGAAATAAGATTTACTCACCTTATAATGATTACTAATTTAGATTTAGTTTCTGATAATAATATGTTTGCAGTAAAAAATGAATTTGAAAGCATTAATGTTGGACAAGAATATAATTTTCATAATAAGAACCTTAGAGAATATAAGCAATTCAAAGCAAAATTACAATGAGGCAATGTCAATTTCGCATATAAATCTTTCAATTTTGTTAATCGTTCATTCATTTTCAATGTCACGAGCACTGTTAACACTCAATATCATAAATGGGAGAAAAGACACGTGATCCTCCGACGCCGAAGTCACTTATTGTATAAACAATTTACATGAAAATAAACATCTGTTTCAAAGGTTTCTAACTGACGGACAGTCTTGTGTGGAAACGAGAATAATAAACGAGGAAATCTTAAGAAACTGCGTCTCATATTTTGTATCTGTATCCACTAATCACTGTCGTTATGAATCACAAAGTTAATTTCCCTGGACACATTATGACTCCTTGTGAAACGCCACATTTTTACTATGTCAATATCTGCAAATTAAATATGCCTAAATAAAACAAATATATTTGTAAATAAATTTAAATGATAAACCTCCAGAATTCAAAGTATTTACTACAACTAATAAATTGTTTACAACTGTATAAGTATAGATAGTGTATCAAACGCCTAAGCGATAACCAAAAATACATTTTAAGCCGCTTTTAATCAGTCGATTGAATGGATCTGAAATCTTCTCTAGGAATGTGCGTTTAAACGGAGCTTAAGCCGTCAGAAGACAAGTGGAACCATAAAACCTTGAGTTAAACTCTAAAGTAAGTGCAAACGAAAAAGATAATGAGATAGCAATTTTATAGCGTGTTTTATGTTTAGGTATCTCGGAACTAACTACGTAGCTATTTAGGCCTCACCGTACATGAAAATCGTTTAATAATACATCGTAAGACTAAAATAATCACTTAATAGATACATAGCTCCATGTTTTAATTCCCGGAGGGGTACATCAGGTGGGAGTGGTAGGCATATTTCAGAATATTTGGTCTTATGTAGTTAATGGCTTAGGTATAGCATTATTACAATTGCCAGCATGATGTGCATTGTTTTAGGAATCTATTATTTTCAGATAAAAGCGTATATAGAATAATCGGCTAAGTTGATAGTACACAATAGCCCTATGGATCAAAGGTTCAAAACATTCAAAATTTTCTCGAATTGCGCTTAAACGTATTTAATATCCCAAATAAAACCCGCTATCTATTAGTTCAAGATACAGATTGAGACGTCACTGGATCAAATATAACTGAAATACACTCCACAAAATCAATCAATAGAAACCACTTCGATTATAACTAAATTAATAAATGTGCAAAATACATAACTATAGTTGATTCATCATATAATTGGATCAAAGCCTTAATTGAAACACAAAAGTCAGCTTTGTCCAAGCATTATTATACGAGGCTGTAAGGCTCACAATAAAGACGGTTATTGACTGTATATTGGACGTTTACGGCTTATCAACACCAGATCGGCAACTAAATGCAATGCCGATACGCCGGAAATTTAACAGTTAACTCTGCATTTTATTGGTGTTCTTTGTTAGTAAGGCTGCGGTTTTACGGGCAGCGAATGGGTATAGATCTCAAAAATACCGAAGACCATTCTAATAAGGATAATATAGTTGCATTATCTATGAAAAAGGATAACTAGAGTAAATTAGGGGGCACATTTAACCTTGACCTTAATTATACAGTTGAAACGTTCTTTGCTGGTACGACAAAAGTATGGACGTTATTGATACGTTTTGTACTATATACGTACTCGTACGTTATACGTTTTGGGAGTTTTACTCTCATGGGAGAGTGGACACAAAACGTATCGATAACATGAAAGTATTTACAATATACTAACTTCCACCCGCGGGCCCACGTTCAGTTAGCCTATGTTCTTTTCCACGTCTTCGACTAGCATTTAATTTTATAATGTTAGTTAAGACTGTAATGCGCCTACCGTTCATCGCACATTATATTGATTATTTATAAGACAATCCCTTCCTCGACAATTTTATACTTTGCAGCAGTTCTCAAACATTTTGTCCTTAGATCATTTCCAATAGCCATCAAAGAACAAACTAAATGGTCTTAGTTATAGCAAGCCTTGAGCTTTCCACTCCGCTTCAACAGCCGCTGTCAGTCCAACCTAACTTTACTTACACTAGTGAAAACTAAACCGCCCCCGCACCACCCACGCATTCGCTAACACAACACTCAATATAGATTTATTTACTCCTAGACACCACGCAATTACAACCAATGAGAAATAATTGTCAAATTATCTATGGAGTTCTATCAATGTCATTGTATATATATTATTCTATTGTTTAGGTTGAGCTAATTAGTGGTAAGCATCATAACATATTACGTTTGAAGGCTTTTAGGCACCGAAACTTGGGAGATGGTGTTAGTGTTTCTTTGTCGTAAGGTCGCTGACCACATAATTGCAAAACTATAGGGGTACAGGCGAGGAAAGCGCGGATCAACAATCTTCCAACTCAACAATTTAATTTTTGCAGATTATGTCAATGCTAATGTTAAGAAGAATTTAAAATTATAACATTCATTCATTTCATTCTCATGATAACGCACAATAAGATAGCACTTAGAAAAAAATGGAGTACCTACATACCTTTTACTATTATTGATTTTTTTTATGCGGCATTGTATCAAGGTACTTAGGTGCCGAGAGGTCCCTTTTATATTTATATATTTGTATTTTATTATAAATAAGTCTTAATATTAATTTAAATGCGCCTATTTGGTCTTATCTCTAAAGTAATAGGATTGTCTCCTACTTATATTACTCAATAGCGTCAAATTTTAAATGTATTTATGTGTGAACAAAATCTTGTTAATTAATTAACTGGTTTAATTTGAACCAGTTCCCGCTTTTCATTAATTAATTGACCCAAATGCAATAGTTTAGTTAATCCCGTTCTAAGTTCAATGCGGCGGATGATTCAAAATGACAAGATCTTTTTCATGTTTCTTTTTGCCAATAACTGAATAAATAAGAGACGGTGTTAATTTAATTACTTACAGTTTTGGTCATTATTGTCAAGCTTAATTAAACCAGAATAAATTAAAAAGGTTTGACTGATCACAGCCTAAATTACAAAATCTGGAAGCAAGATATTTTGCAAAAAGCTTCTCTTCGAAAATAAGGTAACAGTAATAAGAAAGAATAATTAAATTAGGTTATTGGTAATTTATCTCCAAAAACGCAAAGTTGTTGTGGTCACAGAATTCCTTTTAGTAAAGTTTCGGGCACAGGCAAGCCGCTGCCTACCTTGAGAGAATAGCTCTCTTTAAACCTCGTTTTAATAAGGACATGTCATAGGACTCAGGAAAAACCACTGTATGAAGTTCACCCCAGAGCCAGCACATACGTGGGAAGAATGATCGCTAGAACCTTAACGTTCTAGACCATAGCTGCTCCAGGTAGTGTGGTTGAAACCTACAGCGGCACTCCTCGTGGAACAATCGATAGAGCACGCAGAGTGAGCCAAAGTCTTTTCGTTGCTCTAACGATTCTAAGTTGTCCGTCAGATTGGGATCACCGACGATTCAAACAGCCCACCTTTGGAGGGAGTCAAGTGGGTCGAGCTGGTATATTTGTAATTTAGATTATTTGTATGACAGATGAATATCCTCAATGAAGAAACAAGGACGTAATTCAATACACCAGTGTCATTACATAGTTAAGTTATCAAGAATGGCACATTTGAGGCAATCATTGTCAAGCCGTCACAAACATAATTGTTTGTTTGATGGCCTGATATGCTTCTCAGAATCATCTTGTGATTGCGACTTTCTTTGTTAAGGATGCTTATGACTCTTGCTTATGTATGATCTTTATTATCGCAAGATCATATTATGCAGGGTGAATCAAGCTGTTCTCATTTATAACATTTTTGTCAGTATTTGAAGAGAGAAATTAATATTCTAAATCAGTTATGTAACTCCTTGCTCAGTCAAAAATTTCAATATTACAATTCAAATTTTCGCGCTGTTGTTCGAAAATTAGCACTTTTTCATGTTTTTATATTCCGAAGAATCTCATTGAATTAAGTTAACCGGCGAGAATGCATGAAAAGACTGATGAATGTTGAATAAGCCAAAGATGTATGTCAGAATCGTAGCAAGAGGAAGGAAATAGTCTCTGCCTGCCTGTTGGGAAAGAGGCGTGATCTATATGTATGTAATAATTTAAAGTAAATTGGTTGCAGGCGGCACAGGATCGCTCACTGTGGCGTAAATTAGGTGAGGTTTATGTCCAGCAGTGGACGTCATTGGCTGATATAATGACGATGATGAAATTGAACTTATTCTATCAAATCTTTAATAGTTTACGTTTGCGATTGTTTATTAAACTTATCTGTTGGGCCGTGGGGTTCAAGTGCTCACGCTCTTTTTAAAGAGCTATCAAAGCGTTTGTCCGTCGCTTCCCGTGACCAGCAGGCTGGATATTTTCTTGCACAATAAATAAGCATTGCCATACAACGTGGCAATGCTGCCAGCCTGCTGGGCACTTTTTCGGTAGACAGTGGCAGCGATGCAGAAGTATTTTATGATGCCATTTTTCAATTATTTCACCACTTTTGACTGGCCTGTTGGTCTAGTGGTTAGTGACCCTGACTGCTAAGCCGGAGGTCGTGGGTTCGATCCCCACCCAGGACAAATCTTTGTGTGATGAGCATAAAGGTTTGTTCTGTGTCTGGATGTAATTTATCTATAATATGTATGCATTTACAAAAAAAAAGTATTTAAGTAGTATATCAGTTGTTTAGTACTCATAAAACAAGCAAATATAATTGCTTACTTTGGGACTGCGCTGTGTGAATGTGGTAGAATATTATTATAATTATTATTACTTTTTAATTATTATTTTTTTTATAATTTAAGTTAGTTGATAACCTTAGTTTAATATAGTTTATATCATTATAACAAATACTTTCAAATCATAATAAATATATGGTAATATCTCCGAATTACATCATATTTAATCCCGGCACAATTGCCAAAAGCTACTAGTTATCATGTTGAGTCATCTATACCAAATTCAGCTTCAACAACATTACTATTTTCTTTTACACCTATACCATATAATATATATCTACTATTAATATCTGCTACTTAAACTTGTGGAAACAATGTCGCCCCCGCGCTACCAACACTTTCGCTTAACAACACAACGATATGTTCGGTCTACGGTCCGTTTGACTGACAAGTCTCGGCGATTTCACTACACACGTCAATAACTGTGACCATTTAATTGTTTTAAACAATGTGTTTAAAATAAAGTTGGCAAACGTTTACGAAGGTGTTGTTATAAAGTGTGTTTTTTTTTTTTTTTTTTTATTTGAAAAAGACAACGCCCGCACTAGGGAACAAGCCCTGTGTCGCGGGGAGCTTTACAAACATGAAACTAACGGACACAAAGTACACCCAGACTAGAAACAAATATCTATGAATCACACAAATATTTGTCTCCTGTGGGAATCGAACCCACGTCACCCAGCACGGCGATGTAGTGGCGAGGCGACCACCTTAACCACTGCGCCACGGTGACAGTCAGTGTTGTTGTAGACTAGTATGAATGATAACATGAATATTTTGTATTGAAATGTTTTGTATTCGTTTTAAAACAGAGACACAACAAAGCAAAACATATTCTTCATGAGACATATCCCACTCAGTGTAGAAAAAAGTTTTAAGATGAGAAACCATTTGGACAATTTTGAATTTAATCCGTTCTAGGCCCAAAAAAGCGAAGTATCACATTATAATGTAGTAAAAGTCGCGCGGGGCTTTGCTTCCGTCACTTTTGTTTGGCCACTGCTCAGCTCCTATTAGCTGTAGCATGATGCTATATAGCCTATAACCTTCCTCGATAAATGGGCTATCCAACACTAAAATATTTTTTCAAATCGGACCAGTAGTTCCTGATATTAGCGCGTTCAAACAAACAAACTCTTCAGCTTTATAATATTAGCATAGATTTTTTTAAATAAGATCATTATACTAATACAGATTTTTATACTGACTGTACTTTATTCGTACTTGCGAAAAGGAACGAATGGGTGCTGCTGCTATGTCAGGGGTCGAATGGGTACTCAAACTAAGAAAGGGTCAAATTTTAAGGGCTCGTAGCCAAATATCAACTTAATATTATCCGCGTTATATATGTAATAAGTAATCCATTGTACATATACAATGTAAACATAGGCCACCTATAATGGAAACCATTATGCTCATTAGGGATGGATATGTTTCTGCCTACAACCTTTCAATAATCACTCAAACCAGTCGGAGGTCTGCATTAATAACAATAATTATGAGAATCATATTAATTTACCTCAATATGAACACCAATAAATATAGTAAACAGATTTAATCGAATTGGGCCAACGGTTTGTTTTCAAATCGATACAAGATTTCTCAAAAGCTCTTCCGAATTAAATAGAAGTATCGGGTTAATAACTCGATTCGGAATAATTATTTTAACTATAACCATTTGGTGTCATTACAGAGGTAGTTTCGTCACATCGGTCGTGTCCATCAGTCGCCGGTAACCATTTTGTGTGTAATGGGCCTGCTTAATTGGCTTAAGTTACGATCTACGATCTACTGAAGGGCTAGTAGGTGGTACAAAATGGATCATTTGGATTTCAACAGACATTTTTAAGCTATAGAATTTCACGGTCAAGTTTTGGAAGTGCTTAGAACGCAAGTGTTTATATTTTGTTAATATTTGCAAGTTTTAAGAGTTACGTCAACTATGATAATTGTCATTTAAGCATTTCATTCATTCTGTAGAGAAATCATTATCACCATTCATTCATCATCATTCATCTCCTCCAATCATTTTGGAAGGAATTTATCCTACTATACCACGCTGGCTAGACGTTTTGGTATAGGGTTTTGTTTCGAATTTTCCTTTTCTCGCAGTGCTCTTGTCTGCACAAGGTTACTCCCTTTTACGACAGCCATGGCTTGAAATAGGGTAGTAACATTAGGTATGTACACGATTGCAGATAAATAAATTTGGATATTATCTGGCTGAATTCTGGAATATGTTTTTAGGCCATAATCCACACACGCTGGCCTAATGCAACGGGTTGGTGGATCAGACATACACTTAGAATTTCTTCTAGGATATATGGGTTTCCTCACGATGTTTTCCTTCACCGTTAGCAGATGGTAAATCACATGACTAGTACATATAAATTCCACAAAGTGAAATCCACATTGGTACTGCTGGTCAGAATCGAACTTGGACCGCGTGTTTAGAAAAAATCAAATGGACTTAATAATATAGACAACAGCTGTCCCCACTGAAGACCCATAGTCCAACTAGCTGGACATTTGGACCACTTCGAAACCGTTATTCCGTTATGTCTTTTTAACCTTTTAGGCCACGCCCTAATACAGCAAAGAGGTGACGCATTTCGACTTATGTATGTATTGATTGTATTGGTACTGACAGTTGACGCGTGGGCTTGCTTCGAGTGCAGTGAAATTTTTGTACAAACACTTGAGTATTTCCTTCTTTAGTTATGTTAGTAAATATTGTGCTAAAGTAATTAGTAGTTCTGTGTCAAATTGTTTATTATTATGTTTAGTGTTGATAATATTTTAAATTAACTTACGTAAAGTAAGCTAATTAAAAATTACTAAGTGTGTAAAACTTAGAAGTTGTTAAAACTTTAGTAGGTACGGCATAAGAATTTTGATAAAACTTTAATTTGTCACGATTAGATTTAAAAGTTTAAAATTGGAATATGTTTAATTATAGAATCTGTTGTTCTATTTTTAAGGCTACGCTTTTTTTGCAAACGAAGATATTAAAGATATTAAAAGACAAAAAAGGCGGTGACATATTTTTTTTTATACCATGATGGTCCGCCTGATGGTAAGCGGTTACCATAGCCTATGGGCGCCTGCAACACCACGGGCATCACATTACTGTGTCTCCCCCTAGCACATATCGGTTTCATACATTTTATATGTTTAGGGACACATTAGCATGTCGTGGCGTCAAGACACAACACTCAAATATGTCTCCGCCTTAAATGCAATTCATCCATAACGGTTCGAATACATCCATGATATAACATTCACTAAACAATATACAAAGGTACGTGTCTCCTCAATATTATAGTCAAGTTGATCTTTATATGTTCTGACCCATGTGACATAGAATAACAATGACATATGATTCGCACTTAAGTGCCAACATAATACATTGCTGAATTTATTATGCTGTGTTGATTGCATGTGGAGATTATGTGCGATTATCTTTGCACATAAATTAGGTTTGACGTTGTATTGGTATTAAACTGTTAGTGTACTAAATTATAAAATGGTTTTTAATCGCTTTTAGGACACTCACAGTTTGAGATGGGGTAGTGTCATTATGTATTGTTAGTCCATGTCTACACGGATTACTTTCATATGCTTACTCTAAGAAGCTGTTATTTTGTAATTACAAACAGACACTTCAATTTTATTTATTTGTATAGATCCGCCTTCCTTAGAAGTTAAATTTATTTTTTAAGTTTTTTATTTTATTTTTTATTGCCTAATGTGGCAGACGAGCAGACGGAATTGATTTTGCCTGACCTGATGGTAAGTGGTTACCGCCGCTCATGGACGTTGGCAATGCCAGGGGCACAGCCAGGCCGCTGCTTACCTTGAGAGGATAGGTCTCTTTAAACCTCGTTTGAAGAAGGACATGTCATAGCGCTCAGGAAACACCGCTGTAGGAAGTTTAACCTTTATACAAAATTTTAATCGGAAAATTAAAGAAGTGGCATTAAAAAAACTTAAACGCATAGTTTCAAGGATAATAAGCACTTACATACAGGAAGACTACCGATGAAAGCATCCGAAACATCGTTCTTTAGTACGAAAACACGAACATTTGACATAAAAATAAAGCATTATAAAAGGAGAAATTTCATTCGACGCGGCTTCCTTAGACAAACGAAAATATCCAAACGACTACCGTAGCCTTGCTTAGAAGGAACGTAGCATTATAAAACCCACACAAAAAGCACACGTAATTTATACAACTTTAAGACAAATTTTCCCCTAAACTTGCTATGCAGTTAAGTTGTTTTTCAGTAACTCGACAGAGTTGTGCACAGACTTATTAAGGATGTTACTTCTTAATTAGGGGTTTGATATTCTGACAAATTAAACGAAATTTTTTATCGATATTATGTGAGTTTTTGAAGTTTCCGACACTAAAATATTTTTTCTAATCGGAACAGTAGTTCTTGAGCTTAGCACGTTCAAAAAAACTCTTCATCTTTATAATATTAGAAAAGATTATGTGAAAAAACAAACAAAGCCACAGGTGAAAGCAAGTCTAATACAAAAAATATGCAAAAACAATTCCGTTAGATAACCAATCAAGTCGAAGGTCAGTCGAAGATGCAGGTTATGAAGAACGTGGGCGACCAAGTTATTGGTCAATGTATCACCTCACAGCCTTGCATACTTATCAATAACAGTATATTAATGATTTGTTTATAGTAATGATAACAAATAAACGATACATTCGCGGTATTTCTGGCTGAAATGGATGCAGAATGTTTATAAAACAAATCACTGTCAATATGCTGTCAAATTGTATTTTTTTATTTTATTTGTAACTAGATTTGTAACTCCTGTTGGCCGTAGTGCGATAAATAATATTAATAATAATATTCTACCACATTCACACAGCGCCATCTAGTCCCAAAGTAAGCAATTATATTTGCTTGTGTTATGGGTACTAAACTACTGATATACCTACTAGTAAAATACATTTTTTTTTGTAAATACATACATATTATAGATAAATTACACCCAGACACAGAACAAACCTTTATGCTCATCACACAAAGATTAGTCGATTTTTTTTATCGAACCCAGTCTTCCATCGTCCATCAGCTTAACAGTCAGGGTCACTAACCACACAGGTCAGTCAAATTATGTTATTAGCCTATAACCTTCCTCGATAAAAAGCCTATCCAATACTATAATAATTTTGCAAATCGGTTCAGTAGATCCCAAGATTAGCCCCTACAACGTCACAAACTGACAAAGTTTAGTTCTTTATTATAATATTATTTATTTAACTTCATACAAAGAAATTTTGTACAGGCGGACTTAATGCCTTAGGTATTTTCTACCAGTCAACCATTGGGTGATGCAGAGAAATTGTAGAAGTAGATATATTATATATTAGTATAGATATATTTTCTTATACTTATATCAGTAGCATTAAGATGTAACTTCTTAATATAAACATTTTAAAATAATCCAAAGTTATTAATATTGATTTAAAACATAGTCAAATGTTGTCATTATTAATCTTCATCCAATTCAACAAAGCGAAAATATATATTTACCAAGTATCGTATTGTGATTTGGATTTTAAAATAGTGCTCAAAAGCCTGTGTACCGGAGGACCATTCTTTGGAGGAGACCCGTGCCCAGCAGTGGGACGTTTATGGGTTGAAATGATGATAATGAACCAACCCGTACTTCATGTTCATAAGTATACACACACGAGACAGTGAAGAAAGTGATTATAACACTGGCAACCCTAACACCCATCCCTTTTATAGCCGGACAGTAACATACCGCGACTTCCGAGCGTTGCGATGCTCCATTAATTGTCTTTTTGCGTCATCAACACATAAATATGTGTCAAGTTGATGTGTCGCACCGTTTTAGAAAATACTTGGAATTACAGGCACCGAAAGAGTTATTTCTACCCGACTGCCAGGAAGGGTATTGTTTTTTACCCGACTGCGCGACGCAAAGGAGTGGTAATGTGTTTTTGTTTTTTTTTTTTTTATACCACGATATTTACAAACATTAACGCCTTATGCTTTGCGGTTGACGTAACTTATGTAGGTACGCTTGCAATACTCTTTAAAAACCTATTAAAAATAACTCGATAATGCAATTCTTGGGAAAATGGAGTCATATACCATCATAAAAAATAATGTGTATCAAATTTTAGGCAAGCGTCCGGCGGAAGTTTTACAAAATATGAAAATATAATTCATGAATTTAAGATAGGTACATAAAGATTTCTATACATACATACAATACATATAGATCACGCCTCTTTCCCAACAGATGTAGGCAGAGACTATTTCCTTCCACTTGCTATGCATTCTCGCCGGTCGAGGTTTCAAAGAAAAAAAAAATATTTTGGATAATTATGTCCAGCAGTATGCCAAAACTTAATTATCGTTTAGCTAATCCAAAAAAATGAATCGACTCAAAAATTGCAATGTCAGCAAGCGACTACATAACAGCTTATACTGTTCTTTAAACACACCCAATATTAACAAACTTAATAACAATAAACTATTCAAACATTACATTGTGTTCGGTATTCAAGTAACACAATCGACATGATATTTTATCGATAAATAACTTCCCTATTTAGTTTACACGCGAGATATGACCGCCTACGTTTGTTCGTTAATAAATTTTTACAACATTAGTTATATCGATAATATTATAATCGACTCGGTGGGCATTAAGCATCGTTTTAATCAAAATTAATTTTATTTAATGGGATATTTTAGTTTTTATCTTAATAAAGTGAATGAAGATGGAAAAACAATTTGAACATTATTAGAACAAAACTTGGCCAGTGCAAAATAACATTTATATTTATTTATTCATTACAAAAATACATTTGTGTCGAAATTATAAGCAATGGACAAACACAACATTAAAAATTAAATATAAACACATGCAATCGCACATGTGGAATTCTTTAATTGGCCTGTTGGTCTAGTGGTTAGTGACCCTGACTGCTAAGCCGGAGGTCCTGGGTTCGATCCCCACCCATCTTTGTGTGATAAACATAAAGGTTTGTTCTGTGTCTGGGTGTAATTTATCTATAATATGTATGTATTTACAAAAAAAAATGTATTTAAGTAGTGTATCAGTTGTTTAGTACCTATAACACAAGCAAATGTAATTGCTTACTTTGGGACTAGATGGCGCTGTGTGAATGTGGTAGAATATTATTATTATTATTAGGTACAAACTAACTGTTGCTCAAGGTTTCACTTCAATGGACTTTATTTGACCACTACTTAGCTCCACATTTTCGAGAAAGCCTATTATGCTTTATATCATCACGCTACGGCTAATAAGAACTGAGCAGTGGCCAAATAAAAGCGACGGGAGCGCCGCCCCGCGCGACTTTTAGTCTAACATATTTCGCAACAGACAAACTTCAAATCAATCAGGCGAAGCTGTCAAATAGTAAACACTTCTGCAATGTAGATTTATATCTGATTAACATGTCAAATTAAATAATATGGTTGTCTTCAACTGAATAGAACTCCTTCGGAACTATCAGCGTTTCAAATCAAACGAGATAGCAATCAAACGTCAATCTATCAGCAATAAAAACATAAAGTAACACAGTATTATGTCTTCCCCGAAGGGGTATGTAGGAGTTGGCAAGTGCATTATATCCACCTCTTTGCTAACTGATCTAAAGGTCACATAGAATATTAAAACCTATTTCATACTGCAAAAACAAGGCTGGTTGTCTGATTTCAATATCGTTATTCGAAATTTAAATTAAGTACCTAATGTCATTTTTCGACTATTATAGTTCGAATCCGAATCAACCAACAAGCAACGAATATTGAGGTTACAAATAGACCCTCAAGGCTCGAAGCCAGAATCTCTGTTAAAAAAAATACAAAAACGTCACTAAACATATAACGATCAGTTCCAAATTTAAAAAGCTTACATTAACCTCTAATATATAACATTATCACATACATATTACTATAGTTATGCATAATAACTGTTATTACATGCGCAACTGTAGCAATAATTGACGCACGCCGTCAAAGTTACGCAGCATCCAGTTCCTAACCTGTCCATTACCTAATCAATTAACCAAGACTCGAATACATAAAATTACAATGTCAAAACGCTTTCTGTAATGCTAGTAAGCTGTCAACATGACAGATGTCACGCTGACAACTCTGTCACGGTTCCAAACTCTTTGAATTAGAGACAAAATCAAATTTGTTACGCCAATTTACACCCATCCAATGCACTTAAACACAACACAGCACTTAACATATCATCGATAACAATCTAATAAGAACATCACTATACCGATTCCAAATTTAAACTTTATTTGAATTAAAAATTCCAAGTTCGAATTTCGTAACGGTCGTTGTCGCGACGATCGGCGCGTGCGCAGCGGTCGAAGCGCAGATTTTAACTGTTTAGAGTACTTTAGACGCATAGTGTTGCGCTTAGGCGACGGTATCTCCGGTATCTATGACAAACATCGTATATCTAGATAGTAAGGCTTTTTATACAATCTGTTGTTTCCAGTACCTCATTATGTAACGGCCTCTGTTGGTGCTTTATTATTAAAATATGCATAATAATATAAATATTGTGTGTACAGGACAAACCTAAATAAAGACTGTGAATTTGCTAACGTAGTATCTAAATTATGAGTGTACAACACATAGCCCGCCGGGAATTTACATCTAAATCCTGATTCCTGATAATATTATAAACAAAAGTGAAAATCTATATGTACTATATAGATTTACATTCACTTTTGTTCATAATATTATCTACTATTTATACTAATATTATAAACCTGAAGTGTTTGTTTCGTCAAACGCGCTAATCTCGAGAACTACAAGTTCGAATTCAAAAATTATGTTTGTGTTGGATAGACTATTTATCGAGGAAGGCTATATACAGGCACGCTACGACCAACTGGGGCTTAGTAATGGCCAGAAAAGTGCCAACGGGAGCTAAGGCCCAGACAACAGCTAATCTTAATATAATAATGGAGGTTTGGCGTTCCTGTATAACAAAATGCATTGTGCAGAATAGCAAATAGATTTGACCATACGGGAATAATCCCATAAAACATTTAGTCTGTAATTTCTGCTGGTACTTGTTTTGAAGCGATGGTGGCTGAATGGATAAGGGACCGGCGTGCAAATCACGCGGTCCGAGTTCGTTCCCAACCGGCAGTACCAATGTGGATTCCACTTTGTAGAATTTATATGTACTAGTCAAGTGACTTACCATCTGGACTGGCCTGTTGGTCTAGTGGTTAGTGACCCTGACTGCTAAACCGGAGGTCGTGGGTTCGATCCCCATCCAGGACAAATCTTTGTGTGATGAGCATAAGGGTTTGTTCTGTGTCTGGGTGTAATTTATCTATAATATGTATGTATTTACAAAAAAAAAATGTATTTAAGTAGTTATCAGTTGTTTAGTACCCATAACACAAGCAAATATAATTGCTTACTTTGGGACTAGATGGCGCTGTGTGAATGTGGTAGAATATTATTATTATTATTATGTCTCTTTTTCTCACAGCTATATTTCTCGCTATGGTGAGAAGTATACCCGGTCCTTTTGGAAGGCTTACGCGGGGACACAGGTCCAACACGCAGAGGCCCTTAAAGAATTTTAATTTAGAATGGAATGAGACACCTACCGGCGCCATATCACAGCTGCACTATTGTAGTACAGCTATGATTTGTCACCGGTAAGTGTAAAGCTATTGTATGATGCTATGGAATCAAATAAAGTTGGGTTATGGGTTTGGGTGTTCGGTGGAATTGTGATATCTGGTATACGGTAACAACGTCGCCTGCTTGCCTCCTCCAGCGGTGAATATATGATGATAAATGAGGATTTGGGCAGACGGTGACTCGCCTTACACTAGATGGGCCCCTTACACAACCGACATGGGCCGAAGCCCACGGGTCTCAGGGCAACACCGTAGTGCGCGGCTAGGGGTGTCGAGCGGTGCGGCGCCGATTTCGCCATCGCGGGTCCTAAACGGAGACCCGGAGCGGGTTTCCTCGTAATTATGCCATTGAAAAATGACACTTCCACCCCCGAGCATATAGCTCTGGCGACCCCTCTCTGATCAGCCGGTTAAGGCAAGCCAGAGTTGAGAGTCCTGTGGTCGCTCTTGGAGATCCATTCCAGTCAGCCAACAAAGACGTGCTGGAGACGAGGTCTAAACCGACTCTCTGGGGCATTCAGGACCGCAGTGTCGCCACTCACATTCAGCACGCCACTAGCTGCCCTGCGGTTTGTGGGCTCTTCATTTAAACTTGCGGTACATTTTTTTGTTTAAATGGCAAGTGTTTGAAAAGCCACACTAATCTGCCCTCCAAGTTTGCGTTAATCCTATGAGAAGATAACGACTGCCCCAGAGGGGGTATTATTATTATTATTATTATCTGCTAACGGTGAAGGAAAACATCGTGAGGAAACCCACATACCCTAGAAGAAATTCTATGAGTATGTTTGGCCTAAACCCTCTCAGCTCTCTAGTTAAACGAGAGGAGACCCGAGCCCAGCAGTGGGATTTAATGGGTTGCTGATAACTTGTTTTGTACCAGAAGAAATTATAATAAACTCATAGAAAAATAGTTTGGATGCCAAAATTGGCAGCCAAACTATTTTCTTATCAACAATATTGGCAAATAATCACTAGGTACTTAGTATAAAACAAAGTCGCTTTCTCTGTCCCTATATCCCTATGTATATATAAATCTTTAATAAAACTACGCAACGGATTTTGATGCGGAATAGATAGACTGATTCAAGAGAAAGGTTTATAGGTATAAAATACATACCACGCGGGCGAAGCAGCGGGCGGAAGCTAGTATAATTATAAACTACAGACTATTGTTATGTAAGTGTCGACTATCGACTGTGGCGATAACGTTGGTCAAAATCATCACCGTACTATATACTCGTATGTGTTGCCATATGAGCCAACGAAACGGATCCAAAAACAAGAAAAAGATCGCACCCAGAACATTTTACACAGCAGTTGTACACACTACCGCTGAGCCATAGAGGCAGATTTTGGTCTGTCCCAGCAATCTAGATACTAATATATATTATAAAGTTAAAGAGTTTTTTTGTTTGTTAGAGGCTAGTATCTCAGGAACTACAGGTCCGATTTGAAAAATTCTTTTAGCGTTGGATAGTCCATTTATTGAGGAAGGCACATATATCATATCTCTACGGCCAATAGGAGGTGAGCATTGGCTTAATGAAAAACGACGGGAACTATAATTTATATTGAACAACAAATCATTGGAAATAACTTCCACTCCCAAAGTCCCAAAACAGTGAAGGCGGAACATTGATTAAACAATTATATAGAAAACAGGATAGGTACACAGTTCATTGAATGTCTACCTATGTCCATAAAACATTTAGTCTGTAATTTCTGCTGGTACTAGTTTTGAAGCGATGGTGGCTGAATGGATAAGGGACCGGCGTGCAAATCACGCGGTCCGAGTTCGTTCCCAACCGGCCAGTACCAATGTGGATTCCACTTTGTAGAATTTATATGTACTAGTCAAGTGAGTTACCATATTTTATTGAACAACAACTCATTGGAAACAACTTCCACTCCCAAAGTCCCAAAACAGTGAAGGCGGAACATTGATTAAACAATTATATAGAAAACAGGATACACAGTTCATTGAATGTCAACCCCACGTAATATACCCGCATATGAAGCGTGACTAGATTGTATGGTGTTCTAAAAGTTTATAAATATTGTCACAACGGCCTTTTTTTTGACTGGCCTGTTGGCCTAGTAGTTAGTGACCCTATTAAGCCGGAGGTCGTGGGTTCGATCCCTACCCAGGACAAATCTTTGTGTGATGAGCATGATTGTTTGTTCTTTGTCTGGGTGTAATTTATCTATATGTACGTATTTACAGAAATAAAATTGTATTTAATTAGTATATCAGTTGTTTAGTACCCATAACATAAGCAAATATAATTGCTTAATTTGGGACTAGATGGCGTTGTGTGAATGTGGTAGAATATTATATAATTATTAAGCTTATATTTAGTTTCACCTGTCCCAATGTTTGTCTGTAATCAAATCTTGCAAGTTTAACACACTTTCCGGTTTCCGATTGAGCTGAAAAGAATCAGGAGTTCCTGATTTTAGCGCCTTCAACCAAAAAACTAAAAAAACACAACAGCTTTAAAATATATTATAAGTATAAATATATATTATTATAAGTATAGATATGCACTTAAGCATAATAAGCGTTGGCTTTTTGTTTATAAAAGCCAATTGTAAGACCTTAAAAAACTAGTTGCTTGGACTCCAAAAATGTATTGTCCTGTGGGAATAGAACCCGCAACCTCGCGTTAGTATTACTGCCGCACTCAGAGACATCAATTAGCAGTAATCTGTCATTAACACAATTTTATCATTGAATAATCGTCTTTAGGTGTATAGACTTAAGTATTACACGTTTTTACTAAATAAACTTTAAAGTTAAGTAACATCTCTGAGTACGGCAGTTAGACTACGAACGAGTAGACAAAACTGTAGTAAGACATTTTAATCGAAGCATTCCCATAAACAAAATTTTTTGTATGGACATCAAACGGGAAACGAAACACGATGCCTGTATCTAATTAGTAAAGAAACATCGTGGACTAGTATGTAACTTTATAAATATATAACCATTTTCTATATTTATTTCAAGAAAGATGAAGAAAAGCGATGGTGGCTGAATGGATAAGGGACCGGGGTGTGCAAATCACGCGGTCCGAGTTCGATCCCGACCGGCAGTACCAATGTGGATTCCACTTTGTGAAATTTATATGTAGTAGTCGAGTGACTTACCATCTGCTAACGGTGAATGAAAACATCGTGAGGAAACCCACATACCCTAGAAGTAATTCTATGAGTATGTCTGATCCACCAACCCGCAGTAGGCCAGCGTGAGTGGATTATGGCCTAAACCCTATCAGCTCTCTAGGTAGAGGAGAGGAGATCCGAGCCCAGCAGTGGAACTTAATGGGTTGCTGATGATGATGACGATGATATTTATTTAATTAATGGATGTTAGATTTATTTAGGCTATGCTTTCATATTTTGACCGTATAAAGTTTAATGCAAGCATTTTTTCGCGAAATAATTTTTGGCGAGCACCGTCTCGCGATGCCCGTAAATCAAGAAAATTGGTTTTATAGTCCAGCTAGATGTCACTGTGGCGCGATAAAGGTGCTCGCCTCGCCACTAACAATCCTGTGCCGTGTGACAGAGGTTCGATTCCTGCATGACACAAAATATATTTGTGCGATTCATAGATAATTAATTTAGAAGGCGACTAACGATGTCACCTTGCAGAAAAGAGCACTGCTAGAAAAGAAAAATTCGAAACAAAACCCTATACCAACCCATCTGGCCAGGCAGCGTGGTATAGTAGGCTTAATTACCTCCACATTCTTTGGAGCAGACCCGTGCCCAGCAGTGGGACGTTTATGGTTTGTAATGATGATGATGATAACTTACATTATTCTTACCTCCACTCGACGTTTAACAGTTAGACTGTTTAATAGCAACAATTGGTGGCTATTTTCAACGTGTCATTTACCTGTAAAAGAAAGAAAATAATATAAAAAAAAATGCATGTGATGCAGATTTCGTTAAGATATTGCAAAGGCTGTAAAATTGACAGAGTAAAAGTTCTCTCTACGTACACACACGTGTGAAGTGAAGTGCTATCTTCTATGTGCGGAGATAGTAGGTACAGATCAAACAAACCAGAGATTACGTCGAAATGCCTTTGAACTTTCGAAATATTTTGCTGATAAAAGCTTTCTAAAGAATTTGAAATACTTGCTTAATCTTTGTTTGAAAAATATTCTTGGTAAACAGACGTAGGTAGAGGATGAATTCAAGTTTGTTGTTTCTCCGAGATAGATGTTGTTTATATTAGTTAGTCAATTTTAACTACCTATGTAATTGCAAAATGAAAAAAATAGTTCACAGTGATAATATTACCTATGCTTCAAAATGTTTTTCTAACAAATCCATAGAAGGAACCTACCTTATGTACCCGACCGCGCGACGAAAAAGAGACTAATGTGTATATTTTATTTTATTTAAAATAATAATAAAGTTTCCCGCTTTATTCATACCAATATAAATAGAATCTCTATTCCAAGCTACTCTACTATGTATCTATCACGGAACAGAAAAAACAAGTGGAAGTGCGATAGGACACAATTAGTACTGGAACCAGTGTCGCCAAACTCACACATACAAACAGTGCACTACTAGTAAAAAATTGTTTTAATTGGTCAAATATCTTCAAACCCATATTGGCTTATACTATATAGACCGCGAAGCAAAACACACTTAGTACTTAAGAATAAAGACTACTTTGCAATATCAAACAAAAGTATTTATGACGTTTATCGTGACGTTGTATTTTTAAATTTAAGCATAAATTTTCTAAAGAAATTCAGCCATTCGACAAAAGATGGCAGTGTATTTTAGGTAAAATAAATTGAACCTTAATGTCATTGCTATAAGGATGACATTGCCTTAAAACATTATAATCATTCGTTTATCAAATAGTGATGTGGCACAACAAAATATGATTATACATTATATTATCGATTTTGTTTCTGATCAAAAATAAAGTTAATTTAGAGAAAAAGTTAAAGTAAATAAAGGATATAAAACGCTTTTAGTAATCTTTGATATTTGTGTAATCTAGTTCAAGACTTGCATAACTGGATATATTATGAGGGATCCCCGATTTTTACCTACAGAAATTGAACTGTTTTTACTGTGATCTAATTACAATTAAACTACGATTAAAAATAATAATAAATACATTATTTTTAACATCAGAGTGATGTTAAAAATGTATTAATTACTATTATTATTTTTATTACTGGTTGAGAAATTGGTTGAGAGATTATAAACGCCTATTATAATACGATCTCTCTAAAATGTATGGCACACATAATAGAGTTCAAACTGTTTCAAGTATCTAGTCGTCAGCTGAACCGATATTATTTTTTATTTATTTATTAAAATAAAACAAGTATCCATTTAACACAATTTATTATAATATCGCCGTATGAATTTGAAGGGTAATGGAAACAGGTTTCTGCGCTTTGATTAACAGGCAAATAGAAATATAATATAAATAAACCTAAAAGATATATTAGGGTACTCGATGGCACAAACAGGTACTTAGATATAAATTGCAAGGGTAAAAAACCATTTGACAATCGTTAATTTATTTTTCTGAGACTTAATTAATTTTATTAATTAAAATTCTCTCTAAATAATTTTCATTAATAATTTATTAATAAATAATTTTCATAATTTTAATTATTTAAATGAATTTTAATATAAAATGCATATATCGATAAAACTGACATCCCATTTGACCTCATCACTAATTAGTGGTGAGGTCAATGGCATGTCAGTTTGTTGAGTTGGGCAGAATGTTCCAGAATAAAAACAATGACGTATGTAATCCAAAACAATCTTTATTTCTAATACGTTAAGGTTGATTTTAATTCGATATTTTATTTTATTTTTAATTATTTGAAATTCAATTAGATTTTTTTGAAAAACTACTATATCGTTACTTACCGGTGGTGTGAGATACCTCCATTTCTTAGATTTATTTTTCTACTATCATTTTTACACTGCAAAATGACACAATAAGGCATATTCGCGGTTAAATCACGTAAAACAAAGCAGAGCACAAGAAGACTGACTCGACTTGATGTAAAACACGAATGGAGACGGTATAAAGTAGAGTATGCGGAACTACGCTTACTTGTGGCACGCGCGCCACGCCCACTTCACACTTCCACTTGTTTTTTCTGTTCCGTGGTATCTATAATTCTATAAATTCCTTGTCTAAAACATACTTAGAACGCCATCTGTTATTAGTATCCTACAACTTTACATACTTCATGACAATTTGCCTAGATGTCGCTTTATAATATAGTATTGCTATTCGACACTAGATGGCGCACTGACGCAATCTGTTTTAGTATACGTCATTTCAACGACCAATGAGAACGAAGGAACATGCAAACAAAAGAGAAACATCGTTTGATTGTGACGTTGTACTGCGCAGCGCGGCTATTTTCGTCGTTCCTGATAGGCAGCGGACATCTTGTTTTGACATTGTGACGCAAGCGAAAACGGAGTGTTAGAAATGCCTTTGAATGCGGTTGGCTGGTCCACGGAAGAGGACGAACTCCTAGCAGTATTAGTGGAGCCCCATTCTTATTTGTATAATGTATTGGACCCCTCAAGGAAGAAAATATTAAAGCGGGAATCTACATGGCAAGAAATAGCTCAAAAACTGTCGAAACCAGGTGAGTTGCCGACCATTCGGTGTTTTTAATTCGTAAATCTGTTGTGCTGCAGAGAACAACCGCAAAGCTGACTTCAGTTTGAATGTTTCCCTTACTAAAAATAATAATATTTCATTGAATATCACCAATTTCCCATAAGATTTATTTATGTACCAGCAAAAAGTGAAGATCTATTTTAGGCGTATGCTTACGAATCATTCAGTACAAAACATATTGCTCAACATTCGTTAATTTTAACCTGCCAGATCGTATTAAAGAATCAGCTGTTTAACTTGCTCACAAATAAACAATAATAGAGCCAAAAAACTTCTTATTTGACCTTGCAACGAGTTCAAATGGGCATTATTAATGATACTGAGCAAATATGGGGAGTTGTTATTATCGTGGATGTTCTAGATTTCAAATATTTGTTAGCATTTAAGGTTGGTAAGCAAATGAGGGCATTAGCCCATGCCCCAAATAGGTATCAGATAGGTAAAAATTTTTTAGATTATCAAATTTTAGTGAATTTGCTCTTGTTAGCTATTTCATTTAATGATATGTATAAAGAATGTATAAAGACGTACAGTTAGTTTTTATAAGACCTTGATATTAAGTTTATTTATATCAAGAACTATATTCAGTTATGTTGACTTCACATAAAAGTTTTATATGGAATGTGGAATATTAATAATATCAATATTATCTAAAAAATTACAGTAAGTATTTAAGTTTATAATTCATGATAATAAACAGAATAACTAAATTAATTTCAGTTGAAGAATGCAAGAAACGCTGGCGAGGCCTCAGAGACGGCTACATGAGGAGTAAACGTCTTGGCACATTGCACAAGACCAAAGTGGGTATATTTGAGAAGCTGCAGTTCTTAGACGCATTGGAGGGGAGCGAGGAAAGTGCGATCGGAGAAACTATGAAGGATGACGATGTACCACAAGAAGAAACAGTCATTAGCACAGAACAACAAGTTATTACGGATAATCAAGAATATTATGAGGTTAGTGTACATTCCACCTGTTTCCAATTGGGGTAGGCAGATGAACAAGCACCTAGTAATAAATGGTAACTGCTGGCCATAATTATGGATGAATTTTTATCATATCTAATTAAGATTGATTAAAATATTTTTTGTCTAATAACTGATGTCAATATTAGGTATAAGATCTGTACTTATTCCATGAAATACCTATATTTTTATTGTATTAATAGACCAACCAATACGGGCGGCACAAAATCGCTCGCTGTGGGGGATATTAGGTGAGGCCTATGCTCAACAGTGGATGTCATTGGGCTGATATGATTATGATGCATAGACCAACAATTACCCTAATTAGATTAAATCAATTTAAACAAAAGAATGAAAATATCTTCCTGTCTCCAAAAATAAAACTTTATTAAGTTCACAAAGTAATGATAAAATATATAATTTACAGATAACACTGGTAGACGGTCCACAAGAACCTATGAAGCCATTCATAAAAATACTGCCAAAGATGGAAGTCAGCTCGGAACCACCGAAGAAAATTAGCAGAAAGAACTCTGGCAGAAAGAAAACAATGCCCGTGCCTAAAAACATACCACCTATAAAAATATTACCTAAACCTATTTTAGTTAATGGCCCGAAAATAGTGCAATATGTTGAGGATACGAAGTTACCTGAACAAAGATCACAGACAATAGACAAATTAATTGAAAAAATATTGAAAGAAAACACAAATGAAATTGACGTTTTCTTCCGCAGTATGGCGGCAAGTGTTAAGAAATTACAACCAAATTTAATACCTAAAGTGAAAATGGAAGTGTGTAATGTTATTGCTAAATATGAAATGCAGAGTTTTGATAAAAATTTGAACTTCTGAGACAAACTGACTATGTGTGTGTTTATAAGGATGTTGGTTTTAGAAAGCCTAGTGAAACTAATGCTATCTCTTTTTCTGGATACTGAAACTGACTATTACGAGACGAGAAAGAATGAGATGGCATGACCTACATAATAAAAATAGTAAAACCAAGTTAAATTATGACGAAACAAAGTGAATAGTTCTGCTTATTATGTATATTTTTTTGTTTTAAGGTCCCATCTAAAGCTATAAGCCTATGAAGATCTTTCGTCGATTGGTACCACAAGCTGTTTGCCCCATCAGAGTATGAATCGGACAGCATCCTATTGAAGTCGTCGTTGCTTACCACTATCCATTATTGATAATTATGAAACGACTCAAAAAAGATCCTTTTCGATTAATACCTCTGAACGAACCGGCGCTCGTGGTACAAATCGACGAAGACCTCATATTATGGACTAGTTTGAAATTGTAGAATTTAATCTATTTTTGAAAATGTTACTTACTAGAATTGTTAGTACCATTGGCTTTTTTAAGTTATTAGCCAATTATCTTATAGTTCATAGTTCTCAGATGGGACAGTACCTGACATAAAATGTATAGTGGGACAATTAGTTATAAAACGGGTCCACGTCACGTAGTATATTTATTTGCCCGAAGTTCCGATCGAATTAAACCGATGGTTATCACAAGCTGTCTGGAGGTCGTGACCACCATATCGTAAGGATTTTTGCTGATACTAGTTTAGATTTTTTAGTTTTAAATTTTTTCATTATTATAATAATAATATTCTACCACATTTACACAGCGCCATCTAGTCCCAAATTAAGCAATTACATTTGCTTGTATTATTGGTACTAAACAACTGATACTACTTATATAAATAGATAAATTACACCCAGACACAGAACAAACCTTCATGATCATCACACAAGGATTTGTCCTGGGTGGGGATCGAACCCACGACCTCCGGCTTAGCAGTCAGGGTTACTAACCACAAGACCAACAGGCCAGTCAATTATTAAATATATGTTTGATCTGCAAATAGGTACTTTTATTGGAGTTTGAATGTTTTTCTATGTATAATTAATATGTATTTAGAGGTTATATTAAGCTGTCTTCTAGATGCTATAAGAAAAGTTTATATTAGCTTATTCATGGGCTAGATGGCAAATGATATTTATTTAATATCAGTACTAAGTGACATAAACCCGTTTTATAAGATTCAACTCTTAGACTGTTCAAGAAATAAAACGTTGACAGTTGACACACGACAGGTCGTGCCATGAAAGGGTTAATATGTGTACTAGTCGCAAAAGTTTAAAAGATTTTATGTAATGTGTCAATGTTGTATTAAAAATTTTGTATGCTAATAAGTTTTACTAAAACAACACATTATATTTTGAGGCATAGGCAAATAAATAAGGTATTTACTATTCCTTATAATAGAGCCGTTTTTATTGCGTATTTAATCCGTTTCTCGATTTAATTTCGGTTCTGTAAATAATATATATAAATGTATATTTTAGTCATAATATTATGAAGTCTTTAAGACTAAAACCTAGGTGCACACTGCCCACCAAATATATTCTAAAGAGAATTTAATAACTGTTCGATATTAATTAGATATAATAATTAATATTTTAATAAATAATGTAGAATTATTGTATTAAAAAGGTATTATATTAAAATTATAATTATTTGGGCATTCTCAAATTTATACAAAACCACAACAATTTGAATTCAATTTAAAGAAAGTAAGCGACATATTATGTAATGGTGATGGAAAACATCGTGATCCACATACCCTAGAAGTAATTATAAAGGTATGTCGTTCTACCAACCACACCAGCCCCCTGATTCTGAGCTGTCGGAAAATTTTCGGCCAGAAATGTCAGTTTAATTAAAGTTAAAAAACAATGTTAAAGAAATAGATGGTAGTAGGAAAAAATCTTAAATTAATCAGTTTTTAATTTTACTATACAGTAGACTATTTTCTAACATTGAATAACTTAAGCCGTAAAAATACGTCATACTAAAATTCAGAGTCAGAATCAGGGGGCAGGCCTACGTGTGTGGATTATGGCTTAAAGCCTCTTAGCTAGAGAGCTAGAGGATCTAGAGAGATAGAGGAGAGGATAACCGAGCCCAGCAGTGGGACTTAATGGGTTACAAATGATTGTAGTACCTACTGATAAGTAAATTATCATCATGAAACCACTCTGTCAAGAGTGAACAACGTAGGATGAGGTCAGTTTTAATTTTCTATACGGTAGACTATTTTCTAACATTAAATAACGTAAGCCGTAAAAATACGTCGTACTAAGATTCGAAAAAGTTTAAGATCCGGGAGCAATCCGACGAGTCAGAATCAGGGGGCAGGTTGTATAATAGTCTCGCTCCCTATTTAATGAGACCTCTAACATACCTGGCGAAATGCTGGTATCATACACGTCTACCTATCTCTTGGCTTGGGGCTATGTATATGTATATATAGAAAGTGTCAAATATAGCTGTACTGCCCCTTTTTACTCCGAAGTTTTGAACGAATTTTAATTTTGTTTTTTAATGAAATTTTATGTAATAAAATCAGGGATTTTTTTTTAATTGACATGTTTTGCCAACAAAATATTTTTATCTATGTTTAAGTACATTTAATACCATACAAGGTTTGTAACTATCTTTATTTACTATGCATACATAGAGCTATAATGCGGACAGTTCGGGTCAAAGACCTTTCAACTCACAAATCTGAATTTTATTCTCTCTCAATGCTAATGTAAAAAAGAAAATTAAATAAAGATATTTCTGTAATCTTTTTCGTTTTTCTATGGGGTTATAAGTCTGGAGTGTCTGTCTGTGATATCGTAGCTCCTAAACAAATAGGCCAATTTTGCTGCGGTTTTTTATGGTTCTTCAGACACTTACTTTAACCGAAATGGTCTCGTACCGCGCGGTTCCAGAGGAATTTCCTCCCAAGAACTATCAGGTTGTGGAATGAACTCCCTAACGAGGTTTTCCCAAGGGACTACAGTATGGGGTTCTTCAAAAAAGGAGTGAATAGGTTTCTTAAGGGTCGGCAACGCGCTCGTGATGCCCCTGGTGTTGCAGGCGCCCATAGGCTACGGTAACCGCTTACCATCAGGCGGACCGTACGTCAGTTTGCCACCGTCGTGGTATAAAAAAAAAAAAAAAAAAAAAAAAAAAAAAACTTCCTCATCCATCCTTTGGGCCTGGAGCCGTCAGCCCCTTTTACTACCTCGACCAGGACTGATCTTTTGTAGCGCCCTTGTTGTTATAGTTCTCTGTTTAGTCCTGTGGAAACTAGGAACTTCCAGATTTTCTGAGCAGAGAGATTTAGTATCTCATCAGGCTTCACTTGGTGCTGTCCTAAATGGATACTTCTCCACTACACCCCTCTTGCGTCGGGGGTTAAAAATGCTAAACGCTGTCAAGCGCAAACGTGTATTCTGCCGTCCACAAACTAAAAGGTCGTTAAGCCATTGCCATCCACTAACTAAAAGGTCGTTAAGCCATAGGGGCTTTGTATGGCTTAAACGTCCTTTTAGTTAGTGGACGGCAATGGCTTAACGACCTTTTAGTTAGTGGACGGCAGTATTATATTGCTTAGCTTCATCATCATTATATCAGCCCAATGACGTCCACTGTTGAACATAGGCCTCAACTAATTTCCGCCACAGCGAGTGATTTAGTGCCGCCCGCATCCACCAACGGGCACCCGCATCCACCAACGGCCACCCGCAACATTAACTACCTTTGCTTAGCTTGTATGGTACTAATTATATTCATACATTAAATCACTGTATAAATAAATATGTATTTAATCACTTGTGAAAAGACTTACGAACTATGTAATAACTGTTTTATTGAACAGAATAACAAATTACAGAACTTGTTTTATTATTAACTAGCTTCCGCCCGCTGCTTCGCCCGCGTGGTATGTATTTAATACCTATAAACCATCCTCTTGAATCACTCTATCTATTAAAAAAAACCGCATCAAAATCCGTTGCGTAGTAGTTTTAAAGATTTAAGTATACATAGGGATATAGGGCCAGAGAAAGCGACTTTGTTTTATACTATGCATGTAGTGATAATAAAGTTTCTGGTGAATTTTCTTTTATTTTGAACCTTTGTCTAAAAAAACAAAACATTAAAATCGCACCATCCTAGAGCGCTGTTCTATCATTGAAGCGAGTGCGTGCTGAATGGACTGCTCGGTACAATGGAGTCATTGTGTAGTGAAAACGGAAACTCCTAGTAAGTTCCACGATTCACTGTTATTCTGTCTAGTAAACAGTCGATTTTATGTAGTAAGTACTGCAATTTAATGCTTCCAGTCTTGAATATGCCCCGGAACAGCATGATGATGTACGAGTACTATAGCAGATTTATTACCTATAGACTTTTAAGGGTTCGGTACCAAATAGGTACAAAACAAACCCTAATGGTCTCTCTCTGTTTGTCCGTCTGTCAGTGTTATATCTCGGAATCTACTTAGGCTATCGACGTGAAATTTGGAATAGTTTTTTTTATTACATATTGAAACAACCGAACACATTTCTATACTACGGGCAATTACAGAGAATTTTAAGGCAAAAAAATCCCAAACCGTTTTTGCATGACCCGAATATCGTACTTGCAGCAGTTCGACATTGAGACACTGTACATAAGACCCAATAAAATGTTTTTTTGGTCATACAGGGGCCGCTATTTGGCTAAAATATTCGATAAGTATATTCATTTACGATGAACACTGGTAACTCGATATAGGTACCTAATTTTATTGATCCCATGTACCTAGGCCGAGGCGAGAGCTCTCGTGTCACTGATTGTGGTCGCACTTGTCCGAAATGGCTCGACCAATTCTAATGATTTGTGTATATTTGATAGTTTGTAAAGTATTTTTCATCGCGAAAAAAAAACTGATAATTTATATGGCAATTGTTTGCCGGGTCAGCTAGTATTTACATATTTTATGCAAACTGCGCGCTCATATTTAAGCGCAATGAAGGCCTACCCTAATAGTGCTATTCTACGAAGCCAGGTTAGGTATATAGTTTTGTCTAGACGAGACGTAGGTCGCCGCTCTCTGCAAGTTTAACGAACGAATTCACTGTTTCACTTTACATCGTGTTTCAGTCTAATATTCAAGTGTTTCTGTTCGTAAAAACCGCTGCCTATTCGGACAGACTACTGTTCAGTAGGGTTTTCAAGTAATAAACACAAGTGCCAATTAATATTAGGATTTTATCCGGCTTTTAAATTGCGTAGAGAGGTCTTGGACCGGGCCTATTCATGGGCTAGCTTAGCAAAATATATTTCGAATATAGTATGATCACTCGGCGTCTGCATCCGTCCGCGGGGTTCTGCATTCAGACATTATGATTGTTTTTACTAACATATTGGAGTGTCCCATTACTGGGAAAACACCTCTCCATAAAGTTTCTTTTCAGTTTATGTTTCTTTTGCCAACCCAATTTGATAGAAATGGATTTCGCTGCATTTTTTAAATAAAAATTTTTGAATCGGTAACTGGACTCGACTGAAAAGCTATTTATCTAATGCCATAGATAGACGTTTTGATAGGTAGATGTACCGAACAAAACAGCCTACAAGTTACACACACAAAGTTGTTCAAGTAGCTTTGTTTACAAGGGAATTTGAAAGCCTGCAATTCTGACTTGCTTCAGGCGTAAAAACCTATACATATTTGTAACGAAGCCCCTCTCAGTGGCACATCAAAGGTGTACGTACCCCGACGGTACTTGACGGTACTTGTGGCCCTTGGAACACAATGAGAGACCTACCCGACTACGTATTGAATGCGCGATAAATTAACGAGGAAACCTAGACTATTGTTGGTTAGCTCAATACTCACTGGCTGGAAGAAAAAAAATTGAATGTTAGGTAGGTAATAGGTATTCCGCTAACTTGAATATAGATATAAGAATGAAGAGTTCTTTGCAGGTGCTAAGATAAGGTTTTAAATAAAGAACTGTTTTAAAAGTAGCGTTAAAATTCGTCCTTTGAATCCTCTAAACGGAATTGTCAATAATTTAATATCGTTGTGAAATGTATGTACCTAGAAGAATAATGCAAAATTTAAATCCGAGATTGCAAGTAAGCCTTCAAGTGTAGACGTTCAGGATCGCCTCGTCAGCCGCCATGCGTCATAGAGTCAATTTAATGAAACAAACGAATAAAAAAAGTGGATTCAGCGACTGCGGCGAATGAAGCTATAGAAAGAGGACTTACGATTCAGCTAATTTTGTTCATGATGCAATATTTTCCAGGCAAAATTATATCTACAAATCTGTCTGTTTTGACAAAATCTAGGCGTGGCAGTTCTCAATCTATCCTTGAGAAAAATGGTGTGATAGGTAATTGAGTTACATAATGATAAGATAATTAAAATGTTTGTTCGGTCTATCTGATTATTTTCAAAATATTAATACAACATTTGAAGGTGGAGTATACACTATAATGCTTTAAAATTTTTAGTTTAAAATATAGATTTATTAAAAACCTTTATATTCTCCCCATATTCTACAAATAACAAATGTGTTTATGAGCAGAGATCTTTAGATGTTTTTTACCTACACTTTGCGTCAAAACTGCTGAATGGATTGTTATGAAACTTTGCATGCAGACCGTCTTGTCTTCACACATAATTTCATCCCCATAATATTATCCCGTGGCAATACTATCTAAGAAAGTAACTACAATTACACTCAAAACAGAATAAAATAAAAACAGACGCCCGCAGACTGCATTCGTAATGAAAAATCAATAAAAGCAATATCTAAGCTACGCCACTGTGGTCCACTATATCTAAATTAACACGAATAGGTCCAAATGACCCTGACGACTCAATGAAATCAACCCTCCCCTTCATGAGTCATTGTTTAGCATCGCCGTGCTATGGGGTCCGGAGATTACCGGTAAATACCAAGGGGCTTGTAGAGAAACCTTGCACGGGTTTTTGATTAGAAAAATGCTGAGAATTTTTGGTATTAGATATGGAAAAGACACCTCTGTCTATATGAAGTCAAGAACAGGGTAGGAACCCAGAAAAAAACTTTTTCAGCATCTTAGTTACAAATAGGTATGGAGTGCTACCCTAAAAAAATATTTGTTTTTAATCTTTAACTAGGTATTAAACTTAGTAGCGGCCCACACAAGACACCTATCCTCCAAATTTCATCGATATACGTTGAGTAGTTTTCGAGTAAAATGCCTGTGACATACGAACGGACGGACGTGACGAAACTATAACGGTTCCGTTTTTGCCATTTTGGCTACGCAACCCTATAAATCGCACTATATTGCACGAATTATTGACACTCGGTATCACTATATTTACGGTGCATGGGGCGAAAACGGTATTGTGTTTTCCTGTCTTCAAATTCTCAGTATCAGTATCGAAATGTTACCCGGTAAATGGAATTTGGATTAGAATTACGTTCAATTTTGATATAAATTTCATGACAACATGCCGGTGGATGTAATCAAATCTAGAGTATGTCGCTGTCTCGCGTGTTTATGTGCGCGGATAATTGTTTTGACAAGCATCGCCATTCGTGACGTAACTGTACATTAACAATTTATATTATTGGTATATTAAGGGAATATAATATATGTGCATTTTATAATACCAGCTGTGTCCGTGTAGTGACGGATTAAGAATAAGTACATATTGTCACTACCCCCACTAACAAGTATTCAATTTAAAAAAATAATATGACCCGACTGCAAAAAATCAACAGATAAGCAACGTATTAAAAAGACCGAAAAGTTGTTGTAATTATTATTCCTGATTAAATTTAAATACATGTATAACATTAACATAGGTAGGTACCTATTATTATGCATATATTTGTATTTTCCATTTGATTCCCTTTATTTTGACACCCTAGTCGATACGTTTGGTTAAAAAAGAAAAACTACTTACTTACAATTTGACGCCAAAAAGTCCGCAGTTTTTTTTTTTTTTTAATACCCATCTACACTTGGGCATTTGAGAATTGTCGAAATCCATCGAGCCGTTTGGGAGAAACGTAGGAATAAAGAAATTTACAAACATACAAGGTACGCGCGAAAAACAATACCCTGCCTGTCAGTCGGGTAATTATAAAAATGTCATTGTCTTTGTTATATGTATTGCTAAAGTAAACATTTATTGATTCATTCATATTAATTAGGTAAGTAGGTAACAGTCAGGCAGGCCTTTGTTGTTAACTAACTATGCAGTTATGTATTATTGTATCATCACGATTTGTATACATAAAACGGCAGGCACAGATACCATTTAAATATAGGTAATTATTATTGACGAATGAATCAAACGTTCATAAACAAAATGATTAAAAACTGAATAATAAGAAACGTCTAGAAATTGAAAATTCACCATTGCGACCATAACACAACAGACTTTCCGTGACGGGAGTCGAAAGTCGGGATAAATATTTATGACAATTAAACTACGTACCATAAAATTTTGAATGAACACACTTATTATGGTCGGCAATGCCAGTCATAAATCATAATCATGCTCAAAGAAAATTACCATCTTCCTTCATACATTCTTCGGCTTTAAAGTAAAATCAAATTGGCTAAAATACATTCATTGCGAAAAACCTACAATCTAGACTAGTACCGGTACGCGTAATTTAAATTGACCGGCCTGAACATCGCGCGAGTGACTGCGCAGTAAACAATCAATTGCAGAACTTACTGGTGACAAGAGCGGGGGGAATATCATACTTTTAACACAGGATATGCGCGAAAGCAACTTTCGAGCCGGTCAAGAGGAACGTTTTTACGTTCTTTATAGTCACACATAGCACACATACTACTCCTGAAAACCACCTTAACGTTAATACATTTAGATGCGATTCCCGATTACCTATAAGATGCACATAAAATGGTATTTCTGGAGCAGATAACATACCTGTGAATTAGTGAATCTCCTGCTACCGGACCTGCTGAGCGTACCGCCTCGCACGTTGCTGTCAGAGAGGTGCACGTCACCACCGCCGTCAGCCGCGCGCCTTCGCGACAGTTCGCACAGCTCCGCTATCGGTTGCACCTGGGATATAAAGTGGAGTATTGAGATTAGATAGCTACACCGTGAACTTTCAAGGCCTGCGTCCGGTGTCGGCATGGCATTATTTTCGACCTTATATCAATGACATAGAATTGACATTCTCTTAGGTATGTTAAAATGAAAGAATATCACTGAATTAACTGATATTCCTTCTTGTCAAAATTAATATCAGTGCTAAGTTCATTAGAATGGTCGAAAATGATTTGTCTACTATAAAATTCTTTGCCATGTCGTGCCGGACTAAGCGCAGGCCTTTAGTCGTCTTAAAAACTCTTTCAGAACAACAAAATAATATAATAATTCAAGTTTTCCTTTACACGACTCGTGTTTCTATTGCGATTCCTTAGTACAATTTTGATTTTTTTTTCATCATCATTATTACAGCCCATAAATCTCCCACTGTTGGACACAGTTCTCCTCCAAAGAATGTGAGGGGAAATTAGCCTACTATACAACGCTGGCCAGACGAGTTGGTATAGGGATTGTTCGGAATTTTCCTTTTCTCGCAGTGCTTTTGTTTTGTGCTTTTGTATCTAAAAATAGGTCAGAAAGTAGTTCAAACGTTACAAATACGAGTTAAAACATAACTTTCACCAGTACACCGGCGTTTTACAAGATATAGCACTTTCAACGTCGATATGTGTACTTCTTAAGGTTTGGGTTACTTTTAACTGGTATTGACGCATATTGGACTCGCAGCATGAATGTAGCTAAGGTGCTGGGTTCGATTTTCTGGTGGAGTAAAACTTTATTAGACTTTTATGACGTGAATTACCTATTAAAGAACAGTTTAGATTATATATCCGTGTAGTGACGGATTAAGAATACATAATGTCACTACCCAATCTCAACCCATGGGTGTAGTAAAAGGCGAATAAGGGAGTAACCTTATGCAGACAAGAGCACTACAAGATGAGGACAATTCGAAACAAACCCTATTCCAACCAATCTGGCCAGCGTGGTATAAATTCCCTCCACTTCTTACAATCACGCTTGGGAACTTTTTTATGAGTGAATAATCTTGCATAATGTAATACAATAGTGTTACACGATATTCTGCAATAAAAACACTATAAATATAATCGTGACAAGACTTGCATGCGTTGCGACCGTTAAAAAAGTTATAGCAGTTCCCGAGGTGTTAACTAACATACTGACCAGTATTTTAAACACATTAGAATATTATAGAAGACTTAAGTTTACGTAGATTGGAATTTAACAGGTCCCAGGGCACCAAGTCTGCTAATTTAGAATACATAATGTCACTACCCAATTTCAACCCGTAGGTGTCTTACAAGGCGATTAAGAGAGTAACCTTATGCAGACAAAAGGCAAGCGAGTAAAGGAAATTTCGAAACAAAACCCTATACAAACCAGTCAGGCCAACGTGGTGCAGTAGGCTTAATTTCCTCAAAAATGTTTGGAGGAGACCCGTGCCCAGCAGTGGGACATTTATGGGATGTGATGATGATGTTAATGATTTCTAGAGACCAATTTATAAGATGATTCATTCCATCGTTCAAAAGTCACAATTATTTACCATCAAAGTTATTAATGTATTAACTGTATGTGACGGTTTAAAGACATTTTGAAAGTATTCCTAGTTAGCTGAAGTTAATTTATATTCGTGGAATCATCAAATCTACTAACATACAGATATATAATATATCTGTATGTAGATTTCTTGTGGTATTAGTATAAGGATATTTTTCTTGTGGTGCCTAAGGGTAGAAAAGCCCTTAAACCAATGATCCAATGATGAGTGGATTATGGCCTAAACCATCTCAGCTCGCTAGATAGAGGAGAGGAGACCCGAGCCCAGCAGTTGTATTTAGTGGGTTGCTGACGATGACGATGAATAAAAATAAAGTAATTAAGGTTTTCTTTTTAAATTATAATGGCTTTTTCACCCTCAAGCAAGTCAAGAATTATATCTATTGTTACTAAAACTTGAAAAGGTTAAATGTGATAAAATAACATCTAACACTTACCTTAAGAGTGACAGAATCTTGACTCCCTTTTATGAGTTCGATCACCTCTTCCCTGCTCTTCTCTTCAACATTCATACCGTTAATTTCTATTAATCTATCACCAGGCAACAGTCCTATCTCACTAGCCCCCGGATAAGATCCAGGTTCTGCCAAAATAACTGCTTTGAAGGTCAGCTTTGTCACCATTCCCAGATTACTGCACTTATTGTCACCATTCATCAAAGCATTGTCATGCCCATTGATTTCTCCAATAAATATTCTTTCTTGGATCATCGCTCTACGAAGGCTGAAGCCAAAATCGCTTCTTGGAGCCTTCTGTCTTTGGATTGTAAGTAATCTTGGCTTAGGTAACTGTAGTGCAGTCAACGACGGAAGAGGTAGATAAACGTCCTCAAAGTTGCTGATCCTAGACCATCTATGGAAGCCCTGGGACTCGCCTACAGGTGAGGTAGAAAACGGTGGAGTAGCGAATGAAGAGTTCGTCGTAGTATCAGTTAAGGAGTCAGCACTTGGAGACGTGGAAGTCACGCCAAGATAGCTGTTACCGTTAGTCTTTGGTGCCTCGTCAACATCTTGGGTAGTTATTGACGGGTTGTTGGATCCATTCTTATAGTTTTTGTACTGTGTCTCCACGGGACTGTGAATAACTTTTTTGGTAAAATTCTGCACTTGTTGCATATCATCACTGGACGACGTACTCTTTGAAGCTGGTAGGCCATAAGAAATAAGCTCATTCTGCTGAGTATTTCTCGCCAGTACGTTAGAGTCTTGTCCATTGACATTGTCAACGGCATCAATACTTTGGGCATGGTTTTCTACGGAATTAGAACTAGTATTGCTTAATCGTGGACCTTTGAGGATGCCACGTTTTGGAGGACGAGGTGGTATAGGAGGTAGATTTGGCGGTTGTCTGGGGCTAGTGTTTGCATTATTTGGATTATTGAGCGAATTAAGTGACGTTTCGGAGCTGTCTGATTGAAGAACTCCGTCTTTTTTCCAGGCATGACTTGACGGGTAGCTTGGTGACAGATGGTTATTCTCGTCGCTTAGGTTGGAGTTGGATCCTGAGGTAGGTATGAGCGCATAGTTTGAGAACTTGGTGTCTTGGTCGAGGTGGGCGAACAGCGATGCGGTGTAATCAGCTGTTATGCCGGAGGGCAATTTCTCCTTTTCCTTGCGTCTGCCGCGCAATTTCAGCGAACGGCGGACCTGTGGACAAAGAAACATAATTTTAGCAAATTGCTCTCGTCAGCACGTCTCAGTTGACTGCGCATGAAGGTCGAATAGAAGTGAAATAGATTGGTTTAATCGAACCAACTCTTTATTTGAATAATAACGTAGTTAGTAAAACAACTTGTAAGTAAATTGCGGAATACATTGAAGACGATAGTTCCCGTAATTATATTCATTTATCATATTGATTCGTAATATTCAATGGAAGCAACCTTCTATAAATCAACGTATTTGCTTGAGGAGAGATTGATGTTTTTAGACTTAGGCAATAAGTGTAATAATTATAAAATATAATAACTAATAACTCGTTAATCTAACGGTGTGGTGCTCTGCTGCATCACTTTACACGCTACCCAAATTGTAAATTACAAAAGATTGTAACGATCCATTTTTTTTAAAAAGAGTGGCGTGAATTTCTTGTCAATTCTTCTCAGCTCCACGCCGTCAGCGAACTGGTCGTAGGCAAATTTGCTGACACTACTTTTCGGATAACCTGTTACATTCTTAACTTGTGACTTTCATAAGTGTTACTTTGTACCTAGAAGAATAAACGAGATTTCATTTTAATTCATTTCAAATATCCAGTAGGTGCAGCTGCTGGCGGATGTTTGCATCGTTACATTTTCTTTTTATAGATAAATAATTAAGTCACACGATGTTCCTTTCTGTATGTCAATTTAAATCACATCCGTTCAATGTATTCATAATATTATTGGTAATAGTAATAGATTAGTTGGTATCATTATACAATATAGATCACTAGAATATAAAATCTCGGTTATGATTATGACATTAAAATAAATATGTCGTGAGGAAACCCCGTGTACAAAGGCAAGAAAAAAACTAGCAATACAGTATATAATACAAGCGAAATTGTTCTTTATTGCACAGCAACAAGGTTTTAAATTGCTGTTTGATATTGTTGATGTAAAATTGGACTCTCAGTTTCGTGTCGAACTCTGATGCCATTATAAAAATATTGTATTACGAGACACAGATAAGAGAAGAACGGCTTGTTCATCCTACTCATACATACTAATATTATAACGCTGTACAGTTTGTTTGATTGAACACTAGGATCTCAGGAACTACTGGTCCGATTTGAAAAAATCTTTTAGTGTCGGATAGCGCATTTACCGGCGAAGGTTATAAGCTATATAACATGCCGCTACGGCCAATAGGAGCTGAGCAGTGACCAAATAAAGAACAACGGAAGCTAAGCCCCGCGCTACTTCTAGTATGTTTATAATAGATTAGCTTCTTTGCGCTTAGCATTAATAAGTTAGCCTTAGAGATATCCTGTGTCATGACGGATTAAGAATACATAATGTCACTACCCCGTTGCAATCCGTGGGTGCCGTAAAAGGCGACTATAACTTAAGCAGACAAGAGCACTATAGTCTAGTAAATGAGTGCTCGAAATGGTACTGTGGAGGGAATTGTCGAAAGCAGTAACTTTGACCTAGGAACTTTGTTTGGACTAGTTTGGAGATAAACATACTTAAAGTCCTTACCCCGAAAAGCTTATCGAGGTGAACCCGAGGGGGGGAGCACAAAGAAGGTCCCGTTTTTTGGTTTTTTGCTTACATCTCGAAAACAGTGCGCCGTACGAAATTTTATTGTACTACACAATGAAAGTTGATAAAATTCTCTACAACTTTGGCTTAGACAATTTTTATCTATCTCCAATCGTTGCCTAGCTATGAGCTTGAGGTTTTGATTGTCTTTTATATGTGTTGTGTGTGAAAATTATCTACATTTAAAATTTATTAAGCCCTTATATATTAAAACTTACAATCGGTGCGCCCAGTAGTTAAACTATTGATACATTTATGTTTAGTTTATGATTAGTTTGTAGTACCTTCTACGTTTTGAACAGAGTGTTATAGCTGTTCATACTTGAACTATGTAACTTGACAAGTTGTTGTAATTGCAGAGCAGCATTCCGTGAGAAGAGTGAGCATAATTAATGCAGCCAACGAAAGTGTATCGATAAACAAGTTTTACGAATTGATTTAATAGTTCTTAATCGATACTGCGAGCTGCGTGCTAAAAATACGGGCATTACACTTTCGAACGGTCATGAAAACATATTCTGAAGAAATTGCTAAGTATATCACCATCATCATCAGCGACCCATTATTAAGTCCCACTGCTGGGCTCCGGTCTCCTCTAACTAGAGAGCTGAGAGGGTTTTTTTAGGCCATAATCCACTCGCTGGCCTAGTGCGAGTTGGTGGATCAGACATACTCATAGAATTTCTTCTAGGGTATGTGCGTTTCCTCACGATGTTTTTCTTCACCGTTAACAGATGGTAAGTCACTTGACTAGTACATATAAATTCCACAAAGTGGAATCCACATTGGTACTGCCGGTCGGGAACGAACTCGGATCGCGTGATTTGCACGCCAGTCCTTTATCCATTCAGCCACCATCGCTATAATGCTATACTATTAAAAAAATTATAATGCTATAATTGCACTAAAATAATTGTCGCAGCCATAAATTTTCGTTAATTTAGCTTATAATGTACCTATATTATGAATATGCAAAACAAACGAAAACACATACTAAACATTATATTAAGTGAACCTTTATATATACTTTAAAATATTATTTTACAAGTACAAAAACTTGCGAGAAGCAGCTTGCAAAACATAATGGTATACCTACCTATATGCAAAAGATACGAATTCGCATCGTCGCAACTTCAACAGTACTTTATAATTAAATAATATTATATAATATATAATTGTATTTACACTTCAAATGAAAAGGAAAAAACATTTTTGCTTTACGCCGCACCTGATATTTAAAAAAATTTACGTACTAATGAAGCAATTAAAACCAGTTGTAAGTTATTTAAGAAGGACATGAAAAAATTACACAGCTTTTTGGTATTTTTTAATATCAAAAACTTCGGAGAAATCTGTGCCACAAAATCTACAAAATGTCGAAGGTATATTTTTTTAGTAAAACTGTTAAAATAAGACGAAAACCACTTAAGGTTCTGTTTCACCACTGACTGATCTGATAGCCTAGTGAGTTTTGACATTTACGTTGGATAATTATCCTACTAAGGGACGATTTTTTCCATCACCAGAAAACTTTATCCGAGGAATAAATCTGAATTTTTGTCAGTTTTCTATACAAAATCAGTCAAACGTCAATTTTATTCTCCAGGTAAAAGCTAACTGGCGATGGGAAAGTCGGCCCTAAAACCTTTAACATTCGCGACTTGTACACAATACATTAATTAATTATTATGCAACGGGTCTACGTTTCTCTCGTAACTAAAGGGCTGTGCTCTTGTCGGTGGATTAAATGCCAATCTCCTTTGCTTCTACTAATTCTTTCACTTCCTGGTACGACACCACCCGAACCTTCTCCTTGATCTGTTATATTAAAGTCTACGTCATCATCATCATCATATCATATCAGCCCAATGACGTTCACTATTGACGATCAACGGTCCATCTGGCGGGAGGCCGCCACGTATTATATTTTAAGGAATATTTTTTTTTTTTTTACTTGGGGAAATGCCTGACGCGTACCCCTCGGTCTTGGGGAAAGAACCGAGGGGTTATGTGGGGTCGCACCCACTAAAACCCCAAGGTGTTCCTCTCGTCGCGCTCTGCTGTGGTCACGGGAGCGCAGGAACATTCGTCCGCGACTACAGCGACGATGGCCCGCTACAGGCCCCCTCTCACGATGGCCCGCTACGGGCCCCCTCTCAAGGAATATTAAATACCTCATTCATCCCTGTAGTGAGGGGTTAAGAATAAATAATGTCACTACCCCATCTCAAACCGTGGGTGTCGTAAAAGGCGACTAAGGGACCTTACGTAGACAAGAGCACTGCGAATAAAAGAAAAATTCGAAATAGACCCAATACCAACCCGTCTTACAGCGTGGTTGGTATAGTAGGCTAAATTCCCTCCACATTCTTTGGAGGAGACCCGTGCCCAGCAGTGGGACGTTTATGAGTTGAAATGATGATGATGAAATACCTCATTTACTTGCCCGACGCGACGTTTTAATTGAATTACACCGATAGTGATCACGAAATCAAAAAAAAATCCATTGAAATTTCCTGCTTTCCCTGGGATTTCTCAAAAACAATCTATCAAGAGAACCTTGTCCTAGTAATTACGCACATAATGAAAAGCTTTATTAGCGAAATTGGTTCAGCCGTTCTCAAGTGACGCTCACGTGGTAATTGACCTTTCTGTGCTAGATGGATTGTGATCTAAATATAAATATTCTATAATATTCCATTATTATTAAGGGGATATCAATTCAATACGTGAGGTGTTATAGGGGTAAGGTGTCGAGCCATATCTCATAGCTAGTGCTATATAAGGAAGGCGCGAAAATACGGCACAATCGTGTCACGTAATTAATGGACGCCCTCTAGTAATTCTATGTTAGTAGGTACATAGCATTGTAAGTAACAAAACCTATGCTACATAATTATGTCTTCCTTAATGAATGGGTACAACTTTTTTCGACCACAGATTATTATTCGATCCCGCCTCTTTTGTGCTTTTAACGCCCAATAATGAATGCTTTCACTTTAAAAAGTTACATGATTTTTAAACTATAAAACATGACAGTATAAATCCATAGAATATATGCTATGCGAAAATATTATCTATGCCATCAAATAATAAACATATTTTTCCTGAAACAACATCAATCAGTTAAGCTGTTCTTTGCAAAGGCAGATAATTGGATGAAATCCTACAAACGATCAAGGCTTCGTCGATAGCAATCGGTATAAGCGATAATTGAATCCACCACTCATACTAAAACCTAACGTGCACGAGTCAATATTGTCCCATATATCGGCAGCTATATACATATGTACGAGTATATGTGCAATTCCCTCCACATTCTTTGGAGGAGACCTGTGCCCAGCAGTGGGACATTTATGGGTTGAGATGATGATGATGTGCATCATACTAATACTCGTATTCAACAACTATCTTAGGTGCTACTTATTACCACAACTCCTATTTAATCCCTCAGTGCAATTAGACGGGGAATTGCCTTTGCCGTTCAGAAACAGAAACAGATTTTTTACCCGACTACCAAAAAGGAGGGTAATGTTTTTTACGCGTGTGTATGTATGTATGTATGTGGGCATTTCTGTTCCATTGTGACCTTCTGTAGCCTAAACGGCTAGGCTAATTTTAAAGTGTGATGTGTCATTAGATTAGTAATTTTCCCCCGAGTGTCATAGGCTACGTGACGTCAACAAAACAATATGGCGGACGTAAACTGTCAAAACAGCACAACACCTATATCCCTATGTATATGCTTAAATCTTTAAAACTACGCAACGGATTTTGATGCGGTTTTTTTTATTAGATAGAGTGATTCAAGAGGAAGGTTTATAGGTATTAAATAAATACCACGCGGGCGAAGCAGCGGACGGAAGCTAGTGAGATATAAAAACCGGTCAAGTGGGAGTCAGACTCGCGCGCAGTGGGTTCTGTACTATCAGGCTCGCTACTGCAGAGGGTGTCGCGTAGTCGGCGGCGTCAATTGTTAAATCTTATTAAGTGTTGGATGAGCATTGTTTAAAACTATTCTAAATTTCACGTCGATAGCATAAATAGATTCTGAGATATATTAGCCTGTGACAGACTAGACGGACAGACAGACGGCCGGACAGAGCGAGACCATAAGGGTTCCTGTAGTACCTTTTTGTTACGGAACTTCGTATTACTTTGTACCTTAGTATTATGATATTCATAGCGATAGCTGTTAGCGACAGTTTTGTATGGGCAGCGTCGCATCACGTGACATATTGTGTAAATCGGGATGAAAGTGGGGTTCATGTAGGGTTGCCACCCGTACTGTATTATATAGTATATATCGTGCTATATTTCAGTCCTTTGTACTATATGTTACAGAACAATAATATAGTACGAATAATACTATATTACTGCAGGATCGCGCTGGATGCAGGCTGCATACAACAAATCTCTTGGGGGTTGGGGAGGCCTATGTCGAGCAGTGGACTTCCTGCGGCTGATATGATGATGATGAATACTATATTTTCATAAGTAAGTAATTCACAGATTTACTCAGATTCTTATAATTATTTTAAAAATAATAAGACTAACCAAAAGTACGACTAATAACAAAATATACACATGAAAAAAGAAATAGGAGCTTAATTACCAAAAATAAATGTGTACCTACAATTATTTTCTGTAATTTCCCAATAGTACTATATTTTTTGCAATGTTTTAGATAAAATACTATTCTACCTTTAAAAAAAGGTGGCAACCTTAGGTTTATTACCTGTATTGCCACGTTATCTGGCTTTTTGTATCATTGGTTAATCAGTGTTTATTAGTTTTGAATTGGCGAAATTCATTAGTTTATTTATTGAATATGCACACGAAACATAAAAATGTTCTAAATGTTTGCCTCAAGAGTCTCGGTCTGATACACCCGCGACGTTTTAACTCCCACAGTGAAAGGTACTGTTAGTTTTCAATTAAAAAACGATTACATCTTCAAATAACGTTATTTTATCAACATAAACGAGTTTTTACGTCATTTTCGTACTATTTCGAGTTTCGATATTCTTTAGGTCTAGATAAAAAAATCACATACCTAGGTAGGTACCTATTTCATATTCACAAATCCTAATTAATATTGTTTTGACAATTACAATTGATGTGTGTGAATTTTAAACCTGTACTTAAAAAAATAATCAGACATTTTTTTTATATTTTTAAACGCGTGCAACGATTTTCACCAAATACCTATATCTACATTAAAAAGCCTGATTAAATTAGCTTCCAATAAAAAACACGCAATTAAATACGTCAATACGTCCCTCGTTTTGAAAACTAAAACAGCTAGGTAGGTACTTAATATTTTTCACACTTTTCACTTAAATATCAGTGGCATAACACTTGATAGAGTTTGTTAACCAAACCTAACAAAATATACCTACACATGGAAAAATAAATAGGTACTTACCTAATTACCAAAAATAAATGTGTACTATTTTTTTTCTTGAATTTCCCAATAGTACTATACTTTTGGCAATGTTTTGAAAAAAACACGATTTCACCTTCAAAAAAATGTGGCAACCCTACTAACTACATAGGTCATATAATAAAAAAAACATACCAATGATAACTTTAGTGCAAATCCAAATATTTTGAGACGAGCTGCTTCAAGATAACTTCGATCCATGTCGCACTGATAGGTACTTGTGAACAAATGTCTTTCTTTAACTGTGAGTTGCGAGCTACCAACCATGTTTTAATTACACAATTATTAACACAATATTGATGTTGATAAACAATCATATTTGTTTATAGCTCTACAGTGAGTAGTGACTACAGAAAGTGCCATCATCTATTCATAATAATGGAAGGACTAATAACGTAAAAAATATTATTATTTACGTGGTATCAATCAATAAAAACATCAGTATTATGCAAATATTTCTAGCTCATCCGGCAAACGCCGTATTTTTTTTTTATCGCGTTGAATAATACTTATCTGCCTATTCTCATAACTTTTAAACTTTCGCACGGATAAGGGACGGGCATGCAAATCACGCGGCCCTAGTTCGATCCCAACCGGCAGTACCAATGTGGATTCCACTTTGTGGAATTTATATGTATGTACTATTCAAGTGACTTACCATCTGCTAACGGTGAAGGAAAACATCGTGAGGAAACCCACATACCCTAGAAGAAATTCTATGAGTATGTCTGATCCACCAACCCGCACTAGGCCAGCGTGAGTGGATTGTGGCCAAACCCTCTCAGCTCTATAGTTAGAGGAGAGGAGACCAGAGCTCAGCAGTGGGATTTAATGGGTTGCTGATGATGATAAATTCTATAAAAGTCTACGTCATGATTCAATTAATCAATATTAATCATCAATATTAATTAAATACCTCATTCATCCGTGTAGTGACCGATTAAGAATACAAAATGTCACTACCCCATCTCAACCCATGGGTGTTGTAAAAGGCGACTAATTGAGTATCCTTATATAAGAGAAAATGAAAATTCATAAAAACCCTATACCAACCCGTCTTACAGCGTGGTTGGTATAGTAGGCTAAATTCCCTCCACATTCTTTGGAGGAGAACTGTGTCCAACAGTGGGAGATTTATGGGCTGTAATGATGATGATGAAAAAAAAATCAAAATTGTACTAAGAGTCGCAATAGAAACACGAGTCGTGTAAAGGAAAACTTGAATTATTATACTTTTTGTTGTTCTGAAAGAGTTTTTAAGACGACTAAAGGCCTGCGCTGAGTCCGGCACGACATGGCAAAGGATTTTTTCGTAGACAAATGATTTTTTTAACCCAATAGTGGGACGATTATGGGTTGAAATGACACATACGTCATAATTTTATTAAGTGCCTTATTTATTTGCCCGACGATTCAATCGAATGGCGCTGATGAGTTTTGTCATCATTATCATAACGTAACATGACAATGTAATTATAAAAGAAAAAAAAAACCGATTAAGAGCATGTCGGACCATGCTCAATGTAGGGTTCCGCAGCAAAATAGCGTATCTTCATAGCGCTTACGTCCTTCTGTTGAGAAGCGCCGTATTTCGGCAATAACTCAAAAATCCGGTCTTGTTCAAAATAATTTTGGTTGTTTTGTGATTTTATACAGATTTTTACCCGACTGCAAAAAAGGAGGGTAATGTTTTTCGCGCGTATGATTGTATGTAGGTATGTATGTAGGTATGTATGTATGTATGTGGGCATTTCTGTTCCAATGTGGCGGCGTTGGCGGCTTGAAGGCTTGGCTGATTTTAAAGTGTGAGGTATCATTTGTATTTTTCCCCCGAGTGACATAGGCTATACGACGTCAACAAAAAACCAATATGGCGGCCGTAAATTGTCAAAACAGACGCTTTTTTAGAGCTATTGCAATATGGGTATCAGATGAAAGCTAATTAATAGCCTAATTCAATTATATATGCACTAACTATTGCCCGCGGCTCCACTTGTCTCTTGTAACCTAAATAGCTTGACCGATTTTGAAGTGCAAGGTGTTTTAATATTCGTATTCATCCCCGAATCTCTATATCTATACTAATATTATAAAGCTGAAGAGTGTATTTGTTTGTAAGCTATATAACATCATGCTACGGCGTGCGAGGTTACGCTCTCATCGTTCTTTATTTTGCCACTGATCAGTTATGTGTAACAATTAAACAATTTTGATAAAACATTAAAATTAAGGTTGATCGCTAGAAAATGTGCTTTCAAACAAAATAAATAAAAAAGTTAATTTAACCGACTGCCTAAAAAGGACTAAAAATATGAAAATTCATAATTAAATAGGTACCTAAATAGCACTATCGAAATTCACAAAGTTATAATATACATAATAATTAATATTATTGACTCACAAAGCCTATTTTTTGGCAGGACAAGGCAGTTGGCTTTTTTTGTTTTTTTTAAATAAATACTTGTTAAATCTTACGTTTTTTCCAGAGGGACACACACAATTTTTGATATTTTCGGAACGTTTATTTCCGAAAATATTCACCTAATCAAAAAGTTATCCCACACAAGACACTAATTCTCCAAATTTCATCAATATACACTGAGTAGTTTTTTCACAAAAATAATATTTCACTTCCAATCAGTATAGTTTCTGAAATTAACGCATGCAGCAAACTTCAGGTTTATAATATTAGTATGGATAAGTCACGTATCAAGAGCCTTAATAACGGTGCTGCATCGGTCAGCGTACATGAGCCGTCACGGTTGGTGCGCAGAGTTAGATGTGTCGAGCTACATCTGCGGAATGAGACGAAATTTATTAGGGGGGAAACGGTCACTGTAGGTATTGGTCGCGTACTCGCGTCATACTCTAGGTTCGCTCTGAAGTTGCACCCCACTGCTGTATAACATTGTAAATGTTAATATAGCCTAAAATTTGTAACTATTTAGTAATCTGTACTATAACCTTCCACGATAAATGGGCTATCCAACACTAAAATGATTTTGAAAATCGGTTCAGTAGTTCCCAAGATTGAGACAACAAAAGTTTGTGAGTTTATGACATTGTAGGGGGTAATCTTGGGATGTACTATAACATCACGCTACGGCCAATAAAAGTTAGTTATTGTCCAAATAAAGAACAACGGTAGCGAAGACCCACGTGACTTCTAGTAGCTTACAAATATTTCATTTAAAAAGTTATAGTACATAACCTCATCGTCATGATCATTACCACCTATAAATGTCCCACTGCTGGGCACGAGTTTCCTCCAAAGAATGTGGAGGGAATTTAGCCTACTATACCACGCTGGCCAAATGGGTTGGTAATAGTTGGTATATGGTTTTGTATCGAATTTTCCTGTCACTCCCTTAGTCGCTTTGTACCACACCCATGTTGAAATGGGGTAGTGACATTATGTATTCTTAATCCGTCACTACACGTACATCTATAGTCTAATTTAGATTATTTTTGTTCGAAACCCTGTCGTAATTATGATAGTTTAACACAACAATGTAATACATAGTTATACATTCGCTAAAGCAGCTGAATGGTGTCTAGTTTTAAGATATGGTTTTACATTTGTTAACTTAGTGTAGCTAGTTGGTGAAATTACAGACATCAAACATGGTAATTTTCATATGTGAACATTTTTCTGTCTAACTGTACCATTTTAAGATAAATTTCAAAAGAAATACCTCAAGGGGCGATTCAATCCACCAAAATAATTATTTAAATGTAGATTTTTATCTCGCCCCGTGGCAAGGGATGAGTCACTACACCAAAATAATAAAAAAGGGGGCGAGTGGAGCATTTTAATCGCAAGGGGCGAGATCCACGGGGCAAGCCGAGGCTAAGCCACTGTATGTTTTGTAAATAAAATAAATAATAACATGTATTTGCTGATGAGTAGGGGCATCCAGCATTCACTCATTGGGGAGGGGGGGGGGTATTAAATAGTCAGCAACGGCAATAGCCTAAGTTATTTGCTTAAACTTAGGCTTAATTTACCGTCAGGTGGCCAATAAGACAGACAGCCGTATTACGCCGAAGTTTTAAACAGAGAAGAGATTTACTTAGATAGACTGGCCTGTTGGTCTAGTACTCTAGTGGTTAGTGACCCTGACTGCTAAGCCGGAGGTCGTGGGTTCGATCCCCACCCAGGACAAATCTTTGTGTGATGAGCATAAAGGTTTGTTCTGTGTCTGGGTGTAATTTATCTATAATATGTATGTATTTACAAAAAAAAAAATGTATTTAAGTAGTATATCAGTTGTTTAGTACCCATAACACAAGCAAATATAATTGCTTACTTTGGGACTAGATGGCGCTGTGTGAATGTGGTAGAATATTATTATTATTAATCTATAGACAATGTCATTGCTTAGCCCGCGTACGAATAGATGTTCATTTAAAAGAGATTTTTCTCAAACAACTGAAGAACTGTCTGAAGAATGAATATATATTGATAACCAACCGAATTATTAGTCATTTCATCGTCACGGAAGAAGACAGACAGCTACATACTTACACATAACTACTTATATGTAACTACTCAATAGACAAGCACTTGTAGTGAATCGACTTCCTTAGCTCGCTCTCAATTGCACCTGTCGTTTCCTACGTACAATTGAACAATAACAACAGCTGATTACGGATATATACATCTCTATATATATATAATACAACGCTGAAGAGTCTGTTTGTTAGTGGGTTGAATGCTAGGACCAATAACTACTGGTCCGATTTGAAAATTTAAGGAGGAAGGTCATAGGCTATATAATATCCCGTACGGTCAATAGGAGACGAGAAGTGGCCAAATAAAGAACGAAGTGGAAGCGAAGCCCCACACGATTTCTAGTATTCATTCATTCATTTCAACCCATAGACGTCCCACTGCTGGGCATGGGTCTCCTCCCAACACTGTGTAGGAGCTGTGCCCACCTTCTAGTATACATAGATAAAAATATGTCTGGTGTAGATTTAATTTTTTGAAAGAAAATGCCCGTTCTAAGGATTAAGCCGTGTCATGGAGAACTCTGCGTAGAGTAGGACGCCCTCCAGCTAGATGGACGGAGCGACGACCTACAAAAGGTCGCTGGTTCTTACTGGATGCGGAAGGCGGAGGACAGAGTGCTATGACGCGTCCAGCAGTGGACTGCAATAGGCTGAAATGATGAAGATGGGGAACTTTTAAGGTCAAACTACATTTAGCCGCACGGAATCGCAATTTCCTATGTTTCTATTCCGTTTTGTCACTTAGAACCTTCATTTACAAGACCGAGAACGCGGGAGAGGAATCGCGGGAAGAAAGGAATAATGCGATCGGCTCTTACATTGATCTCGCTCTATTAAGGAGGAGGGTAAGGAAATATTACATTACGAGGTGTTTTTAGGCCCGTTTCCTAGCGTAAATATAGCACGTGGAGTCTTGCAATTATTATATACTCTGAAGCTTCGTCAGTAGGATCCAAATGCTTACAGTTAAGTAATATGTTCATTAAGATCATCAAGGTTAAGCAACACTCAGCAAGGTCAGTCCATGATGGGTGACCGTTTGTGGCAATTTCATTCTCGAGCATGTCCGTGCTTCGGAAGGCACGTAAAGCCGTTGGTCCCGGTTACCACTTAATGAAAGAAATGAAAATGAAAAAATGGAAGTTGGAAGCCTTCTGGGCGACTTGACAAATTCCAAATTCCATTACCAGGTCCTGCCTCAAGCCCACACAATAAGAAGACTGTTAGGTTATGATAAGCACCAAGAATTATTTTAAAATACCAAGACACATTGACTCTAAGACATGTTTTCTCTGGTTGTATCAAATTGGATTATTATCAAACTCGGCGCAGTTTATTCATAAAGTCCGTGTGTTTATTTGTAGGTCCATCTGTTTTACAAAAGTAAACAAAATAACATTTTTAAAGGTACAATCTGTTTTCGCCTACAAAAGTATAATACTGTCTTAAACGTATTTTGCTCGTAAAATATGATTAGGCATTTGGTTGGACTAATGGTCTAGTGGTTAGTGACCCTGACTGTAATACTGGAGGTCGTGGGATCGATTCTTGCCCAGGTTTAATTTTTTTTTAAAGTAGCTATTTCACTTGTCGCCCTTCGCCTTAAATGACGGTTCTAGGTTCAGATAATGATAGAAGCATATAGGAAACTTTAAAATGAATCATGAATAATAGATTTTTCATTCGAGCCTGGCTTAAATTTGTCTCGTATGGGAACCGATCCCAAGACACTATCCAGCACGGCGATGCTAGTGGTTCGCGCAGTCAGGCCCTTACCTATTAGACAATATCCACCGGAATGTGTTCGACGTGATTTCCCATGGGAAAAATGTGGAACGTATTTTTTACAAGCGTGTTTTTTTTAATTTTACGTTTTACAAATGGTTTAATCAATTTATATAATTTCTACATATCTGTCATGACTAGTATAAAAAACTGCAAACTTCGAATCCCTTATTAAGAATATTGCACGCTCGGAAGAGTGTAAAAACACGGTAGAAAAAGAAAATGAGATCGAATTGAAAAGGCTCACTTGATAAAACAGGCCTAATAACGATATATTTTTAATTTCTTTATTCAGCAGATGCTGAATAAATTCTAGGTAAAGAAAGTTTTCTAGCTTTTCCGAGAGAAAGAACCCCTTTAAACTTTCTTTCACTCTCACAACAAGCCATTTCCACGAACAAGACGAGACAGGCATTCAATATTGTATGAAACTTACCTCATACAAATTTCCAACAGTTGTAGCGTCTCTCAATGCTATTTTGTCTTTATTCAGCTTTATGACACATTCACACATGGAAATTGTCTTGTAAATACTTTTTCAAAGCTATTTTGCTGAATTTTTGTTTTTTTACCTTAAAATAAGTCATGTCTAAATAGGTATCACCATATTATCAACCCATTAAGGTCCACTGCATTTAATATTTTTACGCAACGTAAAAGTAAAATAAGAATCTCTAGTTGCTTAGACATAATATATATATAACAGATTAGTAAGCTTATTCTTAATATCAATTGTTTTCATTTTTAATGTAATACTTAGAACTATTTGAATGTATATGGTATATGTACCTGTTTTAACTATTTGTAGTTGCTCCTAGTACAGGCATTTCAAACTTAAGCACTAATGTATTATTATTTTTAAGACTTTCTTGAAATTGTACCTTTTCTTAAATTGAATAAACATTTATTTATTTATTATATAGCATCACGCCTTTTTCCCCGAAGGGGTAGGCAGAGGTGTTTCAAACCCACATTTCGCCAGCTATGTTTGGTCCCATGAAATAGGGGGCGAGCCTATTGTCATCAACCGGGAGCATTTGTATTCCAAAAATCTCCGGAAAAATCTCAATACTGAAATTTCATGATAGAAAAGTCCAATACCATTTTCACCCGACCCGGGAATCGGACCTCACACAGCAGTCGTATACACTTCCCGCTGCGCCACCGTGGCAGTTGCTTAGATATTCTCTCAATTTTAGATGTACATTAATTAAAGATAAAAAACAAAACAAAGCGATAAACCAAAAAAAAAACAAAATAAAAAAAAACGAAAACTCAAATTTACAAAAAATCAAAAAACTCATACCTACTAAAAGTTAAACATAAGTGTAGGTATACGGTATGCTATTACACCGGCCTTGGTCACAAGCTGACCACGACCGGTGTAACCTGGTCGAAACGTCAAGCACCATAAGCTATGTAAATACCTAAATCATAATCGCGTGAATTCCCGTTTAAAATCAATAAATATTATTATGCAACGCGAAAGTTTAAAAGTAAATACGGTATGCTGCTCTGCAAGCCCCACCCGAAAAGGCTACCATCTCAGCATGAGCTGGGCAAGGAATACCCAGTGCGCCAGTGTAGATTTTCAGTAGGCCACCGCTATTATATAGGTGACGTACTCAAAACTGGCTAACTTATTTTCCAGCAAATTTTGACTTTTTGAGTCATTGAACTTCTTTTGTATAAAAACACATCTATCTTTAACCTCTCCTCTTTTTCCAGCTAACTTCGTCTGATTGAACTACTAGGTAACCACAAAACACACTACGAGGGGTAGTGTTAACAAACGTTGGTCAAAATAACAATTCAGCGAAAAACAGAACCATATTTGTGTGTACTGTTTTTATTTATAGTTGAGCCAATACCATCCTGTATCCGGCAGTGTGTTTATTGACATTGCACTTGTGAACGAATCCGTCCATGTTTGTTTATAGAGTTTTAAAACCGGATTAAATAAGACGTAACGTAAACGAAGAAAAACGTAAACTTACTGAAGGAAATTGTACAGAGTTAATTGAAACATTATTGTTGATAATTTGTTTTGTACACGTGTGTGAGAAATTTGAATTGTACTGAATGCACGTAGTCTCTAGGTATCAATAAACTATTTTTAACAAAAAAATATTAAAACGACTTCAAATCAGTACTAAAAAGCGAAAAATAAACTGAATTAGATATTTAATTCCAAGCTAAAAAATACCTACCTACCTGTTTAAAGTATAATACCCTATTACTAATCTGTTTGAAGTCGTTGCCAAGCCTAAAGAATCAAATACATACAGTCGAACATATAACCTCCTCCTTTTTTGAAGTCGTTTAAAAACTAGTAAGTATTAGCGCTGCTGAAATTATAGAATATTATTATAGATTAGCTGTGCCCGCGACTTCGTTCGCGTGGACAACTAATCTCACATTCATGGAGTTTTTTTTTTTTTTTAGGAAACCCTGATACTTTTTCCGAAATCAAAGAAGCCTAAGTTACTCCTTGTGACATCAGCTATCCGTCAGTGAAAGTCCCGTCGAAATCGGTCAAGCCGTTCCAGAGATTAGTCGGAACAAACAGACAGACAAAAATTGTAAAAATGTTATTTTGGTAAATGTAGGTACCGTACATTCATAATGCATGATGTTGTAAAAAGCGTTTATTTTAATATTACAAACAGACACTCCAATTTTTTTTATTTGTATAGATTATTATAGATTCGGTCCGTGTAGAGACGGATTAAGAATTCATACTGTCACTATCCCATTTCAATTCGTGTGTCGTACAAGGCGACTAAGGGAGTAAACCTTTAGCAGACAAGAGCACTACCTTGAAAAGGAAAATTCGATACAAAACCCTATACCAACCCATCTGGCCAGCGTCGTATAGAAGGCTAAATTCCCTCCAAAATTTTTGGAGGAGACCCATGCGCAGCAGGGTGACTTTTAAGAGTTGTAATGATGATGATGATGATTTATAGATTGCATCAGACTAAATATTAGAATTGAATGGAATTCCAGCTTATATATGAACACATACGTACTGTTCAAACAAATTAATCTCTTCACAACCATTATGCTCAAATAAAGACATTTTAAGTGTTTGTTTATGCGATAAACTAATAATATTAAACTTGTATCGTTTGTACTTATTAAAAGTAGAACTTAACTAATAAATTTTTATTCAACAAGATTTGAGATTTCAACTGTAGAATAGGAATAAACACATTACCCTGTAGGCCACTTTGCTTTCAATGTTTTGAAATTAAAGATATAGTTCTAAATTATTTACATATAATAATTATTAATTATATTTTAGCTTACATAGTTCATCTCATCATTCTCTCATACATAGTTCAATAACATAGAATTAATTAATTAATAAAGTACTAATTAGCACAGTTGCGTGCGACTGAGTTGATAGGTAATCAGAAAGGGTTCTATAAAAAACCCTAAGGGCTAATTGTTATTGTAGGTATATCCTATTGTTATTAATGTACCTATCCAGCAGTAATCCATGTACTAAATAAATAAATAAAAAAAAAAAAAAAAAAATTATTAATTATGCCAAACACTTAAATTATTTACATATAATATCTTTGTGTTCTTTCCACGCATTGCAAGTGAAGATTATTTAATTTTTGAGTGGTGTAAGTTGTTTGCCGATGTCCGCGTAGTGACGGATTAAGAATACATTTCTATATAAATCTAATTACAGTTGATGTCGTACAAGGCGGCAAGCAGATAAGAGCACTGCGAGAAAAGGAAAATTCGAAACAAAACCCTATACCAACCCATCTTTTTTTTTTTTTTTTAAACAACGCCCGCACTAGGGAACAAGCCCTTGTCGTGGGGAGCTTTACAAACATGGAACTAACGTACACAAAGTACACCCAGACTAGAAACAAATATCTATGAATCACACAAATATTTGTCTCGTGGGAATATTCCGATCTGTCCCCCGGTGGGACAGGTGGGAAAAAAAAGTTTGGTCTGTCCCACCGTTGCTCATGGTGGGACAGATCGAACTTTTGTCACTGCTAAAAAGTTCGATCTGTCCCACCGTTGCTCACGGTGGGACAGATCACTTTTATTTCCTGTTTGTCCCCCCATAGAATTTAATTTAATTCTTAAAGGTAAACCTTTTTATGGATTCAATAAATGACTACATTAAATAAAAGAAAATAATAAATAAATAAAACTCTTTATATTAAAACATATGGTTGAGACTAATTTACACACAATTTTCGTTTTCAAAAAGCCGGCTTTTAGGAATTCACTTGGTGCAAATTAATAATAATAGTATTCTACCACATTTACACAGCGCCATCTAGTCCCAAATTAAGCAATTATATTTGCTTGTGTTATGGATACTAAACAACTGATATACTACTTAAATACTTTTTTATTCGTAAATACATACATATTATAGATAAATTACACCCAGACACAGAACAAACCTTTATGCTCATCACACAAAGATTTGTCCTGGGTCTCCACCCATCGAACCCCTCCACCACCTCTGGTTTAGCAGTCAGGGTCGGTAACCACTAGACCAACAGGCTTTAGGTGAAATGATTGAATATTGTTATAGTAATAACTAAATAAAAAGTTTCAAAGTTACCTATTGAAAATTATCAATGAACTGGGAAGAAATCACAGATAGGTAAATTCATATTATATATACTTTGTGTGTACCTTGTTAACAATTTCAAACGTCGCGATATTTGAAATTGTTAGCAAGTTTTAATGTTTTTTTTTAATTATTATTTTACCACATTCACACAGCGCCATCTAGTCCCAAATTAAGCAATTATAATTGCTTAATTTGGGACTAGATGGCTTAGCAGTCAGGGTCACCAACCACTAGACCAACACGCCAGTCAAAAAATGTAAATGATTAAAAACCCTGGAACAATATACAATTAAAATAATTAAATTTAAGATTTTTTATTTAATAACGGATTTAAGAACGGAAAACTACTAAAGAAAGCAGGATACAGGCATCATCAGTTGCACGTGCACGCAACTGCCAGCCTGATAATATTTAATAATAATAAAAGATTTTAACATTGTCGTGGATCCCTTCAAATATGTATTATTATTATCTCGTCGATTTCATGTTTGCCATCGGCGACCATTACAAATTGACAGCTTAGCTTTTAATATCATTGCCGATAAAAAAAATATAATTATTATGAGATATGAGTATTCAGTAATATGCTAATTATGTAGGTAATCAATAATTATGATTCTTTTATGTATGTATGTATTCTTTTATGTAGGTACCTATGTAAATAATAATTGATAAATGTTTATTTATTGAAACACGCGCATAGTTTGTATACAATTAAATATAAGATAATTATCTTACATAAATTACTACCTTCCACCCGCGGCTCAGCTGTATGTATGTTCGTCGGTGTGGTCAAATCGCCCTTTATATGTGTGCAAAGTTTCATATCGATTGGGATAACGGTCTCGAGTTTTAGGTTTTATAAATAACATTTATTTTTATTATTGTAGTTTATCATATTATTAGATTTTAGATTTTCGGCAAAAGTACTAAGACTAGTACTTGCCTAAAAATTATTCATGAAGCTTTATTATAGAAAATACTATGTATAATCACTACTTAGTATAAAACAAAGTCGCTTTCTCTGTCCCTATGTATGCTTAAATCTTTAAAACTACGCAACGGATTTTGATGCGGTTTTTTTTTAATAGATAGACTGATTCAAGAGGAAGGTTTATAGGTATAAAATATATACCACGCGGGCGAAGCAGCGGGCGAATATGTACAACATCAGTGTCAAGTGCAGTTTGTGCCTGGTGAAATTACTATCAGTCATTTATTAGAATAGTTAATATTTAATTTAACTACTTTTATTTATCGGACTGTCGCTAATTTATACAGAAAAGAAAGAAATGCTCTTATTGTTCGTATTTTATTATTGTCGCTAAGTTGAAGTAAGTTAAATCAGAAGACTAATAAGTACCTAGTTAAAGTAGTAACACCTACTGTGGTTTATTAAACTATGAAAAATAAAATAAAAATTTATAATTTTTAAAAATAAAAATGATTATATTTATTTATTTATTTTATTTATATTTATTATACAATATACTACAAGCACACTTTTTATACATATTTTGCCTTGGTCAAAAACCTCTAGGGGTTTATCCGACCGAGGCGAGCCGCTTTATCCTTGTGTACAATAATTTTGGAGGTAATAATGCTTACATTTATACTTAAACTTTCTTTCATTCTCTCTATACAACACTTGTAACTCTTCTGGGAGCCCGAAACCCATGCCATTTATAATTTAATTTAGGCAATTACTTAAATCTTAAAAGAATTATATAAAATTCTATGAGGGGACAAACAGGAAAAAAAAGTTCGTTTTGTCCCACCGTTGCTCATGGTGGGACAAAACGAACTTTTTGATAGTGAAAAAATTTAATAGTTTCATTAATGCGTACCTATTCAAAGAAAAACGAGTCTAAAATTAAGTACTATAAACGCATTTTTTCCGTGAGCTATGCAATGCAATTGCGTCGTTATTTCGAGAACACAATTTATAGGTTCAAATGTAAACGACGCCGGAGTTGGTTGCAGAACGAGTGAATGTCCCAACTCCCAACCTCAAAGTTGTGACCTATTGCGACAACAGCGGTCTGCTGAACTATTCTAAATATCAACATGTACAATACAAATAAAGGAATCTTGGCATTTCATACTCGTGATACGCTTAATGCCACTATTTATTTCCGATAACAAATGTTTTAAACATAGATTTGTGTGTTACAAAATACGTCACACACTCACCTTTTATCCATAAAACAAAATTGAATAAGTAAATATAATTAAAAAAATGTAATAACCCGACTGCAAAAAATCAACAGAGAGCAACGCACTGAAAAGACCGAAAAATTATTGTAATATTATTATACCTGATTAAATTTAAATACATAACATATGTATATATTTGTAATCTCCATTTGATTCCCTTTATTTTGATACTCTACCTACTCGACAGGTTTGGTTAAAAAAAATAAAATTGAACTTCTTACAATTTGGCGTCAAAAGCCCACCGTTTAAGTCTTTTTATTCTTAAAACCTATCTAAGGACACTTGGGTTTTCTAGAATTAGAATCTTAGAATTTCTTAATTGTCAAAATCCATCCAGCCGTTTGGAAGATTCGTGGGAATAAAGAAATTTACAAACTGTTACATTGCATACTTTTGAAGTTATTGATAATATCGGTAAACGCGGGTAGTTGCGGTTGAACTCGGCGAGCGCGTGTCGCTTCGTTCTCGTTCACTTTTGCCGTGTGCTCTAGACAACTGTACGTGCGCACGGTCTTCGTAAATAAGTCGTTATCTGAACAGCATATTCGATTCGATTCTATAATATAAATTGCTCTCATTGTGGAAGTGCATAATTCTACTGCCGAACTAGGCATTACTAAGATATATCTAAATGAATTGTGACCCCGTCATCGGGTAAGTTGTGCATTTATTGGTTAAAGTTGTCCTCACTCATCAAACACGTTGATATTGTATGTAATCATAATGTAATCATCCTTTTTATTTTAAACTAGTGCTTCGCTACTTACTTTCTTCATCATAGTTGTATCCCTGTAATTATATCATGATGTGATGAGCTATATATAATTAGAAACATTACTTTCATATACCTACATGGTGTCATAATAATATTTCCGTTAGGTATTCTTATTCTGTGAGTCCTTCCGCTTGGCTATAAACCGTGACTGCCGCACCTTTGAACATTACTTTATATAATTAAGTATGTACTTACGTATTTGAATCGTTCGCTTGCTTCTATCACTGGTCTGCAGTCACGGTGCGAGTATGGACAATAACTCATTGTCCACGTGTACGTGATTCCAGGGTTTTAAGTTCGTACTTACTTGTCTGGAGAAGTCGAGGTCCCGCTGCCTGATTGTCAGCTGTAGACATTCCTCCTACCACGACGAGTACCTACAGGAGGGATTTATTTACTTGGCTGGAGAAGTTGAAGTCCCGCTGGGTCCCGGATTGTCTACTCCAGATATTCATCCTATCAGTGTCTACAGGAGCGTGTCAGAGTGTCTACAGGAGCGTACGATTCTATTTTGTATAAATATCAGTGCAAGTCTAGATACTTACTTATAAGTTAGGGTGACGAACCCATTTCCTATTCTTCAAAATAAAATTATTTTTTATGTTTATTTCTTTCGTTTTATTTTTATTAATTACGTTTAGACGTAACAGTGGCGCCCGAATCGTGGTTCTTAGAAGTATTTTAGGCTTGCACTGACGTTTTTTTTTTAAAAGTTGTTTTCTTTGGTGATGGTCTTTAGTCACGGTTTTCTTGTGTGAAACGATATTGTTTCGGTCTAATATATACGTGTGCTGTTAACATGTTTTATTATGATCGTATAATATGGTAGTTCTATATAAAAGTTGTTTATATACCTAACTATTTTTTTTTGAAGCATTTAATTTTTTTTAAATTGTTTGTTCTAAAATTCGGTTTCTGTTGCTTTGACTACCCACTAATAAACAAAATCGTTTTATATATATATTTTTTTGTAACGGATTGGACATATTTTTTTTTTTAAGTATTCATACAATTTCTTATTACACACACCGGATTTTGTAATTTGTTGTCTAGTATGTTTGTCGTTCTTTGACAACATTTTGGCGTTATTATTTTAGGTACCGTTTATGTGGTAGGGTTTTTTTTTTACTAATAATTGCACAACACACCAGATAACGATTACCTACAACTATTCTTGCTTAAATTTTTTTTTTTTATTCGGGTCTTTATAATAATTCTTAATTATTTGATATTGGCGTTCCTTACCAATAAATATGTCTAAACAAATTAAGTTTTTATCTTTACAAAAAACGGAGCTCGAATATGAAGTTGAGATTAGAGGTGAGGTACCGGCTGATAATGTTCAGGATCTTAGAAAGCAAATTATAAAACAAGTTAAGAGTCTTCCTTCTGAGGATATATTAGAGTCTCATCTAGAGGTTTTTGATGATATCGTGGGTGCTAAAGACAGCTTATTGAAATTAAAAACTAACGTGTTATCTCTAAAAACTAAATACGATAAAAATTTATTTAATAGATGCGAAAACCTTGCTCACCATATATATCACCGACTTAATAGAATACAACCTGTGAAGACGGAAGACACGGTTGAATATAAGGGTTGCTCTCAAAAACTACAGGCTTTCTATAAGGAGTTGGCTTCTTTCGGTACAACTACGTCCACTAATAGCGAATCAGATGACTTACCTGTATCTAATATTTCGGTCAGCTGTGATCGGGGTATCGTCGCGGAATTCGCTAAGTTAAAATTTGATGGAAAATCGTGTGTCCGTGCGTTTATCCAAGAAGTTGACGAACGTATAAAAGCTAGAGATATTAAGCCAAATCGTGTTTTGGCTTATGCTTCGGAGATATTCACAGGTGACGCTTTGCACTGGTTCCGTAGCGTTCGTAATTCAATAGTTTCTTGGGAACATTTGGTTACTTGTCTAAAGAGAGATTTCGTACAATTTGACTATGATTATAGACTAATGAATGAAATACGCTTACGTACTCAAGGGGAATCGGAGCCTATTATTATATATTTTGCTATAATGGAGGGTATGTTTTCAAGACTGTCCAAGGTAGTTAGTGAAGAGGAGAAACTGGAAATATTACTACATAATATAAGACCATGCTACGCTAATACATTGGCCTGTTCATCAGAGATTAAAACTATTTTAGAACTACGTACTTTATGCCGTAATTTTGAAAATTATCAGACTCGCGTTTTACAATTTAAAGAACCCCCTAAAGTAACATCTGATACGTTGGCACCTGAATTTGCTTATGTTAGACCTACTACTAGTTCTGTTTCTTCTTATACGGCTTACAAAAGCGGTAAAAATTATAACACTAGTGCAATTAGTACTGCTCAGGTTGATGCGATGGAAACTAAAACCACGGCTTCTAACTCTGTATACTGTCCTAGGTGCCGGTCTAATTCACATTCATTGAAAAAATGCAAGCAACCTAGGTTCATAATTTGTTTTAAATGTGGCAAAAAGGACTTTCGTTATCCAGATTGCCCCATCTGTAATAGTACTTCTCAGGATTCTTCTTCAAAAAACTAGTTAGTGATTGTAGCAACTTAGCAAAATTTGATTACAATGAGTGGAACAGCTGGCTTAACTTTATAAATAAATTTTTCACCACCTACAACACTGTTGCTGCAATCAAAAATTATTTTCCTTCTAATGATCCTAGGCCTTATGTTAAGGTAAATATTAGAAACAACTCTTTAGCTATATATGGTTTATTGGACTCCGGTTCTGCTGTGAGTATTATAGGTAACGACTTACATCTACATCTAAAGAAATACTTTTTACAAATTGATAATTCTGATATTATAACCATCACCGCTGCTGGTGGCCAATCTATGCAGTCATTGGGTTTTATGCCTTTGCCTTTGATTTTTAATGATAAATGCGTCGTAATAAAGGCTCACGTTGTGCCAGAAATTAAAACGTCTTTAATTCTAGGCATTGATTTCTGGACTAAGTTCGAGATATTTCCTAATAACATTAAAGACATAAAACTTCTTACTAATGATAATCCTTGTTTATTAGAAATTTTTAAACCTACTGTCACACAGATCTCTAAGAATACCATAGGGAAGTCCTACGATTCTCTTGAAGTTTCTCAAAAAGCGCAAATTGACGACATAATTGAACAATTTAAACAAGTTTCCTTCGAATTAGTGGGTCTCGGGAAAACACACCTGATAGAACACCGAATAGACACAGGTGATGTGGCACCTATTAGGCAAAGGTATTATCGCATGTCACCTGAACGAAAGAGAATTATAATCGATCAGGTAGATGAAATGTTAGCTTTAGACGTAATAGAGCCCTGTGAAAGTCCATGGTCTTCTCCTGTACTCGTGGTAGACAAAAAAGACGGCAAACCTCGTTTCTGTTTGGATAGCAGGAAGTTAAATTCTGTTACTAAGAAAGACGCTTATAATTTACCCTACGTTTCGGAAATCTTAGATAACCTTAGGGACGCTAAATTTTTTTCTAGCATAGACCTGTCTAAGTCGTTTTGGCAGATCCCTATTTGCGCAGCTGATCGTGACAAAACTGCTTTCTATGTACCTGGTCGGGGCACCTTTAGATTCAAAGTTACTGCTTTTGGATTGTCCAATGCTCCAGCTACTCAACAGCGCTTAGTTGATACTCTTTTTGGTCCTGAATTTGAACTGAAAGTTTTTAGCTATCTTGATGACGTAGCAATTATCAGTAATTCGTTTCAGGAACACGTCACACTATTGCGCCGCGTTCTAGGGAAACTGAAAAATGCTAATCTTACCGTAAATCTAGCAAAGTGTCAATTTTTTAGAAAAGATTTACGCTATTTAGGTTACATTATTGACGAGCATGGTCTTCGTACTGACCCGGCTAAGGTTGAAGCCATGCGCAATTTTCCCATTCCTACCACAAAAAAGGATGTTAAGAGATTTCTAGGAACGGCCTCCTGGTATAGACGTTTCGTGCCGAACTTCAGTACGATAGCTGGTCCTCTTAATAAGCTAACTTCTAGTGGGAAAAAGGCATCTTCTTTTGAATGGACCTCGGAAGCTGACAAGGCTTTTCATAGCTTAAAGTCTCACCTAGTGAATGCACCTATATTAGCTTGTCCTAACTTCGATTACCATTTTGATGTTCACACAGATGCAAGTGATTTCGGTGTAGGTGCAATGCTTTCTCAAACGATAAATGACGAGGAACATCCTATAGCATATATGAGTAGGTCTCTCACTGGAGCTGAACGCAACTACAGCGTTACTGAAAGGGAGGCTCTCGCTGTTCTTGTCGCATTAGAATATTGGCGTTGCTATCTGGAAAACGGTAAAACTTTTACAGTTTATACGGATCATTCCGCACTCAAGTGGTTTTTGTCCCTTTCTAATCCAACCGGTCGCCTCGCCCGTTGGGGTGTAAGACTTTCCTCGTTCGATTTTGAAATCAAACATCGTCGAGGCAAGGATAATGTTATACCGGATGCCCTATCTAGATGTGTACCAGTGTCTGCCCTACAAGCTCCAGACGAGACACCCGCCACTTCTGCAGACGCTTGGTATTTGGATATTTTTAACGGATGTACTCATAACCAAATAAAATATCCTAACTACAGAGTTGAGAGAAATGTGTTGTATCGGTTTATGAAAGGTAAAAATCCACTTACTTCAGAATATGAGTGGAAGGAAGTTGTTCCCATGGAATTACGTGAAAAAGTTATTAGCGACAATCACTCTGAACCGACAGCTGCTCATTTAGGCATATTTAAGACGTATAAACGTCTCCTTTTGAAATATTACTGGCCTGGTATGTATTCAGATGTGGTGAAGTTTATTGGTGAATGTAGTGTGTGCTTAGCCTATAAACATCCCGCTCATAACACCCTAGGAAAAATGGGCCGTCCTAAAGACTGTGCCCGGCCTTTTCAAACACTTTCTATAGATCTTGTGGGTCCACTACCCAGTAGCAGGAAACAGAATAATTACATTCTAGTAGTTAATTGTTGTTTTTCCAAATATTGCCTAATATTTCCTCTACGACAAGCTACTGCTGTCGCTGTCTGTAAGCATCTCGAGGATAACGTTTTTCTAATACATGGAATTCCTCAAACTATAATTATGGATAATGGGACACAGTTTGCAGGTCGAGAGATGGAAGCATTATTAAAAAAATATAAAATACCTAAAGTGCATTTCACTCCTAAATATTCGCCTCAGATTAACAACGTGGAGAGGTATAATAGGACGATAGTCACGTCTATATCTACTTTCGTAAATGATGATCACAGAAGTTGGGATGTTAATTTACCTAAGATTCAATTCGCTATTAATAACTCTGTGAATGAAGTCACAGGTTTCACTCCATCATTTTTGGTGCATGGAAGAGAATTAGTCACTTGTGGTTCTCACTACGTTGATAATGACAACAGTAATGAGATCCTATTTCTACCTCGGGATATATATGCTGAGAATTTAGGTCACTTAGCCGGAATATTTAATCAAGTACAAGCTGCTCTTTGGCGAAGTCATCAGAAATCATGTCAACGTTACAATTTACGTCGTAAGGATGTTGAATTTAATGTAGGTGATGTCGTATGGAAGCGTTGTTTCTTTCAAAGTGATAAGGGTGCACGTTTTAGTAAAAAGCTGGCACCTAAATTTGAAAAGTGCAAAGTAACTGAAAAGAAGTCTCCACTCGTCTACGTGTTGGAGGACATGAAAGGCCGTAACCTAGGAGTTTGGCATGTAAAGGATCTTAAGTTAAAGTTAATGTCCTAGTAATCCTAATTAGATTTTGGTATTAAAGTTCAGTTCGTACATAGTAACACTACGGATTTTATCTTACTTACCAAGTAAAATCCTTATCTGGGGAGGGGGGTATTGTTACATTGCATACTTTTGAAGTTATTGATAATATCGGTAAACGCGGGTAGTTGCGGTTGAACTCGGCGAGCGCGTGTCGCTTCGTTCTCGTTCACTTTTGCCGTGTGCTCTAGACAACTGTACGTGCGCACGGTCTTCGTAAATAAGTCGTTATCTGAACAGCATATTCGATTCGATTCTATAATATAAATTGCTCTCATTGTGGAAGTGCATAATTCTACTGCCGAACTAGGCATTACTAAGATATATCTAAATGAATTGTGACCCCGTCATCGGGTAAGTTGTGCATTTATTGGTTAAAGTTGTCCTCACTCATCAAACACGTTGATATTGTATGTAATCATAATGTAATCATCCTTTTTATTTTAAACTAGTGCTTCGCTACTTACTTTCTTCATCATAGTTGTATCCCTGTAATTATATCATGATGTGATGAGCTATATATAATTAGAAACATTACTTTCATATACCTACATGGTGTCATAATAATATTTCCGTTAGGTATTCTTATTCTGTGAGTCCTTCCGCTTGGCTATAAACCGTGACTGCCGCACCTTTGAACATTACTTTATATAATTAAGTATGTACTTACGTATTTGAATCGTTCGCTTGCTTCTATCACTGGTCTGCAGTCACGGTGCGAGTATGGACAATAACTCATTGTCCACGTGTACGTGATTCCAGGGTTTTAAGTTCGTACTTACTTGTCTGGAGAAGTCGAGGTCCCGCTGCCTGATTGTCAGCTGTAGACATTCCTCCTACCACGACGAGTACCTACAGGAGGGATTTATTTACTTGGCTGGAGAAGTTGAAGTCCCGCTGGGTCCCGGATTGTCTACTCCAGATATTCATCCTATCAGTGTCTACAGGAGCGTGTCAGAGTGTCTACAGGAGCGTACGATTCTATTTTGTATAAATATCAGTGCAAGTCTAGATACTTACTTATAAGTTAGGGTGACGAACCCATTTCCTATTCTTCAAAATAAAATTATTTTTTATGTTTATTTCTTTCGTTTTATTTTTATTAATTACGTTTAGACGTAACAAAACATACAAGATACGCGCGATAAACAATACCCGTCCTGACAGTCCGGGTAAAAATATAAGCCACCTACGGCAAGAGCTTGAAACGGCTGCACGAATTTTAATAAAACATGTCGAAGAACAGTCACGATCATGTCAGCTTTCAAACAAAAATAATCGGATCAAAATCGGCCCATTCGTTTCAGAGCTAATTTTCTACTCCTTAAACATTTTTACAGGTGTCTGTGGAAGATTGACAATCCGGTAGTTCGCGACTATGAAAAGTTTGAGAAGAGAGTCGAAAACCTATTAAATTTAGCCTAATCTAGTGTAGATATAGGTTTTCGACATTGTGGTTTTTAACCGTTAAGACATTTGAATAAAACAGAAATCTGCAATCATTGAAGACCGATCACTAATCTCATATTTTTAGGTCACTTAAACTCCAAAAAACTACATAAAAAACAAAATGCCTAACCTTTCAGCAGCTTACTGAATAATAAGAACCTTGACACGTCATTACTCATTATGTCACCATTCAAATCTCAGCGAGATACCGTTTTACAAAAAACTCACCCAAAACCGGAAGATCTTGTTTCTCATTTAAAGAAACTGACCTTAACCACGGCCAACCGGCTCCTTCTCACTTTGTAACTGTATCGTTTATTTTAGTTATTTGTATGTATGTTTGTATTTATGCGATGGTAGTTGAATGGTTAAGTAATCGGCATGCAAATCATGTGGTCTGAGTTCGATTCCAACCGGCGCTACAAAGTGGATATCACTTTGTGGAATTTATATGTACTAGTCAAGTGACTTGCCATCTTGTGACGGAGAAGAAAAACATTGTGAGGAAACCCACATACCCTAGAAGTAATTCTAAGTGTATGTCTGATCCAGCAACCCGCACTAAGCCAGCGTGTGTGGATTTTGGCCTAAACCCTCACGGCTCTCTAGATAGAGGAAAGGAGACCCGAGCCCAGCATTAGGACATTAATGGGTTGCCGATAATGTTTGTCTGTTAAACTCACAATCCTATCCTATCCCAGTAATTAAAAGAGTTGCGATAAAAATAATTATGAGATTTTGGTGTAGTTAGATTGAATTAGCACGAATTAGAGACATCGACGCTGTCTTGAAAGTGTATTCTAGACGATTCAGTGACCCGCAAGACAATTATTAAAAGTAATGCAGAAGATATGTCAGAACCGTAGCAGGTGGAAGGAAATAGTCTCTGCCTGCCCCACTTTTGGGAAAAAGGCGTGATCTATATGTATGTATGTAATAGTATGTATCAATGTAAGTTACGAGTATTTGTAATGTGGAATTCAAGCGCTATCCCAACGTACTTTAGTGGTATCTTGGCTGGCAAATCTATTTTTAATACATACTTTCATTTAAAAAAAAAACCTCTTTAATCAAAAATTTTAAACTCGCAAATATTACCTCTATGAACTATTAGTATATTCATTGGAGGTATTTTTATAGATAAATTGAGACTATACCAACCTAATAAAAATTTGCATAAACAGTCCAGTTATACATAAATATATTATAGGCGTGGTTAGTTTATAATCATGCTTCCATATATTAATATTCATTGATTGGACATTTACCGTAATCGTAAGTATTTAACTCCTTCATTAATGGTTTCGGACGTTTTAATAACACTACATGTGTCAGCTATTGCCTACTTTGAAGTAAATTATACCTTTTAATATGTCTGTGTAGTGATGAATTAAGAATACATAATGCCACTACCCCATTTTAACCCGTGGATGTCGTAAAAGGCGACTAAGGGAGTACAGAGCAGGGTTTCCCAACCTTTACTTCGCTGAGCCTCCCCGAACCCAAAATTATATTTTCATTCCCTTAAGTTTCAACAAAATTAAGAAACATATTTTTTTATCACCTAATTTTTTTATTTGATTTTCAATTAGGTACAATACCTACAGATACGACATATATGGTTTTCGGAAATGTAAACGTACCTATTACGCCCCCTGAGATTTTTTAAGCCCCCCAAGGGAGGCGTGCACCCCTGGTTGGGAACTCCTGGTATAGGGTATCGTTTCGAATTTTCTTTTTCTCGCAGAGCTCTTGTCTGCTTAAGGTTACTCTCTTAGTCGAATTTTCTGACACCCACGAGTTGAAATAGGGTAGTGATTACGTATTCTTAATCCGTCACTACACGGATACAACGAAGTATATCAGTATTGTAATTATTTGTGTAAGTTGCGCCTGATTTCCAAAGAAATAAAATTAAAATAAAATGTTAATATATTTTTTTTAATCGAAACAATAAAAATTCGAAATCACTTTATTCTGCCGACCAAAATTTCTCCACAAAGTAGAGCAGTAAGTCACAAAAGTTTCTCTTAAATTGAGATTTCAGAAATCAAAACCGATATGTTATATTACTATATCATGTTCACAAAAAAATATTACTAATAAAGATCAAAATACAATTTTAAACTCACCTCATCAAGCCTAAGTGGTTCGTCAAGCCCGGCGGCCAACCTCTCTCTCTTCTCACGTTCTTTCCTCTCTTTCTTCTCCCGTTTCCGTCTCTCTTTCTCCCCGTCCCGTTCTTCACCTCCGCCGACGTCGCCGCCCGTCAACACAGCGGATTTTTTCATAAAATTAAACATGGCGGCTTGGCTCTGTAACAAAAAGTTTTTATATCATCAATCTGATTGTAAAATATAAAAGCCTACTTCAAGTACGTTCATCATCATCATCAGCAACCCAATAAGTCCCACTGCTGGGCTCGGGTCTCCTCTCCTCTAACTAGAGAGCTGAGAGGGTTTTAGGCCATAATCCACTTGGTGGATCAGACATACTCATAGAATTTCTTCTAGGGTATGTGGGTTTCCTCATGATGTTTTCCTTCACCGTTAGCAGATGGTAAGTCACTTGACTAGTACATATAAATTCCACAAAGTGGAATCCACATTGGTTCTGCCGGTTAGGATCGAACTCAGACCGCGTGATTTGCACGCTGGTCCCTTATCCATTCAGCCACCATCGCTTTTATGTCATATCAAGTACGTTATAGTAGGTACTTAAATCTTTTCCGAAATTTATTCAATTTATTTTCCGCTTATAAGAAATGTCTTCCTCTAGATAAATGGCTTCATAAGTGTCAACCATTGGTATTACTTCTTACCATTGATTACCATACGTGGCCACAATAAAGACTCAAGACAATAGTCCATAGACTACGGCACCTATAACTTTGATTTACTCAGTACTCAGAAGTCTTTGTTGGGTCATTCGCTTTGTACTCAAGATGCCGACGTATAAATATGATTGACGGTATAATTTCGAGTTTATTTTGAGCTCCGAGATTACTTTGTAGTTTTGTTTTGAAGTTTGTATGACGAAGAGTTGGGTGGGTGGTTTTTGGAAGCGCTTAATATACTTTAGACTGGCTTCAGCCCGAGACATCGCACGTATTACTAAGGAATAGTATCCCATAATTATGTTAATTTTAAACAGAGTATATTATGTTTGTATTTTTTCTTTAACATGTATTGAACTGATTTGTGTGAACAAGTAACAACATGCATCACGCCTGTTATCTTCAAAGGGGTAGACAGAAGTGCATCACATGACATCCATTCACTAGCTATGTTATGTCCCATGAGACCTAATAATGCCCTAAATGACGCTAGCAAGCCTGTTATCATTACCTGATTGCCCGGCACATTTCCTACCATACATACGAGGTTTGATTCCCTGGACGGGCAAAGCTGGTTTTGGGTTTTTCGGTCTTAAAATTCTCGGCACCCGGAGTCTGGAAATATATCCTATAGCTGGCGAAATCTGGATGTTAAGTACCTACCTACCCTTTAGGAGAAAGAGCGTGATGCTATGTTATCTTTTGCCACCAACCGAACCCAGCAACAGTTAACTGGGCCATTTCTTTGGCCACCGATAATAACCACAAAAACCATGGTCGCATAAATACATGGGTAATTACGTAAAATTTACGCTATTTACCGGCTGTTGAACTCAAACTATCATTAGAAACAAAGAAAACAAAACTTAGTTGTCTAATCGTCACACGTCTCTCGCAATAATGCCTTAATACTGACGAGTGAGTGCTTGGATAATAATAAAATTGTTCACTTCCTCATATTTAAAACAGTGGTTATTATTTTTGACCTTTACTTAGCTGTGGTCGCCTGTGGCTAGGGTTCCTTTTATAAAATTTGGCAACCAGGAGAAAAAGCGTGAAAACCCCGGATTTTAGAGCCCAGTACCCGGACAGTAACCATGATTTTTTTCAGGACGGGAGAGGTGGTGAATTTAGCGAGTCTGTTCGTCGGTGGATGGCGGTGTGCGCACAGTGTGTTTCGCTGGCGGCCCAAAACTTAAATTTTTTAAACAATTAAGGCCCTGTACTAAGCCAATGTTGAGCTAATCCAGGGGGTGAAGCAGGGAAGCTGAAGCACGAGCCCCCCGCGCCTTTCAACAATTCATCCCAAAGAACAAACTCGCATTCACGTCAACCAGCGGCGGCCTTATTCTCGCGCCGTCCGTATTCTGGTCGAACAAAATAATTATTAGGTACGGTAAAATAATAATAATATTTTCTATTTTTAAACCAAAACACCTTAGTTTCTTTCTTTACCCGACTGTCAAGAAGGAATGGGAGGGTAATGTTTTTCGCGCGTATGTATGTATGTTTTTGGGTATGTCTGTTCCATTGTGACCTTCTGTAGCCTAAACGGCTTGGCTGATTTTAAAGTGTGAGGTGTCATTAGGTTCGTATTTTTTCTTCAAGTGTCATAGGCTAAGTGACGTAAACAAAAAATTAATAGGGCGGACGGAAACTGTCTAAACAGAATTTTTTTTAGTGCTATCGCAATATAGATATCAAATGAAATTAAATGAAGCCAATTCAATTCAATTCATTTATTTCGTAAAACATAGGTTACAGAGATGGCACAGTGATTCAAAATAGTTCTACTATGATTCGCCGAGACGGCATACGAAAGTTAAAGATGTCGAATTTATTAAATTAATGTCGAACAAGAAATTAAATTATTACGGAATGTCAGTGAATATAATATAATAATCAAAATTAAATTAAAATAAAAAATAAATAAAAATAAAATATAGATTCAATTGGTATTATCATTTAAAAATTCATTAATAGAATAATATACTTTATCTGTCAAAAACTTAAAGAGGTTGCGTTTATATTCGCTGATACTCTTACAATTTCTAATATTCTTAGGTAATTTATTAAACACTTTTGGAGCCATTGCATATATGCTTTTATGTAAAAAAGTTGTATTAGCTTTTAGGAAGTGAAGTGTATCAGAGCGGCGTTGACTCTCTACTGATATAAATAGGTGCATATTTGATTTTACAAACATGCTTACCTCAAAAACATACAGACATGGTAAAGTCAGTATTCTTAATTTTTTTTAAAATGGTTTGCATGTATCATTACGTTGTAATTTACAAATGGACCTGATGCATTTTTTTTGTGCTATAAAGACATCTTGAATACCTGTGGCGTCGCCCCAGAAGATTAAACCAAACCTTAATGTAGAGGTCACATAGCCATGATATGCTGTGAGCAGTGCTTTGTCATTGGCAATTTTTCCTAGCCTGTACAGAGCATACGCATATTGGTTTATTTTGTTACGTACATAGTCAATGTGTGTTGCCCATGACATATTGTTGTCAATATATAGTCCTAAGAATTTTGTCACCTTTGTTTCACTAATGTCAGTATCATTATATATATAGCCACTGCTCAGTTCCTATTACCCGTATCATGATGTTATCTTATATGTTATATAGCCTACAAACAAAAACTCTTTTAGGGTTTTTTGGTTTTTTAAATTAACTCTTGTTCAATAGATGATGTCTGAACTGAACATACGCAAAACGTGCACTTTAAATGAAGTGATATACAAGGAATTATAGTTTGTACCAAGTATTATAATCGTCTAGCATCGTATTAAACACTAGAAGTCGCGCAGGGCTTCGCTCCCGTCGTTCTTTATTTGGCCACTGCTGAGCCCCTATTAGCTGTAATGTGATTTTATATAGCCTATAACCTTCCTCGATAAATGGGCTATCCAACACTTAAAGAAAATTGCCAGTTGGACCAGTAATTCTTTAGATCCTAGCGTTCAAACAAACAAACTCTTCAGCCTTATAATATTAGTATAGATTTTTCGCGTTTTTGCAACTTTACACTGATGCTTCGCTCCTATTGGTCTCAGCGTAATGTTATATAGCTTAAAACCTTCCTCAACAAATGGACTATCCAACACTAAAATAATTTTTGAAATCCGACCAGTAGTTCCTGAGATTAGCGCGATCAAACAAACAAACTCTTCAGCTTTATAAAATTAGTATAGATTATATTACACGTGCGATATAAACAAATAAAAATAATATGCATTTTATATTTAAGTGATAGATGGACCATGTTACTTGAGATGTTACAAGAGTAGGATAATATGGATAATGTAATTACGGATGTCAACTTTTTAAAAAAGAGAACGATCCCATTTTTACTTGGGAAAAAATATAGCATTGGGAAGAAAAACAAGTATTTTTCCTAAATATAATATTAATTATATTTGTTTATTCTCATGAAAAAATACACATAGCATAAGCTAACGTTTTTATATAATAGAAAATATAATAAGTAATAAATAATTTTATAATTAGGTACTAAAGCAGGAAATAAACTAGCTGATATGTTACAACTGTTTTTGACTTTCATAAGTATATACACAATTGTTTTACATGAATGAAGAATTTTTGACTTTGACTTTAACGAAATTCTTATATCTCATCAAAAGTCTACTACAACAGGGCACATTTTCTTTATTATCTTCAAAAATAGAAAAGCATTGTAGTCTCTTACGATATGGTAGAGTTGGATAACCTTCAGAATCGAAACTTCTCTTACGACCCAGTATATTTTTTTGATTTATGAAAAGTCCCCAATAAATTGTTCTTACCGATATGAATTGTTTTCTCTCAATGGCATGCCTCGAGTTTGACGAGAGTAAATTTCGGGTAATAGCCAGTCCATAAAAAATGACAACAACAGCGCCGTCTTAGCGTTCGCTGGTTGTTAGCCTCAGCGACATCTTAGCAACACCGGCCGCCGGTGACGTGATAAGAATAAAACCAATGCAAATATTATCTCCGATATTGAGAATTGTTGCAAGATATCAATGTTATGATAATTGATTCTTGTATCCAAGAAGTTTTCTTCTAAATAAATAAAATGTTTATTTAAAAAATACGAAAATAGCGTGAACCAAAAATTTAATCAGAGTGACGTGACCTTCCTTCCTAACGGCTCGTCGCCGACTGGGAGGGGGCACAATAAACAAGCTACACTAGTACCTCATGTGAACGCATAAGGTTCAAATTGCTGAGATGTTTGACTTTATTCAAATCTATCAAGCGTCGAATTAGACGTGATTTCGCGAATTTCTCTTAATAAAAAAAAAACTACGTGTCGTAGTGAAATAATTTTTAGGTAATTCTCTAGCTTATTAAATTTCCTTTATTATCATAGCAAAAAATATATTACTTTACGATCTAAATATAGCAAACTGCGCGACGAAAACATTTTCTAAGGGTCATCTTTGTGACCTTTTTTCTACGAAACTATTATAATTACATGAAATATTTTTAGGTAAGTCTTTTCTTTAGATTCTCGACTTTATCCAAGTAAATTTTCTGGTTTGTAGTATATACCGATACGGCAAACTGCGCGACGAAAAATTGAGAGTTTTTCGGTGTTTCCGTTTGGACAGCGCCTTAAAGCACCGCTCAGAACGCTCCCCGGATGCCCTCTAAACAAGGACAAATCCGGGGATGGATGGGACGGATGGCAACCCTACCTGCGGCACACTTCAATAGGCTTGTGAAAAGTAATTAATCTTATCTTTCTATTATTATAAATGCGAAAGTTATTATGGTTGATGTTTGTAACTCAATCGTGTGGTGACAGAGATAAAGAATACGTATGTCACCACTCCCTCTCATTCCCAGGATGTCAAAAAAGGCGATTAAGGGAAAAGCGGGCAATAACACCTACACTATAGAAGGAAAACTCGAAACAAAGTTTAGTTCCATCCCGTCTGACCAGCGTCGTAACAGTAGGCTAACGACCACTAAGAAAAGGTCTATGTCCAGCAGAGGATGACATTGGGCTGATATGAAGATGATGATGATGACATAAAAAAAATTTTGGAGCGGTGCCATGTCATTTTAACGTAGTGAATTTAAATTCTCTTTACCACGTATGACATCTCTCTGACAAAGTGACATTTACAACCACAGATTGTATTAAATTTTTAATTGTGTTTTATTTTAATCTGTGGTTTTCGAAACAAAGTTTTAATTTTTTTTTTTGTATTGTACGTCTTTGTATTTACACAATAAAAGCTCTTCTTTCTTTCTGTAAACACAGCTTTGTGGTACCTACTGAAAACCGCTTAACACACCAAGGAATGTCGTCCACTTAGTCTATTTAGCTACAAGCTAACATTACCGTACTTCTCCTTCTTATAGTATGGGTTTGAGGCATACCCTAGTGTCGCAATACTCGCAATTCATCAAGTCGCCTAGAAGGCTTCCAACTTGACTTAACTATTAAGTGATAACCGGGACCAACGGCTTTACGTGCCTTCCGAAGCACGGAGACGCTCAAGAATGAAATCGCCACAAACGGTCACCCATCATAGACTGACCTTGCCGAACGTTGCTTAACCTCGATGATCGTAAATCACATCTCAGTACTACAATGCTACGAGCGCCTCATTACCGTACTAAAATAACAACAATACATACAGAATACCATCCCGTTACGTGGTACAAATGTACGATCCTACACCAAATAACTGTCAACGTATTCAACGCGTTTGTCGATCGATTATGTACGAGTACGTAATACAAATTGTGTTTAAGATTGATCGTCTGTCACTCGCGTGATTTAGGAACGCATCAGTGTGACGACATCAGTAGTGACGGATTAAGAATACAAAATGTCACAACCCTATTCAACCCGTGAGTGTTGTAAAAGGCGACTAAGGGAGTAACTTTATGCAGATAAGAGCACTGCGAGGAAAGGAAAATTCGAAACAAACCCCATACCAACCGCGTCTGGCCAGCGTGGTGTAGTAGGCAAAATTCCCTCCACATATTTGGAGTAGACCGTGCCCAGCAGTGAGACGTTTACAGGTTGAAATAATGATCAGTGGGGTAAATTAGTATGTCACTCTTCGGCCCTTCAACGATATCTATATTATAATCTTCATAAGTAAGCATTCACCGCATAAATTAAATCTTTTATAATCAGATGAATCTATGAAGCACTAACTGAGTCACCATTACAACCCTAATCACATAAAATTTGCCATTATCTTTTTGACTACTACAGTCAGGTTCGATTTAAAACCGAAGTATAAAATTGTGCTTTAGTGTCCTAAAATTAAAGTACATTTTCAATTGTTCGTAGAGTTTGGCAGTCAAAGGGTTATTTAGATGCCTATATGGCATATCGTCATGGCCGAAAACGATTCATACAGGATATTGGCAATCATTCAACGTCAAACGTGTGCTTGCAGGGAATAATTTGGCACTGGTGTGACGCATCCCTATCCCTTGGTATAATACGTAATTCAAATTTGAAAACCGAACGAAATTTATTTTAATTATACGGCCAGAATTTTTATATTTGGAATTGAAATAACGGTAGAGTTAGCAAACCGGCCAACTTCTACTCCATTTTTTGACTAATTACAAAATATGGAATAAGTATTAAACATTGTTTTAGTGTCAAAGTTGTGAATTTAAACCTGGTTTAATGCTGACTCAGTATTTTGTAATAAGGGGGAAATAGTTTAGAAGCCTAAAACGCTTAATTTTATAGATACTTGCAAATATTTTATATGCAATATGTAACAAAGATATCCTATTGTCTACGTCTCCTAAGACTGAATAATCTTGATACGTAGAACTGCTATATAAGGAGACTTACCCAATAAAAGTTTTGCTTCATAACCAAAACTAACATCAATGGGGAACTTGGATATTATTTCCTATGAAAACTTATTCGAACAAGCGTGTTAACACTGCTTTACTTACTCAAAAGAGAGTTGTTCATTTATCTTCACGATCAAAAAAGTCACAAACTAAAGGTTACTTTCTTTTGACCTAGAATCATGCTATTTGACAAGAAGCACAAGTGAAGAAAAAGGCCAAAAAACCATACTCGTCCAGCTATATCACTGAATATTAGTACTATTTTGGAAGGGCTATAAAGTGATAATTAGATAAATGAATAAAAAATTGGGTAAGAGTGACAGTTTATTCCGAACTGACGTTACATAAAGATGGTGGTGTACCTTTACGTGAATGTTTATTTTTAATTATAGGAATCCCGTTACCTACTAATAAAAAAAAATTGGCATAATCGGATGTACGGAACCCTCAGTGCGCACTGAGGGTTCCCTACATTCTGTCTCGGACTTGGCCGGTTTTTTAATCCAAATAAATTTATTAAGTAATAAATAATATATGCGATAAACACCAAATAATAAATGATTCTTAGTCTGTCTGATTTCGGAAAGATACAATTTATTTACCTAGTTGCTAGTTGATTTTTGGTTTTATATAACTGTATTAATAGCATCTAGTATTTAATAATTATACTATTAGACGAATACACAACCGCTACTCGAATTCATTCAAATCAATCATAGTATAATACATAAAAAGACGTAAAAAATAAAACATAAAAAATGCTCACTTAAAATTTGGCACAAAAAGTCTCGTTATAACTTTACGACTCGCAAATGTTTAAAAAATTTCATTTACATACATTATTTATAGGATGATCCAACGAATAACCAACTTGTAAAAAATGGCCAAGTTCTCGTTGATATTATTCAAAAAAATTATCAATATTACCGAAACCTTATGCTAAAAGCTTGTGTAGTTCCCATAACGCTCTAAAAATCATCTTAATGAAACATTATCAAAGCCAGTGATATATTACATATTTCAAAAACTAGAAGTATAATTATTTAGTGTTCATTTAATTTATACATTACACCTAAATAAACCAATTAAAAACTACGTAATACTAAATTGTAGGTAACTCTTTTGAGGAACTCTGATAGCTACTAAGATAAATATGGCATCGAAAATGTCTCGTATTAACTCATTTAACATCATCATCGCTTCAGTCAAAAGAGATATCCACTGTTCTACGTAGGCCTCCCCTTTAGTTTTACCAGTGTTAGCTTTCAATGTCTCATAAATATAAAGAAATGACCGCACTTCAGACTATGCGAGAACTTGGCCTGGCGCGCTACGTGCTTTGGCATATAATTATAACGGTGTATAGTGAGTCACAGGGCATGCGACAAGGTTGAATTTTAATAGGTTGTTTTAATATCATTTCTAACAAATTCCAGAGGAATCACTCGCGTGGTGAGTCTACATCTTTTACCAAATTAACTATCTTTATATGACGGTGTTAGAATAACAAACATACAGACCATTTATGATAGATACATGCATACAGTTTCTTTATGACAAGTATCAAGATTGGTTCAGAGACGTAGCAGTGATAGATCAACAAAGACACTGAGAGTTCGAGTACATAAAAGGCGTTCTTGACTGATTGGGTCATTATCCATTGTTCACTGGTATGAAACGACTTCAAAAAGGACCCTTCCCGATTTATACCGTGGGGCGAAAAGCTCGTGGTACGAATCGACGAAAGACCGGACTGATTGACGGATCAACGCCGTGTATCACAGCCGAAATAGAAACTACAAACGTAATATTTTGCAGACAGCTTCCTTTTAAGATGTAGGTAACGAGATATTTTTTTCACTAGGGTTTTTTGCCATACGGGGAAAATGCTGTGGTTACGGAAAACGAATACACGCGGATGGAGTCGCGGTCAACAACTAGTTTTAAATAAAGATTGTTTGATAAAGAAGCAGCATTTAAGGCATTCCTTTAGTCATAGGATTATATAACCTAAGTCTACTTTTTAGTTCATTTATGATGTGATAATAATATTACAGAAATAAAAACAATGATATCTTTTATTGTGAGAATTACGTTTTACACTTTCTCATCTCAGTTTTCGAGTTATAATATTTAACACATAAGAAGGCATCATCATAAATAATTTTGAAGTAAAACAAAATAAATAAAACCCATCAATACTCCAGTCCTAAATAAAGTGACCAAGGGTGATTCTTGAGAGCTGAGAGAGAGTTAGGAGGCGAGAGTAGAGAAGATTTTTAAACTTTCTTAGGCTGAGATCTATAGAGCGTACTTGGACTTTGCTCTGACTAAACTTTCGAGATAAGACAAAATCGGTATTTATAGTGCAAACTTTGACTTTATCCAAGCCCAAGCTATGCAAAGTAAAAGTTCTCAAAATCGACGACTTACGAAAATCTTTGGATATTATATTATTTATTATATTTTATTATTCCAAATCAATGCTTTGGCTGAGATTAGGCTGAGCAAAGTTTTGTTGGAGTGAAGTCTGAGCAAAGTCCAAGTACGCTCTATAGATCTCAGCCTTATAGTATTCCAGATCTAGTAAAGACCAAAAAGATCTAAGAGACCTAGGACATTCTTACATAATAATATCATCAATACTAAAACTCCTGGCTTTCGAAGTAACCATTAACCTATTTGATATTTATTTACTATGCAACGGGTCTACGTCAAATAATACATAATAAAATACCTTATTTATTTGCTCTAGTTGCATAATAATTTAATAAGTGTACGTGCAGACTATGGGATGAACTTCCTACAGCGGTGTTTCCTGAGCGCTATGACATGTCCTTCTATTCTCCAAAGGTAGGCAGCGGCTTGGCTGTGCCCCTAACATTGCCAACGTCCATGAGCGGCGGTAACCACTACCATCAGGTGGGCCGCTTGCTCGTCTGGCAATTCAGGCAATAAAAAATAATCTTACTATTTGAATCCATCCCGTTAATAAGATTTTAAATCAATTTATACATCGTTTTTCGATGGAGCAAACGTATCCTAGAGTGGAGACCGCGACTCGGCAAACGTAGAGTACGACGCCCTCCAGCTAGGTGGACCGATGACCTGAAAAAGGTCGCCGGGTCTGACTGGATGCGGAAGGCAGAGGATCGAGTGTTATGGCGCGTGTTGGGAGAGGCCTATGTCCAGCAGTGGACTGCAATAGGCTGAGATGATGATGATGATGATACATCGTTTTTCATCACTCATGTAGTGAATGAAACAAATTTTAATCAAAACTATTCAACAGTTGTATTATGATGTAAGAAAGGGCACGTCTTAATGTATGGAACGTGTCTATTACGGTCAGTGGGCAATGACCCGGTTAGATCAGACGTCAGGACGCCACGTGCGTCACGGGTAGCGTGCCCATCACTCCTGGTACATACGGGACTTACTGCCGCATTCAGAGACGTCAATTAATTATCCAGTAATCTGTCATTAAAACATTTTTACATTGGGTGTATCCCACTATTTCCATGGAAATGCGAAATGGAAAAAGTGGGACAAGCGTTTTATACAAATTATATCCCATTATTAACATTGCGGCAAAAAACCGCTAGTACCCGGAAAGAGACGGTAGTGTAAAACCTTATTCCACCTAATCTGTTCCAAAGGTTATATAGTATATATAGGAAATAAATATAGTTTCTATGTGCACGCCGTCATAAGAGGCCATGCAGCGTTTTTCGCCGCGCCGCCCGCAATGGAAATAGTGGGAGACTCTGTCCTAGTATTTCCATCAATGGAAATATATAGTGGAAATAGTGGGATCCACTCTTTTCATTGAATAATCGTCTTTAGGCGTATCGACTTAAGAATTACACGTTTTTACTAAATAAACTTTAAATTTAATTAACGTCTCTGAGTACGGCAGTTAGTCCTGCAGAAAGACATGTGTGACCCACGAATATCTGTGTGTCCTTTATATTCGTTAATTGTATCTTTTTTTTGGTTTGGTGGAGAAGGGGGGCTAGACAAGTGGTAATCTATTAGATGTATCTATTCTAGTATAATTATCATACTAAAAGTTGCGCTGGGATACGCTCCCGTCGTTCTTTATTTAGACACCACTCAGCTCCTATTTACCGTTGCGTGATGTTATATAGTCTATCAATTTCCCCGATAAATAGGCTATCCGAAACTAAAAGAATTTTTCAAATTGGACCAGTAGTTCCTGAGATCCGAGCGTTCAACCAACCAAACAAACAAACAACCCCCGACGCAAAAAGAGGGTTGTTATAAGTTTGCCGTGTCTGTGTATCTGTGTGTCTGTCTGTGGTATCATAGCTTTTAAACAAATGGGCCAATTTTGATGGGATTATTTCTGTTTGAAAGCTTGGGCCATCAGCATACCCCCTCATGGAAAAGGAGTTTTAATGGGGATGTAATCGTTAAAAATATTTGTGCCCTACATTTTAAATGCATACAAACATATCCCGAAATAATTGATACCATAATTGTAAACCTAGTACAGGACATACTCGTATTATGAATCATATTATTATGATGGGACAGTGGGCTCAAAGAATTGTATCGCGTCAACACTTTTATATTGCTTAAGTACTTAGTTCCTGGAGGGTCTTAGCATCACTTAATATCTAATAAACATTGTTTAACCCTTCAACGGACAGTTAAATAACAGATGTTATGGAATAAACTTTGTTTTTAGTGGAACAGTAATTGTCTAAGTCATTGATTCATTCAGTAGATCATGTATGTAGAATTGTTGATTCTTATGAACGGTATAAACAGGCAAAAGTCGACCTATGACACTACGGCCAGTTCACAGACAAGGTTGACCTTGAGAAGGTCTGGCGATGATGAATGATTGAATCGCCATTTTTCACTATTGTTCTTTTTCTATCAATACCTATCTATACTAATATTATATATAGCTGTAGAGTTCCGTTTGTTTGGTTTGACGTTATGATCTCAGAAACTTCTGGTCGGATCTTTTAGACTTATAGCCCATTTATTGAGGCAGGTTATAGGCTATAAAACATCACGCTACGGCCAGTAGGAGCTGAGCAGCGGCCAAATAAAAGACGACGGGAGCGAAGCCCCGTGCAACTTCTAGTTGTCAATAAGTACGAAAGTTTGTGAGGATGCTCGGACTATGTTTATTACTCTTTTACGCAAAAACTACTAAAACTACTTGATAGATTTAGATAAAGTTTAGCACACAGATAGAATATATCTTGGATTAGCACGCAGGATACTTTCATTTCATTAATATAATCCAGCCAGTCACGCGCGCGTATTTAAAATAATTTAGGAAGGATTGTTGCGTGTTTTAAAATTGATCTAAAAAGTTTGCACCACGGCCAAAACGGCGGCAAAAATGCAGAAACGAGGGTGAAACGGGGAAAACATGATGTTGCGATAAGAGAAATACGACGACGCCAACGTTTGAAGCGGAATTTCGCAACGCGAATAAATTACAATGACAAGCCGGGGTTCTTTTTGTAGAGTGTAAGTAGATCGATAGTACTATGGGGCGTAGGTACTGCCGGTAAAACAAATACTTTTGAATTTCGCCGCATTCTGATTTAAATGCGTCTCGACTACGACGAATTTTAATACCAAGAACCGAGCAGGCCACTCGCAATTTCGACATGTGCTTGGTTGATTTCGATATCGTTGTCAAAATCAAAATGTTACTATTATAGGTGTTCTACACGGTTATAAACTTGCGATCCAACAGAGTGACCTTGGTGGGAGCTTGGTTGCCATCCGCGTAGTTTGTGTGAAATTTGGTTTACAACAGTCGGCTACACGGTTTGAATCCACCAAGGGCACCTCTGTGGAAGGCAAGTTTCCAACCGTGTAGAATGGCTATTACTTTCAAATATTTGACAGCGATGTCAACGACCAATCCAATGTTAATAAGACTATGGGATGCTAGGATACTATATGGGTTATTAGGGCCCATTTACAGTTAGCTACGCCACAAATGTTATATTATAAATTGTGTTCTATTATTGTATCGCTAGTAGTTTCGCGGAGTTGATGAATAAGTGAAGGTACCTATGTAAGTACCAAATATTGGAAACACAACAGTTACAAAACAACAAAATAATGTAGCTTTAATTTCCGTGTAGTAATACTTGTAATGCAGTAAATAAATAGGAAATGATAGTATATCCGTCTGTCGTTTGCAGCATTCAGCTTGATGTTAGAATCAATAGGGAAACGAACTTGGACGGAATTCGCTGTCAAGTATTCACATAAACTTAGCCTTACACTATGATCACTATTTGGACACGTAGTGGTCGCTGGGTCTGTCTAGATGCGGAAGGCGGAGGACCGAGTGTTATGGAGCGTGTTAGGAGAGTCCTATAGACCTATATCAGCGCAGTAGACTACAACAGACCAAAATGATGATAAATTTAAGTTTAAAATTGAATATAAGTACAGCTGTTTTATTTCCCGAATAAAATAAAATGAAAATCTTTACAACACAATGATAACACATAATAATAAAAACATTTCCAAACATAAGGTATGTACTACCGAAAAACGTTCTTTTTTTCAAATAAATTACGTTCTCTATGGTTTGGAAGCTAGGTCATATATTTTGTGAAATTAAAGTTAGGGGTACGTTCATAAACAGTAAAAATCCTTTTGTTATACTCTAGATAGTCTTTCTAGTGTCAAAGTTATTAAAAATAATATGCTGGGTCTGTAATGTGCTTTATTCTTATTTTTTTATGTAAAATATTAACTAACAATAATAACTGAGAATGTAATAAAAAAATATATAACTAAATCATACCATAGACAAACGAAATCCTGTAATCAATTCTTTCTTGATTTGATTCAAAACATATTGCCACAAAAGAAGATAATTGCAATAGCAAAGGTATTTACAATATTACTAAACTGGGACGGTATTGTGTGTATCTAATTCATATAACGGAATATACTAGTACCACAAAGGATTCTTATGTTTGTGAATCAGGCGTTAAATGCCTTCAAGCGTTTTAGTAAATTCTCAACGCATCGCTTGAAGAATAACTGTTCTGTTACGTGTCTTGATTAGAATTGTAAATACGTGTATATTTGCTATGCATACGAGTATACACGGAGCTGAAAATTGGTGTCAGTGCTTACAACACGTAGTTTGAAGAGTAAAATATTCAGGAGAAGGGATTTTCGCATAAATTGTAAGAAAATAAATCTTCAATATTCGGCGAATGGCAGTCATAATCTTAAGAGGTTGGACCAAGGCGAAGCTTTTTCTGAACTTGTAAAAGGGCTAAGGGCTGTTCGAATTGTCGGTGATACTAACAACTACATCCATGAGCGGCGGTAACCACTTTATTCAGGCAATAAAAAAAAAATTCTGAAACACCGTCCCAAGCATAGCTTCAAGCTATATAAATAGCTCATATTCACGGCTGTTTACACTTAGGTATCAATGGCTGGATTAATATCTCGTCTAAAAGTAATATCAAAATCGCAAGTAAGTATTTTTTTAAATAAAAGTAAATTGCTCTAAAATGATTTTCTTGTTCAAGAAGGCTATTATTTCAATAGACATAATAGCTGGATCTTTTGAACAGTCGTGGGATTTTAGTTACTACTGAATTCCCACTATAAGTCGTATTACTATTGTCCAATAATCAACTACAATGCTGTTTAGACAATCGATCAGATCGCTGGCAGACATTTCGCATCCTCAGTAGAAAAAGCGTAAGAAAAATTACTTATTTTTTAACTCTTAATTTTTATATTATTAATTACCACTTTGCTGGGCAAATGTATACCGTTATTCGCCTTCTATAAAGCTCATTTTCAAGCTACGCTTTTTTAATTTGAAACAAAAATGTGCCGCAAAATCCATGTTCAAACTAATTGGGGGAACGGTAAAATTATAAACTTTGTCGAAAGCATAGTAATTCCATTTGTCTTCCACAACTAGTGATCTAGCAATGACGATGTTTGCGGGCACTTATCATCTGGTAGAACCTTAGAGCATTGGTAGAACACTAGTTCGCCACCTTCATCAATGAAAAAAACTAGATAATGTCACCGCCTTCATCATTGAAAAAACCAGAAAAAAAAATCTGTTCTAAAGATAACAATGTCATCTACTTGTGAATAAATTCCAATGGTATTGATGTAGCATTGGAATTTATTATATTTATAAAAGTATTTCTTCCCGTAGCACTAAAATAGTTTTTATAAAGATCCGCTATAGTCTATACATACCTAGGTATTTCTTTATATCATGATGATTCATTCAATCCATTCAATTAAATTTTTTATATAATCCTGGCCACGATGGCCTGCGCTTTACAATAAGAAACGTGAGTCTATGGAAATAAAAAATATTATTTTTAAATCGAGTTAATGGCTAAAAAAATAATTTACATGTTATTTTGAATTTGGAATTCATTTCGTCTTTCATTTGGATTACAAATGTGTGTTTGTCGAGCAATATTTTTAAGACCGTTAGGTATGTTACCCTAGAAAATTAAGTCTACTTTCGAACAAGATTTTGGAAAATGTCTCTGTTTAATGGTATTTTGCAGCGCACGGATCCTAGCTCTATAGTATTTTGAGAGGCGAAAGTTTTGTATACAATCTATACTAATATTATGAAGCTGAAGAGTTTGTTTGTTTGTTTGGTTGAACGCTAGGATCTCTGGAACTACTGGTCCAATTTGAAAAGCCCATTTATCGAGAAAGGCAGGCTATATAACATCACACTACGGCCAATAGAAGCTGAGCTGTGGCCAATCAAATAACGACAGGAGCGAAGCCCAGCGCGACTTCTAGTTTTAGATTTAACCAAAAAAAATCCGAACTGGGAAAAGTAATAAATTTAATTAAAATTATTTACATGTAAATAATTATAACATTAGACCTCGTCCTCTACCATCATAATATTATAAATACAAATTTATGATAAAATAAATATTCGTGCAATAAATTTTACGACAAATACTAACCCATTTAGACAACCTACCTATATATTTCTATTTACTTGAAAATCCATTTTACGAAACTCTTTACACAACAATGCCTCTTTTAATAAATTAATTTAATAAAAGTTCACAAAAAGGCACCGCTCATTCGTTAATATTCGCGCTTAAATTTAAAAAAGAAACCATCATTTCTTTTTTAATGACAGCTATCGTAAAACAGGCACAGGCACAAAGCGACATTCATCACGGTTCAGCCAATAAAGGCGACTCGGACGTACGACGCCGACGGCGCGTGCGCAACTTGCAACAATACGAAGGAATGCGGTGCAACCAGCTCTATATTAATTACTGTAGCCGCTCGCATATCAGAATCCAGAAAATGTATATTAATTTAATATAACTAGCGGTTGCCCAAGGCTTCGCTCCCGTGGTTCTTTTTTTGGTCACTGCTCATCTCCTATTGGTCGATGTTATATAACCTATAGCCACAGAATAAGTACCTAGCAGTACATACATATAGAATCACGCCTCTCTACCGACAGAGAGGTACGAAGAGACTATTTCCTTCCACTTGCTACGATTCTGACATATATCTTTGGCTTCTTCAACATTCATCAGTCTTTTCATGCATTCTCGCCGGTTGAGGGTACTCCTGATCTGTGCCTTCTTTAGAAGTAGTACTACCGTATATAGCCTTCCTCGATAAATGGACTATCTAACAAAAAATATTTTTTTAATTCCGTTCAGTAAGTAGTTTCTGACATTAAAATGAATTAGCGCGTTCATCCAAACTCTTCGACTTTATAATATTAGTATATATATAGAAAATAGAAATAGATTGTTTTTGTACCAATCTATACAAATAGATAAAATTGGTGTGTCTGTTTGTAATAATAAAATAACCGCTTTTTACTATATGCATTTGAATGTGTATACTGTACATTGTATATACCAAAATAACATTTTTTTCAATATTTGTCTGTCTGTCTTTCTGTCTGTTTGTTTCAGCTAATCTTTGGAACGGCTGAACCGATTTCGACGGGACTTTCACTGGCGGATAGCTTATGTCACAAGGAGTAAATCAGGCTACTTTAGTTTTGAAAAAATATCTGGATACCGTAAAAAAAATTAAAACTCGATGAATGCGGGATAAGTTGTCCACGCGAACGAAGTCTCGCGCATAGCTAGTGTGGTATAAAAATAGCATGTTAGTATTTTTTTTACAATAACATGACCAAGCTATAGAATCGATTGTAATCTGGTTTAACAAAGCGTATGGAAAATGAAGAATTCAAATTATTCAAAATGTTATGAGTGAGTTTTATCGACCCCGGTCGTCTGGCACGGAACGGGGCAGTTGGGAAAAATTATCCCATCGACCCCGGTAGAAGTAAGAGCACTGCGAGAAAAGGAAAATTCCAAAACCTATCAACCCATCTAACCAGCGTGGTATAGTAGGCTAAATTCACCTCCACAATCTTTGAAGAAGACTCGTGCCCAGCAGTGGGACATTAATTATAGGTTGTAATTATGAAAATGACATAATATCTAAATTAATATTATAGAGTTGAAGAGTTTGTTTGTTAGTTTCGCTTAGCGTTGCCAGGCGTCCGGATAAAGCCGGACATAGGTAGGCTTTTTGATTGCGTGTCCGGCCAAAATAAACGGTGCAGCGGTGTCCGTCTTGTCCGGCTTTTGTTAGGCTTTTTACATTTCGCAAACGAGCGAGCGCCGAGCGCAGGCGACGAGAGTCGTCTGTCGGTCGCCTACGCAGCCACGCACAATTTTTTTGTCGTACCTATTAATACTGAGACAAAATCCTCAATAATATAGGGTGTCCGGCTTTTCTACCCAAATGTCCGGCCAAACTGGCTGGTCTGTCCGGCTATAAGGTTTGGCGACCTGGCAACCCTAGTTTCGTTGATGTTATTTAAGATACACATACCGTAGTCCCAAGGGACTACAGTACCTATGGGGTTTCTCAAAAGGAGTGAATAGGTTTTTAAGGGTTGGCAACACGCTTATGAGCCATAGGCTACGGTAACCGCTTACCATCAGGCGGGCTGTACGTCTGTTTGCCACTTTTCGGGCATAAAGAAAATTACGCGAGATTCGTCGAGGTCCAAATAAGACATGAACACTCGCCCCCTTATTACAAAACATAGACTAAATATTAAACCAGGTTTACATTGATATACTTAAGCTATTGTTTTAGTGTCAAAGTTGTCAATTTAAACCTGGTTTAATGCTTAGTTCGTAATCTATACTAACATTATAAAGCTGAAGAGTTTGTTTGAACGCGCTAATCTCAGGAATTACTGGTCCGATTTGAAAAATTCTGTTAGTGTTGGATAGCCCATTTATCGAGGAAGGTTATAGGCTATATAACATCACGCTACAGCCAATAGGAGCTGAGCAGTGGCCAAACAAAAGCGACGCGCGTCTTCGAGTTTGTATTAATTTAAAGGTGTTACTATTGATTATGATAGTATACCATTCCGTTTCCATGTTATATCATTGTTACGGGTAAGTGAATGTGCTGTTTATTGGCCTAGTTATAACCGAACATTACGGTATCCATTATTTATAGACTATTAGCTTCCGCACGCGGTTTCGTTCGCTCACGTCATAACCCATTCCCGGAATAAATTTTTTTTATAATAAATCCGATTAAGAGCATGTCGGACCATACTCAAAACCCTACGTTCAAAGAGCGTATCTTCATATCTTACTTTTGTTGGGAAGTGCAGTAATAATAGCTCAAAAACTCTTTCTTCCTTTTCTTATTTTTAGCAAGTACATATTTATTTGTCTTAAGTTCAAAATAATTTTGAATGAAAGTAATTAAAATTATGTCATAAGAAAGTATTTATAAGGTATATTTTTGTGATTTTAAAGTTTTACGGTTTAGAAAATAGTTAAGAAAAAATGTATGCTACGTTAGGACACAATTTATGCTACTTTCAAAAAATCGGGAATACATGCGTGACGGCAGAATTAAATTCGGCTAATATAGTATACCGTTAACTGAACAAGATGTGTCTACTCTGCAAATTCCATCTTCTTTGTATAACTGTAAGGTCCAAAATTGTCCAGCGCCATTTCTCATCTTAGGTATAACTGTTTTGAACTGTGAGTGCGATATATTACAAACTATTTCCTTACCAATATAATAAGCCAGTAGCGTCAACATTATTACATTTAGGGTCGCCACCCGTACTATATTATATAATATCCTGCTATATTTCAGTCCATTGTACTATATGTTATAGAAAAATAATATCGAATAATACTATATTCGTTAATTTAGTTTTCACGCTTTTTTAATAAACTATGACAGGAACGCACCCGCAAGCATATTATGCTGCGTTGCGGGTGCGTATATTGGGAATATCAGAACGAAACGCACTCAATTGCTCAGATTTCTATAATTATTTTAAAAATAATAAGAATATGTTAACCAAAGCTTAGACTAATAACAAAATATACACATGTAAAAATAAATAATTACAAAAAATAATAGTGTAGGTACTATTTTTCTTGAATTTCCTAATAGTACTATATTTTTTGCAATGTTTTGAAAAAAATACTATTTGACATTAAAAAAAGGTGACAACCCTAGTATTACATTCCATTATTCTGTGCTTATGTCACATTATGTTCTTAGCAGCTGTAAGGCAACGTGTATATCAATCTTAAAACAATATCATCGTTATGGAAGAGTTAGATAGTCATAGTCATACAGCACTATATTATCGTCCAAGCACTATATTACCGTCGTTCTTTATTTGTCCACTGCTCAGCTCCTATTGAGCGTAGCATGATGTTATATAGTCTATAACCTTCCTCGATAAATGGGCTATCCAACACTAAAAGTATTTTTCAAATCGTTTCAGCAGATCCCGAAATTACCCCTACAACGTCACACACTTTACCTCTTTATGATATTAGTATGGTAGATCTATTCGTTTTTACATGTCGTAATCCTATCTCTGTTCTGTGCGTAATATATATACCGCCTTTTTCTCCGAAAGGGTAGGCAGATAGAGGTGAATTACAGAATTCGCTAGCTCTCGTATAGGTATACCGTACACTGTCAGTCGTCTAAAAATTTTCTAGGTCATAGTAATTAGGATATAATAATATATATTTAATACATCTAGCCGCCGTATTATGCGGTCAATTAGATAGTGTCCTAGGGTTGGCCAGTGCCATTTCACGTCTGATTTAAAAAATATAATATTTTGTTTTCTTTTTTTTTATTCTAACAATAGTTGTAAGTGTTAAAATATGTTACTAACAAAATATGGATCTCAATCTGAAATAAAAATGATTTAATTTGAATTTTTCTTATAACAAAAATCTAAAAAAAATACAAAATACTTTTATTTGTTCTCTCACACAGTACATGATAACAAACAACGGGTCCATAATAGAAGTTAGCGAATGTGTAGTCTGTGTGAGAGACTGGTCTCTGTACTAGGAGGTCCTGTATTACAGATCACCAGCCTCTCCGTGCTCTGGATAGGTGGAATATGTGTGAATGGAGCTAGTATGTATGTTCGTTATACGACATGATTGTAGAATGCGTGAGTGGGTAAAGATATATATGTATGTGTGTGTGTATGTGTGAGTGTGAGTGTGTGTGAGTGAAATGATTTGTTAACCCTACGAAGCCAAGTCTTGAGATCAAAAATGATAAGGATTAATGATGTTATATTAATTATGTACAGTCTATGAATGGTAATATGTAGGAGTATGAATATAGTAAAGAGTGTATATGGAATGAATATAAGATACAAACAGATAATCTATTTTCCATTACACGGCTCGTACGTATTTCCATTGAGATTCTTGGTACAAGTTTTGATTTTATTTATTTTTATTGTTTTGTTTGTGTGTGTATGTATTCTATATCTGATTACTATGGCTTATGTACTGTCAGAAACAAAATTAGCTGAGAACATATCCAACCCCTTCGAAAAAAGGCGAAACGCAATGATTTATGTAAAAAAAAAGTGACCTATCTCCTAACGTATGGTCTTAAAGATAGTTTTACAAACATGTCAGCTGCCAGTGACGTCACACCATGGAGGTGTTATGAAATAACATTACATACAACACCTGAAAACGGCCCCTAGGTTATCGCAACAAACTTAACGATTTGATTCGCACGCACGCGGTCAAAGACCTCGTTACGTAATCACTGCCGCGGTAATGCTTTTTCATCTGTTTCTATTCGTGTGCTTAATAGGGTTGTCGACACTTGTTTTTTTTTTATAAAAAAACTGCTCAATGTCTTTTTTTCTAAGCACCCATTTTATATGGCAATACTCTGTTACACAAAAGTTACCTGTCCTATAATTTGATTTAACAATCTGTCGTTATTTCTACACTTGTATTTGAATCAAGCATTCATATTAATTCGAACAATTTTTTTTAACCGAATGGGCAAGCAATGGACATACGAGCGTAGAAAAATGGCAATTTAAAAACGTTCATAAAATTAAAACTTACTGCTGATAATAAAATTAGTACTTTACAAGATTTGAGGGCATATAATCACAGATGTACACACATAGCGAGCTAAAATCATAACTTTCTTTTTCACTTCTTAGTGAAGCAAAAAGAAAAGTAGTAGATTTTTTAGAAACTTATTGTTTATAGTCATATAACAGTCGCTAGGTAGCCCTATAGTTATGCTTACGCAGCTCAATCGATAGAACAGCTGAGTCAGACTAAGAGGCCGCGTCATTGTAATAAGTGTAATAACCATACATACATACTTATAATGTAAATTAATGTAATATGTACGTTCAATAGATTATAGCGATCATTCTCTTGTTACTAAACGTATTTAAATCACTTTCATATGATCTCTTTCTTTTAGGAAGGATAGAAAAGAGATAGAATGTTTTGAAACTGATGGTATAGTTTGTAGTTAATGATAGAATAGTTAATTAAATAATAATAAGAAATAAATAGTTCATAAGAAATGGTAATGGTAATCTGTCCCTTCTTTAGAACGTCACCTATTTGGTCATGGTACGTTCTTCTAGGTCTTCCCCTTCCAACGTTTCCTTTCACATTCGCCTCATATATTTATTTTGTCACTCTTCCTTCATTCATTTCCAAACCATTCTCTCTACATGTCCAAACCAGCTTAACATTCCTTTCTCTATTCGTGTTACAACATCTATTTTTAAGCCACAACGTTCCCTTATTACACTATTTCTTATTCTATCACTCAAATTTACCCCAATCATACTTCTCAGAGCTCTCATTTCCACATTTATTCTACTTTCATGCTTCTTCTGCCATACCCAGCTTTCACTTCCGTACATCAGTGTTGGTACCAACACCCCCTTTTGAACCACCAGGCGAGCCTTCTGCGAGATCTTCTGGCTGTTCATAAAGGCGTGCAGCGCTCCATTCACCACAACATACATACGAGTATTAGAAACCCAAATGCATATTATAAAATTATATCATCATTCAGCATCATTACAACCCATAAACGTCCCACTGCTGGGCACGGGTCTCCTCCAAACATTATGGAGGGTATACCTATAGTAAGGATTATAGATATAGCCTGAACCATCAACCCTAGCAACTCAATCAAATCGATTGAAGTAAGTGTCGTAGTTATCTCACACAAACTCACAAACCCATACAAACTCAATTTATTCACAATTTCAGTTAAACTATTCTTAAAAAAATTGCACATACCTATGAAGAATTACCAATATACTTCTAAGAATAAATTCATTCAATTCATTCATTAGTGACCTTTACAGAACCACTATACAACCATTGGGTCATTAGCCGTTCGTTTTGACGAATCACGCTTGTTTTTCTTCAATATTTTTTGTAGGAATAGCATCATTAGTCGCAACTATGAACGCGACAATGTGAAGTAACATTACGGCATATAAATATATTAATGAACTATCGATATAATATTGTTATGAGTTTCGTGCAATATGTGTTGATATTGCTAGACAAAAACTGTTTCACAGTCACAACCATAACTGCAAGTACTTTTGCACACACCGAGTTATGAACTTATGAAACTAGAGAGTTTCATCATTCCAACCGATAAACGTCGCACTGCTGGGCACGGGCTCCGCCAGAGAATGTGGAGACAATTTAATCTACTATCACACGCTGAGCATACGGGATGATATGAGTATAGAGTTTTATTCCGAATTTTCCTTTTCTCGCAGTGCTCTTGTGACTTGTCTGCATAAGGTTACTACTCCCTTAGTCGCTTTTTATGACACCCACGGGTTGAGATGTGGTAGTGACATTATGTATTCTTTATCCGTCACTATACGGATTGCTGTGTAAATGTTAGCAAATTTTTTTTACCGAAACTCAGAATACCTACTCCTTTTTTTCTTTTTTTAGAATATTGTTTGGAGGAGACCCGTGCCCAGCTGTGGGGCGTTTATGGGTTGTAATGATGATGATGATGAAGAGGGGAAATGCGTTACGCATACCGCCCCGTGCGGGGACACGGGAGGGTTAACTTCTAACCTAACCAATTGTCTTGGACCCAGTAAACAAGTAAATAAATTTAAAACTAGGTACCCATATATCTTCGACTTATTTACAGAAACAAATCTGCAGCCAGGTGTTGACCCACTTAATGATAACGAATAATATTTTGGCAAGTCGCCTAGTCATTATATCATGCGTCATTTCTGTATATATTTGCTAGATGAAAAAGCAAATGGCAATCTTAATATATTATATTAATGCGTGGGCCTCTTTAAATGTAGTAATAGTAGTTGAGGATAATGACGTTAGATACAACTTTTTTTATAGTAAAACTTTTTATACCACGATGGCGGCAAACAAGCTTGCGGCCTTCCTAGTAAGCGGTTACCGTAGTCTATACTCTATGGACGCTTGTAGTATCAGGAAGCATCACATGCGTATTGCCTGGCCTGTTGTTCTAGTGGTTAGTGACTCTGACTGCTAAGCCGAAGGTTGTGGGTTGGATCCCCACCCAGGACAAATCTTTGTGTTATGAGCATGATTGTTTGTTCTGTGTCTGGGTGAAATTTATCTAATATTATGTATGTATCTACAAAAAAAAATGTATTTAAGTAGTGTATCAGTTGTTTAGTACCCATAATACAAGCAAATATAATTGCTTACTTTGGGACTAGATGGCGCTCTGTGAATAATATAATAATAATAATAATATTCTACCACATTCACACAGCGCCATCTAGTCCCAAAGTAAGCAATTATATTTGCTTGTGTTATGGGTACTAAACAACTGATATACTACTTAAATACATTTTTTTTTTGTAAATACATACATATTATAGATAAATTACACCCAGACACAGAACAAACCTTCATGCTCATCACACAAAGATTTGTCCTGGGTGGGGATCGAACCCACGACCTCCGGCTTAGCAGTCAGGGTCACTAACCACTAGACCAACAGGTCAGTCAAAGAATGAAAAAGAATGAAAAGAATGTGGTAGAATATTATATTATTATATTATTGCCGACCTTTTCAAAAACTATTTACTCCCTGTTGGAAGAACTTCATACTCTATTTCTTTGGGAAATCGGGTTAAAATTATCGATATTTGTCTGGTTTAACGCGCTAAACTCAGGAACTAACGATCCGAATTGACTCTACTGCTGTAATTACCATTATCAAATTTAGTAAGTTAAAATTTTCAATGAATAAGAAATTCAGGGTTGTTTTGAATGTAGGATCCACCCTAAAAAGCAAAATTCCTATCTTTTCCAGTAAAATTGACACATGTTTCACCGTCTCCTGTAATTATTATTTGTGTTTAATAAATTGTAATTTCAAATTATCTAATCGTCCTATGATTTAAATAACTTAAGTAAGGATAGTCAGCCTTTGAAAAGTAATAAAAGTTGATAGAGTATGAATATGTTAGGAAAGGTCTTGTCAAGTAACTCGACTGTGACCATAACTCACGCACTAATTAAAGAACTCGTTGTTTTAATCTAGCTGCTATATTTAGCAATTTAACAACTAGATATAATTAACAGAAATAGTAACGAGGCCGTTGCGAGAAGCTACTATATTAAATAGGTTAGTATAAGGAAAAATCTATTTATAGAATAGTCTCGTCCTCCTTGTTGACTAGGATGGTATTTTAAGCATTTATATCCTACATATTATCGTGAAACGTGGACACTAACACAGAGAGATAGAGAAAGACGGTAGGCATTTGAAATGTGGTGTTGGAGGAGAATTTTTCTCTCCTCGACAGATTAATCACCATAAATAATTCAATGGCCAGTGCGCCAGTATTCATTCCAATAAAAAAAAGAGGAGGTATTAGAAATAGTGGGGGAAGAAAGACAAATACTAAGATAAATTAATAGAGAACAGAAGAGGAAAGTTAATTGCCACTTGATACGACACAACGACTTCTTTAAAACAATAATTGAAAAATAGAAGGAAGGTGAGGTAGGGATGGACCTAGGAGAAGTTTCATCAAGCAAGTAAAAGAAAAAGTATAAAAAGGTTTACATAAAAGAACAGTGATGCAAGGGAGAGAGTTTATGTGTATAAGATTTATAAATATTTCGTATTTAAAACTGAGCTATGCAAACCGTGCGAAGCCGGGCGGGTAGTACAAAGATCTAAGAAAGTAAAAGTGTTTTCCGGGAGGATACTCTCACGACTGTCAGATGATTGAGGCGAGACCGCGCTGCTTGCGACAAAACCAGGAAGTATCAGATCAGAGCTCATTCAGTGCTGCCGCATACCGTACAACCGTTCAACGAAATCAGCGAACAGTATTGAGACTCAAGATATGAGAAAAAAAAATTACTGATATAATAAACTTGCTATTTATTACTGTTATCCACTAGTCAGTTCCTATTTATCATAGCGTGATGTTCTTCTTCGATAAAATGGACTATCTAACACTAAAATAATTTTTCAATTCGGTTCAGTAGTTTCTGAGATTATCGCATTCAACCAAATTGAATGTTAGGATCTCAGGAACTACGGGTCCGATTTGAAAATTTTTTTTAGTGTTTGATAGCTCATTTACCGAGGAAGGGTATAGGCTAATAACATCACGCTACGGACAATAGGAGCTGAGTAGTGGCCAAATAAAGAACGACGGGAGTGAAACCCTGCACTACTTCTAGTTAAGTATTAAGCTGTCAATTATGAATTGCCGAGAGCGAATTAGATATGACAGCATATAACTAACGCTTTCGCTCTTTCTACTTCGTTGAAGAGTTCACCAAACAAGACCCCTGTCAGTACCTTGCGTCACTGGCCATCACTGGGGGGCCCGTTAAGTCTGTGTACATCCGTCCGTCATCGTCAGTCAGTCACTCCGTCCACGTCTTGGGAGGGTCAACGCACCCAATTGTTACGGAACTCAGGAAGTGTGAATATTTAGGAAGAGTGCGGAGGCATGGTGGAAAAAGAGGTTTTCGTCACACTGCTAAGATCACACCAAAATCCACTTGTGAAAGAGTTGTTGGACATGTCTAGAGTAGGCACCCCACTAGAATTGCCATTTAAGTCTTACAACTAATTCGCTTATGGTCTGCGACCGATTGCAAATAATATGTAAATAAAAAAACGTTGCTAAAAGAATACTCGAGGTGTTTTAGAGACTTTAAAAAGTGCGAGCGAGTCTGTTTTCTAAAAACAACATCTTTATCAACAGCCTACTCTTTTTGCAGGTACCGCGTGATATTTGACTACATTAAAGAGAAAATTTGAAACAAACCCTATACCAACCCGTCTGGCCAGCGTGGTATAGTAGACTAAATTCCCTCCACATTCTTTGGAGGCCCGTGCCCAGCAGGGGGACGTTTATGGGTTGACATGAATATAAACTAAAAAAGAAGAGTCGTTCTAAAGAACGGACAGGACAGGAGTACCCTCAACCGGCGAGAATGCATGAAAAGACTGATGAATGTTGAAGAAGCCAAAGATGTATGTCAGAACCTACCCCTCTGTTGGGAAAGAGGCGTGATCTATATGTATGTATGAATATGAATAAACTGGCAACAATATCCGACGCATTATCATTACATCTGACGTATGATCTGAACGCTATATAAAGAGTAGAAGGTCAATGTCTGCGGTTTATGGCCATACATATGTATGTGGAGAATGATGAACGGTGGGGCCATTCAAACAGCGGGAGACTGTCTTTATTTATATTGAAAAGAATAATATTATTGTTATTATACTGAAAATATTATTTCTGTCTACCATGAACAAGCAGCACATTTGTGAGCCAATTAGAATCAGAGTCAGAAAATAGAATAGCAAAACAAAATATCAAAACTAAGTTCAAACCAAAAATTTTTAGAGAATGGATTTCGACACAAATATTTAATTTACCGTTCATCGCTCTGCTCAGAGCGACGCGTAACTCTGTCTCTCAAATTTATTATGGTGTTTCATCAAACATAGGTATTGAAGTAAAAGCACAACATAGCTATACAACACAGCGTCAAGTCTTTTATCCCTGAAGGCAGGTAAGGTGATAGGCAGAGGAGCATACACCACATTATTTTCGCCAGCTATGTTAGTTTCCAGGTAAAACAGGCAAAAAATTCAGATTCCAGATTGACACAGAATTCCATGACAGAAAAACCGAATTATAATGTACAAATGGAATGGAAAATATATGATATTGTTCTGAATTATGCAATATACGCTTGACTTTACTTTAAAAATTGTTTACTTTCGTACATCCTTCTTACATCAAAAATGTATACCCCTAGCCTGTTATCGATCCATAGAGACAGAAGGGGTTTTAAAAATTCAGTGGAATTTGGGAATAGATTTGGGAACAGTATGAGGTTTGTATAATATAACGTTATTGGCTGCTGGAATCGAGGAAACATGTAGTCATATAGTCATATATACCTATAACCCCAATTTATCCGAATCTTATGGTGGAATTTTTTAGCAGCTTTTTTATTAGAAATTTTGATTAAATCGGTCAAGACGTTTGTAATACCACAGCAATTTAGCTTTAATAGGCATTACATTATCTCGTGTGTAAAAAAATGCTGTTATGTAACGAGTTGGATGAACAAAGATAAAGCCAAGACTGACCAAGCTGGCAACCTTAAAATGAGGGCACTCACTCGAGAGGTCGTGTGGTTGTGGAAGAGGAGAGGCGAGACAGGAAGAGAGAAAACGAGTGTACCTCGCTGAGAGTGTACAGGCGAGGTTGCAGTGTGTTGTTACTCTTGTTATAACAACACGACACAGTACTCAGTGTAATTCTAGCTTTTTAAACGTGCCCGACGGTTTTCTGGCCCAACAGTAAATCGTCGCGGGCGCAACATTTATGATTCAGATGTGTTTAATGTTGGAATTCATTGCGGAAATTGTAAATTACGAAGAAAGTTAAAATCTGTGCAGTTTCGGCTTGTTATCGTAATGAATACTTACTTAGTTATTATTTTTAGTCTATAAGTACTAAAATTATAAAGAGGTAAAATTTGTGAGTCTCAATCTTGGGATCTATTGAACCGATTTTCAGCTAACATCACGCTACGCCCAATAGGAGCTAACCTACATGATTAAAACTCACAAATTCAAATGATTTGCCAAAATTCCTTTCACAATAGCACGTTCATCCATAATTGCACGAATATTATGTAAAATAATCACGCTACTAAGTTCAATTACCGTGAAACACGCCAAGTCGTATAACTTAGGTAACCTACTTAGACCCAGACTAACCAAAGTGGAGACAAGGGGAGATATTATTCAACATGCAATATGGATGACACAGTAGGCGTGTCATTAAATATTTGCCTGGGTGGCACGAGAGTCGTGTCATATTTCCTTTCGTTATAGCTCGCTCAATTTAAAATTTTTAAATGTATTTAATTTGTAAATGTGTAAGTATTATTATTTTGCAATTAGATCGTGCCTAGAGCATTCGTTTCTGGATATTGTACGCATTGAAGAATTTAAGGTGTGAGTTGCCGAAATATTTGTACGTCACCACTAATAGAAGTTCTCGAAATTGGCCGTCGCAACGAATATTTAAATTCTAAAGGTAGTTTTAACCACATCTCTCGTCTGTTTCGCACCCACATTTCGCCAGCTATGTCAGGTCCTATGTAATAATACGTTTGACAAGGATGTGCTGTCATATTTTTTATCGGAATCATTAACCAAAATACAGTTCAGCAAAAGTCGTGATATTCTGAAGCAACCCAAATAGGTTTCGGAAATGAAGTAATCATTCTTCCTATTGCCCATTCCGTGAAAGTAAAGACGAGACATTGTAATCGTAAAATATTTACACATCCGCTCCGTAAATACGAGTATAACTATAATACATTATTGGTTGTAAATCCCAGTATAGACAGACGTAAATATATTTTATGGTATCCAGACATTAATAAATGAATGCCCCGGTGACGCAGCGGTGTGGTCATAGTGCGCATGAACTGCATTCGATCCCCGAGTCGAAACAAAAGACGATAATTTTGGATTTTTTGTCATGAATTTGCCGTGTAGTGACGGATTACGAATACATAATGTCACTACCCCATCTCAACCCATGGGTGTCGTAAAAGGCGACTAAGGAATCTTATACAGACGAGAGCACTGCGAGAAAAGAAAAAAATCGAAATAAACCCGTCAGGCCAGGGAGTTATATAGGCTAAATTCCTTGCACAGTATTTGGATCAGAACCGTCCCAGGATAGCCGACGAAATATGGATGTCACAATACAAAAGGATAAAAGGCCTGATTGATTAGTTTTTTTTACAAATCTAGACAACAAATGCAACTAACATTCTTATACAAAGATATGCAAGGACGTATTTAATGACAGACGTGTTAGACGCTATCTAGAATCTAGGTCATCTGCACAAGCTAATGTCTCTTGAAGCTCGTTGAAACGCCATCATACATACCTGTGCTTATCTATAGTAATATTATAAAGCTTGAACGCGCTTATCTCAGGGACTACTGGTGCGATTTGAAAAATGATTTTGGTGTTGGATAGCGCATTTATCGAGGAAGGTTATAGGCTATATAACATCACGCTACAGCCAATAGGAGCTGAGCAGTGGCCAAACAAAAGCGGCGGGAGCGAGGCCACGCGCTACTTCTAGTTTATTATATTTGAAACACGCTACATAAACATGTACATGTTATACAAGTACAAGCACATCTGTAATAGCATTTTAACGAGTAGAAATCGCTGTATTAATCTATCAATTTTTTATAATTGCACTACCATTCGAAAGAAATGAGCTAATCTTACAAGTAAGTATATAATAATAATAATATTTCACCACATTCACATAGCGCCATCTAGTCCCAAATTAAGCAATTATATTTGCTTGTGTGATATAAACAACTGATATATTATACTGCTTAAATAAATTTTTTTTTCGTAAATACATACATGTATATTATAGATAAATTACACCCAGAAACAATCATGCTCATCACACAAAGATTTGTCCTGGGTGGGGATCGAACCCACGACCTCCAGCTTAGCAGTCAGGGTCACTAACTACTAGACCAGGCCAGTCAACCAGACCAATATGATTGGTAATTTTCTCTTGAACGTTATAATATAATAACTCGACTGCAAAAAATCAACAGAGAGCAACGCACTAAAAAGACCGTAAAATTATTGTAATATTATTGTACCTGATTAAATTTAAATACATAACATATGTTTATATTTGTAATCTCCATTTTGGTTCCCTTTATTTTGATACTCTACTCGATAAGTTTGGTGAAAAAAAATAATAGAACTACTTACAATTTGGAACCATTCAATCAAAATAAAGAGAATCACATATTGTGTGATTCTCTTTATTTTGATACCCAACTCGATAGGTTTGGTTAAAAAAAAATTGAACTTCTTACAATTTGGCATCAAAAGCCCGCCGTTTAAGTCTTTTTATTCTTAAAACCTATCTAAGGACACTTACTTGGGTTTTCTAGACGAATCTAACGATACCCTAATTGTCAAAATCCATCCAGCCGTTTGGAAGATTCGTGGGAATAAAGAAATTTACAAACATACAAGATACGCGCGAAAAACAATACCCGTCCTGACAGTCGGGTAAAAACGCTATTACTTCTATTTTAAAGCAGTCGTGTAATTAAACCTAATTCCAACCAAAACAAATTCATTCACGAGCACTGCGTATGATAATAGTCTACAATAGAAAAACGTGGTTCGCGTTAATGGACCCGTGTCAGTGGAACAACGAACGCACGAATGAAACAGAATGCTGCTAATTATTCCTTCCTGTAATAATGCACGTTTTAAATACCGACATTTTGATATTATCCTTATTTTTAAATTAGGTAGCATAAATAATGCACGTTTTAAATACCGCCATTTTGATATTATCCTTATTTTTAAATTAGGTAGCATAATTGTTTGTTGCGAATTTTATCATTTAGTATTCTATAGAAATGAATGCGTGTGTGGATTATGGCCTAAACATTCTCTAGAAATAGAGTAAATGAGGACGAAAAAAAAAAAATACAGTATGAAGTATGGAAGTACGACAGGCATAAAAGAGAGAACTAGAATGAAAAAGTAGAAACAGGGCACCGACAATGTTGGTAGTAGGTATAGGTTAACAAAAAAAAAAAACTTGTATCTCTAGATAGAGGAGAGGAGACCCGAGCCCAGGAGTGGGACATTATTTGCTGATGATGAACCTAATATAAACTTGTGTAATGATCTCGACAACTGATAAAAACAGATATGCATATTATCATTACCATCATTTCAGCCTATTGCAGTCCTAAGTCTAAATATATAACCATATAGCACACTTATAGAAGTCGCGCGGGACTTCGATCCTGTCGTTATTTGGCCACTGCTCAGATCCAATTAATAATAATATAATATTCTACCACATTCACACAGCGCCATCTAGTCCCAAAGTATTTGCTTGTGTTATGGGTACTAAACAACTGATATACTACTTAAATACACTTTTTTTTTTGTAAATACATACATAAATATTATAGATAAATTACACCCAGACACAGAACAAACCTCTATGCTCATCACACAAAGATTTGTCCTAGATTTGTTTGTTTTTTTTTTTTTTTAATTAGACGTAGCGTCATGTTAGCGCCTATAACCTAATAATTCTTAATAATAATAATTCTTCGATAAACGGTCTGTCCAACACTAAAACAGATCCTGAGATCCTAAAGTTTAAACTTTTCAATATTATATTAGTATAGGTAAATCATAATCATAATAAATCTTCGATACAAACATTTGCAGATCATACAAATATTTGTTCCGACCGGGGATCGAACCCAAGACCTCAGAACCCGCAAAACCCTTGGAAAACCCTGCTGTACACTTTATAAAGGAGGATTTTGGTCATAAATTAAATAGTAGTTAACTAAATGACATTTGTTTAATGTAGCGTATCGCAATAATCTGCATTTCTAAATAATAATAAAATAGAGCGTTCATTGGCTAAATGAATTTTAGAGTACATTTTAATGACGCAAACATGGCGGTTAATATTATATATTTTCATCAGACGTTTTGTTACGATCGTTAATTTAACTGCCTTCGACTTTATATATAATAGACGCGACTTTCCTAACCGTTACATGAAAAAACAAAGCAACGAGTCAGTCCCACTCAAACACCTACCACTGCAACGCTTGTAACCCAGTATTAACAGCGATGAAACTGCAAACACCGATTAATAAGTCCCAGGGATGTCTATCTTACTGTCTTTGAACCCGCAACAAAATTAATCAGAAATATTTTTGGAATGGATTTATCCAACTCCATGTTATGGGGATCTTAAAACTCAGTAAAATGTTGACAGGATCTTAAAACAACAGTTATTATTTCAAGTACAAATTTGGAATATGACGAAAATGGAATAATATATGATCAATTCGGAAGATAACGAATTAAATTAAATCTTTAAGCAAATTCTTACAATTTTGCAAAGAATATAATTAGAAGGCAAAATTTCATTAATATCAACATAGCCTAATATTTTAGTCAGAAATATCTTACCTTCGCAAAAGAAGATGCCAAATGGATCTTTACCGCACATTTATCCTGCATTATTAGAGCGATAATAGTTTAGCTCATAATATGGTTGCACTCCCGGCTTAGTCCGTGTTCTCCCGTGTTGTCGGTAAAAAGTAGCCTATGTCCTTTTCCAGTTCTTAGAATATATAAATGTGAAACTTAACGAAGATCGGTGCAGTTAGAAAGAAAGAAAGAAAGAAAGAATAACTTTATTATCACACGAGACACAGTTGTTATACGTGAAGGCGTAACAAACCAACTGACTGCATGAACTTTTTCATTCTTATTATTTTTTTTTACTTAGATTTTTAGGGTTCCGTACGAAAAAGTTACAAAAGGAACCCTTATGGTCTCACTCTGTCCGTCTGTCTGTTCTGTCTTTTTTATCTCGGAATCTACTTATGCAATCGATATGAAATTTGGAATTGTAGAAAATACTGTTGATTGAACTCTAAATAAAATTTAAAAACTTGGTAAAATGCTTTTTTGGTAAAATTTTGCTGCAAAAGCTTCCCAAATGTGGGGATAAAATTTTAAATTGGCACTAGTAGCTCAAATGTCAAATCAAACTCAAGGGCTCCGCATTCCAAAACCTATTTTATTTATTTCTACGCCTCACCGTTTTTAAGTTAGGAAAAAAAAAATATCAAAAAAGTACCATTCCCTCCCTAAACTCCGAAGTGTGTGATGAGAAAAATGTATAATAATAATTAAAAAATAAAAATTTCAGTATGTAAATATAACAGGAAGAATAAAATGATTTTTCCATCATCTAAAAAGCACTGCCGTGTAACTAAACTATATAATTCCTAATAGTACGGAACCCTCGGCACGCGACATACCCGCGCTTGACCGATTTTTATTTATAAAATGTATCATAATAGGATGATTCAATAGGCCACTACAAAGCTAAGAAAAAAAAAACTGAAAATGGAATGTAAACATTTATTTTTTCATTTTACATTCCAACCATGCCATTTTCAACTCACCACCGTTTGTCATCATACTGAAGGCAATGTTCAGCAAAGAATGTTAGAACTAGGTTAATTAAATAATAAAAAATAGCACTATAATAATAAATATGACGTCATAAGCTATTTTCTCTGTTGTAAAATTTTCATCATTTAAGCATATTGCGTAATGAGACTTGTGGCTTTGAAGTAACTTGACGCCTTTACGTACCGCTGAATATATTATAATCCATATCTTTGTTTTAGATTGTTACCATTATCTACCGACGTTCGTTTATTGAATATGGGGAGCTCCTATGTTCAAATCGTCAGTGATCACAATCTTACGGACAACCTGGTATCGTAGAATATGTGCTACATGGTTGGAAACCAGCCTTCCATAGAGGTGGATTCCGTGTAGCCGGCTGTTGTAAACCAAATTTCATACAAACTACGCGGATGGAAACCAAGCTCCCACCAAGGTCACTCTGTTGGGACGCAAGTTTATAACCGTGTAGAACACCTATTAGAGTAACAGAGAGACTTTGGGTCACTGCGTGCTCTATCAATATTGTTCTATGGGGAGTACTCTGATGAAGTAGGTACATGATTTGGTGCCATCGTTGCCTTTTTATCACCCACACTTATTTATTCTGTGGAACCTGGAACCGATATTGTCTAAAACGGTAAGGTCCAGCGATCATTTTCCCACATACATGCCGGCTCTGGGGTGTTTCCTAAGAGCTATGGACATGTCCTTCGTCAAACAAGGTTTAAAGAGAGCTATCCTCTTTAGGTAGGCAGCGGCTGTGCCCCAACATACATCCATGAGTGGCGGAACCGTTTACTACAGTTAGGCTAGCTTGAAAGCCACTACAGGATATAAAAATAAAATTATATTATATAAGCCAGAAACTAAAAAAGAAAACTGATTTTTTTTTATTGCCCGACGTGAGAAGACTGTCGTGCGGTCCACCGGCTGCTTTTTTAGCATTGAATGCGGTGAAAACACAGCCAAGCCGCTGCCTACTGTAAAGGAGGAAATGGAAAATGAAGGGAATTGGGAGGAGGCACTGCCTTTAATCTTCCCCAGCTGTTACGAGAATATAAGGACTCGGTACTAAACCCTGTCAGCTCTCTAGTTAGAGGAGAGGAGACCATAGCCCAGCAGAGAATGAAAAATGAATGAAGGACTAGGTAGAACCACTACCATCAGTACATCTGTTTGCCACCGTCATGGTATAAAAAAACTAAATACCATCTGACCTTCAATGACTCGATTGTGATGTGGAAATTAAACATGACAATCGTCAGTCGATAATTACGAGCCAGCAACCGTTAGTTAACATGTGAAGGCTAAGTTCTTACAAAGACATTCTGAAAGTAGAAACCATAAATGCATTCGCCCTTGAAGTATTACTTAATAGACAAGTGCGCCTTAGTTAATTGCGATAACTTCCCCTGACATCAGAGTGATTTAATTACTGAATTATTGAAATTGCTTTTGAAGTTCCCTCGCGATACCTTGCTTCGCCACTCCTCATCAGTAGAAAACGACACTATTTCATACTTCTTCAATATTCAATGGTGACCTGTAATACAGGTTTTAACAAAACTACATTTGTTTTGGTGATTTGTGTTTTTTTTTTTTTTTGTTTTGGGTTTGTTTTTGTTTTTGTGGAGAGAAAAATAAAGACATTTTGTTATTATTATTTAATAATTTTGTTTAATCCGAGCTGACAAAATAATTGAATGACATTTTATTCTATTCCACAAACACGTAAGTACATCAAGGAATAAAAGACCGCCTGTGACATAGACGGGTGATGACTTGAAGAAAAGGGGTGGGGAGAAGGCAAAGGTACTATATTTTCGCATTTATAAACTAGAAACCTATTTACCTACGTAGATGGAGACAGGGTGTCAGACAAGGTTCACCTGTGGCAAATTGATTGACAAAAAAAAAAGAGTGGCTTGAGTTTCTTGTCAGTTCTTCTCATAGGTCCACCCCGTCAGTGATCTTATCGTTAGGCAAATTTGCTAACACTACTTTTCGGATAACTTGTTACATTCTTAAATTGTGACTTTCAAGTCTCACTTTGTAAACTAGATGAATTAACGAGATATCATTACAAATATAGGGTACCTAAACTAATAAAAAGTCGAGTGATTTTTTTGAAAAATAATAAAATTCTTGCGATAAAATTCAAAAGCAATAAAAACTCGTGTGATTTTAATTCAAAACTAAACCAATCAAACAAAACGCCCCCTTTCCTCGACACTGCAGAATACAGACACATTCACGAGCGTACAACGTACATTTCCCAATGTCAACCAGTGCATGTGGCTTGCATATTGCCGCCGCTTACGTCATAGGTCTGCCACGCTGCGTCGTAATGCGCCTTCTAACACATACATACTTAGTTTATATAACTACTTGTGCATAAGTAGGTGAGCTTGTACTCACGTGGTTGAGGCAATCTCAGTTCCATTGATTTTGTGGTGCCTAGTATAATCGCTGGCAGAATCAGTAAGCTAATAAGGTAGGTTATTCTATAAAAGCGACAGTGGCCGAAATTGTAACCGCACGCAAAATCAATTCACTACACGACCTGCACCATCAATATGGATATCACTTTGTGGAATTTATTTGTAATAGTCAAATGACTTGCCATCTGCTAAGCCTTCTAGGCGACTTAATAAATTCCAACACTAGGGTCTGCTTCAAGCCCACGCGATAAGTAGAAGATCTGCTAAATTAAGAACATTGTGAGGAAACTCACATCGAAGAAATTCTAAGAGTATGCCTAATCCACTAATTCCTATTGGGTATTAAATACCAGTAATCTGTTCCCATGGGTGATGTGGAAGGAGTCGTTGTAGCTTTACACATAAAGTATAGCTAATACTGGACATAAAGGAATCAATTCCTGAAAAAAAAATGCTTTGGCGTCATGATGGTAACGCAATATATCGATTCTAATCACTCTGATATCGGATTTATCGCAGGGCACATCACTAGTAGGTACAACGTCACGGTACCTGACTATTGTAATCTTATCCACGTGGTAAAGGTTCCGTGTCTACCAACCCTAGACGGCCCTGCGTTCGGAAACTCTGCGCCGTGTATAGATTTAAATAATGTGTGTGTAAGTATGTAATATTTTGTATATTAAAACTTGATTACGGAGGACGGGATCAGTCATCAAAAAATTAAGAAAAAAATAATGATGATATTTTTTTTCGTCAAAATCATTATAAGTTACAACCAATAAATGTCTTACCTACTGCTGGGCACTCGAGGGGAGATTTTCCTTTTCTCCTGTCTGCTTACCACATATTATTTTGACTGAGGTGTAGTTTATGAATTTGGGCCTTGTAGTGTTAGGGCGTGCAGAATAATAGAGTTAGAAGCTTGGCTCTACATGAGATCTAACTTTTGACAGTGCGAGTGATATGGTCTCGTCTTGGCAACATTTGACAACATGAAAATGTTTTTGGTGGAATTATGTAGGTATTCATAATCTGTCACTACACGGATTTGACAATTTTTATGGGAACTGTAAATAAATACGAATGGCTAAAATTTTACTTAAAAACTAATAAGAATTGACTGGCCTGTTGGTCTAGTGGTTAGTGACCCTGACTGCTAAGCCGGAGGTCGTGGGTTCGATCCCCACCCAGGACAAATCTTTGTGTGATGAGCATGAAGGTTTGTTCTGTGTCTGGGTGTAATTTATCTATAATATGTATGTATTTACAAAAAAAAATGTATTTAAGTAGTATTCAGTTGTTTAGTACCCGTTATGGGCAACAAGCAAATATAATTGCTTACTTTGGGACTAGATGGCGCTGTGTGAATGTGGTAGAATATTATATTACTATTATATTAATTATATTTTCTGAACAAAACGCATTTAGGTAACCAAAATTCTCCATTTCATTAATTTTCGGCAACATCACAAACGTTAAATTCAAATTCAATACCACGAATATCGTTTTATTAAAAAAACAAAAGTCCATTTTCTACTCTCACTTTTAGCAGTTTTCTGGATCCATAGCATCGCAAACTAAAATCTTGTTACTTCCAGCAATAAATCTCTGGTTTATGTTATTGGGGAGGGTGAGTTGGTAATTTGGTACTGAGAATGGACAAAAGCGAGAATTTCGAAATAACATAGTCGAAGTTTATGGGTGCTTCGTATCACGCATCCTTGAGGTATAAGGGTCGTAATTGAATTAGTGGGGTTACAATTAAGGATTGTCCAGCAATGGGATTGGTTACTGAACGTGTAGGTTCTACGGTCTTTTCTTTTGGTCGGGAAATTTTTGAGAATAAGATTTGAATACAGGTAAAGGAGAATACCCGTGCCCAGCAGTGGGACGTTTATGGGTTGAAATTATGAAAGGAGAATAACTTAAAAACGATGTATTTTTTTTTTTTATTAAAAGCAAACAAAAAACATAACCGCTTGCTGTGGCGGTAATTAGGTGAGGCCTATGTTCAGCAGTGGACGTCATTGGGCTGATATGATGATAATGATGATGCCGATTCTTACTTTATGATGATGATATCGAGATTCTTTAAACAAAATTAAATTAAATTAATTTCTTTTAACATTTCAAATTTAAGTTTCTTGCGATTTGTCGTCAACCTTGCAGTCGACTTAGGTTTAAAGAAATTTATTTCTCATAAAAACTTACAAAGTTCACTTATGATATTATATAGTATATTGAGATAGTGTTTTTTTTTAATTACTTAACTTATATAATATTTTACCTCTGGGGTGTACTGTAGGATGTAGGTAGGTAGGTACTACATTTTCTTTACAAATTCTCTTATTTTATTTTTGAACGCACTGATAGTGTCACATTCCTTCGCTTCCTTAGGTACCTAGGTAAACTGTTATACAACTGTGCTCCCTCGAACAATATAGTTTTCTTTTCATAATTGGTACGCGGGGTAATAATTAACTCGAGTTTATCCTTGTATTCCTTGTTTCGGAAGATTTGGATATTTGTATCGAGTTTACCATAGATTAAAAGTACTTAAAAAGGTTTGTACCTCTCTAACTTCACTATTGTGTTGACTACTAAGGCCTAGACCGCACTTTGACTTTACTTTTATTTCTAAGTACCTAAGTTACTTAGCAGTAACTAACGGCTGTTTTCAATAATCTATCTATCTATGGATTTGGATACTAAAGTTAGAATTTTGACATATTTTGTAAGGAGATTATGTCAAAATTGTAACTTTAGTAGCCAAATCCATAGACAGATAGATTATTGAAAACGGCCATTAGTCGATTGATAGATTACCCTATGTCTGAGACACTCAATGATGTTCAGACTATGTCAACAGGATCTATTTGGGGTCACGACTCACGGCTCAGCTGACGACCGGGCGAGCTATCGATTATGTACGCCCCTCACCCTTCTTACTAGACGTGCCCAAAACTCTGCACTTAAACGGAGTTTACGAAAAAGATTTTATTCGACACCATAACGCAACTTCAATTTTGATTTCTCTTTAGATATTTCCTGTTGATTACATCTTCTGCACAAAAAATAGCACAGCAATTTAATTTCTAATATTATTATATATTAGGTAATCTAGTAGTAATAACAAACAGTATTATGGCAACAAATTGAATTCATATTGATACTGACTGGTTGGCAACTAGTGGTTGCTAATTAATTACTCACTTGACCTCAAGGTAAACTAATAAACTCAACTACCTATCTGTTTGTTGACATATCTATAATATGGCTGGTAATTCATTTGCTTAAAATGTATAGTCGACCATATAACTGCTTTACCACATTTGACAAAAATTTCCATCAAAATTAATAGTCAATAAGACTCATGTGAATATCGCGCATTAATGACAACTGACTAGAGATGAAACGAATATATTCATATTAGGTATGCATATTATAATACGAGCGACCCGTATTCATATTAGGTTATAGGAATGTCATCTATTAGGTTACTCGATATTAGTCAAGTATTAGCCAGAGACTACGCGAACGAATACTAGATATAGAGCATAATACTAAAACGTTCACTCCTTACCCTATTATCTGACTAATATCGAGTAATAGGTATGGTATTAGAATATGACGAAACTAATATATCCTATATTAGGATTATGCGAAATTGACCCTAATATAACATCTCTACAACTGACGCTGTACTGATGTCAGTTGCAAGCAAATATAGACATTATGGTTTCTAAACCTAACCTAAGTAAGTTTATTGTCGGCTATAGGTACTTATTTCATTTTTCTAAAGCAAGTCGCACACTTCAGAGATATAACCTACCAATATAATTAATATATTATTATAATACCTAATATTTACGCATTTCACAACGCCATCTAGTCCCAAATTAAGGAATTATATTTGCTTGTGTTATGGGTACTTAACAACTGATTATAGATTTTTTTTAAATACATTAACATAATATTATAGATTAATTACACCCATACACAGAACAAATAATCATGTTCATCACACAAATATTTGTCCTGGGTGGGACTTGAACCCTAGACCTCCAGCTTAACAATCAGGGTCACTAACCACTAGACCAACAGGCCAGTCAAATATGACATAAAGAGTTATCTGCAGAAACTTGACAGATATCAGCTGACAATATATTTGTATAGTATAGATCACAAAAAAGAAGGTTAAATACCTTCTTTCTATTTGACAAAAAAAATTAAAGGTCAACAACTTCAATATGGCTAAATAGGCTGCAATCTTTACTACCTAATATTATAAATGACTGTGTAATGGTTAAATGTAATTTAATATGCTATATTAAATATTAAGCAATTTCCTTTGCTTTGGTTTATCATTTTAATATAAATGCTAAGCAAGTAATTTGCCTTTGTGGGTATGAATTTTTCCATGAAATACTTGTTAAGAATTTATTTAAAATAGGGTTGCTTTTAACCTAGGACTCTGAGCTCTAATTTTAGGACAATGCACCACCTAGGAGGTTAGTAGCCTGAGTTTCGAAACATCATTCTGTTGTTTTTTTTTTATCTGTTTAATAAAATTAACCATAATTAATATTGGTTGTCACTACCTGGCCAGGGCTAGCTACACCATTAAAAATATAAATAACCACTTTCACTGAATTAACCCGAATCTGACCAGCATAGTTTAGGTTCCTGCTTCTTTTTTTATATGTTTTCTGTGGTCTTGAACATTGTAAGAATATTTCCAGTAATAAACATAGATAGAATAGGATAAATCTACCAATCCAATATGTCACTGAAATACATAATAAACAGGATAATAATAATTAATACTAAAATATCTACTTAATATGAGTCATATATGTTATATAAATTACTTTAAATAAATATGTACCTAACCAATAATTGTTAGGCATTATAATACTTGCTACTTAATATAAATTATATAATGCTTATAAAAAATATATATGCATATAAAAACTGCTGTCTCCAACGGGATCCATAGAGAACTAACTAAATTAAGGCTACCTTTTAATACAATAATGTATAAACAAATCACTGTCAAGCTTAAAGGACTTGTATCCAGGGCCGTTAAATAAATTAAAAAAAATCACTGTCAAATAGTATTGAAAGATTTGACTGTCATATAATATTATATGTGTGAAAGTTAGGATGGATCGATGGATATTTGTTACTCAATCACACCAAAACGGCTGAAAGGACCTATATAAAATTTACATAAGCTCTTCCAAGGGTATCCACTGACCCTACTTTTTACCAATATACCATAATGAGCAAAGATATAGGCGGAAGTTATAGAATTATATATTTTCTAAATTTGATTTAATTGTTTTTTAAAATTATACGTACATAACTTTAGAGAAACATTGAGACATTTTAATTAATATTTATTATACAGGGATAGGTACAGTATTTTTTAAAATTAAATTGTTTATTTTAACAAAATGATATCATATTCTAAGCTTTTATAGTAGGTACTTAATTCATTATTTTCTATTAAAATCTAATCTATTCTGCTTAATCATGTTAAGCATAAAGTATGCTAAGTATGTGCCTAACACTAAGATCATGTTAAATTTATTTTTAAATACCTACCTAAACATAATGTATAAAAACACTATGCTTGCAAAATGTACTAATCCAAGAGGTACTTAGCTTGTCAAATAAATTAGAAAGACTTGTAGATAGAAAAACTGATACAAAAATTGCTTTGTAATGAGAAACACATTCTAAAAAATTGTCTATTTAACTGAGGGTCAATGAACGAGTCTTTTTACATTCATTTTTTTAAATAAATTCTAGAACAAACAGTTTTAAAATTTAAAAATTGTACATGTAGGTAGGTACAATTTTACTTTTACTTAATTTTTTTTTGAGAGGACTTGGCCAATGTCGTTTTAATACCTTCCCGAAAAAGATATTAGTTTAAAGAGCCTTGAGCCTAAACCATTCTAAGTCGATTATATTTATTCGATATTTATATGGAAATATGTATGCTTGTTTACAGAAAAATGTCCAATAAAGGTAGACAGTACCTACCTAGATAGTCAATAGTATTCATAGCGTAACAATCGGTAAGCAGATAATGTAAATATTTACTCACTTGTGCGTAATTTTAATCCGAATAGGCAACTGTGTAATCCTCACACTATACCGTGGTTACACACAATACACATCACAAATTCCTTGCATTATATCCACATAGTTTTAATAATACACGAAAAAGGACACTTTATCACACGCGCATTGAAATTTCATCGAAATAAAATAAAATATTACACAAAATTCATCTCTTGCCCAGAATTCCGGAATAGTTGGATTTGACAGATGTCGAATAATTATTATCGATAATTGTTGTAATCGCGTTCCGTACACAAGCGAACGTATCCACTTTTATCACGGCACGGCTAAACTAAACACAATCTACAAATTCTACACGCAGCGAGACGCGTCGAGCAACGCCCGCAAAACGTATATAATCCGGCTTAGTTAAAAAGCTAAGATAACGGTGCGTTCTGGTTATGACGGTAACACCTATATAATTTTGGTGCATAGAACCTGTCACACAGCTTACGACAAAAAAAAACAGTTCTTGTATGTTTGTAATGTTATCAAACATTGTCAAAGTAAGATTAATTTTAGTTTACTTCGAGAGCATACACAAGTTCTGCTATGAGTAGGATATTTATAATGATCACAATAAAGTTTTGTATAAATATGGTCTAATTAAATGTCGTTTGAAAATTAGCTGATTCATTTAATTCAATAATAATTATCGACTGCTTTTCGATAAATCAGAGAACGTCCCTGTGTGTCATACCTGTCATGTAATGTTTGCAACCCCATAATATATTTATTTTATTTATGAAGAAAATTTAGCGCTCTCTGTTAGTGAAAAGTCGTACTACATAGGAAGGAACCTATCAGCTGATGAAGTTATTCTATTCTATACTAGATGTCACTTTTAGCGTTCATTCGTTCACTCATTCACTATTTTATGTCTGATGACCACTAGATGGCATTGTTGTCGTCATGTAATAAAAGTAAAAGTTTTTTATATAATTTAATTCGGGACTGCAGTGGGAAGTGTATATAATAAAACGAATGCTTTGCAAGATGTCTCGGTTTCGAGGCCCGGGTCTTGCAAAACAATATTATTTTTCTATTAGGTAAATGTAATTCTCAGTATCAGCCCTAAGCCCGGACTTTGATAGCATCTCACCCCCCATTAGTAGCTCTTGGCGAAATGTCAGTGTGAATGTATCTCTGCCTACCCCTTGGAGAAAAAGGCGTGATGCTATGTTGCGTTTTAATTATTGCCTTAGAAATTGCTGTTTAAAATCGAATAGAAGAATGTCAGCAATAGTGGTAGTCATAGCTAGAGTGCGTGTAACCCAATTTCTGTGAACATCAGGATGACGGGTGTACGTCAATAAATAGTGATTCTATACACATGAAAGCAATGTTCTAGCAATGTGAGGAATGTGCGTAAGATTTGAAGCAATGTGCTTTTAAAAAACCAGAGTTATTTCAGAAAGTTAGTGAGCCGCCAGCCTGATATCAGAATGACGTGAACATCAGGATGACGGGTGTACGTCAATAAATAGTGATTCTATACACATGAAAGCAATGTTCTAGCAATGTGAGGAATGTGCGTAAAATTTGAAGCAATGTGCTTTTAAAAAACCTGAGTTATTTCAGAAAGTTAGTGAGCCGCCAGCCTGATATCAGAATGACGGGTGAATTTTTAATACGAGCAAATTGCTTACTATCTAAAGATAAAAACATTACCGTAGCAATGTTCCGGCAATGTGCTCTTGAACGTACCAAAACAGAATCAGATGCGGTGAAAGGTTAAAAAGTAATTTAGAAAATAAAATTTCTATTTTAACGCCTGCTGATTTCATAGAGGCAATTCGACGAATAGTGTAAAGGAACATTTAAATTACAAGGGTTTCATGTCACCATCATTTATTTTCATTTCATTATACTTAATAACATTATACTTAATATATTAAAATAAGCGATGGGGGCTGAATGGATAAGGGACCGGCGTGCAAATCACGCGGTTCGAGTTCGATCCCGACCAGCAGTACCAATGTGGATTCCACTTTGTGGAATTTATATGTACTAGTCAACTGACTTACCATCTGCTAACGGTGAAGGAAAACATCGTGAGGAAACCCACATACACTAGAAGAAATTCTATGAGTATGTCTGATCCACCAACCCGCACTAGGCCAGCGTGTGTGGATTATGGCCTAAACCCTCTCAGCTCTCTAGTTAGAGGAGAGTAGACCCGAGCCCAGCAGTGGGACTTAATAGGGTGCTGATTTATACTTAATAAACACATCTTTTTGGTCACTTAATTCAACCACGCTCTGTTTACCAACTCTTCTCTTCATTTTAATTTATTTACACGGTGTACTTATGAGAACAGTATAAAAATAGTGTAAATTATATCACAAAGTATTTTACAAGTAGGTACCCACATTTAACAAAAGAGAAAATTAAAAATCACATCCGAAGTATGTAGGTATGCATTTTTATTTTAGTTCTATAATATATCGAATATGTTTTATGATTCAACTTATTATAGATACACGGTATTTAACAATAAAAGAAAATGAAGAAATTGTTATCTCATTTGCATTGCACTGCAGGAAACTCCTGTGGCATAAATGTTTCTTTACACTATTCGTCAGATTGCCTGTATGAAATCAGCAGGCGTTAAAATTTAGAAATTTTATTTTCTAAACTACTTTTAAACCTTTCACCGCATCTGATTTTGTTTTGGTACGTTCGAGAGCACATTGCCGGAACATTGCTACGGTAATGTTTTTATCTTTAGATAGTAAGCAATTTGCTCGTATTAAAAATTCACCCGTCATTCTGATATCAGGCTGGCGGCTCACTAACTTTCTGAAATAACTCTGGTTTTTTAAAAGCACATTGCTTCAAATTTTACGCACATTCCTCACATTGCTAGAACATTGGTTTCATGTGTATAGAATCACTGTTTATTGAAGTACACCCGTCATCCTGATGTTCACAGAATGACGGGTGAATTTTTAATACGAGCAAATTGCTTACTATCTAAAGATAAAAACATTACCGTAGCAATGTTCCGGCAATGTGCTCTCGAACGTACCAAAACAGAATCAAAAAAGTACTAAAAAAACTAAAAAAAGTACTAGGAGCAATCCTGTATCACAGGCGGTAGGCAATGATCTATCTATTGATGGATTTTGCTACTATAGATAGCCAAATCGCTCGATATTGAAAACTGATGTTTGGTGTGGTTGGGATTGAAATATGGTACCAGTGCCAAGCTGGAGCTCCCGTCTATCTTATATATAATGTAGAAAACAAAACAAAAATTAGAAAAAACCTTTTTATTTTAAATATGCACTGAAAAATCTTATACAACAGTTGAAATAACCAAATTACGCTCGCGTAATGGCTTGTGATAAAATGAAAGTAGAAAAATAACTTTTATTCTTATGCATTTACGAACCAAATTCGAGTACTAGACTAAATAAACATAATTTATATAATGTTATAATAATTGTGCTGGGGTAGACAGTCTTGTAGGCTTATTGCACCTTGTACACTCTGGTGCAGGTCACGTCTTTTGCTGTCATCACCTGGAAATACACAAACGCGTAAAAATTAAAAATTATTCTATTTTTTATGTTGTTACAAAACTCAATGGAGTTATGTATACAGGGACATTATTGCTTAGCTATATTATCATCATCATCACGTCGCTGTTGGGCACGAGTCTCGTCTAAAGATTGTGGAGAAAATTAAGCCTACTATACCACGCTGGCCAGACGGGTTGGTATAGGGTTTTGTTTCCAATTTTCCTTTTTTTTGCAGTGCTTTTGTCTGCTTAAGGTAACTCCCTTAGTCGCCTTTTACGACACCCACGGTTTGAAATGGGGTAGTGACATTATGTATTCTAAATCCGTCACCACATGGACAGCTGTACTGTGGTTTTAACCTAACGTAAGATAACATTACGCCTGTTTCCCCGAAGGGATAGCCCAGAGGTATATCACACCCATATTTCGTCAGCTATGTTTGGTCTCATGAAATAGGTGGCGAGTCTATTCTCATCAACCGAGAACGTTTGTTTTTTTAAACTCCTGATGGACACTCAATACTGGAATTTCACGATACAAAAATCCAATATAATTTTCTACCGAACCGGGAATCAAACCTGGGACGTCTTGCACAGCAGTCGTATACACATCCCACTGCGCCACCGAGCTAATTAAGTATATGAATAGAAAATGTACTATAAAAGCTTTGGCTGTAATTTCATTTACTGTCAGATTTCTTGACAAAAGTCTGCTATCAACTTTTTCATAGCATCCCACTTTGCCGACGACATAGACCTAAGGTGCACCACGTCCACACATCCTAATGTAGACAAGGTACATCCAAGACATAGATACCTAATTATTATATTTCACAGAAACCATTACTCTTCTTTCCTCAGTGGAGTAAGATGTAAGCAGTAATAATAAATGGCGTATACTCACAGCCTTCAGCTCCTCGGGTCCAAATTCTCTGACGTAGGTGACCTCCAGGCCGTCGGGGGCCTTCTGCACCTGCTTCAACGTGTTGCCCTCGAACGTGCACACAGACTTCACCTGAAAATAACAATATTATACTTTTATAGAACATTGTCGTTAGGTGTTAGTCCAACAGTGAATTGCGGCTGATATGGTAATTGCTGTTTCAGTACCTCAAAAGGAAAGACTGTCACCGTGGTGCAGTGGTTAAGGTGGTCGCCTCGCCACTACATCGCCGTGCTGGGTGACGTGGGTTCGATTCCCACACGAGACAAATATTTGTGTGATTCATAGATATTTGTTTCTAGTCTGGGTGTACTTTGTGTCTGTTAGTTTCATGTTTGTAAAGCTCCCCGCGACACAGGGCTTGTTACCTAGTGCGGGCGTTGTCTTTAAAAAAAAAAAAAAATGAGAGACCCCTTAAACATTATAGAAACTCTCACGTTAATCATAATCTTGGCGTTATTACGTGTATGTCTAACAGTGAACGTCTTACGGCTGATAAGATTGGCGTTATGTAAGTTTCAGTACCTCAAAAGGAAAGAAACACTTTTAGGAAATAATAAAAATTTGGCGTCAGACAGTCCCACAGTAAGAAAGAAAAGTCGTACATTTAATATGTACCTATAATATAACATAAAATATACTTAATTGTTTGTTGACCGCCGAGCAAAGATCAGGTGAGGCCCGAAAGGGGTTTAAAAAATCACGAAATAACAAGACGGAGCGAGGGGGTTTAAAAAGTTGCTGCAAAACATATTCTCATGAGTAATGTGCGTCTCATATTGTATGATGGGTTATCTTTCATAGGGTTATATTTAAGTTACAATGTTGAGAGTTCTTTCTAACTCATTTATATTTTTTAACTTTTTTGGTTGTCTATACTGAATTTAGTGATACATTTTTTTTTTTAAATCGAACTCAATCGTTTTATTTATTGATAGTTATGAAAAAGCATAATTGAGGTCAGCTAATTATACTATAACTTTCTTAATTTTTTTAGAAATCTTTGAGTAGGAAAGCCGTATTCATTGAATGTTAATAAAGCCGGTAGTACCTTGGCGCCATCAGCTCTATCCTCGTCGAACTCCTGGCCAGGCACGAACTTCATCTCGGTGGTCTTGAAGGTGGAGGAGGTGACCAGGTTGTACGAGTCGCCATCCTTGCGCAGCTCCACCGTGGGTGTCACTGCGTTGGCAGCTTTGCGGGTGATCAGGCCCACTCCTATAATAGAAAAATATTTCATAAATAAATATCTACGTTTTTTGAGACGAGGACTAGAACATTCTGGAATTTGAACTTTTTGATAACGGACTTGGACAGCTACGTATTGGAAAGCGCAGAGTGGGATTCTCATCCTCAGATGGACCGACCTGGAACCTGATTCTGAACTGTCGGAAAGTTTTCGGTCCGAAAATGTCATGAAAAATATATTTTACTTTATTTTATAGCAGCCTATTGTGGGCGATGGCTGGATTCATTATATAAATTTATAAAAATTCATTACCTTAAAAATTCTACTTAATTACACAAAAAAAAATTAAGAATAATAAGTAAATAATAATACCTACTTATAAAATAATTTATATTGAACTACTTACTGCTGTTCGTTATCCCGAATAAAATAAATAGATAAATATAAAAAATAAAATTTTCCCACCTAGCGTCTTCATAAAATCGTCAAAATTGTCCGAAGAGATTAATTTATACTTTATTCCTACGTATTGAATCATGGTATTATGAAAACTCCGTCTTCATATAATAATTACTTAGGTATTTATTCTTACAACGAAAATCAACTGACAAGAGATGTCAAAATTTAACAAAAAAATTCGATGTCCTTTTCAAAGAGAATTTTTATAACCACACTTTTTAAACTAAAATTAATTAAAGGTTTTACCAAAAAGTTTGTAGGTCTATTAACAACCATAGACCTAGGATCCGCGCGCTGCCGCAAACTTTCTATGTTAACAACTATAATTCAAGTAACTTATAATTTTAACCAAAGGAAACGTTACTTTATTTTTAAGAAGAAATAAAACTTAAAAAGATTTTCGCGAGTGTAGTAGTGGTGTAATAATAGTTACAACCATTTTTCGCTTTTTTAGTGCGTTGCTTATCTATTGATTTTTTGCAGTCGGTTTATGATATTTTTTTAATTATTTACTTGTTCACATTATTTTTGTATACTTATTAGTATCACACCGATCGTATACTGCTTGCCCTAGACAGCAGAACTTGTTTAACCACTTCTAGTAGCAATTTAAAGTTCTATTTTCGCAGTGTTCTTACAATGAACGGGATAAGTCGTACAAAACGGTCGAGTTTTTACACACTACTCATACAAGTACTTCATTAATATGTAAGACACGCCAAGCACCGTTTGGCCTGCTATCAACCACATAGAGCTACTGAACTTTTTAACTATTGCCATGGTATTAACATCCATAATTTTTATGATATTAGTGTGAAATTCCTTTGAAAAAGTTTATTGTGTTCAGCCATATTTAGAGCTAATGTTATTGCCATGCTATTTTCACCCTTAAATCTTAAAATATTGGCTTGCTATTTCTTTGAGAATTTACAATGGTAGACTGGTAGTCAACTATACTAATATTATAAAGCTGTACGCCCTTATTACAAAATATGGACTAAGTATTAAACCAGGTTTAAATTGACATAAGCCATTGTTTTAGTCTCAAAGTTGTCAATTTAGACCTGGTTTAATGCTTACTCCGTATTTTGTAAAAAGAGGGGTAGAGTTTGTGTTTGTTTGAAAGCTAGGATCTCAGGAAGTACCGGTCCGATTTGAAAAATTATTTTAGTGTTGGATAGTCAATTTATCGAGGCAGGTAATAGAGTTTATAACATCACGCCACAGGCAATAGGAGCTGCGCAGTGGCAAAATAAAGAACGATGGGAGCGAAGCCCCGTGGGACTTCCAGTTTATTATAAATGTGAGATTGTTATGATGGATCTTTGGATGTCTGACAAAAAGTACTGAATGGATTTTAACGAAATAATAATAATCCAAGTGAAAGCAAAAATGAGGCTACATTCAAATACTTTACGGGTGCTTTTCTAATAGATCGTAAGTTCGCACTTACGTAGTTCTAGCTGTGGTTCTAGTGTAGCAAGGCCATGTAATGGTTATAATAAGTGTGGTCTATGAACTTGACTTCTAATTACATTAACAAACCACCATAATATGTGGTGGTAATTATAATTATTAGTATTATTGTTTCAATTTTGTTTATGTAATTAGCACAGAATTAAACTGTGTTTTATGACTCAAAGATACTAAGACGACCTAGTAAAGGTTGCGGGTGGTCGTTGGATGCGGGCGGCACAAAATCGCTCGCTGTGGCGGAAATTAGGTGAGGCCTATGTTCAGCAGTGGACGTCGTTGGGCTGATATGATGATGATGATGACTCAAAGAAAAATAAAACAATTCCAGTACCTAGGTACAATGCAACGACTGACCTTCGATATAAAATAAAAACATCAATTAATTTTAATAATAAATTAATACTTCAATTCAACACATAAAAGATAAAAACTTCATTCTTCAACTTCAACTGACTGGCCTGTTGGTCTAGTGGTTAGTGACCCTTGTTGCTAAGCCGGAGGTCGTGGGTTCGATCCCCACCCAGGACAAATCTTTGTGTGATGAGCATAAAGATTTGTTCTGTGTCTGGGTGTAATTTATCTATAATATGTATATGTATTTACAAAAAAAAAACTGTATTTAAGTAGTATATCAGTTGTTTAGTACCCATAACACAAGCAAATATAATTGCTTACTGTGGGACTAGATGGCGCTGTGTGAATGTGATAGAATATTATTATTATTATTATTCATTTCAACCCATAAACGTCCAACTGCTGGGCTGGGTCTCCTCCAAAGAATGTGGAGCGAATTTATCCTACTATACTGCGCTGGCCAGACGGGTTGGTATAGGGTTCGTTTCGAATTTTCCTTTTCTCATAGTGCTCTTGTCTGCATAAGGTCCCTTAGTCGCTTTGTACGACACCCACGGGTTGAAATGGGGTAGTGACGGATAAAAGATAAAAACTTAACAACATTAATAGGATGTCTATTATGTCTATTTATGCTACGGTATTAATGCGTTATGAAATTATGGTTATGTTCAGCTACTTTTGTTGCTGACTGTACCTATCATTTGAAATATTTATTAACCTTAATTACACTTTTTAACAGATAACAAAGTTTAACAAACAGATGCACTTAGGAGAAACACAATGATTCATCGATTGTTCACAAGGTCAGTTCATTAGGTAGATATCTCAGTAACCTCAGGTTAACCAACCTATAAAATTTTATCTAAAACGGCTAAAACTTTAGATAAGCTTAATCCAACCGATGTGAGTATAAAGCGATTGCCACATGGTTGTAATCTTGTGTTCCAACAGAGGTGACCTTGATCTTAAGATGCCATCCATCCAGCCGGTGGATGTAATCTAAATTTCAGACAAACTACGCGGATGACATCCAATCTCCCAATCTCCCACCAAGGTCACCTCTGTTGGAACGCAAGATTACAATCGTGTGGCAATGGCAACAGATATAACTTCGTGTTTGTGCACGCGATAACCTTTTAACCGCCAAAACCACCATGAATAATAAACAAAAATGATATCTCTTGTTTTTCTTCATTTGGTGCAAATAAGAAAAAAAATGTGTACGAATTACATTTGACTGCCAAAACCACAATCAGTGGTAAATAAAAATTACATTACTCAGACTTGGTATATTTCTCACAAAATGGTAGGTACCTAAGTATTTATATAAAGGAATTCTGTCTGCCTTGTTTATACATTAAAAATGAGATAAAGAAATCAAATAAACTTCACCAAAACAATCATCTCATGCGCCTTCATGACTTGTATATCGTAAGTTGATTTGATAATCGATTATTCGCAAAATTCTAGAAATATCGCTAAATCACGGATAATAATATAATTAGATAATAATTAAATCCGTCTTTAAAAAACACAAAGACAGAGGCAGGAACTTCGCACACTTCAGGAAAACGTTCCTAATTCAAACTTATCCAACAATAATAATAATTAAATTATTAGTACTTGTAGGCATTGTTCGTATGACACTGGCAGCATGAGCATTCCTTTTATGGTACGTAGTATGTATGTCCCACTGGAGTTTGCTACTTCAAGCTTCTGGAATGTGCACGCGTAGGAACGCGGCAACTAACCGTTAACACAGCTTAAGATTATATCAGCTATTTTATATAGAGCAATTTTTTTTTAAGAACGTCTTAGTTCAGAAACTATTGAAAGACGCGGTGCGGCAGCAGATTCGTGAATATTATGAAAACCAAGATGATACCTAACTACAATTCCACTTTAGTTTTTAGCTGACTGACCCAGAAGAACCCTATTTTTTAAGTAAATAATAATAATAATAATAGTTATTTGATTTTTTTTTTATTGTTTAAGTTTTCGTTTTAGTTTCCTTTTTTTTGTTTGTATTTAACTGTATATATAGTTTTATGTAAGTAGATGTTTAATTTAATTATTTTCATTATTATAATTATCATTAAGTCAAATAAATAATAATTATAGTAAATACCTATCTACTTTAAAAAGTATAATTTTAGACAAATAAAAACATGAATACGAAGGTATTTAGTACCTATGGAAAAGTTTTTTTTTGGATTCAGGATTCCTCTCTCCAGTGACAAACTGATTGAATTTTAACGAGTTTTTATTTGTAGTTGAAGTGTTGGGTGTTTGGATTGCGGTAGATTTCAAAGAAAAATATACCTAGCTGCATTTTCCTAAACTGTGGTATATAGGTATCTACTCTTTGATATACATTCTAACCACCCACGTAGGTCCACGTACAATACTTCCCGCCTATTTACTTGCAGATCGAGTTTCAAATACCGGACGAAAGATCTGAATTCAAATTTTATTGAGGAGAGCGGCCGAAATTATACCTTTTAAATTTATATTAGTGTATTATTTTTTTAGATAGGACTTATTAGAATTAGAATATTTTCTAATGAATATTTCTTATTTACAGGAAATTATAATATTAAACTAAATTTAAAAATAATATTTACAAACAAAATATATATATTTGTGCCGTTTGGAGTGGAAACACTTGGGCCGTGGGGTTCAGGTGCTCGCACTCTATTTAAAGAGCTTTCAAAGCGATTGTCCGACGCTTCCCGTGACCGACTGGCTGGCTATTTTCTTGCACAAAGAATAAGCATTGCCACCCAGCGTGGCAATGCTGCCAGTCTGTTGGGCACTTTTCCCACAGAGAATGGCAGCGATGCGGAGGAATTTTATGATGCCGTATTTTAATTTGTAATTTCCTCCCCCTTTTTTATTTTAATGATACATTTAGTTAGTTTTTGTTTGAATATTTCTTATATATTATGTATTTAGACTTACCCAATTTAGATTTTCAGTTAAAGGTAGTTTTTTTTTATATTTACGCAGTTAACGAATTAGTTTTCTTTACTTATCCTTCATTTACAGAATGTTGGCACCATCATTTTCATTTGGCCATTACTCAGCTCCTATTGGTTGTAGCGTCATGTTATATTATAGCCTACCTACCTTGATAATTGGGCTACCTAATTCTGAATTTTTTTTCAACTACAGCTTTTTATTAATAAAATAGGTAGATAGATACCATAAGTTCCTACAGTTTTATATTAAAAAAGTTATTATGGAAGTGCTACCTAGGTAGGTAAGTACCTACTAAATAATATCCACAGAATAGATAAATTTTCCCATCTAAATTAATAAGTATAGCAATGGGGAAAATAACAAGCATTGTAAAAAATTGTCGCTATATTCCTCTGGACCATGGCATCTCATGCCGCCAATTATTATCAACACGCACAGATGAATCGATAAACAATTCTGCGCTCCTATTGGCTGAATTGTGGGCGCGGCGCCTTGCTATTGGTCGGCACGATGTGGTGTGAAGCCAAGGCCAACGACCTTTAAATTGGCGCAATTTTTCAATTTAGAACACATCGTCTAAGGAAAGTTATTGTCAATCAAATATACATTTATTTGAGTTATCGATAGCTACTTGTTTCTAACAGGAAGAATGATGGACTAAGTATTAAACCAGGTTTAAATTGACATAAGCCATTGTTTTAGTGTCAAAGTTGTTTATTTAAACCTGGTTTAATGCTTAGTCCGTATTTTGCAATAAGTGATAGTGATTCTACATTCTCTTGACTCCTAGGGTGTTATGATATACCTAGGTAGATGCACATTTATGAGACTGAATCGTAGATTTATGGGCATTCTGAGGACAAATACAAATATGTTAAAGTTCATGAATATACCGTACAAATATTTATTTAGTAAGTAGGTACTTACTTGCCTAATAATTATTTAAGTAAGATTGATCAATTTCTCTAATGAATAATGGCTCCAATCCAATATTACAAATTGCACTAATACCGCTATTCAAATAAGTACAAGAGTTGCTACATAAAAAATAAACATTTAGGTACACGTCAAATTTATCAGACATAACATTACTCATAGTGTAAACGAAATGTCAATAATGTCACTAAGTACTTACTTAAATAAGTTGTCGGCGGCGATTATTACGTAGGTTTACTTAAACTATTTATTTATGGACTATTGACTATATGTAAACATGTAGAACTTGTTAACGCTTATCGAAAACTTAGATAACTCTTTGGAGTGACGTTCATAAATTATGTATGTAGGCTGGGTCTAGACAAACAGAGATAGCGGTTCTCTTATGTAGTAAAATATCAAAAAGCGCGTCGGGAATTTATTGTGATAATGAAAATCGCGTCAAGGAGGTCAGTTGTCGAAAAGCGCGTCATTGGGGTCACACACTCACAGTCATAAATCGCGTCATTGAAGTCAGAAACCGAAAAATGAGACAAGGAGTCATAAATTTCAGTAGAAAATCGTGTTACTGGGGTGAAGTGGGGTCACTTCTTCGACTACTGAAAATATCTATATAGGTAGGTTACACTACTACATAATATAAATAACGTTTTTTTAACAAAAAAATTTAGCGATAAAAATAACTAAAAAAATGAAAGCTTAAAATAAATATATTTTTTAATTCTTGAGTAAGTATTGATTTTATTTAAATATTAATATTTTATTTAAACTATAATAAACTTTGTGATATCTGGCTAGACAAACAAACTGGGTGATTTAAATAGGTGACTGACATAATAATTATATCTATTTATACCTAATACGTCGACTGGTTTCAAATCATACGAAAATCAGTCTAATTATATCTAGTTGTTTGTTTAGTACATTATTCATTCATTATTCGCGATCCCGAATGTCTTGCATATGTTTATTTGGACGATTTGGACTCAAAGGTCATAGTAACACGTAGGTAGATATGCAAGTCCAAAGGTTGGCATTTTTGTAATTTAATAAAGTTACTGGCAGTAAGCTATCGACCTCAAATATACAGATAATTATATTAGTGTATGTACCTATATAAAGGAAAAGGAAAATACTTACCTAACAAAATAATTTCTTTTATTTATTTTAAATAATGAAGAATTAAGTAAGTAATTAATAAACCAGAATTTCTTTTCTAATATAGGTAAGTATTAATTTATTAAAAAATAGAAAAAGTTACATGACAATGTGTGATCGTCACTCTGGCGACGTCACTCTCGTTCATCAAACATTTCATTCAGTTTAAAAATAAAATGGCGCTTAGTATAATAAATGTCATAGATAACAATAGAGGTTCAATGTCCACTGCATTACATTATCTTTGTTAATGACACTGGCAGCTTACAGTAACAAAAAATAACGTACCATTTAAATTAAGAATGACAATGACTTTATAAGTATGGCTCAACATAGTAAATACATTAGTTAAACTTTTTATTTTTACATAATTATTAAAATATTATTTTACGATATACTTATGTAATAAATACTCGATTTTTGCTATAGATTATGATGTTAAAAAGAAAATAATTGCGCTTTCACGTTAGGGTTTTAAAATGCTCGTGGTACTATACGCATGTGCATTCAGTTTTAACATTAATACCTAATTCAGAATAAGATTGGTTTTAAATGCTAATCTGAAAGCGTACTATGCGATTAGAATAAGTATGGGCCTGTCAAATCAAGACGCCATTTTGTTTTCCATTTGAAGACAACTTCATGCCTTACAAGTAGGGTGTACAAAGAAAAAACGAAACACATTACAATTAGGTACATACATACTTTTTCGGTTGTAATATCTTTATTATCTGAAAGAACATTTAGGTACATAGTTCACTAAACTCATTTTACATGAACATAGTAGGTAACTGGCATAGCTAAATATACATGTTTTTATTAATAGTATTGAAATAAATTATCTGTGAGTATTGAATATGAAATTAGTGTTTGTTGGTTGTTGTGAATTTTTTGATTTACGTCACGCGGTGCTTAACTCACGTCGTTTTTTTATTTGGCTACTGCTCTGCTCCTATTGGCCGTAGCGTGAAGTTATATAGCCTATAACACTAAAATATATTTTTAAATTGAACCAGTACCTAGTTCCTGAGGTCCTAGCATTCAACCAAACAAACTTCAATTTTATAACAAATAGGCAAATATAATGCAAATCTAGTCAGGTCCTAATTCTTCCAACCTAATTCTTCCTAATTCGTCAAACGTGCAAGGAAAATGTACATAATTAAAACAGAATAGAATAGAACATATATTAATTAATTTAAAAGATATAATTTTTTTGCCTATTTTGTTTCTGCTAGCTGTACAAAAATGTACACATTCGACTGAAGTTAGCTGCAAATACTACCACGTGCAATCCCATACTTATTCTAATCGCATAGTACCTACTTGTAACGGTCTGCATATTACTGCTAGCAAATCAGTCTTAAAATATTGTGATGATATACTTAATCTAATCTAATAAACATCATCGCATGAGTACATTTTAATAAATTTGAAATTGGAATCAAAGGCATAAAAGTTTATTGTAAGCGGTCACCGGTGAACAAAATGTCGCTCGCTTAGATTAACTCGGAACAATAAGAAACTAAAATTTAATCGACGATAAAACAAAATTAGTCGACCGGTAATGGTTGTAAATGATAAAATGCAAAAATTTTAGATTACCTATTTAGTTACTCGTGCGAGTTATACATGTTTTTTTCGTAACGATAATTTTTAAACTTAACTGATTAAGATCTATTTACACACATCAGGACCAAAGCCCGGGATGATGCCGCGCCGCCATGGCCTGTGGCCAGCAGCGTACAGATCTGATGTAAATTGTGGCGCAGTGGCATATATCCATCTCAGCTCTGGATAGAGTAGAGGTGGCCTGTTCCCAGCAGCGGCAGCGGTGGGACATTAATAGTAGTTAGTTTTTTTTTTTACCGACAAAGAACGAAAGTTCTATAATAAAATTATTTTATAAACGATGCTAAAATATATTTATCCAATCGTGTGACTAATGGGAAGTAACCATCATAGATTAGGTCAAAAGATAAATATTTTAGTGATATTCGATCGGTTAAGTGCTAAATTTAGCATGAAACTTAATCACTAGATTTATAATATCGTTGACTATCCACGATTATTATCAGTGTGATAATCCGTGAAGTTCCCTTGATAAGTACCTACTGATAAATACGAGTTGCAAATTTGGAAGAATTATCCTCATAAGCCATTTTTTCTTTAACACGATTCATGACATTTTTTATTAAATAAGCTGGAAAAAAATATTGCAGCTGAAATTTCGTTGTAAAAACAGAACATATTTTTTACAGCTCGACGTACCTACTTGTATGTTTATTTACATAAAATGTAGATTTAACGAAGATTGTAGGCTTCCAACAAAAATAAATTTACATTCAAAGCAACACATTAAAAAAGACGTTATATTTTAAAATATGAAAAATAAAATCAATCTTTTTAGGGTTCTATACCTCAAAAGGAAAAAACGGAACCTTGCTCCACACAACGGAACCTATCACTCCGTTATCCGTTTGTCTATCTGTCTGTCCGTCTGTCAAGAATGTTTCTCTCAAGAACGCGTAGAGGTACAAGCTAAAATTAATATCAAATACTCGAGTCTCAAGACCCTTGAAGCCAAAATGAACAGCTGTTTATGCTTTTTTTTCGCACAGTTATATTATTTTGACGATCGCAAAAGTCAAAACCTATAGGGCACTTCCCGTTGACCTAGATTTATTAAATTTTGGTAAGAAGCTGCCTATGTACGTACATAATTAATTATATTATTAATTAAATTTATTTACATACTATAAGTATATTTAATTTAATTGAAACGCTTCTCACAGAGCCTAAAAATGTGGCCTCCATGATATTAAGGTGTTTTGTTTTTGTTAGCCGTAAAAACATACAAAATACTCACAGCTAATGACATATTCACGAACAGTTTATTAGATACTACTCTTAAAATAAATAACATTTGCGAAGAATCCTCCGCTACTTAATTATAGTTAAAGGCTTCAAAATAGTATGACCTTGTTTCCATTAAATCTTACGCAAAAAAGCGGCAAATTTTTATCCTGTCAGGTGGAGTGACGTTTTGGGGTTCTTGCTGGCCTTAATGTTCTGATATTAAAATGACATTTCTTTACTGACTGTTAATAATACAAAAAATAATAACCTATTTAAAATTATCTTCATATAAAATACAAAACGTAAATGTATATTTCAATATACTATAGATATTATCTTTTAAAATAAGTACTTATAATGAAATAAAAAGTCAGCCAATGTACCTATAACCAACTTAAAAAAAATCAGCCAATTTTATAAACAACAAAACGCAATTTACTTAAAGTGACATGACGTAGGTCTAATAAATCTGTGCAATTGCAATGTCAAGTTCAAATGACAGTTACTGTTGTACGTAGGCATATGCCTGTTTCCGCTGAGGCAAAGGAAACGCCCGTCTAGTCTATTACCACCAATTGATCATTGTATCGCAAGAAGTTAATCTATCCTGACTCATGTCGAGGATATGAAATTCAAAAGATCAATTTATGGATATTGTACTGTGATGGAGTTATAAAGGTCCTTTGAGCGGTTGTTAAGTTATTGGCGGGTGGTGTGATCCGAGATATGAATATAGAATAGTCATGACTTTGAGTGATGAGAATGACCTAGGCTATACATATGGCTGAGTTAATGAAAAAGGTTAGTTTATTTCTGGCTAGTCGCTATGAATGAGAAGAGCTGACAACTGGCCAGTTATACAAACTGGGTACATAATTCAGAAAAGAAACACTTTGTAAACATGTTATATGCAAAATAAATAAAAAAAAACTTATTCTTTAATGGAAGATCTCGTATATGGTCACGTTGTTTGCAGGCAATTAGAAGAAACAACATTAGTGATGCCAATAATACAGCTAGGCCACTGCCCGCTTAGACGTGGTGCTCAAATTGAAGAACCTAAATATGAGGCAAAGTGGGTTATAGAACACTTTAGTGGCATGTGGAAACTGATCATTTGTGAACTTGTTGCTAATTAGGCCAATGAATGAAATCACGCGATAGCCTGCCTTACGTTTTGAGAGGCACATAGTTAAAAGATATTTGGCTAAAGTTGAGGCACAGAGGTAGTATTTCTGTTATACGTTTAGGTACACAGACGTTTTTTCCGAGCTTATATTTGAATTACGCATGCGCATTCGGTGGCAATGACGCCTTCTTACGTATGTGCATGTAAAATTCAAATACAAGCGCAAAAAATGACAATGAGTAAACACACATTGATAAAGAATATTTTTGGATTAAAAAACATTTTACGCGATGATACTTTCTTTTTCACATTTTCCCATTCTTAGCTACAATTTTCCTCAACGGCATCGATTGACGCGTGCGCGCTGTGTGCGCACTTTTACTGCCAACATACTACTGCCTAGTCTAGTCTAGATTAGTTGCCGTAGCCGAAATCGCTATGGAGGACATTAAAGTATTCTCTTTTCCAATCACTATTCATACAACATATCAACGAAAAGAACACGTATTCATCTTTAAAATCAATCAGCCGTTAAACAAATCTTCATATAAACAACCATGACATAATGGCCTACGAATAAAACAACAAAATCAATATATAATTTATAGAAAGCGGAACTTGTAAATGTTCTCGACATCTCGTCTGATCTTGTATCGGCAATTGATGCTGATTGCTGGTCATTTGCTGACAATTGGACAGCCGACTGGTATACATGTCGGGATATTCAAGCCATCTACGTAATTAATTGAAAGGATACTTCGTAAACGGTTATTCAAATCTACCCGCATAGATTAAACTACCCGCATTTTCATTTAATTAATCAACTCTGATTTTTATTTCTGGATTTTATGAGGTTGTGTAAATGAAATGTTTAAAATGGTTAGTTTAATTTTAATTGGCGGAGCGAATTATTTGAAATTAAAATCAATAAGAATCATAATTAGATGATAAAGATTTGTAGTTTTACTTATATTACATTTCTGATCAAATTTTCATGACATTTGCAATAGAAGCTCTTTAGAGTAGCAACCATACGAAGGAGCCCGAACTCAATCATATTTTGTTTAGAAGGATAGATTGTATAAAAAATTCTTAACTCAGATCATTAATTACTATATAGGTAGCATACCTATCTAAGTTTTACAAGTCAGGTCGCCTGTCGACACCGTACATTGACTCAATCCTATGTAACGTAATATTTACCACAAAGTTTTAAGTGTCTGCAATATTGTTTATCATATAATATCGATTGCCAAGACATTTTCACTCTTATTACAAAGTAATTGTATCTGTGCAGAGACAAAATTTATTATGGTACAAAAGGACGGTACGGAAAAAAATCAATAAAAACTAGATTGCAGTTTTTTGTTTACGTTGAATACTAAGTCAAATGTTTTTTCCTTATGATTTATCAGACTTCACCAGCAACAGTCGCCAGGTTTGGTTATACAATAGGGGGTGAGCCTAATGCCATTATAAAAATGCCCGACAAGCTGAGGCGTTTGTGACCGAAGTCCTAGATAAAAGTTTAAAAAAAAAACCCTCCAAATATCGGCCCACTAATATAAAATAGATACTTTCTTTGGAATTGCTTTTCAAAGACAACAGTTTTCAATGAACTTTCTTGTGAAATTTTCCGAAGTCGAACTCAGAATATGAAGTCTTATTAAGATAGAATCTTAAGATTACTTTGTGTTCAGACTTTAGTCTGTGCGTGACATGAATTGGTTCTCTTGTTTCTTGCAGTAATAATAACAACCCAACACCCTTAAGGGTGGCAACTTGGGATTACGTAGGGAGTTAGACGTAGCTTCATCTATGCAAAATAGGGTGAATATAAGATCAAGGGTTAGAAATAATTGGTTCTCGAGCATTCTGAAATTTGTAATTTATAAAGTTGGTATATTGTTTGACAAAGCGCACTGGTTTCACCAAGGAGGTAGTCGTAGCAGGTTATATTATTTACGGGGTGCTTTATAAACACGATTACCGGACATAAAGTACACTTAGACCCGAAAAAGATATATTCTTAGATTTTAGAAAAAAAAAAAACAAAAATGGTACCTTTGTCTCCCTGCCCCCTTTCTGTCTTACCTCCGAGACGTCAGGACTTTTAGTATGTTCAATTCCTAGAGCACAACATTTTTCCAAAGATATCGTTTAGGTCCCATCTTACGCACTCTACACCCCCTTTTAGACAAAATGCTATAAGAGTGATTTTGGCAATAAGTATAAGTCTTGCCTAGACAGAGATATGGGACCCGGACATGGCGGGCGAATTGTGGGTGTGTTTAACCTCTCTCCGCCCGTATGGTTAAAAGCATCATGTAGGTTTTTTCTATGTACCTACGTCTTTTCATTATGCATGCGTATTCAGTTGGAAGAAAAAACACTGTATGTCACTGCCATTTTCGTATAATCGCCATATAAATTTTCCATTGATTTTGTATTCACTTCGTTTTATATTCGAATAATTTTCCAGGATTTGCATGAACACTGTGAAACTACGTCAGTTGATTCCTAATAGGCTGACGTCATGTTTTGTGATATGTAAATGACATTTACTCAAAGGGTGGTAAAGCAATTTTATTGTAGACTATACCTACTCACGAACAAAAACTATCAATTTTATTGGTGATTCATTAATATACAAACATAGTAACATGCTTTTTCCCTGAAAAGGAAGACAAAGGTCCATTGCACCTACCTACATTTCACCGGCTCTATCGCTTCATACCACGGTTTAAATCAGGAGCCTTTTTGCTGTCGTCGTTTCGAACCAATACACAATGGAAAATGGTTCGAAACGACGACAGCAAAAAGGGTCGTTCCCGCTTCACACCGTAGTATGAATAGCTCGTAAGATTTGACGAAAGACCCATTTTGCCAGCTATCAATATCTATACTAATATTCTATAGAGATAGTTTGTGAGTTTGTGACGTTCTAGGGGATAATTTCGGGATCTACTGAACCGAATTCTTTTAGAGTTGGATAGGACGCTTGTAGCATTGTGGTACTGAGATGCTCGTTACGATCATCGAGGTTAAGCAACACTCGGCAAGGTCTGTCCATGATGGGTGACCGTTTGTGGCAATTTCATTCTCGAGCGTCTCCATGCTTCGGCAGGCACGTAAAGCCGTTGGTCCCGGTTATCACTTAATGTGGTAGTCGTTAAGTCAAGTTGGAAGCCTTTTAGGCGACTTGATAAATTCCAACACTAGGGTCTGCCTCAAGCCCACACGATAAGAAAAAAAAGTGTTGGACAGCCCATTTATTGAGGAAGGAGTAGGCTAAATTCCCTCCACATTCTTTGGAGCAGACCCGTGCCCAGCAGTGGGACTTTTATGGGTTGAAATGATGAAATTTATTTCCAAAAATTCCATAATAAAATTTCATACATATCTAAATAAATATTAATATAACACCATAGCTTTATAATATTAGTATAGATAACACCATCAAAAATACGATACAAAAATTGTTGTAATTACTTAATCGATTACGGATCCGTACATAAACATTAAAAGGATTTTCTGATATTAATGTAATAAATATTTAATGCTTTTGTGATAATGACACGATAAGTTCGTTTAGTATTGATATCGCCATGTTTGATCTCTTGTATTTATAGCGTTTGGTTGCTGGAGGTATGTATCTTGATCGAGAAGTCGAGTGGGGCTTCGCTCCCGTCGTTCTTTATTTGACCACTGCTCAGCTTCTATAGGCCGTAGCATGATGTTATATAGCCTATGTTACTCACTGATAACGTAGCTTTCTAACGGCAAAAGAGTTATTGAAATCGATCCAGTAGTTTTTAAGTTTATTCGTTACATACAAAAAACAAATCAATTACAATAGTAAAAAGAGGTATTTTATGTACTAGTATATAGTGTAGGTATATACCTACCTAGCACTTGTAGCTAAAAATTGGTAAAAGTATATTTTAAAAACTAAAAAACGACTAAAAATTCGAAAAAAGGGAGGAATAGTTTCAGATTGTATAATTTAAAACATTAATTTATAAGATTTTTTTATTAATACATCACAAATAACACAGACTATCCAGATAACTACAAAAACAAAATAGTTTAATATAATTATAACACAGTATTCTGTGGTTATAATTATAAGCAAATAATAATAGACAATATTAATTAGTCTCATTGAGACCTCCCGCAGACAACTCTCAACGTATTGTCGCAATAGTTCAATGACTTTTAAATGACATGGGAATAAGGAGCTCATCCACGTCTATCAATGCTATTAAAGGAGCAATTTCCTATTAGAAATCTCTTGGGGAGGCGTTGTCCAACAGTGGACGTCCTACGGGAGATGATGAAAGGAGCAATTCTTGTCAATAAGAGGTAGGTTTTGAACACAGGAGAAATCAGAAACAGCTCTAATCAAATTTATAGGATTTTTTTTATTTTTTTTTTATTAAATGATATGTAATATAATTAGATATTTATTTAGGTACCTATTTTTTTTCAAATTACCTAAATTAAATGACCATCAAATCTATAATAATTACATATAAAAAACAAACAAAAAAGAAAAACTAAAGTAAAACATTAAAATTAAATAAAAAATAAATAAAAACTCCAGAAAAAGATATTTTTTTATTGCCTACTGGCAGTTGTAGATTTGAAGAAAAAAAAAATGTTCAGTTACAATATAGTGCAGCAATTATACAACTGATACATTGCACGTGGAAACGAATGAGTGTATCGATTTAGCAGTTTTTTTTTGTTTTGCTAGTCCTGCTGCGTTCCGTATGCCGAACACGGTTGAATTTTTAAAATATATATTTTTAAAGTAGCTGTTCCCGTGACTTCGTTTGCGTTGACAACTAATCCTGCAAAAATTGGTTTTTGATTTTTCACAGACCCGTATTTTTTATTACCGTATACATAATTTATATCAAAATAACAGTTTTTTTTTTAATTTTAGGTTTTAGTTTCTTTTTTTTTGTTTGTAATTAATTGTATATATAGTTTTTATACGTAAGTAGGTGTTTAATTAAATTATTTTTATTATTGTAATTCATCATCATCATAATCATATCAGCCTATCGACGTCCACTGCTGTAATTATCTTCATTAAAATTCGAATAAAATAGATTTATCCGTAAGCGGTTTTTTTTTTGTAATAGATATAGCTAATAATTGCCAATGACATACTGTTTATCGATTACGGCATTAACAATGGATTATCGCTAGTATTCGTTTTGTAATGTGGTATTATCTCCTACAAATGTATAATCCGTTCAAAGATAAGTAAATGGTGAACAATATTTTATAAGTTATTTAATAATTAATAAAGACATTAAGAGCGTATTTACAAACGGAGTGCAACGTTGGAATTTAGTGTTATATTTCGTGATTTTCAATTTAGCTAGGATAGCTTAGGAGCTATATTTGAAAAATATGTTCGCTACACTTTTTAGAACAACGTGAAAGTATGTTATAAAGTAAGTTTCCAAGATACTATGAAAATCGAAGCCACTTTTAACTGCATACTAGTATAATAACAAAATCAATGCAGTATAAAGGCGTTGGCAAGTTGGCAAGTTTCCGAGTCGACTAAAGTCAAAGTCCGACTTGAGTCCAAGGTCTAGCGTTAATTTAATCTATTGTATCTACTTTTTTGGATAGTTTTTACTTGAGTTAGTGTTAAGGATAAACCAAATTATAACATTTATGCATTCAGACATACATAGCATCACGCCTTTTTCCCCGAAGAGGTAGGCAGAGGTGTATCACACCCACATTTCGCCAGCTATGTTTGTTCCCATGAAATAGGTGGCGAGCCTATTGTCATCAACCGGGAATATTTATTTACCAAACTTTTTTCCTGATTTCCTGATTGAAAAACTCAATACCATTTTTACCCGACCCGAAATAATGGTTTGAATTGAAAAAATCAATAATGTTGGATAGCCGATTTATCAAGGAAAGCTATAGGTCATATACCATCACGCTACGATCAATAGGAGCTCAGTACTGGCCAAATAATGATGAACCCACGGCAACATTTGATGATTTAATTGCAGGAACTCTGTAAAGTTCTTTTTGGGAATATATGTTTTGAGCGCCTCTTTCAACACTGGCAAATAAGTGCTAGATAGCCTATATGAAACTTAATTAATAATAATAATATAATATTCTACCACATTCACACAGCGACATCTAGTCCCAAAGTAAGCCATTATATTTGCTTGTGTTATGGGTACTAAACAACTGATATACTACTTAAATACATTTTTTTTTGTAAATACATACATATTAGATAAATTACACCCAGACACAGAACAAACCTTTATGCTCATCACACAAAGATTTGTCCTGGGTGATGATCGAACCCACGACCTCCGGCTTAGCAGTCAGGGTCACTAGGCTAGACCAACAGGCCAGTCAAATTGATAATTGACAGATTTTTGACGTATTTTTCATATAGAATCTGTCAAAAAAGTCTCAGGTAGTTTATTAGACACTTATTTGAAGGTGGCTAGCCCTATCTAATAAAACTGTCTGCAAACTGTCTGATAAATTACCGTTAACCGTTAAGTATGTCATTTCATTTGTATACATTTTATCAGAAACAGTTAAAGAAAGATTAATTTGCAAATTTATATCTTCAACTTCAAACATTCAATAAATAGGTATATTGTATATAAGCGTGCGTCTATATCGTGCGTATGTATCTACAAAATTGTATCTACATTCAGAAATGTTAGAAAAACAAGTCTGGACTTAGAAATCTAATTATATAGATAAGGAAGTGAATGAAGTAATGATTTAGCAATGATGCGAATAATTAATTACACATAAACAGCGTTATATAGATCCATATTCTATACTAATATTATAAATAGGTAAAATTTGTTAGTTTGTGACGTTGAGGTAATCTTGGGAACTACTGAACCGATTTTTATTTTTTTTCCAGTGTTGGATAGCCCGTTTATCGAGGAAGGTTATCCATCACGCCACATCCAATAGAAGTTGAGCAGTGGCCAAATAAAGAACGAAGCAACGTCTAGTATATCATTATTTAATTGCCTCGGTGACGCAGTAGGATGTATATAAGTAAAACTGCTGCTCAATCTAAGAGGTCTCAGAGGACCACTATCTATTTAAGTTTATACGTTAGCTGTTGCCGTGTTACGATTAAGAAAAACTAAACTGTAATAAATTTAAAATCTGTTTATTAATGTTATGTGGCCCAATTGAAACGTCAAATACCATTCTTTATCGAAGTAATTAATGACTTGACCTCTCATTCATGCCGAAAGAATGTCCAGCCTTACTAAAGAAACATTAATGTTATCAAAACTCTTTACAAGGAACAATGGTTCCTTGTAAAGAGCTAGCAAGATAACGAACACTCACAACAGGTGATAAATTCGCATTTTTTTCAATGAATGCCTGCCTTTATTTATTTATCGTTAAAGTTTATTTGGTTGGTTGGTTATTTGAATTTAGAATGAGTCAGTTTGGCATAATGGGTTTTTGATAATATGTTGATTAAAAAATACATTTGGGGTTAACATGTGATTCTGCAGATTATCACGTGCTGTAGCCGACTCTAGCCATATACTGTGGTGACTTAAAAAAAATATTTTACAAAATAAAGTCTGTGGATCACAGTTCAAACTACGCACAACACAATGCTATGAAAAAACGACTATGCCGATAAACACCTTTTCTGTAGACTGATAGAGGTGTAAAAAACCATGCAGGACTTAGGAGGCCTTTACTCAGTATCAGCAAATTAAAAAAAGTTTTGAACTGAAATATAGGTTTCAAAATCGGACCAGCAGTTTATGAGATTAGTGCGTACCTACAATCTTTTTCAAGTTTACTTAAATACAGCACCACGCCTTTTATATCCAAAAGGGTAGGCAGAGGTGCATCCAAGCATCCAACCCAATACATATTCCTCAACTTCCTGAGCGCTATAACATGTCCTTCTTCAAACGCGGTTTAAATTACGTAAAGCTGAAGCTATGCCCTTAACATTGCCAACGTCCATGAGCGGCGGTAACCGTTTAACATCAGCTGAGCCGCCTGCTCATCTGCCAGTTCAGGCAATAAAAAAAATGAGAATGTAATACAAACTCAAACCGGGAAACGAATCCAAGAACGACTTCTTCGCGCATCAGACCTAGATACCGAGGCAGTCTCATGATTAAAGAATAAAACAAATACAAAACGTCTACTGATATCTAATTGTGTGTTGCGTGTCTACATGATATTATTATTGTAAATAACATAATTTGTTTATAATCTACGCTTTTATCTTTTTATTGGTTGGAATAAAAATAAGGCAATTTATGGTCATTGTCATTATTTAATCAATTATTTATATTGTTTATGTGTGATACTGAAAGTGAGAACCTGACTGACTGGCTTGCTAACTGACAGACGTAAAAAATCTTAACTTATGGAATAGGATATGTCAGTGGCGAATTATCCCTAAGGCAACCGAGGCACATAAACAAGGTCGAGAGGTCTTATAATATACCTACTTAGCGCCTGTTTCACCACTGGCAAATAAGTCCTAGATAGCCTATATGAAATTTGACAGATTATTTATGTATTTATCATACAAAATCTGTCAAAAGAGTCATAAGTAGTTTATTAGACACTTATTTGAAGGTGATGAAAAAGACCTTTAAATAATTTAATATTGTGAGCACTTATGCCCTTTACACTTTTGAATTTATACAAAATCTAAATCGGTACCTAACAATTTAAGAACTAGTGCGGTGTGAAACTTCCAATCGAACTCAATAAAAATTCTACACCAGCTTTTATCATTCTACGTTTTATTCTCCTTTCGTTTAGCAGTTGGTTAAATATCAAACTTTTTTTACGGTCGAATGATATCAACCTTATTTGTCGGTTAAAATACTCATACATAATACGGCGATATGCATCAACTACGTACCTACATACATTTATTGTTAGCTCAAGGCTTCAGTATAATGCTTCAGATAAATATTTAATGAAATGCATTATCCTGTAACTACTACTACAAAAAATAATTGCGAAAAAAATTAGTGTAGATTTTAGAGGCACTATTAACTTAAATATAGCATCACGCCTTTTGCCCAGAAGGGGTAGGCAGAGGTGCATCTCTTCAACATGCCATTATTTGGAAATTTTCGAAGTTTAAATTCCGCCGGTCTGGGTCACGATAGAAAACCCAATACTGTGTTTATCCGACTTGGAAATCAAACGCGGAACCTCTTACAGAATAGTTCTGTCATATAGATACATTCCCGCAGCGCCGACGAGGCATATCTAGGCCCTGACTCTGAGCCGTCCGTAAACTTTTCCGAATCATAAAACGAATGTTTTACGATTTAGATAAATAAGGTAGAAAATAGGTTAACGTATAAAAATTAAAAACTGATTCATATTAGATTTTTTCCATTTTTATGTTACAATAAGCTGACATTTCCGGCCGAAAACTTTCTGAAAGCCGAAAATCAGAGCCCTAGAATATACGAAAGATTACTTAGAAAACAGAGAAAAACACAGTATTCGAAAAATATATGCACTTAAAACGGTAGGCAATAGAATAGATCTGCTAACGAAACACGACAAACTGCACATGTCAAATTCAAGGAAAAATAGGTCTTAACTTAAGGATGTTAGATGTATTTTTCCGAGACTAACGCAGTTGCAGAGAAACAACTTGTTCCTGTTGGGTAGTTAGCAGATTATCGCGAAAACTAATAAAGATGCATGCGTGTATAACTGTCGAATTCCTACTTAGAAAACTCTAAAGACTTGAGATTTGGTTGCTTTTTTCTACATGTGGTAAATAAAATTGTCGAAAGAAAGTATTACCTATGCTACGTATCAAATATTTCGCAATTCGTTCGATGTGAGGGCGTATCGTCATCAAGTATTAAATAATAAGTAAGTTGTTATGAGGGTAACACATCATTAATGGAACACAGAAGTCATTAAATTTCATGTGGAAATCTGTTCAAATAATTGATTACATCGCCATTAAAACGACTAGTAACAATTATAATAAATTATGCGTGAAAATTGCTACACAACTTTTCAAATAATAATAAAAAAGTAATCAGATTATGTCCGGAAACCATTTTGTATTTTCTAAATCGATCTTTTTTAGTCTATTTCTTTTTCGAAATAAAATTTGACTACCCACCCCACATTATTAGATTAAATATATCAATGACCAACGTTGAACATATCATTTAACAACAACAGATTTATTATAAAAATATTTTAACATCGGACATGTTTTTAAATCGTCCCAAATGGTTAAATTTTAATTCAATAGTAGCCTTGAGTGTAGCATTATTAACTTTTCAAACAAATGGAGGTAGTTTATAAAACAGTGCAATGGATTTTTATATTATTTTACTGTGGTTAAATTAAAAGAACTTGTAGCACATGGTGGAAAATAAAACCGCGAGGAGAAAAGCGATAATATCAAAATAAAATAAGTATAAAAGGGTCGTCTTGCCGCAGCATGGTTACTGGTTAGCCCACAAGCCGGCCGGCGCGCGGTATCTGACATTTTTTCCTAGAATATTAATTACAATTATATAACTGTTCAAAAACACTTACCGATAGTCTTCATGAATTCATCGAAGTTCTCGGAACTTATCATCTTGTATTTCTTGCCAACGAATTCCATCTTTAAAATATAAAATATATTTTTCGGTGGAGTAAAAAAATATGTGAGTCTGTACCGGTTGGAACTAAAGTGAATAAAGGCGGCAGATGATATTAGTGCTCGAAGTCTGCGCATGCGTAAATGAACGAATGTGTTTGAATGAACGGAACGAATGGTGTTACTGAACTGCGTTGACCTTGACACCGATTATATAGTCTGTGATGTGGATTATGGACGCAGTGGGGTGGGGTTCGAATGAAACATATTGGCCATTGGGATACTATGATATTGTTTGTTTGGTAAATTGGACGGCCTTTTATGTCTATATTACTGAATATATTTGACGTCGTTATAGCTACAACCAGATAATAAGGAAATTGGTGTTATTAATTCGATTTTGGGACAAATTGAGAGCGTTATTCGGAACTGTCGTTTAACCCCTTGGGATTTCGTTCACTTCTTATTGTAGTTTGCAAATTCTATCCTTTTCTATCTTGGCGAAAACCTATCGATCTCTCTTTCTGTCGTCGCTATTCAATAGCCCCTATAATTGTATCCGCGCCGGATGAAGCTATTTTGTGTCCAACAATGATTTCTTTAGTGATGTTGAGGACTTTAATTCTTTTTTTGTCAAATCAAATTGAGAGTAATGTAGTTTAAAGCGAAAGTGGGTGGCTATTATAACATGGGAACGAATACTGTGAGAAAAAATGTATATAATATCATATTCTTTTTTCCTTCGACAGTTGGGTATAAATATACTCGATAAATAAGTTTTTATCCTTTATTTGGGACAATCATTGAAAGAAAGAAATCTTTTTTATTTGCTACATAAATAACTTAAAACTAATACATAATCCAAGACATATTTAATAAGCTGGTAGCAAATAAAGGTCCCTGCATCAGCTCTAATGTTGTGGTCTAGACCACAACGCTGGTATTCTTGCAGATCCTTAATAAATACTTACTTGAGTGACGGCGGAATAACGGATTATTCCGCCGGTATAATCCGTTTTATTATTTATTATTAGTGTGAATTGTGAATGCTACATGCTGATTGGCGTGATGGTGAGGTCTAGGATGTAAAACCATCAATTTTAATTTACCTACTATCCTTTTAACCGCCAAACTTTTTATCAATATCAGTTAAATTGTAAACTTGTAAAATTGTATTAAATTGTAACTTGTAATAGGAAAATGGTTCACCATTTTCATCAAGAAAAAGTAGACGTAAAATAGACACGTTTTTTTTTTTTTTTTTTTTTAGCCCGCACTAGGGAACAAGCCCTGTGTCGCGGGGAGCTTTACAAACATGAAACTAACTGACACAAAGTACACCCAGACTAGAAACAAATATCTATGAATCACACAAATATTTGTCTCGTGTGGGAATCGAACCCACGTCACCCAGCACGGCGATGTAGTGGCGAGGCGACCACCTTAACCACTGCGCCACGGTGACAGACAGTTAGAATATCTTATTATATCAAATAGGTACCTAATAATCTTAAAAAATCATAACTTGACAAGTTCTCAAAACTGAGATTCAATCTGTCCCTCTAGCGAAGTAGGTATTTATGTTTGTTTTTGATAGAAGTAAAACCAAAATGTAATTGGACGAACAACAAATGCAAAAGAAATATAAATGAAAAATTGTAAAATTAAAAGTTATATGCGGAGTATATACAGGGTGTATACGACGATACGACATTAAATGACAAGGTAGCCAGTGTTAACCCTTATAAACATATTCTAATATAAATTATTAAAAAAAAAAAGAAAAAAAAAAAAAAAAAAAAAGCTACACATTATTTAAAGTCGAAAAATTTAAGAATATAAAACTACACATTATTTTTCTATCATGTCGTTTTCGGCATGACGACGACAACTGTGCGGAACAGAGTAAGAGATAAGATAATATGAAAGAGCCAGAGATATTTAAATGAATTGAATGACGTAATGACAACATACGATCAACGTAAATACCTACAGGTTGTTTAAAACTGTGAACAACTGTGACATAAAGAAAGTACATTTGCGTCTAAACTATTGCAAATTTCTGTTTAATTTTTTTGGTATAGCCTTCTAACATCACATGCTACACGTGGTTTCATTTAATGTCGTATCGTCGTATACACCCTGTATAGATGCGATTAAAAATGTCTAACAAACGCCTGCTATTAAAGCTACGGCAAAGTTTTGCTCGGCGGTTAGTTGTAATGAGAAAAACGATCCTTCTTTATTTCATTAGTAAAAATAAAATAAAAACCAGTTTTTCTTTACACTCTATAAAGGGTATTAACCTTTTTAACGCCAACGTCGGCAATACTCGACAAACGCAAGCAAGCCCTGAGCGCCGATGTAGGCTATAGTCAACAAAACTCAGGTCCATAAAAAATCGTATACCTAGTTTAATTATTACTAAAAACTGAATTTCATGTCTTGGCGCTCAGGCCACGGATTCCAATTTGACTAAGAACACATTATGTGACTACCCCATCTCAACCCGTGGGTGTCGAAGGAGGGGACTAAGGGAGTAGGTAACCTTATGCAGACGAGAGCACTGCGAGAAAAGGAAAATTGGAAACAAAACCCTACACCAACTCGTCTGGCCAGCGTGGTATAGTAGGCTTAACTCCCTCCACATTCTCTGGAGGAGACCCGTGCCCAACAGTAGGACGTTTATGGGTTGTTTATTTAACTTCTATGGTATGTGGGTTTCCTCACCCTTAGCAAATGGCAAGTCACTTGACTAATACATTCCATAACATAACATAGCATCACGCCTTTTTCCCCTAAGAGGTAGGCAGAGGTGTTTCACATCCACATTTCGCCAGCTATGTTTGGGCCCATGAAATAGGGGGCGAACCTATTGTCATCAACCGGGAACATTTGTTTACCAAACTCCGGGAAAATCTCAATACTGGAATTTCATGTTAGAAAAGCCCAATACCATTTTTACCCGACCCGGGAATCGAACCCGGGATCTCTTGCACAGCAGTCGTATACACTTCCCGCTGCGCCACCGAGGCAGTTAATACATTCCACAAAGTGAAATTAATGCTGGTCGGAATCGTACTCGGAACTCATGATTTGCAGGCTGGTCACGGCAATGTTTATTTAGATTTTTCTATATTGAGCAGCAAAAGTTAATATTGTGAATATCATTCATGAACATCGCCAAAAAATAGGCCGTTTACTCGACCAAGGAATCGAACTCCAGCTCGACAGATGAATGTAGTTACGGGCCACAGAGCTTTAGCTTTACCTTCTAGCTTTAGATTACTCTCAAATTGTGTATACTGTGTATACTCAAACACGATGTATTTAATCTTTGTTAAAGTTTGGTTTCACTGTTGCGTTTTTATAAATTACTAGCTGACAGCTGTCCCAGCTTCTTACTTCGTACCACCTACTTAATTTATGATTTTATGAAAGTATACCTACCTACCTACCCTACCTATCTACTCTACCTACCTAACTAACTTCAACGGATATTTAAAAAAAGAATTGACCAAATTGGTCCAGGCGTTGTTGAGTTATGCGCTTACCAACACATTTAGCGATTCATTTTTATATTATAGATAATCGTTGACGTATTATAAGTACATATTATATGAACTATATGTCAAAAATCTGGATCAGCAAGGTGCGAAACAGTGCATTTAATGCTATATTCACAGAACAATGAAAGTAACCTGTCTCTGTTCTGTGGTTATAGGTACCTATGTTTTACAAATAAAGGGTACAGATTTAATGACGACCTTGAGACGGTAATTGCGTCACTTGACACTTTGTGTGATAAGAAATTTTGCGACTGGCACAGCGCGAGCCTTTATTTCAATTCGTTAAAGAAATAAAAAATAATTTGAATGGAATTTAATAGTTTTTCATTGCTACCTAGTCACCCATATACAAATTTTCATATATATTTTGAAAATTATTAAGGTAAGAGACCCGCCTCAAAAGTAACGAATATGGATACGGACCCGGGTCGGTCTTTCCCTCGGATATCCACGGATATGGAAACGGATATCAGGCACATCCCTAGAATCTACCATCAGAAGAATTTATATTTTGCTTAAATAATAGATTTTTTCAATTTGTTTCAGTAGTTCTTGAGATGACCGCATTCAACCTAATAAGAGCTATTCAGCTATAATATTAGTATACATTTCTCATATCTGCGATGCGATTTTGTGGTGCCAGGTTCTGTGTATTTCTATTGTTCACACATTTGTGACATTTTATCACAATTATATTTTCTCGTACTGCGAGCTCTACTTAACTCAACTGTACACAAAGTCGCATGCCTCTAGCGCATGTTAAAAACGCATGTAGGAATCATATGAGTTTGAATAATCTATTAAGTTATTATTATCAAACTGGTCAAGATTTTTAAAGGAGAAAACCAGGCATATAATAAAATTCATTCAACTTCCATATACTTAGTTATGAAATGAAATTGTATGAATAAGACTTAATTTTTTAGATGTTGTTTATCCGCATACAAGCGTAAACCTTGTGCAATAAAAAACTTGTATCGTTATTAATATACATAACATTAGATGATAAAAGGCTTATAACATTAGATAGCTCTTCAGCAATCTCCATCTTATTTTAATTAGAATAAAGATAAAAATGGCTAAATAACGAGTCTTCGTTTAGGATGTTTTTTTGTAACTAATTATGTTTGTTGTGCAGTTTAGATAAATTGTTCAACCAGAGAAGACGTTGATTAGCTGCCATACCGGTCGGTTTGTGTTTTTTATCCAAGAAGAATAAATAGTTGACTGACGCAGATACAGTGGCCGTAAGTTTAATAATAATTATCTTATTTTAAAAATAATTTTATATTTTTTTAAATTAAAAAATAAGCTTCTATTCATCTAGGTTACAAACGAAATCATATGAAAGTGCAATGCCCGGTTTCTGAGCCGTCAAACGGAGGTTATTGATAGGAAAATTATAACATAAACCAATTAAAAATGACAGTTGTATGTATAATCTAGTTCTATTGTTATACTTTTATATTCAGTCAGGTTATACTTTAATCGATGAATAGATAAAATTTTATTCTGACGGCTGAGAAACCCGGCCTAAGTTAAGCAAGTAATAGGTAATACCAAAAAATAGTGCCAACCACTTTGTCTATGATCAGTTGGCTGACCAGAAAGAATATGGAGAGTTCCTGAGCTAGTGAGTTCCAACCAAACAAACAAACTCTTCAGCTTTATAATATTAGAATAGATAAAAATATTTCCCCTATTTGTGGGGATCGTATCTTCAACGTCATCAGCAACTGCATGAGTCTTGGTCAAATTAGGATCAAAATAGGTCCCGTATAAATCACCACATGGCCAGCATCTAACTATAATACTGGTCACAATCTAATGGCAAATTCAGTTGATAAAGAATCCATTGCATTTTTAAATGAACATATTTTCCGTTTCTAGAGCTAAAAGCATCGAAGGAACTCGACTAAATTTCCTTGTCAAAACTCGTTTCCAATGCCATAAAAGGTCAATGAGTCAAGTAATTACGTTGAATAAAAACTAAAATACAAGTTATACAAATCATCTTGTTGATAATAGAAAAATATTTTATTGCTGAATATTCTAGCGAACAATCGTTGCTGTGACGTCAGAAATAAATGATCATATCTCTAAAACCAAATTCACAGTCGAGACTTTACTGTGCAAAATAGGCTTTCCAAAGTAAACTTCAAATGCCGAAATTTCCTTTACTTTTTAAATTTCACAGACAGTGCCTTGCCTTTACTAAGCAAAAGGATGATTTCGTAAAGTATAAGTAAGAGTTTGATAGGATTATGAAACTTCATATTGGTTGAAAGTTGATCTTTCCCTCAAAGTAAAGTTAAAGTCTTTGATTCTGGGTCTAGGAGATCAAAGCTGCCGGTAGTAAGCTCACGGCAGAAGTCAGCATCAAGGGAAGGCACGTGCGAAGTAGTACTAGGTGCCCTCCCACCTCCAACAAAAAATTGACACTAAATAGTAGTAATAATAATAATAAATACCGTTGCGTTTGGTCAGGCGTGTGTGGAGAGTTGTTGTCCAGAATCCCAATTTCCATATCTCAATCCTCTTCGTTCCTTTTCCTCCATTTTTCCCTTTACTTTAGGTAGGTAGCGGCTTAGTTTTATTTTCTTCGGATTGTTTAGTCTATGCTAAGAGAACACAGACATGTAGGTCCATCCGATACAAAGTTTTTAATGATGCTGTAGCGAAACACTTTGTGGTGAAAAATTAGCGAAACCGAAAAACCGAAATTAAAGCGTTATTTAGTGATGTTCTCTGTTGTCGGTTAAAGTTCCGGGTTTGCTGCTGCTCGCTTACTGCTCTCGGAACAACGCGGCGTTGAGGTATGAATTTTGTACTATTTCCAACTCTATCTTGTGTTGTGACAATGCGTTTATGTCTATGTAGGCAGAAACGCCGCCCTAACTTTGCACAGATTGCAAAGATCCCATACAACACGTAATGATGCTGTTCTGCGCCAATCAATTTGAGAAATTGATTATACGTTCTGGTGCTAAAAATTGTCCAGTTGGAAATTAAGTGTACTTAGCTTGATAATAGGTAATACATGAATGTTCATTTCTGTAAATATTAGAAAGAAAGAAAAAGCATTTATTCCCAGCAATGTAACATTAAATTAGATACCTACTACAAAATTAGTGACAACAAAAACAAAACAAAATTAAGAAAACTTGTAAAAGAAAGAAGAACAAAAAATACTTAGCTCGGCATAATGCTGTAACGTTATTACTAATCTTTCTTTGTAGATTATAATACGAGTGTATAAGATAGATGGTTATCAGATCACCGTGCATCATGCATCCAGCTGCTAATCTAACCATTACCTATTACGTCAGCTCTGTGTGGGAATTCCAGTTGAACAGAAAATGCTTATTTCATTTGTCACACCACGTGTGTACAGCCAAGCTTCATTGTTGCGTAATTGCGTAGTCTTATAATCTTATCCAGTCATTGTTATAACCTGATACCTGAGTACAGCAACTTGACACTCCGCGATTGTTTTATGATTGCTTCACTAAGGTACTTTACACTCTTCATAAGCAGGCGTTACACAATTTTGACCTACCTCTATATATGTAATGAAGACTTCGTCAAAATTGGGTGACAGCTGGTTAGCAATTTGTGTAAGTAGTGAGAGGTGCTGGCCCAGAAGCATTCATCATCAGCAACCCATTAAGTACCACTGCTGGGCTCGGGTCTCCTCGCCTCTAACTAGAGAGCTGAAAGGGTTTAGGCCATAATCCACTCCTAGTGCGGGTTGGTGGATCAGACATAGGTACTCATAGAATTTCTTCTAGGGTATGTGGGTTTCTTCACGATGTTTTTCTTCACCGTTAGCAGATGGTAAGTCACTTGACTAGTACATATAAATTCCACAAATCCACATTGGTACTGCCGGTCGGGATTGAACTCGGGCCGCTGCCGCCATCGCTTCTTAAGAGATTTCCAGAGGGATTGCTTTGGCCTGTATTTAGTTGTAGGAATATTATTGATCATACCTAGAGATTATTTTTATGTTACGGGTCGCCTAGCAACGAACCTTGTTAGTCAACGCTATAGAATAAGGCTATAGAGAACGTACACTATAGGATCAGCTATTGAACTTTTAATGGTTTTGCGTGTGACACAAACAAATACGACACTCGTCGAGGAACTCCTACTACAATGACTCATTTAAGTCGTCTGCTGGATAGTCAACACTTACTACTATTTGTAAACAATGTGTGGAATGGTGTACGTGCTCGTACACCATTCTCAACAGAATTTAAGTTGTAGTAAATATACCTTTTCACACACACACATTACGTGTAGGGGTAAATAGTATCGTATAGCCATCGTAGGCTATATTTGTATCTACCTACCTACCTGCATAAGAAATTGTTGAAGTTTTGTTTTTGTATACCTATCGAACGAATTACCTGTTATTATTATGAACATACTCAAAATCCATTGTCAAAGGTTCGAAAATAATTAAGATTTTCTTTTGTTTAGATATAATGTTACCATGTGACATTTTTTATTAATGATAATAAAGATTTTAAATGTATATTGTCATTTAGAAGGCCTAGTGCGAAGTTAAGTTCAACCTAAACTACAATTTAAATAAAGTATATAAGAATGACGTCATCTCGTGACAACATTTATAGTTATATGCAATTTTTAAATATAAAAACGTAACGTTGTCAAGATTGAACGCGTTTGGCACTCGCAAAATCTCGCACTAGGCCTTTAGATTGTAGAGCTGTTTGCCTGTAGGTACACGTAGATGTAACTGTCTTGTTTCTGTCTCCATTTGGAGTATTTATACATAACTAAGCAGAAAATGAAGAAATATAAAAGAAAAATTAAGAAAAATAAGCAGAAATTGGTACGAGGCACTTTTTTCTACACAACAATAACTTTGAAAGCTAAAAGGTACCTATAATACAACTTAAATTATGTAGAGATGCTTGTACAATACGTACTACTATACCTACCATAAATTTACGATATATATTTGATAGACATTTACAAATTTTATTAAAAAATTTACCGACCAAACGCACTAATCAAACCACCCTTTAAAACCGCTTCGCACAGCGCATGCGTCTATATTTTGAATCAGGCCTGTATCTCAGCATCTTTCAGTTCAGTGTAAGCGTAGCACTGCTGAAAGTAACCGCGTTTTAACTGCCTCTAGTGCATTGTTGAACATTACCTAGAACCTACGTGATTTTTTTAATAAGGTAAGTTTTTATTATGGTTCTATATTCAAATTATTTTTGACATTGTTTTCAATATGGCCGACGTTTATAGTCAAGTCGTAATTTTATTTTGTTGATTGCATTTTATGGATTGCACATCTACAGGTGGTAAATTTTCCATTTTATTATGAAGGTATTTTTATTTTAAATTGGTTTCTTGTGACTATGATGTTTGCTTTGTTTGCCATGTTTGGTTCTCTGACAAAGATTTACGTAAAATCACGGAAACACCCCATAATTAAATTTTAACGAATGTTGCCGTGACCCAATTATGAACTGGTTCATATTTCTCTCAATAGTAATGTTTAGATTAGTCATTTTAAATATAATCTACTCATTTAATTTTTCACCTTTAATATCGTTTTTTTTACAAAAAATCTGATGCCTACAATGTACCTATTCCTCCTTGTTACAAAATACGGACTAATCATTAAACCAGGTTTAAATTCACAACTTTGACACTGAAACAATGGCTTATGTCAATTTAAACCTGGTTTAATACTTAGTCCACATTTTGTAATAAGGGGGATTGTGTTCTGAATTTTGTTATTCTGTTCTTTATTTTCTGTGTTCTTTTTGTTTATTCTATAATCTGTTATTTTGTTTAAACATACTTCTGTATACTTTATTAATCACCATAAACTGTAGAGTTAATTAGCTTTATTTCGAATTTGATAAAATTCTATTTTAACCTACTCTGTGAAAATTTATCTTTCTGCTAATGGATTCATTATCAATGCAAAACCATTAAAAGTTCAATAATGATGTATATGTATACAGAGTAACATTTTAACAACGATTAATTCGAGATTATGTATCAATAAAATAGCAGCTATCAATTAACAAAAGTGTGTCCGCATTAAGCTGAACTTGATAGCTTTTTTGATGCAGGCGTGAAGCACATAATCCATTGTATTTTATTTAGGGTCCCCTTATGGTCTCGCTCTGTCCGATCGTCTGTCTACAGTCTTATATCCCGAAATCTACATAAGCTATCGACATGAAATTTGGAATAGTTTTAAACACTATAATAATAGTCCAACAAAAATTGAGAATATGTTTTTACTTTCTCTGCAAGACCGGCTGAAATAAATGTATTGTTATAATAGAATAGAATAGAAAAGAATATTTATTTATTCAAGTGACCAAGACTCATTGGGTTAGTAATATTTAAGACTATGTTAGTAACTTATTTATAAAATCAAATTACCGCAGCACCATCCTATGAGAGATAGCACTGCAGCGATTCATATACGAGCGTATAATAAGTTAGGTGTTATTTTTTGTTTCTCAATGTATTTTTATTTTTATGTACATTGTGGTAACAGAGCTGCCGTGAATCGAAGGACAAACCTCCGTGATTAAAGTACTCTGACTCCGTGATATATTTATTTAATATTATACCACGGAGCTTTGTATATCGATTCACTATGCGATGAAAATAAATATGGGACTGTCAAATCAAGACGCCATTTTGTTTTCCATTTGAAGATAACTTCATATCTTACAAGTAGGGTGTACAAAAAACGAAACACATTACAAGTACATACATACTTTTTTGGTTAAAAGATCTTTATTTTCTGAATAAGTGGTGGTAGTAAGTAATAACAACAACAACAAAACTATAACAAAAAGAACAATAACAAAAAAATCAATAACAATTAAATTAACACTTGTAACAAAATGACTTAACGAAACGAGATAATTTTTTTGCCTATTTTATTTCTGCTAGCTGTACAAAAATGTGCACATTGGACTGAAGTTTGCGGCAAATACTGTCAAGTGCGATCCCGTACTTATTTAAATCTAATAGTAAAGATTACTTAAACATAAACAAAAAGGCCAGAACAACAAGGAAAAAGAAAAAATACCAAAGAGTTTCAATTACCATTACTAACTGGCGGCAACTATGTAAAAATACTGCCCAGCTATTTCAGCCAGATGTTATTTCACGTGAAAATGTTTACTGAAACCAAGTGATTAGTTTACTATTAAATAGGTTTCTACCTTTATTTATTTATTAGAGTCAGCAGTGGCGCCCACATGACCATATGGTGCCCATTATCGGAAAAAAATAGGTCTTAATGTGTTTTTCTGAAGATATAATAAAGAGGTTGATGTAACTAACATCAATATCCATTCAGAGGTGTTTACGTGAATGAGTAACTAAAATCTTTTCTTTCGGATTTACTTCTTTAATTATAGTGTCGAAGAAAAAATCGTAAGAACAATTTTAGGAGGCGAAAGCCTTTAAAATTTAAAAAAAATCATAATATAACAATAAACATCACGCTTTTTTACCTCGAAGGGCTAGGCAAAGATATATCGCACTGACATTTTTCCTGCGATGTTTGGCTTATGTAATAGGGGACGAGCTAACTGCCATTAACTAGGCAGATTTTCAGTCACTTTGATTTTCACAATTTCACGATGAAAAAAACGAATACTGTTTTATCCGACAGAGGATCGAATCAAAAACCGCTTGCGCAGCAGTCATACATCGAGTATGTATGACTGTTGCTCTACGCCATTGGGCCCTCGTATAATAAATATTACTCTAGTTAAGTTAGGCAAATTTCAGGAGGCATACGTTCTTAAAAACGACAAAACATAGAGCTTTAAATGCGTCTTTCTCTCTGCTTAAGTGAGTGTTAACAAAACTTATAAGCAATATGAAAATACTTTATTTGTTTGCCCTATGTTTTGCCTTATGTAGACCCGCAGCAAAAAGGAATCGTTCAGAATCTAATAAGTAAGTATTACAGGAACATTTATTGGTAGAAAGGATTTACTTTTAAAGATAGGTACATTTATTTCGAAACGATAATATATTTCGACGTAAATGGTTTCAGCGCGTCCCGAGATATTAGATATGAAACAACTTGACATAAATTGTATTATTACGTTTTATACTATCTGTAAAATAAGGTAAGAGTAAATTTCTATTCTAAATTTGAAGCCTTTTTAACCCCCGACAAAAAAGGGGAGGAAATATGTGTTCTATTAGCAGAAATTCGTTACATCAACTGCAATTCTGTAACAGTTTCAAATTTGTATTACTTCTTATAATTAAAGAAGAGAATTTGTGAATAATGTTTTGGAATGTCTGTTTAAATTTAATCTTATATTAAAATGAGCTCTGGATATCACTTTTCATTACGGCTGGACTAAATTGGGAAGATGTTTAACTCTCAATTCGTTCGAATTAGTGCTTCCATTTCCCTACTCGCGTTGAGGAAAACGAGTTTTCTTATAGATGAGTGGAGTTTGAACAAGTGTGTATTTAGGTCAGGCCTCGAAACTCCCTCGTCACGAGAAAGTTACTAAGTTTGTTCGAGTAGAAGTAAATGTCATTGAACATTCAATGGGAGCTTAACTGAAACATGAACTAATAAATCAGCTGTTATTTTCTGAACGTGACTTTTTAAAAGTTTTTCTTTAACCTATCTATTTGTTTACAAGAGTGGCGAGTGTTTCTTGCCAGTTTTTCACATAGCTCCACTCCGTCTGCGAACTGGTCGTAGACAAATTTGTTGACACTATTTTTTGGACTTGTTACATTCTTACCTTGTGACTTTCATAGGAGTTACTTTGTAACCTAGATGTGTTAAAATATAATACGTGACCCGTTATAATAATAAATTAAATATGTTAACCATTTTGTTAGTAAAATTATGTAAGTACTACTAGAAGTCATGCGGGGCTTAGCTCCCGTCGTTTTTTATTTTTCTATATAGCCTATGTTACTCAGTGATAATATAGTCCAGTGGTTTTTAAGTTTATTCGTTATAAATATACAAAAATAAATATCTTTCCTCTTTATAATATTAGTATAGATATAGATAACAGCTTTGAGTCTTTGACAAATAGTTGTTCAATGAAACCCATTGCTCAGCTGACCTTTTTCATTCGGTTGGACGTGAGTCGCGCGGGTCGATACATAGCTCTCAACCATTGTTGAATGTAACTCCAGGGAATGGGAATTTCGCAAATGTTTTCGAAATGTATTTTTGTCCTATTTTATTGGTGTTGAATGAGTTTAACGATTATTGTGAGGTTAACCGCCTATTATGTAAAATATTTTATTGTGAGGCCTATATTCGATGATGATGATTTAAAAAATAAAATGTGGATGGCGCGGTAAACCTCCCTAGCTACATTTTTAACTGACACCTTTATATGTAGCTTTGTTTGCGTTTATAAGTATCATACGTGTAGGTATGTGATCTAATTGAAATATAGCCTTGATTTAAAAAATAATGCATAATAATTCATGAGTCACAAACGAAAAAAACGGGGGGCATAAATTATAAAAAGTTATAAATTAATTACTAACATTAATTAAAAAGATGTCACTAACACATTAATCATTTATTTTATTTCTAAGAATCTTTTAGCTTCTAAATTATACTATCAAGTCTTTTAGTTGAAACAAATTGCCTAGACATTAAAATTTACTTTAGAACTTAGTCCAAGTATTAGGCCTGAAGTTAATATCGCATTTTCAACAGAAAATAAAATTACTCCAAGAAAACAGATATTATTTCATGAAAATTTGAACCTTAAGATAATATGCACAAAGAGATACATTGCTAAAAAGATGTCTAATATCTTACGACTTGTTGTTCTGGGGTATGAGACGAATAAATTTGTTTGATTCATTTCAAATTCAAATACGCTTCGTTGAAGCTGCACTTTGCAAGCTTATGTAAAGGAAATTTTCTAGGAATTCTCGTATTTTAAATAGGTCGACTCAATCGTAACTGGATAAATTGCTGATAGAATCTAGGGCAATACTGCTTGGGCCTAGTTTTCTTTTCCCGTAAATTAGGTTCCAATAAAAACTTTTAAACTTTCGCGACTATATATATATAAATAATACTGATAAAAAAAATACTACTTAATATATATAAAAAAAAATAATATAGGTAATACTTGAGTAAACCCTTTTTATAATAATTTAATAATAAGTTTTCAGTCAAGAACTGTTGGATAAACTTTAGGTACAGCCAACTAATCTCCTGCTCGACCAGTTTCCAAACAGTTTCTATGTTTTTGTTTATGATGATGAAAGTTCAAGTTCATTTAACATGCACGAGTCGACAGTTAAGCAATTGTCCGAATAACACAGCACAGGTCTATACAAGAAGGTTCAGCAGTCCAGTAATACACACACTGGTTCGCTGATCTAGACAAAGTCCCCCTTATTACAAAATGCGGTCTAAGCATTAAATCAGGATTAAAATGACAACTTTGACACTAAAACAATGGCTTATGTCAATTTGAAACCTGGTTTAATACTTAGTCCATGTTTTATAATAAGGGGGATGAAGTTTGACTTTTACCAGCGAAAATATAAAATTTGTTTAACCACAGACAGTTATTCTAAGTACAGTGTAAGTGCAAGAAATGAAATGAAAGAAAAGAGCAAATAAAGACGCCGACATTGATCATCGTAGGTGGTGACAGATTTAAAAAAAAAAAAACCGTGTAATCTGATGTGTGTCTTGAAAAATTAATCCAGTTCAAATATTAACAGTTGAATACGGATGAATCATAATTAAATTTAAATTCTATGGCCTATGGCAAATTTAACTTTGAAACTACACAAGTTCCACGCATTATAGTTAAGACGAAACTTCAAACTATAGTTGAATGTAATATGTAATGACTGAAATTAATTTAATCTATCAAACTTAATTGAAAATACGGCCCTCTGGCGTAGATTTATAACTTATTGCGATAATCTGTGGCGAAGAGGTCCTGAGATGTGTTAATATTGGTAGCAAAATATTGGGGTTTTCTGTTGAGAAGTTTTAATTATACAGAATATTATATACAACTTTCTAACTAAAATACTAATAATAAATACTTAGTCAGTTTTTCTCAATACACTTTTTAGACAAGAAAGCTTTTGTTCATGTATGTTAAGAATTACTTAGCTACATATAAAGACATATATATATAGCGAACGTTGAAATCTCGTGATTTCATGTATTTGTGTATGAACCCTCTTAAACAAACTGTTCTTAATATTTCGATAGACTATAGGATTATAAAAAATATTATCATGTACCTAAGTGTATATTTAAGTTAAAAATAAAACTGAACAATTTATTAAATTTTGAGGAGAATTGCGAAATCGGAATAACATAACTCGGTAATAAAAAATATAACGTAAATCTGTATAACATATACTTAGGTATTTTTCACTACAGAGATAAAAACAGTAAGTAAGCTGACTGACTTTCAAAATTGCATTTGCTCTCTCACGAAAAAGGGATCCGCAATAAATTGAATGTTGGAAAAACCATGTAGTCTAGTCTACCACAAAATTTCCATACATCATCATCTCCCTGCGTCTCTTCCCACCATCTGAGGTCGGCTCTCCGATTTTCCGATTTCTCTATTGAGAACGGCGGTAGGTGACGGTGGGTGTTCCACGTCCACGCTGCGTAATCGGAACGTCCAGTTCAAGCACCGTGTGGTCTAGGGAACGTCTGAGAATATGGTCATTCCAGCGTTAACGCCTTTCTTGAATTTATTCAGTTATAATATGTGAATTTCCATACAATGTTTGAAATATAGCGCACTATGAATATTTAGCTGTCGAATGATGGCCTCACGTGTTAGACTGTAAACAAAACTTTGATAAATAAGGAATCACGTTGTTGTTGAACGCTAACCGTGATATTCGGCTGCAAAATTCTTGTACCAAAATAGATCTAGATTTATAGTGTTCTAGGTGTGTGCATACCTATAATAAAGTAGCGATTGCAATACTTAAAGATGAAGATAAATTTATTTTGAATGAACAAAATTGCTAGAACAAAACGCTGTATTCTAGAAAAATATAGGTAGCAATCAATTTGCCTACGACAGGTCCTGTTTCACTATTTGCTGATAAGTGTCTGATTAACAATGTTCGGAGTAGGTAGACCTATATTTGGTATTTCCAACATGTAGTCTTAACATGTACAATATGTACATGCCCAGAATTTCGCGATGCCCAGGAATAGAAGAATGCATGGAATGCACTATATTCGTTAAAGATATAAATAGTTACGGCAAAGGATCTTTTATTTGAATCTGTAAAGAGTGCAACGAGGAAAATTTGATCTGCCTATCCAGATCGCACGCTATTTATTTTTATATGATAAAATTTGTGTCTCCTCGTAGTCTGAGGGCTTACTTTAAATTTCGACATTCCCGATAGACCGACCAATCTAATGTCGTAATTCAGAGTAATTTAAAATGTGGTATTGGAGGAGAATGACTGGAAGGATATGGATATTGGAAATAAGACAAATACTAAAATCAATAGAAGTGGAAATCAAATTTGTCAATTGATACAACACGACGACTTCTTTGTCAATAATTAAAAGAAACAGAAAAAAGGAAAAAGTTGGATTCGTGTCGTATTAAGAAGTCGGTTAAAAATAGAGAATAATGGCGTTTGCCTTACCTACAGACAAATAAGAGAGAGAAAGAGTCAGAGATTAAAAATTTTAATATAGTGGCTGTAATTAAAAAAAAAATTGACAACTATATAATCTAGTCGATATTGCGAGAAGTTTGCCAACTTACTTTTTATTTTCTTTTCGTATGGGCTTGAGGCAGGCTCTAGTGTTAGAATTTATCGCGTCGCCCAGAAGGCTTCCAACTTGACTTAACGACTACCACATTAAGTGGTAACCGGGACCAACGGCTTTACGTGCCTTCAGCACGGAGACGCTCAAGAATAAAATTGCCACAAATGGTCACCCATCATGGACTGACCTTGCCGAACGTTGCTTAACCTCGATAATCGTAACCAACATCTAAGTACAACAATGCTACGACCACCTCATTTGTGAATATATCAATCTTAATATTTAGGTAGATGTTTAGCATTGATTTGGTACACTTCTACCTATTCCCCCGAAGCAAAAGACAATAGGTATTATGCAAATTGGGATATAAGCTGTGTAATATATTATTCCCAATGTGATCTAAATCAACTACGTAATAACCACATGTGTAATATACGAAGCAAAAGCAATAAGTTAGACATTGTTTATTTGTTGTAGCGTGAGCTGGGCGGGCGTGGGATCGCCTGCCGCGCAAGACGAACAAACGAACAAACATATTCTCCGCGGTGAACAACTTCTTCGCTGATTCGCCGCTGGTGAATCAGCTCAAAGGGATCATGGTAAGTCGGCATAATATATCTAAGAATCTACCAATTCGGAATCTCGACATACTTACGACTTAGTTGAAATCGTTGTCAAATGTTTGAAATTGACAGCGGTCGCTGTTAAACTTTTGAACAACAACAACAGCGATATTTACTTTTAAACTTTCGCGTTGCATGATAATGTTTTTTGATTTTAAACGGGAATTCACGTGATTATGGTTGCGACCAAGGCCGATGCAAGCTGGTCGAAACGTCAAGCATCATAAGGTATGTAAATACCGAAAGCATAATCACGTGAAATCTCGTTTAAAAAAATTACAACAGCGATTTAGGAAATGACTAAGTCAAAAGTCGAAATTCCGATTAGGCTCTCTGTTTACTTCAAATAATACTTTACCCAGAGTTATTTTATGTAGCTAAATACAATTTTGACCGATGCAGATGTTTCAACTCTACCACTAGGGCTAGTTTCTCGGTTGCTGACTTAGTGTTAAGACCGAAGGATCTTTAAAGCAAAGACGAAAAAAAGACTTATAAAATTATTTTTGAATTTTTATGAATTCATATGTTCTATAATATATGTTCCGAAACTAAATTTTGACAATAAGGATGGTTTTATATAAATCGGTAAGCCATATTAAGTAACAGATATAAATATGTTTTAAAATTTAGTTGTGTTCTTCGCTTTTGTCTTATAACCTTTGGAGTCTGCACCTAAAAGTGATTACATGATTGTTTACCTAAATAAAAACCTTTTATGTCTTCAAAGACGTCAGGAAGGCAGTTGAAAGCTCTGAAATAACATTACTTATTTACTCTAATAATATAGGTTACACTTGGACTTGGCATCGGCATTGACGTCATCAACCTGTCAACTCCGACTCGAATGTTTACACAAACGAAGACAATGATTTGTTAGAATATACGCACCTACATATTTATGTATATTATGTATATAGGTACCATATATTCCTACTGAGACACTGAATAATCGACTTGACATTGATCCTACTGCGGCAATGTAAAAATAAGGGTACTTTTCCACTACACATATTGTATACTACACATATACGTTGCTATGAATGAGTGTGATATCTACCAAATATATACCAGATATTTGTTGGTCCATATAATTCATTATGTCACTCGAATCACTCGAGGTTATCACTGAAAACTGGAATTTGTAGAGTCCTTAAAAAATATGCCGGGTCTAAGAAACTGGTAATGTTTTTTTTTTAAAGACAACGCCCGCACTAAAGAACAGGCCCTGTGTCGTAGGGAGCTTTACAAACATGCAACTAATAGACACAAAGTACACCCAGACTAGAAACAAATATCTATGAATTACACAAATATTTGTCTCGTGTGGGAATCGAACCCACGACACCCAGCACGGCGATGTAGTGGCGAGGCGACCACCTTAACCACTGCGTCACGGTGACAGTCAATCCTTAACAATTTCTGAGTCACTGACTACGGTAGAACATTGATACCAAGTGTATCCTGCTGTCCAGTGAGGGTTAGACAGTCAGCAATTGAAACTAGAATGGGGTCAATTCTCACTTAAAGTGCCGTAGCCAGAAATTATCGAAATGATAAATGATGATGAATGATAATATTACCTACAACCTGTGCTGATTTTCTCGAGAAAAGCGAAAAACGGCTCGGCATTTCTGTTCAACCTGAGCCGTAAATACACTAAAGGATAGTAAAATGCTCGTTCCGAGGCGAGGCTAACCCGGGGCCATTGAAAAGTGTAACGAGGTGTTAGAATCTCGTTTTAGAACCTATGAATGGGCTCGTAGTATATTGCTTTCGAACGAGGAAAGCTGCGAACGCTTAGACTCAGGAAATGAATCGATTTTTCACTAAAGGAAGACGTCGGTACTAGTTGGTCTATTGATAGATGAAATTATCCTTCTAATTTTATAAATGCGGAAGTTAAGATAAAGACGGATGGATAGTATAATATATGTATGGATGACTGTTACTCCATTGCGCTAAAATGACTGAAAGGATATGTGTGAAATTTGGCATACTGATAGATATTATTTAGCCTTAGCTTTATTAGATTTTTATTCAAACAGCACGCGGGTGGATATTAATTTAATATTAAAATTAGCAATTAGCAGTAATCTGTAATTAACACAATTTTTTCATTGAATAATCGTCTTTAGGTGTATAGACTTAAGTATTACACGTTATTACTAAAAAGACTTCAAAGTTTAGTAACGTCTCTGAATACGGCAGTTAATTTCACATCACAACTGTTAATTGATGATTGTAAAAAACAATCAAATTATTCGGTTTCATCGGATAGGATGAAGTAGAAGAAAAAGAAAATCAGTCGCTAGATGATGGCGTATTTGAGGTCAAGAATTTGTCTGTCTGTTAAACTAAAGAAACTTCGATACTACTACATACGTTGATAAAAACACTTTTGTGATTTGCAGCGCACCGACTGTCTGTGACTTTTTTGTTTCAGAATGTAGGTAGGTCAGTCTTTTGTCAATATATTAGAGTTAGCAATATTTGCTTCTTTTTATAATATTTTTCTTTATAGTGTATGACCATACCACGCATAACTTTTTACCGATTTCGATCAGTCTTTTTTCCGTACCTACCAGTCAACCACAGTGTCCTTAAAATAAAATGGTTGGCTTAGTTGACATGGACAAAATCATATAAAAAAATAAACAACATTACTTGTCACAAAATCTAAACGTGTAACGACCAATTAACTAATAAGGGTCAATGTGAAAAAGAGACTACCTCTTTTAAATCGATGCTCGTGTCGATAAATCGGTAAGATATAAAAAGAACAAGTCACTCACAAAGTGTCATTCGAGAGATCGTTGAGAGAGCTATTGAGGACGCTTTAAACATTCATGAAGTTTATCTAACTCTACATTTTTATACTGAGCTACATTGTATTGTTCCTTTGTGTACGTTTATCGACTAGTATTCGCTTCATGTTAGCACTTATTTGCCAGTGGTGAAAGACGCCCTAAGTCTATTGACTTAGAGTCTGTTTCACCACACTGGCAAATAAGTGCCAGATAGCCTTATGAAACTTAGTTGACAGATTTTTGATTTATTTTACATATAAAATCTGTAAGTCTTTAAGTCTCAAGTAGTTTATAAACTGCCAGTGGAGAAACAGACCCTTAAAGCCTAATGACCGGGCGTCCACTGAAATGAAATGAAATCTCGTTTATTCATCTAGGTTACAAGGTAACACTTATGAAAGTCACAAGAATGTAACAGGTTATCCGAAAAGTAGTGTCAGCAAATTTGCCAAATTTGCCATTGGTGAACATAGGCCTAAATATAGTTTAAAGATAACACTTTTTAACGGGACTGTCTCTCCTTCATGCCCACGACTGAATCTCCTGTAAGCTAGCTAGGATTAACAGCGATGACTCTTGCGAACACCGATTTTTGACAATTGGGAGTTCCAGATAATGCCTAACCTACTGTACTGGAACCCGTAACGATATTAATCAGAAGTAAATGGAGGAGTTGTTAAGAAATTACATAAAACAGAACGCAGATAACACTTTGAAAGTTTGTGCTGAAAGGCCAATGAACGCCTGTGTAGCTGTGTGCGTTTTTACCCGACTGCCAAAAAGGAGGGTAATGTTTTTACTGTTGTGGATGGTGGCTTTGCGCGGTTAATCACTTGCACTATTTTGAATTTTCAGTACCGAGACGTTTATTATCATTTCATCTGTTAATATTTAGTTTGTTATCAGGGAAAATATTTTTTTTTATCAGCAAAGCGCATATTATATCCATTCCGAATCGATCGGATATAACTGTCGCATGCTAAACATAAATTTGTTGGCGATAGACATTCATAATCACGAATGACACATAGCATTGCAAATGGAACGATCCAATTGTTGGCCCCGGTGGAATCATTCAGGTTATATTGAATAGGCACTGCCTAAGGATATTTGTATGTATCATGTAAACTAATGAACCATTTCATTCCATCATCAATATCATCACTGATGATATTGATGATGATGAATGAACCATTGAATTTCTAAAAAGTTTTCAGAAAAAGTTGTAAAGAAAACGGCCTTAGGTAGTAAGCAAGGCATAAGGTTGCAATTTCTGAATAGCAATTTAACTGCTTAACTTGCTTTGTTTTCTTTAAAAAAATTAATTCAAAATTTAACGTTTGGTATTTGGATGATGGGACCTTGGGAGGTGAAGTTAGTACAGTATTGCAAGATTTGGCTTTATTAAAACAAGAATTTTCTTCAATCGGTCTGGAACTGAATACCAGCAAATGCGAAATTTATTTTAGCGACCAAATTAATGACCATGATAAAATATCGGCTATTTCCCAATTTCTTTGTTTGGCACCTCATATAAAAATTTTAGAAAAATCGTCCCTTCGCCTTCTTGGGTCCCCAATTTTGGATGACGCTTTTAATTCTTTTATAGACGAAAAAATTCAAAATTTTTGTGATGTTTCAGATCGTTTAAACAAAATAAACATTCAATCGGCTTTTACCATTATTCGTCATTGCCTTTTTGTACCTAAATTCACACATGCCATTAGATCATCCCCTTTTTTCAAACATTTATCACTTTTAGATAAAATTGACCAAATTATTCATGATACTATCAGCAAAATTCTTAATGTGGCCTTGAACGATCGAGCCTGGCTCCAAGCATCTTTACCAGTTCGCTTTGGTGGGCTCGGCGTTCGCAAAATTTCTGACGTCAGTATACCAGCATTTTTGTCTTCAGTCCACGGTTCGGAAGAATTAACAAGGAAAATTCTAGTATCTACACTAGTTAATTCTGAAGTGCCGTGTAAGACTGACGCCTTAAATGCTTGGAAAATGACCGTACCCAACGCCGTTTTACCTACTGACCTTTCCTCTCAGAGACAGTGGGACGAGCCGCTATGCAGACAGGTTAGGGACAATCTTCTTGCTTCGTCCCCTAATCCTGCTGATCGTGCTCGTTTGCTGGCTGTGGGGGAATGGGAATCGGGACTGTGGCTTCAGGCGCTTCCATCGTCCACTGTAGGCACTTTTATTGATGATACGAGTTTCCGCCTCGCTACCTGCTTACGCTTAGGAGCACCATCTGTCTCTCCGCACCGTTGCTGCTGTGGAGAAAGTGTCGGGAGCCTTGGACACCATGGCCTCTCATGCAGTAGAAGTGCTGGCCGAATCTCGCGGCATGCTAACCTCAATGACATACTTCGTCGGGCTCTTGCCACCGCTGGAGTGCCAGCCGTTTTAGAACCAAATGGCCTGGCACGTGACGATGGTAAGAGACCTGATGGTATGTCATTATTGCCTTGGAAGATGGGTAGGCCATTGGTGTGGGACGCGACTTGCGTCGATACCCTTGCGCCATCTCATCTTCCAAATACAACAGTTTCCGCCAGCGCTGCTGCTGCATCTGCTGAAACTTCCAAGCGGCGCAAATATACCAACCTCGCTGGAGATTATCTATTTGTGCCGTTTGGAGTCGAAACACTTGGGCCGTGGGGTTCAGGTGCTCGCACTCTATTTAAAGAGCTTTCAAAGCGATTGTCCGACGCTTCCCGTGACCGACAGGCTGGCTATTTTCTTGCACAAAGAATAAGCATTGCCATCCAGCGTGGCAATGCTGCCAGTCTGTTGGGCACTTTTCCCACAGACAATGGCAGCGATGCGGAGGAATTTTATGATGCCGTATTTTAATTTGTAATTTCCTCCCCCTTTTTTATTTTAATGATACATTTAGTTAGTTTTTATTTGTAAATATTATTTTTAAATTTAGTTTAAATAATAAGTGTATAATAAAGATTAAAATACTGCTTAACTGACACCTTTCTGTCTTTGAATTATAGATTTGTTGTTCGCAGACGAGACAAACAAGCAGCAGCGGTGGCGAGCCAGGACCTCCTGATGAAGCATCAGGAACTGACAACAGAGGACCTCCCTCTCTGGCGCTCAGCCCTTCTGACAGGTGAGAATTTTTTTAATGATTTTTGGTTAATTATGGATAGAAGTAGGCATGGTGTAGATGTGAAAGTACCTAACTCTGTTTTTTTTTGTTAGGGTATTACACCTCAACTACAGAATCGATCTTCATGAAATTTCACATGGAGAAAATCTAGGACATTAACATTAACATAACATAGCATCACGCCTTTTTCCCCAAAGGGGTAAGCAGAGGCGTTTCACACCCACATTTCGCCAGCTATGTTTGGTCCCATGAAATAGGGGGCGAGCCTATTGTCATCAACCGGGAACATTTGTTTACCAAAACTCCGGGAAAATCTCAATACTGGAATTTCATGATAGAAAAACCCAATACCATTTTCACCTGACCCGGGACCTCTTGCACAGCAGTCGTATACACTTCCTGCTGCGCCACCGAAGCAGTCAGGTCAGCAGGAGAAGGACATAGGCTAATTTTTCCCGATATATCACGCGGGTGAAGCCACGGCCGGCATATAGTTTTAAATAATTTCTCTACCCTAGTCCCTCCCAACCTACGCCTAATTTACTACCCAATAGACGTCTTTAAATTAAAATAAACGTAACTTAGTTTCTTAGTTACAAATTGAGGAGCTCAATTATTTTTGTGTCTATTAAAAGGCTTTGAAAGCTTTCAATTTATTAACTTGTTCCATAGTATGAATAAAAAATGGATTCTCACGGTTCTATCAGAATAAAATTCTGTTGGTTCAGCTTTTCAATTTCCGTGCGAATGCGATGATTTGCAAAGAAATACCGTCAATAAAAAACCTTATAACCTTATTTTATACAATACCCCCAACCCCCATTATATATACGCGTCGCTCCTTATATCCTGCTCCCGATGCTTCTTATGTTCTAGACGCCCCTTATATACTCAGCAGGAGTGCCGAATATATATATAATAATAATACATAGCTGTACTACAATAGTGCAGCTATGATGTGGCGGCGGTAAGTGTCTCATTCCATTCTAAATTAAAAATCTTTAAGGGCCTCTGCGTGTTGGACCTGTGTCCCCGCGTAAGCCTTCCAAAAGGACCGGGTATACTTCTCACCTTAGAGAGAAGTATAGCCGTGAGAAAAGAGACATAATAATAATAACTACTACTCCCTCCTTATATATACTAGGCGCTCCTTGTATACTTGTCGCTACTAGACGTTTCTAAAATTATTTAACTATACTCGCCTTCATTTTAGGTGGTTTTTTGCGGGCGGCACAAAATCGCTCGCTGTGGCGGAAATTAGGTGAGGCCTATGTTCAGCAGTGGACGTCATTGGGCTGATATGATGATGATGATGATGATACTCGCCTTATAATTGTCGCTCCATATATACGTATTTAGTATTTAATATTTATGGTGGGGGAGGATTTAGAGGTCTGCCCAACCCTCAAACTATAGGTTATCTATAATATACTAAGAAAATATTGGACGGATGGTGTAGTTAATCTATGCTATTTCATGTTGGTTAACAAGTAAATATAATTAAAAAAATTTAATAACCCGACTGCAAATGAACAGAGAGCAACGCACTAAAAAGACCGTAAAATTATTGTAATATTATTATACCTGATTAAATTTAAATACATAACATATGTTATATATTTGTAATCTCCATTTGATTCCCTTTATTTTGATACTCTACTCGATAGGTTTGGTTAAAAAAATAATAGAACTAAGTACTTACAATTTGGAACCATTCAATTATGTATAATCTCTTTTTAAATATATGTAATCTCCTTTTGATTCTCTTTATTTTGATAACCAACTCGATAGGTTTGGCTAAAAAAAGAAATTGAACTTCTTACAAGTTGGCGTCAAAAGCCCGCCGTTTAAGTATTTTTATTCTTAAAACCTATCTAAGGACACTTGGGTTTTCTAGACGAATCTAACGATACCCTAATTGTCAAAATCCATCCAGCCGTTTTATAAAGAAATTTACAAACATACAAGATACGCGCGAAAAACAATACCCGTCCTGACAGTCGGGTAAAAAGAACATTAGCTAAACGCATACCTACTGCAAAAACTAGTAGGTACTTACTACGACAAAACGCGCCAGTGCTTATTGCCTAAGCCTTCCACTCGTCTTCCTTCATTACGAATAAAAAAATCTGCTTAATAATGAAATAGGAATGTAGAAAAAATAAATTAAAATACGTGTGCCGAAAATAAATTCAGTAAGTAAACGCTCCGTATTTCACACAAAAAACGTAACCCGAACGGTCCGCACAATTTGTAGCAAAAAAAGATACAAAAGCGGGGAAATAGGTGTGGATCGATATCTCTCGGGAGCTTTACTGAAGCCGTGGAGGAAATTAAACGGTCGTTTTATTGTTAATCCAATGTCAACGGGTGAATCAATGTTCACAGGTTAAATTATGTGAAGGGGTCCCGTTGAATGCTTCACTGGTTATTAATTAAGGTCGAATTAAACACGAATCAAAGATTTTTGCTCCCTTATTACGTACAAAATATGGACTAAGTATTAAACCAGGTTTAAATTGACATAAGCCATTGTTTTAATGTCAAAGTTGTCAATTTAAACCTGGTTCAATCCTTAGTCCGTATTTTGTAGTATAAGTTTAAGCCAAGGTCATAGAAAAGAAAAAAGGAATGCTCCTTCCATCCTCCTCTCGAACGTAACTTAATCCGTATTCCAGTTTAATAAGACGGGGGTACTTAAACATGAAACTCTGGGTGAATTTAAGAGTTTCATGTTATTACACAACCCTCAGTTTTATTACCCAATTTTGTGTTGCCACTTAAAATTTTATTGAACTTTTATTATTTTTTGCGCGAATTAACGTAGGCTTTGAATTTTGTTGTTGTAAAGCCTTGTCCTGCCACCAACCCTTCAACAAACCCCTGTCCAATGCAATTAACTCTGGACTCCAGGAACACATGACAATGCTATTCTACTCTAGTCTGTCTTCGGCCATTCGGCATGTCGTAGAGCGGCAGTAACGGGAAGACTTGTCAGAATTTCAATTTCGTCAGATCAGCAAAACACCATTTTCCCTCCACTATGCCAACTTAAAGAAGCTTTTCGACGTTGTTCGGGTGCAATGTAACTTAAGAAGCTAAGACTGGACAATACATCTTTTATATTGAATGCAGGTACTGGGAGCTTAGAACCAACGCCAAACAACCAAAGCCATTGTTGACGCAGAATAAACTATACAATCATAAAACCTTCTTTAGCTGAAACCGCTTGACTTCTTCTTCAATAACTACTAATATTTTAAAAACAAATAATATAATTAAATTATATTAGGTACATAATATTCAATACGAAAACAAAAAAAAAGAACGAACTCGTAAATAACAAAAGAAGAAAACTCGTTCGGAATGGAATTCGTTTGCCTACAATACGACTTCTAGAATCCAATTTAAAAATTCTGTTTGTCGTCGTTCTTGAGTTGGATGGAAGTCTGACAAGTTGTACGTAGGAGTGGTGTACAAACAAAGGATCGCACCCGAGGAATATTAACTCATAATTTATGTATAATACAAAAAGGATCGACCGCCATGTTGCTTTGTTGTAACAACTTGTAACAGGATTTGTTAACGGCTTTGCATGGTTCGGGCGTTTTGATTTCGTTGCGCGTTGCGAATTAGGAATTTGGGATGTGGTTTTGAATTTAACATAATACTAAATAAACCTTCACTTCATTCATTTCATTCATTCACTCATTCATTTCATTCATTCATTCACACGAGCGGCTTACAGTGCCCTCCGTATCCAGTACAACAACGCATTCAGAGCGGTGTTGGGGCTGCCCCGCTTCTGCAGTGCCTCTGGCATGTTTGCGTGGGCGCGCACCGATTGTTTCCATACCACTATGCCCAAGCGGTGCACGTCCTTGGTGCGCAGGGTATGGGGCAGCTCGAATACCGTTCTGGAGATGATGCCGGGCGACTAGATTGATATCGGACATTGCTGTAGCAGACATGTTGCTGGCTCTGTCCGATAGAGTGTTTGTATTTATTGTATTGTTATTATTATAGTATGTATTTGTATATTTATTTGTGTCATGTTTTTGAGTATGCATGGGTTTGTAAGTTGCCTGAAATAAATGCTGTTTTTTTTTAAAAATCTATTTAGGTAGGCACTAAATTTTGCAAACAAACTCATAAGCTTTATAAACGTGTAGACTAGTATTCACCTGTAGTTTTGTTCGTGAGGTAAAATAAATGTATGTATAAATGAAACATTTTGCGTAAATTTATATATCTGATGGTGAAAACAACATAAAATGAAAATCCGTTGAGTAATTTAGGAAGAGTTAGTTTATATCGACTGGCCTGTTGGTCTAGTGGTTAGTGACCCTGACTGCTAAACTGGAGGTCGTGGGTTCGATCCCCACCCAGGACAAATGTTTGTGTGATGAGCATAAAGGTTTGTTCTGGGTGTAATTTATCTATAATATGTATGTATTTACAAAAAAAAAGTATTTATTTAGGTAGTATATCAGTTGTTTAGTACCCATAACACAAGCAAATATAATTGCTTAATTTGGGACTAGATGGCGCTGTGTGAATGTGGTGAAATATTATTATTATATCCTTTATTTAAATGACTTTCTCACATTATTACATTTTTAAATATAAATATATATAAAAAAAAAAATACATTTAAAAATATAAAAATGTGGTGGCCCGCCGACATCGGGAACAGAGTCCAAGGTGCCGACGGTTAGGGCTCCAGAGAAAGGAACCTCCTCACAATACGTGCCGTGTCGAGGAGTACTGCCTTCTGCATCAGGCCTTTTATCCAGCTACCTAGCTCGAGCCTCTTCAGATGTTGGTCGAGGCTCTTTGCTACTAGGCCATTGACTGTCACAACTATCGGTACAATGATTGCTGAGTTCACATCCCACATGTCGACAATCTCGTGAGCTAAATCAAGATATTTAGTTTGTTTATCTTTTTCAGCCTTCACGAGATTCTCATCATGAGGGACCGTGATATCAACAACCACTGCAAGACGCTTTGATCGGTCCAATATCACAATATCGGGCTTGTTAGCTATAACAGTCCTGTCTGTGATAATGGACCGATCCCAGTACAACGTCGCATGACTATTTTCGAGAACTGGCTCAGGAGCATACCTATAGTACGGCACTTCGACGTCAACAAGTTTGTATCGCAGAGCAAGTTGTTGGTGTATAATCCTGGCCACTTGGTTATGTCTGTGCAAGTACTCGCCGTTAGCAAGACGCGAACAGCCAGAAACAATATGCCTGAGAGACTCACCCGGCCGATGGCATGCTCGACAGATATCGACCGTGCCGTCCCTCAAGATATATTTCCGGTAGTTGTTCGTCTTGATAACTTCGTCAGCAATTGCACATACAAACCCTTCGGTTTCCCCAAAGAGGTCACCGAAGCGTAGCCAGGCCACGGAAGCGACACGGTCCACATCAGGACCATGTAGAGCTTTGTAGAACCTTCCGTGGAGTTCTTTGCTCTGCCATACCTGCCTGCGATCATCTGTACTGAGTACAATAGGTCTGCGCCAGTTGTCTTTCGCCAAGGAGAGCGGGGTGAGTCCCGAGTCCACAGCCACCACATCACGATGCATACCCTCGACCTTTCCCATAAAATATTCTCTAAGGTTGTACACCTCACGATTATGGAGGGTCTTGGTATTTAAAAAACCTCGACCCCCACATTTTCGCGGGATATACAACCTCATAACGGATGAACGAGGGTGATGCATTCGGTATGCGGTAAGCATGGTGCGGACTCTTCTATCAAGGGCGTCCAATTCGGTTTGAGTCCATTTGAGTATGCCGAAAGAGTACATCAGAAGTGGCATGACCCAACCATTACAGGCTCGCACCTTGTTACCGCCCGACAAAAGACTATTCAATACTTTTTTCAAGCGGCCAAAGAAACGTTCCTGTAATGATTGTTTCATATCCATCTCCTTAATGCCCAAGGCTTGCGACATACCCAAGTATTTGTAGGTGTCGGTTACAAGAAGTGACCTAAAGTTAATGGAATCAGAAAGTTGAATCCCTTCTGATTCCACTATCTCACCACGTTTTACATGCATGATCGCACACTTGTCTACACCGAAGTCCATTTTGATAGATTTACTGAAGTCTTCAGTAACCTTTAGTAAATCTTTCAATTGAAGATCAGTAGGCGCAATTAGTTTCAAGTCATCCATGTAAAGCAGGTGGGATATCACGTGACCACCTCTGCGTAACCGATAACCTAACCCTGAACTCTCCAACAAAGTGCTGAGAGGATTCAGGGCTAGGCAGAACCATAAAGGACTCAAACTGTCACCCTGGAAAATGCCCCGCTTAATCCTTACCGGTTCCCCGTTGCCACGGATGAGTCGACACCCTGGATAGGTAAGAACCGTTCTCCATTGCCGCATACACGACTCCAGAAAGGTGCGCAAAGTTATATCTACTTTATATAACTCCAGCACCCTAAGGAGCCATGAATGCGGCACGGAATCAAACGCTTTCTTATAATCTATCCAGCATGTCGCCAAATCCTTTCGGCTACGGCGAACCTGTTGGCTAATAGTCATATCGACAAGGAGGAGCTCTTTGGTGCCACGGGATCCTCTCCTACATCCGTTTTGAGAGATTGACATTGTTCTGTTGTCATCAATATGTTTAGTTATTTTAGCTCTCAAAACGGACGTGAGGAGCTTATAGACCGATGGTAAACAAGTGATCGGTCTATAGTTGCCAGGTTCCGTGACACTACCACTCTTATGGAGCAAGTGGGTACAGCCAGTTGTCAGAAATTCTGGTAGTGACCCAGACTCTAGGGCAGATTGGAATTGAGATGCCAAACGACTATGTGAACTACGTAGCCATCTCAGCCAGAAATTGTGCAATCCATCCGGTCCTGGAGATTTCCAATTTGCCATTGGACGGACTGCACTAGCTATATCTTCGGCCGAAATGACTACGCTCTCCATATGCGGAATACGTTCACATGCTCGTTCGACATCCCATATCCATGTTCCCTCGGAGTGAAGCACGGGCTCCGACCAGATGCTACTCCAAAATTCATTTGTAGCAGTAGCATCTGGTAGCCGCGCATCGCTCACTTCTTGTGTGGGTCGCTCCCAGTTCCTGTATACCCACCTTTGGTCTCTTTGGAACAAGCGATTCACAGTGTATCGATCCACACGTTTTTTAAATCTACAGATTCGGTTAGCCCATGCATATACCTTCTGCTTTAGGAAGTCGATACGCTCTGTGACCCGAGACAGGTATTCATTCGGGCTGACATCAGTCCCGGAAAATGCCTGGTTCACAAAGCGCATCACCCTCGGGCGCGTATTGCCCGTCCTAAAGGAGATCAGCTTGCCAATTAGTATCCTTGCCCCGGCAATGCGCCGTTCAATCCTGCATTGCCAGGCTGGTGTAGAGGGCCACTCATGGAAAGGGGGTTCAATTCCTAAGAATTTAACCCCCGCAAGCCTACATGCTGCTACAGCCGCACAATACAAGATTGAATGCGTGTCGCCGAGATTTTCACTATTATCTAAATAATCAGACAATAGTGAATCAAGGGTAATAACTAGCGCTAGGTTTTTTTTATGCATAGGCAACCGAGGTAGACGTGGCCTACATTGTAAGGACGTGAATCGATACTCCCGCAACGCCCGTTCCAAAGCTACCCTAACCTCGTTGTTGCACTGAGTGTCTACAGAAGAAATTCCATCTACCTCCTCCAAATTATGGTCTGCTTGGATGGTGATTGCATTGGAGATAATATTGTTTAAATTATTTACCTGGAGGGGGACAGTGGGATTGTTCTGTAAGCACTCCAATCGCAGTCTATCAAGGACAGTGTCATCCAACATGCGACAGCGTTGAATGGCACGCACCTGATCCGATAATCGTTGAGCCGTGACGCTGGTAGTTGGTTCCAGGTCCTGAAACAGAGCAAGCATTCGACTACGGTACGCAGTGAGGTTAATTCCTCCCTCTGTTGCCGCAAAATATGCGCGCATGACGTTTTCATTAACCGATGTTGACCATCGCATGCGCTGCACATTACCGCCGGCAGCGGGGGCCCTGTTCACAGCCGGAGGGCCGCGGGGTCCCAAACTAGCCGGTGGCCGGCCTCTCCCTCGCCGAGGCACAGGTGTTGGCGACGACGGCGGGGAGAAATACTCGTCGCTCGATGAACTTGAGCCCGCCTCAGCAGTTAGCGGTGTCGTTGGCACGGGGTCCGATGGCTGCGAGGCGGTGCTGAGCGACGAGTCCGGTGATGTTGTTGGTGCGTTGCGTGTCTGGCTTCTGGTGATCATCTCTGCACCTTTTCCATTATAGTATACATATGGTGAATTTTTGAAATTTCTTTTTGACAGTGAATGTCATGATGTCAATTTTAATATTATACTAAAATGCTTCTTTAATTTTGGTTTTTATATGAATAATACTTTTTCCGGAAATATAATTTGTTCTAAACTGTTGGACTCCAAAAAAGATTTATATAACTGTAAAAATAAAATAAAATTATAATTTGGTTGAAAAAGTGAGTTTGATCGCTTGTCAGGGTTGCCAGTTTATTATATTATTATTATCTATAGGCAGACGCGACAAGCGACTTCGTTTGATATTTGTTTGTATCTACCTATACTTATTAAGTGAGCTATTTATGTTAATTGTACCTAATACATATTATGTGGGACAATAGAGCTGCCGTGGTTCAATCGACAGACACTTTTTTAATGAATAAACATTAAAAAAAATAGTTTTAGCGCGCAAATATACGTCATGTTTAAAGTAACAACACTTTAATGTTACAGTCAGCAGTTATCATCATCGACCGCTTCTCCGCCGAAGTCCCAACGTCAGGTGACATTCCTGAAGCCGGCTGCAGACACAACCCTGGACAGAAAAGCCTCTATCGTTGACGAGACCTCGGGCATCACCAGGACGCAGATGAAAGGTATGTACTACGTATAAGTCAGTGTAAAATATTTGGGCAATAGACAATCTTAATATTTATTTATTTACTTTAAATACACAAAACTTATGTATTAAGGTGGACTTAATGCCGAAGGCATTCTCTACCAGTCAAACTGAGGTGGTGCAGAGATATAATGAAAGTAGGTGCATAAGAATAGAAAGAGAAGGAGACATATTATACAAATTAACATAAATATAATATTAATGATATACATAATATATATTATAAATAAATATCATTATATATACGATAAATAGCGATGGTGGCTGAATGGATGAAGGATCGGCGTGCAAATCACGCGGTCCGAGTTCGATCCCGACCGGCAGTACCTACCAATGTGGATTCCACTTTGTTGAATTTATATGTGCTAGTCAAGTGACTACCATCTGCTAACGGTGCAGGAAAACATTGTGAGGAAACCCACATACCCCAGAAGAAATTCTATGAGTATGTGAGTGGATTATGGCCTAAACTGTCACAGCTCTCTAGTTATAGGAGAGGAGACCCGAGCCCAGCAGTGGGACTAAATGGGTTGTTGATGATGACGATACATAGATATATTATTCAAAAAAAGTGATGAGATTATACAGCCAATTGCTTCAAGTAAGTACAATTCCCAGATTCTAAACTTGAACGCATCGCGGTTAGTGGCCATTCTGATTTCAACAGAGAGGAGATTCCAAAGAAGGATAGATTGGATAGGAAAAGATTTATATAATACACTATTATTAGATTTATTTGTAAGTTGGATTTTAGGGATAATGGTGCATCCACACCGCAGTTATACCTACTTATTGTGAAGCAACGCAACGTTTTCAATACCTGCGGTGCACCATAATTATATAAAAAGAAAGCACAGTGGACGTGTTGGTTTTCAACTGGATCCTTACCTTATTGATGTTGAAAACTAAACTTCCTTCAGCAATAAAACTACTACCGATACTACGTAACGTTTCAGACGCGGACCGTATCAGTTAAAACAATAGTCTTCCTTTCAGTTTGTACTAGCCCAGTTAGATAGTCTTTCGTAACGTGCCCGCACAAACGCGGACCGAAAAACATTATTTGGTCTGAAACGGTACGATCCATATCTGTAGACAATGATATTGTATGTTAAAAAAGGTGTAGATAGGTTATAAGCGCTCGAAAAGTGGCACACTAAAAATAGTCTTATTAGCAAACTTCATCTCAATGTCCCGTTGACGGCGAAGGTATTTTGACATTGCATTATTACGATATCTATGTGTGCGTTTGTGTGCCATTTCCAAAGATCGAACGCTATGTAGGTAACCTATCTACACCTTTTTAACATACAATATCATTGTCTGTAGATATATGGTTACGCAGTGACATGACTGTGCAAGAGGGTTTGATACTCAGGTCGGACAAAAATTGTTTTAGGTACCTACGTTTTTCTTCACATTCTATTCTTTATTTGTATACAGAGTTCCGCGAGGCATTCCGTCTGTTTGACAAGGATGGCGACGGCACTATCACAAAGGAGGAGCTGGGTAGAGTGATGCGTAGTCTGGGACAATTCGCCAGGGTCGAGGAACTTCAGGATATGCTGCAAGAAGTCGACAGTGACGGTATGTTTCTATTTCTATCATTATTTAGTAGTAGTACGTACTCTTCGGTTCCAAGTTGAACTGAAATTGTAACTATTAATGATGATTAAAAAGAGTGGCCTTAGTTTCTTGCCAAGTTCTTCTCAGAGCTCAACCTTGTCAGTGAACTGGCCTTAGGCAAATTTGCTGACACTTTTTTTTGGCTTTGTATGACGTTCATAAGTATCATTATTTGATCCAAATGAAATAAAGATTATGACTATGACAAGTAGAGGGCTGACTACTCTGTGAGACCTATTAAGTTGATCACAGATTCCAAATCAATAATAGTAACGAAAACATCTACTCTATATTTACCCGACTGACAGGACGTGTATTGTTTATTAATTTCTTTTTCTTCTACGTGGAACACAGGCCCTCCAATTCGCACAGGTTAAAATTGTTGACATTTCTTTCTTTTCATACTTTCATACCTTCTCCTTAAAAAAATTATAAACACATTAAAAAATGGATTAGGTACCTATTAAAATAAGTGCGCAATAGCTGAAGCGATAGTCAGAAAATACAATTATTGTCCTATAATTCAAGGTGATGGCAACGTAAGCTTCGAAGAGTTTGTCAGCATTCTATCCAAGTCAATGAGCGGCATGAGTGGTCCGACATCTGCGGAACAAGAGGAGAGGGAACTAAGAGACGCGTTCAGAGTTTTTGATAAACACAACCGCGGGTACATCTGTGCTTCTGATCTGAGAGCTGTGCTGCAGTGCTTGGGAGAAGACTTGTCTGAGGAAGAGAGTGAGTATTACTTATTAGGTACCAACACTTTATGCACACATAGGTAACTAAAGTAACCTGCGGTAAAAAGTTTATAATGTGTTAAATTGTATAGGTATTATCTGTCGCCCGCGCGTGTTTTGATCTCCGTGACCACAGAAAAATGTATTGTTTTTTGAACTTTTAACTTAGCCATATCGCCTTTTATATGTGTGCAAAGTTTCATAACGATTGTGTAACAGTTCTCGAGTTTTCACCTAAAACTTTTAGGTGAACATTACATAAAGGTATACATTCACTTTTATAAAGATAAGCGATTTATTAAATTTAATTAATGCGGTCAAGCTTATTTATTGGGAGGACCTTATTCGATGAATTTGCCACATCACTGGGCATAGTCTATCAGCTAAGTTATACCAAAAACCGATTCAGTAGTTTTAACAAAACGTAAGTATTCATTATGAATTATTCTATTTGTTACAGTTGAGGACATGATAAAGGAAGTGGACGCAGATGGTGATGGTCGCATAGATTTCTTGGGTAAGTAAAATGTGCAAAATTATTAATCTAGAAAAATAATAAGAGAGTTAGAGACGATTTGTATAAGAACTTAGGTATATGTTTGTACCTATTTAATTCTAGTGAAATGATAAAAAGATAGGTTATATTTACAAAAATGTACTTATCAAAAAGTTTACGCACCTAAACCTTAGGTAAAACGAACTTAGAATTGATATGTTCAAATTTCATCTACAGAATTCGTCCGTGCCCTAGGCGAGCCGGAAGATGCTGTTGATGACGAAGATGAAGATGATACGACAGATGGGCCAGACCTGCTGATGCCGAGACCTGTCGCCGCTAACTAATCTTCAACTATCATAGTTTTTACTTGGCCGAAGTATTTGTGGAGCTATACCAGGAACTGTATCACTTAAATCAATTAGATCGCAAAGTCCATCCACTAATACGAAATCGTAGCGGTGTAGGTACTTAAATCAGTCAGTCGATTGTTTTCCAATTTATCTAAGTATATCTGGACTCTGAAGAGTGTTTCATGGGTAGTTAATAACCATTATTATCTAATGCCGTGATCTAGTCATTAATTACGAGGAAAGCGGTTAGGCCTTGCGTAACCTCGACATAAAAAAACCGAAACACTATGCACCGAGCGTTTTTAAAGAGAATGTTTTGTACTATTTTCTCTCAAAGGCTTTGCTCGGTGGTAAGTCGATAAAAGACTAGTCTAGCTCCTCCTGGTCCAGATAGTCCCAGATCTCTATCTCTGATCATCGGTTAAGCAATTAAAGCGTGAATATGGCGTTATAATACAAATACCTATATCAGTTGTGGATAATCCCATTAACACTTGTTCAGAGTCATGGTGAGGTATATCATGTCATTCTTGTATTTGTACACAACAGTATATTTGGCTTGTTATTCCGAGGTTTCAGAACAACAGCAAGGGGCGTAACCTCGATGGTGAATGATCGCCGAAGTCCACAAATATTTCTGCCAAGAATTTTATCTAAACTAGAATCTTTGCTAAGTAGATGAAGACCAAGACGTAAAGAATATGACCACACAATATGGTTTGATTGCTTAATTGTTCTACGTTCTTCTTCTTGGTCTTCACCGTGTCCAATTATTGCATGCTGGCAAACTTTTAACTATGGTCAATCTGGATTAACATTAATATAATTATTATTGGTACTTAATATACCTAGGTCTGCCTCAGCAGGTCATATTGGACCTACATTGACTTAGTTACCCAGATCGGCTTTAAATATTGTGTAACGAATAAGTATAAAGTCTCTGGACTGGAATTCGCAGCGGCAGTATCTTTAATTTTCTTCATCAAATTTTAAAAGAATTAACTACAATGCAATAATAGTTTTAATATTTTGGTGTTAAAAAAAGTTGTTTCATTATATGGTTAGTGTTAATATTTGGTGCGACATAAGCTACAGTGGTTTTTCTACTGATTTTTAGCAGCTTTCAAGTAAAACTTACATGTAATTCCTACTCAAAGTTACTATGCAGTTTTATTTATTTATTTAAACTTTATGCACTATATAAGTAGTACAAAGGTGGGCTTAATGCCAAAGGCATTGTCTACCAACCAACCTTAGGGTGATGCAGAGAAGAGCATGCGGCAGACTGTTCCTGTAGAAGCCCTTTAAATTACAACAACAGAAATTTGTTTTATTATCATAATTAATCAGAAGAGGAGGTATTATGTTACATAGTTTATTTAATTTTCTCATTCTTAATAGAATAGTGCCATATCAGCATTTAAATACAACGAATCGTTCCCTAAGGCCTGTTGTGATATTTCTTTCTGTAACATCGCCATATTGAAACAATTTAATTTTAAGTACCTACCATAAGATAATGTTTTAGGTACTTAGTCGGTAATTTACGAATAGATTTTCGATGACATTTTGCACAAACCTAGTGCATATATTATGTAGGTACTCAGCTACATACGCGAAACGTGCAGGTCAATGACTTTTTATTTCATAAACCAGCTGATACATTTGTACTAATAATGATTTTCATTAAAATATATTCGTAGATTTCTGGTAATAAGATTGTTTTAACATAAAATAGCCTTAAATACAGCATTATCAATTTATTATAATATTAATGGTTACTTAATACATTATAGTTACTTACATAAAATAGGCTGTAAGCTTAAAGCTATCTTATCCATGCCTAGAGAAAGTTTCTTTGGATAATCCAACTTAGGGATAAACTACTCGTAAGAATAATTCTTTGAGAAACTAACTTGTTTCAAATTAGTAATTAAAGCGGTTGCACATTAGCGATTAAAACTTTGTTATTACGCATATGCATTCGGTATGAGGAGATCCGTAGCAGAACTAAAGTTAAGAACTGACATTGCCCACCGGATCAGAAAATTAAAGTGGCAGTGGGCAGGGCACATATCACGCAGAACTAATGGCTAATGTGGCCGAAATGTTCTGGAATGGAGTCTACGCGGTGTCAAGCGTAGCGTTAGGACGTCCACCCAGAAGGTGGACATACCTATGATCTGTTCCCAGTTTCGCGGGGGATGCAAGCCAAATACAACCAATCCTATAGTAAATATCTAGAAGAGGACTGTTAAGATTAAGATTCGGTATGAATACCTAATTCCATTCTGCCAGGGATGTTACGACGGTAGTTTTAACGGAACCGAAATCAAATAAAGTAAGAGTAAAAGAGTATGTTCCCTGAGCGACACATTAAAACAGGTTACTATAATGCTTGATAGGACGCCTCCACTACTTTCGATCGAATCAAGTGTCAGAGCCGAAGTTGAGTTCGGAGGTCTATAATCAATCGGAAATTCCAACTTTTTGGAATCAAGAGTAGAATTTTTGTAACATCTGTACTTTACTAAGTTCTTCTTACCGACTGTGTCTGCGTAATTCAAATTAAGACCGTTTTTCATCGCTTACATATTATGTGAAAACGCATTAACTTCCAAATAACACCAATTTTAAAATATGAAATGTAAATATTTTGTCATTAATGTCTTTCATGTTAATGTAATTGAGAGTGAGATACGCATCGTAAATCTTACCTTGTTTGTGACTAAGTACACTATTTCTATTTACCTACCAAAACTAACTAAATTAATTAATTATCTACTAAAAATACTGGCTTGATATTTTGGCTCTCTAGTTAATAAGCTAACATGAAACAATGCTGGACCAATTTAACGACCCGAAAATTGGTTCCCTTCGTCACAATTCCAATTTTAGAATGGATTGGAATTGTAATGAAGAGTAGGTAATTCCATTTCATCGCTGTTTTTTCCCCGTTGATGAAATCAGCAAATTAGCTGTAAATACCTACCTAAAGTGAAAATAAGTGCTCTGACTTACGAATTTTTAAGAGTTGCAATACCTTTATTGTTATAGACAGGTACATAATCAGTTTTAAATCAAATTGTAACTAGCAATGGGTAGAAATTGCCTAGGTACATCTTTCCACGAAGCACTAAATTTCATTAGGTTAGTCTTATTTTTTTTATTGTTCATAAAGTTGGTCCAGCATTGTCCAAATTATTTTATAAAATAACTATTTTACCTCAAACCTTTTCAACATATCCTAAAAAGAATTTACTTATAACCTCAGAGCTTTTAATTGTCTAATATACCTACTTATTGCATGCTATACGTAACTGATATTTCTCAATATTGATGTTGTAAATTATACGGAACCAAATATACAAGATTACGTTCATGATAAGTTATTTTATTTACCTATACGTAACGAAACGGCATGTACCGTTTAATATTATTTACCCAGTGATTTGAAACTCAACTTTGCTCCCTCTAAATTGAGTTTGAATTAGTACAACGATGATTGTCGGCGGCGTCATTAACAGAAAAGGACAAGTCTTCTTAATGTAGTTTCATATACATACATATTTACTTATAAATTTGAAATTCAACTTTACTCCCTTTAAATAGAGTATAAATCAGTACCGCGAACGTGAAAATAAAATTCCAAAATCCAATTATAATATTTTATTCAACATTACAAAATATTTACAACTAACTGCATTATTTTATACATGAGGGTCAATATAACGGTTTTAGAGGTAATTTGGCAACTATATACTGTATTACGTAGTTTTTTTATTGTACAGCAATTGCACAGCGTCAGATCAAAATTGGAAATGATTACAGAACGTAAGTATCTAGTACATATTATGCCTCACATAATCACATATCGCAGTCAATGTAAAATAGATAAAGAAATTCGTTTGAAAGGTATACCTTAAATCAAACTTAATGGCGGCGCGTATATTAGCTGCAGCCGCGTGTACACTCACACACTGTGATGTGCGGCGCGCGCGGGGGAAGGAAAGGGCGCGCGGAGTGTGCCCCGCCCCCGCGCCTTTGACGTCCCGCTGAGACCCATTTTGTGTTCTGCGCATCGTCTCGCACGATGTTCAGAGCCGTCATTAAGATTAATTCAAGTTATAGTTATCATTTAGTAGGTTTGTAAGTAAAATTGCATTGAAATTAACTGCCCCATACAATTATGCAAAACTTATACTTTTTATGACGTATAGATAAGGAATACAAATCGAGGTATTTTGTTGTTCAATGTTATAAACAGTATAAAACTTACGATATAACTATACGGCTATACTCAGACCGCAATCAATATAGAATAAACAATGAAATTTTTTAGATCTTTTAATGTTTCTTTGTAAAACCAATTAAATTAATAAAAACAACTTTGTATTATTTTTAAATTAAATTCGTTTTTAAGCTTGTTTAAAGTACATACTGTTTTTTTTTACATTAGCACACTACCATAGGCCAGTAGATACAACATACAAATAATACGTGTTTAAAATGTAGGAATTAAAGAAAACTATAGGTTTATTTGATGTTAATTAATTAAGTAAGTGTTCTTTTTTTCTCCTATGTATAACCGATTGTTCCTAATTCCAATTTAAAACAAACTTACTACATTGATGTCGGCCCGAGTATAAGTACATTTTATCATACGTACGTTTTTCTTTGTTCGCACACGATTGTCCTGCGGCCTACCCCCCCCCCCTCCCCCCGCGTTAGCTACACGTTGGTAAGGGCCTGCACACAGTCAGTCTCAGCATGGCACAGCGCGGCGTGCATACCATTTTTTCGTGGACAAATACTGTGACACGTGAACGTGACGACAGCGAGGTGTGTGCGAGACGACAGCCGGGCGTGACACTTCGTATTACATTACAATGAAACCACTCATGGTCCGCGCGCTTTGTGGTGTCGATGTCGCTTTGCATCAGATTACATTTTAAGGAATGTTCTAATAATAATATTCAAATAAATCTATTGATAAGTCATTAATGTTATTATTCATTCATAAATTTAATTACAATACAATTGGTTTAACTTGTAGATAAAATACTGCATTTTTATACGATCTAATAAAAAACTATAAAATTATGGCAAAATAAGATTTTGCCAGCGAGCCGAGGGTGAATCTCTTTCACAAATGAATCCTTGCAAGGCTACAAAATGATCCAATTGAATATCATGCTATCATTTCTGCTTATAAATAATAGATTTGACATTAAAGTCAACACAATAGCCAAGAAATATTAGACTGAAGTTACTGCTACGACAAATAAGGCCGCTATAAAACTTGCATTTTTTTAAGCAGTAACACCAGCTTTAGGCCAAAACTCCATCAAAACAGAGAATATAGGAGATGTGATTTAACAATCAATAGAATTTCTTTACTGGTGGCAATCGAATTTACGGCCGACGTGTTAAAACAAACTCAGTTTATCCGCTGGCAAAAACGCTTAGGGTTGGCCGCGTTTCTATTCCTTTCTGTCACTGAGAACCTTCATTTACAAGAAAGAGATAGAGTGAGAGCCGAACGTATCGTCAATATCGCCCCGTGCGGTCTCACTCCCGCTCTCATTCTCGCTTTAGTAAATGACGACTCTCAGTGACAGAAAGGGTCACGAAAGTGTTCGTGTAATGACGGTTTAAGAATACGTAATGTCACTACCCCTTTTTTAACCCGTGGGTGTCGTAAAAGGCGAATAAGGGAGTAACTAACCTTAAGTATAGAAGAGCACCTCGAGAAAAGGAAAATTCGAAACAAAACCCAATACCAACTCGTCTGGCTAGCGTGGTACAGTGGGCTAAATTCCCTCTACAATGTTTGGAGGAGACCCGTGCCCAGCAGTGGGATATTTATGGCTTGTAATAATTGATAGGTAGGTGCAATTCGTATGAAGATTTGTTCCCCCAAAAATCATCCGGTTCGACACATGACCCTACACTCCTATTGATTATTAAAACACATCTCATCTCATCTCTGCTCAGCTAGAGTCTGACCTTATACGAGTCCATTCCAATCTTCATCTCCACTCAGTTACCGCTATGTTCCACTTGTACTTTTCAACTTCTATCTGTTCCTGTTTACCGTTACAAATGTTACTGCTGTATATTTTATGTACTAACATGATATGATTGGCTTAGGTATAGGCCGTTACTGATGCTAGGTTTGGTCTAGTATTTCTTTCGCGGTAACTCATTACCGAGGGTAAATAATCAAGAAATTATTTTAGTTTAAATTTGTTTTGGAAGACTAAATCAACTTTTTTAAGGTTGACAACATCACCTGACTCAGTGCTTCAATATTAAAAAAAGGTAATTTTTGTTCAAATCGTGTTTTTTTATTTTTAGAAAACAAAACCAACTTTTTAGTCAGATAACAAAATCATCGACTGAATACATTTATTTAAAATTATGTTAACGTTTATTTTTAATCCGATAAATAAATCACCTGAATCGCGAGAGAAGAGAGAACTATATAAAAGTAACAAGGTCATCATCAGTTGTTATGACAAATTGAACTGTAAATCTCAATCAACAAAGTATATATTCCACTAGCACCAATAACAACCATATCACCATTGAACCATAACGCCTTTACCGGCTGGTGATATACTGTGGGTCCATGTGGCCGGTGTCCCCTAGCGCGCGCAGTATAACACTACCGTTGGGGTTGATTGAGATCCAGGTTATCGAGCCGTGGTTTAATGACATGCGCAGCCATCCCTCTGGGGGGAACTGGAGGGCCCTGGAACGTTGGTTAAAGAAAAATTTGTTAGAAAAATATTGGAGATTTATTACTTATTTATACTAATATTATAAAGCTGAAGATGTTTAATATAATAATAATAATAATATTCTACCACATTTGCACAGCGCCATCTAGTCCCAAATTAAGCAATTATATTTGCTTGTGTTATGGGTACTAAACAACTGATATACTACTTAAATACATTTTTTTTGTAAATACATACTTATTATAGATAAATAAAACCCAGACACAGAACAAATCTTTATCCTCATCACACAAAGATTTGTCCTGGGTGGGGATCGAACCCACGACCTCCGGTTTAGCAGTCAGGGTCACTAACCACTAGACCAACAGGCCATATAACTTACTTTGGGACTAGATGGCGCTGTGTGAATGTGGTACATAATAATAATAATAATAGGTAGAATATTATATTATTATATATTATTGTATAAAAACATGTAACTTCATTAAAGTAGTGAATAGGTTTCTTAAGTAACTGTTCTGTAACCAATTGAAATTGTAGCTACTATGGCGATTAAAAAGAGTAGCCTGATTTACTTGCCAAGTTCTTCTCACAGCTCAACCTTGTCAGTGAACTGGCCGTAGGCCAATATGCTGACACCTTTTTTTGGCTTTGTATGACGTTCATAAGTATCATGTATGTGATCCAAATAAAATTAAAAGATTTGATTTTTAACTTTGTCTTTAAGGGTCGGCAACTGCGCAACGTCCTCGTGGTGCCTGGTGTTGGCCCCACGTTGGGCACCAGTCTAGCGTCTTATGAAGTTATAGTATTAATTTTAAATGTCAAGAAGTGCGTGCACTGTACAAGAAATCGGAATAATAGTGAGCCCCGAGCCTTCGGCGGATGCTCCGACGAAGACTCGGTTGGAATTTAGGAATTAGAATTTTGAATTTTAAATAGGTAACTAAAAGTAAATTAAAAAGAAATCAAAAGAGATCCAAAAGGTAGTGAAAGGAGGTGCATCCGTGAAGGACGTAGCCTGCAACGGGTGCAACCGTTACAACCATAAGGCCATACGTCTATTTGCCATCGTCGTGGTATATAAAAACACCCACTTACTTGCAAACAAAGAACCGTATAACATTGGCGTGGCACACCAGTATCGTGTACGAGTCTTGCTTCTGTTCCGGCGGCGCGCGATGGAAGTACTTCCTAAACGCCGCCTCTATCCTCGCACTGTCCTGGAAGAACTGCTACCAGTGCACAACAAGTACATATGTTATAAGTCAGTTGCACACCATTCCATTGCTTATTTGTTTATATATAAGGGTGATATTCGTGTGATGTATAAATACTTATGATATAGAAATAAATTATTTAGGTGTTCGAGCCTACGCTTGAACCACATTTGAGATTAACGTTTCGGTATTCGTCAACACCATCTTCTATCCTGCTCTATACTAGGTAAAGTGAGACGACACAAATATACCTGTCCTTGTCACACTCTCATCGGGCAGCGCGCGGCGGCCTTCTTCCTCAGTACGCTTTCGATATTCGTAAAGTCAACACGTCACTCTAAGTAAGTATTTTTTCTCTATCCGTTCGGCGCTTCGAGCCCAACGTCGAGACATTACCGCTCGGCGCCGCAAGGCCCAGCGACGCATGAGTCGTATCCACTCATATTATTCATAATCGATTGAGGCGTCTACCGTCGACTCGGTTGAGGCGACCGTAGTCCGGGCTGGGATGGCTGGCGTCTGGTTTGAGACGTCGGTCGCCTCGGCCGAGGCGTCGGTCGTCTCAATTGAGGCGACCGTCCCCTCAGTTGGGACGACTGTGACCTCAATTTGGGGCGACACGACTGTCGCACCACTGAGAAAATAACACAATGATATTTTTCTTTTAGAACATGGCGCAACTAACATCTATGGGAGCCTTAGCTGTTGAATCGTGTGAGGAAAGCAACAAGGACATAATATCGGCTATAATTGCCTCGTTAGACGAAAACTACCCTCATAATTGGAGGGAATGGAAAGTTTACGATTACTCCTTTGAGGAGTTGTTTGGGGGTAACCAAATTCCGGCAGCAATCGAAGCAAAACTTAGATTTGCAATACCAACAGTGGACTTAGCACGGGCGTTCGACCCATCAGCAATATCCCTGTCGGAGCGGTCTTACAGGGCAATAAGATCATCCATCTTGAAATGGCCTTTAGGAAGAGCTCTTCTCTACGCTCCGCACACGATAATGGATAAGATACACTCTCCATCATATGACGCTTTCATGAGCACCGTAAGGGAGCTGAAACCGAAATTTGCTAGAAGACGGGAGGCTTCCATGGAATTGGAACGCCTCAGCCCATTAACAGGGCCGAAACCTTCTACAGGCTTAAAGCGGCCCATTGAAAGCACTGGCGATGTGTATCAAGGCCAAGCAAAACGCTCACCTAGCCGTTCAGTTGCACGGACAGAGGAAAATCATACTCCTCCAACGCAAGGCAGTAGCGAACATTTACTTGCTTCGGTGCTGAGCCAGCAAATGTTGTTGTTTAACAAAATGATGAGTATGCAAACAGAACAAAATGAAAATATTAAAACCATCCTACAAAATCAACAGTCGAGTGTAGCACAAAGTATACACCAGTCCGGCGAGGACACGTTCAATAAATCCTACGACTCGCTTCCGGACAGTACGCAATCTGACGAGGAGGTGGACTGCCAGATCCAACGGAGCCCTTCACCCCAGCTGGCTGATGTTCAAATATCTGAAGAAGCAGAACTCCGTAAGAGGATTGTTGAGGCACAAAGAAAGTTATCAGCACTAACAGAGGGCAAAAGCTCCGATATCACCTTTGACTTTATGCCATCTACCATTGAACAAGAGCCTAAAATCACACGAGCAGAACCATCAGCTGTAAAATATGGTCTGAGCTGTCAGAGATTAGGTGAAAGTGGCTGGTGCAATGTAAGGTATGCGGATACTCAAAAGCATTTTCAAGCAACCCCGGTGTTTACCTCTCTGAAAGCGAACAATCTTCTGGCTGAAGTGACGCCAAATTGGAAATCGGTGGAAACTTTAGAAAAGTTCGATCTAACCTTAGGTGCCATAACCAACGGTCTCATCCAACAGAGGATGATTTTCCAGAATCTTTTAGAGAGTCTGCCACCAGACATTAAAAATGTAGTGGGTCGAGGTTTTATAGCTGCAGATTCCGGATTTAGGAAGAACTCGGACGCACTTTTACAATATGTATGTGGGCGACGTGCAGAAGTAATAAAACAGAGGAGAGAGGTTTACAAACCCCCCAATAAAGCATTTAAAGGTATTTTGCACGATATTCCACCATCAGGGACTCATCTATTTGAAGATAAGGCCCTAACAGATGTAGTAAAAGATCTGGGAGGTGTACACAAACTGTTCCCCTATAAAAAGAAACAACTTACAAACAATAAGTCAGTTCCCCAGACGACAAAGTCTAAAAATTCTCAGCCGTTTCACCATAGATTTCGGGACTCGCGAATCTCAGGAAAGAAAAATCCCCCATTCGTTAGAGAAGGTGAAGGAAGGGGACGCCAAAAGCCTTTTCCGTCCAAGATACATCAGGGAAAAAAGGATGGAGGTGGTCGGAAGTGACCCCTTCACAGCGGGGTGCCTAGCCAATTTTACACATCGCTGGAGAAATGCACCCACAAACCTTTTAAAAATATTGAAAGGCTACCGGATTCCATTCAAGAATATTCCTCCAATCGCAAGATTCACCCACATAAATGCACGAAGACATGGCACGCGACCTTCGACAGAAATGTCAGAAGAAATAAAGAAAATGATGAGATCTCGTGCCTTACAACGCAGCACGCATCAGTCGGGGTTCCTATCTTCAATGTTTTTAACGAGCAAGACGGATGGAGGCTATCGTCCGATTTTCAACCTAAAAAGACTCAACACCTATGTGCTGGCACCGAAATTCCGTCTATTAAATCATCATCAGATTCCATCTCATTTGAGAAAAGGAGATTATATGATGAAAATAGACCTTTCCCAGGCATATTTTCACGTACCCATCGATCAGAATCATCGCCGGTACCTATCTCTCTCTTATCAAGGAAAATTATACGAAATGACGTGTCTACCATTCGGGTTGGCAAGTGCCCCTTCAGCATTTGCGAAAATTACGAACTGGGTGGCTCAGCAACTGCGTCAGAAAGGCCTTCGAGTGATAGTATATCTCGACGATTTCCTGTTTATTCACGAGAGCCCAGTGATACTAGAAGAACAAGTTACGTTCGCCAAAGATTTCTTAAGGAACCTCGGGTGGCAGATCAATCAAGCGAAATCATCAACCTCAGCCTCGACTACAATAGAATATCTGGGCATTACCTGGAACACAAATCAAAACACCAAGGGACTATCGTTAACCAAAATTCAACAGTTACAGAAGTGTATTCTGAGCCTCCAGAGACAGGGTCGATGGAGTTGGCACGATTCCAAAGTGATTCTGGGCAGATTAAACTTCGCATCATTCACAGTCCCCTTAGGACGACTTCATTGCCGTCCAATCCAAAAAGCGTCTCGCTCTCTACGGCAAAATCGACCCCATCGGAAATCTCCTATACCACTTGCTGTAGTGATTCATTTGGAATGGTGGCTCGAAAATCTACACAGAACATCACCAATATTCCACCCAGATCCGTCTATTTTTGTGGCTACAGATGCAGCAGAAAGAGGTTGGGGAGCCATTGTGAACAACCGCCACATGTGGGGAAGATGGTCTTGTCCTCAAAAGAAATGGCACAGCAATCTCAAGGAATTATGGGCTGTCTACGAAGTCCTTCAAAGATTGGGGTCCGAGATTTCTTGCAAAACGATGATGGTACAATCAGACAATCGAACGTGCGTGGCATACATAAACAAGCAGGGTGGCACCAGGTCATCGAAGCTGTTGAAAGCCACAATACAAATCCTAGAATTATGCGATCTGATGAAGTGTCACCTAACCGCTCGCTATATTCCGGGAATATACAATGGAATAGCGGACAAACTATCGAGAGACAAAGCCTTACCCGAATGGCATCTCAGCAAGAATGTAGTTGCCTGGATATTTCAGAAGTTCGGCACACCGGAAATAGATCTTTTTGCCTCGAAGAATTCAGCGGTGGTGCCGAGATATGTCAGCGAGAACTCGACCGACGGGGAGAGCGAGTTTTGCAACGCGTTCAGCAGAATTTGGAAATACAACCTAGGATGGATATTCCCCCCGCCAGCATTGATGCCACAAGTATTACGACACTTGCATCAGTCAGAGGGGAGATATATTCTAGTGGCACCCAATTGGAACAGAGTCTTCTGGAAACCCGAACTGGAACAAATGAAAGAGAGAGGGCCCCTTCTAATTCCGAATCTCCAAGAGAACCTAATAGATCTCCGAACGAACTGTGCCCCTCAGGGGGTAGAACATTTAGAATTGGCGGCTTGGTTGGTACGGGCTGGTCGAAACAAGTATCAAGCTGGTCTGGAGATGAGATCAAACTGCTGGAAGCATCATGGAGGCAGTCGTCTTTAAAAACTTATAAGCCAATTTGGAATAGATGGTGCAATTGGGCTCAATCAAATAACGTTCTTGTAGATGATCCCAGTCCTCAAAACTTAGCTAGGTACCTGTGCTTCCTTCATAGTGTTATAAAGCTAGCTCCTAGGACCATAGCAGTTCACAAATCAGTGGTGGCTAATTTTGGAAACCCTATAAGATCTCACGAACTAAGTTCTCATCCCCTGATTAAACAAGTATTAAAAGGAATCTTTGCAGAAGTTCCTCCAGTAAAAAGATTTATATCGTGGACAATAGAGGACCTACTGACATTTTTACAGTCATATAAATTTGATACTGGTAGCCTTTTTGCCGTGTCAAGACACACTTGCGTGCTACTTTTGTTAGCTACTGGCAGAAGGGTCCATGACTTAACTCTTCTATCGATAGGAAAGGATGATTTCGAAGATAAGGGAAATGAATTAATATTCTGGCCCAGGTTCGGATCTAAAACCGATACGGCGTCTTACAGACAATCAGGTTGGTTAATAAGCAAAGGAGACATTAATTCAGACATTCAACTTGATTTAATCTTCTGGATCAGGAAAACTATTTCCATTTCAAAACTGCGCCGTAACGAAGCATGTAACAATAGCTTGTTCATTACTACAAGGGGAAAAATCAAGAACGCGTCGCGGACCGTAATTGCGGGTTGGATTAAAACGTTGTTTAAAGAAGCAGGCATATCCGGATCAGCGGGTAGCTTTCGCGCAGTAGTTGCTACAAATAATTGGGTAAATCAGTGCAATATTGATGATATCCTAAAAAGGGGTAATTGGCGCTCTAAGAATACCTTTTTTCGACATTACTTTAAGGAGTTTAAACCAAATCCTAGGCTCAATCCTAATATACTTAATAAAAATTTCTCTCCAATTGTTTGAAAATTATGATTACAGGATGATAAAATCAATCAATCAATGAAGCAGTCGCTTTACTTAATAATTTATTATTATTTTTACATTTATTTTACATTTGAAAACAATAAATGGTTAATCACAGTACGCTTTTATTTGATTCATTAACGAAACCTCTCTGGTACTAATTCTTGTCAGGCAGCGCCGGCAGATAATAAACACGTCTCAAATGTGGTTCAAGCGTAGGCTCGAACACCTAAATAGAACCGTTTTCCCCCCGAAGGGTAGAAAACGGATATTTAGGTTTCAGCCGTAGCTTGAACCACACCTGCAGGTCTTGCCGGCTCAAAGTACTGAGGAAGAAGGCCGCCGCGCGCTGCCCGATGAGAGTGTGACAAGGACAGGTATATTTGTGTCGTCTCACTTTACCTAGTATAGAGCAGGATAGAAGATGGTGTTGACGAATACCGAAACGTTAATCTCAAATGTGGTTCAAGCTACGGCTGAAACCTAAATATCCGTTTTCTACCCTTCGGGGGGAAAACGGTTCTATTAAAAATTGATGGTGAATTCTTTCTTCTTTATTCATAATATCATAAGGGTGAAATTCGTGTGGGATGTATTTAGATACTTATAAAATTCAGATTGTATTTACATAAATTAGGTAAGGCGTGAAATTGTTTTAATTTCGATATTAATGTGTAGAAATTATAAATAAATAAATTTATAAACTTAAATAAATTAGTGATATATTAAATGATTTAATGAGCGCAACTGACGGTGCAGTGGCCGTGGCCAAGTTTTGTACTGATACAATTTAAATGATAAATTATTATAAAACTGGTCTAGGTCACGTATTATATTATAAGGAACAGAAAATACCTGAAAATACCTTATTTATTTGCCCGACGTTTCAATCGAATTGCACCGATCGTGGTCACGGGCTGACTGACTCCTTATAATAAATATCATACGTGACCTAGACCCATTTTATACTAATTTAATATGAGTACAAGTCGCGAAAGTTAAAAAATTAAATGATTTGCTGTTGACACGATATGAAGAAGAAGTGATATAACAAATACGTTTAACGTGTAAGTATGTACATACGAGTATATGTACCTAAGTAATATTAGTGAAACGATAGCTATTTATTATTAGCATTCCATATAAGTAAATAAAAAACAATTGCCGTAAGCGTATCACTTCAAAAAGGCAGCACCTATTTGACTGTTTCTTCTTTGTTGTGTTTGATTGTCAGAACACAGTTTATTGGAAAATCTATTGGAATGGTCCAAAATTTGCACCCCTGTGGATTCGGAACGGATTAGTTTTAAATAAACATAACTTAATAAAACTGTTTAGTCGCATTCACTGGATGCATTGAAAAACAAAATTCAAATAAATATGTACCTAATTACATTGTACAAAGGATCGTAATTTCATATATTTTATGGTGTTTGTTTATTGAATAATATCGACTGACTATAGATAGTACTTAAGAGGGTTCATACATTTTCAAGTTGCTCGCAAATAGGTTTTTAAATTACGCACACAGAGCCGAAACATGCACACTTCTCTAATGCTGTGTGGTACAACAATATAGCGCGTACTAATGAGTTTGGTATTTTCTAACCTCGTATTTTGTTAAAGTTGGATAGGACAAAATTTCAAATTAAATTAATCAATAATTAATTGTTATTATTCGTATTGTATTCTATAAACAATTAAATTACAATTTTATTAGAAAGAAAGAAAAATACAATTAATTTTATATAAGACTAACAATTAATTTCTCAATAATAACTGCGGCTGATATGATGATGAATGTGACTATTTGAGGTCAAAGTGGTGAAAATGTCCGCCATCTTGAACTTAGTTGTTTTTGGGCTGATCGCCTCCAAAATCGATATCTGACAATCCCACTGATCATTGGGCATAGTTCTGAAGTCAAAATTGTAAAAATGCCCTCCATCTTGAACTTTGTTGTTTTTGGGCTGATTGATACCAAAATCGATATCTGACGATCCCATTGGCCACTGGGCATAGTTCTGAAAACAAAATTATAAAAATGCCCGCCATCTTAAACTTTGTTTTTTTTTGGGCTGAGTGATACCAAAATCGATATCTGACGATCCCATTGGTCACTGGGCATAGTTCTGAAATCAAAATTATAAAAATGCCCGCCATCTTGAACTTTGTTGTTTTTGGGCTGAGTGATACCAAAATTGATATCTGACGATCCCATTCGTCACTGGGCATAGTTCTGAAGTCAAAATTGTGAAAATGCCCACCATCTTGAACTTTGTTGTTTTTGGGCTGATTGATACCAAAATCGATATCTGACTATCCCATTGGTCACTGGGCATAGTTCTGAAGTCAAAATTTTTAAAATGCCCGCCATCTTGAACTTTGTTGTTTTTGGGCTGAATGATACCAAAATCGATATTTGACGATCCCATTGGTCACTGCGCATAGTTCTAAAGTCAAAATTGTAAAAATGCCCGCCATCTTGAACTTTGTTGTTTTTGGGCTGAATGATACCAAAATCGATATCTGACTATCACATTACTCACTGGGCATAGTTCTGAAGTCAAAATTGTAAAAACGCCCACCATCTTGAACTTTGTTGTTTTTGGACTGAGTGATACCGAAATCGATATCTGACTATCCCATTACTCATTGGGCATAGTTCTGAAGTCAAAATTGTAAAAATGCCCGCCATCTTGAACTTTGTTGTTTTTGGGCTGAGTGATACCAAAATCGATATTTGACGATCCCATTGGTCACCGAGCATAGTTCTGAAGTCAAAATTCAAGTTCAAGATGACGGGCATTTTTACAAATTTTGACTACAGAACTATGCCCAGCAGATCAATGGGATAGTCAGATATCGATTTCGGTATCACTAAGCCCAAAAACAACAAAGTTCAAGACGGTGGGCATTTTTACTATTTTGACTTCAGAACTATGCCCGGTGACCAATGGGATCGTCAAATATCGATTTTGGTATCACTCAGCCCAAAAAAAACAAAGTTCAAGATGGCGGGCATTTTTACAATTTTGACTTCAGAACTATGCCAAGTGACCAATGGGATCGTCAAATATCGATTTTGGTATCACTCAGCCCGAAAACAACAAAGTTCAAGATGGCGGGCATTTTTACAATTTTGGCTTCAGAATTATGCCCAGTGACCAATGGGATCGTCAGATATCGATTTTGTTATCTCTCAGCCCAAAAACAACAAAGTTCAAGATGGCGGGCATTTTTACAATTTTGACTTCAGAACTATGCCCAATGAGCTATGGGATAGTCAGATATCGATTATGGTATCACTCAGCCAAAAAACAACAAAGTTCAATATGGCGGGCATTTTTACAATTTTGGCTTTAGAATTATGCCCAGTGACTAATGGGATCGTCAAATATCGATTTTGGTATCACTCAGCCCAAAAACAACAAAGTTCAAGATGGCGGGCATTTTTACAATTTTGACTTCAGAACTATGCCCGGTGACCAATGGGATCGTCAAATATCGATTTTGGTATCACTCAGCCCAAAAACAACAAAGTTCAAGATGGCGGGCATTTTTACAATTTTGACTTCAGAACTATGCCCAATGAGCTATGGGATAGTCAGATATCGATTATGGTATCACTCAGCCCAAAAACAACAAAGTTCAATATGGCGGGCATTTTTACAATTTTGGCTTTAGAATTATGCCCAGTGACTAATGGGATCGTCAGATATCGATTTTGGTATCACTCAGCCCAAAAACAACAAAGTTCAAGATGGCGGGCATTTTTACAATTTTGACTTCAGAACTATGCCCGGTGACCAATGGGATCGTCAAATATCGATTTTGGTATCACTCAGCCCAAAAACAACAAAGTTCAAGATGGCGGGCATTTTTACAATTCTGACTTCATAACTATGCCCAGTGAGTAATGGGATAGTCAGATATCGATTTCGGTATCACTCAGCCCAAAAACAACAAAGTTCAAGATGGTGGGCGTTTTTACTATTTTGACTTCAGAACTATGCCCAGTGACCAATGGGATCGTCAAATATCGATTTTGGTATCACTCAGCCCAAAAACAACAAAGTTCAAGATGGCGGGCATTTTTACAATTTTGACTTTAGAACTATGCCCAGTGACCAATGGGATCGTCAAATATCGATTTTGGTATCATTCAGCCCAAAAACAACAAAGTTCAAGATGGCGGTCATTTTTACAATTTTGACTTCAGAACTATGCCAAGTGACCAAAGGGATCGTCAGATATCGATTTTAGAGTTCATCAGCCCAAAAACAGCAAAGTTAATAATTTGATCTTTAATAAAAAAAAAATTCCATAACAAAGTATCAACTGGTATTGAACTCTCTTGAAATATACAAATATTACGTAAATATCGGACCGGGAGCGCGGGAAGCAAAGCGTTACGTCCTCTCTCTAGAAGGCCTCAGCCGGTACTGATTTCTCACGGCCTGTGCGCCGAAATATAAGGCGTTTTTAGGCTCTTTTCAAAAATCATTTTAAAATATTTCTAAAGGAATTTCGAAAATATTATGGACATTTATAAATGACAACATCTTGCTTAATAATTAAATGTAAAAAAATCGACTTTTTAAACACATATAGTGTACCAAAATTCTAATCAAACTTGATCAAAGTTCAACGTTTTTAAAAATTTTAGTTCTTAAGTTTTAGTTATAAAAAAATGAATATTTCTAATATTTTTTCAATACACTAACTAAAGGACTATATGTAGACCTTAAAACAAGCTTTTTTTTCTATGCATTTCAATTACTTTAGTCCCTGGCGAATCTGAAAGTAGGCTTGTTTCGTAGAATTTCTTAAAACGCTGTGCGAAAGAACTGTTCTAACTAAAATACTAATAATAAATAGTCTGTTTTTCTTAATACACTTTTTAGACAAGAAAACTGTTGTCTATGTATGCCAAAAATTACTTCGCTACATATAAAGACATATTCTGTAGCGAACGTGGAAATCTCGTGATTTCATGGATTTCTGTATGAACCCTCTTAATGCAGTTTATGATATGTAAGTTACAACACCTGTTGTTGTTAAAACCATTATGGCAAACAGTAGATTGGTGACGGCAAATCGGTGGTAATAATGTAAAGTAGATAAACTAATTTTTTTACCAGTATGTACACAATTTTATTATTGTTATATTCAGGGTAAACTAAAAAAAAAATATTAATTAATTTTCTTGTAGAATTTTGTGGAACTCGGTCACCCAATTATTGTTAAAAATAAGATATATGTAAAACCCCTGATGTAAGAACGCGTGAAGTCCTGATTTTTAATGCGAAAATAAATAATGTGCATTCAAATTAATTAATTCGTGGTCAACTCTATGCACTCAGCGACAAATCACTACATTATCAATTTAATATAGCCTTTACAAATGGCTGTATCATGTTTTACAGGATTTTTGGGTCTCTTTGGTGGTGTGCGCGGGGTGGGGGGTACTGTACCATCACAAGCATTCAAAAACTTTAGTTACTGGTTGTTTACTATTGAACGAATTGGTGAATAGTCATTGCTGTATTTATTGGATATGCACATGAAACGTCAATAATATTTATGTTACCGGTTGTTAGCTATATGAAAATTTTTCCTCCTTAAACTACTATTTTTAAATACTTATAATTTTTTTTTATGAAAGAAATATATAAGTACATAAATACAATATTAAATCAATAATACAAAATAAAATACCATGAATAATATAAATCATGAAACCATCGCAGAAAACTTCACAAGGTGAAAAATAATGAAATGGAGTGTATTAAGTATAGTCTCCATAGCGAATGGAATGGCATGGCTGGCAAGTGCAAAAATAAAATATAACTAGGGAGTTACAAAAGTTAAAATTTAAAAAGTTAAAACAAAAGTGTATATAGAAACATTTGAATTTAATTTTGATTTGTGCAACTGAGAAGGTTTGATAAATAAGTCAATTTTAAGCCCATTCGTTAAATTCTTTTTATGACCATCTTATTTATTTCTGGAATCGAACACTGAACTCCTGTGAGCCTTTCTAGGTTTCTACATTTTAGGAATCACAAGCTGTTGTGATTACAAAGAGGTTTTATTTTATTTGCTTTTAAGTAAAACCACCATGATGTACAAATTTTTAAAACAAATGCTAATTCTAAACTTTTTTTGGTAATAGAAATAACATTGGTAATAATAAAAAACTGAGATTTTCTTATGATAATCATAAGAAGGTTTTGTGCTAGCTATTTAGAAGGTCTCTTGACAATGATGACAAAAATAACTGAAACCCTATTTAATTTGAATGAAATTTGACACAATAATAGGGATGTTAAACCAAATAGAATGGCCAATGAATGGTGAAAATAAATGAAAAGTGACAAGCATAGTAGTTCATTATTATTTAGAAAGAGCTCAAATATTGTTACATTGAATTTGAAGATATTATTATTCAAAAGAATTCATATTCAAAGACATGTCCAGTTAGAAGGAATTCTTTCAAAAAATTATCTGTATAATCTACTAAAATACCTTCATCTGATGTTGTAAATAGTTTTATAAATTGTTGAATAGCTGTATGTTCAAAAAATGTACATTCACTATCTGAAATGCACATAAATATCATTAAAACACTAACTAGAAAATATCTCTAATAATACATTGATTTAATTTTCAGACACACAGACAAATATTATGAAATATCAATGCAAAGGCCATAACAATTAAAGACAAAACAGTTGGACATTAATATTGTCTAATGAAGCGAATATTGTTAAACTAGGCTGCAATCAAACACAAACATGTACTATTACATACTGATTTCTCAGGTTTCCAATGTCCTACGGGTGGTTCAGGAGGTACCGGGGCCCCTTCTTCGATTAACTGACAATCTTTGATCACCAGTTCGGTGTCCAAGTGTTTCAATATGATTTCTGCAGTCTCTTGAGCTCGGGTCATCGTTGAACGGACTAGTAAGTCCCATTTGATGTCCAGTGCAGCAAGTCTTCTGCCTGTTAAGTCCGCTTGCTTCCTGCCTGAAATATGAAGAATTGACTTTTATGACTATTCTTATTTAATGGATTTGGCTCTTAAAGTCAGACAATGTTATCCAATTTTAGTTGGCATTTACCATCTTCTGCCTGCATGAGTGAGGAGGAAACAGCAGCTCATGTGCTCCTACACTGCCCTGAAATCGTCACATACAGGGCTAAGTACTTCAACAACACAGGTACACTCCGACAGATCACCAGCAATATCAATAGGCTGGTGGCGTTCTTCGGCGAGCTAGGGTGGATCGAGTGAGCTATCCACCCTCACGCAAAAACCGCGCCTTGACGTGGAGTTGCAGACAACAGCCCGCCAAACCAAACAAAAAAAAAAAAGCCAAAACCATCTTCTGCCTAATAAATAAAGTTTAAAATTGCTTAGAGATATTTTTTAACTTACAACAGTTTTTACCGTTAATGTGTTGTAGTTTACTATAAGTTGTATCAAAAATAGTAATTAAAGCAACTAAATACCTAATTCAGTGAGTGTCCTTTCCTTATCAGTAGTAGCATCCACATTGTACTGTCCGTGACGAATCAGCAATATATGTCTTACACTTCGGCTTCTTGCACTGTCCAACCTTTCATTGTATTTGTTATCATCTTCTGGTTTATCATAAGTTGTCCTTTTTAACAGTGATTCTGGGGCTCGGCTAAAAAAGTATTCAAGTTAGGCAACAGCGTTAAGTGAATATAACATATTCCCTTTACCGCCACTCTAATAACGAAAAATTATGTTCCCTATGCCATGCAATAAATAATATGACCAGTTACAAATGTTCCCGATTTTAAAAATAAACATTGGCAAACTTATACCTGTATGTCACTAAAAGTTGAAGTGTGATGAACGCTATAAGAAGTCGTTGGTGTCTCGATCAAGTTATTGAATGATGTTATAACACGTCCTTAGCAGTCGAAGGGTTAATATAGGTCATCAAATTTCAGTAATCCCTATCACTTAAGTACTTAATTTATAAAATTAGTTTATAATATCTCTGTAGGAAATTTTTTACCACAGAAACATGGTTATCATTAAATAAACTAGGTCATGAGCATAAATATATTTATTACCTACCTACGTGTTTCATTACTAAGAGCCAATAATAACGCTTTTCTATTAAAATTTTTTTTTCTTTGTTTTAATCTTATTAATTTGTTTGTTGTTGACGATGATACGACACAAAGACCACTTTACATCACCAAGAAAAATAGATATTTTTAATAAATAAGTTACTTACTGGTCCCAGTTTTTGTCCCACCGCACACTGGGCGTGTAATTCGTTGTCCACGAGTTATACACGTTGAATTTCCTTTCATTTTCTTCACTGATACTATTTAAATTGTAATATACGAAACCTCCACCAACTGCGCCCAAACTTATCAGAGCAATTTTATGAAATCTAGACAACGTAGCCATTACGATATGCTTAAATACTGTTTTTGTTCTATTTATAAAACCTATTTAATAAACATTTACGGTAATATACAATTAAAATATTATTTTATACTTCAATATAAAAGTGTCGTGTGGTAAACATAACCTCAAGCACTCGACATTCTCAAGATTCTCAACAGCCGTTTCTGATTGTGACAATGACAACTAATGTCAAGAGTGATTAGTTATTGTCAATATCTTTTTTGTCTGTGGTTTGTAACAAAATAAAAAAAAAATGGCGGGAAACTGTAAATTAAAAAAATATATATTTTGATGGTTGATTGCCGTTTTAGATATATAATATATCATAGATTATATTATACTTATATGGGGATATATATTATTCTATTGTACCGTTTTACAGTGTTGATACCGATGATATTATGATACCGATATCGATATAATGAGACCAATAATAAAATTGATATTCAATGAAAATTCGAAATAAATTCTGTAGGTACCTACTTACCAATGCGTTAATTATTTAAGTAAGTACCTACTTACTTAGTTATAATAAAAAACGGGTCGATGTCTGTACTTATATACATTTACATAATTATACTTACCTACTTACATTAAAAATATTGAACGGGATCACGGGATCTTGAAACAGAAACACTAAGAAGATTCGTTCTTGGAAATAAATAGTTAAGTAAACTTAACGTGAATCTCCTCCATCCCATCCTTTCAGGGTCTGACGATGACCAGAAAGAAAGGCACGGAATATAATCAACAGAAACACTTAGGAGATTCATTCTTAGATTTAAAGATTTAACGTGCAACTCCGACGACTAGGTAAGGAGTACTTTCAGGTTTTGATACTGACCAGGGCCCTGATTCTGACTCATCGGATTGCTCCTGCATCGTAAACTTTCTCGAATCTTAGAACGACGTATTTTTACAGCTTAAGTTATTAAGTGTTAGAAATTAGTTTACCGTATAGAAAATTAAAAACTGATTAATATAGGATTTTTTTCTACATAGATCTCTTTTTTTTAAATAAACTGACAGTTCTGGCCGAAAATATTCCGACAGCTCAGAATCAGGGCAATCTTAGCAACTTTGGAAATTAATTCTTGAACTTCAATACCTAGTTGTTAGGTTTAACCAGCAGCTCCAACTTACTTAATTCAAAAGACTGAAGGAATTCGTGAACAAATAAAACAACATTTCATGACCCAGAGTTTTATTGTACGTACCTACTTAATAATTAAGTATATTATTTATCTTTAACCCAATATGAGATACTTAAATATAAATGACAATTATTATAACCACTTATTTTTCAAGATTTTCTAGGATGCAAAAATACAGGATACCCATTTACAGATACCGCGGATATCGCCATGATGACTCGCATGTCTTCATAAGTTTCAGGTGACGTGACTTCAAATTCTCTAAGTACTCTCACGCAAATTGTTTTCACTAACTTAGTTCCGAAGTATCTTCCTGCAAAGTAACAATAATATCTAGGTCAGTGGTTCTAAATTCTTAACCTTTGGTCCGCGGAGCGAAATCACAGACTGGACGCTGGGATTATACTCGGAAGGTTTATGGAGCCAATCATTGAAATTTTTAGTGGTCTGTGACAAGACAGTTTTTTAGTCAAATGGTCCCTCACTGCTAAATTGTCACAAACCAAATGTATGGTGTATAATATGTGAATTTATATTAATTTTGCATCTCATGTAAAATGAAATATCTTTATTTAGTTACATTCATCATCATATAACCCATATTAAGAGCTGAGAGTGTTTTAGGCCATAATCCACACACGCTAGCCAAATGCGGGTTGGTGGATCAGACATACACTTAGAATTACTTATAGGATATGTAAGTTTCTTCACGATGTTTTCCTTCACCGTTAGCTTCCTTATTTTATCCATTCGGCCACCATCCTTTATTTACATTAACATTTAAAAAGCTGACCAAAAGCTGGTTTGCACGTAGATTCACTGTTTGTGGTAAATGACCCCGCTCGATAGTTATGAGGGCTGAAGCTGAAGATAGTTTAAGTGACTTTTATAATCATAGATAAGGCTTTAAGAGTCACTAAAACGATCCTCAATTTTTAGTAGCAAAAGGGATCTTCCATCACCTAGGTATAATACGGGCTTCATCATGAACGCCCCAAACCGAAAAACTGTTTATAAGTGTGTTAAATAAAAAAGAACCTTACCTAAACAATCCATAGGTCCTAAACTGAATGGTATATAACAGTTGGGATTTCGCTTCTTTATATTTTGTGGAGTGAACCGTTCAGGTTCGAAAGCGTCAGGTTGATCCCAGAACCGAGGGTCGCGGTGCAGGTGGAAGATTGGAGCCACGAATGAGCAGCCCGCTGGTAGTGTGCAGGTGCCTAGAACAGTCAAAGAATATTTTACGTTGCCAGTACTTAACCCTCCACGCAAAAAGAGGGGTATTATAGTTAGTTATTCTTGCGTGATAGGGGGCCGAGGTAGTTTTTAAGTTTATTTGTTTCATACAAAAATATCAAATACAAATCTTTCCTTTTTATATTAGTAGGTATAGTCAATACTTACTAATATTAACATCTTCATTTACAGTTCGTTGCAGCATGACTCCGATTGGGTACAGTCTCAATACTTCCTTGAACACCATCTCTAAATAAGGCATCTGTTTGAAGTCTTCTTCAGTCGCAGGCCGGTCTTCATCTCCTATTATGCTCTTGATTTCAGAGTAAAGCTTCTCCTTTAAATATACAAATTAAATTTATAGTCTAATCATTTCATATTGAAAACTAGCAGCTTTTTAAAAGTTAACAAACAGAAGGTTTGTATATTATGTGTGTATATTTGTACGGGAATGCGAAAACGACTGCTGTCTGCTTGCAATGGAATGCAGTTTTCACCAATGTATTGCTAGAGGTCTAACTTTAAAATATATACTACTTTTTACAGACATACTATGCGATTGGAAGCTAGTATTATATAAAGATAGAATTCCTCGCTTTCCTTTCTTTCCCAAATTATAGCTATCTCGGTTTAGATTTGTATAAACAAACACTTTTAAAAGTTTATGAATGTTATTTATTTACCTGACATTTCGGATGGTAAGCCATCATTAGTATTATAAACGAAGATATCTTTGCTGATGCTTCTTGACTCTGAAATATATAAAATTACTTGTGAAGATGCAGGCTGGCTAGGCAGGTTTGTACCTACCTAGATATATTTTTATATTTATTATTATTTTTGGGTTGGATGCCATAGATAGAGACTTCTTTGTTACGTCGACCAGTTAGGTACTATTGATTTATTGTAGCGCCCACACATACACTTAGAATTACTTCTACTAGTGGGTTTCCTCATAAAGTTTTTCTTCACCGTCAGCAGATGGTACATTGGTACCTTGGTACTGCCGGTCGGAATCGAACTCGGATCGCATGACTTGCAACTTGCACGTCACCTAGATATATGAATGTGACTTACCGAGGTAAAAATAGTAAAAGTCTCCTTAATCAAATCATCTTGATTAAACTCTTTGGACAAAATAAATCTATCGATTACACTCAGTTCTGTATTTGCGATAGAATCTTGTTCTGAATTCATTAAAGCTGTTTTGTTGTTATCTTCTAACTGGTTCAGTCTCTCTACTCTATGCTTGATGATTTTCAGGCTCAAGTCTGATATCATCTTGATGAAACGTTTTTGATTGTGGTTGTGTTTAGTCATCCAAAACACAGGGTCGATTTGTAGGTACCATTTGGTCATCCTGTCGAAGACTATGTCGTATATTCTGAGGAATATCAAGGCACATTAATAATACACACATACAAACAGAGGGGAAATTGAGCGCTTAACACTCGTCTAGATTAAACTTTCAAGTCGCTTTTAATTAAATTTATCATGCAAAAGCATTACGACTTTCCTTAGATTTTATTATAATTAAAGCTTCTTACTTTGGAGACGCATCTATAATTTCTTGTAAATGAGGTAGATTAACCGTCTGTTCTTTAGTTAAACCCATTAGTGTTTCTGAAAGAAAATGGTAACACAGAGATGTAAGTATAATTTATGTACTGCATGTGGCAATGCTGCCAGTCTGCTGGGCACGTTTCTGGAGGACAGCGGCATTGATGCTGAGGAGTTCTTTGACGCATTTTAATTTAAGTTATTTTCGTATTTTTATTTTGTTTAGTACTTAGTTCTAGCTGTAAATTTTATTTTATTGTAGATATAATATGTAAGTAAATATTTTTATTTATGTACTTATTTGAATGTTCAAATGATTCATTATATCAGCCCAACGATGTCTTCTGTTGAACATAGGCCTCACCTAACCTCCGCCTCCGATTAATCCAAAAAAAATAACTTATATCCATATAATATGTATAACTTAAGATAAGGTATGAATCTTTGTAGTGACGGATTAAGAATAAGTAATGCCACTACCCTATTTTAATCCATGGGTGTAGTAAAAGGCCATTAAGGGATCTAACTTAAAGCAAACAAGAGCATTGTGAGATAAGGAAAATTCGAAATAAAACCCTATACCAACCCGTCTGGCCAGCGTGGTATAGTAAGCCAAATTTCCTCTAAAATCTTTGGAGGAGACCCGTGCCCAGCAGTGGGACATTTATGGGTAGAAATGATGATAGTATTGAAGTTAATACTTACGGCAAACAGAACTGCTTGTAATTTGCACAATCAGTGTATAGATATCAATTTGTTCGTTCTTCTTCTTCCGTAGTCTATCAAGAAGTAGATCCACTTCTTTGTTGAAGACGTTGCTATAACTCTCAATTGCACGTTTACCATAATTCGGTGTTGCAATTTTCCTGTGTTTCCGCCATTGTCTTCCTGCAAATCGTTGTTATAAATTATAATATTATACTATATATATTCAATAAGAATACGTAGCCAAGTGCCAACAGTACACAAAGTAGGTACACCCAGACTCACAGCCGTAGCCAGGTTAGTTTGGTAAGGGGGGAGGTAACACACACACTACAACGACAAAATTAAGTATAGGTACCAACCATTTTGTATTAATGTAATAAGTACTTCAAACATTTCAAGGGTTGTTTGAACTCCGAAAACCACGCCCATGCTCAGACTCGAAACAAAATTATATTTGACTGTCACCGTGGCGCAGTGGTTAAGGTGGTCGCCTCGCCACTACATCGCCGTGCTGGGTGACGTGGGTTCGATTCCCACACGAGACAAATATTTGTGTGATTCATAGATATTTGTTTCTAGTCTGGGTGTACTTTGTGTCCGTTAGTTTCATGTTTGTAAAGCTCCCCGCGACACAGGGCTCGTTCCCTAGTGCGGGCGCTGTCTTTTAAAAAAAAAATATTTATCTCCTGTGGTAGTCAAACACGATACACTCGGTACCTAATCATCACTTTGCTCGCCACGCCACAATCTCGCAGTAATTATCTAAATGCCCAGAATAGAACTGAGTGGCAATGGCTATAAAGCCTTGTATGCAGAATGCGTCCAGATGCATACGCGGGACCCTATAATCTGTTAAGTGTAATTAAAACATATTTCTGCTCCTAAGAAAATCAAACGTTTACAAAAATAATGTATTTGTAATGTAATAATGCATTTAACAATGTATCATTTGATAGGGGTGTTATCATTGTGTCTAATAATAAACTATTATTTGATAAGCAAGATCATGATTACATTGTATTCAATAATGTATATAAAGCTTCTGGGCTGATTTTCAGCATTATATCTTTGCCCGGTTCGGAGAAAACATGGCAAAGTTAACAATTTACTATACCTATTATATTTATTGGTTTTTGTATCGAAGGTATGTAATTTAATAGTTTTTTTTTTATGTCATCTATAATTCAATGAATCACATGAAGCCAAGTACAAGACAATGTTGGAAAGAATTCAGAATAAATTTATAAGGTTCCTGTACTTAAAATTATATAGAGTTTATCCAGGATATCCATTGCTCTATCCAACATTGTTTTTGCTTGGCATGGTAGGGTACCATCAACTAGCAGTAAGACGTGATGCAGCACTGGCTACATACTTGCTTAAAGTGATTCGTGGTATACTTTATAATCCTTCCATCCTACGGGAAATAAAGTTCTGTGTCCCTGATGACTACATAGGGCGACGACGGCGACCGCCGTTGCTGGTGGTACCGGCCGCTCGTACGAACTTGCTACAAAAAGCACCTGTGACGCGAGCATTACATATATTGAACGTAGTAGCTGAAGAAGTAGATTTGTTTGCGTGCTCATTGAATGACTTCACAATAACCACTTATAATATTATAGGATATAAGATTTAATAAAGAAGATGTTACATAAATTTAATATTAGGTATGCTATGTATTAGAATTAAGTAATGTTAACTTCACTGTCGCAATAGGCTAAAACCTGTAATGATAGAATGTAAGTTTATGTAAATAAAAAAATAAAATAAATAAAAAAATTGAGAAGTGACTTTCCAAAAGGGCTTATTTCGGGTTTCGAGAGATTTAGTATTTTTGATGAAAATCGATTTTTTGTATAAAACACATCGTATTATCGAAGTTTCCGGTGATAAAACGTCTTATTTCCCTAAGAAAAATGAACCCCAAAAACACGTTTTGGAGCAAAAACTACTTTAAATTTTTTTAAAGTGTCTTCTCTGGAAAACACGAATTTTACGAATAAAGTTTCCCCCCTTTTTTTTCTTCTTTAAAAAAGACAACGCACTAGGGAACTAGACCTGTGTCATACAACTAATAGACACAAAGCACACACAGACTCGAAACAAACATCTATGAATCACACAAACATTTGTCTCGTCGTGTGGGTATCGAAGCACAGCGTTGTAGTGGCGAGACGACCACCACGGTGACAGTCAAGTTTGTTGAGCAATCATTTTACCAATTACGTTTTATTATTTATTTTAGGATATTGGTGTAAATATCTTGACAATGAGGTGCAGCAGTCCAACAACAAGGACGACAAGATAGTTGGTGGGACAGATGCTCTTATTGAAAATTATCCACATCAATGTTATTTATTACTCGATGGACGGTACCAATGCGGTGGATCAATTATCAGTCAACGGTATATAGTTACTGCAGCTCATTGTCTTTCGGGGTATGTTGTAAAAATTTAACAATTTTTGAAGCTAATTAAACAGTAGGTAATGCCATTGACACGGCGATAATCACATGGTTCTAAAAAACCATTATAATTATTATAATAATATAATGGGATTTCATTTGAGTGGCCTGTTGGTCTAGTGGTTAGTGACCCTGACTGCTAAGCCGAAGGTCGTGGATTCGATCCTCACCCAGGACAAATCTTTGTGTGATGAGCATGATTGTTTGTTCTGTGTCTGGGTGTAGTTTATCTATAATATGTATATGTATTTACAAAAAAAATGTATTTAAGTAGTACTTATGTCAGTTGTTTAGTATCCATAACACAAGCAAATATAATTGCTTAATTTGGCGCTGTGTGAAGACTGACTGACGGATCAACGCACAGCCTACACAGCTGATCGTAGAGACCTGAAACTTGGAGGATGTGTTCTTTGTATGACGTAAGCATCCGATAAGAAAGGATTTTCCGAAATTCTACCCCTAAGGGGGTGAAAATGGGGGGTAAAGTTTGTATGGAACAACGTGATTCCTTGGTTCAATCTACTTCCAATTTTGCATAAAAATTCTTTATCAGAATTGATGAAAGACCTGTTTCTTATTTTATTGAAATTCATCCCCTTACGGGGTTAATAACAGGATTTTCATTTTATGTAGTATAGTTTTCGTAACTATGGTTACTAAAAACAACTCAATGCTAAAAACTTCAAAACTTGACATGTTCAATTCTGAAATAGGGTAAACTATACTACTGTTGGCATCTCATCAGTTTTTGGCACTCTGTATTTTAAAAATAAATATTAAGAATTGCTATAGCACAAGTTATGCTATGAGGGTTCTGTTTTTGCCATTTTAGCTACGGAACCCTAAAAATGCTTATTAATATTAAGTGCCAATGACGGATACTTAGTTGTTAATAACTGTCAACTGTGGTAAGCACCTCTGTCAACCCCTTCGGAGATAAAAATCATGATGTACTTAATTTTATTTGTTCACAGAATACAAAACATTACAGTGAGAATTGGCAGTACATATAGCAACAGCGGAGGTACAACTTACAATACCACAATATTTAATTATCATCCTTTGTATGATCCTGCCACCTTTGATTACGATGTTGGTATAGTTAAAATCAACGAAGGTATGTTTTTGGACGGGAGATATGCAAGAGCTATCACGCTAGACACATTAATGAATGATCCACCGGAAGGTCAAAATATGAGTATCAGTGGCTGGGGAGATACTTCAGTAAGTATAGTTTTTTTCGAGCTATTAAAATATAAAATTCCCATTTCCAAATTTGATGCCAACATCATAACCTGGCCTTGAAAGTATCGGGTAACGGGGTTGCACGTTAAACCTGACTATTTGAACTCAAAAGCATAATGATATCTCTATTACGTTATGATTACGATACTATCAAACTTAATGGCGGTTCGGATATTAGCTGCAAACGCATGAACGCGCAGATTGTCATGTCGTGCGCGTATGTGGTACACAAACGTAACTTCTACACTCTCACACTGTGACGTATGCTGGATTTGTGGTTCTATTAGGTTAATCACAAAAAAAAATATATATATATATACTTAGACAAAAATTCGTTTGGAACCCTCAGTGAGTGAGTACCTACGACTCGCATTTTACCGGGATTTGGTAAATTGAGAGCCTAATAATAATTATTACACAATTTACTTTTTAGCAAAATGGTTCTGCCAGTACAACTCTCAAAGCCGCAGTAGTGCCTGTGGTTAGCAGAGAAAAATGTAATCAACTTATTGGTGGTGTTACAAACAGAATGTTTTGTGCTGGCTACGACGAAGGAGGCACTGATACTTGTCAGGTAAGTGTTACAAGTATGTCGACTAATTTGCTACTATGTGCTTGGAAAAGTCGACAGTAGGCGATAGTTCACTAATAGCACCGACTAGTCCACTCTTTTTCATATTTATTTCATGTATTATGTCACCGTAAAATTATAAAAACCGTTATTTTAACACACTTGCTCATCAGAGATCAGTTACCAAAACAAAAATGTTTAATATAGTTTTATCACATCAACAGGAGTGATGAAAATTCGACACAAGTTACCAATATTACCTATGTAAAAATACAAAAAAAAAACACAAGGCACAAAATAAGTAATAGTACTAACGTACTTTGGGTCCCCCCCCCCCCCCGACATTTTTATTTCTTACATAAACAACTTACAATAATTATTTATATAATTAAAAATATTGGCTTAAATTTATATTGTGGGAGACTGGTGCCTGAACTAGGTTCAATGGCCTGTGTTTCGGAACACCAGGACACCACCCTTTTATAACATTAGTAACAATAATTATATATGTATTATGTGCTCGTACTAATAATACTAGAGAATATTGAATTTGATTTAGTAGGTATGGTGTTTTGGTTCTGTACCTTTCTGTGATATTTCAAACAGTAACCAATTAAAATTGTAACAACTATGGCGATTAAAAAGAGTGGCCTGAGTTTCTTGCCAAGCTCAACCTTGTCAGTAAACTGGCCGTAGGCAAATTTACTAACACCTTTTTTTTGGCTTTGTATGACGTTTATAAGTATCATGTATGTGATCTAAATGAATAAAAAGATTTGACTTTGACTTTGAATATATGCGATTTACAAAATTAATCTAATTCACATGTGTTAGTATGGTTAGTATATATATAAGATGAATGTGATTATATTAGGTCATGTGTTAGTATGGTTAGTACCTATATACTTATATAAGATGAATGTGATTATATATTATTAGGTCAATTGTATCCAGAAATTTTTAGCAATTTAGTTTCTAAAACTGAACTGATTGTTGCCATTTATACTCCCATCGTACTATTACAGGGTGATTCTGGTGGTCCAGCTGTTTCATCAGATGGCAGATTAGCAGGCATTACTTCCCATGGTTATGGATGTGCTCGTCCAAATTCCCCTGGAGTCTACACCCGAATAGGGGACTATAACATCAGGAGTTATATCCTTGCAATGACATGGCCCTAAATTTTATCGGTTCGCCTACGCTTGTAAAATTTTCATAACCAGCTGCTAAATTTCTAAATGAAAAACCGAAGGTTTAAGGTATTTTGGTAACAATAATGATAATATTTTATAGCTGGTTATGAAAATTGGTTTCGAAAATTATAAATTTGATTAGTTTATTAGATGGTGTTTGACGCGAAAAAATCTGTTCGTGTTGGTTTTGAAAGTTTGGTTAGAAACAAAATGTGGATTAACAAAATATTACCGTCTAATTATTCATTGTATTATTCACGTTTGCAAAGATAACGTTTACAAACCTATGTCTGTTCTGTGAGTAACGTAATAGTAACATCGTCAGAGATAGAGTGATGATTTGAGGAGGTTTAGAACTGAGGGTCGTGCTTAGCACTGAGGAAGTAAAGTACAGTAATACCCCGACTTACGCTACCCCGTTTTACGCGAATTCGGAGATACGCGATTTTTCATTTTGATTGCCGCGCGCATCGGCTCTCTCGCTCCGCCCTCTCAGTGTTCAGTTTGCGACAGGTTTAACCGTGTTCCGCGTGGAATTGTTTTACGTGCGCAGTGCGTTTTACGTATAATCTCTAATTATGTCATCTACAAGAACGAAAAATGAGTCATTTGAACCTAACAAGAAAAGAAAAACACTGTCTTTGGACTGTAAACTGAATACCTATGTATTTATATGCAAAGTTGAACCCCGACTTACGCGAATTCGACTAGGTACGATTCAGACCAACCGGCTCGCATCGGGCTAGGCCGGGCGGCGTTTTACAATGCGGTAAAGAACATTGAATTGTACCAACAAAAACCTATCTCTGTTCTGTGGTATCAACAGTAATTACAGTTCATATTTGCATGCAACTTACGCATAGTTACCTTCGTCGGTATCCCGCGACGCGTCGCGACGTGTCGCAGAATGCATTCGGCTGTCGCGACGGCCGACCGGCTCCGAAGACGCCGTCGGCATCCAATCGGCTGCCGTCGGGTCCGTTCGGAGCCGGTCGGCCGTGTGTCGTACGGAGATTACGGTGCAGCAACAGCTAGCGAATCATTCAAGTTGTGTTCTTCAAGCGACAGTTTACAAGTCAAAAATGGATACGGAAGAAAAACTAATTTCTTTAGTTCAGACATAATGATTGTACGAACGCTTTCGGCTGCCGCGGTAGCCGTACGCATGCCGCGGTAGCGGTACGGCTCCGACGGACGCGTTCGGCTGCCGCGGCACGCGTACGGCTCCGTTCCGATGCGGCGCGACGCGAGCCGGTTGGTCTAAATCGTACCTAACACGGCAATCGCACGGATCCACCTACCGCGTAAGTCCGGGGTATTACTGTATTAAAAAATCATGGACATACCTGACCCACTCAAGATTCCTCCACCAAGAACGTCAGCCATGTACTTGTACTGCGGTCCTTTGATACTGGTCTTTGATGTCGAAAGGAGAATCTGGAAATTGCATTACCAAATTTCATTGGTTAATTAATTTACAAAAAAAAGAAATAGAAGATGTAACCTAAAACGCAGATATAGGTACGATTCAGACCAACCGGCTCGCATCGGCCCGCGCTGGGCGGCATTTTACAATGCGTTAAAGAACATTGAAATGTATCAACAGTAATTACAGTTCATATTTGCATGCAACTTACGCATAGTTACCTCCGTCGGCACCCCGCGACGCGCGACGGCCGACCGGCTCCGACCGGCTCCGACCGGCTCCGACCGGCTGCCGTCGGGTCCGCTTGGAGCCGGTCGGCCGTGTGTCGTACGGAGATTACGGTGCAGCAACAGCTAGCGAATCATTCAAGTTGTGTTCTTCAAGCGATATTTTAAATAATATTTCACTTTACGTCTACGCGGCGCAAAGAGAGCGGCACTTCTGGGCGCTTGCAGTGCGTACGGATTCCAGCGGACGCTGTCGGCTGCCGCGGCACCCGTACGGCTACCGCGGCACCCGTACGGCTACCGCGGCAGCCGTCTGAATCGTACCTTAGGTAGCAATAATTCTTCTCCTTCGGTGTCTGTATAATTCAATGCACTCCTATGGTTTATGACTTTATGCGTTGTATTAGGAATCACTAGCAATCCCCAGTTTTTGGTGCCGGGAGGTCCGCCTCATCATGTATCAGCAACCCATTAAGTCCCACTGCTGGGCTCGGGTCTCCTTTCCTCTAACTAGAGAGCTGAGAGGGTTTAGGCCATAATCCACTCACTCTGGCCTAGTGCGGGTTGGTGGATCAGACATACTCATAGAATTTCTTCTAGGGTATGTGGGTTTCCTCACGATGTTTTCCTTCACCGTTAGCAGATGGTAAGTCACTTGACTAGTACATATAAATTCCACAAAGTGGAATCCACATTGGTACTGCCGGTCGGGATTAAACTCGGACCGCGTGATTTGCACGCCGGTCCCTTATCCATTCAGCCACCATCGCAGGTCCGCCTCAGTGCCGGATTTATATTTTTTATGAGTGTAGGCCACTTTATTTCCGCCGCCCCATGAACATACCTTTCTAAAATAATAATTTTCCATTTGTAAGTAGTACTAACTAACTGAGCGCTTTGGTTAATGTGTACCTATTAATACCTCATAGTAGAAAACCGTCGTTAGACAAGGCGTGTTCCTTGAAATTTTGAAAATTTGGAAATTCGTTATCCTCTGAAATCAAGTGACCGTCCTCTGAAATCTGCCGCCCCTAGGCCGCGGCCTATACGGCCTAACTATTTATAAATCCAGGACTGGTCCGCCCTTCCAGCTAATAGTATTAGAAGTACAGTATGTAGGTAGGTACGACGGAAAATGACGTCAAGGTTAGATTACAACTAAAAAAACCTATCTCTGTTCTGTGATTACAAACTTAGGTTCAGAATACGCTCGGTGTAATCTGCCTCCTGATTCTGAGCTGTCGGAAAATTTTCGGCCAGAAAAGTTTATTTAACGTTAAAAAGTTTAATGTTATAAAATAGATGGTTGTATAAAAAAATCTTAAACTAATCATCAATTTTTAATTGTCTATATGGTAAACTGTTTTCTAACATTATATAACATAATAATATGCCATAAAAATACGTCGTTCTAAGATTCGAAAATATTCACGATCCGGGAGCAATTCGACGAGTCAGAATCCCCCTGTTTGTTGTAACGTAACGACACATATTGGTGGTTTGTCAAATTAGTATGTTTTTCAAGCGTCCCATTCATGATCAGATTATCAGATCAGATTTAACGCGGGGCGTCAGTTCTGCGACAGCGAGCAAAGCAACTCGAGCTGACTTGCGACCATGGCTGTTACCTATCTTATTAATGTTGCGGTATGGGGGGCGAAATCAGTTTTTTTTCTAGTTTGCATAAACCTATTGCACTTGTGCTTGCTTTCGCCTTGAAAGTTTAAACATAATCCCCCTTATTACAAAATACGGGGTTTAAATTGAAAACTTTGACACTAAAACAATGGCTTATGTCAATTTAAACCTGGTTTAATACTTAGTCCATATTTTGTAATTAGGGGGAATGTATACTTAAATGTAACTTTTGATTCTTCTTCTAAACGTTACATGACTTAGGTAGTTGAACTTACCTTTAAGTCTTCTGGATTGCTTATAATAAAGTTGAGGTCCGGTCCGAGCCAAAACGTCACAATTTCTCCATAATCTGCTATCATTCTCTTTATGACTTGGATTAATTCTGCAAATAAACGAGACACTTCAATAATTTTATTTAATTTAGGTATTTGTATAGATTTATGCTGTTAAAATTTGCATTATGAAATTCATCCTAAATTGAGACAAAATTTCTGATGATGAACTAGAAGACAGAAATTAAACCTTGCAGTTTAAACTAGGTTTAAAGAGAGCTACCCTCTCAAGGTAGGCAGCGGCTTGGCTGTGCCCCTAACATTGCCAACCACTTACCATCAGGTCTGCTCGTCTGCCACTTTAGGCAATAAAAACAAATACTTAATTATGGTTTCTGAGTACAATGAGTACGAACAATGCCAATAAGCGCTTATGCATATGTAACAAGTAATAGACATAGAATCATTAAATTTAATTAGCTTGTGTAATTAAAATAATCATTTTTAACCATTTTCCTGCGACTTGATCTGACCCGTCAGGTCTCCTTAGAATTAACTCCTTACATACGATTGACATTATCAACTAATTGCGGACCTATTTCGTCCGACCTCTGTGGTCAGCCGGTCGCAAAAGGAGTTTTAATAACGTACTGCAAGTGTTCCCTTGTTATTAAACCAATTAAAACTAAGTTTATAGCATAATATTGTAATTATTTGCTTGTTTCCATATAACTGCCTCGGTGGCGCAGCGGGAAGTGTATACGACTGCTGTGCAAGAGGTCCCGGGTTCGATTCCCGGGTTGGGTGAAAATTGTATTGGGTTTTTCTATCGTGAAATTCCAGTATAAAGTTTTTCCCGGAGTTTGGTTAACAAATGTTCCCGGGTGATGACAATAGGCTCGCCCCCTATTTCATGGGATTAAACATAGCTGGCGAAATGTGGGTGTGAAACACCTCTGCCTACCCCTTCGGGGAAAAAGGTGTGATGCTATGTGTGTCTCTTTATGATTAGTATTGACTGTGATTTCTTGTTGAAAAGAAAATGGCGGTAGGATATTGAGTCGCCTTTGTAAATAGGTTCTTTTAATTACTAAGTAAGTGTGTAAAGTCGTTACATATTATTATTTATTTATACTTAGTCAATTTTAATTGGCTTTTAGATTTTTTTTTTTAACGGCCATGTCCTTTAACCTCTTTTAGAAATTATAGTAGCAGTATTGCCAGTTTTAGTATAATTATTTAAATGACAATTAGTTTTACGGTGTTTTTATAATAGAATTATAATCTAAAGTAATAAAAAAAGCTGAAGAGTTTGTTTGTTCGATTAGTTGAACGCGCTAATTTCAGAAAATACTGGTCTGAATATAATAAATATTTTAGTATTGGATAGCTGATTTATCTAGGAAACAATAACGAGGAACTTAAAACATCACGCTACGACTATAAGGAACTGAGTAGTCGCCAAATAAATATCCACTTATATTAGACAAACGACCGTGTTAGAGCGCTTTGTTTTAATTGAATGGCCTGTTGGTCTAGTGGTTAGTGACCCTGACTGCTAACCCGGAGGTCGTGAGTTCGATCCCCACCCAGACCAAATCTTTGTGTGATGAGCATAAAGGTTTGTTCTGTGTCTGGGTGTAATAATTTATCTATAATATATATGTATTTACAAAAAAAATATGTATTTAAGTAGTATATCAGTTGTTTACCCATAACACAAGCAAATAATATAGGTACTTAATTGAAAGAAAGAAAGAAAATCTATTTATTCTCAGACTAAATATACATATTACAGCACAAACATAAACTGCTTAATTTGGGACTTGATGGCGCTGTGTGAATGTGGTAGAATATTATTAATATATAAAAAAAGACTACTACATGGAATTGAATGCGGTTTTCACCAATGTATTGCTAGAGGTCTAACTTAAAATATTTAGGCTACTTTTTACCGACATGCCACACAGGCGGAGCCGCAGGCGAAAGCTAATATCAAAATAAACCTGAATTTCTAGGGGTCAGTTTATAATTTGAACATGCAAAATTTGAAGATTTTAGTATCCATAGTTATGGGAAAAATGTTTATGATTGATACTACCACAGATAACAGTAAAAAAAATTTATTATATCTTTAAAAACCTAGATAACTCATTAATTTGAGTCAGGCCCGGCTCGTCACGATCCCGGCTCGTCACCATAAAAAAACATATCCCGACTCGTCCCCGTATCATTTATTTTAAAAAATCAAGTCCCGGTTCGTCACCAATTGAGTCTTATCATGAAACAAATGCTTACCTTCAGGCTGGCAGATGAACTGGTGCGCATTACCAATAAATGGTAATGTTGGCGGACCCGCTATCTTCTTCGCCAAGTTGATCATCCGTCTATGCTTGTATCTCCATGCCAACCAGAAGACTACCAGTCCACCTACTACGAGGTACAGGGGCCAGTACATCCTAGAACAATAGTAACATTGGTAGCGTTAACACGCAGGTTTTTTGGTCCAAATTTATAATTGGTATCATCATTTCAACCCATAAACGTCCCACTACTGGGCACGGGTCTTTTTCATAGAATGTTTTAGCCTACTATAACATGCTGGCCAGACGGGTTGGTATAGGGTTTGTTTCGAATTTTTCTTTCTCGCAGTGCTCTTGTCTGCTTAAGGTTGCTTCCTTACTTTGTCGCTTTTACGACACCCACGGGTTGAGATGGGGTAGTGACATTATGTATTCTTAATCCGTCACTACATGGATTTGCTTTGATGCTTATAATTGGGACTTATACATAATATACATCAGCAACCCATTAAGTGTCACTGCTGGGCTTGGGTCTGCTCTCTTCTAACTAGAAAGCTGAGAAGGTTTAGGCCATAATGCACTCACGCTGGCCTAGTGCAGGTTGGTGGATCAGACATACTCATAGAATTTCTTCTAGGGTATGTGGGTTTCCTCACAATGTTTTCCTTCACCGTGAACTTCACTTATACGAAACATAAAATAAAAGAATTTCACTGTTCTCACTGACATTCTTTCATATTAAAATTAAAAAATATCAGTGCTAAATTAAGTCAAAAACCAATTGTACACGAAAATAATCCTTTGCCTTAGCTGTGCAATGACGCACTGGACGTAGGCCTTATTCACTTGCATTGCATCCTACTTTCGCTTTTCTATTCCTTAATAACATATAAAAACTTCTTGGGATCCAATAAATAAATATAAATAGATGCAATAAGCAAATTGCTATTTTTAAATCTAGCTCACTTCCTCTCTCTTAATAGATTGTGCTGTGCCCGACAGGGTCCATAAATTGTAACCTACTGATGTCGGTTACAATTTATGGACCCTGTCGGGCCAACCACCCAATTATACATTATGGAAGCAATAAATGACTGAGTATTGAGTATTAAATAAATATTTATTAACTATCTGCGCCCCGCGATATTACTCTAAAAAAGCTAGGTACCCCCAATCTAAATTTTATCAAAATTTGTCCAGCCGTTTGCGCGTGAAGGAGCAACAAACTGTGATATAGCTTCGTTCCAGTACCTTCCAGGGTCGACTTCAAGACTAACCGGTTGTGAATGAATGTCAGTATAGAATTGATTGTAATTAGCACAACCTAATTTAGTTATATTCTTTGCAGTCAATCATTCTATAGTTCTATACTAATATTATAAAGCTGAAGAGTTTATTTGTTTGGTTCGCTAATCTCAGAAACTACTGGTCCGATTTGAAAAATTCTTTATTCTTTTTGGATAGTTCATTTAACGAGGAAGTCGCGCGGGGCTTCACTCCCGTCGCTCTTTATTTAGTCACTGCTCAACTCCTATTGACCGTAGCGTGATGTTATATAGTCTATATCCTTCCGTCTATATATAAATGGGCTATACAACACAAAAATATTTTTTCAAATTGAGAAAATATCCGTATAAGTTATGTTGGTACCATTCAATATTCACGCTATTCAAGTTTTAATGATGATGATGATGACGATGATGAACCAAACTTTGCCGAAAAATCATCATGTCAAAAAAGTGAAAGTGAAATAGATATAATACTTATATTTTTTATACATCGCCATCTAGCCCGAATTAAGCTAAGAAAAACTTTTGTTATCGGAAGGGATGGGATGTAGAGTTTAAAAAAAACAGATCATACAAATATTTACCTATTCAAATCCGTGAATCGAACCTGAGACCTATCATGACGAATAATCGAATATGATACTATCAAAAATGCAATGAATACCTACTTAAAAATCGACAAATAAATTACAGTCATAGACCGTTGATATCATTCTCCGTTTTTGACAATCACGTATTATATTGGGCGTACGGCCTCTACTAACACGCCTTCCAAATTTAATTAAACCAGTTTTGAATTTTCCTCAAAAAAAAACAAAGATTTTTTTTTAAGAAAATTTACGCCCTTTAATCTTATTCAGCCAAATAAATTGAAAAGAGGTCGACTTACACAGATTTATAATCTGTCTAAGTGACAGCTAAAGTGCCTCCTTACCTTCGCAACAGCGTCGTTTCACACACGGTAGAGAACACTAACTACTTCAAGTAACGCTTTGTAAACATAATTATTACGTATAAAAATGTCCACTGAAGTGCGAGCAAAGGATTATTATGACACGGTACAAATGTCGAAGAGTGCGTTCACTTATGTCAAGAACAAAATATGCCCGAAAAAAATTACAAAAGGTTGCTTGTCGGACTTAAACCCAATTATCAAGAGATGAACATTAAGACAGTATCAAGCGTTTCTTCAATCTGTAAAATTATGAATGCAATATCTATATAAATAAAAATGGATGGCCGAAAAGTATGTGATGGATTCACCTGAGAACGGCTCGATCGATTTAGCTAATTCTTGTTTGTTTTATTTGTTAATGTCGAGACAAGGCATGTATGGAAAATATACAAAAATTGAGTGTAAAATTTTAAATTTTTGGTTTTAAAATCTCCATATAAACATTTGAAAATGGAACGAGTCACGAATAATAAAATATGGCGGTACGAAGTTCGCCGGGTCAGCTAGTTTTTAATATAACGGGAATGGTAGCATCAGTCATATCGTAACAAATAGGTGATAGTTATAGTTAACACTACAAGGCAAAGGCCTGTCCCCATGACTTCCATAGTGTTCCGTCTGTAGCCATTGTGGAATAGTCTTTGTACTGTAACTTATCTCGCCATCTTTTGATAGTTAGCTGCCTAACTAAAAATAAACTTTGAAGTTAAGTAAAGTCTCTGTGTAGGGACTCAGAGACTTTACTTAACTTCAAAGTTGTTTAGTAAAAACGTGTAATACTTAAATCAATACACCTAAAGACGATTATTCAATGAAAAAATTGAATGATAGATTACTGTTGACGTCTTTGAGTGTGACAGTTAGGTAGGTATCCTCAAATAATGTACCGAGTGATACAATATGGAGTGTCCACTGTTGCAGCATTTTCCTGCATATTTAACCTATTAGTGCCCACCCATAAAATAACTTAAATGGCATAATCTATAGAAGATTGATTTAATTGATTCCATATTTTACGTTCAATAAATAAATGTTATGTTTTAATTAATGGCTCGTACCTTATATTACGACTGCTATACGAGGTTATAGGTTGAATCTGACACAGAAGATAAAATATATATATTCGGGTTCGAGTCCCGAGTCAGACAAAAAGCTATCAGGATTTTCTGTCATACATTTTTTATATATTTATTGTTTTAATTTCTCCGTTACATGATACATGACTTTGGCGAAGGGTGTCATTCATTTCTGTTTACCCCTTCGATCCAAAAGGCGTGACGGTAGGTTTATCATCAGTGATGAAAAGACTAGTAGGTACTTTGTCCGATTTCACTACGATCCGTTCGATGGTTAACTTTAATTGGCAGATAAGTGTCTGATAAATTATCCGATAGTTAAGTAACAGATTTTATTTGAAAATATCTCACATTTTTTTTACCTATACCAAGACGGTGGCAAACAGACGTACGTTACCGCCTGATGGTAAGCGGTTACCGTAGCCAATGGATCCAGGGGTATCACGAGAACGTTGCTGACCCTTAAGAAACTTATTCACTTCCTTTTGAAGAACCTTATTTCTAAGTTTTAGATAGGCTAGTGGAGAAACAGGGAAAGACCCAGAGAAGAATACACAAGGTTCTCCATGACATCACAACGTGACCGAAGAGGCCGGTAAAAGCTACTTAGTTTGCTTAAAAAAATTCGCAAACGCTGGCGAAATTCAGAAAGAAAACTTGTTTGTTGAATAATTTAACACGAGTATTTTTGTGTAATCTAACCTATTTCCACGTAATCTTTGTAGGTCATCTTAAGGAAAACGTTAAATAAACGCTTGGACCCTTCATTTACCACATTTTGACTATTTACACTAGAAATTAGGTTTAATGAGGCTATTTGTATGTCTTAAGGATAATCTCAGAGAAACAGCCGCTCGTTTTGTAGTTGTGAATAAACCGCACTCATTTTAAGCACTTGTGAACGTGGTTTGAATTTTAATATTGAATTGTGAATCAACGAATGTTTCTTTAATCCAGGACTTCCCAACCAGAGGGACACGTAGTAAAAATTTTAGGGGGGGGGGGTAATAGGTACGTTTACATTTCCGAAAACGTTATCCCCCTTATTACAGCATACGGAAAACTTTGATACTAAAACAATGGCTTATGTCAATGTAATAATAAGGGATGTTGTAAAAAGGTATTGTAAGTAATTGAAATTCAAATAAAAAAATTAGTTGATAAAAAAAATGTGTTTCTTAATTTGAATGTTTGTTGAAACTTAAGATGGTATGGAAATTTTATTTTGAGTTCGGGGAGGTTCAGCGAAGTTAAGGTTGTGAAACCCTGCTTTAATCTGACGCTATATGCGATCTGACTTTGCTGCCTCGGCCAAGATTGATCTTTTGTAGCGCCCTTGTTAATTATAGTTCTCTGCTTAGTCCTGTAGAAACTAGGTCATCATCATCATCATTACTACCCAGAAGCGTCCCGCTGCTAGGCACGGGTCTCCTTCAAAGAATGTGGAGGAAATTTAGCCTACTATACCACGCACTCTGCTCTTGTCTGTTTAAGATTTCTCCCTTAGTCGCCTTTTACGACACCCACGTGTCAAATGCGGTAGTGACATGTATTCTTAATTCGTCAGTACACGGACAACACAACAGAAACTAGATAATTCTAGATTTTATGAGCATAGAGATTTTGTATCTCATCAGGTTGCACTTGGTGCTGTCCTAAATGGATACTTCTTTTGTGCATGAGTGGTCCACATGAGCAGAGGACATGCAAGGGAATGCCTAAAAAACTTTCTTGATATCCAAAACGAAATTACTTAATACGAAGTAAATGGGGGAGTTGGATATAAATTAGACACGAGGTACTCTGTGAAACAATCTCCTCGCAAACTATCTTAGCTATTCTGACTAAATCGTTATCGTGCACATAATGATGGTTTTATCTTACACGGTGAAATTTCTTAGCGTGTACAGGAATCTTTAGACTCCCAATTGTCACAGGTCAATGTTTGCAGAGGTTCCTCATGTTTCATTCTGGCATACAGCCTACAGGAGTCTTAGTGACGGGTGTGTGGCAGGGATTATCCTGTTTATAAATTTAGTTAAACAGGCACTTTTCCAACTCCTCCCTTTACTTCTGATTAATTTCGTTGTGTGTAGGTTAGACAGTCCCAGGGCCTCCCGAGTATAAAAACTTAGTATTCGCAAGGGTCATCGCTGTTCATCGTGCTGGAGTTGCAGTGATGGGCGTGATGGTGGAACTGTCTCCTAGACAGGTAAGGGAAATAAAACATCCAAAAGTTGTAAAAAATAAATGTATTTTTGTATCTTATATTAAAATCGATCTGTATAAAACTATAAAATCTTTAATGTAACATCATATTAATATTATAAAGGCGAAAGTTTGTGTGTGCTTGTTACTTTTTGAAGCTCAAGCGGCTCGACCAATTTTGATAAAATTTGGTACGGAGGTAGCTGACACCCTGGATTTAGTAGTAGTTTTTTTAATTGTGGGCTACTCCGCTGTTACAAGCTGCTCAAGCTAATTAAGTTTATAAAATTACTTACATCATTTATTTAATAAAATTAGGTGGTTAATGCTATACAGAGAATTGTTTTATTGCTGAATATGATGACGGCATACTTAACAGAACTAAGTGTAATAGAGGCGGTTATGTCATATTCTATATTATTATTTATAACTAATCTCATATCTTAAATTAAACTTTTAATTGAGCAATTTTTAATTGTAAGTAATAATGGATAAATTCGATCTCAGAGACGCGACGTCCACTCGCGTAGCTCAAATGGCAAAGCACTGCACACGGAATGGCAGGGTTCATCCCGGGTTCAAATCTCGTCGTGGGTTTGAATTTTTCCATTACTTGTTTAGCATTTATATAAAATGTTAAACAAAAGCAAAGGAAATTGCTTATTATTTAATGTAAACATAATTATGTGAAAGTTTCTGATGTGTGATTTTGTTAAATCTTGGCACTGATATATAGACCATGTCGCCAATTAACGAACAGGATACTTCTGATCCTGAAAATTTGTTACCGTATTCATACGGAGGGGAAAGAAGCTAGTACGGTATCATTCCATTTAGTTTCCAACCATTTCTTCTTGGTTGGGCTCTAACATTGTAACCTCCATCAATAGATACAGATATAGCGACATGAAGCTTCATATCATCGAGGGTACCAACTGGCTCAAGTTTCACGTATCTTAGGACCCACACTACAATCGTTTTCACCAAAGCCGTGGCGTATACTCGACCTGGAAAAGAAAAATTTAAACTTTTAGAATGTTTTTGAACGTCCAAAATTTCTTCTTACTTCTCTCAAGTTCGAAGGAGTAATTTAAATAATGAATAAGATTCAAGTTCCTAGTTATGTAATAATTCGTTAAAATTTCAATTTTTCTTCAAACATATCATATATGATGCTGTTGCACTAACAAAACATTTCATTTAAAACGGGATACCGTTTGTCATAGTATATATGTATATGAGTCCACGTACATTTGAGATACCAAATGTTTTATATATCGATCACAAATTTGTTGAAAAAATTGTAGGTACCTATTAGAATTTTTTCATTTCTTTTCTGAACAAATTTTGTTCTGAAATAAAAAAAATCTAATAAGTAAGTAAGTACAATTTTTTGAAATTTAAAATACAATTGTGATACACCAATCAATCTATTTCAGAATTGGATAAAGAAACCAATCACCTAAGCAGTCCATTGGCCCTAAACTAAACGGTACGAAGGCGTTAGGATCCCTCTTCTTGACGTTTTCTGGAAAGAACCTCTCTGGCTTCACCTTCCAGGGATCTTCCCAGTAACGTGGATCTCGGTGCAGGTGATGGATCGGTATCACCAATGATGTGCCCGCTGGTAACGTGATGTTACCTATAAGAATATAGCATTTTAATTAGGAAATATTAGGCATATTGGGCATTTTACTAGTACTTGCACCCCATAGAATATTCAATCGCCACAATACATGGTTCCTGATTGCTGAATTCTTGTCAAAGAAATTTATTAGAGAGGAAAAAAGGAAGAGTTTTAATTAAGTAAAATAAATTACATTTTATTACCGACTGGAACTCCAAGCAAACACTAAATATAGGTATATAAACTTAGCATGTACCAGACCCGTGTACTCCCCACACGGGTCTCCTCCAAAGAATGCACTTAAAAATATTCTATTTATTCCTGCAATAGGAGAACCGTTGGCGGTCCTGGGCAGCAGTGGGTTGCCAAACATTTCGCGATATTTTAAACAATAATCGTACCTTCATCAATAGTTATCTCCTCATCAACAGTCCTCTGTATCAATGCTGCTATTGACAGACACCGCAGAGTTTCTTTGTACACCATGTCGAGGTACTGAAGCTGCTTCACTGTTTCACTGCTTACCGGGCCATGGGGTCCTAGTACTTCTATGATTTCATTGTACACCCGTTCCTGGAAGATTAGTGGTTTTCAGTTTAGTGAGCAATCCTCTTTGAAACGTTATTTGAACTGGCACAAAACTATAACTTATTTATATCAGTATTCATTAACTACCTACATATTAAGTCTCAGGGGTATAATCCTCCTTTTACAGGTGAGGAAACTAGCTAATTGATACGCTACTTATAAGGCGGATTAATCAAGGATTTTATTTAAACTTTTTCTTCTCTTGCAAAGATGTATTGTGTTTTGCTCCATTCCCTTCAAGGAATGTCAATTTGATGAAATATAGTTTTTTAGTTCCTCACCAAACGGAGAGATATAATAGTTTCATCATAATTATCATATCAGCCCACTGACGTCCACTACTAGGCATAGCACTCACCTAATTTCCGCCAGAAGGAGCGATATTGTACCCTTTATCGGGTCATTTCTAATACAGAATATAGTTTCTAGTTTATTATTCATACATACTTGCCACTCAGGAAGTTGAGAGAGGTAAGTTAGGACGCCTGATGCTACTTTTGCTGCCGCCTCTTGACTCTGAAAGGGATAATACAACCAATAAATGTATGACGGATTCTTAAACTTCTGGTAACCAATGACATGGACTGACACCAATAACATGACTGTTGGAATAAAAACGTACCGTAGTAAATAAAGTAAAAGTATCCCATTTTATCTCTTGTTCACTTAATTCCCCTGACAGTATGTATCTATCCACAATCCCCATACTGTCTTCGTTAGGTACAGATGTATCTAAAGCTTTTCGTCGCTTCTTGACAACATCACCAGCGAAATCATTAATTAGCTTGATAGCGTAATCTTGTTTCTTCTTTTTGCCAATAAGCCAGTATATCAGAGGTATTTGAAGCCACCATTTCGTCATCTTTTCGAAGAGGAGATCATAGAGCCTGAGGACAAGTATATACTATCTACTTATGGAAGTCATCTTAGGCAGAAATAGCTACTATAAACTATACTGACACTATTGTATATATGGAGCTCATATAATCATTGGTTGAAATAGGTAGTGCAAGGGTGAATGACCTTAAAGATTATATTTATATGCATAAGAGTTTTGGGATGCCACATGCATTTTAAGATTTGTTATAAACAAATGTTTTTCTTCTGAAAAACCAAAATATTTACTTTATTCTCATCATCGTGATATTGCTTCTTTTGGGGCTGATTGACTCTAAAATCGATATCCATAATCTTCTTCTTCTTATCGTGTGGGTTTGAGGCAGACCCTGGTGTTGGAATTTATCAAGTCGCCTAGAAGGCTTCCAACTTGAATTAACGACTACCACATTAAGTGGTAACCGGGACCAACGGCTTCACGTGCCTTCCGAAGCACGGACACGCTCGAGAATAAAATTGCCACAAACAGTCACCCATCACGGACAGACCTTGCCGAGTGTTGCTTAACCTCGATGATCGTAACGCACATCTCAGTACCATAATGCTACGAACGCCTATAATAATATATATTCATCATCATCATCATCAACCCATTTAGTCCCACTGCTGGGCTCGGGTCTCCTCTCCTCTAACTAGAGAGCTGAGAGGGTTTAGGCCATCTAAATTAGTGATATTTAAAGGCATAGGTATCCATATCGTCTTGAAATCCCACAAAATTGGACTATAATATTATCATACTTACATTCATATGGCTTTTCTACTAGGAAGTTACAAAATCATTACGTTTTGGGTATTACCTATTACGCAAGATTTTCCGTCTTGTGTATCGTTAGTCTTGTACAGAATATCAAGTAGCTGCCCACCTAATTATTATTCCAAATTTTGGTAATGTTGTTACTTACTTTCGAGTATACGCAACCAGTTCATCCAGTCTATAAATATTCTGAGACTCTTCTTTAGACAAACCCATGAGTGTCTCTGTAACATTCAATTAAAATGTATAAACTCCATGTGTATCATGTGTACAATTATACTATTCAATCAGTTTTTGTTAGGTTTTCTTTCAAATATTTAAAAAATCATTATTTTTATCATCAAGTTGTGATTTTAGCAGGCAATACATTAATTATCTTTGTATGTAAGTACATACATATTATGTAGTGATCAATGAAATTGTAGGTATGTCATACAATATCATATGTAGTGAAGTTAATTTCATGTCGCATGATGGATTGTTAGTTAGTTAGTTACCTTCTTATTACAAGCTTTTAAATATGTATGTACTTACGATTAACACTTGAAGTAGTAAACTTAACGACGTCTTTATAAATATCGAATTCTAACGTTGGATCCTTATTAGCTAACAGTTTGGCCAACTGTTCTGCTTCTTCGTTAAATATGGGAGTGAAGTGTTCTACTGACTTCTTGTTGTACGATGGGTTGGCTATCTTCCTGTGATTCCGCCATGTTGGCCCTGAAAAACGTTAAGTAAAAAGTTAGGGCAAGGCTTTTGTTACTTGCCACTCACCCAAATAACCGTCCTGTTTCCCCGAACGATGCAAGCGAAAAACGCATTTCCCCTTTTTAAAAAAAGGTTTTTTTTTCGTTTGTCTTTTGGACAATGAAACACAAAAAAATGCAACATGCCTGTATTTTAACATTTTGCCTATCGTGGCACAGAGGAAGTGAAATGATGATGATGATGATGATGATGAAAAAAAGTGACCCTCATAATTCATTGTCCATGTTTATCATCGAAATCATAATTACGATCCACTAATTAAATAGGCGCAGGGTTTGCCTTACAGATACTCTGTTTCATTTGGAGGTCTAATACAACAGTTAAACTTCCTCTTACTGCCATACTCAGAGACGTTACTTAACTTTAAAGTTTATTTAGTAAAAACGTGCGCGACGAAAAATTGAGAGTTTTTCGGTGTTTACCTTTGGACAGAGCCTTAATACACCAGAAACATCAATCGCAAAATGTGCTTTATATGCCAGTTACGAGTTTGAATTATAATTTTCAAAAGGTTTAGAGATGATGAAAGAACTCACCTCCAGTCAAGATGCCTGGACCAATAAATGGTTTAAGCAGGTCGTATAAAGGTCCTTTGTGGTTTACTTTATTGCTTGTTAGTAAGGTCTGAAATAAAAAAGGAGGCTAAATGTATCCGGTCTACAAACACCATATTAAAATATCCATAACTATTTAGGTCTGTCAAAGTGGAACTAACCAAACGCATTAAAAAAACTTCCAATATACTATTACTTTTTGTGAGTATCTTTTACATAATTTCCTTGTATCTTTACTCTGTCTCTGTGCTGTACCAATAAATAATAATAATAATAATATTCTACCACATTTACACAACGCCATCTAGTCCCAAATTAAGCAATTATATTTGCTTGTGTTATGGGTACTAAACAACTGATATACTACTTAAATACTTTTTTTTTTGTAAATACATACATATTATAGATAAATTACACCCAGACACAGAACAAACCTTTATGCTCATCACACAAAGATTTGTCCTGGGTGGGGACCTAACCCACGACCTCCGGTTTAGCAGTCAGGGTCACTAACCACTAGACCAACAGGCCAGTCATATATAAATGTTTCTTTCTTTCTTTCAATAATATCGTTTGATTCGAATCAGAGATAAAAGTGCGAACATCATGAATTGATGACACGGGCCTTTTATATAAATTGAAACCTCGTAAGGCCCCTCGAACTTCATATTGTACAAATGAATACTTGTAGTTCAGACATCCACACCATATACCAAGGGAGACCCTTGAAAAATGCAGGTGACACGAGGCTAAACTAATCAACATTTCCGCCTTCTGGCTGTAAAGATAATCTGGGGGCTGATTCTGAGCTGTCGGCATATTTTCGGCCAGAACTGTCAGTTTATTTAAAGTTAAAAAACAGAATGTTAAAGAAATAGATGGATGTCGAAAAAAATCCTATATTAGTCAGTTTTTAATTTTCTATACGGTAAACTAATTTCTAACACTTAATAACTTAAGCTGTAAAAATACGTCATAAGATTAGTTATAAGATTTAGTTATGAGATTCGAAAAAGTTTACGATCCGGGAGCAATCCGATGAGTCAGAATCAGGGCCCTGATTCGGGCACAGCGTTGGACGCAAGACATAGGTATATGTTTAATATAAGCCTATTGGAAATCTGTTGGAGATGTCTATATCCAACAGTGGACGTGTTACGGATGTTAACATGGTGATGACAATAAAGGTAGATGCTTACTCTTATATCGGCTGGATTCTTCACACAAATGTTAAGATCGGGACCGAGCCAGAATTTGAAGTAATCTCCGTAAATTTCGTGCAGCATAGCGATCTTGTGTAATATTTCTGTAAGAACAGTAATTTATTTATAAACTATACATTTATTCAATAAAATATTAAGGTACATCATAACTAAAATAATATATTCCTTTATACACCAAATCCATAAAAAAAAACGGTAAAAACTGTATATACAGGAATTTCCTATGAATAGAATATCAGAATGAGGTCAGATTCCTAAAAATGATACCCAATAATAATTTAATTATACCTATCAGTTTATTCAATTTTCAACAACTTAGGTACTTATATACCTAGATAGGTAGGTATACCTACTATTATATAGTCTGGCTACCGGTTCTCTGCACTGGACTGTTTTTTTAAATCTATACATGGCAATATTTTTGAACTGTCATGTTACTGTCTTTTTAGTGTTTTTCGATCAATATTCTTTTGAAATTATTGAAAAATAATGCCGAAAGCTATCAAAGGCGTAGTTAGAAAGTTGATATTTACTTAAGTTGAGATAATAGTATCAAACGCATTTTTTCAGTCTATAGTCGGTGTTGTCACCCCTTGTTTTTTTGAATTTACCGCTCTTTTCTTGTGCAAAGAACGGATGGCCAGACTGTATTAAATTATATATGTACCTCTATTATAAAATAAATAAATAAGTGTTACTGTTTTATGAGGTTAATAAAATAAATACTTTTAATTTTTCCTACATCTATTATGGAAATGTTTTATAGTAAAAAAATATGCTCGATTGCAGTGACTTCGCAATAACGTAATTGAATAAATGAGTGGAATAAGTGGATAATGTGGATATCTAATACTAGTAGTAGGTAAACAAAGTTAAAGAGTTTATATAGTTTGGTGGAAAGCGATAATCTCAGAAACTGCTGAACCGTATTGAAAAATTCTTACAGTGTTATAGGTACCTACTTACCTACAGCCTTATTCCAACTAAAAGTGATATTTTGTCAAATATGTATTAAAATTGTAAAAGCTCGACACCGTTGTTTGAACTGTATCAATGACCGCCTAACCAGGCCTCCGTCACTCGCTCAAGGTCACGCGCTATGTGCCTACCCACGGAACAGAAATTTCTGTTCCGTGTGCCTACCGCTATCCTGCCGTCCACTAACTAAAAGGTCGTTAAGCCATTGCCGTCCACTAACTAAAAGGTCGTTAAGCCATTGCCGTCCACTAACTAAAAGGTCGTTAAGCCATAGGGGCTGTGTATGGCTTAACGTCCTATGCATTATTGTGAAGAAAAGGATCGGTAAAAATTATATGGTTTTGCTGTCTGACATTCTCAGTACATTTAGAAGCTCAGTTAGTGGCTTTAGACTATCATGAGATATATCATATATGTATATGATCATCTCATCATCATATCATAGCTGACGAATGTATACTCGTAATGTTCCTATGCCTGCCTATGCTCTGCCTGTCCCTTACGTGATAGTCACAAATATTCAAATATGGCTATACAAACTTTTCCATATAGCAGTGAGTAACACTCTCGACGAAGACTTACCTGAAGGGTTAACCATGAAGATGAGAGCATTGCCAAGGATGGGAAGTGCTGGAGGACCTGGCACCTTCACTGCCAGCTCCAGCATCCTTCTATGGGTCCATCTCCAATACTGCCAATATCCTAACCCCGCTGCTACCACTGTCATAATGAATGTATACCATGACATGGTTTCTGGAAGAAGAGATGCTGATAGAGTTTATGATTTTTAAGTATTCATAGGGTTATTTTTCCATAGCCCAGTACAAATATATCGAATACAAAATACATCGAATTATTATCGAAAGTCTGTGAGATCTTGGCCCTGATTCTGAGCCGTCGGAATGCTCCCGAATCGTAAACGTTAACAAATCTTAGTAGGACGTATTTTTACGGCTTATGTTATTTAATGTTAGAAAATATTCTAACATATAGAAAATTAAAAACTGATTAATTTAAGATTTTTTCCTACAACCATTTATTTCTTTAACAATATGTTTTTTAACTTTAATTATACTGATATTTCGGGCCGAAAATTTTCCGACAGCTCAGAATCAGGGGGCTTGTACTGAAACTCACGAATTGGTCTCAAAAAATAAATAGGTAATTTGGGCCAAATGATGATGATGATACCTAATTCAATTTTAGCACAAATATCTAGTCTCATTTTCAGTCTTTAGGATTTGCCTTTGTTGCCAACCCTATAATTTATGCTTCACTTATCAACACAGAACATTGAATAAACCTATCTCTGTTCTGTGATTATCAAGTTATTATTCTTTAATAGGTGCGTGGTAGGTGATAGCTACCCACACTGCCCATTATGACGTTACTATATAGTAGTAAATACCTAATAATAATTGTATGCTTAGGTACTTACTTGAATAGAGAGCACTGCGTTGATAATATCTGTAGGACTTCTGTAGGTTTACACAAAAGTTTATAGGTTAAAGTCGCCTAATATCGGCCACTGCCTAATATCGGCCATTCACACACTTTTTGAAATGATTTTTAAAATCTGTACTATAGAAGCCTAATTTTCGTGCGAAATGATACCTTATTTCATTGAGCAAGAGGCTATTAAATATGGCTGCCATCAAAAGTCGCTTGGACTTTCAGTGAAAAAATGTTTGTAGTCCTGTACGAAAACCCGAATTTCGAGACATTTCGTAGTCAGATTCACGGAATCAGCTATATCTATGGGTGGCAAGTAAGTTTTATACATTCAATTAAATTTTACATTTCGGGCCCAAAGGCACCTAGCATTTGGGATGACAATTAATTGAGTATAAGTTTCATTGTACAAATGCTAAGTAATACAAATTAAATAAAACTGGTTTAAAAGTAAGATTTAGACCCAACTTTGCGATTTTTTTTTATCGAGAAAAATGTCATAATTCGAAAATCGGAGCCCAAAGGCACCTCGACCATAGAGTGAAAAATGACATTATATATTTTTTTTAAATTGTAATCAGTGCTTGTACAAATAAAACCGGATATAGTAGTTTAGGAAAAGCTCGCCTTAGGTAAGTATACACCGCTTTTTATTTCATTTACAGAGAATACAAATCGTAATTTAATCGTTCTTTATGAAAACAAACAAATAATGAACAGATTTGTTATTAAAAAATATATAATTATGTAATTTTACCTACGAGCAGTTAAATTAATTAATGTGATTAATAATAGGTACTTATGTCGAACATTTAATTGCATTAGATACGACTTTGCTTTAGCTTTAAAATTTAGAATGCACAATCACAAACTTACCTATCCTCTAAATAAAAAGTGTAGGTACCTATCTTGTTTAATATAATCTACTAGGTACATACTAGGGACATAGCATGACAGAGGCTGTTACGACAGAACTAGATCAGATGGATTTTCCCAATTTCCTCCTCGTGTCAACTTAAATGGTTTGATGGAAACTAGAATTCACTTCATAATTTATTTTCTGCACGAGAAGTCTTGTCACACATTCAACAACTTGTTATACTTAGATGATTGCCCCAATTTTTATTAAGACCACTTTAATCCGCCACTTCGCACAGTGTCTTTTCTATTAATTTTAATTGAAAAAATAAATACACACACACACACTGAGTCCATCAACAGCCAACAAATCTAGTGATCTAGAAACTAGATACGATTATAAAATTCCACGATAGCTAAGAAACCTCCGGTTTCCTCCGTAAGGTAACTGCACAATGTCAAATGAATTAATGCATATTATTATCCAACGTATGGTTGTTTTATAAGGTAAACGTTGTCTTTTACTGGTTAGTAGCTATGCCCCGCTGTTTCATCTTTGATTTGTCGTGAGAATGCTTTGAGTAGAGCCCAAATATGTGTCGAAAGTTCGAATATCACCGCGGAACGGAGCCAAAGGAGTTGACCTTTTAACAATAATATTATAATAATAATAATATTCTACCACATTCACACAGCGCCATCTAGTCCCAAAGTAAGCAATTATATTTGATTGTGTTATGGATACTAAACAACTGATATACTACTTAAATACATTTTTTTTTTGTAAATACATACATATTATAGATAAATTACACCCAGACACAGAACAAACCTTTATGCTCATCACACAAAGATTTGTCCTGGGTGGGGATCGAACCCACGACCTCCGGCTTAGCAGTCAGGGTCACTAACCACTAGACCAACAGGCCAGTCGAACTGTGAAAATAAAAACAAAACTGAACACTTGTAATGTTCGGTTTTGTTTATATTTTTTTATATTCATTGGAGGTTTTTGTGTGTTTTATAATCTGATGACTGATTTTGTGTTAATTTAATACGCTGAGATGCCCCCTGATTCTGAGCTGTCGAAAAATTTTCTGCCGGAAATGTCAGTTTAATTAAAGTTAAAAAACATAATGTTAAAGAAATAGATGATTGCAGAAAAAAATCTTAAGTAAATTAATCAGTTTTTAATTTTCTATACGGTAGACTATTTTTGAACATTATATAACTTAAGTCGTAAAAATACGTCGTACTAAGATTCGAAAAAGTTTACGATCCGAGAGCAATCCGACGAGTCAGAATCAGGGGGCTGATCACAAATTTCTCTAACAGCTCCATAATTTTTCAGAAAAACTTCCTAGCAAGATATGGAAAACAAGACTATAAGTAAATAGTACATTATGATATAAGTGCGGTAAATTGATAATTACAGCCGAGGCGATATTGCTAGCCCGAGCCGCAGGCGAGGGCTACAAGAAAGTGAAGGCTGTAATTATCAAACCGCACGAATGTCATACGACGTTTTATAACATATTTGCGAGGAAATAAATAAAATTCGGACTTTCTTAGAAAAAAACAAATACAGCGAAAAGAAAAAGAGCGCGGAATAATTTTTACTTGTCACAAATTATCGATGCGCGCGCATCAGCGCTTTTTTTTAAGGCAAAAACACAAAAACAGCCAGTATTACTAATAAAGTAAATTAATATTTTTGTGTTTTATTACAGATAAATGGTTGTAATTTATGGTCTAAATTAATTAACTTAAAGAATTAAATCTTTATTTTATATATTATACCTATCATAATATATTTTATCTCCCAAAGTTAATTTTATTTATAAAATGTTGACCACTTTTCTGACATAAAAACTCTTTGCTAAGATTTAAAAAATTAGGTACCTACCGTTCGTTACGTACGGAGCCCCTTGATTATTAGTATGTGAGCCTGAGAAGCCGTGCAATTTACTTTACATTACCGCACTAGTGCGTAATGAGATACATTACAACACTGAAATTGGTGAAATAAGAGACCCTTTACGAGCAAATATGTTATAAAAAATATTACTTAGGTATTTAAATACCTACATAAATCTCTAATTTAGTAGACAGATACATTTGAAATATTATTTTCTATAAATTTTAGTTTGCATTCCTTCACCTTCCTTTTTTTCTTTCTTCCTTGTAGTAGCTATAGAGCTACTACAGTACTCAATCAAGCAAGTGCTTCTATTTCACTTTCTCTGATGTCTTAATTCCTATTTCAAGATAATGCTCTAATCCGGTTTTTCCCAACCTGTTGTCCTAGGACCCTTTTGAAACTATTTCAGGGGTTCCACAGATAGCAGGAGCCCTGTACTTACATGCTAATTTAGCACTGCATAGAAAATTGACGCTAGGATTCGAGTCCGCACTTGAGAAAAGGTTGGGAAACACTGACTCTGATCTATAATGAAGTACTTATGCTGTGTATTTATGTAAAGTGAAGGTGATATACACCATCTTAAGGGTATAAATACTTGTGAAAAACAATTAAAAACCTTTTTTTTAAGATGAGAAATGCAGTTTACCGTACCATTTTGAAAACTGGACAGGTTTGTGGGGTTCGCGCTGGCTTGAAAATGGTGCATACCCACTAAAACCACACTGCGGACCAGCCCCCTGATTCTGAGCTGTCGGAATATTTTCGGCCAGAACTGTCAGTTTATTTAAAGTTAAAAAACAGAATGTTAAAAAAATAGATGGATGTTGAAAAAAATCCTATATTAATCAGTTTTTAATTTTCTATACGGTAAACTAATTTCTAATACTTAATAACTTAAGCTGTAAAAATACATCGTTCTAAGATTCGAAAAAGTTTACGATCCGGGAGCAATCCGATGAGTCAGAATCAGGGCCCAGGTGGGCCGCTGGAACCTGGTTTGACCTCAGTGACTCACCCAGGAAACAATAGGTACCCAAACCTGAATTTCTGAACGAACAAGACAGTTTTCTTTGTTCTAGTTGCCATAAGATGAATCATATTGGTTGCAAATATAATAGCTAATACTAATACCCAATGTCATCCAACATAATAAATGTTATTTTTTAATTGGAAAATAATAAGTACTTGTACTTAAATAATAAGTTATACTTAATTATAGGATTAACTAGATACTGGCTTTGATTAAAAAAATTATAAGAACTAGTCTAACTTCGATTTAGGGTTCCGTAACTCAAAAGGAAAGTTTGTCCGTCTGTATGTCTGTCCGTCAGTGAAGAATATTTTTCACAAAAACGCGTAGAAATATCTAGCTGAAATTAATATCAAATACTGACGTTATATCAAGATGGTGCACCTGTCTACCTTTACGTGAACATTTATTCAAACTTATAGTTATCCCGTTACCTATAAATATCTTACATTGCAATAACAAAAAAAATTGCTTCTGTACGGAACCCTCAGCGCGCGAGTCCGACTCGCACTTGTCGGTTGTTTCTTTGTTTAATATAAACTGGATGCTGCAATACTCATTTAATTTAAGTCAGCAAACTAGTTCAAAACCTGTCATTGTGCAAGTTTTTCAAGAAAATTTGACGTGGATGAGTAATAAAAACACACGAAGTCAAGATTTTGGCATAAAAACTTCGTAAAAAAAAATTAATTTTCAACATCATTGTGTAAAAAAGTAAATTTTATGTACTTACCCCATAAGTACCTACATCATTATATTACGTATGTAGGTATGTACGTACTGGACTAGAAAACGTGAAAGTTCATAATATTGGTAGGTACCTACTATTATACGGCTCTACCTTGACCATTTTTGTATCTATGCATTTCTGGATTACTATCAGAATGATTTTCTAGTTTCGTCCTTTTTAGATCCCTTTTTTTACGTAGGTAATCAAGTTGTTTTTTAATCTTTTTTTTTCTAGTAAGATTACTTTATTTACAGAAAATTATAATATTAAACTAAATTTAAAAATAATATTTACAAATAAAAACTAACTAAATGTATCATTAAAATAAAAAAGGGGGAGGAAATTACAAATTAAAATATGGCATCATAAAATTCCTCCGCATCGTTGCCATTGTCTGTAGGAAAAGTGCCCAACAGACTGGCAAAATTGCCACGCTGGATGGCAATGCTTATTCTTATAAGTAAGTAAGTATATTTTAATTAATTTCTCTTGAGGAGGCCTATGTCCAGCAGTGGCCTTTCTGCAGCTGATATGATCAATGATGATGTTTTAATTAAGAATCAAAAATATTTCGGTGATCGGTGGCTTATATTAATTATCATCGTAACTGGAATATGATAATGAATATTTATCAATTACTAGCTGACCCAGCAGATTTCGTACTATCTCAATCGATAAATAAAATACCTAAACTTTTGTATAAAATAATCTTAAAACAAACAAAACGAATCCGTATTTATTAAAAATAAGGATTTTTTTGAATAAAGCATAAAGTTTTATTATTATTTTCGACACATCACGTTGCTTACTTACAAAACAGAGTTTTACCTACATTTCTTAGACAACAGTGAGTGATTATAATTTAATATGAACTTTATTGAATAGCAATAAAGTTCAAAAAAACGTTTATATGGAAAAAAGAAAAGGGCTGTTTTTAGGGTTTTCCCAGCAATTATTCGAATTTTTCTCACTTTTTAAACCTTCCCTAGACCTCCAACAACATTTCAAGACCAAAATAAGATAAATCCGTTCAGCCGTTCTCGAGTTTTAGCGAGACTAACGAACAGCAATTGATTTTATTATATATAGAAGATGTAATTATGTAAGTATACTAAACAGTTGTAGGTGTTGAGGAAAGACCTTCGTTAAAAAAAAATTGTGAATTCTGAAAACCCTAATAAAATAAGGAATTAACCGTTCAGGTCACGGTTATGCTACAATTATTGTCCTTCTGTCCAGTAGCTGTTATTCTCAAGATTATTATCATAATAGCCAATCAAACTACGTGACCAAGCACTATTCCGATTACGCAATTTACACGACTCAGTTTATCTCAATAAACAAGTAAATTAAATCATATACAGGTATGCGCTAGTGTAATAATACGTGAGCACATTCACTCACGCTTTGATTTTTTGGTAAAATATTTTCTTTAATTTTATTTTAGATACATAATGAAATATAATTATTTTCTGTGGTGTTTCAAACTTCCCGCCTTAACGGGTTTAGAAAAGACGATTTATTCGTGTAGAAGTTTTTATAGTAGTGATTGTCACTTTATCAGACATAATTATTAAAAAAATATATACCTACATAAGTTAATATAATTCATCATCATCATATCAGCCTAACGACGTCCACTGCTGAACATAGGCCAATAATATAATTCACATAATTTATTCTTATTTTTAAACGACTTCATTTATTATCATAATATATTCTTTATTGTACACCACGTAAACATTAAATACAGATATAGAAAAAGGGTACAAAATGTAGGCACTTACATATAATTTACAAATTATAAATATAAAAACGAAACGTAGCTACGTTACGTTACATCAAGAAAACGTTATTAAATTTTTTATAGATGCTTGCTACCATTACTTACCTGCGGTAGCGCGCGGATCCTAGGTCTATGACTTACATAGATATTAAACAGAAACACACACTAAATATATTATTTCAAAAAAAAATCGAGATCTGTGAGAAACAAAAGCTGCAGGATTTTTGTCGACCGTCAAGAACGTCATTCTTTTGAAGTTTGAAGGTTTTTTCAACGTAAACCAGTTTGAATTTTTTCAGTTGTAACTTGTAATCGGTTTACAAATTGTTTTGTCAACCAAGGTTTGTCGCGTTATTACTACAAAATACATATAATAATTTATATAAACACAGTGCCTAAATAGACGCACATATTTACAAGGTAAATACTTAGGGACCACATTTTATTCCTAGTAAACGTAATAAAATTTGGTGAAGATGACTCATTTCTAACAACTTTAACCGGTCTTGTTTGAATATGCAGTTATTATGCCAAAGCTTAGTGATTTATATTGTCATTCTCAGCAACTTCGATTGCCCTGTGATATATAAGTGCTTAAACATATTTTATAAACTTAAGATCTTTCGAAGAGGTTGGTTAACGTTTTTTCCTTAGCGTTCTTTACTCGCTTGATACACAAACTTCTTAGTAGACAGCGTACAAAGGAGACGGATATAGCACAAAACTTATTTCAATTTTTTTTTCTATATAGATGCCGACGGTGTACACATTCTCACGTAGTGATAATGAGATCCAACAAGAATTGTTGCGAGTGTTCAGTTCTGGGCGCGGAACGGCCAGGGAACAATGGAGTATGCAAGCAGAGCTGTTAGTAGAGCCGGTTGGGTGGGACGCACTCTGGAAACTTTCCAAAGATTTCTGTAAAAAGTTTGGTAAGTATTTAAACTAAGTTACAAATGTTTTGATTGAGCTGTAATTTACTAACTTCTGTGCTCAATCTTAACCAGTGACCCTGACTGCTAAGCCGGAGGTCGTGGGTTCGATCTCCACCCAGGACAAATCTTTGTGTGATGAGCATAAAGGTTTGTTATGTGTCTGGGTGTAATTTATCTATAATAAGTATGTATTATAGTAGGCTAAATTCCCTCCACATTCTTTAGAGGCGACCCGTGCCCAGCAGTGGGACATTTATGGGTTTAGATGATGATGTATGTATTTACAAAAAAAAATGTATTTAAGTAGTATATCAGTTGTTTATAATTGCTTACTTTGGGACTAGATGACGCTGTGTGAATGTGGTAAAAAATTAAAAAAAATATATTTTTTTCCAGATGTAAGGTTCCCCTGCATAGCCTACATCAGTGTCACCTCAGTAGACTTTGAGAACCTATCCGCATGTGTTGATGTGTTAAGTGTACAACATGAATCCGTGTCATTACCAGAGAATGTTGTTGATGTGCCGTTAATAGAGCTCTGGCCAACAACCAAACAGAGGGAACAATGTATCAATGTGGCTACTACTGCAGAGTTTATTGATTTGTTAAGGTATGATTTTATTCCATGTTTTTAAAGTATAGCTACTTGTCAATTTTGCTAAAAAATTTAGCTATCAAGTACACTGTATTAAATCTATTTGTTCAAAACTTAAATATGATTTATATGATTAATAAAATTAAATCTATAAATTCAAATTAGGAACCACCATTATGGCAATTCACTTTAATTATTAACATTGGCTTGGACGGCTATAATTAAAATCTCTAAGTTTTAGCCCCTATAAATAGGTAAAAATTGTCATTAAAAGATGAGCATAGAATAAAAAATAAAAAAAAAATCTGATATTTTTGGTAACCAAACTCAATACAAAATATGAAATTGTGTTTACAGGTTCTACTATAACGACATATGGATGCCATGGGATGATGCAGACGACAAGGTCTTACTCCCCAACACAATAGAAGAACGCATGCAACTCTGGTCTGACATGCACAATGGTACAATACCCAACTGTGTTGGTCGTTCTATCACATTGTTAAGAAACAGTGCAATAGATGCACATGAGAAGCTGAGGCAATTAGACTCTTCACTTTGTGAGGGAGATCTTGCTAATGATGACGGTAAGTGTATTTTATTTATTACGGTAATTACTTACCATCAGGCAGGCTGTGCGTCTCTATGCCACCGTTGTGGTATAAAAAAGAATAAAAATTATTACTATACTAGCCGTTGGCTAGAATTTTGCGCCTGTAGATCTTTATTTAACCACTACTTAGCTCCTATTGGTCATAGTGTGATGTTATATAGCCTTATAGCCTTCCTCAATTAATGGGCTATACAACACTAAAAGATTTTTCTAATTGAATCAGTAGTTCCTAAGATTTGCGTGTTCATCTGACCAAACAGCCCAATGACGTCCTCTGTTGAACATAGATGTCATCTAATATCAATAAAAAAAAATTTTTTTTTTTTGACTTCATATTTCATCATAAACATTTGCAGACTCTCTTCTACCACCAAACTACATATCTCTGTGTGCGGAGATGAACGCTCGGCTCGACGGGCTCATGTCTAAATGGACGCTATACGAAAACTCACTCATTAGAGAACAATATCTTACTAAAATGAAGAACAAATGGCAAAAGAATCGGAGTAAAAAAAACGTAAGTGCCACTTTACTTTATTTAAATTACTAGCTGTGACTCATGGATCTGTGATTGGCCACTCAACTCAGCTTGTAATGGAGATAGTAGAGTGATGATTTATAGCCTTTTGTCTTCCTCGATAAATAGGCTATGTAACACTAAAAGAATTCGCATGCTTAATGGAAAATTTACCCATTGGTAGATAGGTCAGAATTGAGGTACGTAGAGAAACAGGTTTCTGTTAGCACCATCCAGTCCAGTATATGTACCATACATTACAAATACAAGCATCAATGATTAATTATATCAGTGTTAATTGTATGCTTCGACAAGTAGGATGAGTCCTCAAGCAAGATCTTCTTTTGCGATTCCCCAAACAAATACTTAATTTTACTTAGGTCAGTATTCCATTAAGCATGCAAATTGTTCTATTCAAACCGATAAGTAGGTCCTGAGATTGTGTTCCCCCAAATAAACCAACTATAAATTCTTGAACTTTTTATTATTAGTCCAACCAATCCAATTGTGTCATACATTTATATGTATGACACAATTGGATTGGTTTAAATATCATGCCAAATTTTTTTTTTAAGTCATATCTTCTATCAGCCTTGGCTATAAGCTGTGTTTTGGGATATTCAAATTTTAGTTTGACTTTCAGTAAAGACATCTACTCATGCTTGGACCATATCAATTCATATGGCCAGTATGTATTTACGTTTCAGCCTTTTTGTGTAGCTACGCGTTGTTAGCTGCCCAGCTAACAACGCGTAGCCAGCGTATTTGAGTGATTTTTGAGTCTCCCTTGGTATTTCTCCGTAGATTTATGGATATCCTCCTTCACTGTACTCGGCGCTCGGAGTATTGTTGTACTGAGATGTTAGTTACGATCATAGGTCGAGGTTAAGCAACACTCGGCAAGGTCAGTCCATGATGGGTGACCGTTTGTGGCAATTTCATTCTCGAGTGTCTCCATGCTTCGGAAAGCATGTAAAGCCGTTGGTCCCGGTTATCACTTAATGTGGTAGTCGTTAAGTCAAGTTGGAAGCATTCTGAGCGACTTGATAAATTCCAAGACAAGGGTCTGCTTCAAGCCCACACTATAAGAAGAAGAAGACTGTACTCATCTCAAGATGTTGGTATATTTCGGTGTTAGTAATGAACCATGGGATATGGGGTTTTGCATTCGCTGTAGTATTAAAATGTTGGAGTTGCTAGCACTGCCCCATACTTGTACGCCATACATCCAAATAGGCTTAAGTATACTCTTGTAGATGACTAGTTTATTGTCTACAGACAGCTTACTATTTCTGCTCAGAATTCATGACAGATTGTTGTATCAGATTTTGAGTTCCTGCTTCTTGGTTGTGATGTGCTATTTCCATGTTAAGCGTCGATTCAGATGAAGTCCAAGATATCGTACCGTGTCTTGATGAAGGGGTGTGGAAGGGACAGTTCTCTTTACACAGCGTAAAAGTGACATGGACAGATTTTGAGGCGCTTGCCTTGAATCATGTACAATGAAACTGCTATTCATTTAGAAGGGTAGTCTCGTAATAAAACTTGCCTGGATCTCTTCGGTTAACAACATGCAAGTTCAACATGCATCATTTCAACCCATAAACGTCCCACTGCTGGGCACAGATCTCCTCCAAAGAATGTGGAGGGAATTTAGCCTACTATACCGCGCTAACCAGACGGGTTGGTATAGGGTTTGTTTCGAATTTTCCTTCTCTTGCTGTGCTCTTGTCTGCATAAGGTACTACCTCAGTCAACTTTTACGACACGAGTTGAGATGGGGTAGTGACATTTGTATTCTTAACATGAACATTGAACATTAATTAATAATATTTTATCTTGGAGCAGAAATTGATGTATAATCTTTGTAAACAAATCACTGTAATTTTTATTAATTTAATTGATTTTATAGAAACATGTTATTATTTATGATATATTCAATTCACTACGAGTATTCAATTCTAAATAACAATAAAACATTCATAATCTTATAGGTAATCGCACTGTGGCGCGGCGGCTCAATATTCGAGTTCGACGACATCTCCAAGTTCCTCCGCGCCCGTCTCACTACCGAGTACAATCTGACGATGCTGACGACGGCAGAAGACGCCCTGGTGATGGAGCCTGAGGAGCTGGTCGTGTGCAGCAAGGAGTACGAGCTACCTGAGATGCCATTGTCAATGATCAGCATCTGTAGCTTTAATGGTAAGACTTTCAACGTCAAACAGACATTTCACTTTTATATATTTGTATAGATGTAGTAAGGCAAGGCAAAAAAGCGATGGTGGCTAAATGGATAAGGGACCGGCGTGCAAATCACACGGTCCGAGTTCGATCCCGACCGGCAGTATCAATGTGGAATTTATAAGTACTAGTCAAGTGACTTACCATCTTCTAACGGTGAAGGAAAACATCGTCAGGAAACACACAAACCCTAGAAGAAATTCTGTGAGTATGTCTGATCCACCAACCCACACTAGGCCAGCGTGAGTGGATTATGGGCTAAACCCTCTCAGCTCTCTAGTTGGAGGAGAAAAGACCCGAGCCCAGCAGTGGGACTTAATGGGTTGCTGATGATGATGATATTTGTAATGATTACAGCATCCATATAATAATATATTCTACCACATTCACACAGCGCCATCTAGTCCCAAAGTAAGCAATTATATTTGCTTGTGTTATGGGTACTAAACAACTGATATACTACTTAAATACATTTTTTTTTTGTAAATACATATTTATTATAGATAAATTACACCCAGACACAGAACAAACCTTTATGCTCATCACACAAAGATTTGTCATGGGTGGGGATCGAACCCACGGCCTCCGGCTTTGCAGTCAGCGTCACTAACCACTAGACCAACAGGCCAGTTAAAATATATTACAATACATTGTTTATTACAATTTGCAGGTTCAATACTAAAAGCGTCAGACATGCGATCCTGCCTACTAATGTTGAGTGAAGACTGTCGCCTACGGGACCTCACACTGCAGTGTACAGAGGTCAACACAGTGATTTTGATGAAATCGGGAACATTGCACATAGAACACTGTACTATAGTTGACGATTCTACTAGTACACAGGTAACATAAAACTTTGTTCCACCCCCTTTGTAGGAATTTGTGACTAAGGGTGATTTTCAACCAGAGATGTACATGGCTTCAGTGTTTGATATCCATCAAACATAGTCATAATCTTTATTTCATATAGATCAAATCCATGATACTTATGAACGTCATACAAAGGTGTCAGCAAATTGAGGCCATGAGAGCCAGTGGCCTAATTTTATTTACATCAGTTTTATAAAAAATGAGTATTGAAAAAATTGCAGTTAGCCAACTCTGGCTCACATGGCCTCAGAGGCCATAGAACCAGAGTGGCCTTACTGCAATTTTTGGCTGGCTCTCATCTGGCAAGGCCTCCATTTGCCTAAGGCCAGTTCACTGACAAGGTTGAGCTCTGAAAAGAACTTGGCAAGAAACTTGAGAGAAAAAGAAATGGAACAAAACCAGAAAGCTGTATCTAATGATACATACATACATATACATATAGATCACGCCTCTTTCCCAACAGAGGGGTAGGCAGAGACCATTTCCTTCCACTTGCTACGATACTGACATACATCTTTGGCTTCTTCAACATTCAACAGCCTTTTCATGTATTCTCGCCGGTTGAGGGTACTCCTGATCTGTCCCTTATTTAGAACGTCACGTATTTGGTCATGGTACGTTCTTCTATCGATCTATCTAAGGATTATGAAACGAAAACCAAGATTCCACCGTAAATTCGTCAACTGCACAAAGTTATATGCCAAAATCTGCACGATATTTCTGGATAAAAGTTGACCAAGCCGACTATGCGAGTATCTTCAATCCTACAAAAGATCGCACCATGGTGAAATAGCCTCTATACTTCTATAGATTTGTATTTAGTCAATAAAGTTAGAGAGGGCCATTCCATGCTAACTTCAGTAGGTAATATAAATGTTTTTTTTTTTAATTTCAGTGTGATTTCGCGCAAGGAATAGTCGCGATGTCAGGGGCGAAGATACTCATAGAGGATTGCACATTTAACAACTTTTATTCTGGAATTGTTGTTCACAAAGGTGCTCAGGTAAGCTATCTTTTTAATAATCATGTAATCTTACAAACTCTGTGACTTAAAACTGTGTAGATTATAACTACATAGTATATAAAACAAAGTCGCTTTCTCTGTCCCTATATCCCTATGTATGCTTAAATCTTTAAAACTACGGAACGGATTTTGATGCGGTTTTTTTTAATAAATAGAGTGATTCAAGAGGCAGGTTTATAGGTATTAAATACATACCACGCGGGCGAAGCAGCGGGAGGAAGCTAGTATAATATAAAATAACATAACATAGTATCACGCCTTTTTCCCCGAAGGGGTAGGCAGTGGTGTTTCACACCCACATTTCGCCAGCTATGTTTGGTCCCATAAAATAGGGGGCGAGCCTATTGTCATCTACCGGGAACATTTGTTAACCAAACTCCGGAACTCATGAGAGAAAAGCCCAATACCATTTTCACACGACCCGGGAATCGAACCCAGGACCTCTTGCACAGCAGTCGTATGCACTTCCCGCTGCCACTGAGGCAGTTATATAATATAAAATTTATTTACCACAGGTGGAGCTTAGAAACTGTACAATCAAGAACTGCGGTGTTGGTATACAAATGTACACAGGTTCACATGTTGAACTAAATAGCACTGTTATCTCCGACTGTACGGAACATAGCATACGGTGTGAGGTCGACAGAGGAGTTAGTGTGAAACACGCAGAGTGAGTACTAGAGATATTGTTTCTATGTTGTATGTTTAGCTAGGTTAAGTAAGGGAAGATTTACTATGCGAATCAAATAAAAATGGGATCGCACTTGACAGTATTTGCCGCAAACTCCAGTCAAATGTGCACATTTTTGTACAGCTAGCAGAAATAAAATATTTTAACAAAATATTTAAACCCTTAAAATTCAAATATCTCGAAAACTATTGAATTTCGGCCATACATATTCATATATCAGTTCATTTTGTTGCATTTTGTCCCACCTATCAGCCCCTGACGGATATACGTCGAATTATCAGTAACCCTGTATATATAATGTTCAATACACTTTTATAATTACTGCTCTTGTCTGCATCAGTTAGTTGCTTTTTACGACATGAGTTGAGATGGGGTAGTGACATTATGTATTCTTAATCCGTCGCTACACGGATAATTTGTGTGAATGTGTTAATATTATTATATTCAGAGATGCGATTTATTTGAAATACTTCTATTTAAAATGCAAATACAAAATGCAAAATACCTATTTTGTAGTTTGTATTTAAATGCCTTTTATTAAAAACCATTTTGTATTATATTTGAAATACCTTTCGAGATGTATTTTGCATTTTTAATATTTATTTCTAAATGCAAAATACTTTGTGATTAAGTTTAGCCAACATTACCAGTCAAACAAAATGAAATGAACTAATGACGCTGAATGCTAGCCATGCGCGCCCTTGTGATATGAAAATAATGTCTTTTACATTATTTTAAGAGGGTTCATACATTTTCAAGTTGCTCGCAAATAGGTTTTTAAATCACGCACACAGAGCCGAAACATGCACACTTCTCTAATGCTGTGTGGTACAACAATATAGCGCGTACTAATGAGTTTCGTATTTTCTAACCTCGTATTTTGTTAAAGTTGGATAGGACAAAATTTCAAATTAAATTAATCAATAATTTTATTAATTGTTATTAATCGTATTGTATTCTATAAACTATTTAAATACAATTTTATTAGAAAGAAAGAAAAATACAATTAATTTTATATAAGACTAACAATTAATTTCTCAATAATAACTGCGGCTGATATGATGATGAATGTGACTATTTAAGGTCAAAGTGGTGAAAATGTCCGCCATTTTGAACTTTCGACCAATGGGATCGTCAGATATCGATTTCGGTATCACTCAGACCAAAAACAACAAAGTTCAAGATGGTGGGCGTTTTTACTATTTTGACTTCAGAACTATGCCCAGTGACCAATGGGATAGTCAAATATCGATTTTGGTATCACTCAGCCCAAAAACAACAAAGTTCAAGATGTCGGTCATTTTTACAATTTTGACTTCAGAACTATGCCAAGTGACCAATGGGATCGTCAGATATCGATTTTAGAGTCCATCAGCCCAAAAACAACAAAGTTCAAGATGGCGGTCATTTTTACAATTTTGACTTCAGAACTATGCCAAGTGACCAATGGGATCGTCAGATATCGATTTTAGAGTCCATCAGCCCAAAAACAGCAAAGTTAATTTTTCTTTTTTTTGTTTTGAATTTGATCTTTAATAAAAAAAAATTCCATAACAAAGTATCAACTGGTATTGAACTCTTTTGAAATATACAAATATTACGTAAACATCGGACCGGGAGCGCGGGAAGCAAAGTGTTACGTCCTCTCTCTAGAAGGCCTCAGCCGGTACTGATTTCTCACGGCCTGTGCGCCGAAATATAAGGCGTTTTTAGGCTCTTTTCAAAAATCATTTTAAAATAATAACATAATAAATGATAACATCTTGCTTAATAATTAAATGTAAAAAAATCGACTTTTTAAACACATATAGTGTACCAAAATTCTAATCAAACTTGATCAAAGTTCAACGTTTTTAAGAATTTTAGTTTTTAAGTTTTAGTTATAAAAAAATGAATATTTCTAATATTTTTTCAATACACTAACTAAAGGACTATATGTAGACCTTAAAACAAGCTTTTTTTTCTATGCATTTCAATTACTTTAGTCCCTGGCGAATCAGAAAGTTTTCTTAAAACGCTGTGCGAAAGAACTGTTCTAACTAAAATACTAATAATAAATAGTCTGTTTTTCTTAATACACTTTTTAGACAAGAAAACTGTTGTCTATGTATGCCAAAAATTACTTCGCTACATATAAAGACATATTCTGTAGCGAACGTGGAAATCTCGTGATTTCATGAATTTCTGTATGAACCCTCTTAAGTGAGTATTATTATTATTAATAACATGACAGAATTTATTGGTACGCGTACTGATAAATATGACCAAAATGTCATGCATAAGGTGCCATGTTATTAGACTTTTTGTTCGGCTCAGCATTGTGTCTCTATTTGTCATGATAAATACCTAAAATAAATAAAAATATCTGAGATTTGGTCAAAAGGTATTTTATTTTGATAAAGTATTTTGAAAATATCTACCTATTTTGCATTTAGCATTTGAAATACAAAACGCAAAACTATTTGGTATTTTGCATTTGAAATAGTAAATCTGAATTTTTTTTTGCATTTTGTTTTTAAATGCTTATTTAAAACCATTTTGTACATCTCTGATTATATTATATCATTCTTTTACAGAGTGGAAGGCTTACAAGTGATGTCAAACTGCAAAATTGGTTCAGGCAACCTACTGAAAGAAGTTTTAATAGTTCAACAGGATGCTAGCATTATGTAAGGTTTTAGATTTTTATATATTTATAAATAAATATAGTATGTATATTATGTTTACTTACCCACCACTATGTAGGTAGTTAGTTTTAAACTTCTAGCCGCTAAAATCGGCAAATAAAATTGCACCCAATTTTATTAAATGAATCTGTTTTCTTTGTTGGTTTGTTGGCTACATGTTAATGACAAAACGTTAACATCGGAATTCCGTACTTTTCGCAGTAATGCTTTTCCAATTTGAATAATCTCATTGAGAATTACCTCATTTAATTTGCAATATGATAGAAATATTAAGATTATATTTATCTCAATGTATTTGCAAGTCGAACTATACCACACTGGCCAGACGGGTTGGTATAGGGTTTGTTTCGAATTTTCCTTTTCTCGCAGTGCTCTTGTCTGCATAAGGTTACGCCCTTAGTCGCCTTGTACGACACCCACGGGTTGAGATGGGGTAGTGACATTATGTATTCTTAATCTGTCACTACACGGATAGTGTAAATACACCACTTGTTATTATATAGTTATATTGGATAGTAAATAATATTTTACTTACGTCTTCTTATTTCATAAAGTGATGTTATGTCATAATAATAAATTGTGAATTTGATTGAGCAGCTTTAAGTATCGGGTAATAGTGCCTTTTTATGTTATCTTTTAAAGTTTAGTTTTAACTAGAATCTTTATTCAGTATGTTTTGATGTTTCAATAAAATATTATTAACACATTTTTTTGTTTTAGTTATATTGTTTTTTAATATCTTTATGTCTGTGTTAGTCCACTGTTGGACATAGTCCACACCAATTGCATGTCGCTGAACAAGATTTGCGGCTACTCTCATCCAGCGCTTGGTGTTGCTGACACTGGCTTGGTCCACCATCAGGGATTTTAATTTTGATAACACAGTTATTATTATTTTTTTATTAATATAATATTCTACCATATTCACACAGCGCCATCTAGTCCCAAAGTAAGCAATTATATTTGCTTGTGTTATGGGTACTAAACAACTGATACACTACTTAAATACATTTTTTTTTTGTAAATACATACTTATTATAGATAAATTACACCCAGACACAGAACAAACCTTTATGCTCGTCACCATCACCAATTATTATTATAATTGAATTATATTATGTTGTAATTAAGTTAGTCCTTGTTAAGTGTGCAAGGTTTCAAATATACTTAGTCTAACATTGAAATGAAAAATACAAGATTTTCTGAAACTGTTCATTTGTCACATTGAAATGAGTTGAACTTTTCTGGAGATTATGTAACATGCACTGACAAATAGACATCATGCTTATTAGTTTATTTTATAGATCATCCTATTTTCTTTTAGCCGTCAGCACCAACTTCTTGAGCTTGCCGTAAGCCACCTTTCCCGTAGATGTAAATAGTAATTCGTTCAGAAACACGACGCCGCCTCGGAGTCTGTGAGAATCTGACAGCTTACCTGAAAAAGACATAATATATACTAAGTAAAACTCTAAGCTGTGCTGTGTCCAGCATCAACCGTTGTTATGGACCAAGACTGGACTCGACCAATGAGATGGCAACGACCCGACAACTCGCTCATTATTGGTTTTATAACGCATCACTTTCCTCCTATTTCGTCAATTAACAGGCTATTTCTAGTGAAAAAGAATTTCCTAAAATTTTGGATATATTTTGAAAAAAATTGTGGAATATTTTTCTTCACAAAGAGCTAAATCCCACAGTCACAATTACGAATTTCAAAATACCGATTATCATAATTTCGAATGGTTCAAAATTCATTAATATTATTAATTATATTATTCATAACAACCCTGATTTTTCATTCACTATATTTAAAAAAATCTAAAACCTACTGTCTTGTAACGGAACCCACAACGAAATTAATCAAAAGTAAATAGAGGAGTTGGAAGGAAATAATTTACATACTGCTGAACATAGATCTCCTCAAGAGATTTCCAATAGGGCCGGTTGTATGCGGCCTGTATCCAGCGGGATCCTGCTATTCGGATCAAATCGTCTGTCCACCTCGTGGACTACATAATCCTAACTAAATCATATCTTAATATTTCTTTTATTGATGATTATCCCTTCTATTGATAAACGAAGAAACAGATTTTCCTGAAATTTTTCATAGAAAAATAGTTCAGAACCTGGGGAAGGAGTAAGGACAAAATATAAAAGGTAAGTCGGAGACAGAAATTACTGCTGCATAGGTAACACTTGTACAATACAGGTACATACTAGCAACCAAGTCCTTGATCTGTTGCGCGGTAACGTTAGACTCGATATTTCTGACGACACAAGCCACCGGGTGTTCCCCATTTTCATCATCAGGGATGCTCGTTACAGCCACGTACTGGACGCCAGGATGTCCACGAATCACAGCTTCGAGGTCCGATGGATATATCTGTATTAAGAAAAATATCGCGTTTAATTAGTAATTATATTTTTGAGCCGTTTGAGGTCGTAATTCATCATTAGGTAAATGGGTCCGAGTGCGCGGTCTTTGTCTAAAAACCTGGTGAAAAGACTTATCGACGCTTCACGTGACCAGAGGGCTGGCGTGTTTCTCGCTCAGAGAATTAGCATTGCCATGCCGCCAGCCTTCTGCACATGTTTCCAGTTGACAGTGATGCTGATGAGTACTGGGATGTAATTTAGTATGGTGTTTTGGTTCTGTATCGTTATGTGATATTTAAAACCGTAACCAATTGAATTTGTAACTACTATGGCGATTAAAAAGAGTGGCCTGAGTTTCTTGTCAAGTTCTTCTCAGAGCTCAACCTTGTCAGTGAACTGGCCGTAGGCAAATTTGCTGACATCTTTTATAGCTTTGTATACGTTCATTAGTTTCATGTATGTGATCTATATGAAATAAAGGATTTGACTATAAAGGGAAATAGAAAGAAAAAGGAAAATTTAGGGGACTGGGAGGAGGAATTGTGCCTGTTTCTGTTTCACTTACTGTATATCCACGATATTTAATGACCATGGAGCCTCGTTCCACGAAGAAGTAGTAGCCGTTCTCGTCCACGTACATAATATCGCCTGTTCTATACCAACCATCTTCTGTGAGCACTTTGGCTGTCTCCACCGGATTTTTGTAATATTCCTAACAAAATAGAAAAATATATAAGTACTGGCTGAGAAAAGATCCTTCTCAATGACTTTAAAATTTTTTAGAGCTGATGACTGAAACGCCTGCACCTATTTTAATAAAATATGAATATGAATCATCAAACACCGTCGCAAAAGCGGCCGATTCGTTTACGAGCATAGATACCACAAACAGACAAATGGATACGTCAAACGTATAACACTTTTTTTTCCGTTGGTGAAGGAAAATATACCTACTAAAACGAAAATATACCTACCCACTGCACTGGGTGGTAGCTGGTAGACTACTAAATTTTACCATAGATTATTTCATTTTTATCCGTTTAAACATTCGTGTAGTGTCGGATTAAGAATACATAATGTCACTACCCCATCACAACCCGTGGGTGTCGTAAAAGGTGACTAAGGGAGTAATGCAGACAAAAGCATTGCCAGAAAAGGAAAATTCGAAACAAACCCTATACCAACCCGTCTGGCCAGCGTGGTCTTTGGAGGAAACCTGTGATTAGCAGTGGGTCGTTTGTGGGTTGAAATGAGATACTTACGGAGAAACAGGTTCCTTTAGTCCACATTTCACCTGGCACATGAGGTTCCGTGATCTCTCTGCCACTATTTTGATCGACTAACTACAAATCAAGCAACTAGAAATTATTAAATTAAACTGGTGTAAATTAAATCTTAATATAATTATATCTATCAATAGATCAGGGCCGATAATTTTTTAGAGGAAATAAATCAGAACCGCATGAAAAAAAAAAGTAAGTAAATATCGTATTCACAGTTCAAAAGTGTTATAAGATTAAAAATGCCGCTGGACAATTTTGGACCTTACAGTTACACATAGAAGATGGAAGTTGCAGATTAGACGCATCTCAACTTATATCTGTTTTACGTTGGCAGTGGGATATAATGAAAGCAAGAGGAAAAATAACTTACGGGTGATTTGAGGTCGGAAACTGTATGGGGGTGGCCTTTTAAAGGTGAGAATCGGTTTATTGGACCATTAACAAAGAATACCTACTCACTTTGAAATTTTGCCATTTGTAAAGACGTTTCCCGCAATTCCCTTCAGGCCCTTTAGGATCTGATACTAATAGTATCAGGCACTCTGACTGGCCGTATGTTTGTTTTACAACTGCATTTGGACCCATTCTCTTCTGTAAGAAACAAAAAATATGTTTTTCCAACCCATGATTATTATAAAACAGTTTCGACTTAGCTCTGTTCGTGATCACATCAACTAAACGAAAGTAATTCTTCTTTATTCTACTCTAAGAATTCCAATTGATATCCTTTGGACTGCTGGAGCACGTATCTATGCTCCCTGTCTATACGGCGGTAAGCACGCATCCGTGCTCACGTGACCTATGTCATGTTTAAATCCATTTAGTAGTTCTGAGTGACCTAAACACTTTTTTGCAAAACAAAAAGGTTAAATCATTTTAAAAGATGGGTTTTATATTTCATGTTTGGTGTATGTAAAACCTGTTTTATAAAGGGATATTTATGAGCCACCTGCATCACTATACAATTATATAGGTATTCATCATCAGCCGCAGGACGTCCACTGCTGGACTTAGGCCTCCTCAAGAGATTTCCAATAGGGCTGGTTGTATGTGGCCTGCATCCAGCGGGATCCTGCTGTTCGGATCAGATCATTTGTCCACCTTGTGGGTGGACGTCCTACGCTGCATCATGCTTGAGGGTATTTGCCCATAATTAACACGCTGGGTAGGCGTGGTGGCAATCGCAGAGCGTAGCTTCGCAACAGGGATGCTGCTGCCCCTCCCTGCCCAATGGTATTTGAGCTACGCTAGTCTAGATGGGTATACCACCATATGTCGGTTCCGGTACCTTGGTTGCCTTTTACGACCCCTGGTGCAGAGGGATATACTGTTCTACTCCGCCGGCACCCCACGGTAAACGTAAGTATAACTCACATTATAATTTAAAAAAATTGTAATAATTAAAAATACCAAACCTGTAACTCCAAAATAGTATCCCTAAATAATGCGGATCCTGTCGTTAAGATTACTTCAAAGCAGGTAAAGTCACATTCTTTTTTGCTATTTACAAGGCCCGAGAGTATAGGAGGTGGAAACAAGGCGTCTACGGGCTGCAGAGTGAAAATATACAAATTAAATAACATAGTTATCTTTAGCATGTATGTATTATCATAAAGGAAACTTAGGTCTACAATTTATTATACACATTCTAAGTACTAAGTTTTCAGTAAAACTTTAAATAGTTAATAAGTTTTAAAGGAATTCTCTTCAATAATGGTAAGAAAGAATCCTTACAATACAACACAACGCAAACCATGAATCCGGGTAAGTACTAACTAGCGAAACGAATGGCACAGTCTTTGCTTTGGAGTCTGGGGTCCAGATTCATAGGCTGAGATCTATAGAGCGTACTTGGACTTTGCTCTGACTAAACTTTCGAGATAAGACAAAATCGGTATTTATAGTGCAAACTTTGACTTTATCCAAGCCCAAGCTAAGCAAAGTCAAAGTTCTCAAAATCGACGACTTACGAAAATCTTTGGCTATTAACTGTAAAAAATAATGGTGTACAAATGTCTATTATGTCTAAATAAACTTTGTCGCATAACATTCATTGAACATTGAACAGCTGTCATTAGCGATCCTTTACTCAATTTCTTTCATAACTTAATATTTATTACATTTAACCAATTTTAGACAACAAAATTTAAAAATAATCTAGTAATTTTAAGAAAACGGAGTTTTTGGACTATTATAAATTACAAAAAGTATTGCATCATTTGTTTTATCTTTTATTTTACAAAGAATTCAGCAGAAGATGATGCATGAAATGAAACATCAAACATCTACTCGTACGCGGGCTAAGCAATGACATTGTCTATAGATTCCACATCAATGCTTTAGCTGAGATTAGGCTGAGCAAAGTTTTGTTGGAGTGAAGTCTGAGCAAAGTCCAAGTACCTACGCTCTATAGATCTCAGCCATAGACCGCACTTAGAGTTTACTTTGAAGGAAAGTTCAACTTTTACTGGTTGAAAGTTGAACTTTCATAATATGAATGAAGTTTCATAATACTGTCAAACTCTTACTTTACTTTCCAAAACTTACCTAAAAAAGCATTTCGGCCTTCGAAGTTTATTTTGGGAAGTCTATTTTGCAAATTAAAGTCACGACTGTGAATTTGGCTCTCAGTCTCAAAGGTGGAGCAACGATGGTATTTCATATTTAAAAATAAAATAGTTTGTCTATCCCTAGATCTTGAAATACCTATCTTTATGCGAAATTAAAAGCCGTGCTACATGGTTATAAACTTGACTTCCACAGAGGTGCCCTTGGTGGATTCCAACCGTGTAGCTGTTGTAAACCAAATTTCATACAAACTACGTGGATGGCAACCAAGTTCCCACCAAGGTCACTGTTGGAACGCAAGTTTATAACCGTGTAGAACACCTTATTTATGATCGGTTGACTGGTTGAAGCTGCGTTTATATCTATAGGCACTGTACGTGTCTGACGTGGACAGTGTCAGACGCATGCCGTGTCAGACTCGTGCCGTGTCAGACCAGTGCCGTGTCAGACAAAATAATATTCTTCTATAGGTAGTATGTATTGACCATTTGATATCCACCGTAACGTGTCCGCGCAGCTAAAGAAAAAACAAACAAGTTCATATATTTACTGCCGTACTCAGCGACGTTATTTAACTTTAAAATTTATTTAGTAAAAATGTGTAGGTAATACTTAAGTCTATACGCCTAAAGACGATTATTCAATGAAAAAATTGTGTTAATGACAGATTACTGCTAATTGACGTCTCTGAGTTCGGCATAATCTACTTCAGGATAAGTTGGTACCTTATACTTATTAATCAGATCGATGAAATGCTCGCTTGTCATTGACGGATTTGACATGATATACGTATACTTCCATAAGAAGAAGTATGTTGTTAAAATGAAAGCTGATATCCATTGTACAGGTGATAGGTTAATGTAAGGCCGGAACGAAGACGTGAAATCATCTTTTAGGCTAAAAAAAACAATTAATGGAATTATATACTGATACATAAAAAAAATCATATATTATTATAGCCACATATTACAGCAAAAATCCTGAAAATAATGATATATACCTAATACGTTGTTGTAGTCCATTTTTTTTCCAAAGAATATGAGATTATCAGTTTTTTCTCGTCCTGTTAAATTTACTTTTTTCTATTACTATTTATTCCTTGGAGGCGTCGAATTATGTTTCTACGAAATCCTAATACACGTTGATTTATAACAAGACGCACACTCAGTGATCAAATAACGGCGCTCAAAATATTTAGGTAAAGCTCAAAAAGAGTTCGCTGCCGTGAGGTGTAAACGTCAAAAAGTTTTATTGCTTTAAAAGGGTTAGATAGTCGAAGTTTATAAAAGCAATTGTAATTTGTGTTAAATAAGACTGATTTTACAAAAACTATTTTCTGAAAAAGTAATTTCACATAATATCAGCGACACAGGACCGCTCGCGATGGCGTAAATTAGGTGAGGCCTATGTCCAGCAGTGGACGTCGTTGGGCTGATATGATGATGATATTGGCGACAGTTTTGAACGTTTTGTGTCTAGGGGGGAGACGCCGAATTTTACGCCAAATTTTTGTATATACAAAAATTATTATAATATAACCGTACCTGTCTTTTAATTCCTTTGACTTGATAAGAAGCGTCCTATGGTTGATGGCGGCAATCTTCAGTGCGCCTGTGGTGCCTCCTGTTCTCACCAGCCATGCGTACGTCTTGTCCAAATCAAATAACAAGGGCCTGCGCAAAATACCTCAAGTTTGTCTCTCGCATTGAAAAGTGACAATCAAAGCTGTTTACAACATAATCTTTAAATACATGCAGCTTATTCTAAGCAATTATGAAAAAAGCCTTTATCTAATTTAATCGTACCATAGAATTACGTACCTTCTTACTATTTCATAAAAGAACTTTAAAGAATCGAAAGAAGCAAGAAGTGTTTCTTTTTTAGAGCAGACTTATGTTGCCTTAACCAGGAGCTGTATTGATAAATCACTTTTAAAATCTGTCATTTAAATACTCACTCAAATTCTTCATCGTTGTTCCCATCATCATTTTCTTCAATGAATTTCTTCATGGAATATTCTTCATCATCAAAACAGATAAGTTTGGTGTCGAGCTCCAAATCTTTGATAAGTTGCAAGTAGTCCTCAAGACGTTCTTGTTGACAGAACGCAATTTTTGGCGCACATACCTCTAAATGAGGTTTTAATTCATCTGCAAATAAAAACACAGACTCAGTGACTCTTCTATGCAATGTAGTGTGATAAATGAATCACTGATGATTTAGATAGCTGACTTTAAAGAGTATAAAACCCAAGGTAGACTGATAGAGAATGCCTATGGCATTAATTCCGACCATGTACCAATGTGCATAAAGTTTTAAATAAATAAAGTAACTGAAGTGGCAAAAGACGGCCAATTGCGAGCTGAACTCGCAAGTCGCATATAGAGTACTGCTGATGTTTTATCAAAATCATTACATCATTGTACCTGTATTACCATCATTTCTACCCATAAACGTCCCACTGCTGGACACGGGTCTCCTCCAAAGAATGTGGAGGGAATTTAGCCCACGCTGTCCAGACGGGTTGGTACTTATAGGGTTTGTTTCGAATTTTCCTTTATTTGCAGTGCTCTTGTCTGCATAATGTTACTCCCTTAGTCGCCTTTTACGACACCCACGGGTTGAGATGGGGGAAAGTACTAACTATATTTTAGCGTAGGATCTACTCCAGCAACAGGCATGCCGTTCATGAGAGCTGCGTAGAACGGTATGCACAAGTCAAGATGGTTTGTACCGCCCAGCGCCAATACGTCACCAGGCTTCGTGCCCCAACGACGTAGGCATCGTGCCAACTGGACCAACCGGCGAAGAACTGACGCGTTCGTCTCACTCTGTCCAGTTACTGCGTGTATCTGTTAGATGGAGATAGAAACATTTTTACTGAAGGTGATAGATGTTGCTATAATTCTTGGAAAATAGGCACCTACTAATCACCTTTGGATTAGCAATCCTGAAGTCGTTAGTTTCGTGAAACAATGAATTAGCAATATTTCGTGTTTCGCCTCTTTATGATAAACTACCCTAAAAATTTACAAAAATCTTTCACGTAACGTCTCTTCCCACCTGTCAGGCTATCAATACAGCTAAGTTAAGTGAGGTGGATGCCGCGTTTTCAAGAGCCGAAATGACATTCTTCTGACTTATCATTCATAAGTCGACGAGAGTCGTTAAAGTTATACTCTTCTGTTATCAAAATTAATATTATTAATTAATTAAATTAATATAAATTACTGTTATAAAAAAATAATCTGTTTTATGAACAGGTAATACTAATACCCGAAACAAAACATCAGTTTTTGGGATCACCTCGTTTTAAAAATAGATACCTATCTCGTCCCATTAGAAGAATAATGTCTTATCTTCAGATAAAACAAAAATGAAATTATTATAAATTTGGTATTAAAAACCGTAAACTATCAATTGATCAAATTTGTATTTTGTAAAATACTGACTAAAGAATAAAATAAAAATTTATCAATCGATAGTTTACTGTTTTTAATGCCGAATTTTTTAATAATTTCATTTTTGTTTTATGTGAAGAAAAAACATTAGGTACTTAGTTATTCTTCTAATGGGAGGATCTATAGTAAGTATTTTAATAATACCTGATTAATGGTATCCGGATTCCGTCTCAAGGCGTCTCTAATCATGTGACCAATGTGGTAAGTTTCCTTGGTCGAATCAAATTGTTCCATATTGACTAACACTAGTTTCGATGACTAACTGTAAAAACTGTTTAGGCAAGTGACGCCAAATTTGAATTGAAAAGTAATTGAAACAAAATTAAGTAGGTAGGTTACCTAGCTATCGGCAGCAATTTCACTGACATTAAATTTCTTCCGATACATTTATTGTGATTAGGTTGAGGTAGGGCTTTCAATACTGGTATTAACGAATCACGTAATACCGGTATATGGTATTATACCAGATTTTTTCCGGTCCTTTTTCAGTTCAATTCAATATGATCCATGTCATCATCAAGGTATTATAAATATTTATGTATTTCAGTAAAATCAATTCAAACAAAAAGAAATTTAAAATTTTATTTACTTTGTATTTTTACCCAACTACCCAACTGTCAGGACGGGTATTGTTTTTCGCGCGTATCTTGTATGTTTGTAAATTTCTTTATTCCCATGAATCTTTCAAACGGCTAGATGGATTTTGACAAATAGGGTATCGTTAGATTCGTCTAGAAAACCCAAGTGTCCTTAGATAGGTTTTAAGAATAAAAAAACTTAAACTGCCGACTTTTGACGCCAAATTATAAGAAGTTCAATTTTTTTTTAACCAAACCTATCGAGTTTGGTATCAAAATAAAGAGAATCAAAAGGAGATTACATATATTCAAAAAGAGATTATACATAATTGAATAGTTCCAAATTGTAAGTAGTTCTTTTTTTTTATTAGCCAAACCTGTCGAGTAGAGTATCAAAATAAAGGGAATCAAATGGAGATTACAAATATGTACATAATTATGTTAGTATTTAAAATTAATTAGGTATAATGATATTACAATAATTGTATGGTCTTTTTAGTGCGTTGCCGTTGCTCTTTGTTGATTTTTTGCAGTCGGGTTATAAATTTTTTTTAATTATATCTACTTGTTAGTAAGAACGTTTATTATTTACGTATAATAATTGTTTATAAGACAATTTGCATACGAATGTTACTAAAGTAAACACAAAATGATTACTAGGCAAGCTAATTAACCAGTTTTTGAATTTCTTCCAAAAATCTTGACAAAATTGGTGCTCAATACCGCGATTACGTGATCCTGGTATTGAAAACATGAATACCGGCATTGATACCGGTATGTATACCATATACATATGAAAGCCTTGACTGAGGAAACTGTCTAAATTTTTTTTAATAGGATAGGTACCTACTTCGCGGCGACGGCTTCATTAATATTCGTATGATAAAGTAAAATAGCTCCCTGAGCATAGGTACGAGTACCAATATTATAGTAGATTTTCTAGTAGATCTTCAGCCTTTTCTTATTGCTATAACTACAGCAATAATGAAATACAGAAGCTAAAGCTAGCGGTGAAGAAAGAGCTTCATTAGATACCTATAACAAAATTAGTATATTATACAATACTAATAGTATAAAGCTGAAGAGTTTGTTTGGTTGAACACTAAGATCTAAGTAACTGGTCCGATTAGAAAAATTTTCATAGTGATGGATAGTCCATTTATCGAGAAAGATTATAGGCTAAGTATTTAAAACCACGCTACGACTAATACGAGCTGAGCAGTGGGCAAATAAATGTTGTAGGGATATTTATACATAGGTACTTACATATAATTTTTGTTTGTTATATTAAAAAACAACGCCACCAGTCGTTGTTTATTCAAACTAATTAAAATGATATAACTGAAGAAACATAAACATATTTACTTAAAACATAATCTAACTTCATCATACGATCTTCATCATTCGACTGGCCTGTTGGTCTAGTCATCTAGTGGTTAGTGACCTTGACTGCTAAGCCGGAGGTCGTGGGTTCGATCCCCACCCAGGACAAAACTTTGTGTGATGAGCATGATTGTTTGTTCTGTGTCTGGGTGTAGTTTATCTATAATATGTAAGTATTTACAAAAAAAAATGTATTTAAGTAGTAAGTATACCTATCAGTTGTTTAGTACCCATAACACAAGCAAATATAATTGCTTAATTTGGGTCTAGATGGCGCTGTGTGAATGTGGTGGAATATTATTATTATCATAATATATCAGCTCAACGACTTCCACTGCTGAACATAGACCTCACCCAATTTACGCCAATCTAACTAATAAAAACTAATTAACTAACCAATTAATCGTTGTTTAAACTAAATTACTTAAAAGAAATACTAAACAAAATGCTATTTAATTTACAAGTAACTGATAATTATTTTGTTTCTAAATTAACTTTATAAAGAGAAGCACATTCTAGTTCATCGTCATTTGCTAATGTTCGCGATCATAGGGAATTTGACAACAGTTTTAACAGTTACTCAACGAAAAAAGTGTCAGTCAAAATGCAACAATTTGATTAAATGAAGGAAACTTATCACATATGATTATGGATGCCTTTTCAGCCCCCTGATTCTGAGATGTCGGAAAATTTTCGGCCCGAAATGTCAGTGTAATTAAAGTTAAAAAACATATTGTTATAGAAATAAATGGTTGTAGAAAAAAACCTTAAATTAATCAGTTTTTCATTTTCTATACGTTAGACTATTTTTTAACATTAAATAACATAAGCCGTAAAAAAACTTCGTACTAAGATTCGTAAAAGTTTACGATCCGGGAGCAATCCGACGAGTCAGAATCAAGGGGCAGATGGAATCCAGATACTATTAATCAGGTATATTAAAATTCTATAATCTATAATATTATAAAGAGGTATCACGCAGAACTGATGGCTGATCGGGGCCTTGAATGGACACCACGCACCGGAAAGCGCAGCGTAGGACGTCCACCCACAAGGTGGACAGATAATCTGATCCGAACAGCAGGATCGTGCTGGATGCAGGTAGGGTTACCATATCTCAGGATTTATCCTGAGATTTCAGGAATTTTCGAATTTTCTCAGGATTGCGGCCGGATTTTGCAAATCTCATGATATCTCACGATTTTCAATAAAGCATTAAAAGTTAAACCAACTAAAATAATCTTTTTTTGGGTAACAATTGAACAGTTAAAATCTATATTTATTTATCTAAGTGAAACAAACTAAAAATAATATTCTTTTGGTAACAATTGCAGTTAATATCAATACTTATTTATCTAAGTAAATTGCGTGCAAGTTGCAACGCGTGAGCTAGAGCCGCAGTGTATAAAACGATAATAATACGGTTTTGAGAGAAAATTCTCAAACTGTATAAAATCTCAGGACTTTTCCACGGAGATCAGGCCTTTACTCCGGTCTTTTGATTTTTACATCTGGTAACCCTAGATGCAGGCCGCATACAACCGGTCCTATTGGAAGTCTCCTGAGGAGGCCTATGTCCAGCAGTGGACGTCCTATGACTGATATGATGATGATAAAGAGGTAAAATTTATGAGTTTGTGACGTTGTGGGGGGGGGGGGGCATAATCTGTAAAATAGCTAAAAACGCGGTGGGAATATTTAATATATTGGCACCATCAAGGATTCAAAATATTGTGAGCGTTGAAAAGCTCAATAAATACTTTAGTAGTTTGTTTTTATCTACATATAGATTTGAATAAAGTAAAAACAAACACACCGGTATATACAGGGTGTATACGACGATACGACATTAAATGACAAGGCAGCCAGTGTTAACCCTTATAAACATATTCTAATATAAATTATTTAAAAAAAAAGAGAAAAAAAAAAAAAAAACAAACCTACACATTATTTAAAGTTTTAAATTTAAGAATATAAAACTACACATTATTTTTCTATCATGACGTTTTCGACATGACGACGACAACAGTGCGGAACAGAGTAAGAGATAAGATAATATGAAAGAGTCAGAGATATTTAAATGAATTGAATGACGTAATGACAACATACGATCAACGTAAATACCTACAGGTTGTTTAAAACTGTGAACAACTGTGACATAAAGAAAGTACATTTGCGTCTAAACTATTGCAAATTTCTGTTTAATTTTTTTGGTATAGCCTTCTAACATCACATACTACACGTGGTTTCATTTAATGTCGTACCGTCGTATACACCCTGTATATGGACATTCTGGGATTTGGACATTTTGGGACATGGACATTCCGGGATATGGACGATTTGCACCCTCTGGACATTTTGGGATTTGGACATTATAAACCTAAAGGCTATGGATCAAATATGTGTCCTCATGTGAATGGTTCAAAGTTGGAAATTAATATACTAAAGATCGTGAGTTCTGCGTGTATTTCCATTTACGGGCCCCACGCCCTTCCCCAGTAATAGTACCCAAGCCGGGATAACTTCCTACCTACACTCTTGCCTAGCGTCCCACTGGTGGGGACGGTGGAGACCATTAGAAGTATTTTTTTCTTATATGTATTTTGATGCGCTGAATTCGAATCTGAAGTCGCTCGTCAACTCTAGAAAATTAGATTAAGAGTTTTTTTTTTTTTCTATAATATCTGAAAGCCCGTGTCTGCGTGGCCGTGTTGAGAAGATAGGTATAATGGATATATTCAAATGGATGAAAGATGGGTTAGTAAAAAACTGTACAGAAGAATATTTTTATGTCCGCATCGCTACGTCTCTGACATAAATCTGCAATTCGGATTCAGCGCATCGAAATCCACAACCCTACATGTATCTCTACATGTATGTCTGAATATTGCATTTTATTTTAAAAAAACAGTAAAGTTCTTATACTGGGATCAGGAAAATAGCTCTACCACTGTATCAGCCGTATCAATGATACGGGGCCCACGGGCAAAAGAGGCCCCTTAAATGTTATCCACAATGTCACTGACTGCCGTACTCAGAGACGTTACTTAAATTTAAAGTTTATTTAGTAAAAACGTGTAATACTTAAGTCTATACGCCTAAAGACGATTATTAAATGAAAAAAAAAAAACACAGATTAATCTCGTGCTTTGCGGAAGATAAAGACAAAAACGTGTATATTTAATTTGAATTGTTTGGCTAGCTCAATTTCTAGGAGGAAGTGATAACTTGAAATCAATAAATATCTAAGTATTTTAATTTAATGCAAGCATTTCTGTTTCTGAGTTCTTTTCATCAGATATCTCTACCCTTCATTTAGGCCCCCCCTAACTAATATTGGTACAGGGCCCCCTTCAAGGCACGCTACGCCACTTTATATAAATTATGTAGTTCATAACGTTTAGTTGTTTAGTTGTTTTAATATAGAGATAACCGCAATGTCAAATATATTGCTATTTTTTTAGAAGAAAACTAGTTTTGTAAGATAACAACATTATTTATTCGTGTCGCACGGCGAACTTATTTACTTTCTACCAATTAATATACCTATTTTGCAGTAGGTACAACTAAACTATAATAAAATACTAAATGTTTTTTATTTTTTTTCTAAACGGTGTACTATTATACATATTAAGTATTTATAATTTTTTATAAATTCATGACAACATTGAAAGACATCCTCCATAAAGATTAATTTATAAAAAATTGAAACGTCAAGACAGTCCTTCTAGATAATTTAATATATACATAGCACTAAGTAATATAAATAATATTGTCACTGTATGCACATATATTTACTTTGCAATCCAGCTCTGTATTCTTCTGTTTTTAATATTTTACTGTATTTACGATTGTAATGTGTTTTATAACATATTTGCTCGTAAAGGATCTCTTATTTCACCAATTTCAGTGTTGTAATGTATCTCATTACGCACTAGTGCGGTAATGTAAAGTAAATTGCACGGCTTCTCATGCTCACATACTAATAATCAAGGGGCTCCGTACGTAACGAACGGTACCTACTTTTTTAAATCTTAGCAAAGAGTTTTTATGTCAGAAAAGTGGTCAACATTTTATGAATAAAATTAACTTTGGGAGATATAGTACATTATGATACAAGTGCGGTAAGTTGATAAATACAGCCGAGGCGATATTGCTGCTTTCTTGTAGCCCTCGCCTGCGGCTCGGGCTACAAGAAAGCAGAGGCTGTAATTATCAAACCGCACGTGTGTCATACGACGTTTTATAACATATTTGCGAGGAAATAAATAAAATTCGGACTTTCTTAGAAAAAAACAAATACAGCGAAAAGAAATAGCGCGCGGAATTATTTTTACTTGTCACAAATTATCGATGCGCGCGCATCAGCGCTTTTTTTTTAAGGCAAAAACACAAAAACAGCCAGTATTACTAATAAAGAAAATTAATATTTTTGTGTTTTAGTACAGATAAATGGTTGTAATTTATGGTCTAAATTAATTAAATTAAAGAATTAAATGTTTATTTTATATAATTATATCATAATTATTTTATCTACCAAAGTTAATTAATTTTATTCATAAAATGTTGACCACTTTTCTGACATAAAAACTCTTTGCTAAGATTTAAAAAAATAGGTACCGTTCGTTACGTACGGAGCCCCTTGATTATATTATTAGTATGTGAGCATGAGAAGCCGTGCAATTTACTTTACATTACCGCACTAGTGCGTAATGAGATACATTACAACACTGAAATTGGTGAAATAAGAGACCCTTTACGAGCAAATATGTTATAAAAATAATTATGATATAATTATATAAAATAAACATTTAATTCTTTAATTTAATTAATTTCGACCATAAATTACCATTAACCATTTATCTGTACTAAAAAAATAAAATAAAATAGTAATACTGGCTGTTTTTGTGTTTTTGCCTTAAAAAAAAGCGCTGATGCGCGCGCATCGATAAATTGTGACAAGTAAAAATAATTCCGCGCGCTATTTCTTTTCCCTGTATTTGTTTTTTTCTAAGAAAGTCCGAATTTTATTTATTTCCTCGCAAATATGTTATAAAACGTCGTATGACACACGTGCGGTTTAATAATTGCAGCCTCTGCTTTCTTATAGCCCTCGCCTGCGGCTCGGGCTAGCAATATCGCCTCGGCTGTAATTATCAACTTACCGCACTTGTATCATAATGTACTATTGTGCATCTTAAATAAATAAATAAATAAATTGTTTTTATCAAATACCTGAATAATAAAAGAGACACATCAGATAAATGGTTGTAATTTATGGTCAAAATTAATTAAATTAAAAAATTAAATGTTTATTTTATATAATTATATCATAATTATTTTATCTACCAAAGTTAATTAATTTTATTCATAAAATGTTGACCACTTTTCTGACATAAAAACTCTTTGCTAAGATTTAAAAAAATAGGTACCGTTCGTTTTAAACGGAGCCCCTTGATTATTAGTATGTGAGCATGAGAAGCCGTGCATTTTACTTTTCGTTACCGCACTAGTGCGTAATGAGATACATTACAAAACTGTTTTTTTTTTTTTTTTTTTTTTAATTTTAATTGGTGAAATAAGAGACCCTTTACGAGCAAATATGTTATAAAATGTATTTAAGTAGTATATCAGTTGCTTAGGACCCAAACACAAGCAAATATAATTACTTACTTTGGGGGATAGATGGCGCTGTGTGAATGTGGTAGAATATTATTATTATTTATATAATATGTGCCTTTATAAAGATAGGAATAGAATAAATGTGTGTAAAATAATAACTATTATTAAAAAAATATTGTTTGTTTATTGTCATAGTGGAATTAAAATACAATACTGTGGGTATTCTATTTTTCTTTGTTTGGGATTCATCGCGGTCTACCTTCTTGTTTTGTAATCGGAAGTGTTTGTTCAAATATTTGAATAGGAACAGCAAACTAAGGTGGGTCCTGCAACCTACGACCTCCCTCCTTAGGGCCTTATCTGAATCTCGACATAGACTTAGCCGGATTCGATTTCGCTGTCAAATGTTTAAAAATTTTAATATAAACGCTGTCATTTTGTGAGTGTTATACTCAATTGTCAAGATTCAAAGTAGGCAGAGTAGGTACTTAGGTAGGTATGGATACAATATTGATAGGCAACAATATTTTTGTAGTTAAACTCGAGCCTGTACAAAACGTTTATCTAGTAGACATAACATAGCATTACGCCTGTTTCCCCGAAGCGGTAGGCAGAGGTGTAACACACCCCTAGAAGGCGAGCCTAGTGTCATAAGCTAACATTTCTTTACCTCTCATTAATAGAATTTCATGATAGAAAAAACTAATACAATTTTAACCCGACCCGGGAATCGAACCCGGGACCTCTTGCACAGAGGCAGACTAGTAGACGATCCTATACTAGTTTGCTATTACTATATTTACAGGCGGTTTGATACAAAACGATACTTATATGTAAGTAGATACGTATATCTGTATCCAACTAATATTACACTCGTAAATGCGAAAGTTAAGATGGATGAATGGATGGATGGATTAACAACAGAAATCGCAGTTCTGTTAAAAAGCTAAAAAAACAGTAAGTTTAGGGATGATTTATTATTTTATATTAGACCGGTCCGTGCACAACCGTGGTGTAGACGAGTATCGTACGTTAGTAAACGTGCCCGGACGGGACACGGATCATGCACTGTGTAATATAAACTGCTTCATACAAAATATACCATATATTGACTGGCCTGTTGGTCTAGTGGTTAGTGACCCTGACTGCTAAGCCGGAGGTCGTGGGTTCGAATCCGACCCAGGACAAATCTTTGTGTGATGAGCATAAAGGTTTGTTCTGTGTCTGGGTGTAATTTATCTATAATATGTATATATTTACAAAAAAAAAAAAATTATTTAAGTAGTATATCAGTTGTTTAGTACAAATAGCACAAGCAAATATAATTGCTTAATTTGGCACTAGATGGCGCTGTGTAAATGTGGTAGAATATTATCATTATTATTATACCTATTTAACGTTTCAAATCCGTGCCCCGTCAGGGCAACGCACACGGGGCGTACAGACCTAATAGTATTTATTATAGTAGACAACGACTGACAAAACGTCTTAAATTAATTAATTGTGGTACACGTACCACAATTAATTAATTATGTATTAATTTACATAAATATTATTCTCTTCTTTTCTCTCTTTTGTTCTCCCTTTTTCTATTCTACTCTCACCTTTTTTCTTTGTATGGTTGTACACTTCAGTCTTGCTCTCTTACTTCAACTTAGGCGACTAAGTAACCTTAAGTACACAAAAGCACTAAGTACTTTGTAGGTTGAAAGGACGATGATGATGAAACATACAATTTCTTAAGTAATAACTTGTGCGTAGTATTTGTAAACTATAAGATAAAACGATTAATACAATTCTTCTATAGCAATGATTGTCAAAGTTGACTGGCCGACAACCCATCTGACGACTGTATATTTTGGTTGCGTATCATATTGGATTGTTAAATGTTTGGTGATGATCTTGAGAAACCCAGTATGGAGTAAAATACGTATATTTAAGTTGTTTGCATTTTTATAGTACCTAGTTTAAAGAGAGAGCTAAATACTAATTATATTGTCTTTTATATTAACCAATTCCGTGCGTCGGCATTATTCGTTTATGTTACTGTTAGATATAAAATGTAGTAGTAAATAATGAATTAAGGCAATATGCCACAATATCATGTATGGATTGCAGACATATTTGATATTAATTTCAGCTTATTACGGTGTTTTGAAAGAAATATTCTTGACAGTTGAACAGAAACAGAAAAGAGTGATCGTATAAGAGTTACGGTTTTTTGAGGCTATTTATTATAAAAAAATGGGTTTGGTATTTTTTCATCTGACATTAAATTGGTCTTCACAAGCGACATACATCGAATAGTTCATTGCCGTTCACGCGATATTGCGTACCCACTGAGAACAATTTTTCTAGGCGTTTTATACCAGCCGGCCACAATGAAACAGCGCCTGATATTTACGTCGGCCACTGGGGTAGTGATCGAGCTTTTTGTGTAGTGGGGACGGCCATGAGCCACCGTATCTTACTGTAGCAACTGGTGCAATTTTTTTTATATAATACTAGCCGGAAATTAGGTGAGGCCTATGTTCAACAGTGGACGTCATTGGGCTGATATGATAATGATGATGAATACTAGCCATTGATTGTGGCACGAAAACATGTTTTCGGCGTGGCAACAAACGAGTTAGTAATACAAAAAAATATTATGGCGACCCGTTCTAACCACATTTCCATCATAAAAACTTTATAAAATGGTTTCTTCTAAAATAAATAAACGAAATTTAAAAAAAAATATAAAAACGAAACAACACGCAACAACGAACAACACACCTTGGGCACAACGGGCGGTTGTTAGCTCGGTCGATCGTTTGTTGACACTGTCTTCCGTTTCAGATGATCTCTGAATCTCGACATCGACTTAGTCTGATGCGATATCGCTGTCGATGTCGAGATACCGAGTATGCTCTTAGGCCCACGCTATATTTGCTCGCAACCTTTGAGAAATGCTGTTCATACAATCATCTTGTCGGCCATTGAACTTTTATGTAAGAGATCTGACAGCCGGCCGTCACACGACAACTGACCGCGAAACGGACAACAGCGTGGTGTAAAAAACAGTTTCATAGTGCCAACGTAAATTGTGTCAGATAAAATGAAGCCGTTCGACTTTATGAATGAAAAGTACCACATGGGACACTTTTTTTTGGATTCTATAAGATTTAAGCCGGATGAAATTAATCAGGTAATTAATAAATTACTCTTCCTAATTTATTTTATAAATGTGAAAGTAGGTTTTTACGTCTTTACACTGGATCATTATGGAAATACACATAAATAATACTAAAGGACCGGGAGAAGAATATAACGTTAGTAATCAAACAACACTACGGAAGTCATACAGAAGTCATATTTTACTAATTGAGTCAAAAAACTATTTAATTTTATGCATTTTGAAGCATCTCGATAAATTATTAAACTTTTATCAGTTTTTGTGCGGTTCATGACTGTTTGGAAACATGCCGAGAATTTCTTGAGATAAAAATACATACTTCAAACTAGAAAACGCGCGGGCTTCGCTCCCATCGTTCTTTATTCAGCCACTGCTTAGCTGCTATTGGCCGTAGCGTGGTGTTATATAGCCTACATTACTCAGTGATAATGTAGCTTTCTAACGGCAAAAGAATTTTTGAAATTGGTCCTGTAGTTTTTAAGTTTATTCGTTAAATACAAAAATACAAATCTTACCTCCTTATAATATTAGTAAGTATAGATAAAACGAAATATTTACGCAAACAAAAATAGTTTGACTACGTTGTTGTAAAAATAAACTGTCCATTATCACAACATTACAAAATGTTTGTTAATAAATTAGAAGAGATTATTTTCTGAAACTATAAATACATATAGGACCGATAAACCTATTATAAAATATATATAAATAAGACAGTATTGTGCTACATCTGCCTTAGCATGAAAATCTTCATTTTCTATTGAGAATATGGATGTAGATACATATGTCCAAATCGATCCAGAAGCTCCGCATTTGCAGATGCGAATATTCACAACCTACCAATGGCTACATATGGCTTCACCCGCCTTTTGCCTTGCCTTGGGAAACGCCAAATAAGGAAATAATATTTATTCGTTGTGATGACATTTTCTCCAGTTGTTTCTAGGCAAATGTATAAACCGTGAGTTATAGCTATTCATATTTAGTTGTATTTAATAAATTATAATTTATAATACATGCAAAAAATCTCGCTCTAAAAACTCAGCGACCTATCTAAAAAAGTTGACAATATAAAAAGCAAACATAACAAGTTAAATTTGTTGGCCTCTCCATTTTCACCTTAAGACCTAGACGATAGAGCTCAAAGTTCATTCGATATAACAGTTTATCAACCTCTTATTTTACCGTACCGTGTAAGTATGCTAATAAAAATATAATTTAACAATCTTTCATATCATTGTGCAATCAAACGTGTTTATAAATAGAAGAATATATCTCTCGGAACAAAAAACTGGTAGTAGGTATTAGGTATAGTCAATGATACAATGCGATTAAAAAAAAAGCAATAGAATAAGATTCATAAAATTGTGGAGAAATTGCTTTATTTAGTTGATCATCATCATTTCAACCCATAAACGTCCCACTGCTGGGCACGGGTCTCCTCCAAAGATTAGCCTACTAAACCGCGCTGGCCAGACGGGTTGGTATAGTTTTTTTTAAAAAAAAAAAAAAAAAAAAAAAGGGTTTGTTTCGGATTTTCCTTTTCTTGCATTGCTCTTGTCTGCTTAAGGTCTTCCCTTACTCGCCTTTTACGACACCCACGGGGTGAGATGAGGAAGTGACATTATGTATTCTTAATCCGTCACTACACGGACATCACATTAGCACTGGAATAGTTTGTTCTTTTTCATTCACGAAATTCTATTTCTTTTACACAGATAGACGCAGCAACGGGAGAAAGTGAGACAAATGCATCAGTACTGCGTCGATCAGTGCAGTTTGCGAAATGCCTGCGTAGATGGGGGGCGAAACCTGGTGATGTTTTAGCATTAGGCGGTAGGAATCATCTAGATATCCACATACCGTACTTCGCAGGGATGCTGAACGGCATGCCTATTACCGGGGTGGACCCTCAGTTCAAATATAGTAAGTAATATTCTTTGTGGTTTATTCTGAATTACGATTGCGATGTGAAATATGCTCAAGTATAAAAAAAAGAAGTGAAAAAAAAAGAAGTGAAAAAAATAGCAGAAAATAAAGAAGAATAGCGATTGCTTCACCGTCAAAGCTCTTAAATAAGAGAGAGATTTCCTTCAATTTCAAAACTTATAAATCATCTAGGTATTCTAGGTTATAAAGTAACTCTTAAAGGGGTATGTTTATTTTAGTTTCATGAACTTTATTCAATAGAAACGGTTTTCTATTACGAGGGAAACCGAAAGAAGTTAAGAATGAAATAGCTAATTCGAAAATAATACGGAGCGTTTCGTTTGCATTATTTATTGGTACATACATCATTAATTATTGGTACATACAAAGACAATCTATTTGTGAAATAATTTCTTAATTTAGTAGTTTTTCTTGTTTTCCGGATTTTTACTATGAAAATTCCTGTACCTACCTATTTAAAAGCCCAGACTCTTCCATTGAAGACCGAACTAATTGATTGTGAAAGAATGAACCTTTCTTTGGCCACGAAGGATTGGTAGCCCACTTTTCTATAGTGTCTTCGCTGTCATTGTGGTCGTGATCATCAAGTACCAAGTACGAGTTTTTAGCCATCCGCGATCGATTTTTTTATATCTACAAACTATATTTAAAAAAGTTTGTAATTAGAGGGCGTTATTCTAAGTTCTTATTTCAAATTGTAGTTTACCTACGTGCGTTGTAGCGATCAAAGCGTTTAGTCTACTGTTTATAAGACCTTATTATAACATTGTTTCTTTGATCTCATCGGCCAGTAAGTAAATATTACGTATTTCTAAATTGTTCTTTGCTCAGCTGATAAGATTAACTGTATAGACAATATTATCATCGAGTCTAATAATACGGCCTTGATGGCTATTGTAAGAAAGTTAATAGAATTATCGAGAATTTGTTTGTCTACTCTTCTATGACAGTACACAGACACATATTGATGGAAATACGAAATAAAACGTTCATTATAATTGATATATCTACTTATAAATATCTATATTATATATAATGTCGCCCATCGGCATGTGACCGCCCGAAAATAAATTTTCTGAATACTCATGAAAAATGATGTAAAATTAACTTTAAAGGTTTTAAACTATCTCAAGTATATGTTTCACATTATTCAAGTTATTATTTTTTGAGTACCTAGCGAGTAGTTAGGTTGTACCAGTTCTAGCTCACTATCCAGAATCCGTCTGGCTCACTAGCTCACTATTCTCGAGTCGACAAAAACTAAAAAAAAAAAAAAAAAAAAAAAAAAAAAAAAAAAAAAAAAAAAAAAAAAAAAAAAAAAGGTTTTGCCATGCTCTGATCACGAATCTGCGGTCCGTTTTTGTCTAGGATGTGTGGTTTCAGAGATGTGGAAATCAATTAAGAAGAGTATCTAATCGATATCTAATCCCGCACCCTCATTAACGTTTCTTTTGTTCTCCTATTTCCTATTATCTATTGTTTCTGGTAGACCCTCATTAGCATTCTTATCTATTACTCATTGTAAGCCCTTATTATCACTGCTATTGTTTAAGAACTTCCATGCTATTCTGAATCATCAATAAAACACATTCCTTCATTTCTACATTTTTATTGCTTATTAAAATATGAATGAAACATCTGATCCACTAAAATATCATTGTATACTGTGTTCTCTGTAAATATGTTCGTAAAACTACGCATTGAACACCCCTGAAACTTATATAGCAAATACATTAAGCAATATTCGCCGCAAACTGATGTCCACTCATTCTGAATTCTATCCACATTCCAGTCCCATCTTTTACAATTCCTTCTTAAAAAGTCGAGATGATATCGTGTAGGTGCACGCCCATATGAATCAAAATATTGACCAATACCATTCGTATCGACATGTAAAGCTATCCAATGTGAGCCTGGTTTATCATCCGTATCCAAATTGCATATTGTGTACATAGGTACATGAGTGTAAATGGGTAGTCTATTAGCAGCATACACATTATATTCTAGACTGGGGTGAATCTTTTTCAGATGTTGTTGTACATCTAGTGTATCCATGATATTACCAATCTATTCAATGGCTAACATAGGAATGATCAATTATAGTCACTTGTTACGACTTGTATTAAATGTCATTCGCTTGTGGAGATTTTGTATGATTTATCTGTGCAATGCACTACGCATTACGAAAGAATGCGAGATAAGTTTGTTAGTTCAAATTTACTATCGGTTGCACTGAGGAAATGCTTTAGATAAGATAGAACTATATAAGACCGAGTGGAGGCAGAGCCATCAGTCATTCTATGGTCTCGTTTGACCGCAGTGAATCGATATATCAATACTAAGTGTGTGCTACTTCAACGCAACAATAGTCATGGACGTAAGTGTTATAATATTTTATTGAAAAACTTACTTTTCTTTATGTTGTTGATTCCTTACGTGTGTGTGATTAAGTGTAATTATGTGATTGATATTAACATGATAACTGTGTTGTTGCAGAAAACATTCAGCTTCATAGACAATGAAGAAAATACCTATAAACAGTATTACTACCCGCCACTCTCCCCTAATCGCGAAGAAGAGAGTGATGACATCGTTATTAATAACACAGGCGATGGGGGAAAAAGGAAATCGCAGTCGATTGACCATTTTTTTGAAGTGGAACCTAAAATAAAGAGGAAGAAGTGGTTGTCGTCAACCGTGGCACGAGCCGCTAGAGGTGGTGTATCATACATTTCTACTAATTCTGACGACGGAGACCAAGCGACGCATCTCATAAAAATAGAAGTGTACGATGTGAAAAAGCTATGCAAGGTTCCAACTACTGATCATTGGAAACATGCTACCACGAGGATTAAATATTATGTTGGGAATAATAGGGATAGCATCTACGACAACACAAACGCCCTCGTATACAATATTACAAAGACAATAGCAGAAAGTGAAAAAGTGAAAAAATACTTTTTCAACAATGACAGTCATTAGCTGATCATTACTGAATGTGATTCTGATAACATAAATTACTTTTGTGTACTCATTAGATTCAAGGATTGCGTCTTGCGATACTGGGAGAAACACGAGAGCAGAAGGAAGAGATGAGTGTGGTATACGTGAACAGAACTTGTCATTGAATAGCAAAACTACAACACTGAGTGGAGAAGAAAAAGAGAAGAATATGCAGTATCCAAGAGCTGAATATCCATTCTTCAGTTCAAAAGCTAGACGGTTGCTCAGTTTCGAACACTGGCCTCTCCTTTTGCGACAGAAGCCTGAAGATCTCGCAGAAGCTGGTTTCTTTTATACCGGCCATGGAGACAGGACCAAATGTTTCCATTGTGGTGGTGGTTTAAAAAATTGGGAAGATGATGATGATCCTTGGCAGCAACATATTCAGTGGTTTAGTCAGTGCGCTTATGTAAAGTTTAAATTTCAACAGCGTTTTGTGTAAGATGAAAGGTGTATAAAGAAATAAAAAATAGTATATTTGATACAATTTGTTTTATTTAATTTAATAATGTTTTCCCATAGTTACATAGGTACACATTTAAACATGCATTACACATAAATCTAATACACAACACACATTATAACCTTAACTACTGTAATCTACAGTAATATTTCTGTTTTTATCTATTTCAAATTTTGCTCGAAGAAATGTTGTGATGAAAGATATAGATGATCTCTGGCAAGCAGATTTAATTGACATGCAGTCTGTTTCTCAAGAAAATAAGAAAATGGTAATATATTCTTACAATTATTGACACATTTTCAAAATATGGATGGGCTTTTCCTATCAAGAATAAAAGTCAAGATTTTATATGTGACACTTTCAAAACCTTGTTTGTTAAGGGACGTATACCTAAAAATTTACAAACTGATAATGGTACAGAGTTTTACAACAATAAATTCAAAAAGCTAATGAAATTTTATAATATCAACCATTATTCGACATTTTCGATAAAAAAAGCTTCAATAGTTGAACGATTTATCAGAACATTAAAATCAAATTTATATAAAACATTTAGTTTAAAAGGCAACTACAAGTGGATAGATAATACCCCCAATGATATTATTAATAAATATAATCATACACACCACCGAGCCATTAATGAAATGCCAGCAAAAGTAAATAATAACAATAAAACAAACATATTAGAAAGATATAATAATATTAAATCAGAAAATAAGGGTACTCTTACAAGAAAGTTTAATGTTGGTGATTTTGTCCGTATTAGTAAATATAAAGGAACATTTGAAAAAGGATACACCCCTAACTGGTCAACCGAAATATTCAAAATCAGTAAAATACAAAATACAATACCTGTAACTTATTTAATACAAGATACAATCAGAGGCCAGCCTATTTTAGGAGCATTTTATGTGCAAGAACTTCAAAAGACTAAACATCCTAACGTTTATCTTTACCTTATTCATACTGAATGTTAAAAAAAAAATTAAAAAAATTTGTGTCAATACGCAGCGCAGACATAAAACTCAAAAAGAGTAATAAAAATAATCAACATGAGTAAAGCGGATGTGGTAAATGAAATTCATAAAAATGTTAGAGTCAATTTTCCTCGAAGAAGTGTTGTGATGAAAGATATAGATGATCTCTGGCAAGCAGATTTAATTGACATGCAGTCTGTTTCTCAAGAAAATAAGAAAATGAAATATATTCTTACAATTATTGACACATTTTCAAAATATGGATGGGCTTTTCCTATCAAGAATAAAAGTCAAGATTTTATATGTGACACTTTCAAAACCTTCTTTGTTAAGGGACGTATACCTAAAAATTTACAAACTGATAATGGTACAGAGTTTTACAACAATAAATTCAAAAAGCTAATGAAATTTTATAATATCAACCATTATTCGACATTTTCGATAAAAAAAGCTTCAATAGTTGAACGATTTATCAGAACATTAAAATCAAATTTATATAAAACATTTAGTTTAAAAGGCAACTACAAGTGGATAGATAATACCCCCAATGATATTATTAATAAATATAATCATACACACCACCGAGCCATTAATGAAATGCCAGCAAAAGTAAATAATAACAATAAAACAAACATATTAGAAAGATATAATAATATTAAATCAGAAAATAAGGGTACTCTTACAAGAAAGTTTAATGTTGGTGATTTTGTCCGTATTAGTAAATATAAAGGAACATTTGAAAAAGGATACACCCCTAACTGGTCAACCGAAATATTCAAAATCAGTAAAATACAAAATACAATACCTGTAACTTATTTAATACAAGATACAATCAGAGGCCAGCCTATTTTAGGAGCATTTTATGTGCAAGAACTTCAAAAGACTAAACATCCTAACGTTTATCTTTACCTTATTCATACTGAATGTTAAAAAAAAAATTAAAAAAATTTGTGTCAATACGCAGCGCAGACATAAAACTCAAAAAGAGTAATAAAAATAATCAACATGAGTAAAGCGGATGTGGTAAATGAAATTCATAAAAATGTTAGAGTCAATTTTCCTCGAAGAAGTGTTGTGATGAAAGATATAGATGATCTCTGGCAAGCAGATTTAATTGACATGCAGTCTGTTTCTCAAGAAAATAAGAAAATGAAATATATTCTTACAATTATTGACACATTTTCAAAATATGGATGGGCTTTTCCTATCAAGAATAAAAGTCAAGATTTTATATGTGACACTTTCAAAACCTTCTTTGTTAAGGGACGTATACCTAAAAATTTACAAACTGATAATGGTACAGAGTTTTACAACAATAAATTCAAAAAGCTAATGAAATTTTATAATATCAACCATTATTCGACATTTTCGATAAAAAAAGCTTCAATAGTTGAACGATTTATCAGAACATTAAAATCAAATTTATATAAAACATTTAGTTTAAAAGGCAACTACAAGTGGATAGATAATACCCTCAATGATATTATTAATAAATATAATCATACATACCACCGAACCATTAATGAAATGCCAGCAAAAGTAAATAATAACAATAAAACAAACATATTAGAAAGATATAATAATATTAAATCAGAAAATAAGGGTACTCTTACAAGAAAGTTTAATGTTGGTGATTTTGTCCGTATTAGTAAATATAAAGGAACATTTGAAAAAGGATACACCCCTAACTGGTCAACCAAAATATTCAAAATCAGTAAAATACAAAATACAATACCTGTAACTTATTTAATACAAGATACAATCAGAGGCCAGCCTATTTTAGGAGCATTTTATGTGCAAGAACTTCAAAAGACTAAACATCCTAACGTTTATCTCGTTGAAAAGATCCTAAGAAGAAAAGGAAATATGATTTTAGTAAAATGGTTAGGTTTACCTTCCAATGAAAACAGCTGGATACATAAATCAAATATATTATAAGAAACAAACTATTTGTCACTGTTTTACATATATGCATATTAGAACAATGTTTATCGAGACCCTTGTTGTCTGGAAGAAATCACTATTAGCGATACGACCGCTCATTGACACTGTTCTTGTATTTTGTAAGAAATCTATGTTACTATGGAGCACACAAAATAATATTCTATCTATCATAAAATACCTTGGTTCTAAAGTACACTATAATTATGATAATATACAACTATCTGTGCAATGCACTACGCATTACGAAAGAATGTGAGATAAGTTTGTTAGTTCAAATTTACTATCGGTTGCACTGAGGAAATGCTTTAGATAAGATAGAACTATATAAGACCGAGTGGAGGCAGAGCCATCAGTCATGTATTAGTTTTCAAGTGCACTCGTTATTGCTTTATAATTAATGATCGACTTGTGGAATATAAACCTTTGAGTAATATAGTACGAAGATTATCATGACTTCCATCGTAGATGTCCAAGGATTTAAAACAGAAGAAAATGAGTTCATAGTAAAAGAAATAGCTATCCTATATGAAAATAAATTGCAGATATTTTTGATAAAACCACCATTTCCATTTCATGAATTGACTGAACGGGAAAAGAAACAGGTGAACTGGATTGAACGTAATAGAAAGATATATTGGAGTGAAGGATTTATAACATATTCAAAGTGTCAGTGTTTGATAACAGATATATTAAAAGATAAATGTATATATGCTAAAGGTTTAGAAAAAGTGTCGTGGATGAAATGTATTTTGAAAAATAATAATATAATTAATATAGAAGACAAAGGTTGTCCAAGTTTGTTAAGTCTGTATAATGAGTATAAATATTCTAAAGATGTGTATAATTGTATTTATCATGATTCTGTTTGTGCTTTGAAAAATATTTTATGTTTAAATAAATGGTTCTTAAATTACAATAAACAATTTTATCAGTATAAGTTGTTTTATTCTTAACAAAATAAAAATATTATTTCCCCTCCCAAACACCTACTATTCTACTAAACGTTTATATGTAACTAACAACACTTATTACTCTTCATTACACTTTCATAAATATTTGCATCTAGTACCTTGGAAACAAGCTTCAAACATTGAAAATGCGTCAAAACAAATACGAACCTCATTATGAAATGTATCATACCAATAAGATGCGTTTATTTTCATTTAACTTTTATTGGGTTACCGCAAATTCACATAAAATATTAATAACAGAAATGGCTGACGCTGGATTTTTTTATTGTGGAAATGGAATAAATGATGAAACTGCATGTTTTTCTTGTGGAGGAATTATTAAAGATTGGGAGGCGCCTGCATCACTCACCTCGCTTCGCTCGGTTCGCAATGCAGGCGCCCCAATACTGCTAGGATCTGTTTAAGCGGGGTGATTCTGTCTAACACAAATAACACTGGTTAGACTACAGCTGTCAACAGATTTTTAAATTTTTAGTTTTCATAGAGACATTCAACACGTAATTCGTTCCTTTTACGGCATTCAAAAAAATACATTTGGGATAATGAATAGCATGTTGCATCCAAGGATCGTTATAAATCTCCCAATCTTTAATAATTCCTCCACAAGAAAAACATGCAGTTTCATCATTTATTCCATTTCCACAATAAAAAAATCCAGCGTCAGCCATTTCTGTTATTAATATTTTATGTGAATTAGCGGTAACCCAATAAAAGTTAAATGAAAATAAACGCATCTTATTGGTATGATACATTTCATAATGAGGTTCGTATTTGTTTTGATGCATTTTCAATGTTTGAAGCTTGTTTCCAAGGTACTAGATGCAAATATTTATGAAAGTGTAATGAAGAGTAATAAGTGTTGTTAGTTACATATAAACGTTTAGTAGAATAGTAGGTGTTTGGGAGGGGAAATAATATTTTTATTTTGTTAAGAATAAAACAACTTATACTGATAAAATTGTTTATTGTAATTTAAGAACCATTTATTTAAACATAAAATATTTTTCAAAGCACAAACAGAATCATGATAAATACAATTATACACATCTTTAGAATATTTATACTCATTATACAGACTTAACAAACTTGGACAACCTTTGTCTTCTATATTAATTATATTATTATTTTTCAAAATACATTTCATCCACGACACTTTTTCTAAACCTTTAGCATATATACATTTATCTTTTAATATATCTGTTATCAAACACTGACACTTTGAATATGTTATAAATCCTTCACTCCAATATATCTTTCTATTACGTTCAATCCAGTTCACCTGTTTCTTTTCCCGTTCAGTCAATTCATGAAATGGAAATGGTGGTTTTATCAAAAATATCTGCAATTTATTTTCATATAGGATAGCTATTTCTTTTACTATGAACTCATTTTCTTCTGTTTTAAATCCTTGGACATCTACGATGGAAGTCATGATAATCTTCGTACTATATTACTCAAAGGTTTATATTCCACAAGTCGATCATTAATTATAAAGCAATAACGAGTGCACTTGAAAACTAATACATGACTGATGGCTCTGCCTCCACTCGGTCTTATATAGTTCTATCTTATCTAAAGCATTTCCTCAGTGCAACCGATAGTAAATTTGAACTAACAAACTTATCTCACATTCTTTCGTAATGCGTAGTGCATTGCACAGATAGTTGTATATTATCATAATTATAGTGTACTTTAGAACCAAGGTATTTTATGATAGATAGAATATTATTTTGTGTGCTCCATAGTAACATAGATTTCTTACAAAATACAAGAACAGTGTCAATGAGCGGTCGTATCGCTAATAGTGATTTCTTCCAGACAACAAGGGTCTCGATAAACATTGTTCTAATATGCATATATGTAAAACAGTGACAAATAGTTTGTTTCTTATAATATATTTGATTTATGTATCCAGCTGTTTTCATTGGAAGGTAAACCTAACCATTTTACTAAAATCATATTTCCTTTTCTTCTTAGGATCTTTTCAACGAGATAAACGTTAGGATGTTTAGTCTTTTGAAGTTCTTGCACATAAAATGCTCCTAAAATAGGCTGGCCTCTGATTGTATCTTGTATTAAATAAGTTACAGGTATTGTATTTTGTATTTTACTGATTTTGAATATTTTGGTTGACCAGTTAGGGGTGTATCCTTTTTCAAATGTTCCTTTATATTTACTAATACGGACAAAATCACCAACATTAAACTTTCTTGTAAGAGTACCCTTATTTTCTGATTTAATATTATTATATCTTTCTAATATGTTTGTTTTATTGTTATTATTTACTTTTGCTGGCATTTCATTAATGGTTCGGTGGTATGTATGATTATATTTATTAATAATATCATTGGGGGTATTATCTATCCACTTGTAGTTGCCTTTTAAACTAAATGTTTTATATAAATTTGATTTTAATGTTCTGATAAATCGTTCAACTATTGAAGCTTTTTTTATCGAAAATGTCGAATAATGGTTGATATTATAAAATTTCATTAGCTTTTTGAATTTATTGTTGTAAAACTCTGTACCATTATCAGTTTGTAAATTTTTAGGTATACGTCCCTTAACAAAGAAGGTTTTGAAAGTGTCACATATAAAATCTTGACTTTTATTCTTGATAGGAAAAGCCCATCCATATTTTGAAAATGTGTCAATAATTGTAAGAATATATTTCATTTTCTTATTTTCTTGAGAAACAGACTGCATGTCAATTAAATCTGCTTGCCAGAGATCATCTATATCTTTCATCACAACACTTCTTCGAGGAAAATTGACTCTAACATTTTTATGAATTTCATTTACCACATCCGCTTTACTCATGTTGATTATTTTTATTACTCTTTTTGAGTTTTATGTCTGCGCTGCGTATTGACACAAATTTTTTTAATTTTTTTTTTAACATTCAGTATGAATAAGGTAAAGATAAACGTTAGGATGTTTAGTCTTTTGAAGTTCTTGCACATAAAATGCTCCTAAAATAGGCTGGCCTCTGATTGTATCTTGTATTAAATAAGTTACAGGTATTGTATTTTGTATTTTACTGATTTTGAATATTTCGGTTGACCAGTTAGGGGTGTATCCTTTTTCAAATGTTCCTTTATATTTACTAATACGGACAAAATCACCAACATTAAACTTTCTTGTAAGAGTACCCTTATTTTCTGATTTAATATTATTATATCTTTCTAATATGTTTGTTTTATTGTTATTATTTACTTTTGCTGGCATTTCATTAATGGCTCGGTGGTGTGTATGATTATATTTATTAATAATATCATTGGGGGTATTATCTATCCACTTGTAGTTGCCTTTTAAACTAAATGTTTTATATAAATTTGATTTTAATGTTCTGATAAATCGTTCAACTATTGAAGCTTTTTTTATCGAAAATGTCGAATAATGGTTGATATTATAAAATTTCATTAGCTTTTTGAATTTATTGTTGTAAAACTCTGTACCATTATCAGTTTGTAAATTTTTAGGTATACGTCCCTTAACAAAGAAGGTTTTGAAAGTGTCACATATAAAATCTTGACTTTTATTCTTGATAGGAAAAGCCCATCCATATTTTGAAAATGTGTCAATAATTGTAAGAATATATTTCATTTTCTTATTTTCTTGAGAAACAGACTGCATGTCAATTAAATCTGCTTGCCAGAGATCATCTATATCTTTCATCACAACACTTCTTCGAGGAAAATTGACTCTAACATTTTTATGAATTTCATTTACCACATCCGCTTTACTCATGTTGATTATTTTTATTACTCTTTTTGAGTTTTATGTCTGCGCTGCGTATTGACACAAATTTTTTTAATTTTTTTTTTAACATTCAGTATGAATAAGGTAAAGATAAACGTTAGGATGTTTAGTCTTTTGAAGTTCTTGCACATAAAATGCTCCTAAAATAGGCTGGCCTCTGATTGTATCTTGTATTAAATAAGTTACAGGTATTGTATTTTGTATTTTACTGATTTTGAATATTTCGGTTGACCAGTTAGGGGTGTATCCTTTTTCAAATGTTCCTTTATATTTACTAATACGGACAAAATCACCAACATTAAACTTTCTTGTAAGAGTACCCTTATTTTCTGATTTAATATTATTATATCTTTCTAATATGTTTGTTTTATTGTTATTATTTACTTTTGCTGGCATTTCATTAATGGCTCGGTGGTGTGTATGATTATATTTATTAATAATATCATTGGGGGTATTATCTATCCACTTGTAGTTGCCTTTTAAACTAAATGTTTTATATAAATTTGATTTTAATGTTCTGATAAATCGTTCAACTATTGAAGCTTTTTTTATCGAAAATGTCGAATAATGGTTGATATTATAAAATTTCATTAGCTTTTTGAATTTATTGTTGTAAAACTCTGTACCATTATCAGTTTGTAAATTTTTAGGTATACGTCCCTTAACAAACAAGGTTTTGAAAGTGTCACATATAAAATCTTGACTTTTATTCTTGATAGGAAAAGCCCATCCATATTTTGAAAATGTGTCAATAATTGTAAGAATATATTACCATTTTCTTATTTTCTTGAGAAACAGACTGCATGTCAATTAAATCTGCTTGCCAGAGATCATCTATATCTTTCATCACAACATTTCTTCGAGCAAAATTTGAAATAGATAAAAACAGAAATATTACTGTAGATTACAGTAGTTAAGGTTATAATGTGTGTTGTGTATTAGATTTATGTGTAATGCATGTTTAAATGTGTACCTATGTAACTATGGGAAAACATTATTAAATTAAATAAAACAAATTGTATCAAATATACTATTTTTTATTTCTTTATACACCTTTCATCTTACACAAAACGCTGTTGAAATTTAAACTTTACATAAGCGCACTGACTAAACCACTGAATATGTTGCTGCCAAGGATCATCATCATCTTCCCAATTTTTTAAACCACCACCACAATGGAAACATTTGGTCCTGTCTCCATGGCCGGTATAAAAGAAACCAGCTTCTGCGAGATCTTCAGGCTTCTGTCGCAAAAGGAGAGGCCAGTGTTCGAAACTGAGCAACCGTCTAGCTTTTGAACTGAAGAATGGATATTCAGCTCTTGGATACTGCATATTCTTCTCTTTTTCTTCTCCACTCAGTGTTGTAGTTTTGCTATTCAATGACAAGTTCTGTTCACGTATACCACACTCATCTCTTCCTTCTGCTCTCGTGTTTCTCCCAGTATCGCAAGACGCAATCCTTGAATCTAATGAGTACACAAAAGTAATTTATGTTATCAGAATCACATTCAGTAATGATCAGCTAATGACTGTCATTGTTGAAAAAGTATTTTTTCACTTTTTCACTTTCTGCTATTGTCTTTGTAATATTGTATACGAGGGCGTTTGTGTTGTCGTAGATGCTATCCCTATTATTCCCAACATAATATTTAATCCTCGTGGTAGCATGTTTCCAATGATCAGTAGTTGGAACCTTGCATAGCTTTTTCACATCGTACACTTCTATTTTTATGAGATGCGTCGCTTGGTCTCCGTCGTCAGAATTAGTAGAAATGTATGATACACCACCTCTAGCGGCTCGTGCCACGGTTGACGACAACAGCTTCTTCCTCTTTATTTTAGGTTCCACTTCAAAAAAATGGTCAATCGACTGCGATTTCCTTTTTCCCCCATCGCCTGTGTTATTAATAACGATGTCATCACTCTCTTCTTCGTGATTAGGGGAGAGTGGCGGGTAGTAATACTGTTTATAGGTATTTTCTTCATTGTCTATGAAGCTGAATGTTTTCTGCAACAACACAGTTATCATGTTAATATCAATCACATAATTACACTTAATCACACACACGTAAGGAATCAACAACATAAAGAAAAGTAAGTTTTTCAATAAAATATTATAACACTTACGTCCATGACTATTGTTGCGTTGAAGTAGCACACACTTAGTATTGATATATCGATTCACTGCGGTCAAACGAGACCATAGAATGACTGATGGCTCTGCCTCCACTCGGTCTTATATAGTTCTATCTTATCTAAAGCATTTCCTCAGTGCAACCGATAGTAAATTTGAACTAACAAACTTATCTCGCATTCTTTCGTAATGCGTAGTGCATTGCACAGATAAATCATACAAAATCTCCACAAGCGAATGACATTTAATACAAGTCGTAACAAGTGACTATAATTGATCATTCCTATGTTAGCCATTGAATAGATTGGTAATATCATGGATACACTAGATGTACAACAACATCTGAAAAAGATTCACCCCAGTCTAGAATATAATGTGTATGCTGCTAATAGACTACCCATTTACACTCAAGTACCTATGTACACAATATGCAATTTGGATACGGATGATAAACCAGGCTCACATTGGATAGCTTTACATGTCGATACGAATGGTATTGGTCAATATTTTGATTCATATGGGCGTGCACCTACACGATATCATCTCGACTTTTTAAGAAGGAATTGTAAAAGATGGGACTGGAATGTGGATAGAATTCAGAATGAGTGGACATCAGTTTGCGGCGAATATTGCTTAATGTATTTGCTATATAAGTTTCAGGGGTGTTCAATGCGTAGTTTTACGAACATATTTACAGAGAACACAGTATACAATGATATTTTAGTGGATCAGATGTTTCATTCATATTTTAATAAGCAATAAAAATGTAGAAATGAAGGAATGTGTTTTATTGATGATTCAGAAGAGCATGGAAGTTCTTAAACAATAGCAGTGATAATAAGGGCTTACAATGAGTAATAGATAAGAATGCTAATGAGGGTCTACCAGAAACAATAGATGATAGGAAATAGGAGAACAAAAGAAACGTTAATGAGGGTGCGGGATTAGATATCGATTAGATACTCTTCTTAATTGATTTCCACATCTCTGAAACCACACATCCTAGTTTTACGAACATATTTACAGAGAACACAGTATACAATGATATTTTAGTGAATCAGATGTTTCATTCATATTTTAATAAGCAATAAAAATGTAGAAATGAAGGAATGTGTTTTATTGATGATTCAGAATAGCATGGAAGTTCTTAAACAATAGCAGTGATAATAAGAGCTTACAATGAGTAATAGATAAGAATGCTAATGAGGGTCTACCAGAAACAATAGATAATAGGAAATAGGAGAACAAAAGAAACGTTAATGAGGGTGCGGGATTAGATATCGATTAGATACTCTTCTTAATTGATTTCCACATCTCTGAAACCACACATCCTAGACAAAAACGGACCGCAGATTCGTGATCAGAGCATAGCAAAACCTTTTTTTTTTTTTTTTTTTTTTTTTTTTTTTTTTTTTTTTTTTTAGTTTTTGTCGACTCGAGAATAGTGAGCTAGTGAGCCAGACGGATTCTGGATAGTGAGCTAGAACTGGTACAACCTAACTACTCTAGCGTGTATAAGTATTACCCTGCTTTACAGTTTTTGCTATATCACCGAAGTTATTGCCTCGATTCAGATTCTCGTTATTATTTATAAAGGCATTAGAGTTACTTTATCGGACATACAAACATTTTCTATTAATTTTATTGACTATGAAGAGAAAAACAGGGCAAATAAATATTTTTTTAAAATAAAAACAGTACTTTTTTTATAAAAACAAGTGTGAATCTCATAAAATCGATGCCTTAGGCGAGCGCTTCTTTGTTTATTATTATTCCTTGTGATACCTATTTATAGTATTTATTATTTATTGATACGAAGTACGATATAGTAAATAGAATATTCTAGAAAAATGTTGAACAACAAAGGAAAAATACTTGCCCAATATTTATTGCGGATAGATTAACAGTTAGAAGATAAAAATATTTATCTATGGAAAATAATACTATTCTGCAACTGAATGGCCTGTTTTGATAATGAAAATGTTATCATTCTATGCCTTTCAATGGTCTGCCAGCACGGTTCCCTTTTGTTTGCAGAATATTATGACAAACTATCTCATCATCATCATCAGCAGCCCATTAAGTCCCACTGCTCGAGTCTCTTCACTTCTATCTAGAGCTGAGAGGGTTTTAGGCCATAATCCACTCACGCTGGCCTAGTGCGGGTTGGTGGATCAGACATACTCATAGAATTTCTTCTAGGGTATTTAGGTTTCCTCACGATGTTTTCCTTGATCATTAGCAAATGGTAAATCACTTGACTAAAAGTTATATATATATTCCACAAAGTGGAATCGACATTGGTACTGCCGGTCGGGATCGAACTCGGACCGCGTGATTTGCACACCGGTCTCTTATCCATTCAGCCACCATCGCTTTTTTCCTATTCGATTTTTATAATTAAATAAGTACTTAATGTACACCTTTATATTTGTAGATGAAATAAAAGAACACTTCAAGCTAAGCACTCCAAGAATAGCGTTTTGTCAGAAAGAACATCTACAAGATCACTTACAAGCTGTCAAAGATCTGGGACTAGACACTAAACTGGTCTGTTTTGATGATGAAGAGTATTCCATGAAGAAGTTCATTAAGGAATATGACGATGGGAATGAAGACATCAAGGACTTTGAGCAAGTATTCTATCCTACTATTTCACGATTTTATTTTTATTCTACGAGGAACAGTTGGACTTTTACCCGGGGCTTCGCTCCCATCGTTCTATTTTGACTACTGCTCAGCTCCTTTTGGTCGTAGCGTGATGTTATATAGCGTTTAGCCTTCCTCGATAAATAAGCTATCCAACACAATAAAAGATTCGGTTCAGTTTGTTTGGTTAAACGCATTAAAGGATTACTTATCAGGGATTACCGATCCGAATTGAACAATTATTTTAATGGGTACTCGAATAGGATAGCCCATTTATTGAGGAAGGTTATATAGGCTATATTACATCACGCAGTCGTCACGCTACTACTAGACTAGAGCTGTAATTTTTTTACTACGCCAAGGGAATGCAGACCCGAATATTAGAAATAATTTCAACTTGATATCTTTACGTGATGTTGAGAAAAATATTCTTGACAGACGGACAGACAATCAGGACAACGGACTTCAACGGAGTGATCCTATATGGGTTCCGATTTTTCCTTCTAAGGTACGGCACCCTAAAAAATAAAATAAGCTAAAATGTAACGTAAACTTAAAAACGTTATGAGTCATTTATATCGTCGAGTCGCGTTGTCCTGTTGTAGTAGATATGTATGTAGAATCACCTGAACGAAATTTACATTCAGTGCAATTTCAGCCTTCTTCTTATTATTATTAAGTTCAGAATTGCCCATTATAGGGTTTTAACTTAAAGCTCTTTTGGACTGATAGTTCAATATTGTTTGATTTCAATATCCGACGCGACGCAGTACCACGCAGCGCCCCTCGTCCCTGGTAGTCGCTTAGTAATCAATAGTTAATTTTGATTTTATTTTGTTCAGGCCTCTAGACTTCGACTTGAAAAATATATATGCGTGGCTAGTCTGTACAGGAGGCACCACAGGAGTTCTGAAGTTAGCTGCTTTCACCCACAAGTCATTCATAATGAAGGTCATGGCATTAATGAAGATTTACGAAAAGGAGATGCCAAAGAAATCAGAGAAGTATGTTTTTCTTTGTGGTGTTTAAGAAAAAGGAACAAATGGACACAAGAGCTTAATATCCTTAAGCTTTTATTGCAATTGTATCAGACTATAAGGGCTCCTTTTGAGTACTAAATTTGGATCCTGAGACATCGAATATATGCTGTAGCACTGGCTCTTCTGGGCACCGACTCTTCGCCGTAACGAACGGGTGGGCCGTCGGAACTTGATAATGACATCTGCAGCCCTCTCGTATCACACCTATCATCATCAACATAAAATTTAGTTCCGGCTTAAGACTGGTTAGACAAATCATGCCAGGATTAATTCACGTTGCTTTTGGACTGAAGAGCCAGTGTTAGGTTTTTCTGTCATTAAATGCCTGGAATAAAATTTTAACTCGTGTAGTGATGGATTAAGAATACATACTGTTGCTACCTTCCTGGGTGTTGTCAAAGGCGACTAAGGGACTAACCATACAGACAAGAGCACTGCAACAAAAGGAAAATTCCAACAAAACCCTATACCAACCTGTCTGGCTGGTATATTAGGGCTAAATTCCCTCCAAAATGTTTGGAGGGGACCGGTGCTTAGCAGTGTAATGATGAATATGAAAATCAGTCTGGTTGGCAATAGACTCGCCATGTATTACATTGAACAAATCTAACGAGACAAATCTATTTTGTCTATCTTTCTTTCGACTATTTTTCTTCTTCTATTTTCCTTAGGAATCTGATCACAATCAGATATTCTATTTATAGGAATTTCCTGTAAATAGAATATCTGGTTCTTTTTTTTAAATAAGTTAGCGGTGTATAATTTTTAAGTTATGTGTAAATATTTTACTAAATTTATTTCTCTCTTCACTGACGAGATGTGGGTGGGATGCGCCTTTGCCTATTACTTCAGTGATAACGAGACGCTTTTGTTATTCTGTGTACTTTTACGATTATTATTTAACACAACTTAGAACATCATTATATTCACTGACATTCCGTAATAATATAATTTCTTGTTTGACATTAATTTAATAAATTCGACATCTTTAATTTTCGTATGCCGTCTCGGCGAATCATAGTAGAACTATTTTGTATCACTGTGCCATCTCTGTAACCTATGTTTTACGAAATAAATGAATTGAATTTTTTATGTTATTTTTAGAGTGACATATGAGAACAAACCTGGATTGAACCTATCGTCTGTGCAGTGGATATCTTCGTTCTTTAATGCGGTGTGTCTACCCACCATGAAACTGACCAAGATCATGTCTTCTCAACCAACTACCGTTGACCATGTGATCGATATCATCAATAAGTATAAGGTAAGGCCTTTTAAGCGTGGTATTGTAGGAAATTCCCTCCTCATTCTTTGGAGACCCGTACCCATCAGTGGGGCGTTTATGGGTTGAAATGATGACGATGATGAATGCCTTTTACTTGCCACCACGAACTGATAGTCAACGAATGCATTAGTGACCGGCATGCGGCATTCATCATTTACGACTCAATACAAATTCGCATGCCCTATTATGGCAAGATAGACTTGTATATACTGTAATAATGTTAACAACCTTGTAACTCTATTCTTGTGTGAATAAAAATATCATTTATGCAAATCATTCGGTCCAATTCCTACTGGGCAGTACCATGTGGATTTCACCATTTGCTAACAGTGAAGAAAAACACATAGGTACCTACCCTAGAATAAATTCTGAGGATACTGGTCAATGATAAACCCTCTCAACTCTTTAGATAGAGGGAGGAGACCCTTGCCCAGAGAAATATTCAGACATCACTCATTCGTGTCGCCGTCTCTTAAACCCCTTCAGTCTCCCATGAGCTCAGGATGCCACTATATACTCGCCAGCGGGACTGAACACTACTTGTACTTTGGTAAGGCACTACCTTATGAACGCCTGCAATACCAGGCACAAGAAGAGACCGTTCATCTAAAAACCTATTTACTCCTAAGTACTTAAATAGTATTCAAAATAATGTTTTATTTGAATTGTATTACGATCTACTTTTAACTGCATAATTATACATATTTAAAAGAGTTAATGTTTTTAAATATAAAATAGATCTTAACCCAAGCTTAAAGTTTTATTTTGTTCCATAGTTCAATCGGTAGTGACGACACACACAGCGCCATCTAGTCCCAAACTAAGCTAATACTTATAACATTTTTTTTTAAAGGTTTGGTTAAAATTTAACTTAGGTACTACATTAAAAAGGTCAGAAATTATGTTTCTGGTTCCAGACGCAGAGACACGGACAAACTCGTGTCTCACAAAAAAAAAAAAACCTTGTAACATGGATACTAGACAACTGATACAATACCTACTTTGTTTTTGTAAATGGGTGGGAATCGAACCCACGACCCCTGTCTCAGCAGTCAGGGTCATTAAACACTAAGCCACGGAAGCTTTTGAATAGGTACCTACTATAAAAGTTGGCTCTGCTGTCAATGAAATCTATCTTTCTTTTTTATTTTCAGCCAGTGACTTCAATGTTCGGGCCTGCTCTAGCCAAACCGATACTTAAGAGCAAGAAAGAATGTGACTTCACCTGCTTTGATGACATCCATCTGGCAGGTGCTAAGATCAACAAGGATCTTATTCTTGAGCTAAGGGTATGTTGGCCTTATTTTATCTTTTTTATTTGAATAAAACCTTTTTTTTTCAATACTGGCTGTAAAGTGTACAATAGCCGAAAAAAAAATTAAGTGCCGAATCTGTCACTGCGATGGTGGCTGAATGGATAAAGAACCGGCGTGCAAATCACGCAGTCCGAGTTCGATCCCGACCGGCAGTACCAATGTGGATTCCACTTTATGGAATTTATATGTACTAGTCAAGTGACTTATCATCTGCTTACGGTAAAGGAAAACATCGTGAGGAAACCCACATACCTACCTTAGAAGAAATTTTATAAGTATGTCTGATCCACCAACCCGCACTAGGCCAGCGTGAGTGGATTATGGCCTAAACCCTTTGAGCTCTCTAGTTAGAGGAGAGGAGACCCGAGCCCAGCAGTGGGACCTAATGGGTTGCTGATGAAATTTGTCACTTGTTTCAAATAATTTATAGTCGGACACAGCTTTCTGTGCAGTAATGACGTCACGCAAGGTGAGCGTTTCTGGGCTACAAATGCTATAAAATATGACATTAAAACAAGAGTAGTAATTATCCGCGTAGTGAGGAATTAAGAATACAATAATGTCACTACCCCATCTCAACCCGTGGGTGACGTAAAAAGCGACTAAAGGATTAACCTTATGCAGACAAGAGCATTGCAATAAAAGGAAAATTCGAAATAAACCCTATACCAATCCGTCTGGCCAGCGTGGTATAGTAGGCTAAATTCCCTCCACATTCTTTGGAGGAGACTCGTGCCCAGCAGTGGGGCATTTATAGGTTGCGACGATGAAAACAATAGGACAGATTAATCAAATCAAAGTTGCCTAAGTTACTCCTTGTGACACTAACTATCCGCGAGAAGTCCCGTCGGAATCGGTTCAGTCGTTTCGGAGTTTACCTCAAACAAACAGACTGACAAAAATGTGTTTACGTTATAAGTAATGTACAAACTTTCTGCTAATAAACAGTACAACAGTAACAGGTAGTTTCATCTTTTACGACACCCACGGGTTGAGATGAGGTAGTGACAACAAAGTATTCTTCATTTAATTTAAAAAGCATAATTATACAGGGACACACATACACTACTAAGGTGGTCGCCTCGCCACTACATCGCCGTGCTGGGTGACGTGGGTTCGATTCCCACACGAGACAAATATTTGTGTGATTCATAGATATTTGTTTCTAGTCTGGGTGTACTTTGTGTCCGTTAGTTTCATGTTTGTAAAGCTCCCCGCGACACAGGGCTTGTTCCCTAGTGCGGACGTTGTCTTTTTTAAGAAAAAAAAAAAAAATCTGTACCTTATGAGAGAAATAAATAAAATTTTATTTTATTATTATTCTTAATCTGTCTCTACACGGTTGGTTTAAATTATTGTGTTATACCCTACAGAAACGAGTGAGACCTGATGCGAGGGTAACGGAGGCGTATGGTCAAACAGAAAACCTCGGTCCATTATTGTCTCCAAACCCCACAGGGCCTATCGGTAGCTGTGGCAAATGTCCTCATGAATGGTACAAAATCAAGGTTGGTATTGCATCTTTTATGTGCCAATTTATACGACCAATTTACTGAATTGACTGTCAAAGCAGCCTCGCCGCGACTTATATGTTTTCTACACGGTTATAAACTTGCGTCCCAACAGAGTGACCTTGGTGGGAGCTTGATTTCCATCCGCGTATTATGTTTGAAATTTTGACAACAGCCGGCTACACGGTTTGAATTCACCAAGGGCACCTCTGTGGAAGGCAGGTTTCCAACCATGTAGCACAGCTTTTATGTGTGATCGCCGCTCGCGCATCAGTGTTGAGCACATTTTAAATACAATAATAATTAATAAATAATTGCCACTAAATTGTTATTGGTCAAAATTACTTTAATTATTATTATTTGAAATTTTACACAGGTTAAATTAATTAATTGTTAGTGGCAATTAATCGTTAATTGGTAATTGCAATTAAAATGTGCCCAACACTGATGCGCATCGCTATGCCGATTGACATGGGTACCTACTATTTGTGTGATTACTGTGATTCATAGATATTTTTTCGGGTACTTAACTTTTACCTATACTTTCGACATATTTTCAGTTGGTAGATCCGCAAACTGGTAAAGAAATTACAGAGCCTAATGTACCAGGCGAGATGTGGACTAAAGGAGTGGGATTCACTGTAAGTATTCTCAAATTTATAGAGAGAGAAATAAGGTTTTTTTTTCTCTGTCTCTATTTCATGTTATCTAAGCCTTCACTTTTAGTTTAATAATGGCAAAAAGTCAAATAATAAAGAGGAATCAATAAAGATAAGGATACTGTTCGAAGCTACGCAATCGAACAGCGCAGCGATTCATAATGTGCATTGCTTGCACATTATCAATTCATTAATTTATAATTACATATGTAAAGTCAGTTCGCAATCGTACAGCGACCGACCTCGACCATTCTTACCATTTAAGTTACCATATTTTTTACCATTTATATTATCGCTATTATTTAATAAAGTTCAGTGTTAACTTCTAAATATAGTGATTTTATATATAAACCAAAACAAACCTTATTTATTACGTCCGTGCCACGTATACCATTATTACCATAAAACGAGCTCGTCCCGCTACAGATACTATTATTCGTTTTGAGAAGGGTGCTTATTAAATGAATAAGTTTAATGTTAAAATACTTAAAAGTGCTTTTGCCTATAATCGTCATCATCATTTCAACTCATAAACGCCCGACTGCTAGGCACGGGTCTCCTCCAAAGATTTTTGTGGGTATTTTTTTTTGCCTCAAATATAATTCTTCGTAATTTACCTTTTCAATCTAACCTAAAATAGTTTATTTATGGAATCATCTTGATATACTTAATTGAAATTCAACATTGAACATCTTTTTTACCCGACTGTCAGGACGGGTATTGTATTTCACGCGTATCTTGTATGTTTGTAAATTTCTTTATTCCCACGAATCTTCCAAACGGCTGGATGGATTTTGACAATTAGGGTATCGTTAGATTCGTCTAGAAAACCCAAGTGTCCTTAGATAGGTTTTATGAATAAAAAGACTTAAACGGCGGGCTTTTGACGCCAAATTGTAAGAAGTTCAATTTTTTTTTTAACCTAACCTATCGAGTTGGGTATCAAAATAAAGAGAATCAAAAGGTGATTACATATATTCAAAAAAGATTATTCATAATTGAATGGTTCCAAAATGTAAGTAGGTCTATTTTTTTTTAACCAAACCTGTCGTGTAGAGTATCGAAATAAAGGGAATCAAATGGAGATTACAAATATATACATATGTTATGTATTTAAATTTAATCAGGTATAATAATTTTACGGTCTTTTTAGTGCGTTGCTCTCTGTTGATATTTTGCAGTCGGGTTATTAATTTTTTTAAATTATATTTACTTGTTTCAATATTGTTACTAAAAAAAAGTTATCAAAAACAACCTTATCGGGCATATACTTAATTAACAGCTCAAGTTTTAGTGTTGCATCTTACAGAAGAGCCTACTCACACAAACATCAGTTTTCTAAATATTTAAATATCTCAACAGGAGTATTACAGAAACCCAGAAGAGACTGCAAAAGTATTCACAGAAGACGGTTGGTACAAAACCGGAGATTTACTGTATGTGGACAAAGATGGCAACTACTATTTTGTAGAACGACTCAAGATGCTTATTAAGTATCGGAGTTATCACGTAAGTGACAGTACATAGCATTCCTACACAGAATAAAATATAAGTTCTACTTGCACCTACCATGCTCTTCTCTGCATAATAATAATAATAATTGTTTATTGAGACAAAAAACGAATTACATCCACACATACACACATATGCATGCAATTTCATATATATATAAATTTATTTATTTCACTTGCCTCAAATTCATGTTCTCAAAGATTACTTCTAAAAATTCCATCTCTAGGGAGAGAGCCTGGAGATCTGTCACACAGGTCCTGAACCTACTACAGACTCCAGCTCTCAGAAGGATTTAGTATAAGCTATGTAATTCTATAATAATTCTTGTGTAATTCCTTTTGAGAGAAATAAATAAATTATTATTATTATTATTATTATCCAGTTACATTTATCTCACTATAACACTTTATGTCATTCAAATATAAAAAATGGAGTACTTAATACTTATTAAATAATGAATCATATATTAATATTGTCATATGTCATAAAATCATAATTAATTATACATATGTCAAGGTCATTTGGCGAGTTATCATTGTTACAGTTACCCCATTGGTCAGTTCGATTTTCACAATACGTCAATAGATTTGTTATTACAGTTTCCCAATTGTCGCACAAAATATCAAAATCAGTGTTGGCTGCCGCGAGTGCATCACTCTAAGGTTGGCTGGTAGACAATGCCATTGGCATTAAGCCCTCCTTTCTACTTTATTGTGCATAAAGTTTAAATAAATAAATTAGTTGACACATGTGCCGAACAAATTACAAAACAATGCAATTGCTTTGTAATGTATATACTATACTAATAAATATCAACCCTAAAATTCAAAGGCGTTTCTAAAGCATGTGGCTTTCTTGACGAGGTTTTCCTTCACCGCCAACAGTTGGTATGTCACATGACTAGTACCTATAATTCCACAAAATGAAAGCCACATTGGTACTACTACCGGTCGGAATCGAACTTGGACCTCATGATTTGCGAGCCGGTCACTTACCATAATAATATAATAATAACAGCCTTTATTAACAATCTTGCAAGTTACATTTTGTCTAATTCTACTTACTTAATATATACTTGAATTCGAAGTGTAAACTGTAACTAACATAAATAATAATAATTATCGTATTAGACACCGGTTTCTTGATTGTCTTGCTTTCCAGCATAGGCCTCCCCAAGTGTTCTCCACAACGATCTATCCTTTGCTATCCTCGTCCAAATTGTTCCTGCCACCTTTTTAATATCATCTTCTTGACTGGCCTGTTGGTCTAGTGGTTAGTGACCCTGACTGCTAAGCCGGAGGTCGTGGGTTCGATCCCCACCCAGGACAAATCTTTGTGTGATGAGTATAAAGGTTTGTTCTGTGTCTGGGTGTAATTTATCTATAATATGTATTTATTTACAAAAAAAAAATGTATATAAGTAGTATATCAGTTGTTTAGTACCCAAAACACAAGCAAATATAATTGCTTACTTTGGGACTAGATGGCGCTGTGTAAATGTGGTAGAATATTATTATTATTATCTTCCCATCTGAGATACTGTCTACCCTTATTTCTTTTCCTATATCTAGGACACCATTCTGTCACTTCTTTGGCCGACTTACTTCATATTAGATGTCCAGAACTTTTCCATTTTAGTTGTTATAAAAAAAATATATTTCTACATAGCTTATATCAAACAAATCCCTGAACAGATAGTACCACCGGTGATAGAAGACGTGATCCGAGAGCACCCTGGCGTCAAAGACGTACACGTGACCAGCGTTCCTGATAAAGATGACGATGAGCATGTGGTGGCTTGTGTCGTCAGAAATAACGGATCCAACGTCACCGCGCAAGAGATCAAGGATCTTGTTGCTAGTAAGTATGATCTCGATATTCTCTCGATCTTGGCTCTTGTCAGTGGAGTAACTTCCAATCCTCTTTTTTTTGTGCTATTTCTTTCACCTCCTGATATGACACCACCCGTATCATCTCCTGGGCCCTGATTCTGACTCATCGGATTGATCCCGGATCGTAAACTTTTTCGAATCTTAGAACGACGTATTTTTACAGCAGTTATTAAGTGTCAGAAATTAGTTTACCGTATAGAAAATTAAAAACTGTTTAATATAGGATTTTTTTCTTCATCCATCAATTATTTTAACATTCTGTTTTTTAAATTTAAATAAACTGACAGTTCTGGCCGAAAATATTCCGACAGTTCAGAATCAGGGGGCTGATCTGTTTAATAGAAGTCTTCCTAGGTCTACCTTCCTCTCTTGCCTTCTATCTTTCCTTCTATGATGTTTTTTATAAACGTATCGTGTCGTATCAGGTGTCCAAACATTTTTCCTCTTCTGTTTTCAATGATCTCTATTAATAATGTAACGATTAACGATATATAATATTTTTTGACATTCGCATTCGTATTCGCAAGAAACTGTGCGAATGTTTGGCAAATGTATTTGATGAACTAAAAGGAATTTATTATAATTTGGAATTATGAATTGGATGGTTAAGGAATGTTATTACAACTTATAAAATGTAATATTTTTATTTACATATCTAATAATTGAATAACAAATTATGGAACAGTCTAGAGGTAGGCAACTAAATTAGAAAAAACTGTTCTCTTGTTCTTGTTAGTATAATTAAAATATAAACAAAATCACAAATAAACTTAAAAGATAATTTTCATCCTTGTTATAAAAAAATCATATCAAAAATATTTCTAAATAACATATTTTGTGAAAAAATTACTTGAGAGGTTTGATCAAATCAGTTAATAATAATCTCTAGGTCCAATATGTCTTGTAAATTTATCCAGAAACATAACGAAACCACTAAATACCATAAATTAAACTCTTTTTTACAAGAGACTACTTATATCCAATAATTTCTCTTCCCAAATCAGTAATGCCTTTTAAAGTTTGATAAATAACTGAAATACTGACTTATAATTTCAGGCAAGCTATCGGATTCGCAAAGACTTCGTGGTGGAGTGGTGTTTATGAATGAGATACCGTTGACTTCTACGCTGAAGGTGGCCCGCGGCAAACTGAAGCAAATCGTGCTAACTGCTCACAGAGAATAAAGACTACAAATGGATGAAGAAAAAATATTATCCAGATAATATTATTATTCTGGTTTATATTTTTTTAACCCCTTTCCAATATAGATAGTAGTAAAATTCAGTGATGTAACTACACGAGTAACGATTTTCAGATTTAAAAAAATAAATGGTTGTAGAAAAATGTCTAATATTAATCAGTTTTTAATTAAATAAATGATAAACTATTTTCTACCAATAAATAACTTAAAACATAAAGAAACTTAGTTCGAGGATTATGCGAAAGCGAAAGCGTTTACCATTTACCATTGAGCGATGTGCATCTCTGGTGAGCAGGGTGCGGGGCGGCGCTAACAGCATTCTGAGCATGATAGCAAGCAGGTTAGACTGCTCGTATATGAATCGCTGCAGTGCTATCTCTCTTGTGATGGTGCTGCGGTGATTTAATTTGATTTTATAAGTTACTAATATAGTCTTAAGTATTACTAACCTAATGAGTTAAATATTCTATTCTATTCTATGATTCCAAAAAGTTTACGATGCTGAAAAATGCTGTTTATGAGCATTCCGAGGGCTTAGAATCAGAAGGCAGATCTCGACCCTCATTCACTACCTACCTCAGTCATACTTACTACGAGAAAGTAGAGTTTTATATGTCGTAAGATGATTAACTGCCGCCCTCAGAGACTTTAATCAGCAGTTAGTAAAATGTCAACCGTTGGGAGAGGCCTATGTCCAGCAGTGGACTGCAATAGGCTGAGATGATGATGATGATGATGAAACCGTCATTAACACAATTTTTTCATTGAATAATCGTCTTTAGGTAGGTAGGTATATAGACGTTTTTAAAATATACATTATAGTTAAGTAACGTCTTTGAGTAGGTACGGCAGTAATACTTGATAGGTAATTTGAATTTACAAAACTAGGATACCTACGTAAAAAAAGCGAACGAGAAGGATTCCTTGTTTTCGCGAAACAAAGAGTTACGCGAAAATTCGAAACAACAAATAATTCTGACGGCACAATATGACGCAAGTCTCACAAAAAATAGGTATGTCAACAGACTTATTATTCTAGGCCGTCGGATTCATAGCGATTATTCCAATATGTTTACTAAAATATTCTTGGCGAGATCAAAGGGGTGAATAATAAGCAGTTAGGTAGGTAGGTACGCCGTTCATCCATATTTATGAAAACAATATTTCTAAAAACGTTAAAACCTAGGTATCGTGGGATTGATTTTATGATTTGTATCTTGATATCAAAAACCAATTATTGTACATTGTCTAATAAAAAATGGATTTTCATTTTTTATTTTTTGACTAGCGTGTGTGTCCTGGCTTTAGGTACACACACCTACCTACATATTTTGCTATATCTCCGAAATTATTGGCTCTATTTGGATTCTGTTTATTATTTCTAAAAGCTAATGAGTTAGGATAATACAACTGTATATACAAACATTTTCTATTAGTTTTATTGACTATGAAGAGAAAAACGGAGGCAATTATATGTGATGTGGAATGGAAGTTATGGTACCTACGTAAAGTAGGTAGGTATCACAAGTGCTTTTAGTACTTTTTGTTTTTATTTGTACCTAGTAATAAAGTTATATACGACTATAACTATGAAGTTGTTTGATTTTCTGTCTTGTCCGTTTAGAAATACCTACAGGTGCTTTCATGTTCCGATACGCCACCTCCATACATTTTAATGGCACTATTGTCTCTGAACATAGACACTTTTTTACATAGAACAATTCATTTTATCACTTTTCTACAAACAATTGATTTATTTTAAAAGTACTACCTAGATACCTACTACGGAGTGTAATGTATAGGTAGGTAGGTACACATAAAATTCAAAGTCCTGGACTCCTGACCTGGTCTTAGAGAATTGAAAATTTGAGGGTGTGTTTTTTGTGATGCTTTCTGTTTTCTTTTTCGAAATTAGACCCCTAAAGGGTTGAAACGGAAGATCAAAGTTTATATGGAAAAATTCTGTTTAGTACAATGTACATGTGCTCAGAAGCACAAATATACATAGATACGTTCTTGCTATTTAAAAATTCAACCCCCAAAGGGATGACATTGTGATAACGACGTTTAGTTAAGTTACATGAACACGCAAAGCACTCCAGTAAGAAACAAGTGAACGAGTAGGTACCTACTTTTTGGTGTTTGGAAAACTTTCAGAGAGATGAGATACTTAGGGGTAAAAATTACTGAATAAAAATATATATGTCTTAATTAAGGTTTTCAGGGACGTTGAATAGCCTAAGCCTATAACTTTCCTCGATAAATGGGCTATCCAAAACAAATATTTTTCAAATTGGTCCAGTAGTTCCTGAGATCCTATCGTTCAACCAAACAAACAAACCTACACCTTTCTATTATGTATTACTAATAATATGTATAGATTTAAATTATTAAATTTAAACAATTAATAGTTAACTTACTAACTTATTAGGTACGTACTACTAAATTATGAAATTACTATTAGGTAGCTACACATTTAAATATCTTTTTTGCGTAATATGCACCGGTACATACTAAGTAGGTACAGCACAATTTACCTATCAGGCACGCAATAATATGATCATCATCATCATCATCATATCAGCCTATCGACGTCCACTGCTGAACATAGGCCTCACCTAATTTACGCCACTGTGAACGGTCCTGTGCCGCCCGCAACCAACGGCCGCTCGCAATAATATGATAATGTAATATATAGGTTACAATAGGTTATCTATATTTATTTATTATCTAAGTCTTTATGCCTAGATTTTAATTTTTTTTTGTACATGTATTAATAGATACCTACATACTACTTGACCAAAAAAATTACGCGCATGACAGCTTGATATTTTTATTTTTATCATGATCATCATCATATTAGCATAAACATTGACTGGCCTGTTGGTCTAGTGGTTAGTGACCCTGACTACTAAGCCGGAGGTCGTGGGTTCGATCCCCACCCAGGACAAATCTTTGTGTGATGAGCATAAAGGTTTGTTCTGTGTCTGGGTGTAATTTATCTATAATATGTATGTATTTACAAAAAAAAAAATTATTTAAGTAGTATATCAGTTGTTTAGTACCCATAACACAAGCAAATATAATTGCTTAATTTGGGACTAGATGGCGCTGTGTGAATGTAGTAGAATATTATTATTATAACATCATTTTTATAAACTAACTAAAGCCAAAATTTAAAAGAGCTAAAGTGAGCACTGTCGAGAAGGAGTATCTACACAACTGCTGTGGTGTAGATGCCAAGATCAGGGGCGGATCTATGTAGGGCTATAAGGCTTGCAGCCCGAGGCCCCCGGATATAAGGGGCCCTTAGGCCCAATATTTGATCATCATCTCAACCCATAAATGTTCCACTGCTGGGCACGGGTCTCCTCCAAAGAATATGGAGGGAATTTAGCCAATATTTGATATTTTGAATTAAAAAAAAATCAGCTAAGAGCATTCCGGACCATACTCAATGTGGAGTTCCGCAGCAAAATTTCAATAATACTTAGCGGCCCACGCAAGACACCAAATTTCATCGATATACATCGAGTAGTTTTCGAGTAAAATGCCTATAACATACGAATGGACGGACATAACAAAACTGTAGGCTACCCTAAAAAAATAATTATCGTATGGAACCCTCACTCTTAGCCCGTTTTTTTAATGGCAGTTAATTGATAATTTAGACAGGCTCCCTAGGGGCCCTCGAGTAGTAACAGCCCAGGGCCCCACAAACTCACGGTCCGCCCCTGGCCAAGGTGCACGCGCCCTAACCGCATTTCGTCGAGTAAGTAGTAAGTATGCTTATAATTGTAGTAGGTTTAGTTATTTAAAGAAACAACGCTCAATTAGGTAGATTTTTTAGGGTTTTTTTTCTAAGTAGGTATGTAAAAAAGCGTTTATGTTTCGGGTCCAGCCGTTAGGGTCCCATTCCGGTACCTACGCTCTCGGCCGGGACGCACCTACAATGATAAATTTGTTATTCTGCTACGCCCCGCTATCCAAAAAATCCAAAATTCAGAAAAACTACGCGGATGGTATCCAAGCTCCCACCAACATCACCTATGTTGGAACGCAAGATTACGACCGTGTGGCAACTGGCAAGGCAACTAAGTCGCTGAGCGAAACTTGGTCACACCGTTAGTATTTATGGTGTACACAACTCTTACTTTACTCTAGTAATTACTTTGGGTATTTTCCTAAAATCAATCAAAACATGAAAACCCAACCCCAAAAAATTTACTTCAAACCAGTGGCAATAAAACGGAACGTTATTTCTAAAGCTTCGTTCAAACTGAAGCGAATATCGCGCGGGACGCGGGACGCGATTCGCTCGCGCCGATTGCGTCAGCTAACTTGTATTATGGACGTGTTCACATTGGCGCGAATAGTCGCACGCGTTGCAGCGAAATATACGCGGGATAGTGGCGGGATACTAGTGCCTGCATTGAATTGAAAAATGCCTTTGAACCTTGAATTATTTTTACAAAAAGTTAAAGAAAACAAGGTTCTATACGACCTCAGCCACGAAAACTATAAAAATAATAATAGGAAAAAATAAACCAAATATTGGTGTTACTGGATGAGAAAAAAAAGTTTCACCAAGTCACACTGTGTCTCGTTGGGAAAAGTAAACATTTTATATTCCCATCGAGTCACACAATTTTTTTATTATATTATTGTTATAATAGTGATTTTTTTTTTATTATATGGAAAATAGCTACTAATTATTATTGATAGACAGTTGCTACACCCGACATTTTTTAATAAACTACTTTTTGAGGTGATGGGCATTCCATCAGGTTGGCTGGTTACCTATCCAGTGAGAACAAACTGCGCAAATGAATGGAGTTTTATTTTAACCAATAGTTGCTTTTCCTCGCATAATGAGATTCTTCTTTAACTAATGCTAATAACAACAAAACCTCAGCTTCGATATCAAGACATGTTTTCCTATAGAGAAAACAAAAATAATGACGCGCGGGGTTCGCCTCAGTTTGGGAGGCTAAGCGAGCGAGCGAATCGCGAAGATTCGCGTCCCGCGTCCCGCGCGGGATTCGCCTCAGTTTGAACGAAGCTAGGGACATTCCGTTTCACAGTGTCACACAGCTGATTCTAATGTCATAATAATGTTTTCGTATTCAAACTTAAATTGGTTTTTTGTTATTGTACAAATTTATTCAATAATCGCCATTTATAAGGTAAATTTTGTCTAACAAAAGTTTAGCTATCAACTATATTAAGTTCGTTACATTTTATTACGGCTTATTTGTTGACTATATTCATAAACGTGATTTATTATTTAAAAGTGAGCCGATTAATATCCGATATTTACAAATTGGCATGCGTGCGCTGCATTGCAGCTGCATTTGCGATCAATATATTCAAATGTAAATACCTATACTTATCAGTGATATGATAAACCAGTAATAATAATAATATAACGTATGTACGCACTGTTGCAATAAAATGTTGTAATTTAACAAGCCGCCTGCCCCTGAAAGTCCAGTTGCGCTTTAACAAAAGGTGGCGTTGGTTCTATCAAATCATATAATGGATGAAAGGACTTCGACGGTCGTTTAAATGCAGTCAACAAGTGAAAAATGTAAGAAGTTCAATAACTAAGTATTCATTTGTTTTTTTTTTATTAAATGCGACACAATTTTGTATTTTTCCAGCTCAAGAAGGTGCCCAGGCCAAAGAGCAACAAATTCCCTTTCATCCTTCTCCAAACTTTAAGGTCATGAAGAAGTATTTAAAGTACAAATTTGATGATGCATCTACATCGCTGACAGCTGAAATTCAGGCGAAAGAAGAACCAGACATGAAAAGTCCAAAAATCAAGGCCAGTGCCAGTACACTACTGCCTTCTTTACCCACTATTAACCCACCACTCCCACCAAACTCGCCACCACCTGATGATCCAATACCAGACATAAAAAAAGAAAAAATAGAGAATTGCTATCAACATATGTCTGAGCCAAACACAAGTCAATATTTGAGAAATTTAAACCTTGCACCGGCACAAATAAAACCCCAGCCGACACAACAAAGGATTATGTGCCGTAATTTTATAAGAGGCGTTTGTTTCAAAGGGCCTGCATGTATATATGTACATGAGCTCATAATTAACCAATTAAAAGGAGTATACATTTTTTGCAAGGATTTCCAGAATAATGTGTGTTTATACGAGAAGTGTAGGTATGTTCACGCATCATTCTTTGAAGAACAGGAATATTACCGTTCAGGTTTTCTTCCTCAACATACGATGGCTCATATGCCTTCACCTGATACATTTAAAAAAACAGTAAAGAAATTGAACGCTCGTATTTCTTCACCCCCACCCCCACTTCCTAATTTTAATTTTCCACCACCGCCTCTACCCCCACCACCACCACCGCCACCACCGCCACCACCGCCGCCACCACCTCCACCACCAGAAGGTAAGACATCTCAGAGTTGGTTGACATATTTATGTAATAAGTTGAATATTTTCAAAGACTAGCTTCCGTCTGGTTGTTAAAACGGTTTGGTAAATTTCATGAGGATCGGTTGAGTAGTTTCAAAGATTACCCTCTGTATCCAATATCACAAACAAACATAATATATATTACCTCTTTATAATCATCGATATCTCGTTTCACAGTGTTTGTGGTCACACTCCTCTGAAATTGCTCGACTGATTTTAAAGAGATTTTTCTTGTATATTTGGAAGGTATGAGAAGAAGAGGTCGTAAGGTATTTTTTCTGTAATTATAAGTGACTGAACAAGAACAACATTTGCCGAGTGTGCTAGTATTAGTAGGTACAGATTGGTTACTGAAAGCTTTAATGCAAGGCCACTATCACATGATGATGAAATACTGAAATGAATCTATAAATTTATAGATATTTATTATGTCATGTGTTGATTGAGATTTAGATCTATAAGATGTTTTTTTTTTAAATTTTCAGTTCAACCTATACAACCATGTGCTGGTCATTCTTCCGGCAAAATTATGTAAGTATATTACATAGTTTAAATTTATTTTTTAAAATAAATACCTGGTTCAAATAGTTATGTGCCAATACTTGATGCTTGTCTATGCATCGGCCAATCTAACAAATACTAGTTCTTTTATTTAAAAATGTTCTGCACAAATATAATATCATATCATCATCATTATCATTTCACTGTCAGCAGTAGGACGTTTCTGCACAGGGTCCACAGAATGCAGGGAATATAGCCTGCCGAGATGGGTTGGTTCAGGCCCTAAACCAAAAACTTTAGGGTTTGTTTCGAATTTTCACTTTCTTGCAGTGCTCTTGTCTGCTTATAAGATCACATACATAATGTCAACCCGTGGGTTGAGATGGGGTAGTGACATTATGTATTCTTAATCCGTCACTACACAGATAAACATACCATATATTCATTTATTTATATTTATACATAGGAATGTGTGGACTTACGGACTATGATATCGATATAGATAATCTACCTATGTTTAATATTGTATTATTAATTTTGTTATTGTGTTCCTTACAGTGTACCTCCTCAAAAAGCGGAAACCATATAAGATCACTCTGTATTCTGTCTGTCAAGAATATTTTTTTCAAGAATGAGTAGAGTTCAATCAAATACTCGTCTGCAATCCCTTTGAGCAGTGAAAACATGGTTTTTAAGTAAACGGAATCAAAATATACAGCCGTTTATACTACATTTATGTCACTTATTTTAACAATCACAAATGTCAAAATCTATAAGGTACCTTCTGTTGACAAAAATCTAAAACCCTACTCGTGTAGGTATATATATCACTGATATATATAGTACGCGGTATAAAATGATACGCGTTAAAAATTATTAGAGTAAGAGTGAGAGTTTATTTGGGACAGACGTTACATATGATTGATTTGACGGTGCACCTACCTACCTATATATGAAGATTTTCTAGAACTTATAACTATCCTGTTAGCTACTGGTCTTAAATTATAATAAAAAAAAATCATGTTTATACGGAACCCTCGGTGTGCGAGTCCAATTTATACTTAACTGTTTTTTTTTGTAAAACAAAATACGTCTATTTATGTTCCAGGGAAAATCCATTGAGAAGCTATTTTATGGACCCTGGTCCAAGTACAAGCACATGCCACAAGAGGAACTGGACCTCCATAAGTGATTGTAAGGAATATACTATCTAGACCTATACAAATAAGTAATATTATAATAACAGCTTTTTAGAGTATGAAAGTATGTACGTAATTTATATATCTAATAATAATATTCTATTCTATAATAATAATATTCTACCACATTCACACAGCGCCATCTAGTCCCAAAGTAAGCAATTATATTTGATGAATATTCTCTTTTAGATATAGAATACCCACATTACAGGCATTTAAAATTTAATTAATAATAGTTCTATAATAATTATCATCATTTTAATAGTGTTATTTGGTAAATTGCATATAATTAACTGTGTGCAAACATTGGTGACATTTTATGTAGCCAAATAGTACCTTTTGGACACCACCTGCCAGCTGACCGCACTACACTCCACATTTCACTTTAATACATACAATTACAAGTATGGCAGAGTTCGCAGACAAGTTCGAATCCGCACTAAAGACTGTTGAAGACCGTGTGGCACAGAAATTTAAACACACACTGCTAAAGACACTGTCGCGAAGGTTGCCGAAGAATTCCGGACCTTTAGAGAGCTCACATTCAGCATGTTCAGTTTGCTTCGGATGCAGATAACCACATATTGCAGAGAGATGGACACTATGGAGACAAGACACCGTAGAAAGGCTTTAGTCATCTCAGGTGTTCCTGAAGAGCCCAAGGAGCAATGCCTTGAAGTTGTTGTGGGGATCATCAAACAAAAGATGTTGTTTAGTGATTTTTCTAGTGCATCTATAAAGAGTTGTTACCGGCTAGGTAATAATTCAAAGGACCGTCCCCGGCCCATACTAGTCAAATTCGTCCGCTATGACATCAAAGCCGCTGTTTGGAGGGGAAAAACCAAGCTCAAAGGGTCTTCCATATGGATATATATCCTTGAAGGAGTTCCTGACCAAGGCACGTCAGGTTGTATTTGTCAAAGCCAGACTCCATTTTGGCATGAGAAGTTGCTGGACACAAGACGGCATCATTGTCATCAAAGCCGTAGACGGGAGTCTACACAAGGTCACGTCGATAGAAGAACTCAATCCCATCATTACGAGGTATCCGAAGTCACCAACGTGCTCAGCAAAAGATGCAACGCAGTAGATTATTTGTTGCTTGTTGTTAGCTCATAAATTTCGTTCGCAGCTCTCCGTATTTTCATTATAAGGTACATGTAAAATATTTTTATGTAGTTTACCCACTATGAGCTAATTTTAACTTTATTTTACTTTTGATAAATCATAAACAAACCATGTTTAATATTCTAACATGTCAAAGTTGTCATTCTCGTCTCGTTTTGTTTGTTATTTTGACGTTTTATAGTCCACGGGGGTTGCGTTCGAAAACATATTTTATTTTCGTTTATTTTATTTTTTTTCTCTCTTTCTTATTACTGTTTTTATACCTTGTGTGGCTGTTTAATAGTAAAATTTACTAATTTTGTTTTACTTGTTGTTAAATAGTGCTGGTCGAGTGGCGGGTGGTGCAGAGAATAATCTGAAACTACTTTGCTAGGTTTCTTTTTTTTTGTGATATTATCACATAATTTTTAGAATTATTATTTATTTGTATATTAATTATTTATAAATATTTATTTTTATATTATTTTTTTATATTTATTCTTATGTCAATATCTGATGATAGTTCCTTTCATTCTGCCTATGAATCTGTTGATGCTATATCTGACGACAGTTTTTGCTCCACTAGCGATACTCTTGGTGACATTCTACGTCAAGATTTTAATACACAAGGCTCTCAAATACTGAATGTGTGTCACTTAAATGCTCAAAGTGTGCCTAGCCACTATAGTGATCTTTATGAAGCATTCGCTAATACTAACGTTCATGCCATCCTGATTTCTGAGAGCTGGCTCAAACCTCATCTCCTTTCAACCACTTTCTCACTTCCTGGCTTTATCCTAATCCGTAATGACCGCACTGAGAAGGGGGGAGGCGGGGTTGCAATTTACTTACGCAGTAATTTTCAGTACAAAGTTATTGCCTCATCTCCTTCCCAGTTTTCATCTTCTTCGGAGTATCTTTTTCTTGAGGTTTGGGTCAGGGGAATCAAAATTGTTCTTGGAGTAGTTTATTGTCCTCCCTCTGTTGACTATTTCACTGATTTGGAATCGGTTTTAGAATCTTTGGGGTCTGATTATGAGCATCACATCATCATGGGAGATTTCAACACCAACCTTCTTTCCCATGATTCCCGTCGTTGTCTTAAACTCCTTTATATAATTGAATCTGCCAGTCTTCACGTTTTGCCTCTTCAAGCAACTCACCACAATCTGAACGGTGAAGACACCTGGCTAGATTTAATCCTCACCTCTGCTCCCTCTTTCGTCCACACCCATGGCCAACATCCCGCCCCTGGCTTCTCCCACCATGACCTCATTTTCCTTTCGTACACTCTTAAACCTCCTAAACCCAAACCCAAGGTTCTGCACTTGCGTTGTTTTTCGCGTATGGACTTTGATAGGTTGCGAGCCGATGCTTCAGACATTGATTGGTCTCCTTTGATCGCAGCTTTCACTCTCGATGAAAAGGTGCAAATATTTAATAAAGCAATTGTCACTTTATATGATGCTCATGCACCAGTGAGAAAGACCAAATTGAAGCGTCCTCCTGCGCCTTGGATGACGGAGGGAGTTCGGATGGCAATGAGGCGAAGGGATCGGGCTTTCCGAATTTTCCGTCGGGATCGGTGTGATATTAATTGGACTTCTTTCAAGACAGCTAGGAATCGGTGTAACCAAATGATTCGTAATGCTAAACGCCGACATATTCTAGAAAACATAACTAATTCCTCACCCGCTCACCTATGGCGATTTCTCGGTACCCTTGGTATCGGTAAGTCCCAGGTGGTTTTCCCCAAAACAATTGATTTGGATGAACTTAATCGTCATTTTGTTACAATGGTCCGATTAGACCCGCATACGACGAATGAAACTCTAAAGTACATTGACGGTTTACCTCATCCAAAGTTTGATCCATTTTGTTTCTCTCCAGTCGCCCCGGGGGAGGTCAAAAAGATTATCCTTTCCATAAAATCGAAGGCGGTGGGATGTGACGACCTGAGTCGGTACATGATCACTACCATCCTAGACCAACTTCTTTTTCCAATTTCTCACCTCCTTAACTTTTCTCTTGACTCTTCCCAATTTCCCTACATGTGGCGAAGAGCTTACGTTCGCCCTCTGCCCAAAATACCCAACCCTTCTCTTCCAACTCATTTTAGACCAATATCCATTCTCCCTTTCCTTTCCAAGGTGCTTGAAGCCTGTGTTTACAAGCAAATGTCCGGGTTTGTTTATCAAAACAATATTCTTTCTCCACTCCAATCCGGTTTTAGACCCGGACATAGTACTATAACCGCTCTCCTTAAAGTGACTGGCGATGTTAGGGCGGGCGTGGAGGACACCAAGATTACTGTGTTGGTCTTGGTGGATTTCTCAAACGCCTTTAACACCGTCAGTCATGATATCCTTCTATCTATCCTATCCCATCTTATGGTCTCCCCTAAGGCGCTGGAATGGTTCTCTTCATATCTTCGAGGACGCCAGCAGTCAGTTCGGATTGATGATAATTCTTCAAGTTGGTGCAATCTTGACTCTGGTGTTCCTCAAGGCGGTATACTTTCTCCTATTCTTTTCTCATTGTTTATCAATCTTCTAACACCCGAACTTCGCAACTCGTATCATTTATATGCCGATGACCTGCAGCTTTACACCCAAGCAAGGTTAGACGACTTGAGTGCGGCGATAGACAAAATCAACCAGGATCTAAATACTTTACAAAATTGGACCGAAAGATTTGGTTTGTTCGTGAATCCATCCAAATGCCAAGCCATTCTTATTGGAAGCCCACGACTCATGAGTAGAGTGGATTCTAGAAACCTACCATCTGTCAATTACAACGGTTGTGTCATTCCTTTCAGCCCTAGCGTCAAAGACCTTGGACTTCATCTCGACTCTAACCTTGACTGGAGGACACAAGTCACTAATGTCAGCCGTAACATCACCGGAACCCTTAGGTCTCTGTACCGCCTGAAGAACTTCCTCCCCCCCAAGACAAAGACAATGTTAGTGCAGACCTTAATATTCCCTATTATTGACTATGGTGATGTGTGCTACTTCGACCTGAATGCAGATCTGCTCGATAAACTCGACCGACTTCTCAACAATTGCATTCGGTTCATTTTCAACCTACGAAAGTATGACCACGTATCTACGTATCGGTCCCAGCTGCGTTGGCTTCCTATTCGTCAGCGGCGTAGCTGGCGTGCGCTGAGTACTCTATACTCATTATTAAATTCTCCCTATGCTCCTTCATACCTGACTCCTCATTTCCAATACCTTTGCAGCACTCACACTCGAAACCTTCGGTCAACTAATAATCTTCTTCTTCTTTGTCCCCCTCACAGTTCTAGTCTCGTTCATTCTTCTTTCAATATTCAATCTATTCTTCTCTGGAATGCACTCCCTCTCGAAATCAGGATGTCCACTAACCGTGACACTTTTAAGGCTAAAGTTCGTGAGCAATATTTCAAATTGTTGGCAGAATTATCAGAACGTTTGTAGGCTATAGATATATTAAATAAGTTTTTATTTGTGTATATATTTATTATATATAATATATATTTTATGTATTTATTCCATAGGTACTTTATGTATTGTATAGTTTTAATGTAGGTATATATGTAAGTATGTATTTATAATCTATTTTAATAGTATAAGTTCATAATAATATCATTTCTTTTATTAGGTAATTTACTTAGCACCTACCAGTTTTTATTTCTGCATCACCCAAAGGTTTGGCTGGTAGAGAATGCTTTTAGCATTAAGCCCGCCTTTTTGTTACATATTTTGTGCAAGAAGTTTTTAAATAAATAATTAAATATATTTGCTTGTATTATGGGTACTAAACAACTGAGATACTAGTTATATACATTTTTTTTTGTAAATACATACATATTATAGATAAATTACACCCAGACACAGAACAAACCTTCATGTTAATCACACAAAGATTTGTCCTGGGTGCTAAACTTAGCAGTCAGGGTCACTAACCACTAGACCAACAGGCAAGTCAAATCTGTTTGTTTGAGGTGAACTCCGAAACGACTGAACCGATTTCGATGGTATTTTCACTGGCGGAGCTAATGTCACAAGGGGTGACTTAGGTTATTCTGATTTTGAAAAATGTTAGGGTTCCTTATAAAAAAAACAATGTCCACGCGAACGAAGTCGCGGTTACAGCTAGTCTATACTAATATTATAAAGCTAAAGGATCAGTGTTTTTGGCGACCTGGTACGAGCTTATAATAATAATAATATTTCAGCACATTTACACAGCGCCACCTAGTCTCAAATTAAGCAATTATATTTGATTGTGTTATGTGTACTAAACAACTGATATACTACTTAAATACTTTTTTGTTTTTGTAAATACATACATATTATAGATGGTGGGAAACTAACCACTAGACCACTAGGCCAGTCAAGCTTATGATACATAATATTATTATATATTAATTTACAAATTTTGTTACCAGCCTCCGGAGTAATGGATCCTGAAGAGCCGCCGCAAAAGAGGTGCTCCAGTGGTGATCCAAACGAATTTCAGTAAGTTAATTTTCTTTCATAATAAGTTATCTGCCATATGAGCGACGTCAAAAGCTAGTGATAAGGGGCTCCATCGCTGTGCGACACTATCGTTTGTGAGGAAGGATATTTAGGTACAGGCTCTTATTATTATCTGCTATTAGTATTCAAATTTGATTCAAATCTCGAATAGATGTCATTGTATTCTATTAAGAAATAACAAACTTACTAACAATTGTCTTAATTATTTAGCCAATAAATAATATCTATTCAAGTCTGGAAAGAGGTTTTGGAAATTTTAACCTAAAAGTGGAATGGCCCATCGCATAGAAAGAGAAGTAATAATAGTTGGGGAGGCAACAATGTTAAATTTGGATTTAATCGAGAGCAACAGATTAAAGTAATGGCTAGAGGTTGTCGTTGAATCAATAGACTGTTTTTTTTAACGGCTTTTCATTCGTCAACGAATTAACCGTTAATTAATAATAATATTTAATATTTTGCCACATTCACACAGCGCCATCTAGTCCCACAGTAAGCAATTATATTTGCTTGTGTTATGGGTACTAAACAACTGATAAACTACTTAAATACAGTTTTTTTTTTGTAAATACATACATATTATAGATAAATTAAACCCAGACACAGAACAAATGTTTATGCTCATCACACAAAGATTTGTCCTGGGTGGGGATTGAACCCACGACCTCCGGCTTAGCAGTCAGGGTCACTAACCACTAGACCAACAGGCCAGTCGATCATTGAAAAAACCGGTTGAACATATTAGCCGTTAATTTACAAACGTAATTATTTAACTCATTCCCAAAAAAATCGGTTGATTAAATAAACTGTTATTTTACGTCAACGCATTTTATATTAACGCTTACGTTGACGTTAACGCTGAAAACCTGTTAATAAATTAACAGCTTTTTCAACCTGTTAATCGTTGATCGTTAACATAAAAAACCGTTAATGACCCATGTCTAGTAAGGGCTTCATTACAGGTTAAACAGTGTCCATTTCAAGTATCTGAATTTCGTGATTGAGAGGGTCATAAACTTGCAAAAGAGATAACGCTGCATGGACTTTATCAAAGACGTACTCAATGATATTGTATATTATCATTGGGCTTACTTATATTTTTATTTTGTAATAATGATAAAAATAAACGAGCGATTTTGATTTACAAATTTTAATAAAAGTAGGTACACAATACATTTTAAGCAACAATAATACAAGTTGATTTGAATACAATAAAATCTATTTTGTACAGGCTTAGACAGCGCCTTTATAAAACATTTTGTATGTATACTCGTATATACAATACAGTTTAAATATACGAGTTACAATTATTAAAATCGTGCGAACTGGCCTGTTGGTCTAGTGGTTAGTGACCCTGACTGCTACGCTGGAGGTCGTGGGTTCGATCCCCACCCAGGAGAAATCTTTGTGTGATGAGCATAAAGGTTTGTTCTGTGTCTGGGTGTAATTTATCTATATTAAGTATGTATTTTCAAAAAAAAAATGTATTTAAGTAGTATATCAGTTGTTTAGTACCCATAGCACAAGCAAATATAATTGCTTAATTTGGGACTAGATGGCGCTGTGTGAATGTGGTAGAATATTATTATTATCATAATATAAAACTAGTGCGCCTAGCTAAAGTAAAGTTTACTTATGGCCGTTCTCAATAATCTATCTCTCTATGGATTAGGCTACTAAAGTTAGAATTTTGACATAAGCTCCATAAAAAACATGTCAAAATTTTAACTTTAGTACCCAAATCCATAGATAGATACATTATTGAAAACGGCCGTTAGTAAACCATGTGTCAGCGATCGACAATCATAACCTATTTTAATTACTATATATTTTTGTGTTGGCGCTACTGCTATAATGATTACATTAATTATTTTATGGTCCTTCCTACCAAACAAAACCACTAATGTGCTAGCACTGTTCAAGACACATTGGAGTACAAACTATCATAATCACCCGATACGCCTCCACCGCTGAAAGGGGAAACAAACATTGTAAACATTTGATTCTTCCTATCATCTAAATTTTCAAATCCAATGGTTCCTACGACGCTCGAGTCAACGCACATTAGCATCTTTGCCTCCCCTACTATAAATATTCTATAAGTATAATCTATCTTTCAAACTTAGTTTTTGCTTAAAGTTGGTTTCATTGCTTGAAAAATCACTGAAATTTTTCAGTCTTAAAATCGAAGACATGGAAAGGACGTTAACGGAAAAGACAGAAACGTTTGATAAACTACAAAAAGATAAAGCGTATCTCGAAACAGATATTCAAAGCTTAACAAAATCAATTAAGACAATCGAACAGCACATGCGGGAACACAATATTGAGATTAAAGGTATTCCAGAAAATCAAGAAGAAAATCTAACTACTCTTGTGGTCAATCTTGGCATTACAGTTAGGTATCCGCTTAAAAACGAACAAATTCGCGTCGTTAAAAGAGTGCCGAATCTGATCTACGAAAGAGCTCAGCCGAGGAGTGTTTTGGTACAATTATGCGACCCTCTGGTCCGGGACAATCTCCTGGGATGCGTCGCAAATTACAACCGTCTGAACCCTTACGACAAACTCTCATCAGTGCACTTGGGTATATTAGGCCGACCTGAAAGAATATTTGTGTATGAAGATATGAGTCCCTCAGTCAAACAGTTATTTACGGCGGCAAGAATGAGAACCATACGATTAGGCTTTAATGTTTGGGTGCGTGGTGGACAAATTTTCGTCAAAAAAAGAACAGACGAACATCCAATCTGCATTAACAACATAAAAAGTTTAGATTTGATTCAATAGTTGAATTCAAATCTAAACTTTTTAAGCTGAATTGAATCTAAATAAGTTTGATACGGCGTTTTAACTCTAACTTACTTACGTTGTTGACTCTAAGTTTTATAAATCGATTTTATTATTTATTTTTACCAAAATCTTTGCGGATGTGCTGCTAAGGCGATCTAATCATGGAAAATAATATTACCATTAATTTTATCCTTAAGTGAAACCTGACTTATTTCAAACTAACATTGAATTTATTGATATAATTGTTGTATTGTGTACTGTAAAAATTGTGATTTTACACAGAATTACAAGTTGAATTAAGCCGTTTCGCGGCCACTCAATTGCAAACAAATTTAAATGACATTAAAACCCTGTTTCATTAGATAAGTGTCTCATAATCTATCCAAAACTTAGCTGTCGATTTTTCATTATAGTGCGGTGTTGTCTTAAAAAAATGCAATCTTTTGTAATATCTGCACTTCTGGACTTTTTGGCAATTACTCCAAAAGTTACTGAGGTCACGGAAACCAAATTATCCGCGGACGGAGCCACAGGATTATTTAAGAATACGTAATTTTTTTTTATGTTTACACAATACAATTACGAATGTATATATATTTGCGCATTACGAATTATTATGGCAAATAGAAGCTATACAACGACTTCGCGAAAGCTTAAAGTAAGAAAAAAAATTATATGAAATTTAATAGCATTTCACTGCTAATTTAACCATTGCAAACCATACAAGTCTTATCTGAAAGTAGCTCTGTGATGTAACAGAGAAGCAACCATGAAAACTAAATATTTATGAGTCGTTGGTGCAATCAATTGAGCTACTGCATCAAATCTAACATGATATAAGCTGAAAGGGCTCAGAGAATGATAATAAAGATCAATACTACGCGTAATTTCGACTGAGAAACTATAAAAAGTTTGAAGTTCTGACAGTATGGCAACTATATATAATGTTAATTGATGTTGCTGGACATTGCTAAGCCACTAGGTATAAACGTATCGAACTTCTCAATATGCTACGCAATATATTTAAAATGCCACGAGGGAACATTCGTATAAAATGTTGATTTACATACCCAAATTGAACCATATTTCTGGAACCTTGGAGGTATTGTATGCAAGACTACAATATTCGGTAAGTCAAGAAGATTGTAGATAAGACTGAAGACCTAACTTTGAAACTAGTGTTTGTAGATCATTCTCATGAATTAGTTACGTCACTCTACTTCTCAAATAAAATATACGGGGTGTTAAGACAAAAGCAAAACCATTTCAAATGAGTACAATAACGATTTAACTCAAACATTTTTTGAAAAACAACAATTATTTCCTAAAGTAACCACCAGATGGAGTGATCTCAATATCATACAAATCTGCGTATACTTTGACGGCGTGAAGCTGTAAAAAAACTTGCAGCCTGTTCTTAAGTTATCTAAAGTTTAAGAATAACATTAACATAATTTGGCAGATTTACATAATATTCATGTAACAGAAAAGATTTGTACTTTTGTGTTTGTATTTTTGTATGAAACGAATAACTTAAAACTGCTGGACCAATTTGAAAAATTCTTGTGCCATTAGAAAGCTACATTATCACTGTACATAGGCTAACACCACGCTTCGGCCAATAGGAGCTGAAGAGTGCCCAATAAAGAGCGACGAAGCGAAGTCCCGCGCGACTTCTATTTTAGCGTAATTTGGAAAATAACATCTTATGCGTGTAACAGAAAATATTTTAAATGGTAATTTATTTAAATATTCTTTACAGTAGGTACCCCACTTAGATACATAACACAGACACATCAACATAACAAATAATGTAGGCATAATGGGCGCTCCTATCGCATAATGCTATCTCTTCCAGACAACATTTAAAAACATTTATTCAGAATAATTTGATTTCGTCGAACAGTATTGTATTGGGAACATCACCAACTATGCATTTGAGAACGTTAAAAGCATTTTGTGAGCTTATATTGCTTTGCAATATAAGCTTAATAAGCAGTCAGACCCAGCGACCTTTTTTAGGTCGTCGGACCATCTAGCTGGAGGGCGTCCTACTCTACGCTTGCCGAGTCGCGATCTCCACTCTAGGACACGCTTGCTCCACCGTCCATCGGTCCTTCTGCAGATATGACCAGCCCACTGCCACTTCAACTTACTTATTTTACGAGCTATGTCGTGATTATAACATCGTCAGGCTTAATTATTTTTAAATTTAGATATTTTTCTGATTCCGCAAATAAAAATACGTGGATTATTCCCAGTAGTTCCATAAAGCCAGTTCCACATGGAACGTTTGGGGTGTTCCAGCTTTAGTATTAATAATGGATAACGTTGTGTACTTTGCATGTGGTTAATAAAAAAATAAGTTAAAATTTAAACAACCTACTAGTCTCAAAGTTTGGTCTTTAAGGTCATTGGCCCGTCAATTGTATGTTTATAAAGACTCCCGCGACACAGGGTATACTGATATTATAAAAAGGGAAGATTTGTATTTTTGTATGTAACGAATAAACTTCAAAAGTACTTGACCGATTTCTACATGATCACTAAGTAACAGTGTTTTATAAAAAAGATAATAATTTTTTGTCTCCATAAACTACTAACAAATTGTGGTTATTTGTACGTAGCCAAACTAGAGCCAAATTCAATTAAAAATATTAAATTTGTTAGCAATTAAGTGCATGTGTATAAAATTATATTTTTTTATATTTTAATTTTTAACTGCCAAAGCAAAGGCAAATGCGACTTAGTATTAAGATGATACTAACACATTTTCAGTTGTGAATTTTTCAGCTAGTTAGTTCCTATGTTGATCCCACCTAGCCCCTACAGTGGTCCCATAATGTCCTCAAGACCCATCCGGTGCCCATAATTGTCCAATTACCACATGTTATGCATACCATGCGACTTATCCCCCATGACATGACTTCTTTGACTGTTGGATCATGCCAGTTTAAACTATACGCTGAGCGAAGCTAAAGATAGTAAGTTGGTATTTTCTTTATAAATATGTATATGTCATCGTAAAATTGTAAACACCGTTAGATTATAATCTAACTCGCGAGATTAAAACTGTCAAAAAATTGGTGAGCAGAAAGATACTGACAATAATCTGCTATAATCAGAGCGCAAGATGCGTTCCGTTGCATGCAAGTTCAAAATTTGACAGTTTTACTTCCATAGATTATATATAATTAATCTACCGAATAATAGAGCGTTTTTTTTCGATAGATTATAATCTATCGATAATTTAGGTTTCTTAAGGGTCGGCAACGCGCTCGTGATGCCCCTGGTGTTGCAGGCGCCCATAGGCTACGGTAACCGCTTACCATCAGGCGGACCGTACGTCTGTTTGCCACCGTCGTGGTATAAAAAAAAAAAATTACAATCTCGCGAGATTTATTATAATCTAACGGTTTCACAATTTACATTTTATATTTAAAATATACTAGGTATCCAAATAAAAGGGAAACAAGTAGGTACCTAATGCTCTAAGATTACTGTAAAAAGATTTAAAAAAAAAATACCTGTCTACCTACCTAAAGTTCAGAAATTTCACCAAAATTTGGTTTATTTTACATTTTATACGTGTCAAAAAAAAAAAAATAATTTAAATTGATATTAAATTTTTAAATTATTTCTCATTTTAATAGTTCTACTATACACGTTTCAGTTGCAAATTATTCAAACATTAACCTTCTCAATCAACCAACAAAAGCAGAAAAAGTTATTATTACAGAGAAACAGCATGAACTAGTCTAGAGGTATATAAATGTTTATCTGGATGAATAACCAGAGCCTTCTTGGAAATGAGCCAATAAATATTTACGAAAAATTAAAAAAAAAAAAGATTTACTAGCGTATCACATACTACGTCATACTCAAATATAAGTCCCTTTTCTCTGGATACCCGGTGTATAAAATTGCGAGCGAGACTGTGCGAGCATTGAAATCCAATATTTATCTAAAAGTAAAAATGCATTTTTCAGATATCTATTCAACAAGAATAAGGTAGAGAAAATGTTATGTGCCCATGAGGACATTAGTAAGAAAATGGAGCAATTAGATGTAAAAAGCCAACGACTTAACACTGTGCTCGTTACCATTACTCAATCGGTACGTATTTTTCGTAACTTAATTCTACCACACTCGCACTCACACAGCGCCATCTAGTCCCAAATTAAGCAATTATATTTGCTTGTGTTATGGGTACTAAACAACTGATAATACTAATTATATACATTTTTTTTAATGTAAATACATACATAATAAAGATAAATTACACCCAGACACAGAACAAACCTTCATGCTCGTCACACAAAGATTTGTCCTGGGTGGGGATCGAACCCACGACCTCTGGCTTAGCAGTCAGGGTCACTAACCACTAGACCAACAGGCCAGTTAATTGAAGTGTCTGTTTGTAATAGCTATATAATATATACGTATATAAAATAAGCCATGGTGGCTGAATGGATAAGGGACCGGCGTGCAAATCACGCGGTCCGAGTTCGATCGCGAGCGGCAGCACCAATGTGGATTTCACTTTGTGGAATTTATATGTACTAGTCATGTGACTTACCATCTGCTAACGGTGAAGGAAAACATCGTGAGGAAACCCACATACCCTAGAAGAAATTCTATGAGTATGTCTGAACCAACACACACTAGGCCAGCGTGTGTGGATTATGGACTAAACCCTCTCAGCTCTCTAGTTAGAGGAGAGAAGACCCGAGCCCAGCAGTAGGACTTAATGGGTTGCTGATGTTTGTAATATCAAAATTACAGATTTTTAGAGTAGGCATACGAAAGTATTACTTATAGAAGCTGAGTAAAGATCTACGGAAGAGAAGTCCCGGGCGAAATCTAATGGTATTCTAAGGGTATTAAACTTAACACCCCCCGATTCAGAGCAATCCGACTCGAACTGGTTAGGTTAGGGTTATTTTTTTTTCAAACCACTCAGAAGTAGGAGCCGGAGCCCCGCTTGGCGGGCGCCAGGCGGGGCTCCGGTGACCTATGCCCCATGCTGAACTTACCACCACCATTCAGAGCAATCCGACTCTGACTGGTTAGGTTAGGGTTATTTTGAAGATATTATATTTTACGGTATGATTGTTACCTGATTGTCTCAACGAGTGCTTTAATAAAAATTATTTTTCTCATTTTAACAAAGTGTTTTATTACAGAAAGCATTATTTTTATAAATTTCCTAATACATTATTGGAATATACAATTCCTAGGAAATGTACACATGTCCCTGGATATCTATGTATTAAATAGTTTTTGCAACAATATTTTATACATTTCCTAAATTGCTTCGGAATTGTATACATTTCCTAGGATTTGTATACAATTCCTAGATTTCATACATTTCCGGTAACAAAATATATATATATATTTCTTTTACACGTATTATAAATAGAAAAGACCTAAATTCCGAAACAAACATTTACAGATCATATAATGTGAATGATTTACTTACCGCCAAATAAATGTTAAATACCTACTAAATTGAACTATTGACAGGTATTATTTTTCAGCAACAATCAGGAAGCTCGCCGATTGTTGGGACTGAGTCAGGTGGTGTTAATCAGGTAATTTTTTACATCTTAATTTTCGTTGGCAGTATTTATTAAGCGTAATGTTTGAGATTTTTTTTTAGAAGTTTAATTTAGAAGATAAATGGGGGGAGGGGCACAACTTATGCTACGTTGGGAGCGCTTATTTCCGAAAATATTCACTTAATCAAAAAACTTGCTTAGAAACCTTAAAGTGTGTTTAAAAGATTTGTCGAAGTATGTGAAATTCGTAGATGATTGCTGAAAAAAATTTTTTCGGCTTCGGTTACATGTGTGCAGTGCCCCACTTTTAAATATTTATTTTAGGGTTTTTATTAAGGGTTCCGCATTTGCCATTTTGGCGACGGAACCCTAATAAATGAAGAAATATAAATTTTTAGTCCGTTAATGAAATTAATATGTTTTTTAAATTATTATAAAACTGGTCTCTTTACCACGGTTACCACCACGGTTCTCTTACCACGAAATAAATAATATAATACGTGACTTAGACCCATTTCATAATATTCCAAAAGGGCAAGTTTCCTAGTGGAAGAAAGATAGTAAGAAAAAATATTTATTTGTACTACATTAAGAGACACAATAGAATGACATACACATCAATGAATAAATAACAGAGTTAAGATTATACAGGGTGTATACGACGATACGACATCTAATGACAAGGCAGCCAGTGTTAACCCTTATAAACATATTCTAATAATTATCAATAAAAAAAAGCAAAGAAAAAAAACCACATTATTCGAGTCGAGTCGAAAAATTTAAAAATATAAAACGACACATTATTTTTCTATCATGACGTTTTCGACATGACGACGACAAAAGTGCGGAACAGAGTAAGAGATAAGATAATATTAAAGAGGCAGAGATATTTAAATGAATTGAATGACGTAATGACAACATAATATATGATCAACGTAAATACCTACAGGTTGTTTAAATCTGTGAAAAACTGTGAAATAAAGAAAGTATATTTACGTCTAAACTATTGCAAATTTCTATTTAATTTTTTTGGTAAAGCCTTCTAACATCACATGCTACAAGTGGTTTCATTTAATGTCGTATATACGCTGTATACTAAACAAAAAACAGAACATACATTTAGGCTTACGTACAGAAGTGTGTGCCTCGCGGTAGTCGAAATAGGTTCCAGATTAGCGTAATGCCACACACCATAACTAGCCTTAAAAATAAATCAAATCATTTATTTATAAAACATGTATACATTTTAAGGCATGTAAGTTGGAATAATATCATGATCGGATATGTTTTAGCCTTTATCAAAGGCTTACAAATATTTAAGTCTATTGTCAATGATATTGTACCTTTTTTAACATACAATATCATTGTCTATTGTCATACTAATTTATAAAAATTAAACATAATTTACAATTTTTTGAGACAGATACTAAATAAAAAAAATAAAAATTTTTAAAAACAATGTCAGAAAAAACAGTGATTTATGTCAGAAGAATTATTAAACGTCATCAATGTCAAAATATTTAATAGTTAATTTTTTGTTTCAGGGAATACTGGACAACATCAACTTATTACTAGCTGCAAGTAATAATAGGCCAGTAATCGGTGAAGATAACTCACTCATGGTACTTTTAATATATTAATATCTATCACGGACCCTAATTAAATTTCAGTGGCTTTTTTGTTAGGCATTTTGAGCAAAACACTTTAAAAAATACACCACTAGAACTAAAAACATATAAAAAAAATACATACAGTCGAACATATAACCTCCTCGTTTTTTGAACTCGTTTAAAAATAGAGGTCAGTGATATTCACCCCTCGATATATTATAAAGCGAAGAATTTGTTTTTATTTTTGGTTGAAAGCGCTAATCTCATCTCAGGAACTACTGGTCAATTGAAAAATAATTTTAGAGAGGAAGGCTATAGGCATAATATCATACTGGGACCAATTATAGGGGCTGGTGGTGGCCAAATAAAGAACTTTGGGTACCTGCATAGTTCGGTTTTAATCATCCTCGCAACGGTATAGCAGGATCGTAGGTTCAAGCCAAGCTGCAAGATCAAAACAGTTTCTATTTTTCTTTTCATGTTTCCTTTTTTTTTCAGAACTTGCTGGGCACTGATATAAATATTGAGAATCTTTTGGCACAACTAATTACGTCAAGGAATCTTCAGTCTAGTCAATAAACCAATAATCCAATAATTTTCTCCAAAACGTAGTCATGTCATTCCCAAAAATTCAATCTGTGTTAAATAAGATTTATACTTAAGTTCCTTGGTCATAATATGACCAACTAACTAACTTATATTATTTAAAAATAATCTTAATTTATTAAAAATTCACGTATTAATGCATAAAACTGTATCTCAAAAACTAGAGTCAATGAACAAAATATTTTTTTATTTTTTCGTATTTAGAACACCTAATATAAGTATTTTTAATTTACGATCTGCAGCATTCTTGACAAGTTCAATGTCACAAAATGCACTTGTTTAGTTTAGAGTTAAGAAAGATATTGTTGTCTCCATTTTACACATAGGGTTGCCATCTCTGAAATCTGTCAATCAGGACATGAACTGTGAAAACTCCGGATTTTTTCCAGATTTTTGAGAATTCTCAGTTTTTATTACTAGTCAATAAAATATAGTTTAAATCATTGTGATTTTTAAAGTTTAAAACCCGCGGAATTCAGTATAAACTGTCCCGGATGCTCCGGGAAATCCTGGACAGATGGCAACCCTTTTAATACAATAAGTAGTTATATATTAAATGTCTATTAATCATTGATGTTATTATATGGGACTACTATATATACGTATTACAGTAGTGTTGGATTCAGAATTAGTTCTTCACTATAGCAAATAGTTGCCTGATAAAATGCAGTTGATATTTCGCCAAAGCGTAGGATATTAATTATGTTTTTAATAATAATTATAAATACATTACTATATATTTCGTTTTGTAGAAAATGTTATACAATTCTTTGAAAGTTAAAAAAAAATTAAATCTAAAGTTAGGCTCTGTTATTTTTATCTCGAAGATATTTTTTGACAACGGTGCTCAAATTTATGCAAAATATATAAATTTATACGGCGTTTTATCGATGTTATGTATTTTTTTTTAATATTATTATTTTTATTACATCTAAGGCACAAAGTTATTATTTTTGAAAATATTCACTAGTTAATCGCAAATTACAAGATTTCGCGATTAACAGGATGAGCACCTCTGGCTGTTTAATTTGGACCAAATGCGGGTACTTTGTTTCCCAAGAATCTACTTGACATAATTTTTGAATCTCATACCTAAATGTTAGCTTGTAAGAACTATTTTTATACGCGTCGACTGAATGAATTCAGGGTAATTGCTGAGGTGCTTGTAGCATTGTGGTAATGACATGTTCGTTACGATCATCAAAGTTAAGCAACGATCGCCAAGGTCAGTCCATGATGGGTGACACCAGGGTGTCCCTCAAGCGCACTCGATAAAGGAGCTTATGATCTTCATATAGCTGAATGGATTGATGAGTATTATGGAATTTTGAGAAGGATTTAATTAACCTTAAAACCGCTATAAACATCTGTAGCCGACAAAACGTGTAGTCTCGTCGCAAATTTAAAATCTCAGTAAGTAATTATAACGTTTGTAAAAAAAGAAATTACACGTGTTCGAAAAGCAATTTTAAAGTGTCATGCTCCGGGGCAGGACAGTTGACGATTTTGGGATTTTGTCTCGGTGAAAACAATTGTGCATAATGGGTGCATAATTAGTACTACCTTAAAATAAATAGTACTTCTGTAGTTTAAGAGCACATTAACTTGAAATTGGGACTGCTGCGGAGCATCCTCTCCAGCAAACCATAATGCAAATTAGCGCTTCTGTGAATGATTTTAGCACGAAAGTAGTATAAAAAAATGTACAGGAGAGATATATAATAGAACATAAAGAATTGAATTAATTGCAGGCGCCGAATAACAACATTTTTATATTTCAATTTATAATATGAAACTGTGCCTGATCCAAATATTATAGCAAAGTTTCATTTAGCTAAATTGAATATTAATGTAGGCGCTTATCCTTATATATAAGAAACTTTGCTATAATATTTGGATCAGGCACAGTTTCATATTATAAATTGAAATATAAAAATGTTGTTATTCGGCGCCTGCAATTAATTCAATTCTTTATGTTCTATTATATATCTCTCCTGTACATTTTTTTTATACTACTTTCGTGCTAAAATCATTCACAGAAGCGCTAATTTGCATTATGGTTTGCTGGAGAGGATGCTCCGCAGCAGTCCGAATTTCAAGTTAATGTGCTCTTAAACTACAGAAGCACTATTTATTGTAAGGTAGTACTAATTATGCACCCATTATGCACAATTGTTTTCACCGAGACAAAATCCCAAAATCGTCAACTGTCCTGCCCCGGAGCATGACACATTTTAAATGTGTACTTGTGTACCTATGATTGTCACAAACTTCAATTTGAATCTTATTTTGGCCTCAATATATTTATTTATTTATTTAACTTCATACAAAGAATTTTTGTACAGGCGGACTTAATGCCTTAGGCATTTTCTACCAGTCAACCATTGGGTGATGCAGAGAAATTGTAGAAGTAGATACATAAATAAAAGTAACAGGAGAGTTCAACTAATAAATATACATAAAATTCATAAAAATATAATATATAAATATTATAAATATACATATTATAGATATATAATATATATATACTATAAATATAATAAAAATAGAGGTGAGAAGATTTTAAAGCAATATACGCATTATTAAAAAAAAATCCTAAGTGACAGTCCACGTTTCATCAAAATTTGTCAAGTATTCATTAAGGATATATATTAAAAAAAACTGTGTATGTTTAATGTTGTGTTTATGATATTTAGTATATCTGGTTCACATACAGCTAATTTTAAATTTGACGACGTAATAGAATTTCTACTTTATCTATTTGCAAATAGATTGCATTTTCATTTGCCGGCCATAAGGGTTTTAGTGGTTGAAAGGTTAACGAAAGTATCAAAACTAAGGGTGGAAACACATTTTACGGAAGATGCGTAGCATATTACCGCGTAACGCCAGAACTGAAATACCTGTACAAAATATGGCTTTGCACACTTCATCAATAATGAGTAGAGATACCAACGCATCTTTCGTCAGACGCGTGGCGACCCTTAGTCATATTTTTAATAATAATATTGATGTTTAAATATAAATGAAAATGTTTTTAAAACTACTGTGTACTTGTAGGTTTTTAATGTATTCTAATTTTAAGTAAATTTTGTAAGACATTTTTGATCTCTTAGAAATCATTTTGTTACAATTAATTATAAGAAATTAATTTGTCATGTCTCTCTGACCTAAACATTAAAGCATGGTCAAATTAACACTGCACCTCATGCCATATCGGCGCCCTCACACTCATGCGCAATCAACTTGTGCAAGAGGTATGCGTCTGTGCGCTATTGGAAGTAAGCATGCCTTTGTGCAAGTAACATCATGCGCTTACGTATGCGACACTAGCATCAAACATACCTACAAGTATAATAATAGAAAATAGATTTAGAAATAATAATTAAAAACTGATTAATTTTGGAATTTCTAGAACCATACATATATTTTTCCAATATGTAATAATAATTTATTTATTGACGTTAAACAACAGGTTTTACATGTCTACATTTTTAGTACCTACAATAAAGAGGCAACAAAAAGGTATATAATAATTACATAGAAATGTAGAATTCAGAGTTTTTACCCATGAAACCTCTGTTATTTGTGTGAATCCAGCTAAAGACTATGTATTTTTAAACTATAATTAAACTGTCATTTCCGGACGGAAAGATTTTTACCGTTCAGGATTACGGCCCTGGGTCATGGAAAGAAAGCGTGCCTTGGTGCTAGTGCTATTTTCAGCGAACTTGTAATCAACTAGCGCACTCTAGTGCAAGTTGAAAATGTATGAGTGTGGATAAAGGAATATTGATTTTAGCTTGACGGAGAGTGTGGGAAATGTACCGTAGGGGAAGTGATAGGGCAGGTGCGAAGCATATCTGACCGTGTATACCGAATTAATAGTCGCCTCAAACGAGAGATATAGACATGTTTATATTATATTACGGGTCATTCACGTTAGGAAGTCGGGACCGCCGACCGGGTTTCAGTTCCGTTATGGAACCATCTTCAACGCAGCAGCGAAAGTTGCACAACCCGGGCCCTGATTCTGACTCATCGGATTGCTCCCGGATCGTAAACCTTTTCGAATCTTAGAACGACGTATTTTTACAGCTTATGTTATTAAGTGTTAGAAATTACTTTACCGTATAGAAAATTAAAAACTGATTAATATAGGATTTTTTTCTACATCCATATATTTTCTTAACATTCTGTTTTTTAACTTTAAATAAACTGACAGTTCTAGCCGAAAATATTCCGACAGCTCAGAATCAGGAGGCAGGTCGGGAGTCCCGACTTCCTTATGACCCCAATGAATGAGCCGAATGCTGGGACAAATAATATCAGTAACTATGTTTTTAATATTTTAAGAATGAATTATGTGGACGAAACTGGGTTACTAGTCTATACAAGTCCAGGCTAGATATAGGATATTTTCATATTATAAATGTTAAGTGTCTACTAAATGTATACCAAAATAAGAAGCTTTATAGAAAATATATTGATTTAATCAATTTAATTTACACTGTTAACATTCTTTATGTTTAATTTAAGCAGTACGTGTACTGTTTTATTATGTGATTGCATTTAATTTTGTAATAGAATTTTATGAATTAATGCCGAAGATTTAAGTACCATTTTTACATGACATGTTTATGCTATATATGTTATAGTTATAAGTTGATGTTCAGTAGATTTGCTGTCTATATTAAAAGATTATATAATGGTTTGTTTCTTTTATTTAACCATCCACTAGGAAGGCAAGTAGTTTGTGGCATCAACTGCTTCCAAGGCAACTTATGACCTTTACTTATACAAGTAAAGGTCACAAGTTGCCTTGGAATATAAGTTGTAGTAGTGGTTTTATAAGTTATATACCTGGATTTCAAGCAGTGGCGTAACCATACTCCTTAGTCAACAATTACGGAGGCCCTTGGCTAATTTATGGAAAGGGAGGCCCCCCCATTAAAAAGCTTAACGTTGTTTCACTTTATTGAATCAATAACTGACTTTTACTCTACAACATAGGGTCTGGGGCACAGAGTACCTACATTTTTATATTATAACAATATTGAATCTGGGGCGTGTAACATTTTGCCCCACTCTCACCCTATAGTTACGCCGCTGGTTTCAGGCTTATTCTTGCCATAAAGGAGACACAGATAGTACCTAAGTTATTTTAGACTTAAAAACTAAAGACCGCAGCCATACATAAAATAGTGTTGTGTTCCTGCTGGTAAGTAGTGGTATTCAGAGCTCATGTGATGGTCATGTTGCTCCAAGCGCCCATGGGCTATGGGCTTCGGTAACTGCTTACCGTGGCTTGTTAGGTACGATTCAGACCAACCGGCTCGCATCGGGCCGGGCCGTGCGGCGTTTTACAATGCAGTAAAGAATATTGAAATGTATCAACAGTAATTACAGTTCATATTTGCATGCAACTTACGCATAGTTACCTCCGTCGGCATCCCGCGACGCGTCGCGACGGCCGACCGGCTCCGTCCGGCTCCGAAGACGCCGTCGGCATCCAATCGGCTGCCGTCGGGTCCGTTCGGAGCCGGTCGGCCGTGTGTCGTACGGAGATTACGGTGCAGCAACAGCTAGCGAATCATTCAAATTGTGTTCTTCAAGCGACAGTTTACAAGTAAAAAATGGATACGGAAGAAAAACTAATTTCTTTAGTTCAGACTAGTGATGGGCGAGGGCAAAAAGGCATAAATGGCATAAACTGGGCAAATAGGGCAAAAACGAATTTACGTCCGAATAAGCGCCCAATTGCTGGGCGTAAACGTTTTAATATGTGTTTTAAGTAGAAATACTCGAAAAAGGTATTTATTAATAAATAAAACATATGTATTTTAGTTTTACTGATACGTTAGTGTTGTTTTAGAGTTTTTGTGATTTAATTGCTCAAAATAAAATGAAATTGGTAAAAAATACATATAAAATAGATAAATTTGATACAATTTCGTATTGATGTAGGTACATAGATTCAATATGGGTATCGTTTTCGGGGGTGATGATTACGAATATGACGTCTATTTTGGGATCCAGGACATCGCCTGCAAATTTTTGAATAATATACGGGTACATCGTTTTCGAGGCAGGGAGATGTGATATCTCCGAAACTGTTCACAGCTGCGTTGGAAGATGTCTTCAAGCTTCAGGACTGGGATGGATTTGGCATCAACATCAATGGCGAGTATATCACCCACCTTCGGTTTGCCGACGATATTGTGGTCATGGCAGAATCACTGGAGGACCTAAGCACAATGCTCGGTAGCCTCGATAGAGCTTCCCAACGGGTGGGCTTAAAATGATCATGGATAACACGAAAGTTATGTCTAATCGCCATGTAGCACCCACCCCTATTACTGTGGGGAGCTCTAATCTCGAAGTTGTTGACGAATATATATACCTAGGACAAACGGTCCGGTTAGGTAGGTCCAACTTCGAGAAAGAGGTTAACCGCCGAATCCAACTCGGCTGGGTAGCGTTCGGGAAGCTACACACTGCTTTCTCGTCCACAATACCCCAATGTTTGAAGACAAAAGTCTTCAAAAAATATGTGTTGCCAGTGATGACTTATGGTACTGAGACATGGCCGCTAACTATGGGGCTCATTAGAAAGCTCACTGTCGCTCAGCAAGCCATGGAAAGAGCTATGCTCAGAGTTTCCCTGCGTGATCGAATCAGAAATGAGGAGATCCGCAGGAGAAGTAAAGTTGCCGACATAGCTTACCGAATTGCATCGCTGAAGTGGCAGTGGGCAGGCCATATAGCCCGCAGAACTGATGGCCCATGGAGCAAAGAAGTTCTCGAGTGGCGGCCATGTATTGGAAAGTGCAGCGTGGGACGGCCCTCCGCCAGATAGACCCACGACCTAGTAAAGATTGCGGGTGGCCGTTGGATGCGGGCGGCATAAAACGCTCGCTGTGGCGGAAGTTAGGTGAGGCCTATGTTCAACAGTGGACGTCATTGGGCTGATATGATGATGATGATGACATCGTTTTCGGGGTTTTTCGACGGCAGTAATTACGAATATGAAGAGTATTTCGGGATCCGAGATGGCGTCCATGAATTTTTTTAGTAATAATCAATGGGTATCATTTTTTAGCAAATTTATCAAACGAAAAAGTCATAAGTAGTTCTGAAATCAAAGTTGCAACAAGGCCAAATCTTGAATTTTGTTGTTTTAGGACTGTGTGATTCCAAAATCTATCTATTATTATCAGTACCATCTTGAATTTTGAGCCGATCTGCTTCAAAATCGGCATTTGACAACCCCTTTAACTAATTGACATAGTTCTGAAGTCAAAATTGCGAAACTACCCGCTATCTTGAAGTTTGCCGATTTTAATGCGATCGGCTCCAAAATCGAAATTAGACGATCCCTTTGACTATTTGATTTAGTTTTGTAGTTAAAGTTGCAAAAATGCGCGCCATCTTAAACAATGTAGTTTTTGGAATGATTGACTCCAAAATCGATATCTGACGATCTCTTTGACCACTTAGCATAGTTGTCAATTATGACATTAGAACTATGTCAAATGTACCTATGTATAAAAGTCGAAGGGATAGTCCATAAACGCTGTTGTTGTTGTCCATAAATGTTAATGAGAGACTGTTAATGAGAGACGGTTAATGAGAGACGGTTGATGAGAGACGGTTGATGAGAGACGGTTGATGAGAGACGGTTGATGAGAGACGGTTGATGAGAGACGGTTGATGAGAGACGGTTGATGAGAGACGGTTGATGAGAGACGGTTGATGAGAGAAGGTTGATGAAAGACGGTTGATGAGAGAAGGTTGATGAGAGACGGTTGATGAGAGACGGTAGATGAGGGACGGTTGATGAGAGATGGTTGATGAGAGACGGTTGATGAGAGACGGTTGATGAGAGAAGGTTGATGAGAGACGGTTAATGAGAGACGGTTGATGAGAAATGGTTGATGAGAGATGGTTGATGAAAGACGGTTGATGAGAGACGGTTGATGAGAGACGGTAGATGAGAGACGGTTGATGAGAGATGGTTGATGAGAGACGGTTGATGAGAGACCGTTAATGAGAGACGGTTAATGAGACACGGTTGATGGGAGAAGGTTGATGAGAGACGGTTGATGAGAAATAGTTGATGAGAGACGGTTGATGAGAGACGGTTGATGAGAGACGGTTGATGAGAGACGGTTGATGAGAGACGGTTGATGAGAGATGGTTGATGAGAGACGGTAGATGAGAGACGGTTGATGAGAGACGGTTGATTAGAGACGGTTGATGAGAGACGGTTGATGAGAGAAGGTAGATGAGAGACGTTTGATGAGAGACGGTTGATGAGAGACGATTGATGAGAGACGGTTGATGAGAGACGGTTGATGAGAAACGGTTGATGAGAGACGGTTGATGAGAGACGGTTGTTCTACTATTAGGTCTGTGAGCCCATAGATTATACACTATACGGAGGGGGATAGTCTAATATCGATTTCGGAGATAATCGGCTCAAAAACGGCAAAATTATAAATAACGGGCATTCAGAAATAAGGTAAATAATAGTACCTGCTTGTAGTAGCGATCTAAGTCACGTATTAATTAGGTACATAAATAAATATCCGTAGATTTTTTTAATTGATAAATATTTTTCATGAATAATGTTATCTAGTAATAAAAGTTATAATTAATAAATAAAAAACATTTAGTCAATTTGATATTACATGACCGGTAATTTATCCTTTTTGACAATAGTGACCATTATCAGTCATTTTACATCTCTTTCCTAGTCAGTTTTCATATAAATCGTATTGCAAGTTATTTAAATGAAGTTTATAGAGTATTTCTATAAGAAATTTGCATAAAGTTAAAAGATACATTTATTATTTTAATTACGAATTATCATGAATAAATAAAAGTAGTGTTTTTAAAGTAATCAGGTACTTATTCTTATGTTATTTTGTTACAAAAAATATAAAAATGTATAATTTTATAAAGAAAAGTAAATGCCCTGTCATTGGGCGTTTATTGGTCGGAAATGGGCGGATATCGGGCGCTTATTTTTTCCGCCTTTTCTGCCCAGGCGTAAACCCATCACTGGTTCAGACATATGATTGTGCGGACGCTGTCGGCTGCCGCGGCACCCGTACGGCTACCGCGGCAGCCGTACGCATGCCGTGGAAGCGGTACGGCTCCGACGGACGCGTTCGGCTGCCGCGGCACGCGTACGGGTGCCGCGGCTCCGTTCCGATGCGGCGCGACGCAAGCCGGTTGGTCTGAATCGTACCTTAGTTGGAAAGTTCACTGACTACTAACATCAATATTAGAGGTCAGTAATTCAGTAAAGTTGTAGATAAAACTTAGAACATTAAACCAGGATAAAAAGGAATGGTAGTGTATCTTTAATGTACACATACGTATATGATATTTTTTATAATGTAATTATTGTATTTATTCTTTAAAAAATTTAATCAAAAATATTAACAGTGGGACTGTCACTTTTTTATTATAATATGTCTGTGGATGGGACTGTTAAAAACTTCATAAACGAATTCGTCAAGTGAAACGGATCGTAGTAATTTAATATTGACAAACTGTCAAAGTGCGATCGGCTGACGGACGGCTGGCTGATATCGTGCTGATATCGACGACGATCGTACCGTAACCCAATGTAATATTATTATAATGTTTATCCAATAATAACAACAAAGCGATGGACGAAAACGAGTTTTTCAGACAGACCGTGCAACATTTAGCGCGATGTTTGTCGAGCATAAACCCGACGCCATGGGAAAAGGTAAAAATTACGACACGTATTTTGCAATCTTGTAGATTTTGAAACGGTATTGTTTTCATGATTAATCGCCCGTTCAATGAGTTTTCAGCAATAGTATAGCCAGCTTATTGTGATATTTTTAGATAGTCGACCAATTTAATAAAAGTGGAGATACTTTGCTTTTAAAACATCAACAATGTGTATGACCTCACCATGCAATTTTGAATGTTATCATGACTATAAAGCCGAAAGTTGTGAAGGGTAGTGATTCATCGATCCATAGATAGAGCCTATCGACGTAGGTATATCGTGCTATTACTAAACATAATTATAATTAAAGCACATAATAGTTTGTTTACCTTGAAATGAATGCACTATTATTTTTTTATTCTCAGAGATTGGCATTGACATTGATTTAAACAGCCAGTAATCAAATAAAAAAAAATCTTATATGGAATTAAGTAATACAATTCAACTTAGCAAGTAATATTATCTTAAATGATACACTTATTATACATGACATGTTTGAAACTATTTTCTAATATGTTCCACTCTTTTATATTGATCATTTGATTGAGATTGTACTCTAATTACATTGTTTTGTCTGTTACTTCTTTCTCAGTTACAAGATAGAGATCTGATAAGATTCAGGCCACAATATACGTGAGACAAGACCCTTCCTCAACAGTGATATTGATGGGTTTCCATTGATTTTATTAAAATTAATTTAAAATTCTATTATTCAGGTGAACACTTTGTTTATGCTGTGCCCTCAAGCCAGCTCATCCCTAGTAGTAACACCGCGCAGTCAAGAGGCGTCCATAGCTCTCGGGCTGTTCTTCCTACAGAGCGGACTGCAACATCAAGATAAACTTCTACCATACTTCTTGAAGGTTCTGAAGTGTCTAACAAATGCTCATTTTGAAGAACCAATCTCCAGGACTAAGAATGGTGACCGTGAGTATCTTATAATACTATGTATATGCCAATAACATTGTAACACTGAGTAAAGTGGGTTCGATTCTTACACGAGACAAATATTTGTGTGTTTCATAGATATTTGTATCTTTGTAATGTCTCCTGCGACACAGGACTTGTTCTCGTCTTGTAAAAGCAGAAATAATTATATTACATAGGGTATCATCATCAGCAACCCATTTAGTCCCACTGCTGGGCTCAGGTCTCCTCTCCTCTAACTACTTAGAGAGCTGAGAGGGTTTAGGCCATAATCCACTCACACTAGCCTAGTGCGGGTTGGTGGATCAGACATACTCATATAATTTCTTCTAAGGTATGTGGGTTTCCTCACGATGTTTTCCTTCACCGTTAGCAGATGGTAAGTCACTTAACTAGTTCATATAAATTCCATAAAGTGGAATCCACATTGGTACTGCCGGTTGGGATCGAACTCGGACCGCGTGATTTGCACACCGGTCCCTTATCCATTCAGCCACCATCGCATCATATAGGGTAACTGAATGAAATTATAAATATCGCAGTACATACCTACTTTGTTCACAACAAAACATAATATCTACAAACAACTTAACATAATAGAAAGTGTGTTTGTTTGTCTTTCCCGTTACAACAGAGCACATTAGTTTTACATAAGAATAGTTGGGGGGCTGGAGAGTAGCTCTATAATAATTAATACTGATAATGCGTCCCTATGAGTATGCGAGTTAACTGGCAAAGCAAAGCAAATAAAAATGATCCTTATTGTCAAAGGAACAAGAGTTAGTGAGGTGTATGAACTGTATTTATCTATACAAATAAAAAAAATTGGAGTGTCTGTTACTAATATTAGAATAACCGCTTTTTACTACATTCATATGAATGTATATACCAAAACAAAATTTTTTACAATTTTTGTCTATCTATCTTTCTGTCTGTCTGTTTGTTCCGGCTAATCTCTGGAAAAGCTGGACCGATTTTGACGGTACTTTCACTGGCAGGTAGCTGATGATATAAGGAGTAACATAGGCTACATGTATTCTAGAAAAATTGAAATATAAAACAGTAATGTTGCTTTTGTTAAATACCACGTGGACGAAGTCCCGGGCACAGCTTGTATTATATAATTGGAGTGGATTGCAATAGGCTGAAATGATGATGATGATACCAGAATTTATACAATTCCATAATTCAGAAGTTTGTGTGCGGATAGGAAGTGAGATATTAGAGCAAGTGAAGGAATTTATATTTGGGGACTTTGTTTACAAGAGATGGGAAGTGTGATAGTGATATTGAAAGGAGAGCGAATGCTGGTAATATGGTGAATGGAGCGCTGCACGCCTTATGAACAGCCAGAAGATCTCGCAGAAGGCTCGCCTGGCGGTTCAAAAGCTGGGTATGGCAGAAGAAGTATGAAAGTAGAATAAATGCTGTGGAAATGAGAGCTTTCAGAAGTATGATTTAGGTAAATTTGAGTAATAGCAGAGATGTACAAAATGGTTTTAGAAAAGCATTTAAATACAAAATGCAAAATACTTTTCAGATTTACTATTTGAAATGCAAAATACCAAATAGTTTTGCGTTTTGTATTTCAAATGCTAAATGCAAAATAGGTATTTTCAAAATACTTTTTCAAAATAAAATACCTTTCTACCAAATCTCGGATATTTTTATTTATTTTAGGTATTTATCACAAGAAATAGAGACACAATGCTGAGCCGAACAAAAAGTCTAACAACATGGCACCTTATGCATGACATTTTGGTCATATTTATCAGTACGCGTATCAATAAATTCTGTTATGTTATTAATAATAATAATACTCACTTAAAATAATGTAAAAGAAATTATTTTCATATCAAAAGGCTAGCAGGCGCCTCTATCGGTCAAACTCGGCAATACAAGCGTCATCAGTTCATTTCATTTTTACCCACGACGGAACGGAGACGGTATATGCGTTTGGGGTGAGAGGCTGTGTGTTTGTGTGTTTGTGTGTTTGTGTTTGTGTGTTCCAACATAATGCCTTATATCACGGAAACGGTTTGACCGATTTAGATGCGGTTTTCTGTAAAGTGTGTGCGGCTCTTGGGGACAGGTTATTAGATAGGTGTTATGTTAATAGCTCGCCAGGGGGCGCTACAATTCACTGATTTCGTTGAATCCTTTGTGCCCTCCTATCTTTAAAACGATTAGACTGATTTCGATACCGTTTTCTGTAATGTATTTGTGATTTATCGAGGATTGTTTTTGGATTCAAGATTTTGTATTTTTTCGCCAGGGGGCGCTGCAATAGACTAGGCAAACCTATGTTGATTTCGTTGAAACCTTTGTGCCCTCCTATCTTTAAAACTATTAAACCGATTTCGATACGGTTTTCTGTAATGTATTTGTGATTTATCAAGGATGACTTTTGGATACACGATATTGTATTTTTTCGCCAGGGGGCGCTGCAATAGACTAAGCAAACTTATGTTTACAGTTATCTGTAAAATAATTAGACCTGTTACTGTATAGGGACACGTAGCATTGTAGTACTGACATATTGATTACACTCATGAGGTTAAGCAACTTCGGATAAGGTCAGTTCATAGATGGGTGACCGTTTATGCAATTTTAGGGTTGTGTACCACAAAAGAAAAAAACGGAACCCTTATAGGATCACTCTGTTGTATGTCTGTCTGTCTGTCTGTCTGTCCGTCTGTCTAGAATATTTTTCTCAAGAACGCATAGAGGTATAAAGCTGAAATTAATATCATATACTTGGGTCTGCAAACCCTCGGCGTAAAATAAAAATCAAAATTCTAAGTTAACGCAATCAAAAGATACAGCTGTTTATGCTCCATTTTTGACGATTTATCTTGACGATCATAATCAATAGGGAACTTACCGTTGACCTAGAATCATGAAATTTGGCCAGAAGCAATAACAAGTTGCACAAGTAAAGGAAAAAATCCGAAAACCGATCTCGTGTTGTTATATCACTGAATATTACTGTACTGAGGTATACAATGATAAGCCTAAAAAAAATTATTTCAAGTTATAAGACTTACTGCAACAGTAAATTTAAAAAAAAATGTGTTTGTTCTATAACTTAGTATAAAACTTTTATTTATCTGTCAAGGTTCTTAAAAATTTTATACGAGTTACTTACAGTTAGTAAGATAGGGCGCTTTTTGAAAATATTTAAAATAAAAAACAAAATTAAAAATTTTGAAAAAACCCACGACGATAACATCTATACAAAATAAGAAACGTAACATATAAAAAGGTTTAAATAACTTTATTTTAAATCCCCGACGAAAAGATAATAAGTAGCGTAAAAACAATCCCAAGAAAATTCGTCGGGGGCTACCAATATCATTACTGTTTCTAGTATTAAATATATATGGTAAACTAAATATTGTTAATAATTAGGTAGGTATCAAATACATAAAACTGCAATACTTTCGTTCATTTCAAGTCAGGGTATGGCAGCCCCCGACGGATTTTCTTGGGATTGTTTTTACGCTACTTATTATCTTTTCGTCGGGGATTTAAAATAAAGTTATTTAAACCTTTTTATATGTTACGTTTCTTATTTTGTATAGATGTTATCGTCGTGGGTTTTTTCAAAATTTTTAATTTTGTTTTTTATATATGTTACGTTTCTTATTTTGTATAGATGTTATCGTCGTGGGTTTTTTCAAAATTTTTAATTTTGTTTTTTATGTTTGACTGGTAATGTTGGCTAAACTTAATTACAAAGTATTTTGCATTTTGAAATAAATATTAAAAATGCAAAATATATCTCGAAAGGTATTTCAAATAAAATACAAAATGGTTTTTACTAAAAGGCATTTAAATGCAAAATACAAAATAGGTATTTTGCATTTTGTATTTGCATTTTAAATAGAAGTATTTCAAATAAATCGCATCTCTGAGTAATAGAATAAGAAATAGTGTAATAAGGGAACGTTGTGGCTTAAAAATATATGTTGTAACTCGAATAGAGAAAGGAATGTTAAGCTGGTTTGGACATGTAGAGAGAATGAATGAAAGAAGAGTGACAAAACAAATATATGAGGCGAATGTGAAAGGAAACGTTGGAAGGGGAAGACCTAGAAGAACGTACCATGACCAAATAGGTGACGTTCTAAAGAAGGTACAGATCAGGAGTACCCTCAATCGGCGAGAATGCATGAAAAGACTGATGAATGTTGAAGAAGCCAAAGATGTATGTCAGAATCGTAGCAAGTGGAAGGAAATGGTCTCTGCCTACCCCTCTGTTGGGAAAGAGGCGTGATCTATATGTATGTATGTATGTATAATTGGTTTAACTTAAATGATTAAATAAAAAAGTTCGGCTTCAGCATTACAATATCATGATGTTTTTATTTGGGCATATATTAGTAAAATGGTATGAAATAAGGGTATATCAATAAATTAATTATTTGTGTTGTCGCGATTGGTAGCACCTGAAAAGAGAACAAAAAATTAGTTGTATGTCTTACATGATTTCTGAAAACGATGGCATCATGAGCGTATCGTTTTCAGAAATCATCAATTATAATCTTTATAAAATAAATAAATTGGTTAAGCTTTATGGTTATAATATTCTTATACGGCCATAAAAGATTACAGAACCTTTGATACATAAGTCCTATATCGATTTTTCGGCCTTTCCCGTATGAAACATCAAAAAGCCTTCTTCTTGGTCCGCATTGTAACAGACAACTACGGAACCCATAAATGCGTCTTGGGGAAAGACCGAGGGGGTTATGTGGGGCTCGCACCCACTAAAACCCCAAGGTGTTCCTCTCGTCGCGCTCTGCTGTGGTCACGGGAGCGCAGGAACATTCGTCCGCGAACCCATAAATGCGCCTGGCCTAACGCGTAATTCGTCGAATTTTTTTTTCTAATAATTTTAATACAAACTCTATATTACCCTTCCTCATTTTCCTGAACCACCGCCTTGCCCTCCGGCTCCAGCGCCTGCGTTTGCACCGAACCCAAAACCAGCGCCTGCACCAGCGTCACCACTTCCCTGACCACCTTCTGAAACGGTATTATAACATGTTGATATTTAAGAGAGGTGAAGATGATATTTAACCCCTGCTCAAACTGAACCACCAAGAAGCACAGTTGTAGCCCGGGGAAGAATAGTTGAACAAAAACGTGGTCTAGGTTTATTTGGACGTCATGAAACAAGATCGATTTCCCCTTGCAATAAAAATATAACAGTAACCATCTCTCTATAACATGTATTAAATTTATGTCATGCCATATGTAATATGTGTCATAATGAGTCTAGTTTTAATAATTTTATATAGTCAGAAACCGTTAGAAAAGTCAACCCTAGCGATAATTAGAACTCATATCATCATCTCAGCCCTTAGAGCATTAATGCTCTAAGTCTCAGTCTATTGCATTTTTGTTTTTTTTTTTGACAATTTTTGTATTACGAAGTTCGCGCCCTAAGGTACCTATTTGATGAAACAAAAAGTGTATTTTAAATTTAAGTACGATCTACTTTGAGTAAGATTTAGTAGACCCTATAATATCGCAATAAAACGGGTGGTGCTAGAAATCGGTTACATATATTTTAAAGTCGGTTAAAATATTTTGTAACACGGGTTTCGATATTTTAGAGTCAGTTTACTATAAAGCATAATAGTTCGACTTACCCCCGGCACCGCCACCGGCACCAGCATTCATGCCAAAGCCAAAACCAGCACCGCCATCCGCGCCACCTAGTTGTAAGAAAATAATTTTACTTTAAAAAAAATAATACAGTATAGCAGAAGGGGGGGAGAGGAGATTTGGTAGAGACAATTTCCTTCCACCTGCAACAATTCTGACATATATCTTTCGCTTAACATTCATCAATCTACTCAAATATGCACCAGTTTAGGGTACTCCTGAAATTTCTTTTCATCATTTTAACCCATAACCGTCCCACTGCTGGGCACGCGTCTTCTTCAAAGATTGTGGAGGAAATTTAGCCTATTATACCGCGCTAGCCAGACGGGTTGGTATAGGGTTTGTTTCGAATTTTCCTTTTCTTGCAGTGCTCTTGCCTACATAAGATTACTACCTTAGTCGCCTTTTACGACACCCACGGGTTGAGATGGGGTAGTGACATTATGTATTCTTAATCCGTCATTACACGGATAAATAAAATTTCTTTTGAATGTTACAAAATAATACCATTGTTATTTATGTGAGTAGGGTAAGTCGTAAGGCTTGCACCACATCTATCTTTTTTACAAGACTGAGTTTTTGTCTGCCAGCAGTTATGTCACAGTTCTAACACACCACTGTCAAAATACAATCTATGAAAAATAATCACTTCAAAAAGTTATTATTTAAATGTTTATATTACCTCCACCTCCTCCATCTTGCATCGACTGAAAAAAAAACAACGCATCATTACTAAAATCATTTGAATAAAAACAAAAGAATAAGTACCTAATACTCAATTTTAAATCATGATGAGACTGGCCTGTTAGTCTAGTGGTTAGTGACCCTCACTGCTAAACTGGAGGTCGTGGGTTCGATCCCCACCCAGGACAAATCTTTGTGTGAAGAGTATAAAGGTTTGTTCTGTGTCTGCGTGTAATTTATCTATAATATGAATGTATTTACAAAAAAAAATGTATTTAAGTAGTATATCAGTTGTTTAGTACCCATAACACAAGCAAATATAATTGCTTAATTTGGGACTAGATGGCGCTGTGTAAATGTGGTAGAATATTATTATTATGATAGCTACTCAGTGTGAAAAACCGGATAAGCTACCTACACAACCATATAGGCCTAGAACTAGCTGCATAAGTGCACTAAGCCTAGTTACACATTGATTAGTGCGAGTGTGTAGTGCAGGTGTTTAGTGATTAGTACTAAACACGTGTGCACAGTAGCTGATTAGTGTTAGCGTTTAGTAATCTGCGTAGTTAAGTGAAAAGGTTGTTCTATTTTTTTGCGAATAGCCCCGTACCGGGCGCCATTCCTTTTCCTTGAATCCCCTGAATGGTGCAGTGGGAAGTGTATACGACTGCTGTGCTAGAGGGCCTGGATTCGATTCCCGAGTCTAGAAAATGGTATTGGGTTTCATATTTCAGTATCGAGATTTTCCCGGAGTTTGGAAAATAAATGTGCAATAGGCTCGCCCCCTATTTCATGGGACCAAACTGCCTACCCCTTCGGGGTAAAAGGCGTGATACTGTTTTATGTTAATATAGGCAAGAGGGGTAGGGTACAGGGAGATTAATCATGTCAAGTTTAGCAGGCATCTACGGGGTATGATTTTATCTACCATGAGGCGGTATTCTATTTGAAAAATCATTTTTACTATATAAAAAAGCTCGGAGTTTCTCTGAAGGATCGAATCCGTAACGAGGTGATTCGGCAGAGAACCAAAGTCGTCGACATAGCCCACCGTATAAGCAAGCTGAAGTGGCAGTGGGCAGGCCACATCACTCGTAGAACCGACAACCGGTGGGGAAAACGGGTTTTAGAGTGGAGACGTCGTCTCGGCAAGCGTAGTGTTGGACCTCCCCCAGTCTAGGTGGAGTGACGGTCTTCGCAGGGTGACTGGCAAACGCTGGATGAGAGTAGCTGCAAATTGTACTCAGTGGTGTGCAATTGGAGAGGCCTATGTCCAGCAGTGGACTAGTACAGACTGATGATGATGATGATGATGATGAAAAAAGCTTACGGTTCGTCTGATGATAAGACGATTACCATAGCCTATGGCCACCTGCAAAACCAGGACCATCACAAATGCGTTGTCGACCAATCCATTCTGTATTTAATAGTTTTACTTACATAGCCAAACATGGACACAATAACAAATAGAACAAAGAATTTGTTAAACATTTTTCTTTTTTTTTTCACTGTATACTGTAACTTCAGCGAGATTCAATTCTGTTGTGCCTGTTACTGTGATATATCCGCTTTTATATGTTTTAATAATAGCGTGTTCATGACACTGCATATAATTGTGATGGTCGAATAATTGTTTTGTTAGATGACATGTGGTTAATTTGATGCAGAAATCGCGCTAAGTGTTTTAAGTTAAACAGTTTTGCGTATCTATAGATACTAAAAATAACAAGTAAATAATTAAAAAATTATAATAACCCGACTGCAAAAAAAAACAGATAAAAAAATCAACAGATAAGCAACGCACTAAAGAGACCTAAAAATGGTTGTAATTATCATTCCTAATAAAATTTAAATATATAACATATGTATATATTTGTAATCTCCATTTCATTCCCATTATTTTGATATACTACTCGATAGGTTTGGTTAAAAAAAAATTTAAACTACTTACAATTTGGCGCCATAAGTCCACTGTTTTGTTTTTTTATTGTTTAATACCTATTTAAGGACACTTGGGTTTCTGAGACGAATCTAACGATACCCTAACTGTCGAAATCCATCCAGCCGTTTGGAAGAAACGTGGTAATAAAGAAATTTATAACATATTTGCTCGTAAAGGGTCTCTTATTTCACCAATTTCAGTGTTGTAATGTATCTCATTACGCACTAGTGCGGTAATGTAAAGTAAATTGCACGGCTTCTCATGCTCACATACTAATAATCAAGGGGCTCCGTACGTAACGAACGGTAATTTTTTTAAATCTTAGCAAAGAGTTTTTATGTCAAAAAAGTGGTCAACATTTTATGAATAAAATTGATTAACTTTGGTAGATAAAATAATTATGATATAATTATATAAAATAAACATTTAATTCTTTAATTTAATTAATTTAGATCATAAATTACAACCGTTTATCTGTACTAAAACACAAAAATATTAATTTACTTTATTAGTAATACTGGCTGTTTTTGTGTTTTTGCCTTAAAAAAAAAAGCGCTGATGCGCGCGCATCGATAAATTGTGACAAGTAAAGATAATTCCGCGCGCTATTTCTTTTCGCTGTATTTGTTTTTTTCTAAGAAAGTCCGAATTTTATTTATTTCCTCGCAAATATGTTATAAAACGTCGTATGACACACGTGCGGTTTGATAATTACAGCCTCTGCTTTCTTGTAGCCCTCGCCTGCAGCTCGGGCTAGCAATATCGCCTCGGCTGTAATTATCAACTTACCGCACTTGTATCATAATGTACTATTACAAACATACAAGATACGCGCAAAAAACAATACCCGTCCTGACAGTCGGGTAAAAAGCTGTAGAGTTTATTTGGTTGAACGCTAGGATCTCAGGAACTACTAGACCGATTTAAAAAAATCTTTGGATAGAATGGAGTGTTGGATAGCCCATTTATCCAGGAAGCTTATAGGCTATATAACACCACGCTACGGCCAATAGGAGCTGAACCGTGGCCAAATAAAGAAATATGGGAGCGAAGCCTTTTTTTTTTTTTTTTTTTACTTGGGGAAATGCCTGACGCATACCCCTCGGTCTTGGGGAAAGAACCGGGGGGTTATGTGGGGCTCGCACCCACTAAAACCCCAAGGTGTTTCTCTCGTCGCGCTCTGCTGTGGTCACGGGAGCGCAGGAACATTCGTCCGCGACCACAGCGACGATGGCCCGCTACGATGGGAGCGAAGCCTCGCCCGACTTCTAGTCCTAAGTATATATGTATACCAAGATTTGTGGCGTTAAGAGTTAAATGTATATGTTTTAAAATTTTAAATGGCAAATACGCTTTTCAATTCTGGCAGAGTTTATATGTATTTTGGAGGTTATCCAGCAAAGTTTTAATAAAGCATAAAAAATTTGGACTATCTGTATTATGCTTGGTAGTCAAATGGAACTTAAGAAGTTGATATCAGATGGATGGTCCAAAAGGGAGGCTACACCTTAACATATGTGGTACACCCAATGATATTGTATGTTAAAAAAGGTGTAGATAGGTTATAAGCGCTCGAAAAGTGGCACACTAAAAATAGTCTTATTAGCAAACTTCATCTCAATGTCCCGTTGACGGCGAAGGTATTTTGACATTGCATTATTACGATATCTATGTGTGCGTTTGTGTGCCATTTCCAAAGATCGAACGCTATGAAGGTAACCTATCTACACCTTTTTTAACATACAATATCATTGGGTACACCTTAAAGTTTACCGTGGTTCGGGCTAATTGCTCCCTCCCTGCCCTACAAGTTCGAGAAATAGTTCCTCTTTTACAATTAAAAGTTTGTTTCTTGGAAGACCTTTTAATTAACAGACTTTAAATTAAAACCTTTATGGAGTCGTAAAAGGAAATGTTTCTATCAAAATCTTCCATAATCTATTCAGAGTTTTTTATTAAAATGTATAGTGAATTTAATCGCCATAATAATTTCACAGGCTGTTGCATCTAACCTAGTATAATGTTATAATTATTTTGCATCACCATCGCGTAAATGCATGACATATTATAATACAATTGTACAAGAATCAACACGTTATGCAAGGATGTTTCATTGTTTATTCTACGGATGTCGTATTTACATTGCAGTTTTTATTGACTAGTAATAGCCCTTGACATTGTTTGTATAAGAGTTCATAATATTATTATAGTGTCATCTTCTAACTGTAAAGAAAAACATCATAAAGCTTTCTTTTTCCATTATAACCTGGGTGAAATTCAAGAAAAACATTTTTAAACTTTGTCTAGTCCATAACCCATATACAACAGAGGGCTTGGGGCATATACCACAGACGCTGTGTGGTATATGACCCAAGCCCTCTCAACTTCCTAGATAGCGGAAACGAAACCCTTGCCTTCTCCATGACTATTATTTTCTAAACATTAAGATCCATTGAGCGCTGTTTATCCATTCAGTATTGGTAAACAAACAAACGTTGCTATTCGTAATATTAGACAATAAGTAATTGATATGACGTCAGACAGAGTTCGTCAAGAAATTAAATGTGGTCATAATTAGCAACAATTATAAAAGCGAAGGTGTCTTTTAATCGTATGAAACATACATGTTTTAACATTGTTTTTTATTGCATACCAATTTTTGTACCTTAAAACTACTTATATGTAAATATACCTAATAGGTTCTATCAAGTTCGTAGATTTGTCGCATTTTTTATTATTTATAAAAATCTATTCTATTTACGCGCATCTCGGCCGATTTGAATATTTCTTTATATTCGTTTTGTATGAAAGAAAATTTTTGGACATCCAACGAAAATAAATAATTATTCGAAGGATATTTTAAAAGGATTATTACAAATAGTTGTTCTTAGTCAAGGTGTATTGTTTAACGCATAGCTTGTGCCCTAACACGGTTGTATTTTTTAAAAGAAAAAAGTTTCCGCTGCTCTATAAATTACCTTTTGTTTTAGGCATACCAATGTCAGAGAAGTTCAGCTTCTGCCTCAACACGCTTCTCTCCGATGTCGCCACAAAACAGCCATCACTCAGAGAAGAAATTATCACGGCTCAAATCGAGCTCATGTCTAACCTGACGAAAATTATGCTCACATGCTATGAAAGCAAGGACTATAGCAAAACCATGACCAAATTGCAACTTTGCAAGAGCACTGTTCCGATTTTGATAGGCTTAGCTCGTTCCATGGGTAGATATTCCACAGTAGACCCCCCACTACTCTGTCGACTGTTCCCTCAACCCCGTAGCCCGGTCAAAACCAAAGAACCAGAGCCAAATTTCGAATACTCCACCCTAGATAAAATGAGAAAATTCAATCAATTCAGACCTATCATTCCAAGGTCCTTATCAGGGAATTTGAACCCTATTAATGAGAATATTATGGAAAATGGTTGCGATTTGGTCGACAGTAAAGAAGGAACTTTAAAACGAGGATCACTTCATAGCTATAATTCAGTTCCTTACGATCCAACAACTTATTTTTTTCACAAGTTCGGATCCAGTTTTAACCAGTTCCCTTATATGAGGTTTTCTGAATCGCCCGAGAAGAGAATCAATGTGCAGTTTTACGTCACGTATTTGCAGTCGATTCTTTCGTTGGCGAAGAAGCTTCTCACTAAAGATTTGCTGGCCTTTATGGACGAGGAGGCTGAGGATATTTATGCTTCGGGACAAATTCAAGTAAGTACTGATAAATTTAAGACTTGAAGCTCCAAATTATGTTCTGGTTGAAGAAAACATCAACATCTTAATATTTCCTGACTAAAATTCAGGACCTAGTGTTGGCTGCTCTATCTGGCTTCGAATTCTAAAATGTAGTTATCGATTAGCTTTTTTAAGAAATATTAAAAAATGTTGAAGCATTAAGAGATATATTTTGCAACTGACTGTATAACAAAAAGGTCTTTCAACACCAACTTCAGAAGACAACAACGTTCCACATCAGAAGAATCAGCTTTTATGTTTTTAAAAATATCGTTTTATTTTCAGGTTTTCCCATACAAGTCTTTTTCGGAGACCTTGAACCTAGTAATGGTAACATTGTTAAGAGAATTGCTGCAGCATCAAAAAGATTTACCTGGGCCGTTCACTAAAGATGTTCAGGTAATAGAAACAAATATCATATGTCTTATTATATCATCATAATGTCCCACTGCTGGGCACGGATCTCCTCCAAAGATTGTGGAGGGAAGTCTACTGTAGTGGCCAGACGGGTTGGTATAGGGTTTTGTTTCGAATTTTCCTTTTCTCGCAGTGCTCTTGTCTGCTTAAGGTTACTTCTCTCTCTCTCTCTTAGTCGCCTTTTAAGACACCCACGCGTTGAAATCGGGTAGTGACATTATATATTCTTAATCCGTCACTACACAGACATATTTTATTACGTCTTATTACTACGGGTCATTCGTCAATACTTTTTATTAAAAGTCTTACAGATTAGATTTTAATTTGGAGCGATTTTAGGTTATACACATACCATCACGCCTTTTTCCCCGAAGGGGTAGGCAGATGTGTTTCACACCCACATTTCGCCAGCTATGTTTGGTCCCATGAAATAGGGGGTGAGCCTATTGTTATCAACCGGGAACATTTGTTTACCAAACTCTGGGAAAATCTCAATATTGGAATTTCATGATAGAAAAACCCAATACCATTTTCACCCGACCCGGGAATCGAACGCGGGATCTCTTGTACAGCAGTCGTATACACTTCCCGCTGCACCACCGAGGTAGTTTTAGGTTATCACTGACGTATTGCGTAAGATCTGGAGAATGATAGGCTTTATACCGATGATGATGAATATATATTTATCCAACATCATATTCCGTTTCAGTGCTAAATATTTAATGAACATATTGTAATTTAGGGTCTCAAGGCAACACCTAAACAATACACAGTAGACCGTAATGCAATATAGAAAAGATCTATTTTTAACATCTCTTATTCGTTGACAGGAATTCGTCAAATGCCTCTTCCTAAGTGGTCAGACGGAGCTACAGAGTCGTCATCACGACGCTTCGGAAAGAGAAGACAGAGAGAGCAACTTCGCAACCGTGAACAAATTCAAAGTTAACGTGATGGCCAATTCGGCCTGTGTCGATCTACTCGTTTGGGCGATTGGCGATGAAACAGGTAATTTTATATCTTATTTTTAATGAAATACGGTTTGAATTCCTATAGATTATTTATAGTAGATTCAGAAAGCACTGCCAATATCAAACAGATATTTGATCTTCTGTCTATAAATATAAAGTTCAAAATTGTCTAGAAGCTTTTCTCATCTTATAACTATTTTCCCTTGAAAGTGCGTATGTATGCTGGGTATATTCTATTATGTACTTCTTTTTTGTTTTCATTCTTTTATATGTTTTCCTTTATGTGATATTATTATTATTATTATATTGTTCTTTGGTGTCGTATTTTTATATTTTATATCTATTAATGAATTGGCTTTTTATCTATTAATTTTTATTTCTGTCGAGTTTCTAGAGTCATTTTTAATTAATAAGAGCAATAAGGCCATTTTTCACCACTGGCAGATAAGTGTCTGATAAATTATCTGAGACTTAGGTTACAGATCTTTTTTTTTTTTTTTTTTTTTTTTTTTTTTTTTTTTTTTTTTTTTTTTTTTTTTCTTATAATATAATATAATATTCTACCACATTCACACAGCGCCATCTAGTCCCACAGTAAGCAATTATATTTGCTTGTGTTATGGGTACTAAACAACTGATATACTACTTAAATACATTTTTTTTTTTTTGTAAATACATACATATTATAGATAAATTACACCCAGACACAGAACAAACCTTTATGCTCATCACACAAAGATTTGTCCTGGGTGGGGATCGAACCCACGACCTCCGGTTTAGCAGTCAGGGTCACTAACCACTAGACCAACAGGCCAGTCAAAAGATCTTAAATTAAAAATATGTCAAAAATCTGATACTGTAAGATTCAGATAAGCAAATACTTATTAGCAAGTTGTTAGACAGTGCCAAATTCCTTCGAATGAATAAGATTAAAAGTGTCTTAATATTAGCCTTAAAAAATGAACCGTGTGAACTTGAATTAAGATTGATTTTACTTTGAAACAATTGCCTATACCTTTAGAAACTCGACTTTAACTTATGTTTAATGTACGTATTGTATTGGTGTTGCAGTTGATGAAGACTATCACGTGCCAGCTCTTATAAACGCTCTAACAATATTAATAGGTATCAATATCGTGTGATAGAGTGACCCCATTCACTAACTACCTTCTAAGCATTTATAACAAAAATGTACACGCGATTATTGCCCTTATTGTTATTATTTTGTGTTAGTAGCTAACATTATCACAATTAATTAATCAGGAAAAATGTCTAATTTCCTGTTTATTTGTGTCAGGAAATTTCGATAACGACTAACTGTACTCTATTACAATATTTAGAGCTTATATGATTTATTTCATTGAGTTTGCTGAATAATTTCACATGCTTTATTTTAATTACTGTTAGGGTGGTTCCACATTCGGCTTTAAACACAATTGAAACGCCGAATGTGATACCAATCTTACAATAAATACCTAACAAAAGCCTATATTTATTAGCAAGCTTTATCGTAAATGTGTTTGCAAACCGGTTAACAAAAGCACAAGTACACCCCATAATAAATTGAATTGAATATAATTCATAAAAATAAATATAAAGTTCATTATTAAAAAAAAATTGGAACAATTAATGTAAATTTAAATATTACTATCTCGTTTCATAATATATCCTCTTACTTTGTATAAAAAAACCCTTTTTCTTTGTTTTTCTCACCGGATATACAAAGATTGTATTACTTATCCTGAAAAATTCATATTCTGTAAAAATTTACTTCAAAAATCGCATTACTTCATATTTTTTTGACTAGGATCTAACAAAGTTCCTTGTAAAAAGCGCCTTAGTTTTTCAAATATAAGGACTGTTTTAGAATGCAAACGTTGCCATCCAGAGTTCCCTTTTGTGTACATCCTAACAAACATCCTTGTAAAAATAAACGTTTTCATTGAATATATAAGAACTATTTTAGAATGGAAACATTGCAATTTCAGGTGCCGATTCGTTATGTGGACGTTTGACTGAGAAGATAAACTCCAATCATAACCACAAGTTGATTTTGGCGCATATGCCTCTGCTTATGGTCTGTCTTGAAGTAAGTAATCTATATAAAGCTGAAGAGTTTGTTTGTTTGAAGGCTGCGTTTCCACTAGAGAGATGTGCGAGGATGCGATATTTATTATGAACCAATAGAATCGCATCATTTACCTGACGTGCTCTGATGAAAACGTAACATCAGGTAAATGAAGTGATTCTATTGGTTCAACCGCACCGGTGAAACCGGAGCCTGAAGGCGTGAAAATTTTCTTTCAATCAATTTGAGTTTCACTTATTAATATTCCAGGGACTCGGCAAGTTAGCGACAAAGTTCCCGACGATAGCGAACACATCGATATATTGTCTGCGAGATTTCTTAGTGACGCCTTCACCGATACTCTTCAAACTTCACAAGCTGGAGTTGGAGAAGACTGGTAAAGAACATATAAAAGTTACACGTGAGTCACCACATAGTTTTTTTATTTTTTTATTTTATTTATTAAATATACATACAGTTTTATAGCTAACTTAATATTAACAGTATAACATAAACCATTGTAGGTTTTACCGCATACTGGTATTCGTCGTCGGAATACTTTACACTTTAGATAATAATATTAACATTATGCGTAATAAGTAATAACATACGAAATTGATTTCACCTTACTTTCTTCATTTTTTTTCATTTTTTTTTATTTGTTTTTTTTTTTGTTTTTAGTTACACATAGTAGTTCTCTATGATAGAATATATATTTCCTGCCATTGCATTTCAACGCTTCGATTGTGTCGAAGTAGCAAAGAAGTCGTGATAGCTTTTTTGTTTAAACGCGCTAATCTCAAAAAATAATGGTCCAATTTAAAAATATATTGTAGTGCTGGATAGCTCACTTACTGAGCAAGGCTATAGGCTATATAAAATCACGCTACGGCAAATAGGAGCTGAGCAGTAGCAGCAGGTCAAACAAAGAACATTGGGAGTGAAGCCTCGCGCCATTTATAGTAATTAATCATCATCATCATATAGATAGCCCAACGACCATCATCCATTGCTGCACATATGCCTTACCTAATTTCCGCCACCGGGAAAGACAAAGTAAAGGTGGACGTTGGTTGCAGGCGCCACGAAATCAGTCTCTGTGTTGCAATGATGTGTTATAGTTATGTTTGTGTGTTTTCATTATTTTGTTTTGTGTATGTAACGTGACTTTTTCTTAAATTAATATTAAATTAATAATCTTAAAAAAAATTATATTAAATTAATAATCTTAAAAAAAAATATTAATATTAAATTAATAATCTTCACAGTGCAAGGTAAAGAGCTTCAAGGTCTCACAGAGACAGGTGTTCCAGTAAAGTCGACACCATTCGAGAAGCTTCGAGACGCTGCCATAGAGAACCTGTGCGTGGCGCTAGAAGCTGCGCTTACTGTGGACCCTTACTGTGTACCAGCACTTGTTGGCTCCGTCAGCAATAGACTGTTCACCGCTGAGACCAGTGACAGGTAATATCTCTGTGGGAAAATACTAGGTGTTCAGAGAACTGGGAAATATACGTATTTGAATATAGCGATACATACAATTACACTGCTTAAAAGGCGGTTTCCAATTGCAATTATACAATAACGAAAGAAACGTTTATTTCCTTACTAATAATTGTTAGACTAGATGGCGCTGTGTAAATGTGGTAGAATATTATATTATATCATAATTATTACAGTTGAGTTGTAACTGTTATAATTGTGTAATTGCAATAAACATTTTTATTAATTTATTTATTTATAGCGTAGTGTAACGTTCATCAGCAACCCATTAAGTCCCACTGCTGGGCTTGGGTCTCCTCTCCTCTAACTAGAGAGCTGAGAGGGTTTAGGCCATAATCCACACACGCTGGCCTAGTGCGGGTTAGTGGATCTGCGGGTTAGTGGAGCGAGTGTAACGTAACATTCTATTAGTCAGGGTTTTTTTTACTTTCACTGACTCGCGCGAGTGCCCTATTCGAGACATGACGAGAGCACTCGTGAAAGATACACTCTTCCACGAGTGCTCGTGAAAGTGTGTATCTTGTCGCGTGCTCGAGTCACTTTATATTAATAGTATTAAGGTTGACTTTGAAACAACATTGATATTCTTGTAACGGTTTACGCTGGTTGTGTTATTATTACTAGTCTTTAATTAATTTCTCACACTACTGTCTACAGCAGACAGTTGAAAATGTTTCTTCTTTTTAAAGAAATAGGTCCCATTTTCATTTGGCAGAGATGTCTAACTTCATAGCCCGATTCGAAAGCGTGTAATTTTTGTATAATAGTTAATTTCGGATCAATAGTGATACTGCCTCGATGGCGCAGTGGGAGTGGGTCCGACTTTTGCGCAAGAGGTCCCGTGGGTCGATCCTTGGGTTGTCGGTCGGCTTGACAGACTCATTGGCTGATCATCATAGCAAGTATCAGCCACACTTAATTCGCTCGCCAACTAAGATATGCCCAGGAGTACTTCTGTACTATTGTGCATTTGACAAATAGGTCGTGAATTGAGGCACGCCTCGATCTGTGCTAGAAGTTTAGCCTCATACGTCAATTTAGTATCCTGTGAAGGTGTCTTTTAAACGACTGAACTCCCGCTTCCCACATGCCTCCGCACGAGGGCATCCTAGGTGGTATAAAGTCCATCATCTCATCCATCATTCGCAAGAAGTTCAGCAGCTTCTTTTGCCACATGTTTTTTCCATCTCGGAACATCTCCTTCAAGTCCTTTGCCCCAAAATTGGTGCCATTATCTCTCCATATGTTAGAACTGGCCTCGGCATGCAACAAATCTTCGAAATGCGACAATGAAAGCTTGTGTGGTAAGATTTGTGGATAGTGCGTGTAGCCATACAGATAAATAGATCCAATGTAGTCCTTTATTGACTGATGTCCGCGTCCCTTCGACGTTCTAATGAATACAGGTCCATAATCAACACCACTATTCATAAATGCTCGTTATTGATTGACTCGTACAGCAGGTTAGTTGAGTTTTTACTTTTGCTTCATCAATGATACAAATCTCGCAGCGCGATTGTGTCAAAATGTATCCATAGCATTTTCGCACAATTGACTTCGGACCAATGATCCAAAATCTAGTTCCAAGGAAAGCCATCATGGTTTGTATTACACCATGTAGTTTCCTAATATGAGCATCTTCAACTAACAATCTGATAATATGTTGGTTGCTAGGAATTATAATAGGATGTTTTGTAATTTCGGCCATAGAGGCATTGGTTCCATTTTATCTAAAAAGGGCGAGAGTGTTATAGGAGAACTTCGCTTCTTTACCTCTCCGTTTTTCTGCAAATATTCGATTTCCCTTTGGTATATTATATTTTGATTATATTTTATGCATAAATTCTAAACATTGTCTAATTCCTTTACTGTTAAATATCCTTTCCTAGCTTCTAAATTTGGTTTCTTCAAAAACCTCTTACAGTATGCATATAGTAATATCTTTCTCATTCTATAAAGTGATAAAATTTCTTTAATTCTATATCAGTTTGAAGAATTTATTGACTATCAAAGTCTAGTTCCTATAATTGTAACCATGCAGAACCAGTCGACCACAAATCTAAATAAGCCAGTTCTCTTGTTGCAATATCGCCTGGGTTATCAGCAGACTGAACGTGTATCCATCGGTCTTTGTCTAATATGCGTGAAATGTCAGCTACCCAGTTCGCAACAAAAGTGCACCAGCCCGGCCAGGTGCAATGCAGCCACGCCATAACCACCATTAAATCGGTCCACGCATATACCTTGGTTTTTGATATCTTCAGCAGGTCTACAAGAGCATTTATCAAATCTCCTAGTAATGCTGCAGCGCAAAGTTCCAGTTTCGGAATTGAAAGTTGTTTCAGTGGTGCAACCTTAGTACGAGATGCGATCATTGTGACATTTACACCCTCATCGACAATCTTAAGGTCAGTGACAGCAGCGTATGCTTGAGTAGATACATCTGAAAAACTAAATTCAATATTTTTGTAATTCAATGGCGTTGTATTCAACCAACGTAGTACTTTTATATTTAAAATAATACTCTTTAACTTATCCACTCATCATTTAATTCTGACCGTTTGTGTGCTCTGTGTTTTTGTATGGAAACCTTAGTGTTTATGATGACTGGTAACAACCATTCAAATGGATCAATTAGTCTAGTGACATCAAACAGAATTATACTCTCTTCGTTACAGGATTTCGTATTTCAGATAGGCTGACTGTGAATTTAAAGGCTTCCTTCCTTTTATCCCATGTTAATCCTAGAATTTTAATAACGTTCTCTAGCTTTATTTCTGTTCCATCCTGAATTGTGTTTTCTCCTTCTTGTAACTTCTTCAGAATTGCTAGACTATTTCTGCATCTTAAAACCTCCCCTTTTTAGTATTATCCTTATTTCCTTGTAAATTTTCTTCGTCTCTATTCTTCCATTTCCATACACAAAATCGTCCATGTAGAAAGCATTTTTAATTACAGGAGCTGTTTCAGGATACTCCAGAGTTTCATCATCAGCTAATTGATTTATTGTACAGCTAAATATGTTGCTGCAGCTACACCAAAAGTCCCAGTTGTTAAATTATAACTGTTAAGTGTTTGCAATATGTTGTAAATTTGTGTGATTTGGAGTCATACTGATCATCCTAAACATCTTATTATGTCCGAAACGTATTATATGCGTTCGCCATTTGCTGCATAATTAAGCTTTGTAAATATGGCTGCAGAACCGGTCCAACCATCATGGTGTCATTCAAGGAGAGACCATATGAATCCTTGGCAGATACGTCGTAAACCACTTGAACCTTAGTTGTGTCCTTGTCTTCGTGTAGTTCGCGTAGTTCGTCAGGGTGAGGAAGATAGATGACGAGGTCATCATCAGTTGTATCTGACTGTTAAAATTGATTGTGATGATCCATTGTGATATATTCATGTATTACCTTAGAATATTCAGATTTAAGATTATCTGACTTTTTAAATTTTATTTCTAATTGTTTGAATCTAGTATTAGCTGGTTGTTTCGTATCGCCGAACTAAATTGATTGTTTCTTTTATTCCTTGCTAAGTAAACTGTGCTGTATATCTTTCATTAACTCTCATAGTTTTTTTTTATAAATCTCTTCACATCTTTCTTCTTCTTTTGTAAATATGTAATAGTTTCCGTTTTCATATAAGTACAACTCTGTTTCTATTTCCCAAAAACTTCATAACATATCATTGTCCTCTGATATTGTACTTGTAACATGTATTGTATTTATTTTGTGTTCGTCGTTATTTGATTCGTGTTCTATTTGACCTGAAAGTGTCCAGCCCAGACTTGTTTTTTGAGCCACTATGTTAGTAGTTAATTTTATTAAACCCACTTGATTTACTTAACAGAATAGTTAAGTCAGAACCGAGCAGTATATTTTACCCAGTTTGTTAACATATGATCAGCAAACGATAAAGTCTGGAGTTCTGGCCAGTTCTTTAAAATGTATTTTGAAGGTAATGATTCCTTCACTATACATATAATAAATAAATAAATAAGTTTTAATTCTCAGAATTAATAAATTCGTAAATAACATTTTTCAAGGAATGTGGCTGCCTATTGTTTTCGACCATATATTTATGGTCCTTAGGTTCACTTTGCTTTACTATTATGAGTTTATTGCGACAGTAATGTTGCTACTGATCGGACAACATAACACAAGGAAATTCACAATTAGAAACGAGTAGACGTAGCAACGAATATACATAAAAACATTAAGTACCTACTGTTTGGATGCTGTACCAAAAGGTTGTCAGTCTCTGTGTGACACATGTGCATGGGCAACAGCTCGGCTAAATGCTGCATAAACGCTGTGTTGATTTTCAGCTGTCGTCTCTCATAATAGGGTTGACCCCCATGTTTATTATTCTGTTGAGGATACTATATCTTGAAGAAGTTTTGTATATCTTCTGGTAATTGTGTATCCATTGGTTAAATGTTATCTGCAGGCTACAGGCTCATTGTGGGAAGGGGGAAATTGATCTGTACGGATCGAATTAGAGACTTTAAAGAAACGAGCATATCTCTTTCTAAAAGGCCTGTAACGCATCTGACCCCCGGTGATGCTGATGTCTATGGGTAGCGAATATCAGGGGGGGGCGAGACAAGTGGCAATCTATTCGATCCATCTATTCTAACGACATGTCAAATTAGTAATAATAATCAGGGATGTGTTCAAATGTATTGAAGTGACATTTAAATATTTCGAATAGAATTAGCGAATTTGCAACTTGTCTATGGAGGGGAGGAGGGGGGCAGCTAACCCGCTGGCTCCTAAGTGTTTATTTTAGGTTATATTTTTAATGATCTAAATCTTCTTATTTTCAGTGAGTCATCTCTAATAAGCACGAACATAGTGATAATGTTGGGCCACGTGGCAGTTGCGCTGAAAGACACACCGAAGACTACGGACACCATCTTGCAATTTTTCCAACAGAGGTGAGTCAATTATTATTATTACTCGCTTGACTCACCAGCTTCCCTCGCGGCCTATCTCGATAAAAAGCATAATGCAAAACTAGGAACTTCCAGATTTTCTGAGCAGAGAGATTTTGTATTTCATAGCTCATGTGGGCCACTCATGCACAAAAGAATCATCCATTTAGGACATCACCAGATGAGATACAGTCTCTCTATGCTCAGACAATCTGGAAGTTCCTAGCCTCTATTAGACTAAACAGAGAACTATAAACAACAAGTGGTGGATTTTCGTTTCTAACTAAACAAAAAACGTAATAATTTAAGTTTCTGTCTAGAGTTAATGTCAGGAAACTTATTAGTTGGCTTAAGACACTTGTTATTGGCACCACCAACAAAGTTATTCTCATATTTATTATTATTAACTTTTTATTAAAACTTAACTCAGGTTTTATACACTGACCGTAATTGTTGGTGGTACCTAATCTCTTATGTATGTGTATTATAAATAGGGTTTATTCCCGGGAATTCTCGTTAAAAAGTTAATTAGCTTATTCATAAGATTAATGTTTTTGAATATAATCAATAAAAGCTTTATAATTAATTTGATACTTTTATTTGAGAGGAAAACCACTGAATTTTTTGACGTTATTGGAACCAAATAATATGAGAAAACGTACGTAAATGTAAATTTCTCGACAACCCGAGAAGACCCGAGAAATTAGCCTCGAGAATTCTCGAGACCCGAGAAATTGAAAAGCCCGAGAAATCATGAACCCTAATTATAAATAAGCTGTAAAGTTTCTTTTGAAATAAATAAATAAACAAGGGGCGCTACAATAGATCAATTCTGGTCGAGGTAGCAAGGAGGCCACTAACAGCTTCTAACCCAACATATAATAAATCTCATAGCCGGCTTTACAATTTTCCTCAGGTTATGCCGAGCACCATCATCCCTCGACACACTGATAGTGGACCAGCTAGGATGTATGGCGCTCGCGAGCCCTGAGGGTACGGCGCACGATGAGATCATGAGAATGTTCACCGTCATCACCGTGGAGGCTGCCAGCGCCACTTATCATCATACCGATGATAAGAAGCAGTATAGGTAGGTACCGTGTTAAAAACTTTGGGCCTGTCTCTGAGGGGGGGGTAATGATATAGTCAAAATATTTTTATATAAATGCTAAACAAGTAATGGAAAAATTCAAACCCACGACGGGAATTGAACCCGCGACCCTGCCATTCCGTGTCCAGTGCTCTTCCATCTGAGTTACGCGGGTGGACGTCCCTGCGATCGACCATTACCTGTTAACATGATGACGTCATGACAACGTTTTTCTACTTATCACCGTGGCTCGTTACAGAAACCTCCGGACGATATTCCTCCATTGCAGGTAGGTTAATATCGTAATGAAAGTAGAAACTCAATATTTACATTAAATATTAATAATTACTTGTTTAGCATTTATATGAAATGTTAAACCAAAGCGATGGAAATTGCTTAATATTTAGTCAAAATCTTTATTTCATATAGATCAAATACATGATCTGCGTAGTGACAGATTAAGAATACATAATGTCACTACCCCATTTGAACCCGTGAGTCGTATAAGGCGACTAGCAGTAACTTTATGCAGACAAGAACACTGTGCGAAAAGGAAAATTCGAAGCAAACCGGTATAGTAGGCTAAGTTCCTTCCTCTTTCTTTGGAGGAGAGTGCCCGTGCCCCGTGCCTAGCAAACTCAGGCCACTCTTTTTAATCGCCAAAGTAAATGGTATGGAGCAGTACAAAATATAAATTTATATGTGGTAATAAAATGTGCATAATTCTGTCATGTCTTTCATTGTCTCGTCTCATTTCTCATTTCGTCACGAATTAGTGTTTCTAATTTTCTTTGCTGCTGAAACGATGAAAACAATAAGTGCCCGCACCTGTTTCACTTAATGTCAACCTTAACACAGTCGTCATAAGACAACTTATCCTAGTTTTGTGTCGAGCCTTATAGTACACCAATCACACCACTCAACATACTGCCACACATTCCCTTCTAGCTCACCACCGACTCTACACAAACTAGAAATTGTTAAGTTTTGTTTAAATATAATAATAATAATATTCTACCACATTCACACAGCGCCATCTAGTCCCAAAGTAAGCAATTATATTTGTGTTATGGGTACTAATCAACTGATATACTACTGAAATATATTTTTTTTGTAAATACATACATATTATAGATAAATTACACCCAGACACAGAACAAACTTTTATGCTCATCACACAACGATTTGTACTGGGTTATCGAACTCACGACCTCCGGCTTAGCAGTCAGGGTCATTAACCACTAGACCAACAGGCCAGTCAATATAAGTCTTTAAGTCTTTGAGCGGTCACCGGTGGCCCCCCAAACAATAGATTTTCTATTGTGTCTGGAATCTTGGCGTTCAAAGTGTTAAGAAGACCAAAAATCTTTTCTCTTGTTCACCATCATGAACATATGTTGAATACTTAGTTGTGTTGTACCCAGACACGTGTCAGGCGCAGTACTGAACGCGCTAGCTAACATAGCGGCCAACGTGCGCGGCACGACGGCGCGCCTGGAGCTGCTGACGCGGCTGCTGGAGCTGTTCGTGCAGCTCGGGCTCGGCGGGGAGCGCGCCACCGACCGCTCGCCCGCGCCCGTGCTCAAGGCCTCGGGGAGTGCTGGCAACTTGGGGGTACTCATACCTGTTATTGCGGTAAGTTATACGTTATCTTGTTATCTTATCGTATGGGCTTGGCTAGAGAAAAATAAAAAAAAAGTTGTTGGAATTTTCAAGTCGCCTACTAGGCTTTCAACTTGACTTACCAACGGCTTTACGTGGCTTCCGAAGCACGGAGACGCTCGAGAATGAAATTGCCACAGACGATCACCCATCATGGACTGACCTTACCGAACGCTGCTTAACCTCGATGATCGTAACGAACATCTCATTATCACAATACTACAAGCGCCACTTATATATGTTATCTATACTTATATTATACCACCAAAAACATCACCATCGGCAACCCATTAATGTCCAATTGCTGGGCTCGGATCTCCTTTATCTAGAGAGCCGAGAGGGTTTAGGCCATAATCCACACACGCTGGCCTAATGCGGGTTGATGGATCAGACATACACTTAGAATTACTTCTAGGGTATGTAGGCTTCCTTGCGATGTTTTCCTTCACCGTTATCAGATGGTAAGTCACTTGACTAGTACATATAAATTTCACAAAGTGAAATCCACATAGGTACTGGCGGTCGAAATCGAACTCCGACCGCATGATTTGCATGCGAATAAATATGAGCGAGAAATTATTAAACTAAATGTAATCATCTATAATTTGATTATATCAGCCTAATGACGTCCACTGCTGGTCTTACAAAATCACTCGCTACGGCGGTACAAATACACTCGCTGTGGCGGAAATTAGGTGATATATAATTTCCGCCATAGCGACCGATTTCATCTGTACCAAACTCATTTTGTTCACAGGTACTAGTAAAACGACTACCACCAATCAAAAACCCGAAGCCTCGTTTACACAAACTGTTCAAGGACTTCTGGCTTTATTGTGTCGTTATGGGCTTCACAGCCGCCGACTCAGGTAAATATCCACCCATATATCCACTTTAATATTTTATTATTATACCACTTTCTTATTCAAACTATTTTGATATATCCACAAGTTAAATTTACGCCAAGTAAAATCTTTAAATTAAGGTGTGATGTGTGAGTTCGGATAGTGAATATATCCGTTTTGGTTTTTAAACGAGTAACATTACAAAATGGTCACATAATCTGTCTGTCACCGTGGCACAGTGGTTAAGGTGGTCGCCTCGCCACTACATCGCCGTGCTGGGTGACGTGGGTTCGATTCCCACACGAGACAAATATTTGTGTGATTCATAGATATTTGTTTCTAGTCTGGGTGTACTTTGTGTCCGTTAGTTTCATGTTTGTGAAGCTCCCCGCGACACAGGGCTTGTTCCCTAGTGCGGGCGTTGTCTTTTAAAAAGAGAAAGAGAAGAGAGAATCTCTGAAATTAGATGGCCCTAATTCCGTGTCGTCTTAAGAGCACTGTCTTAAAAATGAAGGAAACACTAGTTGTATAGTTCCATCATTCATTACACAGTTCCTTCGTTAAACACATTCATAGACATACAAGTAGCATAAAATACACTAAATATTTGCTTATATACACTTTTATATACTGGGTATTTAAAATCATTATTAAAAACTATATATTTTTTTATTTATTAACGCTAGCTGCTTATCTTTACATCACCAAAAGAAAGAGCCTGGAGATTTGTCACACAGGTGTCGAACCTGGTACAAAGTCCAGTCTGAGTGTGGTGAAACAGGGTCTTTAGTCTATTGATAGATGCCAGTTCCTTCGTTTCTTATACGAATCAAACCAAGGAGTTGAAACATAACATATTGCACTGACAATGAAAACAAGCTTTAAGTCAAGGTAATGCTGCCGAGCAATTTTGAACCTTATAATAATAGATATTAGATAAAAATTACATATGTAGAGTGAGAGATTATGTGACCATCATTTATAAAGGGTGGTATTAATTAATTCTCATAATCTATTTCATTTTTCAACTAAACTTCTGCTAAAATATATTTTGGAACTCAAATATACATATATGATAAGATTTAACATTTAAATTCGTGTAAATTCTACTCTTCTTTTGTTGATTTCGCAGTCAATTTTCGAACTTAAATGTGTGTTGTTAAGATTTAAATTTGTTTGTGTTGAATTACACTTTTGTTTAAAGGCAGCTATCAAAGTCTTCGCGAGGCTTACGTGGGGTCATGCACTAGAATTATATTTAATATCGTCAAGTTAAATAAAGGTAGAACAATTTACTTGATGCAGGTTTTGCAAAGCTTTTCTCTTGCTATCTTTGTTTCCAACTAACCCGTTATCTAAGGTGAGCGACAAACACGACATTGCCGCGACGCGACGCGATACGTAAATATCAAATACTCGTTCTGTGTACTTACCTTTGTCTTACGTGATCGCGTGCGAGGTCACGCGATAAATACGAACTTGTTTTTTATGTGACGTAGCGTGAAGTGACAGATTAAATATACAGTCTTGATGTAACAAGGAGGGCGTTATTGTGCTGAAAATCATCATCATCATCAGCAACCCATTAAGTCCCACTGCTGGGCTTGGGTCTCCTCTCCTCTAACTATAGAGCCTTATAGAGGGTTTTAGGCCATTATCCACTCACGATGTCCTAATGCGTGTTGGTGGATCAGACATACTCATATAATTTCTTCTAGGGTATGTGGGTTTCCTCACGATGTTTTCCTTCACCGTTAGCAGATGGTCACTTGACTAGTACATATAAATTTCATAAAGTGGAATCCACATTGGTACTGCCGGTCGGAACGAACTCGAACCGCGTGATTTGCACGCCGGCCCCTTATCCATTCAGCCACCATCGCTTGCTGAAAATGGTTATCAGCTTTTAAAATCGTATACGTTCCGTCGCGTCGGTCACGTAGGACAACGGGTAAGTTAACCATAGTCAGCCGAGAGAGGTAGGTCATAGGGTAAGCCCCGCTCAAATTGAGCCGCCCACCGGTGGAAGTACATTCACCGTCTAGAAGACAGCAGCCATAATAACGTTGCGTTGTGTTCTTGCTGGTGTGTAGTGGTATCCAGAGCTCATTGGGGAGTGAAGTGGTTTTAAAGGTCGGCAATGTGTATATCGCACTCACAGTTCAAAACAGTTATAAGATGAGAAATGCCGCTGTACAATTTTGGAGCTTACATTAATACACAGAAGATGAAATTTGCAGAGTAGACACACCTCAACTTATATCTGTTTTACATTGGTAGTGCGATATGATACTCGTGTACAGTAATCTATGATAGGATATAGATTCTTTAACCTATGTTATATGTATATAGGATGGATTACAGTTATTGCAAAATTTGCATTGAGTGAGATTGTTGCGTGAAGTGTAAATTTACAAAAATCATTTGATATAAATCTGTGTGCTTATAATTTTATTACTAATTTAAAATTAACTGCTGTGTGTTTTATTTAATCGTGTGTAAAAAATATAAATGGCCATGGGGACGGGTCAAGCAATATATAAATTTTAGTTATATGATTATTATATGTGTTAGTTATCCGTGTAGCGACGGATTAAGAATACATAATGTCACTACCCCATCTCAATCCGTGTGTGTCGTAAAAGGTGACTATGGGAGTAACCTTATGCAGACAAGAGCGCTGCGAGAAAAGGAAAATTCGAAACAAACCCTATACCAAGGCCAGCGTGGTATAGTAGGCGAAATTCCCTCCACATTCTTTGGAGGAGACCCGTGCCGAGCAGTGGGACCTTTATGGGTTGAAATGATGATAGAAACCCAGGAAAGTGCGATTCCTTGCAACTAGATGTTGTTCAACCCTTAACAGACAAACAGCCTTTGACAACCGTCGCGTTCCAGAAATGTAAAAGATCAAGTAATTTCTTTGCAGACTAATATTTAATGTTACTCGTTAATACGTGTACGTACACATTTACTTGCACGTGCAAGTATACGTGCATACTAGTGCGTATCCGAACCCGCGCATCCACCATAAAACAATAATCAAATACTTTTAGCACTGTCCTTTCAAATGTATATAAAAACTGTGTTTATATAGATGTATTTACCAGTCTTATTGTCTCTTCTTCTATGGCAACGCCTTTAGCTATGCGAAAGCGTGAGTAACCATGCTTTTAGAGTATAGATGTATGTTGTTTATTTATGATCATTTTGTTTGAGAATGGTGCTGTATTTGCTGTGGTATAAGGTTGAAATTAGATTAAAGCTACGTATTACTTTTAATAGTAGGTAATACAAAAATAATCAATCGTATTTCTTGAAATCAACATCTCTTCTCTGCTAGTCGATGTCTGTATTGTCATTACATTTTCGCTTCGCTTGTGTTTAAGTAAATTTAGTATATTTTTCTCGGATTTTTTCCATGTGAATTTTTTCCTGCTCTTTCGTGATGTTTCATTGTAAGCTATATTTGCGAGTTTTATGATCAAAATAACTTGGTTGATTCCAACTCTTAAAACTGAAGATTGTTTTCGCATACTCGTACATTAATATTGATAGAACATAATTGTATATGTACATAATGTGTACATATTGTGTAAATTCACTAAACGAGGCCTAGGTTTCTATTTATAACTATACCTAGAAGTCGCGCGGAGCTTCGCTCCCGTCGTTCTTTATTTGGCCATAGCTCAGCTCCTATTGGTCATAGCGTAATCTTATATAGCAGATAACCTTTCTCGCTAAATGGGCTTTCCAACATTAAAAGAATTTTTCAAATCGGACCAGTAGTTCCCGAGATCCTAGCGTTCAAACAAAAATACTCTACAGTTTTATAAAAGTATAGATAATATAATTAAACAAGGTGTTTATGGTACATTATAATTATTAGAATATAATAAATTGGTAAGCGCAATACCAGTAAATACAGCATCAAAGAAATTGCCTATAACTTTCTAACAAATGATATTTGATCAAACATTTGTACAAAAGTTTGTAGTGTGTGTTATATTGGATATTTTATTTTCAACGAGTGTGCTTTTAGGAAACATAGTATAAGGCATTGTTATAAGTTTATTTAGTAGGTACGTTATAGATTATGCTTTTTCATATGGAGTGATTTTGATTTTGTCAATTGCTAGTTTTTTGTGTGCAGTCGTTTGGGTTTTAAATACAGTTAATTAACTGTTTAGCCGTATACCCTTGATAATTGTATACTAATTATTTATGTATCACAACTTGATATGGAAGAAAGATGCAATTAAGTTGTTCCAATTATGGAAAAATAAGTAAATATAAGCCTAGAAGTGTCCGTACAGACCGGCTTTGAGAGCAGAGGAAATGTTTATAGTATTCAAAATACAACTTTAGGGCTTTTGAATTACGGTCTCTTTCTAAAATAAACATATTTTAAGAAATGAGTCCTCTAGAAAATTGAATGTCTAATATAAAATAGATCATAGCGCAATGGCCTAAAGTTTTGTTTTGAATACTATTCAAATTGGCTCAACTAAGCCAGTATTTGTGAAAGGACACGGAGTAACTTGCGGTGAGCAGCAGATAATATTAATTTGGCTGTTTACACCATCTTCTTTTTTTCGTCCTATGTACACTAAAGTGGGCCTTAAGATCTATCTTCTCAAACAAAAATAAATCTTATCAAACTATCCAACGGACCATCGGCCACAGCCACCAGTGGCCAGCAACAGTCGCTTCACTTCACCGGCCACACATGTGCTGCGAATCCATACAAAAAGTCTATCTTTAGACATATTTCCTCAGACTATAAAGCTCGCGCAAGCGGAAGATAGACAACAGCCACCAGTGGCCAGCAAAAGCCACTTCACTTCATCGGCCACACGAGTTGCGAGTCGATACAATAAGTATGAAAGAACCTGTCAAGTGGCTGTTGCTGGCCAGAGGTGGCAGGTCGCTGGCCAAAGGTGTCTGTGGTCAGTGGTTAATACCCAGTTGCATGATTCTTCGTATACAAGGCAGTGTTATTTGAGTGTGTTGTCTGATTTTTAATTGTACTTATCAGTCATTTTACAGAAGTATAAGATCTCAAAATATCATATCATACTTGGATACTAAATTAAAAATTTCTGTTATAAAGTGCTAAATAATTATTACTATTGTGTTTAATATACATACAAAATACAGTTCTCACATGCGTATAAATAGTTCTAATCAATTCCTACAAATATCCACAGGATTATGGCCACAGGAATGGTACGTGGGAGTAAAAGAGATAGCAGTAAAATCTCCCTTCCTTGTCTCGCAAACGTCACTACGTTCGGAAATGCGCGAGCTTCAGTACACATCAGCTGTAAGAAACGATTCGGTCTCAATGAATGAACTACAAGAACTAAAGACTCAGATATCGAATCTTCTAGATCATCAGCCCGATGTTACTGTTATAGTAAATAAGCTCACTTTTGCACCTTGTATGTATCTACTCAGCGTGTATTGGTTGGAGACTTTACGGTGAGTACTGAACTTCAAATTTTTTGGAGAACTAATTTTTATTACGTTTAAAATAGAGTTTTGAATCATTGTAATAAGGTCTTATTTTATGTCACTTATTTTATTAATCAATAACAAAAGAATCTTAATAACAAAAGAAGTGACATTTAAAAATAAACCTTATTACAATGTTTCTAAACTCTGTTTTAACGTAATAAAAATCTGCTCTTCTCTCCGTTCCGGTCTGTGTGAACGAACTCTAAGTGTACCTGGTTGACAATAATAATTCGTCATGTAAACCATAAAGGTTTATTTACAAAAGTACTAAAGGTCTTATGCAATAAGAGAATAAGTTTCAATTTCGTTTGAACAACTTTCGGAAATTCGAATACTTAGGCTGTTACAAATAATTTCTTTCACGAAATGTTTACGAAGTGTTTTTATAAGCATGAAAACGGAATTATAAAACTGCCTATACCCTGAGTCTTAGAAGTATTAATAATATAAATGCGAATTATTTTTGTCACTAAGCCCATTCTTAACCTTTTGACCGCCATGTCAAATCGGTATCGCCGTGCCTTGAGCGCCAAGCTTTTAAAATACAGTACATTTTTGACGTGCCATGGACGTCTCTGGCGTTCAAAGGGTTAATAGCTGAGACAATTCGAATAAGATATTATGTAACTCATCATAAATTTTTTAGCGTATCCAACTCACCAGAACCAAGTTTGCAACCAATAATAGAATATCTAAGTGACTCCGCGTTACAAAAAGACAAGACTGGTATGTGGCAATGTGTTGCAAGGTATGTATTCCTTTATATTTTAATAATTGATAACGCTATTGGTGGAAATACCACATAATACATAATAAATGGTGACTATCAACCATGAAATCTGTTTATCATCTGTAAATCATATTTATCTTGACTACATACTATAGTTTATATAGGATTACCCGGTGTGACAAACCGACATTGAAAATTGTATCTTATTGCTTCGAAAATAAAGTGTATATTTATTTGTCAATTATGAATGTCTTCGTACTTAAACTGATATCTCAGAAGAAATATAAAAAAGATCTTTTTGGTCATTATTATTCAGCAATCAAAGTTTATCGTTTTCCAGCGTTGGTGATAAGGTATTCCAGAAGTTCCTCGATGTGATGTCAGACAAGGTGAAGGATGAATCCCGGGAGAGGGAGCTGGAAGGTCACGCACAGTTCCTTCTGGTGAACTTCAACCATATACACAAACAGATCAGAAGGGTTGCTGATAAGTGGCTCGCGGGATTAGTTGATCGGTTCCCGCATTTATTGTGGAATTGTCGGGTAAGTTCTGGGATGTTTGGGTTTTGACTACTAGGAAAAGGCAATATACACTGGAAAGGCTTTCTGCGTTTAACATCTTTGCACAAGGAAATATGTACATTGTCAATAAATCTAGTATTTCTATTTGTAAAATTAATAAAGTCCAACAAAATGATGTAAAATCTAAAAAGAGTGGGCCAGTCTAGGTACACCTGTCTAAATATTAAGACACGTTTGTAGTGCAAAGGTATACCTTAAAATGGTCATCTTAATCAGTTTAATACTGAAAAATAAAATCAATTACTCTCAAACGTATACGTAGTTACATGCAGCTACGCACGTATATTGCGTATACGTATACAAACTAGCGAAATACTTGTAACTAGAAAAAGAATACTTGGCTATTATGAACCTTAAAGTAATTGCAGAAGACTGCAATTCTCAATCAGACAATTCTTACCTTAAACCTGTTTTGCATTGACAGTGTGATTCATTGACGTTATTTTAATTTGTAGGTCCTATGGTCAATGCTAGACATTCTCCAAGTATTAAGCTTCAGTTTAGAGCTAGATGCTAATCAAGAGACTCCTCTTCTAAAAGTACCGGGAACAGACTTCACATTGCAACTACAGGACACGTTGGAAGGGAGAGAGTGTATCGTCAAAGATTTCGCCGATCGATGTCATGGTATTGTTCAGGAAGCGATGAAATGGGCTCCACAGTCTACTAGGTCACATTTGCAAGAGTATTTGAATCAGGTAAGTTAGATGGTATTTAGTTAAAAACGGTTATAAATCTTATTACAATAGTGTTAGAACTTTTATTTCAATTTCAATTGGTCGTAGGCAAATTTGCGGACATTATTTATAACGGATAACATGTTAATATTCTTAACTTGTGACTTTCATTAGAGTTACTTTATAACCTAGATGAATAAACGACAATTAATTTTTTTTTCAATAATGGTTTAGTAGTGCTTGTCGAAGGTGGTTGTCTCATTTTCTCTCACATTGTCACTCGATCAATTTCCACTCGAGAGAAATATTTGTGTGATTTTAGAATATTTATTTTGAGTGCTGAGTGTACTTTGTGTCCGTTAAGTGTATGTTTGTAATGTCCCTTGCGATATACGACTGTTTCCTTGGTGAGGACGTTGTCTTTTAAAAAGTAAATATCGTTTTTATAGGTACCAAACTCAACTCTATGGCACCACTGTGGTCTAGCCCTCGCGACGGGCGCGTTATTGGGAGCGGCCGGACTAAACCGAATGTCCGCACCGTTACCACGATCTGCGTTAGATAAGCGACCACCCTGTGTAACGCAGGACTCTGCTGCATTGCTGGCTGTTGTATCGCAGAGGAGCAGGTATGCGGGAGAGGTGAGTCGATATATAATATTTAAAAACAAAATTCCCAAATTTTAAGTCGCCCCTGAGAAGAGCTGATGCCTTTGAAACGGCTGCACCAGTTTTAACAAAAACATTCTAAGAATAATTACAATGATTGATGAACAAAACATGTCATTTGACAACTTACAAACAAAAAAATCTCATTGGTTTAAAAACTACGATGCTACAGTCAGATACAGACACGTCAAACTTATAACATTCCTCTTTTTGATGAGGTGAGACTCGTTATCAATAGTGAGACGTAATGTATAGTTGATGATGTCCAACTGCTGTGAAATGGTTTAAGTTATATATCTATTTATTTATATATGAAACAAACACTCGTTTACAATAATAGAGTATAATATATAGATGCAAATAGACCAAACAGTTCCATAAAATAATTTATAAATTTTGAGATCACAGAGAACAGTAATATATAAACAAGAAAAATAAAGATAATATACAGTACAATAGTACACAATAGATTTAAGAATAAGATCGTCTTACTGCGTCGTTAATGTAAATTGTAAATAAAAAAGGTCCAAGATGAGCCTTGTGGTATTCCAGAGGGTATTTCTAGAAATTTTGAGGTATAACCTTTAAGTGCAACAGCCTGACTGCCGTTAGCAATGTATGACGTTAGCCAACGCAACAGATTGCCGTGTATACCGAACTTCTCTAACTTTTTTATAAGTGTAAAGTGATTTATTTTATCGAAAGTTTTAGAGAAGTCGGTATACACGGCATCTACCTAGTACCTAGTGTCAAGAGAGATATCCACATTCTTTGGAGGAGACCCCTGACCTGCAGTGGGACGTTTATGGGTTGAAATGATGATGCTGATGATATATCTTATGAATGTTCACTCCAACAGATATCAGGCGCAGTAATGGCAGAAGGCGGCGGCGAGGCGGCGCTGTGGCGCGTGGGCGCGCGCCTGCACACGGCGCTGCGCGAGGCGTGCGCGTGCGGCAGCGAGACGGCGCACCGCGCGGCACTGTGGCGCGCCACCGCGCTGCTCGTGCACGCGCGCCACCACCTGCCGCATGCGCACGCGCACACCTCGCCCACCGCGCGCGGCCTGCTGCACTCTGTGGGTCAGTCACTCAGACATACAATAATAGAGAATCATTTCATTGGCTAGATAACCTTTTAACAGCACTTTTATACTTATATCAGGCAAATCGACACACGAAAATATGTTCTTGTCACTCTAACAATAGAGCGCATTATCTGGCTATCACATTGACGGTTCATTGTTCAACTATTAAATTCAATTCCAGCCTGGTCTCAAGTAGAGATATTCACGGAGGACGCAGTGACCACCGCGGTGGAATGTTGGCAATGGCTCACGACCTCCAGACCGGACCTGGAAATAAGACTACTGCAGGAGATCTTTTCTGCTTGGCAGAGTACTGTCGATAGGAAGATGGGCTTGTTCTCTAAACAGTTAGATGAGATCAGTCCCCTGGCGGCAAATGAAGGTTGGTGATATTATAATATGGAATAAATAAAGCTAAGGACACACTGTTAGTACAATGCTCGGTCGCAGACCAAGGAAAAATTGTCTCTTTGCTTCTACTGATGAAATTAGTTGCATGTGCGCTAAGGATTATTTTGGTTAAATTTTGGGTTTCGCTTAATATAATTTAATGCAAGACGTACGAGTAAAAGGGACGCCAACAAAGTGTCATTTATCATTTTCAATCAAAGTAGCCATCCAGGATATAATAATTTCAGTGTTTTTTTCGAAATAAACATTCATCAGTCAAATATTTTTCTTTTAAGAGCGTTTATACTTATGAACGGCAACGTCGCAATTTAGTGTCATATTTCGTGGTTTTCAATTTTTATAATGTGATCGCGATATTTTAAAAATATTTTTACCTAAACACTTTTTAGAATTGGGGGAAAAAGGTAAGATTTTCATTGTGTTTACAGTTCTATTTATATGCAAATAACACATTGGAACTTGCAGGACGTTATTTTCATAGTAAAGTAACTGTAAACATGACGGATACTTACTTAAAATACACGTTAATGTAATTCTAAATAGTGTATTGATCATATTTTTAAAATATAGTTAAAAATTTAAAACCGTTGCCATTCATAAGTATAAACACTCTTAAATCATCTGAACGACATTTATTTTACTAACGTATGTGTATATTTTTATAGGTGCTAAATTAGAACCTCGGCCACCCTTCGTAGCCCCCCACACTGTATGGGTGCGGTACCTGTCAGAAGTAGCTGAAACTGCCAAATATAATAGCTTGGAGAAGGTGGAAATGTTAGCCAGTTTACTTCACAGATCGCTGCCAATCACTGTGGGCGATGTGAGGGATAATATCAATAGGCATGTGGAGGCAGCTGGAGTTAGGTTCAGGTAATTATCAAGCTGCGTTTATGTACAGACACGTAACGTTTCAGACGCGTGCCGTATCAGACAAAAAATATTCTTTTATACACTATATTGACGGGCCTGTTGGCGTAGTGGTTAGTGACCCTGACTGCTAAGCCGGAAGTCGTGCGTTCAATTCCCACCCAGGAAAAACCTTTTGTGTGATGAGCATGATTGTTTGTGTCTGGGTGTATTTTATCTATAATATGTATGCAAAAAAAATTACAAAATGAAATATATTTAAGTAGTATATCAGTTGTTTAGTACCCATAACACAAGCAAATATAATTGTGGAATTTGGGACCATATGGCAGCTCCCTCTTGGCTCTCTAGATAGAGAAGAGAAGACCTGAGCCCGGCAGTGGGACATTAAAGAGTTGCTGATGATGATGACACTTTTTATCTTGGTAACGTGATCCCGACTGTCAGTGGGTCATCAATCTAGCTTCAAAACAAATAATTACGTAATTCCAGGCTTCTATCATGCGGTCTATCTCTCCTCCAAGGCGACATTCTCCCACGGTCTCTTGCTCGCAACATCCTCAGAGACAGAGTATACTCCGCTTGCTTAGACTACTTCTGTCGAGGATTACAGTGTCCGTCAAGAATTTCGAGCACCTTGAGAGAAGACATCATATCTCTGATCAAGTTCTGGCAACTGATGCATTCTGATAAGAAGTATTTGAAGAGCAGTGATATTGGGGGTGAGTTGAAAGTTTGTAAGAAACTTAGTTATATATGTACTGTACTGTATGACTGGAGCAAGCGTGTCCTAGAGTGGAGACCGCGACTCGGCAAGCGTAGAGTAGGACGCCCTCCAGCTAGATGGTCCGACGACCTAAAAAAGATTGCTGGGTCTGACTGGATGCGGAGGGCGGAGGACAGAGTGTTATGGCGCGTGTTAAAAGAGGCCTACGTCCAGCAGTGGACTGCAATAGGCTGAAATGATGATAAGACTGCATTTTGTGTGCAGTAACCGACGGCTACCTACTGCATGTAGCGGGTAGCTTAGTTTCGTCCACCAATAATAGTATTACAGCCAAACACCATTAAAGACTTTTTTCTGCAAATAAAATCATAAAACAATTAAAATTAAAACAAAGAGTTTAAAAAAAATAGAGCTTGTCCCAACATTACGGTTTTGTCTCATTGGACAACAACGCAATGGGCGAGCGAGGTACTACGCTTACAGCTTGCACACGAAAAGTGTTCAAAACTGATCATGCGTGAATTTTGTCGATAGTATAGGTATAGGTATACAGTGTGTGTCTACAACCCTGGCTTTTTTTAAAGGAGGCTAATATAACGTATATTTATAATGTAACCATTATATTAATTTAATTTATAAACTAAATTTCAGACTTTGTTAATTTTCTAACAAAATTTTAATTGCCAGCAATGTAGAGCACAGTAATTTGACCAATACCTAGGTGTGTGTGCATTGACAAGGATGACAATACATTCTATACGCTAACTATCACAGTTTTTCACCCCCGTACCACGACATGCCTTATACCAAGTGAATAAACGACATAAATTACGACAATTACACAGTACGTCTACTACATTTAAGTTGCGGATTTAGAAATTGAATTGCGAATTTAATTGTGGCGTTAATTAACATAATTATGATTTACTAATACGTGCAAACAATTGTTAACGAAGCATATTATCATCAGTCTTTATAAAAGCCCGGGTCGTAGACACACACTGTATATACGTATAGGTGACGCAGCGGATGCGTGACATAAAATGATTACAAATCAAAGACACTAATTTTAATAAGAATAAAAACTTCTACTTAATAATTGTGGTATTAAATAATTTGGTACTTAGTGTTCCGTAGAGAACTCACCAGGGGAACCCTGGTTCCGCAGAACCCACTTTGGCAATCACTGGTATAACTAATTTTGTTATTATTTATAGGAGAATACGAGCTAATGGGCCCGAGTAGCTCACAAAGCATTTACACGTCAACTTCTCCTACGGACAACCGATCATCGATTAACGGCAGTGATATCGGCAATCGACAGACTACTGGTTGGATTAATACGGTAAAATTAACTTTATTGATTTAGTATTAAGGTGCTTTTTGTATTGATACAACGTGTTGAGTTTGTCAAAATTATTGCCGCGATGAAAAATATAACTGCTCGTGTAATTTAGATCGTGTTATTATTGTAATAAGATTTAAAATAGCTTATTGTGGAATTTCATAACTCATTGGTGAAGCTAGCAATGCTATGTAATTCTAATTTTTTTTTATATAATATTTTAATATCAACTTTAATTTTACGTAAATAAGGTACAGTTTACGTAATTGTTAGCTAGTTACATTTAACTTACGTGTTTTCGAACAGCCGTATACAATTTTAGTCACGTATTTTTGTTCTAATGTAATTTGCCTGTTCTAAAATAAACTTTATGTTTATAATAATAAGGTTGTTTTCAGGTGCCCATGTCCACAACAACATTGAGCAGTGGCGCCGGCAGCATAGCTGGTAAACGTTCGAACCGCAGTGTGAAGCCTCCTGTAAAGTCACAAGATACTTTTGTGAAGGATTATGTTAAGAAAAGAAACCTTATATTGGAGCTTATGGTAAGTAATTATAATAATTTCTTAGGTATTTTTTAGGGTTCCGTAACTCAGAAGGAAAAAAATTGAACCTTATATATATACATATTAATGACTGGCCTGTTGGTCTAGTGGTTAGTGACCCTGACTGCTAAGCCGGAGGTCGTGGGATCGATCCCCACCCAGGACAAATCTTTGTGTGATGAGCATAAAGGTTTGTTCTGTGTCTGGGTGTAATTTATCTATAATATGTATGTATTTACAAAAAGAAAAAATGTATTTAAATAGTATATCAGTTGTTTAGTACCCATAACACAAGCAAATATAATTGCTTAATTTGGGACTAGATGGCGCTGTGTAATTGTGGTAGAATATTATTATATATTATATTATTATTATATAGGATCACTCCGTTCTCCGTCTGTCAAATAGGCCGAAGAAGTACCTACCCTAGAGCCCTAGATTATATCAAGTACTTTCAATCTTTCCCTACAGGCAGTTGAAATAGAGTTTCTAGTGACGTGGCATAACCCACACAGTCGGGTCGAGCAGGCGGTGCCGGGTGAAGACAACATAGCTACCTGGAGGTCGAAGCCCAACACTGACAGACACTGGAGGGACTACGCGAAGCTCGCCTGGGAGATTAGCCCTACATTAGCTGTGTTTTTACCCGAGAGGTGAGACGGAAGTAAAATTGCTAGTAGTTATTTTAAAGTGACCTCCAAAATGCGATGGTGGCTGAATGGATAAGCGGGCGGGTCCCTTATCCATTCAGCCACCATTTAGTCTCACTGCTGGGATTGGGTCTCCTCTCCTCTAACTAGAGAGCTGAGAGGGTTTAGGCCATAATCCACTCACGCTGGCCTAGTGCGGGTTGGTGGATCAGACATACTCATAGAATTTCTTCTAGGATATGTGGGTTTCCTCACAATGTTTTCCTTCACCGTTAGCAGATGGTAAGTCATTTGACTAGTACATATAAATTCCACAAAGTGGAATCCACATTGGTACTGCCGGTCGGGATCGAACTCGGAACGCGTGATTTGCACGCCGGTCCCTTATCCATTCAACCACCATCGCATATTTCTTAGATCACTTATAAAAGCCAGCCATAATGACGACATAAGATTTAGCTATCAAAAGAAATCCATTAAACTAGAATCTTAATTGTTTGTCAGGTTGAAAAACGAAGGTATAATACAAGAAATTCGCCGCAAGGTCCAAGCTCAGCCAACAGCCGTGAGCCACGTGCCTCAAGCACTCAAATATCTTGTTACTACAGAGACACTGCTTAATGATGCTCATGAGGTAAGACCGTACGTAATATACAGGGTGGAATTTTGTAATGCCATCTGGAGGGAAAGTACTCTTAATACTAGAGATAGGCAATTTTACTCTAAGGCAATATTCCTTTATTTTTAAAAAGAAACAACTGCATTCAAAATCTTTGTCGATCGATCAATGCCATAATAGTACAGGATGTAATTTTTTTGGATTTTAACTGATTCAATTCCCGGGTATGGTAAGCGAATTTCCGGAAATCGGTAAATGCAGTTATGTTTCTTTTAAAAAATAAAGGAATGTTTCCTTTGAGTAAAATTATCTATCTCTAGTATTTAAAGTACTTTCCCTCCAGGTGGCATTACAAAATCCCACCCTGTATATGCTATTCCTAATTATTATCTATCAGCGTGCCAAATTTCACGCAGAACCTTTCAGCCGTTCTCGGGTGATGATTGAGTGACAAACTAGTAGAGTAGCATCTATATAAATATAAATGGATCGCCGAAAAGTATGTGATGGATTCACGTGAGAACGGCTCGACCGATTTGGCTAATTATTTTTTGTTGTATTTGCTATTATCGAGGCAAGGCATGTATGTAAGAAATTATACAAAAAATTTAGTGTAAAATTTAAAATTTTGGATTTTAAAATCTCCTTATAAACATTCTGTAAGCGATCAGTTAGTCGAAAGAAAAGCCGTTTGATGTAGTAAGCGGAGATGTATATTATATAGGAAATCAATTGACTTGCGGAGTACCTACGTGGGCTCGCTGGATTACTTGGGTAGGTACGTACTACCGAATAGTGCCGAACTGACCCGACTATCATTCGTTGCGAGCGCGCGCAGCTCGCGAGCCTCCCTGACATTCGTAAATAAAAAATATATAAACCCAACCATAGCCAAATACAAATGAGGTTATGGGCCTCTTTATAAGGCTCGCGTCGCTTACACATTCGAAAAAGGAACATTATCACGAATAATAAAATATGGCGGTACGAAGTTCGCCGGGTCAGCTAGTTTGTAATATAAGTGAAATTAATATATACTACAGCTGGTCCACATGATAACTTGGGCGCGAGTGAGTCCAGTGGAAGCTCTCTCGTACTTCAGTCGTCAGTACCCACCACATCCGCTCTCCGCTCAGGCGGCAGTCAGCACTCTGATGTCATACCCCTCCTCCGCCCTGCTGCTGTATATACCGCAGCTCGTTCAAGCTTTGAGGCATGATACTGTGAGTATTATTGTTTACGTCATAACGTCTGTTACTTAAGAGCGTATATACATATAAAGTGGTAGCGTCGCAATTTATATCATTTACCACGAAAACCACGAATTTCAATTTTTATTATTTGACTGGCCTGTTGGTCTAGTGGTTAGTGACCTTGACTGCTAAGCTGGAGGTCGTGGGTTCGATCTCCACCCAGGACAAATCTTTGTGTGATGAGCATGAATGTTTGTTCTGTGTCTGGGTGTAATTTATCTATAATATGTATGTATTTACAAAAAAAAATGTATATAAGTAGTATATCAGTTGTTTAGTACCCATAACACAAGCAAATATAATTGCTTAATTTGGGACTAGATGGCGCTATGTAAATGTGGTAGAATATTATTATTACATAATATAATATTTATTCTAGATGGGTTATGTAGCAGAACTTATAAAGAAGTTGGCGAAGAAATCACAAGTGGTCGCGCACCAACTCATTTGGAACATGCACACTAACATGTATACCGATGAAGAAATGCATATCAAAGATCGTGAGTACAAACGAATTACAACTCTATTTCAACACCTCTTACTATTAAAATCGTTTCAAAATATGTTTATTTTCCGTGAAAAAGGAAGCTTGTGTTGTTTATAGACGTTGAAAAATTAAAAAGATTGCTAATTCATTCTTTATTCATATTTACATTAGGTTTATTTTTAAATAGAAGTCGCACGGGGCCCCGAGCTCAGAAGTAAATTTTAAGAAGAAGCTCAGAAATAAATTTTGCCCTCTTGGGTCGGGGGCCCGTGGCATTTTGCCAGCCCTGTAACCCTATAGTTAGGCCACTGAAATATGCTATCCAACACTTAAAGAATTTTGAAAATCGGTTCAGTAGATCCCGAGATTACCGCCTACATTACAAAACATGGACTAAGCATTAAACCAGGTTTAAATTTTATTTTATTTTTTTAATTTATTTAGACATATATATATTCTTATAATATATATGAATAAATTGGCAACTTTGACACTAAAACCATGGCTTATGTCTATTTAAACCTGAGTTAATATTTAGGCCATATTCTGTAATAAGGGGATACCTCTTTATAATATCAGTATAGATATAGTTTAATATGACGGTTTTTCGGTTAATATAATGCACATAATTATATTAAATCAAAATATTTTTTTTACAGAATCACTATTCGATATACTAGAATCGTTAACAAAGAGTATAGTGGATTCACTGTCTGGGCCAGCCAAAGCATTCTACGAACGGGAATTCGACTTCTTCAGTCAAATTACGAACATTTCCGGAATTATCCGACCTTTCCCGAAGGGCGCTGAGAGGAAAAGAGCGTGTTTGGAAGCGTTGAAAAATATTAAAGTAAGGATATTAAGTTAACTACTGTCCCTGTTTTATATAATATTATTTTATAACATATTTGCTCGTAAAGGGTCTCTTATTTCACCAATTTCAGTGTTGTAATGTATCTCATTACGCACTAGTGCAGTAATGTAAAGTAAATTGCACGGCTTCTCATGCTCACATACTAATAATCAAGGGGCTCCGTACGTAACGAACGGTACCTACTTTTTAAATCTTAGCAAAGAATTTTTATGTCAGAAAAGCGCTCAACATTTTATGAATAAAATTAACTTTGGGAGATAAAATAATTATGATAATATAATTATATAAAATAAACATTTAATTCTTTAATTTAATTAATTTAGACCATAAATTACAACCATTTATCTGTACTAAAACACAAAAATATTAATTTACTTTATTAGTAATACTGGCTGTTTTTGTGTTTTTGGCTTAAAAAAAAAGCGCTGATGCGCGCGCATCCATAATTTGTGACAAGTAAAAATTATTCCGCGCGCTATTTCTTTTCGCTGTATTTGTTTTTTTCTAAGAGAGTCCGAATTTTATTTATTTCCTCGCAAATATGTTATAAAACGTCGTATGACATTCGTGCGCTTTGATAATTACAGCCTCTGCTTTCTTGTAGCAATATCGCCTCGGCTGTAATTATCAACTTACCGCACTTATATCATAATGTACTATAATTGTACAAAAACAGATAATACAGTTAAGCAGTTAAAAATAATATACTGTACAATTAAAATTCTAAGTTCCCCAAAAGTCGTTATGTACATACGGGTGCACATAAGAATAAACGTAATTTGTCTGTCAATAACGTACCTTATACATAAATTAATGTGTGTCACATTATGATGTCAAAGATGTATGAATTGAATGTGTGTGTGTGTGTGTTTGTTGTAAAACGTTTTTGTCATCATCATCATTTGAACCCATAAACGTCCCACTATTGGGCATAGGTCTCCTCCAAAGAATGTGAAAGGAATTTAGCTACTATACCACGCTGACCAGACGGGTGTAGGATTTTGTTTCGAATTTTCCTTTTTTCGCAATGCCCTTGTCTGCATAAGGTTACTCTCCCTTACTCGCCTTTTACGACACCCACAGAGTGAGATGGGTTAGTGACATTTTGTATTCTTAATCCGTCACTAAACGATAAAATCGTTGTAATAAAGCATGTCTGTCCATATTACAGGTTCAACCGGGATGTTATCTGCCATCAAACCCAGACTCAATGGTTATAGATATTGATTACAAAAGTGGTGAGTTACTTATTAACGCAAAGCAAAAACAAATTTATTGTCTAATGATAAGGTTTAATTTCCTTCAAAAATATAACAATACATAGCATATTCACCTCTGTATCCACTAGACAAAGTACACATTTCTATCGACGACTCACCGTTAGTATACATTGTCGGTAAATAAATTGAAAACTAGAAGTCGCGCGGAGCTTAGCTCCCGTTTTTTGGCCACTGCTCAGCTCCTATTCGCCGTAGCGTGATGTGATATATGCCTATAAGCATCCTTGATAAATGGGGTATTCAACACTAAAATATTTTTTTCAAATCGGACCAGTAGTCCCCGAGATCCTAGCGTTCAACTAAACAAACAAACTCTTCAGCTTTATAATATTAGTATAAATGTGTTTTTTAATTCAAATTAATACATTTATGTATTTAAATTGTTACTTCTAGGGACACCAATGCAGAGTGCTGCAAAGGCTCCTTACCTGGCTAGGTTCAGGGTTCGGAAGTACGGCATAGATGAAATGGAAAACATAGCTATGGCCATATCTTCGGGAGAAGATATACCTATAGTAAGTATATCTTCTCTTCTATGTAAGACTTAAATAAGTCCAATAATATGACAGGCAATTATAGGCCTTAGTTTTGTTGCAGAAAGTGTATATTGCATTAAACTTACTATTGATTTATCATCTTTTGAAAACAGTTAAATCTCACAATTTTGGTACAACTGTTAAAGAATATTGCCGTATTTTTTTATCAAATACTTAATTAGACAAAGATAACAAAATAAATTGCACTGAACAAGTTTAAATCACTATATTAAATTAAATTTTAAGTCTTTTTGACATAATATGATGGTAAAAGATTTAATTTAAATCTAAGTAGAGGTTCTCAAACGGTTTAGTTACGTGGACCACCTGCCTGATATTTTGATTTTGGTTAGATCCCTCCCTTTCTCAGTATTGAAACACAGGATTTCTTGATAATAATAATAATATTCTGCCACATTCACACAGCGCCATCTAGTCCCAAATTAAGCAATTATATTTGATGTGTTATGGGTACTAAACAACTGATATAATACTTATATACCTTTTTTTTTGTAAATAAATACATATTATAGATAAATTACTCCCCGACACAGAACAAACCATCATTCTCATCACACAAAGATTTGTCCTGGGTGGGGATCGAACCCACGACCTTCGGCTTAGCAGTCAGGGTCACTAACCACTAGACCAACAGATAGTGTTTTTTTTGTTTTCATGGACCCCATAAAGTATCATCATCATCATCATATCAGCCCAATGACGTCCACTGCTGAATATAGGCCTCACCTAATTTCCGCCACAGCAAGCAATTATAAGTAAAAAAAATTATAAGTAAATTGATTTTAAAGTAAAGTATACTTTCCTTTAAAATCAACATTTCATTCAACAGGAAGAAGGAAAAGACCGTTACACAGGTATCGCGGCTGAAGTGTGGCAAGCCGCCATATTTAAAGTGGGTGATGACGTCAGACAAGATATGTTAGCATTACAAGTCATATCACTGTTTAAGAACATCTTCCAACAAGTTGGACTGGATTTATATCTGTTCCCTTATAAAGTCGTCGCTACTGCGCCCGGTGTGAGTATTATTTAAATTTATTTATAACTGCTGTGCAAGAGGTCCCAGTTTCGATTCCCGGGTCGGGTGAAAATGGTATTGGGCTTTTCTATCATGAAATTCCAGTATTGAGATTTTCCCGGAGTTTGGTAAACAAATGTTCCCGGTTGATGACAATAGGCTCGCCCCCTATTTTATGGGACCAAACATAGCTGGCGAAATGTGGGTGTGAAACACCTCTGCCTATCCCTTCGGGGAAAAAGGCGTGATGCTATGTATGTATGTATTTATAATCGACTTCAAAAAAGAAGGAGGTTCGACTTTACAAACATGCAATTAACTGATATAAAGTACAAGTTAGTTTACTCGATACAAATATTTTTAAATTACACAAATCTGGCTTTGTCTGAAAACCAGCGACTCATACAAGTTTTTTATAGTTTAAGTTAATTTGTACTGTACTCTGTAAATTGGATTCTGAAAATAAATCGATTTTCTTTCTTTCTTTGAAATATTTGTCTGGCGTGGGAATCGAACTCACGTTACTCGGCACGGTAGTACAGTGGTAATACCCTGTCGAGTAACTAGCCGGCTAGCCGACCTTAACCGTTACGCCACGGTGAGTCTGGGTAGATTATGTATATTGTCATGAATTCATGACGTAAATATATGAAACTATTTTGTTTCCAGTGTGGTGTGATAGAGTGCGTGCCAAACGCGAAGTCACGTGACCAACTTGGACGACAAACAGACATAGGAATGTACGAGTACTTCATCAAGAAGTATGGAGACGAGACCAGCAGAGAGTTCCAGGTAATATAATTAATAGATGTTTTATTATTTTATATTTATTTTTAAAGACATGTATTGTTTGTTTGTTTTAACACTTTATTGCACACAAGAAAATAATAAATACAATTACAGTATATATAATTAGACGCCAAATATTAGAATTAGTCGATCAATGGTTCAAAAGTTATAAGCGTTTTTTAACTATTGACTACTTCTAATATAGGAGACTAATTTCGACTAATTAGCAACTAAATTTTCGTGTTATCAAAATCACCGATGGTGGCCAACCCAGTTTCAGCCACACGACTTGTTTATCTTTGCCTATTATTATAAGGATCAAAATTGGTATTTTGATTATATAGTATTGTGTATAAAGAGAAACAATATTGAGTTGTTGTGTGTTGTTATGTTTAAATTTTATATGGTATTTAGTTAGTAAGAGCGCCTCTTTCGCCAACAAACTGCTTGTGCAGTTTGGCGATTTTGGATTTTTTTTTAAAAATTATGAAAATGAATAAATATATATAAAAAAAAAAAATATCTTTAATAATCTTTATTGTTCAGAAAAAAATTTACATAATAATAATCAAATAAATCACTGGTCTCCACACTAGGATTCCCTGTGTTGTGGAGGCCAGTCTCTTTCATCGTGGTACAGACATAAAATAAATATGTATCACAAAAGTAAAGAAAGGTTACACAAAAACAAAAAAATAAAAGTGAAAGGCATGGCATGGCATTTTGTAGTGTGTTTGTGTGAGTGTGATTTTCAAACTTCAAATCTTTTATTTAACTTAGATCACATACATGATTCTTATGAACGTCACATAAAGCCAAAAAAAGGTGTCAGCAAATTTGCCTACAACCAGTTCACTAACAAGCTTGAGCTCTGAGAAGAACTTAGCAAGAAACTCAGGCCACTATTTTTAATCGCCATAGTAGTTACAAATTCAATTGTTTATACTTTGAAATATCACAGATTTAACCGCTAAAGCATTATATTTGCAAAAAAATATAATAATAATAAGTTCATATACTTCAATTTTGAAGTCGACAATAGGTCACTCTAATATTGTAGTCGACAATTTTGCAGTAAATAATATGCTGTATGTTGCGGGTCAATTTTGATCCTTATAATAATAGGCAAAGATAAACAAGTCGTGTGGCTGAAACTGGGTTGGCCACCATCGGTGATTTTAATAACACGAAAATTTAGTTGCTAATTAGTCGAAATTAGTCTCCAATATTAGAAGTAGCTCGTAGAATAAGCAAGTTGAAGTGGCAGTGGGCTGGTCATATCTGCAGAAGGACCGATGGACGGTGGAGCAAACGTGTCCTAGAGTGGAGACCGCGACTCGGCAAGCGTAGAGTAGGACGCCCTCCAGCTAGATGGTCCGACGACCTAAAAAAGGTCGCTGGGTCTGACTGGATGCGGAAGGCGGAGGACAGAGTGTTATGGCGCGTGTTAGGAGAGGCCTACGTCCAGCAGTGGACTGTAATAGGCTGAAATGATGAATGGTGATTAGAAGTAGTCAATAGTTAAAAAACGCTTATAACTTTTGAACCATTGATCGACTAATTCTAATATTTGGTGACTAATTAGTGTCAGCCACACAAAAATTATTTTATAACTATTTTACACTAACAGTACGATTTTATAATTGATTAGGGAAGATAACATTAGGTATATTATATTTTTATAACTGCCTCGGTGGCGCAGCGGGAAGTGTATACGACTGCTGTGCAAGAGATCCCGGGTTCGATTCCCGGGTCGGATGAAAAATGGTATTTTCCCGGAATTTGGTAAACAAATGTTCCCGGTTGATGACAATAGGCTCGCCCCCTATTTCATGGGACCAAACATAGCTGGCGAAATGTGAGGGTGAAACACCTCTGCCTACCCCTGCGGGAAAAAGGCGTGATGATATGTATATTATATTTCGCAGGCTGCGAGGCGTAGTTTCGTAACGTCAATGGCCGCGTACAGCGTGATCGGATTCTTACTGCAGATCAAGGATAGACACAATGGCAACATCATGTTGGACACAGATGGACATCTTATACATATCGGTATGTAACTATGTACTGTTCGGTCATTCTCTTCTAACGTATAGTATAGATACGTAGATTATAGAGTATTTCTAATATTAGTACAACTAAAAGGATATTGGAATGAATAATGTTCATCACATTAATTTCAAAATGTATCGTTCCTCATAAAATTAACTTATATACAAGAGAATTTGTATTCTCTGTGGGCCTAGTCTTAAGATAATTTCGTCGCGGTTACCAAATGAAAGAATATTCGATCATAGGCAGTAACAAGTATTAATTTAATAAACCAAAAAACCCGACTGTCTAAAAGTAGCCTTTGATAGTCAATATAAAGCAATAAATTCGAAGAATACACTGGTAAAAGGTCTATAGGCTTAGATATAGAGAATCGGTGATGAATACGAATATAACAGTACCTTGCACTTCAAAATCGGTCAAGCTATTTAGGTTACAAGAGACAAGTGGAGCAGCTGGCAGTTTTTAGGGCATGTATAATTGAATTAGGCTATAAATTAGCTTTCATCTGATACCCATATTGCGAGAGCACGTAAAAAAAACGTCTGTTTTGACAGTTTACGTCCGCCATATTGGTTTTTTGTTGACGTCACGTAGCCTATGACACTCGGGGGATAAATACAAATCTAATGACATCTGTCACTTTAAAATCAGCCAAGCCGTTTAGGCTACAGTAGGTCACAATGGAGCAGACATGCGCACATACATACATACGCGCGAAAAACTTTTTGGCAGTCGGGTAAAAAAAAAAAAAAATAGGAAATTCGACAATTACAAAATTAAATGAAAGTGCCAGTTACCCACTCAAAATTTTAACTAAAAAAATTCAATTAACATTCTATCTAAAAAAAGAATTCAATTAATCTCTGTCTCTCTCTCTTTTATTTAATAGCTTCGCTAATGCTAATTAATGTTTATTTTATATAGTTTGTGTTTATTTGTTTATAAAGATTTCGGCTTCATGTTTGAGTCGTCCCCCGGAGGCAACTTGGGTTTCGAACCTGACATCAAGCTGACTGACGAAATGGTCATGGTGATGGGAGGCAAGATGGAGGCGCCGCCCTTTAGGTGGTTCTGTGAACTGTGTGTGCAAGCCTTCTTGGCAGTCAGGTAATACAAACTAAGTGATTCTTGGAAATATATTCTTATTATCACAAGAGTAGGACGCATTTTCATTCTTTGTAATTTTGGCGGTGAAAAGATTAATTCTTCGAACGCCAATTCATAAACTGCATTCCTTCAACGGCAAATTATAAATTGTTTATTTGTTACATTTATCTTCTATCATTGGGTTGCCGTTCAGAGTACGATGTTTATTCATGTCACTCCTTATTACATCAGCTATCTGTCAGTGAAAGTCCCGTCAAAATCGGTCCATCGTTTCAGAGATTAGCCGGAACAAACAGACAGACAAGAATTAAAAAAAATGTTATTTTGATAATGTACCGTATATACATTCATATGCATGTAGTAAAAAGCGGTTATTTTAATATTACAAACAGACACTCCAATTTTATTTATTTATATAGATAATATTTTATTTATTTTTCAGACCGTATCAAGAAGCGATAATATCCATGGTATCCCTAATGTTAGACACGGGTCTCCCCTGTTTCCGGGGGCAAACAATCCGCCTACTCCGATCCCGTTTCGCGCCAAACTCTACAGAGAAGGAAGCCGCCGCATACATGCTATCAGTCATAAGAAACTCCTTCTTAAACTTTAGAACTAGAACATATGATATGATACAGTATTATCAGAACCAAATACCTTATTAACACAGTTGGAATTTCGTTCTTAAAACCAAGATGGTAGGTCGCACTTTCATTTGTCAGCCATGGTGACTTTGGCGGTCGACAATTATCTTGCTAAGCGATACTTGTAAATACGTTCTTATTATTACCAGAATAGGACGCATTTTCATTTACCATTATTTGTAACTTTGGGGGTCAAAAGATTAATTCTTTGAACGCCAATTCATAAACTGCATTCCTTCAACGGCAACTTATAAATTGTTTCTCTTGTATCACTGGGTTGCCGTTCAGAGTACGATGTTACTTCAGTTGTCATGTATTGATGTTGCCGTTCAAAGAATCATATTATTTGTCATGCATAGATGACAAAGGTGTCTTAAAGGTTTAATGTCTAATTGTTTTGTTGAAAGATATACCTGTTTATCTACTATTACTGTTGAGCTTTTGTAATGTATGATGTTGAAAGATTTTTTCTAAAAATTTAAAGTATCAAGATTTTACTATCATTAAAATATCAACTTAACTTTCATTACAATAAAGTTGAAAATTAATAAACAGTCTATATACATTTGCATTAGATACTACCAGCAGATAACTGATGTCTCAATTATTGGATTTTCAACCTTATTGCAATATAATAAAGTAAATTTTGTAACTATTTCGTCTTCACAACGGTCTGTAAATCAGAAGTATTATATAACACTGAGATTTAATATTCTGTATTTGAATTTTGTGAGATAAACCTTTTTAATATTGAATTGTAAATTATTATTAAGTAAAATATTTTAGAACACATTATCATTAAATTTTCAACCTTATTTCTTTTAATACATGTTGAAAATTGTTGAATCGTCAAATTTTCTCTTATGCTTTTTTATAGATACGAATATATCTGTATAAATTTGTCGTTCTTTAAAATGTGTTTTTGTTGTGATTTGAATGAGACTAATAACAAATATTCTATGTAGTAAATGGTAAAATATCAAGTTAAAGGGAGAATGGGCTAGGCATGGCTAGGCTATGGGGCTGGGCTATAATAACTAAATTATTACTTTAAATGCCTTTTCACAATAGCGTTCATAAAATCCTAGCAAAAACAACAGTATACGAATCATCCTATCTATGCTTGTACAATACAAATACTAGCGGTTCTAAACGCTATTGTGACAATGCATTACTTAGTTATCACCAGATGTGGGCCTCACTCCAATTATATAGTAAGGCTTAAAGTTTTAACCGATTCGTTGCGACGCCCATTTTTCGAAACTGTTATTTGTGACGCTCAAAAGTGATCAAATATTTCGTGACACAACGGTCGTGTCAAGCGCCATAGTTGTTGGTACATCTATTGTGTCATTAGCCATGTATGAAATTGTGTGCGCTAGAACGAACTTTAAAAAATTACACGACTCTCGTGGCATACACTAAATGACACGTCAGTCGTGCCATCCGCAACAAATCTGTTAAGTGGGTATTGATGATGTGAGGTCACAGCCTGACATTAGTAATTCATGAACCATATCGATGCCAATACATTGTTAAATAATTCTAAAAAGAAATATTTCAAGCCGAAATACTTCGAAGAAATATTTATGGTGTTGAAATATTACTGCCATACTCAGAGACGTGACTTAACTTTAAAGTTTATTTAGTAAAACATGTAATACTTAAGTCTATACGCCTAAAGACGATTATTCAATGAAAAAATTGTGTTAATGACAGATTACTGCTAATTGACGTCTCTGAGTGCGGCCGTTAATGTATCATCTCTTTGAGAATGAGATCAATTCTTTTTACACAAAATTGTACTTTGTAAACGTTCTGTTTAACTATTTTATTGCAAAAAACATACATTGGTCTTATTCTACGACATAGTATAGTAACAAAACAAAATGAAATAAAATGGCGTACGCACACGCCCTGACGCCCCGAGTTGTTATTGTGTAGCGTCGGTCGACAGTAGCGCCAGAGTTAGCGTTCGGGGTTCTCATCGACCCGAAACCGAGCCGTGATTGATTGCGCGCTACAACTTTAAATAGCATACAATATAAATATATCGTCAAAAGGCAGTAAGAATAATCGGCATTGCCAACCCCCAGTTAACTCCCTAAAAATATTATTAGAAAATGTAATAAAAATTGAATATTGATTGTGGCTCCCTCTGCGGTTAACGTAAACTAAATCCTGTTACCATAGCTATAATATATCAAATTATATATTACTATTTAGATAAACGCTTTTTAATATTTACATAATATGTAAGTGAAAAAAAAAACCTATTTATTGTACGTCAAGTACTTATATGATGTTTAGGCCAATTTCTAGTTTAGTTGTGGATGTTATTGTGTTGTTTTGGTACGGATCTAGCTAATAATTAATTTAACTAACATTATCCCCCTTTTTACAAAATATGGACTATAACTATACCTGGGTGGGGATCGAACCCACGACCTCCGGTTTAGCAATCAGGGTCACTAACCACTAGACCAACAGGCCAGTCTTCAATTAGCAGTAATCTGTCATTACCACAAATTTTTCATTGAATAATCGTCTTTAGGTGTATAGACTTAATTATTACACGTTTTTACTAAATAAACTTTAAAGTTAGTAACGTCTCTGAGTTAAGGTCTTCTCGCCATGTGTGATAGGTTCAATTTTTTTTGTAGATACCTTCTTATGAAGCCTCCGTGGCTCAGTGGTTAGTGACCCTGACTGCTGAGACAGAGGTCGTGGGTTCGATTTCTACCCAGGACAAATCTTTGTGTGATGAGTACAGTAAAATTATTTGTTGTTTCTAGGTGTAATGTATCTATAATATGTATGTATTTACCAAAAAATAATAATGTTTGGACATTCACACACAACGCCATCTAGTCCCAAAATAAGCTAATGCTTATTACATGGATACTAGACAACTGATATACTAAATATTTGTAAATACATACTTAATATAGATAAAATACACCCAGACACAGAACAAACCTTTATACACAACTCACGACATACAAAATTAAACATTATGTTTAATACTAAGGTGTATCCATTTATTAAGCTATTACATGGCTTTTATCGCGAGCTTTGAGCGCGGCGACCGAATCAAGAAATTGCGTAACGAAAAAAACCTAATACCCTTGTCTAACATCGTTTCAGTTTTTTTATTTTATTATAACATAATGTTGTATGATAATATTTATGGTACCTCATAAACATATTTTATTATATTATTATTTCATTGCGATAATATAAAACATTGTTTCGTTTAGCTTGATCCGTACCCAACATGAGTGAACAAGAGTCATGGTTCCGGTGTTAAGTGTTTGTTGAACTTCTAATGTATATAAACAGTGTGTATACGATGATACGGCATTAAATGAAACCACGTGTAGCATGTGATGTTAGAAGGCTTTGACAAAAAAAATCAAATAGAAATTTGCAATAGTTTAGACGCAAATATACTTTCTTTATTTCACAGTTTTAAACATCCTGTATTTACGTTGATCATATGTTGTCATTACGTCATTTAAATATCTGTGACTCTTTCATAGTAATATCTCATAATCTGTTCCGCACTTCTAACGTCATGATAGAAAAATAATGTGTAGTTTTATATTTTAAATTTTTATTCGACAAATTGATTCAATGATTATTAGAATATGTTTATAAGGGTTAACACGGCCTTATCATTTAATGTCGTATCGTCGTATACACTCTCTATACATATTTTATTATATTATTGTTATTGGTATAATTGTGACATTCCTATGGGTAATTAATGTTGTTGGATTGAATATATCTGGTTAAGGTGTCTGGTGTGTTTTATTTATACCCCTTAATCACTCAGTGATAGAATAGCGGTCTCTCGCAGATGAGCACCACATATCTAACAGAAAATGCGTCGTTATCGCCACGGCCACGTAACGTCAGAACAGACAAAATTAAAACATTTTATTTTTCTAAGGGATACGCCTTACTTATCTTCCATCAGCTATGTGGCGACCTTTTGGTCCATTTTTAGGCGCCATTTCATTTATATATGTTACAAAGTAAGAGTGTTTAAACTTATGAACGGCAACGTCGCAATTTAGTGTCATATTTCATGGTTTTCAATTTTTATTATTTACGGAGCTGTTTTTTAAAAACATGTTCAGTACACTTTTTACAATTAGGTGAAAAGTGTGTGAAAGGTAGGTTTATATGCAAATAACACATTGGAACTTGCAGGGCGTTATTTTCATAGTAAAAAAACGCATATACCGTCTCCATTCCCTCTTGGGTAATAATTGTAAGAATTACGGATGCTTAAATTTAAATACACATTTACGTAATTCTAAAAAGATTTAATAAAGAAAATTGAAAACCACGAAATAAGACACTAAGTTGCGATGTCGCCGGTCTTATGTATAAACGCTCTTAACTTTTACGAAAACTCATATAATATAACAGAGATAATCTGAAATAATAGTGTGTGTTAGAGTGGAATAAATATTTTATATTAAATTTATTCAAAATCCATATCGAAACTTTCAATATAAGACAAATAATATTCTATTTTCTTAATGCTCTTCTTTACTTTGTTTACATCTAAAGAAGGTAAATGTTCCTTGGTGTGTTCGGGGAACTTTCTAGAAAAATCACCTTTTTCTTTGGCTTCAGTTCCGTCAGGTTTTGCTTTTTCTAAGCTTCTAGCTTTAGAAAGTATTTGGTGTACATGTGATAATGCCGCCTTGCAATAATGCTTGTTATTTTCTTCACTGGGGCCTGTGATTATGTGGAATGTGTCTCCTTGCATTATTTTCAAGCTAGCTTCGTCTGTTTCTATGAGTTCGCTCTGAAATTTGATGATTTATTATTTTTTATTATTTTGGGTTAGAGGCAGAGCCATAGAGGCTTCTTTTCTACGTCAACCAGTTACTACTCATATATTGTAGCGCCCACACATACACTTAAAATTACTTCTAATAGTATGTGGGTTTCCTCACAATGTTTTCCTTCACCGTTAGCAGATGAAACATAATGTAACTAGTCCATATAAATTTCACAAAGTACCACATTGGTACTGCCGGTCGGAATTAATGAATTAACACAATTTAGTTATTAAAGCAATAGAAAACAATTCTTTTGGATATAATAAATTTAGAAAAATAATAGAAACCCATTTTTTCCTTAAACATTAGCAGATGGTAAAACACATAAAATTACAGGTATGGATATTTCACAAAGTGAAATCAACGATCCATTCAAACAAAAATGCTGGCGTTGCATAGACTACTTACTCACCTGTAAACATTTTTGCGCGACCGCTTCAACAGCCACTGCAGGGTCTTCAAAGTTTGTATTAGCATCGAGATTGTCACAAATATTGAGTAGACATATTGCCCCTTCGGTTGGTTCTATCTCTCCGTTAAAATACCTCATGATAAAGGCATACGCTGCCAACACATTTGTGATGTTGTTCTTAATAGTAGGTGACGGTTCAACTCTCTGTAATAATATAATATAATTTTGTGTGTTTTATGTTACTCGCTCAAGAATAGACGCTTGCATAAAGGAAAGCGGAGCTCCATAGAATTTTCATAATATATATCTCACAATATCAGCTAGTGAAAAGTCATTATATACTCACAGTTAATGTTTCAAACTTTGGCACTACTTTTAACTCCGGACATTCATGGATATCTTTCTCGTCATCTTTCTTATCTACGTCTTCAACCATTTTCTTCTCCCTGTGATATGTCCACCACGGCTCCCATTGGGGCAGGATAGACCCTACATCACCTTGGCTCAATAAAGCTTGAAATTCATTGCGTTCATCTTCTGTTAATGCATTCCATACTGAATCGGCATTGTCAAGATTTAAATCCTTTAAATGAACATGGGAATTTAGTAAAATGCTGCTGAATGTATTGCTTATTGACTTTTTTTGTCATAATTGTGTTATAACATATTTTAAGTAGATACTTTATTTAAATTATAATTTATTACAAAAAATAAATTGGTATGAAGAAATTCTTGGTTGTCTACTGGTTAAATTTTTACTGTAATTAATTTAATTTTTAAGATTGTACTTTGGCAAAGTTCATTTGTTATGGATTATGTTACCTCTATAATCATAATTACACAGACCAGTTAAATAAATTGATATTGTTGATTGAACTTGAAAGTTTAGAAAAAGATAAACACATTACTTGATAACAACAATTAAATATATTATTATATGAAAATTGGTTAGAACAGCAAGTGTTGTTAAGTAATGCGTAATATGTAAGTACCTAAGTATTTATTTATTTAAACATACAACAAAAATGTAAGGTAGTATGACAGAAAAAGTTTCATAAGTTCAGCCCGTGATGGGTGTACAATTTAAGTTTTAAGTTTATAGTTAAATGCTGTTCATTTAAGCCATGTACCTTTAATCGCTCTTGGAGATCAATCCCCGCTTCGTCATCAGAATCCACTGAATCGTCATACTCTATCAAGTCGTCAATATCTATATTGTCATCATCCTGCATACGCTTCAGTATATCAATCATTTTGCTTCGTGATTCGTCGTCAGTGTCGTTCAACATAAGTTCATTGCTAACGCAGTCTCGATAAAAACTTTCTGAGCATTGTGAGTGTTTTTCTGATTTGTAGCAGTCGAGAGAGCAATAGAAGACCTCGCAGCGAGGACAGCAGTATTTGCTCTGGTTTTCATTACAGCTATAAAAACAGAACAGTTGTAGAAGTACAAAAAACATGAGTACCTAATGTTCTTGTTTTATGAGAAAAATTATAGAAAAATAAAATTTTAAATAATAATTATAGTACTTACATTCCGCAAACATTTTGGTTGATTTTAGAAGTTTTGTCTTCCGACATAGTGACTTTTATTTGTATTTTCAGTATCAATTTCAAAGATTAGCATGCCCGGTTTCGACAATAATCATTTGTTTTAAAAATTGACACATTTGTTTGACACTGTAGACTAATGACTAAACGTATTGGTAATGCATGTTTTATAAATTATATTACTAAAATAAATTATGCTCATGGATTCTAAATATCATATATAAACTAGTATTGTCATAACTATGATGTAAAAGAATTATAGTTTAAAAAAACATAAAACAGAAATGCAATTTAGCTGAGCTTTGGCAAACCATATCAAAGTTAACAAAACGAGGATCCGAAATGAACTGTCAAAAGTTGAAAACTTTAAAAACTTAGCTATAAATTCAAAACAAGTCAACAATTATTATTAACGTTTACAATACCTATTTAATAGGCCTACGCAAAATGACTGAATAATGTCTGAACCAGAAGTCGTGGAAGATTTCTACGGCGTATATTTATTGTACTGTATAAATCCTAAATACAAAGGCCGGACTTATATAGGGTACACGAGAGATCCAAACAGAAGAGTTATGCAGCATAACAGAGGGACTTGGGCCGGTGGGGCTCATCAAACTAGTAATAAAGGGCCTTGGTAAGTACCTATTCACTTTTGATTTCTGAATAGATCATGTAATTAGAATTAGAATTTAGAATTAAAATAAATTCTAATTTAAAGACTAATTCTAATTCTAATATTAGATCATGTAATAGATTAGTCTAGATCATCAAGAATAAATTAGAGTAAAGTGACAATTTTAATTTTAATAAACTCAGTATGTAAAGAATCTTTTCCTTGATTCATTACATAATTACAGGCTGAGGATGACTAAATAATTTGAGAAAAAATATGCTTTACTCTAATCGCTTCCATATCTTGTTTTAGGAAAATGGTGATGATAGTGCATGGATTTCCAAATAATATATCAGCTTTAAGAGTAAGTAAACAATCAATTATTATTATTATTATTATTATTATAATCCAGACTATTTTAAACAAGCTGTCACCTCCACACTGTCCATACAGACAGCAACTGAACAAGTGAGAGGTTTGTAGGAGCCTTAACTCCTAGTGCATGATAAGCCATGTCAAACTATAGTAAGGTTCCTAGTGACCAAACAGTTAAAAGTTAGTGATTGTATGGTTTGGCGGGCTGTTGTCCGCAACTCCACGTCAAGGCGCGGTTTTTGCGTAAGTTAGAGATTTTTGATCAATGAAGTTTTTTATATTTATCCAATACTAGAAGGCGCGCGGGGCTTTGCTCCAGTCGCTTTTGTTTGGCCACTGCTCAGATCCTATTGGCCGTAGCGTGATGTTATATAGCCTATAATCTTCCTCGATAAATGGGCTATCTGACACTAAAAGAATTTTTTAAATCGGATCAGTAGTTCCCTAGCATTCAAACAAACTCTACAGCTTTACAATATAAGTATAGATATTGAATTTTCTTGCAGTTTGAATGGGCCTGGCAGAATCCAACAACAACGGTGAGGTTAAAGCACTCGAACCTTAAAAAGATACCAAGAAAGGAGTCACAATATCAGTTCAAACTAAGAGTGTTGAGTGAGATGCTTCGAGTAGGGCCTTGGTGTAGACTACCTTTGACTATAAGATGGCTGGAGAATGAGTACAGGGAGGAGTTTCCTGTAAGATTTTTTGATACTCTAAATATTACATAGGCTTGGGGAGTAAAAGACTAATTCCCCGAAGAGTATTTTGTAATTAATTTATCATATTTCGAATTCTAAACTGAATAAATGAATATGGGGAATTTCATGATAGACAAACTCAATTTTATTTTTCTCGTCAGTTTTGCATGCCAGTTTTGTGCTTGCTTTGTCTTGAATTTAAAGGTCAGTTTTATGTTCCATTTACAAACAGAATATAAATTTTAGTCTTTTCCATTTTCTTTTCAGCCTGAAAGAGTGCCACCTAATCACATGACAATATGCCAAGGCGCAATCAAGAGTAAGAATTTAAAACGAAAGTTATCTACTTCAAATACTTCAATATTTGAAGAATGTGTACTATGTTCTAAAGACATTACAAATAGCCAAACTAAGCTCTCATGTTTAAACCCAAGCTGTGAACTGATAGCCCATATTATATGCTTAGCAGATTTATTTCTATCTCCTGGGGAATACGTACCTATTGAAGGGAGCTGTCCTTTCTGTAGTACAAAGTTAAAATGGGGAGATTTGATAAGGAAAATGAAAGGTTGTTCTCAGATTGAAGAAAGTGGTAGTGAAGAATGTAGTGATGACGAAGTTAAGGAGACAGGGTTTGTTGATGAGCCGTCGTGGTTTCTTGATTGTAATGATGAATTATGACGAAATATAATAATATATGATTGTAGTATTTTTTTTGTTATTATTCTACTTTGCCTCATAACTGCCTTGGTCGCGCAGTCGCAGTGAATACGACTCCTGCCTGATTTTGACTCGTCGGATCGCACGTGGATCGCAAACTTTTTCGAATCTTAGATTGACGTATTTTTACGGCTTACATTATATTTAATGTTAGAAAATAGTTTACTGTATAGAAAATTAAAAATTGATTTATGTATAATTTCTTTCTTCAACTATCTATAGTTTTTTAACTTTAATTAAAGTGACATTTTCGGACGAAATTTTTCCGACAGCTCAGAATCAGGGGGCTGCTCAAATTTTTCTGAAATCAAATTCTAAGTCACAGAATAATTAGACAGGACTTGCCTTTGCGGTAGATTTTTCAACCATTTTTTGGAGGGCGGTGAGAAATGTACGACTACATACAGCACACATTTACGCACTGTCGCACATTTTCGAGTCTTCACATTGTAAACGCTACGCACCAACATAATCTGTTCCTAATGTATGTATAATTAAAATAGCTTTGATTAAGGGTTAAAGAAAATTGCCGATTTGTACTCAAAAAATAACAATCGAAATTCGTAAATCGAATTTTGCACATTTTTTAAAAACAGAAACTCATGCGCACGTGAAAAATGTTTCGTTCGAAAATCTCACATCATGAAGGACGGTGATGTCGCCCGGGGCTTCGCTTCCGTTGTTTGGTCGTTACTCAGCTCCTATTGTTCGTAGCGTGATGTTATATAGCCTATAGCCTTCCTCCATAAATAGACTATATAATACAAAAATATTTTTTTAATTCGGATCAGTTGCTCCTGAAATTAGCGTGTTCAACGAAACTAGTGTTGCCCAAATGCAAGAACAAGACGAGACTTAGCCAGTCTTGGTCTTGGTCTTGCGCCAATACACCTGGTCTTGGTCTTGGTCTTGGTCTTGCGCTCCCAGTCTTGGTCTTGGTCTTGGTCTTGCAGCAAGAGTCTTGCAAGTCTTGCAATTACCTATTAGTCTATTACTATTTATTAAAGTTTACTTTAAATCTTAGAAAAACGTATTAGAATTGGAACATTGTGAGCTTGAATTAACATAGCCATAGTAAAGATCAAGCAGATTAATAAATAACTGAAGATTTGATAAGAAATTGCTTTCTACCGCGCCGCCTCGCCACGTGCCGGCTCTATGAAAAGGATGCCGCCGCAAATCAAACAATGCCGCGTGCGGCGTACAAACACACACTAAATATTACCTACTTGTACAGACGCGACGCGTGAATAAAATAGAATTAGTGCCAATCACTATTCTTTACATATAAGTGATGTTTTGGCGTACATCTATACTAATATTATAAAGCTGAAGAGTTCGTTTGTATGTTTGATGACAGAAGTTTTAAAATAAATAAATAAGTCCTGAACGTCACTATACCTCCAAAGTTACTATTCCTCGTGGACGAAGTCGCGGGCACAGCTAGTAAATACTTACTCTCATCATCTCTCTCAGAGATATTCGGGCTGGTAAGTAATACAAAACTCTTATCGCAGGCTTTTTATTTTATTAGTAGGTAAGTACCTACGCTTTTTATATTATTTTATTAGTTTTGTAGAATTTTTTTACACGTTTCAAGTATATTTAAAAGTGGCTACAATATTTATTAAACGGGTGATATTTGAACACTTTTTTGCTATTTTTTCTTGTAAAAACTTAAGAAATATAATGACTAAATGTACAATAATAGTACCTAAGTAATTAGTTTAAAACCATATAAGTAATCAATATTATAATATATACTTACTAGAATGAATTAATATGACATCTACTACCTATCCTTACCATTTTATCCTAATCATAATACTACTTGCGTGATCAGTATAATGTATTCATTTTCATTCTAAGCACTCTGAAACTTATTTATTCTTTGGAACACCTGTAGGTACTCTACTAGGAAATTATTTTGCATGAGTATACCTACGCCCTATGGCGGCAATCAAATAGTGTCAAATGTTATGATTTCGGCGTGGCGGCAACGATTGTTTTAGATTTCAAAAGAAGCCGCCGGCGCGTGTATCATAACCATGTACTTCCGAAAAGCGGCAAATTTCTTTGAGAAGTAAGTACAAAACCTTTGATGCCGCATTATCAAAGTGCCGATGGTTAAAACATAACTATGCATGCACTCAGTTTGATTTTAATAGATATTTTTTTATTCGCTATGTTTATGGTATTAGTCGTAATGCGCATAGGTCCAGTTTTTCATATTCTTTGATACAGTTTTTTGCGTCACATAGAATTCCTAAGCGTACCTACCTATACACCGAACTGTTACACCTAACTACTCAGTGAAATAGCGCTAAGTCCTAGCTGCAAGACGCAAGAGTCTTGCAGGCTATGTCTTGTTCTTGCTCAAGTCTTGCACGGTCAGTCTTGGTCTTGGTCTTGCTAAAAATACGCGGTCTTGTTCTTGGTCTTGGTCTTGCAAAAACGCAAGAACAAGACCAAGACTGCAAGACCAAGACTGAATTTGGGCAACACTAAACGAAACAAACAAGCTCTTCAGTAATATAAATTATTATAGATTAAAGTCTGTAATTCCTTTGATTTTCTCTTCAGAATTTATGCATTTAAGTAGGTAGGCAAACACACCTACTCTTTTCTTTGCTTTCACAATCAATCATAAAGCTATTATTAAATTTATACTATGCAACTTATAATCTGGACTAAAGGAAGTTTAGCACAGTTACATATTCATGTCGGAGTCATTGACCGTGATTCACACAGTAGCACTGTCACACTGTGTCATGGTGGCTGTCACTGTGACCCAAATAAGTGACACTGTTGTGATGCCGGCGTTTACGTGATACCTTTATTATCTTTATGATATTCTGTGTTATCATTGTCATGAATACGACTTCTTAATATGTTTCTTGAGGATTTGATACCTAACTAGTAAGAGCGATGAGTTTCGTTAATATAGCTACACTTAGTTTCAAAATTGCTTTCGACAACTTTTCACTTTTTCACTTTGAGAACCATTCTTATTATTTATAGAAAAAAGTTTTTATGTTCAATTTTGACTTTTTAGAAAATCTTCAAATTACTAAAATAGTTTAGTGAGGTCTCATGCCCCTTTTCCAACAAAAATTCGAATTGTTTTGCTGAAAATAGTTAGGTAGCAACTAGCAATGCTATTATTAGCGCAGCATTTTATATAGTCATTCAAAAGTCCACCTTCACTAAGAGGCCACTCTTGGAAATTCCTCTGGACTGTAATTGTAGAAAATTATTGTCATTATTAGTATTTCGCAGAAAATGATGTCTTCTGGACTTGTTATTACGTTTTAATTATTTTGCACTGCCTCTAGAACAAATTTTATAATAGCTTTTATCCATTTATAAGAATTATAATACTTATAAATGCTTACCTAAAAAGTAGGGAAAAATAGCGTGGTTCCTTTATGCTCCCCTGTGACACACCTAAAGAACCTGTGACGGCGATGCGCAAGAATATTCTCTTGTGTTATTAATTAATATTCTAGTCTACTGTTTCTCTACCTAGTAATCATACAGTGATTGAAATAATTCATTATTGATCTTAGTTCATATCACCTTATGATGCAATGACTAAGTTATTAGTATCAAAGGCGTCTAACTGATCGGGATTAGTAGTTATAGCTTAATCAGTAACAGGACTAACTGGCCTGAGTTTCTTGCCAAGTTCTTCTCAGAGCTCAACCTTGTCAGTGAACTGGCCGTAGCCAAATTTACTGACACCTTTTTTGGCTTTGTATGACGTTCATAAGTATCATGTATGTAATCCAAATGAAATAAAAAGATTTGACTTTGACTTAACAGGTCTATATTGTTGAGTTATTTATCAAAAGATTTGAACACTGGTTCATAGTCAATAAAACTTCATCATTTTTATAGGTGACGATAAAAATATATTTACATTGTGTGCTCGAATAAATTAGATATAATATCTACCAGGTACAATTTTAACAAATAGGATATCTAATACAAAATATCGAAACTTATAAAAAATACAATACAAGAACACCCGATCAATGTTCTATTATTGAACAAGGGTCTCCTCTCTTCTATCAAGAGAGCTGTCTAACTCTTGAGAGTTAGACTACTTAGTCTAAACACAATTACTTAAGTCAGTCTATTTATTGACACTAATAATATTGTGTATAATTTCAATTTCTCTGCATTGTGAAATTTTTGTCTGTCAATCAGTTTCATATAGTCCAATAGTTGTATGAACTTTGCTAAAATTTTTAACTTTTAAATGTATATGTATGCTTATGTAGATTTTGGCAATAGGTAAGGCTGGTTTTAATGTACATAATTTCAAATAATTAATCGTTTTGCTGACGGGTAGCAAGTTACGACATATTTTCATCTATTTTCATTTGTTTAGGTTAGATAATAAATGTTAACTCATAATATAAGTGAAATTGAAATTATCTGACAATAAATCAACTTAATAAAATTACTACATATGGTTGTCGATTATAAATTAACGTATCTTTAAATATTATGCATCAAATCTCTAACAACAATAGAATAACAAAAGATATCCAAAAATAAACATTTAACAGCAATAAAAAACCAACAAACTTTGTCAGAAACTAACTTCTTCTAGGCTCAATTATGGTAGGTTAGCTAATAGCTAACCTACCATATTTCTTGCTTTACTTTATAAAGTAAAAGCGAAATAGAACACATCCAATGTTTGTAAACGTTTATTTGTTTACATGGTTGATTCTGGCTTGAAAAAGACAATAGATTTATTTTATTCCTGAATATTCCTGATACACGAAACTGTTGGCAGGATAGAAAATGTTCTTATAAAAATCAAATGCCGTATTGCACAATTTGAGAATAAATGAATTCGCCAATTTCTTTTTTTTTTGCATTCAGTAGGTATATTAGCAGTTTTTGTAAACACCACGGGTAGAGCCAGCAATTTGCACCTTGCAGGTGCAGGATGGACAAATTTCGCTACCGTAATCTCAGCACCGACAAAGTTTGTCAAATGAATGAAATTTATATAATGTAGGTAGGTAACTAGGTACCTATGTTATTCGTGTATTCATCAGTACCTATTCTTATATTCAGCTTTTGTTTCAAGTACCTAATTCGTTAGGTTTGAAAAGTAATTCGAACAAGAATATTTATAAGTCAGGAGAATTTAAATTCATTGTGATATTTTTTTATTTTCGGTTAAATTACAATGCAAGTGTGACACAGTGTCGTTTCATAAGATTTCTACAGTAAAAACACTCCAATATTCATTAAATTAGACAATATTTTAAAAATCATTTAATTTTATTGAGCACAGAGAAGATGTACCTAACAGAGTACTAATTGTGTTACTGCATTGTTTTCAATACAAATTAGGTGATTCACATTGTTACAACTTATTACTGTACTATTAACTACAATTAAATATTATGCACATTAGCTTCTTAACTAACATAATTTATTTACTTACAAATTAGAATAAATAATTTAAGAAAAATATAATTGAGTAAATGCAAATTATTTGGTGTAAAGTCCACGCGTATCTAAGAAAGAAAGAAATAAAGTTTACTTCACTAATAATCATAGAAATCACCACCATTGTCGTCAAAGTCATCATCATCGTCATCATCAGCTCCTGGAGGCACAAACGCACCATTCATCACTTCACCGAGGGGCTCGTCGAAGCCCAACACTTTCGCGAAACCATACACGAGTCTCATCACCACAAGCCTTGAGAAATCCACTGGAGTAGTCTCTTTCCTTTGCAAAACTAACTGCTTATCCGTTGGGTAATCTTTAATTTTCCCCCTTTTCATTTCACACGGGGATAGCAAAAGAAATACCGCAAATATCACGTAAAACACACGCGCCATTTTAAATTTATTAGTCCCGACTCCCGCCTAAATAACTGTCAAAAATTCGAACGCGTTCACTTTTAAATTGTATTGAATTAAAAAAAATACACCATTATAGAGTTGTTTTGACCACCTTGCGTGTTGAAAAGTGAAGAGGCAACTAACGGAATGTTAGCGCAAAAGCGAATGAAGGTGGCGGTGTGCTGCCGATACTATTGTATGTCATGCCAATGAGTATATGGATAACTGTCTTAAAACGTGCGGCGAGCCGGCGACCGATCGCAAAGAACCGTTTACAGTTAAGCATATTGGGCCGACGACGGGTGAAAAGGAATCTGATTTCGCGTTAATTTTCCTGCATTTACGTTCAGCCGTGTGTCGTGATGGCTACATATCATAATGAGTTGTTATTTATGAAAGTGGGGCGTATTCTCTTGTGCTGACAGATTATTGTCTTCTAATATGTTTTAAAAATTCTTCGCGGTTATTTCATTAAGTAAGTTTCGTGAGGTCAAACAAGTTCCAAAAAGTAAAAATCGACATGACCTTAATGTAGGCCAAATTCATTGTTGAATTAATTTTATTTTTCAAAAACGTTCTTAATCTTTAAAGTTAGATACCAGCCTGTAAATGTGTGTCCATATCGTCTGTAGATGGGTATACTTTAAAACATCAATAGACAATTGTACACACGTATTTTTTTAATTCCATTCACTTCAAAAGTGCCTTTATGTTCAAAATTTCTTTCTTCTAGTTTAGGCTGAGATTTATTACCGATAAGTAAACATAAGGTCATTTCAAAAAGTTTTAAATACATCATATCAAATCATCATCTAAGTCCAACGGCGTCCACTGCTGAAAATAGGCCTCACTTATTTTCTGCCAAATTTCTCCGACTTGTACGGTCGTACCTGACATTATACGAACCAATCGCTTCAGCAAACTTGGCAGTTTTTTTAAGAATACATGCTTTCTCTAATGTAACAGATATTGGTGAAAATCATAGTAAAGAAAGAGGTTTTTATTTACAATTCAAATTATATCTTGGCATCGCGACAATAGATACATACTACTACTTAACAACTTACTTAACTATACAGGCTACCTATCTGGGTCTGCAAGTGGCAAAGATCATGACACGACTTAAACACGACGCCTAGATTTCTGCAAGCCGCAAGTATTCTAAATATGGTAGGACAGCAGAAAGGAATTCGATGTAGATTATGTCCAAGTCTCGATCCTATTAAATTTGGCTCAAACTTATTGTAAGTAATAATATAGAAATATCTGACATGCAGTTACCTATTTTTAATTCAATCAAAGGAAACATTTTTACTTTTTTATGTAACGAATAAACTTAAAAACTACTGGACCGATTTCAAAAATTCTTTTACCGTTAGAAAGCTACATTATTATCACTGAGTTAAATAGGCTATATAACACCACGCTACGGCCAATAGGAGCTGAGCAGTGGCCAAATAAAGATTGACGGAAACGAAACCCCGTGCGGCTTCTAGTCGAGTATAAAATTAAATTTAACTGGTCCTAACCAGTTAAATTTAATTTTATACTCCTTTTTAAATTATAATTATTACACATTTACGCATTCATCCATGAACATGAAGTACCCAATAATAATGACGGAAATATTTACATAAACTGTGTTATGATACATATTGCTTCCAGAAGTACCTACTAAATCATAACTACTATATTTTAGGCAACGCAGCAACTGAATGACATGTTTCAGGAAACTTTTATGCGTTGTAACTGCAAATATTTCATTCGTTGTTTCAGTTCCGAAACTTCATGTCATTCAAGAGTGAGAGCGGTGACGCATCGACCCAGGCTTAAAAAAAATATTGGGCGATATTATAGAATAACGTAGCCCCCAGGTAACTGAACCAGAATTCCATCGGGATTTTGTAAGTTATTCCTCATATATGTTATGTGATAAGAAACTTTGAGTAACTTTAGTTTTATCACTTGATTCGTTATTCCATTACGCTGTCCAATTTAAAATTGATGAGGGCCATAGGATTTTATAATGATAAGATGCTGCTCACGTTGCCAAATTTCTATCTTGTCGTTGATCAAAGTGCTGAGGACAACTTGCAGAGGAGGGAGTCGCATACTACATTAGACCAAAGAGTTATAACAATTTTAGTACATTTAGTACATTAGATCTATAGCTCACTATGTTACCTATAGCGGCGTAACCAGTTGAACACAAAATTGAGTTGCCCAACAACAAAGCAAACACAAGGGGTTCTGAAAGCGCCCACAATGACATCGTAATTTTTTTTGAATCTAAGAAAGTGGTATATTGCCTGAAGTTATATATAAACTTAATGGTAAAAAAAAATAGATTATCGTATAGAAAATTTAAAGATTTATATCTATGTAGATCTCTTTGAGAGAGAAACTGAAGGTCCTGCGGCTGATACGATGATGATGATGATGTATTTTTAGTAGTAAGTAAATCTTCTTACTTACGGAAACCTCCCGCCAGTTCTCTCCATAGAGCTGTATAATTATATTGTGTTGTATAGGTGCGTCTTGCGTGATATAGGTCTTAGTTAAATTAGAAAACAGTAAGTACAGATTTTATAAAAAATAAATCACCAATTACGAATGACTCATATTGGTCGTTATTATAACTACAATGTAAACAAACTGCGCTAGTTTTTTCGTGTCATTCACATAATTACACGGACAAAAACAACGATGTTGTGGACTACGTTTAATTAATCTTATTTCCATGTTTAGAGACGAAATACAGTTTATGTTTTGTGGAAATAAATCCTGGTGAATATTTACAATAGATTAACTTTAACTTAATTTTAATTCCTGATTCACGGGATTAAGAGACGGTGCACGTGTCAGCTATAACACGAGTAAACGATAAATTTTTGGTTGACGGGTATCATCATCACAACCCATAAACGGCCCACTGCTGGGCTGGGCTGGTATAAAGTCCGCAAAAAATTGCAGAACTATTGATCACGTAAAATATTAATAAAACAATCGATTGCAAAGAATGAAATACATCACGTGGGGTAATTTGCGGTAGGCCACAATATGCCATTAAGGTTTTTTACTTTGCATATCTATCCGTATAGTAAGTATGCAAACATACGTTTACTTTCACGTCATAACTAGTGATTTAGAAGATGTATCTAATACTTCTCACGTGGTTCACATGATTTTGATATGAGGCTTGTAAGTTTGTTAAGTTTTTAACCCATAAAATTGATATCAAAGTTACATTTGCGATGTTTGGTCTGACCAGGGGGCTTACTCTGAATTACGACATTCGATTGATCGGTTTTGATGTCGCTGTCAAATGTAAGGAAATTTAGATATGGTCGCTGTTACTTTAAAAAGTAAGTAAGTAAGTTGTTTGTTCATCTTTCACTTTACTAACACAGCAAACGGTACTCCAGATTTTCTAAATAGGAATAGTAGAAAGGCTGGAAAGTGTCAGAATCTGTTTTTATCCAGATTACACTGGCTAGAGATATAAATAAATACATATTGCTAAACATAATAATTAATCAGAGGATCTGGTGATGACTGATGAATCATATTCATCACTCGTCATAGAAATAGATTGTTGCCATTGACCTTTGACGGTTGATTGATCAGCAAAAACCTAATTTATTGTAAGAAATACCAATATAGAAAGTTCGCAAAATATATAACGGTAAATTTGATAGGCCAGTTAGTCTATAAATTTTGAAAGAAGATATTTAATTATCATTAGCGACTTTGATGTACATTTGAATAGAGACCTCGTAGGTCAAACCAAACAATATAAAAGTAGGTACTCATTGCAATAAGAACTTATTTTACATATTTACACAATGCATTTGAGATTTTGATATGAGCCTTCTAGGTTCTGTTAACCCATAAAATTGATATCAAAGTTAAATTTCTTTTAAAAAATCATCTACGAAAACTAGATGTTTTTTTCCATTTTTTCAACTGGATAATAGCTATCTACCTTCTAATATAGTAGCAGCACATCCATTGTTCAAAACACAATTTTTTAACCAGCTTCCATCTGTGTGCCTTGCCTCTATATGTCGGGGACAAATTATTGCGATATCTTATAAAATCACTTAGGTCCTGTACTCTGTTGATATGAAAGAAGAACAAGAAATACAAACAAATACGTCGAAATTTACTTTGTTTTTTAACTGTCACTTATGTCCTTTCAGCTGAGACCATTACCTAGACATTGCATTATAATATATCACTCTTCTATTAAAATGAAAAGTGATACTAACAACATTACTCGCTGTCAATTTTCTGTCGTTTTAAACAATTGACGGACGAGTGTGAATCGTCTTTTAACGAAAACACTTTCATTCGTCACGCATATTTTCCCATTCGTTGCATTCCAGCTACCACACTGTGTCTAATTTACAAGAACATTATAAACCAATTATATGGCACAGTAGGTCCAGTATTGATATGTGCACAGTAAAAAGTTGCTGAATATTATTGAAAATTAACGCAATGGTTAATGTAACAAAAACCGACTTTTTTTAACTGTAGTTAAGTTTCGTTGGCAGTTACAAAAACTGGAATATTGTGGTAGTAAAAAGAGTATTTTAACATTTTTCCGTTAAAGTTTTAAACATTTTTACAATTTTTGATCGCAAATTTGTAAATGGGCTATCCGAAACTAAAATATTTTTTAAATTTGACCAGTAGGTAATTCCTAAATCCTACCGTTCAACAAACCAAACTCTTCAGCTTTATTTTTTTTTCTTCAGCTTTACTTATAGATTTGAAGTAATTTGCAACCATGATACAGCAGTTGGTGTTGTCTTTGCATAGGCCCAGTTGTTGTTAGTTCGTTTTTATTCTCTATCTCTCTCTCTCATATAAACTTTACAACGATTTCTCAGAAGTATAACATAGCCTCACGCCTTTTTCCCCGAAGGGGTAGGTAGAGGTGTTTTACAACCCACATTTTGCCAGCTATGTTTTGTCCCATGAAATAGGGGGCGAGCCTATTGTCATCAACCGGGAACATTTGTTTACCAAACTCCGGGAAACACTTAATACTGGATTTTCATGATAGAAAATCCCAATACCATTTTCACCCGACCCGGGAATCGAACCTGGGACCTTTTGCACACTGCTCTGCAACTGCCTCGGTGGCGCAGCGGGAAGTGTATACGACTTCCCAGAAGTACATAACAATATACCGAGGTAGCATTTTAACTGCGATCGTCTGTGCTGTGACGATAATTCAAAACTTTAAAAAGGTTGCATTATTTCTGCAAATTACCTAGTCTTGACGAATTTGTTGATCTTTTGACTCGTAGAACAAGCGCAGGAAAGTGATACTGGGGAAGCAGGTAGGTATTGTGACTGTTTTGTAATGACCAACATACTCCATATTCGTCTTTACTAGAAAGTAGAGAAAGAAATAATTAGAGACCTCAACATACACCAGTACGTATTCTAAATAAAATCGCATCAATAATATAATTAAACTTGCCAAAAACAAAACACAAAGTAACACGTACTCACTTAGTAACGATTAATAAATCACATTAGTCGATTAATAAGGAGTAGTAGTCGATTTCTAATCGATGCATCGACTCGATTAGGATGTGCATGTGTCACTTTTGGTGAAAGTGTACTTATTGTGCATAATTAGGTGGACCGCACCTCAGCCTGGTTTCAATAGACTTTTGTGTTTGGACCCGTTTTAATGACGTCATGTTATTCAAAATGTTTCCTGTTTATTTAAATTTAAAAAAAAAGAATGATTAAGTGCTGCTAGGCCCAAATCTCGATTATGGCTGGACCAATTCGGCTTGTTCTTTAAATATTTGTTTTAAATAAATAAAAATGTACGTACATGGGCAAAGTTTCTGTGATCATCGGTATCGAGATATACGCGGGTGAAGCCGCACGCAGATGTTTTTCACGGTTGCAACTTTTGTTTGCTCTAGGCTACCAATATTAAATACTTAGGTTTACATACCTTTGATCTTGACTGGTCTGTTGTTCTAGTGGTAAATGACCCTGACTGCTAAGCCAGAGGTCGTTCGATACCCACCCAGGAAAAATCTTTGTATGATGAGCATGATTGTTTGTTCAGTGTCTGGTTGTCTACGGTAACCGCTTACCATCAGGCGGACCGTATGTCTGTTCGCCACCGTCGTGATATAATAACAAAAAAAAAATATTCATAATATGTATTTACAAAAAATTTGATCTAAGTAGTAGTATATCATTTGTTTAGTACACACAATACAAGCAAATATAATTGCTTAATTTGGAACTAGATGGCGCTGTATTAATGTGGTAAAATATTATATTAATATACCTTTATGTATAAATTTTTATCTGTTGTTATTTTTTTTCTAAAAACTATATTTTTTTTCTGACAATTACAAAGGCAAGAAAAAAAAACCTAGATCGGCGCTAATGAAAGTGATCTAGAACCGGATTCCTATAGATGGATTACAGCCGGTTTTCTTGCAAAAGGTTGTCGTTATATCTTGTTGCACATTCCAATAGTGTTATAGTAGATTATATCGAGCAATTTGTATAAATAATTATAAAATAGTACGAACAAGATTAATATGATGCATTTACTTAGATCTCTGATTTTATTGCCCTAAGGCCTTTTATCCCAGGTCTTCACTTTCCCAATTTTACACTCATGATAAAATTTTCACGTTCCCAGATGTCTCTTTTCAGATCACCACATTACCAATATTGACATGCTTATATCATCACAGTCCCAATTCTTCACGTTTTCAATTCATCACATTCTTAAATTATCAAATGCCCAATTCGTCGATTTCCCAATTATCCAATACCCTTACAAATGACAAGTACAGTTTCAGAAAAAAATGTTGGTAAAATTCAACTTAAAAGAGAACCAATTAAATAATATACTTAAATAATAATAATAATATTAATTTTAGTTGTTTTTTACAATTAATTCTTTAACTTAATTAATTTAGACCATAAATTATAAAATAAATATCTATAAAGATTCCGTTTTTTCCTTTTGAGGTACGAAACCCTAAAATGGTGTAAAAATTCTGTATTTGTTGTCTGTTTAGTCCTGAACATTGTATAAGTCGTGTGTAGTGATATCCACGATACAGGGCAATACAGGTCTAACGCTCTCCTCTGTCCCCTCCAGTGGGTGCTAGGCAAGAGTATAGGAGTAGATCTGGCTATATGGGGAAAGGTGTGGGGCCCTCAAAATAAAACACAGAACTGATCTTCGGTAGTATTAATTGAGTGTTACTATAAACTGTTATAAACTTATAGTATTAATTTAAATGACCAGAATAGCGTGCACTGCACTAGAAATTTAAATTGTAATGAGCCCCAAGCCTTCGGCGGATGCTCCGACGAAGACTCGGTTCGAATTTAAGAATTTAGGATTTTGAATTTTAAATTATTAAAAGTAAATTAAAAAGAAATCAAAAGAGATCCAAAAAGTGGTCAAAAGAGGTGCATTCGTGCAGAACGTAGCCTGTAACTGGTGCAACCGTTACACAGACTATGCCTAGTGTGGATGTCATTGTAAATCTGTATCCCCCTTATTGCAAAATACGGTTTTTATTTTTAAATTTTTAAATTGACAACTTTGACATTAAAACAATGGCTTATGTCAATTTAAACCCGGTTTAATACTTAGTCCATATTTTGTAATAAGGGGGTTTATGTCTAAGTTAAACCTGTATAAATTATTTCTTATTATTATTTTCTTATAAGATGTGTGTTTCTTATGGGTATACTGACCTAGAACTCTCTGAGGTTATACAATTTTTCCTCAATTATATTTACGATAATGACGTCACAGCTAAGATCAAAATATACCGCCATAATTAATTCTAATGATATTTTGTTTACCTATTTCTGGTTAATTAATACAAGGATTTAAAACCAATCCGGAATATTCATTGATCTCACTAAGGTTTATTAGGCTCATTTGATTGCTTTTATAGCGCTATAAGGTGATTATTTCACTATAATGTTCAATTCTGTACCTAACGACTGGCCTGTTGGTCTAGTGGTTAGTGACCCTGACTGCTAAGCCGGAGGTCGTGGGTTCGATCCCCACCCAGGACAAATCTTTGTGTGATGAGCATGATTGTTTGTTCTGTGTCTGGGTGTAATTTATCTATAATATGTATGTATTTACAAAAAAAAAAATGTAGTTAAGTCATAACACAAGCAAATATAATTGCTTACTTTAGGACTAGATGGCGCTGTGTGAATGTGGTAGAATATTATATTAATATAATTACTGTGCGTTTCACAATAGATTGCTAACGGCATCCGATTAAAAAAACTTTTTTTACCAGTAGAAATGCTATACAATAAAATACCCAATAAAATTCAATAATCCGATACCGCTATGCAAGAAGTTTGTCGGAATACCACAGATTTCTCCTCACACGCCTAATGAATATGATATTGTATTTATTTATTTTCATATCGATAACTCTATTTACATTTACATTTCACTTAAAGAAAAAAATATAATATCCTCTTTGCATTAAACAAATGCATTTTTAATGTCTTTGTGGCCAGCATTTTCTATAATTAAAGTTATATTCTTGGAAAGAAAGTGTACTAGGTACATGATTTTTATCTAGATTTATGTTTATGGGATGGTAAAACATTGCTTTTTGCTGTAAATATTATCTATGGTGTTAGTAACTAAAACTATAGATTTACTATGATATTGGCAAAAAGATTAACAAATTGCCATAGATAAAAAAAAAATATTTGCCCATTGCCAAAAAAATTAAATCGCAAAATTCTCTGTCAGCAAGACAAAGAATTTTGCGATTTTTTAAAAAATATAAGTATATAATTATATTTTAAAACATTTTAAAACTGCAGTGTAGCAGTACCTACCAGAAATACAAAAGTAGATGTTATTCAATAAAATCGATTGATTTGAAAAAAAGATATTCGGTATATCGTACGGTCTAGATATTCAGTATTCTTTGTTAGGTCTGTACTATAACGGTATTAATTACATAAAACATAACATACCGGTTCCTAATAATCTTTATTTTATTTAAATTTTATTAGATTATTTCAATGTTAAGAGTAAATATCAAGACCAAGGCGACTGCGCTCGTAGGTAGACTCTACCCGTTTGTTTAGTCACCAAAACAAATTAGCTAATGTCACATTTAGCATTTTATTCTGACGTGCATAGACGTCATACTGTGGCCTACTTGATTGTGATTGTGACCTAAATTATTTAAATAAATTTATCTATATTTGATTCTATGCGTGAATAAATTCAAATATAAAAAGTTCTCTTTTAGTTTTTGTTTTAAAAACAATAACAACCAGCCATGTGTATCTATAGGTTACACTAAAATCCATCACTAGCTCCTCTTAATCCAGGTACAAAAATAATGAACATTTGACTCATTTGGGACTCTAAACAATTGTACCGTAATCTAAATAGTATCTAAACGTAATCTGTTCAGAAATAAAATGGAGGAGTTAGGAAATAAACCAAAAAAAAAATGTTTTTAAATTAGCGAAGATACATAATATATCTTCGTGAATTTAAAACATATATAATTTATTGAGCGTAAATAAAAAAAATAAAATTTCGCAAAATGTTCCGTTCAATAACACATTACTCCAGAGGGTGTGAAGATTAAAAATGAACCGAATGCAATTATCAAGAAGACGGTCAATTTTGTTGAGAAGATCGGCATTCAGGTCAAATTAACCATACATCATCATAATATTTTTAATATTGTATGTATTTCCAAAAAACAAAAAATATTTAAGTAGTTAATCAGTTGTTTAGTACCCATAACACAAGCAAATATAATTGCTTAATGTGGGACTAGATGGCGCTATGTGAATGTGGTGAAATATTATATTATTAGTCAAATAAAGAGAACCAAAGCTTGCATAAGCATTGTTTTAGCTCTGCAAGGGAGAAAGAGTTTAAAATACCTTTAAGAGAAGAGTTTTAAAATAGGTACCATAAAATATTCTATTGAATTTCAATGATTTTATCGTCAACACTATCACCAGGTTCTGTTACCGACACGCAGCATTTCCTTTTATATGCCTACCTATGACATTATAAAATAAATATGATTGCTCTAACATAGAAGAGTAGGACTGCGTAATCCTAAAACTAGTTTTAACAGGTTTATGTAATCAACTTAAGCTATGTTTTTTTATAATCGGGCTATATAAAATCATGTAAGTACAGGTTTTATGAACTTCATTAGAACGGTGATAGGTTTTTTTACTTAAACAATTAAAGAGTTACCTTACCAAACCCAGACGGTTTGGTAAGGCAAACTCTTTAATTTTTCTTTTTTTTTAATATAAAAAATATACTGTAGTGGTGTTATATTGTATTCTTTTTTTAAATTTAAAATAAGAATACAATGTTACACCATTTTTTTATGCATAGGGTTCGTAATTTCTTAACTGTGATACAAATTCGAATTCAGGGTGGAAATATTTAAATTAACCAGATAAACAAAAAAAAATTGCCAATTGACAGATTGTCAGAGGATAAGACTAGATAAAGAAATCACAATTAACTTCTTGAAGACAAGAAAAGTGAATACCAACCTTGTACAATCATATTATGGCAGAAAAAAAAAAAGTTATTATTATTAATTATAGCATTTGCTTTATTACAGCACTTTGTTTTTTAAATAGGAATAGGAAAAACCTGTTGTACAAAATTCAAATTTTAATGGCTTGTTAAAAAAAAATCACACGTATTCGTAAATTAATAATTAGCATTTTCCCTACTTTTTTGTACTTATGTTTGAATATGTTATTATTTTCATTTTGATTCATTAGTATTGTTACAACTTACATTAGATTTGACTCATTTGTAATTTAGTAATAGCGATGGTGGCTGAATGGATAAGTGACCGGTGGCGTGCAAATCACGCGGTCCGAATGGCTTAGGCTCCGCTCGCCCCGTGGATCATGCCCCCGATTACTTTAATTCGATCCCGACCTGCAGTACCAATGTGGATTCCACTTTGTGGAATTTATATTACTAGTCAAGTGACTTACCATCTGCTAACGGTGAAGGAAAACATCATGAGGAAACCCACATACCCTAGAAGAAATTCTATGAGTATGTCTGATCCACCAACCCGCACTAGGCCAGCGTGAGTGGATTGTGGCCTAAACCCACTCAGCTCTCTAGTTAGAGGAGAGGAGACCCGGTCCCACCAGTGGGACTTAATGGGTTGCTGATGATGTAATTTAGTACTGTAGCAATATTTAAGAAGCTCTTTCGGCAAGCAAAATAAGGGAGTAGGTAGTTGGCTTTTGTCAATAATTTCATCCTATAAATATAGTTCCGTTCAGTGCTATGAGTTTCGGAACCTCGCTAGTACCCAAAACCAACGGACAGACAAAATATTTTACAAAATACATACTTTCATTTATTCAGAAAAATAACGCGACATAATAGTTTTATTACGTCCATAGATAGTACTCATATATAAAAGTGGCCAGGGTGTACAAATTATAACAAGAAGGTTTTAACTTCGAACACCTCCCCGTAATTAGATCACCCTGTACGTACAATGCATGATATAAACTGATAATAAACACAAGTGACTACTAATACACAATATGACAATTAATTTATAAACATTTGAATTAATTTATAAGAATATCAAATAGCAAACTTAATATAGAAACAAATATGTATTAAACCATTACAAAAATAAAAACTTTACAGTAAACCTAATAATGTAGTTAGCTTACTGTGTCTTAGTTTAGGTAATGATTTGGTTAGTATGTCTGCTAACTGATGTGTGGTTGAGATGTACTTAACATGAATTTGATTATTTGTTAAGGCATCTCGTATGAAGTGATGACGAATATCAATATGTTTTGTGCGAGCGTGATAGGTGTCATTTGTGCTGAGTTTAAGTGAACTTTGGTTATCTGAATATATTACTATTGGTTGGTCTATTGAAAATATTTCTTTGATGAGGGAACGTATATAGATGGCTTCTTTACTTGATTCAGAAAGTGCCATATATTCAGCTTCTGTAGTCGAGAGGGCAACCGTTTTCTGTTTGCGAGCCTCCCACGAAGTTGGTGCGCCACTCATCAAAAAGGTGTAACCAGTGTATGAGCGTCTGTCAATAACACTACTACCGTAATCAGCATCAGCATAACCAATAGGTATACTTCTATCAGTATTGTAGGTGTAGTTTAGTTTCAAATTTTTAGTTGCCTTTAAGTACCTAAGTACACGTTTTGCAGCTTTCCAGTGTTCCTCCCCGTAATGAGTATTGAATTGGCTCAAATAGGAGACAGCATAGGATATGTCAGGTCTTGTGCCAATGGAAATATACATTAGTGACCCAATAAGCTGCTGATAAGGCAAATTAAATCGTTCCTCACCATCTTTTGGCCGGATTAATTTTAGTCCAAGTTCCATTGGTGTGGATACTGGAATAGCATCTTCCATGCCAAATTTATTAATCAGTTCGTCGATATAATTAGTTTGGTCGAGAGTTATACTTTTTTCACAATGAGTGACTCTCATTCCCAAACAGTCTTTAAGAATACCGAGATCTTTTACAGTGAACAGTTCTCTAAGTCCTCGTTTGAATGAATCTTTCATACTGTCATCATTTGACAGGAGGAAGAAATCGTCCACAAAGATAGCGACGACAAGAAGCTTTTTGCCTGACTTTTTATAATAAAGACAGTGCTCTTTCGAACATTGAGTCAATGAAAGTTTGTTCATGGCTTCACAAACTTTTTTGTTCCATTGACGTGGAGCTTGTTTAAGCCCATACAGTGATTTTTTAAGGAGACATACCTTTTTCTTAGGTTCAAAAGCGAAACCTTCTGGCTGCTCCATGAAGATTTCTTCTTCTAAATCACCGTTGAGAAATGCAGTCTCGACATCTAAATGTTCAAGATAAAGTCCATCTTTCGCTGCAAAAGCGATTAAAAGTCTTATGGTGGATAGCCGAGTGACCGGTGAGAATGTTTCTCCGTAGTCAACGCCGTAAACTTGTGTAAAACCTTTGGCTACAAGTCTAGCTTTGAACTTCACTATCTCTCCGTTAGTATCCTTTTTAATTTTATAGACCCATTTATTTTTAACAATCTTTCGGTTTTCAGGTCTGTCAACTAAAGTCCAAGTACCATGATTGATAAGAGAGTTATACTCGACTCTCATAGCTTCCACCCATTCGTCTTTATTCGAGTCTGTCATAGCTTCTCCGTAAGTCTCAGGTTCAGAGTCGCAGGACATCAAGCAGAGAGTAGACCTGTCGTTCTCTGGAAAACGAGTTGGAGGTTGTCGCTCTCTGGTCGGATATCGTCTTTGGTACTCTAAACTTGACTCTGGAGATGGTTCTGACTCAGCGTCATTGAATACCTCGGGTTCTAGTTCCGGTTCAGTAGGAGATTCCGGAACAGCATCATCCGAATCATGTGTATCGGATGATTCAGACGTAAAAGACGGTTCCATAACCGGTGAAGGACTCGAAAGGATCGGTTGTATGCGTGAAGAAGAGATAGAAGGCAGATGTACGTCGATCACGTAGGGTTCGTTGGGTGTTGAGGAAGGGTCAGGAGAATCTTCAATAGTAGAGTGACTAGAGGTGACCGCGGCGGGGTTGTTCTCTAGGAACACAACATCTCGAGCAACAATTATACGTCTCGGATTACGAGGATTGATTAGGCGATAGCCTTTGTGTTGTTCGGAGTAGCCAACGAATACACAAACTTCGGTTTTCGGATCAAGCTTCTTACGTTTTTCCTTAGGAATTAGCACATGAGCATTACATCCAAAAACTCGAAGGTGTGCAAGGTTTACCTTCTTGCCAGTCCATTTCTCCTCGGGGATTTCGTTCTTCAGAGCTGTGGTGGGGGAATGATTTTTCAAATAAATTGCTGTATTAACAGCTTCGCCCCAATAGGCTCTGGGAAGACCTGCATCTTGCAGCATTGACCGTGCTTTCTCAACTACAGTACGATTGACGCGTTCAGATAGTCCATTCTGTTGTGGATTATAAGGAATAGAAGTCTGATGAACTATTCCATTTGCATTCAAGAAGTCAGACATCTGACGGTTTACGTACTCACCACCGCCGTCTGAGCGGAGGGTTTTTATTTTAAGGCCTGTCTGGTTTTCCACCATACATTTAAATTCGACAAACTTCGTATATACCTCGCTCTTAGACTTTAATAAATAGCCAAAAGTTTTGCGAGAGAAGTTGTCCGTAAATGTTAATAAATATAGAGCACCACCAAATGAGTGCGTACTCATTGGGCCACAGAGGTCTGTGTGTATGAGCTCTAATCTATTACTTGTTTCTCTTTGAGAAATTTTAAAGGGCCTCTTTGCTAATTTACCTTGTATACATGGCACACAAGTATCTGGCAGTCTGTCTGAAAAACTTACGCCTATTTGTTTATTTTTTAATATATTGACGGCCTTGACATTGAGATGTCCAAGACGTCGATGCCATAGCAACGCTGTTGGTGAACATTCATTTGTCAAATAAACTTGTTGTGCCATATCGAGTTTATAAAGATTTTTATAATTCGACGCAGTTGCTACTATTTCGCCGGAAACTTTGCAGTTTTCCCTACGAAGAATTGTAGCACCACTTTGGGAAAATACAACGACATGATTTTCACGTACAAGGCTACTTATAGATAATAAGTTCGACGCTATGTCTGGAACATATAGCACATTATCGAGTGTGCTCGAATTACCTCTAGGTAAAGGCAAAACTACGGTACCTGATCCTGAGCAAGGGATTAGATCGTTGTTGGCAACATATATTGGTCTGGATTTGGACGACTTTAAGTCCTGAAAGGAATTCTTATCCTTGCACATGTGTGCTGTTGCTCCGGAATCCAGAATCCAGTTATGTTCGAGATGGGAACCTGAGAGATTAGAACTAAAAGAAGATAAAAGTGTAACATCTGTAATAAAATTTGTTTTGTTATGTGTAGAAAGTGTTTTCATGTGTTGTTTCCTTTTTCTACAATTTAAAATAACATGTCCAAACTTCTTACAAAATTTACACTGTAATTTAGGAGTTGTGGCCGAAAAAGAAGTGTTCGTGGAGAGTTCTTCAGGTGTCTTGTGATCTTCGCTGAGAAGCCTCGTGGCTACTGAGTCTGAAGTAATTTTTGCACCTGAATGCTCCAGTGCCATGATGAGAGGCTTGAACTCTTCTGTCAAACCTGCTAGCATTATGACTCCGATAAATTCATCCTCCAGTCCAGCTTCGATTTCATGGAGTTTCTCCTGTATATCTCTTATGGCATTAATATAGCTCTCAATATCTCCAAATGTTGCTAACTTTATGTTAAAAAGTTGCCTAAGTAGATTTAGCCTTCTGTCCAAACCTTTGTCGGCATATTGTGCTTTTAATTTGTTCCATGTTTCTTTTGCCGTTTTGGCAGACTTCACGACGGAGTAAACTTTTGGCGCTACAGATAGACATATTTTTGCCCTTGCCTGTTCATCCATTCTATTGAAGTCACTTCGCTCTTTTGCGAATTCTTCTGGGCACTCGACGCACTTCCACAACCCACAGTCAATAAGGTACATTTTGATACCAAAGCTCCAAGTAGCAAAATTGGATCGCCCGTCCAACTTGGGTATTTGTGGGACACCGCTGGTAACGACTGGATGTCGGTAGGTTGCCTCCGCTAGGGGTAGGCCTTCAGCTGATGTAGCCATTTTTTTTGTATATGAAGCGTTAAATATTGCCCATAACCTATTCAGAAAAATAACGCGACATAATAGTTTTATTACGTCCATAGATAGTACTCATATATAAAAGTGGCCAGGGTGTACAAATTATAACAAGAAGGTTTTAACTTCGAACATCATTGACTGGCCTGTTGGCCTAGTGGTTAATGACCCTAACTGCTAGGCCGGAGGTCGTGGGTTCGATCCTCATCCAGGAGAAATCATTGTGTGATGAGCATGATTGTTTGTTCTGAGTCTGGGTGTGATTTATCTATAATATGTATGTATTTACAAAAAAAAAAGTATATAAGTAGTATATTGGTTGTTTAGTACCCATAACACAAGCAAATATAATTGCTTAATTTTGGACTAGATGGCGCTGTGTAAATGTGGTAGAATATTATTATATTATATAACTTTCATATGCCTCTAAAAATCTGATATTTTGATATTACAACAGACACTTAAATTTTATTTATTTGTTTATTTATATATTCGTGCAATTCACAAATAGTTAATCTGCGTCTGGATGTACATTTCAACCCATAAACGTCCCATTGCTGGGCACGGATCTCCTCCAAATAATGTGGAGGAATTTAGCCTATTATACCACGCTGACCACTTGGGTTGGTAATTTGGTATAGGGTTTGCTTCGAATTTTCCTTTTCTTGCTGTGCTCTTCGTCTGCATAAAGTTACTTCCTTAGTGGTCTTTTACGACACTCATGGGTTTAGATTTTAGATGGGATTATGTATTCTTAATCCGTCACTACACTAATGGACTTATGGCCGATTTCAATAATCTATCTATCTATGGATTTGGCTACTAAAGTTAGAACTTTGACATAAGCTCCATAAAAAATATGTAAAAAAAAATATCCATAGATAGGTAGATTATTGAAATCGGCCATACCTAAGTCCATCAGTGTAGTGACGGATTAAGAACACTGAAATCGGCCGTTAGTGTTCGTTAATTGTATGTTTGTAGAGCCTCCCGCTACAAAGAGAGCCAAATCATAATCTTGAGTTCCTACTAGTCGAATAATGAGACCACCAGGGCAAGTACCCGTTGGCGCCCCCACAATAAATATTTTTTGAAAATGCTGGTAGCTTACTGGTTTAAGACATTTATTTTCTCAAAAAAGAATACAATTCACTTATATTGAGAAATACATGATAAACTTAAAAGTAAATCTATAACTACGAGCGTAATTTCATTTGACGGTGCATCTAAAATATTTTTACAAAATTAAGTGTAGGTAGGCTAAAGATTTTTTAAAGGTTGTATTACGTATCTGTGTCTGATAGCAAGTGAGAAGTTATACAATAACAATAGCAGTAAGTATTAAAATCTATGAAAATCTTTCAAGATGTAGAACTTTAGTGTTTTTTTGTATAAATTAAACGATTGTATTTCCTTTATGTTATTTGCCAATTTATTGTATAATTGGGCTCCTTCGTATAAAATATTTTTCTTTCCGTAATTAGTTCGCGGGTGTATTAAACATAGGTTATTTATTCGTCTAGTTATTCTGTTTTGTGTTTGTCCCTTTTTTGTAAATACTAATTTAGTTTGTATATTTTTATCTAGAATTTTCCTAACTAGTAAACACGTGTTATATTTATATATCTGAGATAAGGTCATTATTTTTGTTTCTTTGTATATTTTTTCTGTCGGGGCGTTAGATAGTTGTAGTGGAATAGCATTTTAACGATTTTGTTTTGAGATATTTGCAGTGACTTTAAATTACTTTTCGCGGCACTACCCCACACTTCTATTAGGTACTCAAGATGGGGTTTCACCATGGAATTGTATATAAGGTATTTTACGGATTTTGGAAAACATCGAACTTTAGCAATAATATCCTTCTGCTATCTGGAAACTTATAAGCCACTATCATTACAAATAAACAGAATTAAAGCCTTCGAAATGAATCCCTGATCCAATCTGTCTAGAATACTAATACTTATTTGCTAAATCTGAGGTATTCTTGCTGAATTTTAATGTGAACGAAGCAGGAGTCGAATTGGTGACCTCTTTGCACATGTCATGTCATGATCACAGATAGCTGTTATCGGACTTCGTTATCTATTTGTATTTGAAAGTAGATCACACAAACGTGAATAGAAAGTGAACCGCTGTGATAGTGATCTTTCACTGGTTAGTGTGTTTGAATAATTGAATAGACATTATGACAAGATTTTTGTTAATGCATATTGAAAATTTCCTTTTTTGTCACTGAGGTAGACTATTGTATTAGATGTTTGCTTTTTGTATGTACCCTGAGTTTTAGTTCAATACTTACTTGTAATGGGTAACTGTTAATGTCTGATTCACCTTTCAATCCCTGGGACATGCAAAACCGGTATAGAGTTTTTCTGTAATTTATCATCAGCAACCCATTAATGTCCCACTGTTGGGCTCGAGTCTCCTTTCCTCTATCTAGAGAGCTGAAAAGGTTTTTAGGCCATAATCCACACACGCTGGCCTAATGCGGGTTGGTGGATCAGACATCCACTTAGAATTTCTTCTAGGGTATGTGGTTTCTTCACGATGTTTTCCTTCACCGTCAGCAGATGGTAAATCACATAATTACATAATTCCACAAAGTGAAATCCACATTGGTACTGCCGGTTGGAATCGAACTCGGACCGCGTGTTTAGCACGCCGGTCTCTTATCCATTCAGCCACCATCGCTTACAGTAATCTGTAATTAAATTCTCATCAAAATACTCGCCCACTACGTGGGGCTTAACATAGGGGGAGAAAAATTTTTGTGAGCCTATCCCTTGAGGATAAAGGAACAAATTTCATTTCAAATTTTCATGAAAAGTATTCAACATTAATCTTTGTTTAGTAAAGTAAAGTTATTGTTAGTAATGTCGAATAGTTTTATTTTATTTTTTATTTTTTTTATTTGGCTCACAAAACAAATTACAATCACAGTAAGGTTAACATAGCAATTAAATAGGTATCATGTAAAACTAGATTGTAACTAAATATGTGTGCACAGAATGTTCTAAATAGAGTAATGGTTAGTTGTGTGTTAGTTGTAAAAATTTGACAAATTATAAAGCTTAAAAACCTACTAGGAGAGTCAAATTAGTAGAGTAGGAGAGTAAAACATTATAATGCAATATAGCGACATAAAATATTGCAAAAAATAAAAAATGCATACAACCAAAAAAAGTATTTAGCAATTATTACAAAAATTTAACAATTATAATTAAAAAATAATTTAAAAATAATGTCAACGTTTCTGTCTTTAACCTTCTTTCTATATAACCGTGAGAACTAGTCGAGTTTCAGTATCATAGCGCTAAAACTTATCCAAAGGTCTGTTCTTATATGGTATATGAACTTTAGCATCTCATGTAGTAAGTCAGTCTGTTGCCGACAGTAACCGGAGCAACATGATCGTTCTATTGTTGTTTTATTTCGGAATAAATGTGAGTATATATTATTATTTCCTTATGTATAATGACCGTGGTTTTATGTTAATTTTATTAGATTTTCGTCACTTTTTTTGGTTCATTTATTAGAATGAACAATAGTCGTGAGATGTTTGTTAAGTAATCGACCTAACACGATTCGTTTCTAGATGGCAGGATCATGACTGGCTTATATAGAGTCTATCTATGTATGTAATAGTTGGTAATTAATCATGACCATTAGGTTTTATGATAGGTAGGTACTTCATAAGTGATTATATGTTAATTTAATTTATCATCATCATCATACATACATAACATCGTCATACATTGTGTATTAAATTTGTAGTTGATATTTTCAACGAGGTAGAATAAATTTGTAATAAAACAATTGAGAAAAATATTAGAATATTAAAAAGCTTTTGTCATCCTAAAATACTGTTCGACAAAAGCAAATTATTGTTTGATAGAGTTAAACAGATTAACTTTCTGTATTTTATTTAGTTTAGCTAATAGTATTTTAGTTCTGTACCAGTCTATGATAATTCAAATTTGGAACCAATTGAAATTATTTTGGCTTTTAAAAAGAGTGGCCAGTCTTGCCAGTCTTCGCAAGGCTCAACCTTGTCGGCGAACTATTTACTGACAGCTCTTTTTGGCTTTGTATGACGTTCATAAATTAACATGTATGTGATCCAAATGAAATAAAAAATATTGACTATTGACACAAAGAGAACAGTACCTATTGAGGATTGGCATATTTTTTATGTGGATGTAATGTACCTCTTTCTACCTCTTATACTATAACCTATCTGCGTGCCAAATTTCATACACAACCTTTCAGCCATTTTTAAGTGATTGAGTAACAAACATTCATCCATTCATCCACCCCTTTTCGCATTTATTCTAAGTATATCAAATCTTATTATAACTAAGATAAGATTATCTAAATAAGTGATTATCTTTGAATCATCCCTGTGTTAGATCGATCATCCTCAAGCACTAAGCCCACCACATGCATTATGCATATCAATTTATGAATAATTTACAATCATAATTCAAATAGAAAGTTATCCAATACCAGGTGCGAGCTCCGATTGCTTAATATCAAAAGGTTAAGCTATACAGCCTTTGTATATAGCTTTTGAAATATTTATTTACTTTGCTGACGCATTTCGCTTAATTAATAAATCACATTGACTTAAAAAATCCAATATACACACTTACTGCCGTACTCAGAAACGTGACTTAACTTCAAAGTTTATTTAGTAAAAACGTGTAATACTTAAGTCTATACGCCTAAAGACGATTATTCAATGAAAAAATTGTGTTAATGACAGATTATAAATGCTAATTGACGTCTCTGAGTGCGGCAGTTAGCTATCAAAAATGGCGCTCAAAATAAAGTTCAAAAAGAGTTCAATTGTCACACAATTGTTTCGCTGTCGTGTGAACGTCAAAAAGTTTTATTGCTTTAAAATTAAAAGTAAGTTTTGAAAAGCAGTTGTTTTTTTTTTTAATGTAGTTAAAATTTGACAGTATATCGGCTACAGTTTTCAGCGTGACTAGTACGTAATTGTGCATCTAAAGGGGAGGCATAAACAATAAGTGAGTTATCTATTTTATGTAGGCAGCGGCTTGGCTGTGCTCCTAACATTGCCAACGTCCATGAGCGGCGGTAACCACTTACCATCAGGTGGGCCGCTTGCTCGTCTGCCACTACAGGCAATAAAAAAAAAATTCTTTTTAAATATAAATAATAATACCAAAAAAAAGCAATAAGTAGTTATGAGTCTATTTTGCAAATATCTATCTTATATCAATAGGAGTAAGGTAGACTGTGATATGGAATTAAAATCATAATTACAATGGTTTGCTACTGATAGTGAGATATTTTATTTTTATTTTGAATTTATTCGTTATTTAGTCAAATTAACATTTAAAATTTTGGGTTTTAAAATCTTCATATAAATATTTGAAAATGGAACATTATCACGGATAATAAAATATGGCGGTACGAAGTTCGACGGGTCAGCTAGTACCTTTTTATTAAAAAGCATCTATAATTATAACTTCACATAAGTCTCCTACTATTTTCCTTATCCATCAGATGTCTGAACTTGTTTTAAATTAAAAACTTGAAATACGGGTTGCTAATAACTTGTTTTAATCGGAAGATTAATATTTTTTCTCACCTTATGGTTAAAAACTTCATTAGACATACTAAAAAACAGTAGTTCTACAAAAAATAGACAGGAAAGTCATAGAAGGTAACATTTTAATGGAACTTATATTTTTTTTATACCACGACGGTGGGCAACACTACGGTCCGCCTGATGATGAGCGGTTACCGTAGCCTATGGGCGTCTGCAACACCAGGGGCATCACCAGCGCGTTGCCGACCCTTAAGAAACTTATTCACTCCTTTTTTGAAGAACCCCATACCGTACTTGTCTTAAAAAAATCATCAGCAACCCATTTAGTCCCACTGCTGGGATCGGGTCTCCTCTCCTCTAAATAGAGAGCTGAGACGGTTTAGCCCATAATCCACTCACGCTGGCCTAGTGTGGTTTGGTGGATCAGACATACTCATAGAATTTCTTCTAGAGTAATGTGGGTTTTTTCTCAAGATAGCAAGCAGATGGTAAGTCACTTGACTAGTATATATAAATTCCACAAAGTGAAATCCACGTTGGTACTGTCGGTCGAGATCGAACTCGGTCCGCGTGATTTGCACGCCGGTCCATTATCCATTCTGTCACCATCGCTTAAAAAAATATTTTATTTAAATAATTTCCTTTTATTTTCAGGTAGCATCAGCTACGATAGCACCCTGCATAGAACTCAATGATGGATACAGGATCCCCATGCTTGCGTTGGGTACCGGCAGAGGAACTGCTAAAGAGGTATGGTTGGAAAATCGTTGTAACGTTTTCGTACATTTGTAGTTCAATAGAAAGGCAAGGGTAAAATAATGTCACGAGTTCGAATGAATGTTTTAAAATAAGAAGAATGTTTTAAAAATAAGAAACAAAAAACTTGGTGACTAACTGGCTGATGTGACTTATAGCCATAAAGATAAAGATTTAAGAAATATTTCTGGCAGTATCAGTGACAAGGAGGAATTACTCGACGCTGTTTACGTTCTCCTATTTATTCGCTTTGTTTTTTTTTTGGGTTATTGTACCTACACTCGCCACATTATTAATTCGCCATCGAAAATAGTGTATGTTAACTCGCCACAATTTCATTTTATAGTATATAAATATTGTTAATACGCAAATAAAACCTTTTGTTCATTCAGAAAGCAAACTGACTTAAAGATTTTATTGACCTTTCATTAGCCATGCAGGCTGTAGAGTTGTAGACATATTAACAAGCTAGGCTTTTATTAAAAATTAAATATCTGATCGACCGATCAAAGTTTGTTTGAATCAAACCATATATACCTATAAACAAATAAACAAACAAATATAAACTACTAATTAGTGAATCACCTTCATTAAAATAAATGATACATAATATTTTTTTGTTGTTATATTATTTTTAAAAACATCCATATTTAAATACATAATATTTTTAGTTTAAATTTTGAATACGTAATTCATCATTATTCTATACCTAATGCTCGGCCGTGATAATATTTTTATTGAATAAAATAATTATTAAAATAGGTTTTATTCTATTGTTGGTAAAATAATATTACCCGTGATAATATCTAATGTATTGTAATTTTTTCGCAACAATGAAATTGTACTTGGGGTTCCAAACTTTACGACGCCTGATGCATTATACATTTTCATGGGCATCATGTAGATGCCATATAAAAAATACGACGTCTTTCTTTATGGTAGTATTTAATATCAGAGCTAGTATTTTACTAAATTTAAGGTCGTGTGCGTCGGTTATATCTGCCATAGGTCACTTTTTATAGTTCCGTAGCCAAAATGGCAAAACGGTACCCTTACAGTTTCGTCATGGACGGACATGATGAAACTATAAGGGTGTGTGTCACTGAAATTTTACTCAAAAACTAGTCGGTGTAAAAATAAATATTTTAAGGGGGGCACTCCATACATGTAACAGAACTTGGTTTTTTTTTTTAGCAAATATTTGAGGAAGGCACTTACTACGAAGGATTTTTTTTAAATATTTTAAGGTTTCTGAGATTAGTGTTTGATTATGTGAATATTTTCGGAAATAAACGCTCCGTCTCACTAGGCAGACTAGGTAATCGAACCCACGAGACTCAGCGCTGCAATGTTCGTAGCGAGGTGACCACCTTCTCCGCTATTGTAATAGTGTTAGACTTATTTACAATTTCAATGTATTTTTGTATTCTTCTTATTATTGTATAGGCTTGAGGCAGACCCTTATGTTGGAATTTATCAAGTCGCCTAAAAGGCTTCCAACTTACAATAAGTGATAACCGGGACCAACGGCTTTACGTGCCTTCTGAAGCACGGAGACGCTTGAGTATGAAATTGCCACAAACGGTCACCCATCACGGACTGACCTTGCCGAAAGTTGCCTAACCTCGATAATCATAACGAACATCTAAGTAGAACAATGCTACGAGCGCCTTTTGTCTTTACAGAGTGAAACATCAGACGTAGTCCGCGACGCAGTTTTCTGGGCCATCGAAGCTGGATACCGTCATATCGACACCGCTGCTGTCTACGATGATGAGGAACAAGTCGGCCAGGGTATAGCTGATGCGATAGCTAAAGGAATTGTCACTAGGGAGGACCTGTATATTACAACGAAGGTAATTATTGATTACATTTACTAAAAATTCATAATCATCATCATCATCTCTGGGCTCGGGTCTCCTCTCCTTTAACTAGAGAGCTGAGAGGGTTTAGGCCATAATCCACTCACGCTGGCCTAGTGCGGGTTGGTGGATCAGACATACTCATAGAATTTCTTCTAGGGTATGTGGGTTTCCTCACGATGTTTTCCTTCACCGTTAGCAGATGGTAAGTCACTTGACAAGGACATATAAATTCTACAAAGTGGAATCCACATTGGTACTGCCGGTCGGGATCGAACTCAGACCGCGTGATTTGCATGCCGGTCCCTTATCCATTCAGCCACAATCGCTTGTTTACTCGCTTATTATGCCATATAATTATATGCTAGGTATAGCTACCTCAAGTCTCTGTCTCTACAAATAATAATATAATAATAATATTCTATCACACTCACACAGCGCCATCTAGCCCCAAATTAAGCAATTATATTTGCTTGTGTTATGGGTACTAAACAAAACATGTGATGATATACTACACAAATACATTTTTTTTGTAAATACATACATATTATAGATAAATTACACCCAGACACAGAACACACAATCATGCTCATCACACAAATATTTGTTCTGGGTGGGGATCGAACCCACGACCTCCGGCTTGGCAGTCAAGGTCACTAACCACTAGACCAATAGGCCAGTCGAATACGTCGGTATAGAGACTTGAGTTAGCGAGTTTGAAACTTTTAAAACATAATGTAATGGATACCTATAGAATATTATTATGTTTATTTGAAAAAAAAATTAATGTTGGATATAGCCCATTTATCGAGAAAGTTTATATATACCTATTATACCTATATTCATGGAGCTCTCTCAATTTATGTCATGTTAATGATGATTGAGATAAAATAAAGATTATTAAAAACTATTAAATAACATCACGCTACGGCCAGCAGGAGTTGAGCAGTGGTCAAATTAAAACGACGACGGGAGCTATATATACTAGAAGTCGCGTGGGTCTCTACTATACGACTTCTAGTATAATATAATTTTCTATTGAATCAAATGTTAACGTTTTTTTATTGTCTATTTTTCAGTTGTGGACCGACAAACACGCCCGTGACCAAGTAGCACCGGCCCTGAAAGAGTCCCTCTCCAAGCTGGGACTTGATTATGTTGATCTATATCTTATCCACTTCCCTTCAGCAACTAAGGTAAATAAGTTCTTTACATAGAAATAGGAGACAGTTATTATTATTTTTTTTTTGTAAAATTCGTAGGAATTATTTATACCTTATTCATAAAAAATTCGTAATCCGTGTGATGATGGTTTAATACATAGTCACTACCCCATCATAACCCATGGGTGTCGTAAAAAGCGACTAACAGAGAAACCTTATGCAGACAAGAGCACTGCGAGAAAAGGAAAATTCGAATATTTCCTTCTTCCTCCAACGTGGTACAATAGGCTAAATTCCCTCCACATTCTTTGGGGGAGACCCATGCCCAGCAGTAGGACGATTATAACCCATAAACGTCCTACTGCTAGGCACAAAAAGAAAACACAAATTATAAAAATGGTTAAAGATAAAGAAGCTTCTCTCTCTGTGCGTCGCTTCCTCATTCCTGTACGTAATTTATTGCCTTCAAGTAATTTAATGTTGCATGACTTCTTGACATAATACCTACACATTATAAATTGCAGCAATTTAAAATCAATTAATAATATAATGTACACTTATTTACATTAGAACAAAGGACTAAGCTTGTGTTTATTTTATAATCATAAATGCATACTGTTGTATTGTTTATTTCTTTAAAACCAATATTTATTATGATTTGATTTGTAATTTTTGACTAATACCAAAATTTGTATTTACCTTGTAATATTGTAGGCGTAATGTAAAATTAAATTTGGATTAAATTTTGTTTCCATAGTAGTTGAAAATACATAGTAAGCCTATCACAAAATCACAGCTCTGAATTTTGGATTGAAATTTTCATACGATTTGTGATGCATAACAAAACATAGCGTCTCGCTTTTTTCTCTGAAGGGATTAGCAGGGGCATTTTCAGTAACTAGTATTATGATATATTATGTGAGGGTTAATTTCATAATCTGGTAGAAATTTGATTTTAAATATTTCATTTTATTTTTCTATTTCAAGTTTATTTTTTAGGATTTCATTTATGTTATGAAATTATAATTGTAATTAATTCCTGTAAAAATAATAAAAGCTGAATAAAGGAGTGGGGTTATTTGGTCGTAAAAATAAGACTGGCGACATGAATACGAAAATATTTGTCGCATATATCCGATGTAGGCAGGGTTAGAAAGTAATGAAAATTAAGTGTGTATTTTTTTCCAGAGTGACGGTTCTCCATTAAACATTGACTACTTAGAAACATGGCTAGGTATGGAGGATGCCAGAGAAGCGGGCCTCACAAGGTCTATCGGAGTATCCAACTTCAATGCCACACAGATAGACAGATTGGTTCTTAACGGCAAAGTGAGGCCTGTTGTCAATGAAATTGAGGTGAGATTTGGTTTTCTATATATTTGTTTAGCTATTATTACTATTCCTTGCAGTCAAAATTATATCACAATTAAGTATGTTATAGAAATATATTATAAAATAGAACAAAAAATGATAATGATCATCATATCATTTAATTTTTTGATTCCACAACCTTTGTAGAGAGCTTATGTTAATTATTTGATACTAAAATCGTCTCAAATAAAAGTAGAAAAGTAACTTCTAATAAACTGTTTGGTCCAAAAAAGAGTAAACTTTTGTTTTTCATAAATAAAAAAGCCGTTATTCCACGCATTTAGGCTTTTTTTATCTGAGAGATTTTCAAATTAGTTATTTGGAAATCCGATTTTCAAATTAGTTATTTGGAAATACGATTTTCAAATCAGTTATTTGGAAATACGATTTTCAAATTAGTTATTTGGAAATACGATTTTCAAATTAGTTATTTGGAAATACGATTTTCAAATTAGTTATTTGGAAATACGATTTTTAAATCATATTTTGTCTTCTTTTAGTAATAGTATTTAGGTAAATAAAGATAAGGCTGATCTAAATTACCAATATTAATTTAGTACTAATTTTATTGTATACCAGGTTAATCCATCCAATACTCAAGAGTATCTAGTTTCTCACTGCCAAAAGTACGGGATTGCTATCATGGCATACTCTCCGTTTGGCTTCCTGGTATCGAGGAATAAGCCTGATGCTCCCCCACCGAAGTACGATGACCCAACCCTCGTGACCATAGCTCAGAAGTATGGGAAGAGCACTGGACAGATTGTGTTGAGATACCTGGTAAGTAGGGCAATCTTTAATATCGCATTGTTTAATAACGCCTGCAATAGTCTGACTACGAGGCTGAAGGCTTACTCTGAATTTAGATAATCGATTGATCGGTTTTTATGTCGCTGTCAAATGTAAGGAACCTATCGCCGTTCCCACCGAATAATACCGTAATCGTAAAATCTAAATTTTACAGGAAAAATAAAATACGGATTTTGGCTTCTAACTTTTTACTAGGTTTACATAGAAAAATCATTTATATACCAAAAGGTAGGTGATTTTTTCTTAGATATTGTGATACATTTAAAAAAAATATTATTATACTTGATTGAAGTTATAAGCTAAAATGTATATTACCATAATTTGAAATAGAATCTTCATCCGTAAAGCAACAATACGATTTTATTCGGGTAAATTATCGACAGTGAGCTACACATAATAGTTGAATACGATCTTATTCGGTGTTTTGTCGCAATGTTAACTGACTCAGTAATGAATTGTTACCATAATATTCGGTGATTATACAAATGAGATGACAAGTGTAATATTAATTAACGACAATATTCCATGTCAAACAAAATAAGTTTCACAATTGTAAAAATATAATACCGGATAGTCCATATTGCAAAGTAAAAGGTAATTTATAATCGAATTCTTAAAATAAACCATGTTCTACATTGTTTTAGGGGTTTTTTAATAAATGTATGGAAAAATAACATAAAAGAAACATAATTATAAATTTAATATTCATTTATATTAATATTTCAGTGCCATTTAGGCATCATCTAGGTCTGACCCATCAAAATCGTCTGAATTTACTGTTAAAAATGTCTGCAACATACAAGATAGTTCTAAAAACCATGGTAATGATTACGTATAGCTTCACTAGCACACAATGCAAGTAAATCATCAAACACAGGTTTAGAAATGGGGATAAGTTGGTGGCATATCTGTGTCAAGTTATCGACCATTGTAAATTCCAGAGGATTTTTCGGTTGCCGCCCACGTTTTGATTTTGCAGGATCCGGGTCAGTGTACAAGTCGAAATATTCTTCCACAAAATTACATTTTAATTGTTAGACCACTTTTTTATGAGAAAATTTCTCTATTTTCCTTTGCCCACGAAAATCTTAGGGAACCTATGTCACAAGCAAAGTCACCTTGTCTTTACCAAGGGAGCTAAGTTTACGAAGGGCCTTGTGTATCTTTATGCCAGTTTTTTCCAGAGATGAGACATTTTAAATCATAGTAGTTTAAATCTTAAGATGTAAATAATAACTTATTCTTTATTGCGCGTTCACACTACATTCTACATTCACCCTCACTTGGACTATGGCCCGTAAAAAAAAAACGATATTAGAAGATGGTATATTAGGGCTTAAAGGTACATGGCAAAATAAATCTATTTTTGTTCTTTCCAGCACAGACATCAGTATAAAATGATTTGTAATAAACAGCTTCCAATTTCGTTTGCTTTCGTTTTTTGCAATAGAAAGGTGCCAGACATGTATGGTCAACATCCTGACTTAATAGGTGTGTTAAAAATTGTTTGCACATTTAATGTAAAATACATAACTGAGATTAAGTCTTATCTAAATCAAAAACAGCGACTGTAGTATTTGTTTAATTAACCGCAGCTTTTTCCTTTCTTTTTATCTAACGTACCAACTTTATTATTATTTTATTACAAAAATAGCTTTTTAGCATCTTCAGCTTGTTCATACAGAGAGCAAATTGTACACAAATCCTTTTTTGGCTTATAAAAGATTAGTTGTATCCCGTTTTATAAATAGTTATAATAATGGAAATTACATTACCGAAATATGTCTTAATTTTTGTACCCGAATAAGATCGTAATAACAGTTTGCTGTAAAAGATGAGACATTGAAAAGTGAGTAATAACCTATTACGATATAAAACTGTGATTTTATTTTTAGGCGAATAGCATAGGTAAAGTCATTACAAAATGACTATCTCGAAAAGTACTCGTACGCATATTCTGAAAAAAATTCACAAGGTGTAATCAATCCTCTAGAACAATAATTCCCAATAAAAGCACTTCTATAGTATTTATTATTCTATAATAGTCGATTACGATATTATTCGGTGGGAACGGCGCTATCTCTGTTCTGTGAAAATTAAGATATGGTCGCTGTCACTTTCAAACATTTGACAGCGACATCAAAACCGACTAAACGAATGTCGAAATTCAGAATAAGCCTGTACGCCCCGCAAAATTTGCCCCCTTAGTAAAAACGTAAAACCGTCCCGTTTCGGAGAACCCGTCCGCATATTTTTATATTTTTAAGGTGCCCGTATGCTTCTTACTCGCATGTCTTCTGGTCATGTGGCCCACTTATGTACAAAAGAAGTATTAATCTAGGACAACACCAAGTGCAACCTGATGAGATACAGAATTTCTCTGCTCAGAAAATCTAGATGTTTGTAGTTTCTATAAGAATAAGCTGAGAACTATAAATATACCAAGGGCACTATACTGCCTTGCTAAGAAAAAACGGACCAATTGCATTATATAAATTACGGGAAAAAGACATGTAAAGATCAAAAGACATCTTTAGATCAGATTTCCCTTGCGCTTGATATGCAGTTACGCCGTTCATTTTTTGGTAGGGCAGTATAATAAAAAAAAAAGAAAAAGAAGAAGAAGTAGCAAAGAAGCCACCTATTACTTCTGGCCCAAAAATAATATTAATAAATATATATTTTTTTAATAATGCCTCTTACTCGTAATCTTTGAAATAATATTATAGACTGCCTCGGTGGCGCAGTGGAAAGTGTATATGACTGCTGTGCAAGAGGTCCCGGGTTCGATTCCCGGGTCGGGTGAAAATTGTATTGGGCTTTTCTATCATGAAATTCCAGTATTGAGATTTTCCCGGAGTTTGGTAAACAAATGTTCCCGGTAGATGACAATAGGCTCGCCCCCTATTTCATGGGACCAAACATAGCTGGCGAAATGTGGGTGTGAAACACCTCTGCCTACCCCTTCAGGGAAAAAGGCGTGTTGCTATGTTATGTTATGTTTTATATTATATACCTACCTAGTGTTTTAAAAAAAATATTTAGTGTAACAACAATTTTAGATAGGTACCTATTAGTTAGTTAGACTTCATCATCATCATCATCATCATCATATCAAGAGACTTCCAACAGTTAGACTTAATAAAAAAAATATTAGCAAAAAATATGTGACCCTGATAAACAACCTTGAAGTTAAAACTAAAAACCAAAACAAAAGATTTTAGTATCCTTAAAATGTCAAGTTCAAACTGTTATCAACATCAGGTTTTACTTAATTGATATTTCGGCCTTAAAAATCATCCTTTGAATATATACGTAGCTGTAATTTTACGAGTTGAAATTCACGTGATATGAATCAGTAAGTGTAAGTTTTGTTGCTCATTCTCTATAAGAAACCTACTCTTTATCGAAGTATCTAAAATTTGGAAATTTCATCAGTATCAATTTATATGTCTTTAAATTTTCTGCTGCCATTATATCAATATAATTAATATTCTACACTAAGGCTCTTTTTCTCCACTGACAGATAAACCTAATTCCCTTAATTACAAAATACGGACTAAGCATTAAGCCAGGTTTAAATTGACAACTTTGACACTAAAACAATGGCTTATGTCAATTTAAACTTGGTTTAATGCTTAGTCCATATTTTGTAATAAGGGAGAATAAGTTAGTCTATATGAAAATAAGCTGAAAGAATTTTTACGCTCCTTTTTCTCATATAAAACTGTCACGAGATGAAGATTTAATTTTAGAACCTAAATGGTCTCTCACTAATGGCTTAAGAGAGATTTCCTCCTAAAAACTTTCAAGATGTGGAATTAACTCCCTAACGAGGATATCCCAAGAGACTACAGTATAGGGTTCTTCAAAGGAGTGAATAGGTTTCTTAAGGGTCGATAACGCGCGCATTACGGGCGTCCATTGGCTACCGCTTACTATCAGGCGTCTATTTGCCACCGTCGTGATATATACGAAAAGTTTACAAGACATTTACGTACCACCTGTAAAACTAATTTAAACTTTATTTCCAGCTCGACAGAGGTCTAATTCCGATCCCTAAGTCTACAAACCAGAAGCGCATCGCCGAGAACATCAACGTATTCGACTTCCAACTGACTCCCGAAGAAGTAGCCACCATCAGTCGGTTCAACAAGAATGTGCGAGTCATCGACTTTATCGACTGGAAGGATTATCCTTACTTCCCTTTTTAGATAATAAATTATAATATTTACGACTATTTTGTATTTAAATTGACCCATATTAAATAAGATTATCTGGGTAGTGACGGATTAAGAATCCATAATGTCACTACCCCATTTCAACCCGTGGGTGTCGTATAGGCTACTAAGGGAGTAACCTTATGCAGACAAGAGCACTGCGAGAAAAGAAAAATTCGAAAAAACCCTATACTGACGCGTCTGGCAAGTGTGGTATAGTAGGCAAAATTCCCTCCTAAATGTTTAGAGGAGACCTGTGCTCAGCGGGTTCCCTATTTTAGTTCGAAAGTCAATGATTCGAATTTTATTATATCGAACACGGTAAGTCGATAATTCAATAGTGCGGTGTTTTATTCCACCGATGTTTTGTTAAGTGCGATGTAACGTTTGTGCGAAAAATCATGGTTAGAAAAACGTTACAGCGATTGCTCATTAGTTCGGTAATTTATTACTTCGATGGTATGTAGTTTCGAAATAATAATTGCAGTGGGATATTTAAGGGTTCTAATGATGAAACAAGATTAAGAGATTTTCCATCGACATAGCCAAAAACATGACTGCAGCAGAATGAAGTGACAATGGACTCGGAATTTCGAAGATAGGTTGGTCGATATTTTTTTATAAGGTCACCCTTTAAGCTATATGGAATAAGCCCTCTGATTCGCGGGTGACTAAAAACATACAAATTAAAATTCAATAAAGCACACACATCACACACAATCGAATAACGAGACTAGGTGGGGCTTTTGGTCACTTTAAATTGATCTCTAAATACTGCATATACACCGAACATAGCTTGCGAAATGTTGGTGTGAATGAGATGCAACTGTGTCTACCCCTTCGGGGAAAAGGGCGTGATGATAGCCACACGCCTTTTTCTCAATAAGTAAGACATAAAATATGTTTTAGGTATATTATTCAATCCGACTTCTCCAATACGCCTAGGATAGCATGTAAAAAGCTCTCTTTGTGGAAAAATCCATGAGAATGAAGTATTAAACTCAACTTTAATGTTAGGATATCATTTACATAACAGCTTAAGTAACAATTAACAAACACGTCGCAACTGTGCTATTAGCGATTATCATCTAAATCTAAAGAACTAAGACACTGCTTATTTATAGGCTCTATTCATTAGACCCTAAGTCCAACAAAATAGAGACAATTTACGAGCAAAGAGATGACAATATTACCTGTTCTAATAATGTCTGATAGCATGTCTAGCGAAGGCCTTCTTATTATATTGACAGGCACGGTTTCTTTTTTCTCATCTCACAAAATTTTCTACCAATCGATAGCCATTAAAATCATTTGAGCCGTTTTTTAGCGAGACACAAAAAAGTATATTATATCAGAGAGCGTATTGTTCCGACTTAATTCTTATATCGTGTCAAATAATATAGACAGACAGGAACAGGTATTTAACGAGAGTATTTAAATTTTCAAATATTGGTACAGACCAGTGCCAATGCTGTTGAAAATAGTATGTAAAAAGAGGAATTAAATCGGAAAAGCATAAGGCCCGACACTGATAAAGTTGAATGTACATTTTCCGAGTAGGCCCTACAAATTGCTTGTTAAAGTTTTGCGATGCTTGATTCTTTTCTTAGCCAATTTTATAATCTAATTCTTAAACCTCGACGACTGCTGTGCAAGAGGTCCTGGGTTCGATTCCCGTGTCGGGTGAAAATGGTATTGGGTTTTTCTATTATGAAATTCCAGTATTAAGATTTTCCCCGTAGTTTGGTAAACAAATGTTCCCGGTTGATGACAATAAGCTCGCCCCCTATTTCATGGGACCAAACATAGCTGGCGAAATGTGGGTGTGAAAACACCTCTGCCTACCCCTTCGGGGAAAAAGGCGTGATGCTATGTATGTATCTACCTCGATATTATTTTCAAGGGTATAGTGTAAAAGACTCTTAATATAAATCAAGGGAAGCATTGACTTTATCTAATTGTATCTAAAGACTGAGGTAACACGTCATACTGCTAATCTTAAATATTTTAATTACCCCATACGAGTATTAACCGTGAAATAATAGAAATACTTTTGCGTTTTTTTGTCCAAAACTATGAGAAGTAAACAATAAAACAAGGATGACTGTATTCGAAGATATTTTAATTAGATGGAAAGATTTGCTTGAAGGTTTTTTTTAACATACGTGAAGATTTACAATAAGATCTATCTAGAAAAACCAACCCCAATAATTCGAGGGCTCGTAGAAAATTTTAGGTAGGTGGTATTTTAGGCACCCTATATTTTTTAAGAAAATTTGAATCAAACTCGATACCGAACCGTGTGGCCGTCATATAGTAGGCTATTCTTTGGAGGAGACCTTTGGAGAGTTTATTGTGGAAGGCCTATAGCCTTACTCGATAAATGGGCTATCCAACACTAAAAGAAATATTCAATTCGGTAGTAGTAGTTCGTCCAAAGCCTCCAAAGCACGTTCAACGAAACAAACAAACAAAGTCTGTTGTTTATAATATAAGAATAGATTGGTACGTATAGGTACATTATCCTACGTTATACTAGACCTATATAAATAATTGTGTTTCGTAATTATCTATGCGCATCTCGGCTTATTGTTGTGATTGCTAATCTTAAACCGGTTGGACTAGAATGGAAAATATTAGTATTTTCCAGTTTTATATAAGACGATTTTTTCTTTTAGTATTTTTTTGAATAATAATATTCTACCACATTCACACAGCGCCATCTAGTCGCAAAGTAAGCAATTATATTTGCTTGTGTTATGGGTACTAAGCAACTGATATACTACTTAAATACATTTTTTGTTTTTTTTTTTGTAAATACATACATATTATAGATAAATTACACCCAGACACAGAACAAACCACAGAGTAATCTAAAAAACCTATCTCTGTTCTGTGGAACAAACCTTTATGCTCATCACACAAAGATTTGTCCTGGGTGGGGATCGAACCCACGACCTCCGGTTTAGCAGTCAGGGTCACCAAGACTAGACCAACAGGCCAGGCAAGTCAGTTGTCATCAGTTAATCTTATCATGAATCATGGCATTGGTCGTTTTTTGTTTTTATCTATGTAGTTTGAAAACTTCATTTGCGCATGACAGTGTCCGCTCTAATTATTATTAATTAATTAGATACAAGTCATGTATTGCAACGACTACACAAGGACACTGAATATTTATACCCAAAGTTAGAACAATTATAGACTTAACTATATTGAAGTAATAGGGTAAACCCGGGATAGATGCCCTAGTTAAGGAAATAGTCTTATAACTTTAATACCAAACGTATTCGTAGAGAATATCCCTATGATATAGTTAGTTTAATCATTCATAAAGCTTTAGAATGTATATTTATTTACGTAACTATCACTGGGTTAGCAGAAATTAAGTTCTTGCGAGACATGTTTTTTGGGATAGATGCCTACCGGCTTGGATAGATGCCTCACTATTAAATCATTTGGAAGGATAGATGCCCTTTATAATAAAACAACAAGAATAAGTTATCACAATGTAACATTTATTTTTCTTCTGATAAAGATAACACAAATTCTAAAAGAAAATAAGTTGACCCTTAACTATATAGATTACAGATGCATCTCTTTAACAAAAATATTTTTAATCACTAAGTCAACTTTTATAGAAATAGCCCTAACAAAATAGTAACATCTTTATTTTATTTCATTGACTCCCAGTTCTTTTTTCTCCATTTCTTCAAATGCTTTCTGCAGCTGCTCCGTAGTCCATGATATCACTCGAGCTTGTACACCCTTCTTCCTTTTGTATTTTCTTGGCATCACCTACAATAATCAAAGTAGTTTTGGGTAAACACTTTATAATCACACATACACACACTCTCACACACACGTACACACAAACACACACACACCCTCGTCCTGATGTCCTGCGGATGTCATATCAATTGACATCCTTATATAGTAATTAGATACATACATATTATAAATACATTACAGTCAAACACAGAACTCTAAATAAAATCATTGTCATCACACAAAGTTTGTCCTGGATGGGAATCGAACCCTCAACATCTGGCTTAGCATCCAGGGTCTCTAACCAACAGGGCAATCACAATGTAATTAATATAAATACACTTCTTCAATACTTTAACACGGGTTTTACAGTATAGAGGGATATATGCCCCTTATATAGGGATATATAAGGGATATATAAAAAAAAAAAAAAAAAAAAAAAAAAAAAAAAAAAGGGATAGATGCCTTTTTGAATTTTAATTAAAGTAAATGTAAGAAATCAATGATTAACTCCTAAATGTGTTTTCAATGAACCAATGTATTAACACAATTAAAATAAAATATAATACATTACTACTTCACTAAATAGGGAGCAGTCTATACTTACGTTTTTTAGTGTTTCGCGCTCGTCGCGTCCGTTGCGGATATATTGGGGCACACACGCGATACACGTCTACTCTGCACAATAGTTTACGCATCCCTGAGGTGAGGGGTGTACATGGCGCATGTTTAAACTATGCACTTGCTGTGAAGTATGTTAGAAGTTGATTTTTTAAAATCGAGGCGTCTATCCGAGCGCGGCATCTATCCCGGTTTTACCCTAGGTATGGGAAAATCAAATCCCGTATTTAACAGTTGCAAACTGGTTTTATTTTACTACTGTTTACTACTTCTACACAAACAAAAGTAGTCAAAGTATCGTATTAGATTTTATCATCATCAGCCGCGAGAAGTCCACTACTGGACTTAGGCCTCCTCAAGAGATTTCCAATAGGGCCGATTGTACGTGGCCTTGGGGCTTACTCCATTTGATTAATCGATATTGATGTCACTGTCAAATGCTTGAAAGTGACAGTGTCCATTATCAAAATTTCCTTACATTTGACAATGACATCAAAACCGACTAATCGAAAGTCAAAATTCAGAGTAAATTCCTTGCATCCAGCGCGATCCTGCTGTTTGGATCAGATCGTCTGTCCACCTTGTCGTTATAGATTTTATAATCAAATTAAAATAAATTTAAAAAATCTGCTTCCTTAGTACCGCTGTAAGATTATGTACGACTTACTACGTGTGTTTTTGTTTTAAAATTCACATTTTCAGCCTTGAATCTGCAAATGCACGCCTTGTACGAGAAAACGATGCATAGAAATAGGTGGAACCTAAATATCGTGTCGCCGTCGTGTCGTGTGATATTAAAGCCTCTTTTATTTTATTCTACAAGGTACGAGTACAAGCTCAAAGCTTGAACTTGTGGTGTTAAACATCAGTCTAGTGGTGTTATCTGAATAGACAACATGAAGTTACTGCTGTCTGCTGTCGCGGCGTTCGCTATTGTTTCTGTAAGTACATAGAATCATATTTTTTTCTATGTCGCATGTTTTAATTGAAGGGTTAATAAATAATAATTAGTTCAACGTTTCGGTTAGAGTCTGCGTGATCGTGATCTTTGCAATTCGATTGTTCATTCATCCTTCAAATACCCGGTGTGCAGATAAATTTGATATATATTTGAATATAACGTAGTATAACCTTAGTACATTCTATTTTTCAGGTATTTATAATTTTAATTTTTATCTTATTTTTCAATAGTTTGAATAATGCACAACTGAAAATTATTAATTTACATTTAAAATATTTTATGATTACACGCTCAGGGTGTAGAAAAAGCCAAATTTTACCAAGTTTTTTACAAACTTAGGAACGGATAGATATTTTTCTTCAAAATCTTTGAGTTGGTCTGAATATTCAGTTCTTGTCTCTTTTATTAAAAATGTGTTCCAATTGGTTGGAAACTCAGTATAAAACCTTTGCGACGTTTAAAAATTTAAATAATGGTAAGTCCTAGTTGCGAAAAGTTGGTATACTATTTTCTTAAATTTACCGTGGTTTATTCTGTGTACGTTTTTAATCAGTGACACATATTATGCTACTTTGAATCGACAGTTTTTTTTTTAAAATGCAAATAGTAGATATGCATACTTATATTTAAGAGGTTCAGTTTTCTGCAAAAAAAAAAAATAGCTTTTATTAAACAATTGAATTTTGATAATAAATTAAAGATGTTATCTTCTCTAATTTATTTTGACAGTTTCGTAAAAAAATTATGACGTGTTACTCTTTTATTATTTTAACTTGTGTTTAAAAAAACATAATGTACGAATGTGCACTTACCTTTCCAGTAAAGAGGCAGTAGGTAGCTCAATTACCATTAAACATTTTAGTTCCTCGAGGAAAATTTACGCTTGCAACACCAGGGGCATCACAAGCGTGTTGCCGACCCAAAAGAAACTAATTCACTCCTTTTTAAAAACCTCATACTAAAAATTCTTGCAAATATGGTATTACTAGAAGTCACGTGGGGCTTCGCTCCCGTTGGCCACTGCTCAGCTCTTATTGGGCGTAGCGTGATGTTATTAAGCCTAACCTTCCTTGACAAATTAACTTCCTTGAAAAATCAACACTAAAAAAAATTTGAAATTCGGTTCAGTAGATTTTACATCTTTATAATATTATTTATATATTTGACTGACTGGCCTGTTGGAATAGTGGTTAGTGACCCTGACTGCTAAGCCGCAGGTCGTGCATTCGATCCACACAGGACTAATGTTTGTGTGATGAGCATGATTGTTTGTTCTGTGTCTGGGTGTAATTTATCTAAAAAATAAATACATACATAGTATTTACATTAAAAAAAAAAGTATTTAAGTAGTATATCCGTTGTTATTGTTACCCATAACACAAGAAAATATAATTGCTTAATTTGGGACTACATGGCGCTGTGTGAATGTGGTGAAATATTATATTATAAATATTAAATATTAATATAAAACTGTCACCGTGGCGCAGATGTTAAGGTGGTCGCCTCGCCACTACATCGCCGTGCTGGGTGACGTGGGTTCGATTTCCACACGAGACAAATATTTGTGTGATTCATAGATATTTGTTTCTAGTCTGGGTGTACTTTGTGTCCCTTAGTTTCATGTTTGTAAAGCTCCCCGCGACACAGGGCTCGTTCCCTAGTGCGGGCGTTGTCTTTTAATAAAAAAAATATTTATTTTGTATTTATATTAAGCATAAATTAAATGTAATGTGTTTTATAATTGTTTTTTTGATAGGTGACGTTAGCTGCGCAGGGTAAGGCGCCAACCAAACAACTCAACGATGGCAATCATATTCCTTCATTGGGCCTTGGCACGTACGGATTTGTAAGTATAAGTTCACTTTGGTGACAGTTTCACTAACATTTCGTTTCACTCATGAAAGTTGCCGCGATTTACAAATTATTACTTAGAATTTCAGCTGTACCACATTCGTAATATATAAAATCATTAATAACTGTAGTAAATTAAATTAAACCCAACAGAATGTTCTAGCCTAGTCATACAGGCAACTGTCACCCGCACCATGCTACAGCGCAAAGACTGTAGATATGTATCATAAATACCAACCCAAACCGCAAAGATTGATGTTTATTAGGTATTATTATGCACTACAGAAACGTGCAGTCAAAGTTCTTTGTGTCATGGTAAAGAAGATACTTGTGGCTTTGTATGTAATGACTAACAAATTATCTGTGTATAGGTACATTTATGTGTTTAGCTACATACAACAACCACTCAATAATTTTATAGTGGAACCTAAACGGCATTTGTTATTTTGTTTAGAATCAATTGGTTAAATGTATTAAAAATTCCTAATAAAGTCCAGTAGTGGACTGCAATAGGTTATGATGATGATAATGATGAATAACATTAAAACGAAAAACTGGTGGGGTTTATTTAGTTTAGCATGTTTTAAATTAAAATTAAAAACATTTTTCATAGTAATAAAAAATCTACTAGCATCCCCAAAAATTGTTATTAAAATATACACACAAAATTTGATTTTACAAGAAATCTCATTAAAAACAAACTTGTAATTGTTTGAATTTGTCAATTGAAGTGTTAATTGCCGCAATTTTGCAATTAAGCTTTGATTTAATAGACAAGAAACTGTATTAACTTATTTTTTTTGTTACAAGCAAATTTAGACCTTATTTTATATCAATTACTACTCCTTTTAGGAAGATATCCCAAAAATGCGCAAAGCAGTATGGGACGCAGTACAAGCTGGTTACAGACACATCGACACCGCAGCTCTGTATGGTAATGAAGAGGAAATTGGTAAAGGTATCGCTGACGTCATCAAACAAGGATTAGTTAAAAGGGAAGACCTTTATATTACTACAAAGGTAAAAAACTATTATACGATTCGTCTTAAATGTAGTTATTTGATGATTTGAAAATTTTTGGTATTGAGCCTTCAGTAGAAGTCAAAATCCTGTTAAATCTGCTATTATAGATCCGACTATGAATCTTGATATCGACTTAGTCGATATGGCTAACAAATTTTCGAAAATTAAATATGGTCATATTTTTATCTTCAATTATGGGTAAGGAAGTCGGGATTGCCGACCGGGTTTGAGTTCTGTTAGGGACCATTTTCAGGGGCAAGTGCGCGACGCGACGGCAAAAGTTGCACACTCGCCCTAAAGATGGTTTCCTCTCACGTTATTTTATCTCTCATCTATTTTGAAACACGGGATATCGATATCGACTCTCTGTACACTTTTGTTGATACAACTTATTGTATTCCATAGCTCTTTAACGACAAGCACGCGCGCAACCAGGTTGTCCCAGCACTTCGTGAATCGCTTAGACTATTGGGGCTTGATTACGTGGACTTGTACCTCATCCACTCACCTAAAGCTTCTGATGTAAGTTGAAGAATCAAATTAACTAGATAAAATTTAAACTATTTCTATAACATCATCATCTTTATCCATAAAGGTCTCACTGCTGGGCATGGCATAATAATATGTTTAGTTTTGTTGATGTCCAGTAATTTTGGATTATCCAAAATTATATCTGAAAATGTGCCCGGTCATGCTAAAAATTCTTCGGGTAAAATGGTTCTTTTTAAATACATTCGGGTCAAAAACAAAACTGAAGATGGCATTGACATGTCATGGGAAACTTAACAATTTGCTTCCGTCTTCAGAAATCTTAACAGTTAATTTCCTTTCAGTCTCAGGGAAATACTCTAAACATTGACATCCTAGAGACCTGGCAGGGAATGGAAGAGGGCAAGCGGCTAGGTCTCACGAGATCTATTGGCGTCTCCAACTTCAACACGGAACTGATCGACAAAATTATTAAGAATAGCAACTTTGTGCCTGCTGTTAACCAGATTGAGGTAGGTTTTATTTATTTTCTTAATTTTTATATAATTTAAAAAAATGACTACTTATATACTTAATAGGTACATGAAGTTTGCTTGATGTTTCTTCGCATCGCTTTTTTATTAATATTGTGTTATACAAATGAATATGATATTTGATTTTATTAAATTTACGGTGAAGAAATACAATAATGTAAAAAAGGTAATCAAATTTCGATCAAGATGGGCCCACTAGTATATGTAGGAAACTATTAATATTTTAATTTGTAAGAAAATATATATTGGTAGCATTATGTCTATTAAACAATGACAAAATAAGTAAAGATAAAATATTCCATGATAGAACTCGGCGGTTTCAAGAGACGAATTTACATGAGAGAAAGAAGCAATAATTTTTCTAAATTAAAAATTTCAATAGGACTTGTCCAACGACGGCTGTGTTCCTAACCTGCGAGTAATAAATAATTCGACTCTAATATTTTTTGTTAATAAAAAAAATCTATTGATTTACCTCATCAAACTAGTTCTAATTATGTAGGTGCCTATTACTTAGAGAATGTCAAACCTGATTTAATAAAAAATGATGTTTTGAAAGTATAGAAAAAAGTTCAAAGCGATATTTTTTAAAACCATTTTCCTTATGTTTTATAAGCTTAAAATTTAAATTTTGTACCTACTAATTAAAAATTAACATAAAATAATATATGGCTTACTATTTCCGTGAATAAATAATTACCTAACGAACTCCTAATTGATTTTTTGTCCCTAATGAAACAGCTTCTTGTATTGGTACTTAAAATTACTATAAATAGCTTCTGGGTAGAAAACAACATCAATCTAATGTAGTAGCTATAATATTTGATCTCACTGTGAAAACCAGTAAAAAATAGTCGTAGCTTAGTAGAGCTGAGGTGTTAGCAGCGATCATCGAGGTTAAGCGACTTTCAGTTAGGACGGTTCTTAGGTGGGTGATCGTTACTCATATTTTCATTTTTGGGCTGTAGTAGAGTTGTTTTGGCTGCAATTTAATGTGGTATTCATTAAGTTAAGTTGATAACTTTTTTGCACCATGATCATTTACGGTATCTGGACCTTATCTGGACATTATCATCTTCCCACAAGCCTACCCGACAATCGTAGTCAAATGTTTAAAAAATAACATGAAGAATAGAGCTGTCAAATATTTGAAGAATTAAATATATTAAATCTTCAAATATTTGACACCGATATCGAAATTGACCAATCGATATTGCGATTAGGCGCTGTTACATATTCGTTTTGCGATGGTGACTTTGATGATCTTCTTTTATTTTTAGATCCATCCATCCAACACAAAAGAGAAGGAAGTGGCTGACTGCTTCGAGCGTGGCATTGTGGTCGTGGCTTACAGTCCTTTCGGATACTTTGTGTCTCGCGGTGGTCCCCCTGTGGTCAACAAGAATGATCCTAAACTCCTCAACATCGCTAACAAGTACAGCAAGAGCATTACCCAAGTTATTCTACGGTATGAGGTGAGTCATCGCTAACTGACCGAAAAAAGCTGAATGTTTTCGTTTCACCAAAATGGAAATTAGTCTTGCAGTTGAAGAAGAAGCTGAATGTTGGCTAGCAGCATTGCCAAGTTGGATGATGTACATGCTCACTTTTTGAGTATTGACAGTAGTGCTGCCTGCTGAGGTATACTTTGGTACCTCAAGTATTAAAGACTACTTAATTAATTTTTAACGTTGTTAATTTTATTTTTAGGTTTATAAACAGAATGAGAATGATAGTATAAGTAGTATGTTCTCATATTTGATTACGTGCGAATCGTAATCAAATCTTATAATTCTATAATCATAGAATTTTAAGATTTGGTCATCTAGTAGCATTCGAAAACCACAAAGGTTTATTATATATTATGAATTCTTCGTTAAAATGGGAACATTAATTTTGTGTGTGCCCTAAATAATTTAGTTTTCTTTGCAGCTGGATCGTGACCTCATCCCTATTCCGAAAACGACTAACATGAGACGTATGCAAGAGAATATCGACGTGTTTGACTTCTCACTCACTCCTGAGGAGATTGCAACAGTTGGCAGCCTCAACCAGAACAAAGCCCTCTTTGGTTAGACGTCACTAGAGAGGAGGACGAAGAAATGAAACTCATCTGAGGCAACATATTTCTTAAATTATGTATTAAATTATGTATTAAACTTCTTGTTGAATATTCTTTTTATGTTGTCTTTATATTATTTTGTTCTAAAACCGATAAACCGGTTTTAAAATTCTTATGTAAAAAATTATATGACAAATATTTTGAGTTTCATTTTTTATTGAAAATAGTTTTTCTTTATAATGTTATGAATTTACTGTTTTGTTTTGGTTGGATAGCCCTTTTATTGAGGAAGGCTATAATTTATTTATGATCACATTACGACGATTACGAAAATACGAACTGGTGACTAAACAAGGGCTTATGGGAGCGAAACCCCCGCGGTTTTCTAACAGCAAGTTGATAAAATAAGTCCAATAAAAACCTCAGTGACGCTCTGCCAAACCATCTTCGACGTGAAATTTGCAAAGGATTTTCTCTATACAATGAAACGAAATATATTTTCGAGAATTTTTATTAAAAAGTGATAGAAATGTATTTACAATTTAAGCTAGATTATAATTACGCTTGCTTCGTATAAAATGCAGAAATATTGCACTGAAATACTGTATTGACCTGTTTATTGCTCTGAGGCTTATCATTTAATTGGTCCACAGAAAAGAAGATTGAATAAAGTTGATGTTTAGATATCGCTTAAAGCTTTGTGTTTCCAATGTAACAATTTTAATAAAAATATTTTTATATTATGAAATTATACCTTTTGCATGAAAATGGCTTATTCACGCTCTATAAAGTTAGTTTAAAATTAAATGACAAATAGATTGGATATAACGTGGTGTAAGATTAGCTCTGCATCTTGTATATACTTTAAATGGGATTAAAATTTAACATCTCTTTTAAAGTCTTATTTTTATACAAATCAATTTATCAAGTCTTAAATTTCAGTTTAAATACATATTTTCGTAGCCAAGCCCCATAATATTATGCTAAACCTAATATATTATTTAATCTAAAAGCTACATTGTCTAAATACATATTTTAATTATAGAAAGTACAGTTTTATTTTCCCTAAATTACTTTCTGAAGATCTTATAGATAGAACCTGTGGTAGTTTTTATATTGACTCTTGTCTATTAATTTAAAGTTTAATTTCTTTCTTTATTGTTTGTTCAATTTTTTTTTGAAAATTTATTAAAATTCTTTTTACTCAATAAAAAATTTTGCAATTGCTCGTCTGATTTCGATTTTCTTACAGGAGAGGTTTCGTATAAAAATTGCTTTGGCGACCAGAAAATTTGGATGGTATTTTAGTATAATAATCTGGAGTATCCAGGACATGTATTTGATATTTTACATACCTAAGTTGTATGTCAATTTTTTTTTCTTTGGCAATAGAATCGTCTGCTAATGTTGTAAAGTATAATGATGGAGCTAGCAACGACATTATATAATCAGAATCAATATAAAAACCATCACACATAACCTGAAAACTATAATACTTAACCCTGTACAGATCTATCCAAGAGTATGATCTCCTAAAGCAGATATTAATTATATTATTTATCTAGTTTCTACTAAAATCTATGAGAGTCACGTATGCACATCAATCAATGGCGAGTTGTCTGAAGGAGCCGTCAATGCCGAATAGTTCATCGTAGTTGGTTGGTCTGCCAGGCCGAAGAGATTCGTTGGCAATGATCGAATCTTGACGTTTGAACCATTCACGGTATTCTTGGAGTTTTAGTTTCCATTGCTCTGTAAAAAAAGGAAATAAATATTATTTAAATAAACCAAATTTTCTGGCTAATGCAGTTGTTACAAAAGTAAAGAAAAGGGTTATGCATATATAAAAGAAAAACTGCTGAATGATTTCAAAAATTCTTTTCCATTAGAAAGCTAGATTATCACTGAGTAACATAGGCTACATAACAACACGCTATGGCCTATAAGAGCTGAGCAATGACCAAATAAAGAACGACGGGAGCGAAGCCGCGGGTCTAGTGAAAAATAAATACAAATTAATAGAGAAATTATTTTGGAATGCAGAATTAGGAATCAACAAAAGATTCCAAAAACGTTGAATAAATAAAACGTCCAAGGAAAATAATGAGTCAGCAATAAAAATAAAATGAAATTCCTACCTTGTAACTGTGCCATGGTACCGCATTGTCCACCATACTCATTAGGCAACATCTCTTGTGGAATGTATTTATACAGGTCCTTAACTTCTTTATGGATGTAGATCTGAAACATTACAGATATATAATTAAAGGTTTATGCAATAGAAGGCTGGCAGAACTGAAGAGACATCGCAAAACGCACGGCTCTGGAAATGAGTGCCAATGACAATCCTATCCATCTACGTCCACGACCACTCTGCCAACAGTTCAAGAACCAACCATTCAAGAACAGATGGCTTTTTTAGGACATCTTCTTCTTCTTATCGTATGGGCTTGAGGCAGACGCCAGTGTTGGAATTTATCAAGTCGCCCAGAAGGCTTCCAACTTGACTTAACGACTACCACATTAAGCGATAACCGGGACCAACGGCTTTACGTGCCTTCCGAAGCACGGAGACGCTCCAGAATAATTCCACAAATGGTCATCCATCATGGACTAACTTTGCCGAGTGTTGCTTAACCTTGATGATACACTACACTACACGGCTGATAACGACAGACAGTCGTTTCATACATGACATTTTTCACTTTTTTCATGATGACAGTGGTTTGTAAAACAAGGGCCGCGAGAAGAAACTATTAGTTCCTTTTAGTCTACAGATCAAGGAGTTTTGTATAATGAATCTTTTTAATACAATCACTTACTCGTTTTCTTATCTTCTCTTTGAGGAAAGGTTTGACAAAGTTGACAAATCGCTCGACCAGCGGCGACGTATTTACTATATGGACTTCCTTTAGTTTGATTGGGTATGCTTCCTGAAATTTGAATAAAAATCGAGTCAAGTTTACTCCAAAAAAACAACATTCACGAGGAAGATATCCTCCATCCAAACTAATTCATTATTTCTACCAAAATAATATTTTATTAACCTTGAGACATTGCATTATTATTTTTAGTGAGGTGCCTTCTAAAGCTATACCGAAGTTTAGTATAACAGATGCGAAATAAATGTATAAACAATTACATCAGACTAGGTTTGCATCAAGCGCTCTTTTATCACGAAATTTATTTATTTTTAATGACATGCTTGCTGCAAAATTTCTACACCTTTACCACATAATAATATCCTTCAAACTTGGCTTATAAAAACCACTTTTTTGAAAGCAGGTTGTGATTTGGCTGTGTCGCTGACATTGTTGACATCCATGGCGGTTACCACTTTTCGTCATCAACCCTAAATTGGTAGCTAATTTTATATTAGACAATAGGTTTAACAATGATGATTGATGACGACGAAAATTAATTATTGATGAAACATTAGAAGATTCAGACGTCGATAGCAGACCGATGGATTACTATCGACCAATCATAGGCCGGCAATATGGCGCGATTGACTTAGTAATCCAATCACAGCTGTCGAATGAGCCCATCGGCTTACCATTGTGTTAGCAGTAGAAAGTAACCTGTTATATGTTGAGTACTACTAACCTGAACACAAATCATAAACTTCTTAACTACTGCAGGAGACAATTTGGTTAACATGCTGGCACCAAGAATTGCTGCGTCCAGTACATAAATGTCTCCAGCTACTCCTTCTTTCTCCTCCGTCAGTCGAACGTCACCGATCATGAGAGCCAGCTTCAATACGTCTATCATCTGTTGAGCGCTGAGGTCTGGATCCGTACCTGTTAACATCAAGTTAACGATTAGTTTTGAATTTTACTCTAAAATTACTGTAGATTTCTGTAAATCTTCTGAAGAATATAGTTTTTTTTCAATTTTGAACTCTATAACCTTAATTTTAAGTTTTCAACAGAAATCCCACTCAAGATGCTGGCATATTAATTTATATGGAGAAAAATATTTTGTTATTTTTGAAGATTTAAAGGAGTAAAATTTTAGCCTACTGTTACTATATAACCCAGTCAAGTTGGCTTGAAAAATAATTGTAAACCTTGATACAAATAGGTATTAGAAACACCACGAAACAAAATTAAATATGAAAGTCGATGTCCCAATGAATTACAAAGTTCACTTACACGCCTTTTTGCATTTTTTAGCTAAACGGTTAGATTTTTGAATTAGGTATATTATGTTAAGCTTGATCTTAACTAAAATTATACTACGCTAGCCAGGAGAGTTAATATAGGGTTATACTTCTAGAGTTTTTCTATTGAACTTCGAAAATAAACCTTAATACACATGTTTTAGATATGGTTTGTACCCAAGTCGCCTTTTACGACATTCTGGGATTGAAAAGAAGTGGTGATACGCTGTTTGTCACAACACGAACTACGTAATATAAACAATTTATTTTAAATTAGGCCATTTGTAAGCTCCTAATCAATTCAATGGTGTTAACATATATGGTAATCTCTAGGACAGATATGTTTTCCCATCATCTAAAAAAATATGTTCAACATTATCGATACGTTTTATACTGCTACAAGTTTGCTTTGCCCTTTTTTAGGACTTAGATTATCCGTATGCGAAATTTCATGGGAATCGGTTGAGCAGTTTTGACGATTATCCCCTACATCCAAATTCACAAATTCCCAAACAATGACATTAGATATGAGTTTACCTCTACATATTGTGACTCTGCGACCATTTGGTGTAATACCGGGCAGGGTAGGACCTTGTCTGAAAAAGTAAAAATAACATTACAATCAAACACTTTTTTGTATTTAAGTAAAACATAAATATTCATTCTATTCAAAGTTGAACTATAATTTTGTAAATAAAATATGCACGACCAGCGGCCAAATGAAATATTTTTTGAAATTCAATTACAAAATATAAAAAAAATGCAACTAAAGGAGTAACCTTAAGTAGACAAGAGCACTGCGAGAAAAGGAAAATGAAACAAAACGCTCTACCAATCCGTCTGGTCAACGTGTATTAATATAATACTAAATTCCCTTCACATTCTTTGGAGGAGATTAAATTTATGGGTTGTAATGAATCAATGAAAACAAATTACAAAATCTATTTTATTATTGAGACAGATGAAGAGACAAACATTTGGTGATGGGCGGGTGTCGTACAGCTCTGCCTAACCATTCGTTGAAAAATAAACTAACATAATATATATATTATATTATTGTATCTTTAGGTGGACTGAAGACATGAAAAAGGTCGTTAGATCGGACTGAATGTGGAAGGTAAAGAGCAGAGTATTATAGCGCGTGTTAGGAAATGCCTGTCCAGTAGTATTTAATTGTTATAGGCTAAATTGATTGATGTATCTTTCTAAAGGGTGTCCCAAATTTAACTCAATATTTAACGTTACTAAAAATACGGTTTTTTCCAATATCGACTGGCCTGTTGGTCTAGTGGTTAGTGACCCTGACTGCTAAGCCGGAGGTCGTGGGTTCGATCCCTACCCAGGACAAATCTTTGTGTGATGAGCATAAAGGTTTGTTCTGTGTCTGGGTGTAATTTATCTATAATATGTATGTATTTACAAAAACAAAATGTATTTAAGTAGTATATCAGCTGTTTAGTACCCATAACACAAGCAAATATAATTGCTTACTTTGGGACTAGGCGCTGTGTGAATGTGGTAGAATATTAATATTAATAAACAATGGCTTTGCTATGTAATACCATATCGGGCAAATTGATTCCCAATGTTCACTTACAGTTTGGTGTCCATTAGCTCTTCCAGCTCTGGGTTAGTTACATCTCGATTTGTAAAGAACTCAGGACAGGCAGCTCTCATAGTGAAGTACATGTCCAGTTTGCGCTTGCATTTCTCCAAAGAGAAGCTACTGCCTCGGAGAAAGGTCATGATTGGTGGGGTTTCTGTAATTGTATAATAAGTATTGTTAGAACAGTTCGAATTAATTATTTTATATTTATCAAGTTAATTTATAAGTTACTAGAAGTAACGCGGGGCTTATCTCCCACCGTTCTTTATTTGGCCGCTGTTTATGTCGTATTGGCCGTAGCGTGATGTTATATAGCCTATTACCTTCTTCAATAAATGGGCTATCCAACACTAAAATATTTTTTCAAATCGGACCAGTGTATCCTGAGATCCTAGCGTTCAACCAAACAAACAAAATCTACAGCTTTATAATATATAGTTCCTATAGATTTATGACTGACCTGTTGGTCTAGTGGTTAGTGATCCTGACTGCTAAACCGGAGGTCGTGGGTTCGATCCCCACCCTGGACAAATCTTTGTGTCTGGGTATAATTTATGTATAATATGTACCTATCTATTTACAAAAAAAATGTATTTAAGTAGTATATCAGTTGTTTAGTGCCCATAACACAAGCAAATATAATTGCTTAATTTGGGACTAGATGGCGCTGTGTAAATGTGATAGAATATTACATTATGACTTAAGTCAGTTATAATTTCTGTCACCATGTGTTTAAGTTAGTCACCATGCCACTGACATTGTCGGGCCGAGTGACGAGGGTTGGATTCCCATACGAGACAAAAAATTATTGATTCATTGATATTTGTAACGAGTCCAGGTGTACTTTGTGTCTGTAACGTGACCCACGACACAAAGGGCTTAATCTAAATTTTGACATCGGTCGGTTTTGACGTCGCTGTCAAATGTTTTAAAGTGACAGCGACCTTATCCTTACATTTGACAGTGACATCAAAACCGACTAAGTCGAATGGCGAAATTCAGAGTAAGCCTCCAGGGCTGGTTCCCTAGGGCAGGCGTTGTCTTTATAGTAAAGAAAATTACTCTAAAATTTTGGACGTACCCCAATCATCAGGTAAATGCGGCTGCTTCTTCAGCCAATCCCTGATGGCAGCTAGATCTCTGTCCCTCGTGGTGACATCTTCCTTCAGCTCCACACGGATGCTCTTCCACATCTCGCCTGATGGCTGCTCCAAAAGTTCTTGCTTCAGCTTCATTTTGTCCTGGAATTAAAGGAAATTATTCGTTAATATAATACATATTATATATGCATCATGCATTTATAATTTAGAATAATGTAACCCAATTCAAACTTTCCATAAGTTATTGGTAATATTAGCTACAGGCTACAGGATGTAAGTTAGCTCAATAATTAGTTGCATTCCGGGCCAATTACTTCATATGAATCGATTATAAGCCGGCGAAATAAAAACCAACCTGTAGCTAGACCGCATCCGTGAAATTTACCAACATTTCGCAATTTATCGGCTGTTCGAAAGGCTCTAAGGTCATATTATGTCCATCAAGATAACTGACGTGGTGAAACAAAATTTGTGATGCAATTTCACCATGAGATATGTTTCTGATTTATATTAATTGTACTAACTAATTCCGCCGGGAGCTAAGCTTGCGGCAAACTGTACTATCGAGACGTATTATTTCTGTATTATATTTGTACAAATTCTGCCTGTAGCTTAGCTTGCTACAAAACAGCATTATAAGTAATTCCGCTGGGAGCTAAGCTTGCGGCAAACTGTACTATCGAGACGTATTATTTCTGTATTATATTTGAACAAATTCTGCCTGTAGCTTAGCTTGCTACAAAACCGCATTATAAGTAATTCCGCTGGGAGCTAAGCTTGCGACAAACTGTACTAATCGAGACGTATTATTTCTTCCTCGATAAATAGGGTATCCCACACTTAAAGAATTTTTCAATTCGGATCAGTAGGCCTTGAGATTAGCGTTTCAACCAAACAAACGAACTCTTTATCATTATAACATTAGTATAAGTATAGGTAAAAAATACTCATGCATAATTTTGATGTTAAAGTTCTACTTCACACGTCTTGTGAACTATCTTTGTAGGTATTCGATATTTATATTGGTACTGCCGGTCGGAATCGAACTCGATCCGCATGACTTGCATGCAGGTCACATATCCGTTTAGCCAACTTCGCTTATTTATTTAATCATATTTATTAGCACCACCACATCATACATATTATAACATTTACAGGTAATATAAGTACATTATATTGCATCTGATATGTATGACAATTTCGGTGTACAACTCAGAACTATTATAGAATATTCTGGACAAAACAAAACGGGTAATATTATAACCTGATCTAAAGTATTTTTATAAAAGGAATTTCCCAGAGAAAAACCCAAAACTGACTCACAAATCCGGATCGTAGCATGCTTACGTTAAAATATCACTTATATATAGATAAATTTATATAAAACTGTGATGCCACGATATGACTATTAATTTATGTTTTACGGCTCTATCCCTTTGTATATTTATTGTTCAATATTTATATCTAGTTATATAATCGCCGTATCATAATAATAATATCGAAGGAAGCTATGTGTTGGACCTGAGTCCCCGCGTAAGCCTTCCAAAAGGACCGGGTATACTTCTCACCTTAGAGAGAAGTATAGCAGTGAAAAAAGAGAAAAAAAAATAATATCGAAGGAAGCTATTATGTATTTGTAATTTATATTTAATGGGCTATCTCACACTTATAGAATTTTTCAAATCGAATCAGTAGTTTCTGAGATTAGCGTTTCAACCAAACAAACAAACTAAGCTTAAAACATTAGTTTAGTTACTTCACACCTTGTGAACTATCTTTTGCCCATAGGCTACGGTAACCGCTTACCATCAGACGGACCGTACATCAGCTTGCCACCGTTGTGGTATAAAAAAAAATAACATACGTAACATAGCATCATGCCTTTTTCCACGAAAGGATAGGCAGAGGTGTTTCACACCCACATTTTTCCAGCTATGTTTGGTCCTATGAAATAAGGGGCGAGCCTATTGTCATCAACCGGGCACATTTGTATTTATGTATTGAAAATTGACATTATTATAGTGGGGAGGTATTGGTACCAAATTCAGTACCATCATCATCATTATAACCCATAAATGAATGTTTCACTGCTGGGTTTCTTCCAAATATTTAGGAGGGAATTTAGCCTACTATACCACGCTGGCTAGACGGGTTGGTATAAGGTTTTATTTCGAATTTTCCTTTTCTCGCAGTGCTCGCGGCTGAAGAGGTTAGTGACATTATGTATTCTTAATCCGTCACTACACGGATACGTACAACTATTTCACATAGAATGGTCTGACTTAAAGAAGAACAAAGGCCACATTTTTACCGTTATATTCCTTCCGGGTGAATTTTTCATAAAAATACAACACTAATTGTAATAATTTGGCGATTAAAGCGAGTATGAGACTTTAGAAGAGATAAAAAAACATGAACAATGATATAATAACACATACAGTTGCTTCATAAGTTCATATAAGTACAAGTCGACCACAAATATGCTTTACCACTTTTGACAAAAAATTCAATTAAAATTAAATTACAAACCCGGCTTAAGGTATATAATTTTTATTTATCAAGAATCTGAAATTAAACCTTGTACTTTAGCTGAGACTGAGAAGGAGACCCGAGCCTAGCAGTGGTAGGTTTAAAGGTTGTCGCAAGTAACTCAGACCAAGTTTCTTGCCAGCTCTTCTCACAGCGCAACTTTGTCGGCGGACTGAAAGTGTATAATTCAATTCAGCGGAAAAAACTGACTAAAAGTAGTTAAATGACTTTGACTTGACTTTAACTAGATGGATACTTATTATAATTTACCGTTAAACATAATGAAAATGTTATTATGTTTCATGGGAATGTTTCGTCTGTGCAAACGCGGAGTTAGTCAGATATTATTATGACTTCAAGGGCTTTTATTTCTTTTTGTTATAGAACAATGTCAGCAGAAATAAGTAGTTCAAGCAGTAGTCGAGGTCCAAACATGACTTTTGTTAAGTCGCAAAGAGGAGGTACTATATTGCTGAGAGCTGGACACAGCTACCACAAAAAAAGGAATTTAACTCTATGTGTACTTTTATTTCGATCTTCACCATTGAATCCCTAGAATGCTCTACTGAAGTTTTAATAAAAATATTTAAAACTCTTTATTGCTGACAGTACTTTTAACTTACTAAACAATCGGGGTCGATTTGGGGTATCTAATATTCAAGGGGGCGAGTTACAACATTAAAGTAAACGGGGGCATGATCCACGGGGCGAGCGGAGCCTAAGCCGATATAAGGCTATTACTACTACACAAAGATACAATTTTAATAAATGAAATACTAGATAATTATTTAAACTATTATGCTCCTAAAACAGTTATAAATAAATTGTTTATTCATCATACATAATTCTTAAGATTAAAGATAAGGTACAATAATGTTTGGTGCCTGCACTAGGAATTTTCCTGTGTCGCAGTTGCATAATAATAAATACCGTAGAACGGTAAGTATGTAATTTAGTACTTTTGTTACGTTATTATTATGGCGCGGGGAATTACCGCTGTAGAATAGGTACCTAGTAAGAATATTTTTGGCGTAATAACGAAGTAATAAACTGTACTATTAATTTTTTCTATAGATTATTATATTGGTTTTCTATTTAATAAAACTAAGTTAATAACTAAGTTATAAGTTAACCTTTTTTTTAGGTTTTAAATATTTTGTTTTTTAGTTTTAATTTGTTCTCAACCTTCTCAGTGAACTGGCTGTAGGCAAATGTGCTGACTTTTTTTTTGGCTTTGTATGACGTTCATAAGTATCTTAATGTGTGTAATCAAAATCAAATAAAAAGATTTGATTTTGACTTAATAGTAATTTAAGTTAGTTAATATAGTAATGTAAGTTTTAATACTTATTTTTATAGTAATAATAAATAAAAAGTTATGCCGTAATAAGAAAAAAAAAATTATTGTGTAAATTTATTTCAGACGAGATTAAATTTAAAGTTGTATTAAAACTAAATTTGTATTTCTCTTCGCATGTAAGATTTTGTTTGTATTGGTGTTAGATTTGTTGAGTTGTCCTAAGTAAATAAATATATCCATGTAGTGAAGGATTAAGAATACATAATATCACTTCCCCTTTTCAACCTGTGGGTGTCGTAAAATTCGAATAATGGAGTAACCTTATGCAGACAAGAACACTGCGAGAAACAAACTCTATTCCAACTCGTCTGGCCATCGTGGTATAGTAGGCTAAATTCCCTTCACATTCTTTGAAGAAAACCCGTGCCCAGTACTGAGAGGTTAATAGATTGAAATGATGAAACGTAAATTTTCGTTATGAGTTGCACAAAAGTGTGTTCTGTATGGCACCAAAACTATTTAATCACCTACCGCGTAATATAAAAGAATTAAATGCAAATGATTTTAAAAGAAAACTAAAAATGTTACTAGCTAATAAAACTTATTATAACATTTCGGAATATCTGACTGATAAATTTTAAATTGACCATGAAATGTATTAACTCAAATTTTATTTAATAATTATATTGACATTGTGTACCTTAATTAGATTATTTTTAGCTGACATTTATTTTATCATCATTGTGACATTGCATGATTATATAATAACGTATTGTTTTAAAAAAAAAAATTGCATATTCAAACCTGGATAAAATGTGTGTTCTATTTATATTATTGTAACATCTTAATATGTACTACATTTTAAGCAAATAAACTGAACTGAATGAACTGAGTTTGGTAAAGGCGTAGTTTTTCGTCGAGTTTGGTATACAAGTGTTTTATGATGTATTACTGACGTAATTTCATACTTACCATGGTGTGAGTTCCGGAACACCGAAAACGTTTTTTATCTACGTTATTGATTTTGCTTATCTAAAAAGCTGGCTTAATGTTTTATCTATATAATAGCAATTTGTGTTGCCTCAATGACCTTCGCTCAAACCTTGAACTATAACACTTTAGCACGTGTATTAAAAACATGTAGATATTTCTATGAACTGCCTCGGTGGCGCAGCGGGAAGTGTATACGACTGCTGTGCAACAGGTCCCAGGTTCGATTCCCGGGTCGGGTGAAAATGGTATTGGACTTTTCTATCATGAAATTCCAGTATTAAGATTTTTCCGGAGTTTGGTAAACAAATGTTCCCGGTTGATGACAATAGGCTCGCCCCCTATTTCATGGGACCAAACATAGCTGGCGAAATGTGGGTGTGAAACACTCTGCCTACCCCTTTGGGAAAAAAGGCGTGGTGCTATGTTATATTATGTTAGATATTTCTACCTTTTACATCTCTTCAAGTTATTAGTCTCGTTGAGCCATTCATTGTATTTGTCATTGATGTCCGTATGGCACAGGCATTTTACTCAAAAACTATTCGATGTATATTGATGAAATTTGGACAATAAGTGTCTTGTGTAGGCCGCTTTGGTAGTCAAATATTAAAAAAAAATATTTTTAAGTTAAATAAGAAATATATTTTTAACCTAACAAGAGGCACATACTTCTGCGGATCTTGTAAAAACCCTAAATTGAGCATGGTCCAACCGGTCTTAACCGGTTTTTATCTTCATACCACACAGGTAGAACTGCTGACAGATGCATGTTATTTCTTAAAAATAATATCAAATAATAAAGCTATTTCAGTGCCTTTCTTATGCTTTAACTTAAACTTAATACCTAACTATATAATTAGAGTTCTAATTACACTGGTTATTCTGTGTAATTGCTAGAGGTTGTAGATCAAATTTAATATCACAATGCATTAAGCGCTAGTGAGTCAAGGTTCAATTGCAACAGTTTTCGTTAGTTTTATATAGCGGCTATTTTTACATATCATTGGTTATTATTGCAAAGGCCTTCGTTATTCTGCCTTTCGTATTTCCGTTGATAATTGAGGTAATGATGTATTGATAGAGTACTTAGTATTAATTGATAGAGGATTGTTTGTTGCTATAAACTCAACAAGAAATTAATTTAAAAAACCAAAAAACCCGACTGCCTAAAGGTAGCCTTGGTCAACAACACCGTACGCTTCATTAATCGGTCAAGCTATTTAAGTTACAAGAGACAAGTGTAGCCACGGGCAATAGTTAGTGCATATATAATTGAATTAGGCTATTAATTAGCTTTCATCTGATACCCATATTGCGATAACACTGAAAACGTCTGTTTTGACAGTTTACGTCCGCCATATTGGTTTTATGTTGACGTCACATAGCCTATGACACTCGGGACTACAGAGGGTCACAATGGAACAGACATGCCCACATACATACATACATACATACGCTCGAAAAACATTACCCTCATTTTTGGCAGTCGGGTAAAAAAAATGTTTCATCAGCAACCCATTAAGTCCCACTGCTGGGCACGGGTCCCTTCTCCTCTAACTAGAGAGCTGAGAGGGTTTAGGATATAATCCACTAAAAAATAAATAAAATAATACTATAAAATAAAATGTTTGTGCAGTATAAATTAATAGAATATTTTTTGGCCAATCCTCTTTCTAAATAAAAAGTTAGAGAGTTAATTCATGTCATGATCATCATCATCACTACAACTCATAAACGTCTCACTGCTGGGCATGGGTCTCCTCCAAAGAATGTGGAGGAAATTAAGCCTACTACACCACGCTGACCAGACTGGTTGGTATAGGGTTTGTTTCGAATTATCCTTTTCTCGCAGTGCTCTTGTCTACATAAGGTTACTCCCTTAGTCGCCTTTTAGGACACCTACGTTTTAATCCGTCACTACACGGAGTAAATTAGTTCTCCCTTTTTCTTAATTCATTATTTTTCATCAGTGCCATCTAGTCCCAAAGTAAGCAATTATATTTGCTTGTGTTATGGGTACTAAACAACTGATATAGGTACTACTTAAATACATTATTTTTATAAATACATACATATTATAGACCCAGACACAGAACAAACCTTTATTGCTCATCACACAAAGATTTGTCCTGGGTGGGGATCGAACCCGCGATCTCCGGCTTAGCAGTCAGGGTCACTAACCTCTAGACCAACAGGCCAGTCTAGCTTGTATATAATCACTTAACGTACATAATCTTAATATCAATCAACATAAGTAGACCATTGTATAAAACAATGGCAAAAGTAATTTGTGTGAGACCTATTGCGTTGAATTGGATTTTCTAAGCCTATTTACTTAACTCTCTAATCCATAGGTGGTTTAGTGTTCAGCTTAACTTAACAGAAAGTGGGTTGAATGAACTTGTGAATATCGGGATGTTTGAGCTTTATTCGGTGGACAAAAATGGTCTTAAAGGGTTTATACAGAAGTATGGCAACATCGTAATTTAGTGTCATATTTCGGTTGGTTTTCGTTTAAGTCTTATTATTAAATCGGAGCAATTTTTTTGGAAAAGTTTTTACACAAAGATTACCCAGACTAATAGTCCGTCATCCGTGGTCCAAATTTTTTTTTTATTACTATCAAGCTAATTTTTCGTGAGTAGCTTCATTTCGATGAGACGCCCAACAATTTCGTATTCCAAAAGTTTGATTGTGGTAGCTAACAGACGTAGCAAGGGTATACTAGACCGGGAAGGAAATACCGGGATAACGTACCACGCAATTTGTAGGACAATAATTATGACTGTTCAGTTACATAAATATTTAGTAGGTAAAAAAAAATATGGTCCTACAAAATCAATGGTTTGATCGAAGGAGGGTCCCTTCCAACTTGTATCGATAAATAACGAGTTCATCATAAATGATTAAACACCAGCTGATTTTTTTATTTTTACTTACTACTGAATATTTATGTAATTATACACATTATATAAAACAGTCATATTGTGTATCGAAATGAAGCTACTCACGAAAAATTAGCTTGATAGTAATAAAAATAAAATTTGGTCCAGGGATCCCGGACTATAAGAACAACTGTATTTATCCATACTGTATTAAAATTTGTTTTTATAGCAATTCTATTTCAATAATTATAATCAGCATTTGACACACTAATATTACAGAAGGTGTGAAATTAAATCATGCATAATTTATAATAAGAGATTGTTGTGAATTAAAATTAATGATTCTGTATAACGAAATAAGAATGTTATAATCTACAGGGATAGCCTTGGTTAAATCTGTATATAATAGATCTAAACTAGGTTAACCCGGTGAATTTGAAAGCCTAAGGATATATAATTATTTTATCAGCACATCAACCAAATAGATGATGTGCTAATGTGCCTTTAAATTTTTATCGAAATCTGTTGAGCTGCGCCCGAGCCAATTCAATACAAACTTTCGGACAAGCAACAATTCTAAAAGCGGTCGTTTAAAGCAGGGTTTTTATATTTTTTTTTCATTTATTTTGGTATCATCATCATCAGCAACCCATTAAGTCCCACTGTTGGGCTCGAGTCTCCTCTCTTCTAACTAGAGAGCTGAGAGGGTTTAGGCCATAATCTATTCGCGCTGGCCTAGTGCGGGTTGGTGGATTGGACATACTCATAGAATTTCTTCTAGGGTATGTGGGTTTCCTCACGATGTTTTCATTCACCGTTAGCAGATGGTAAGTCACTTGACTAGTAAATATAAATTCCACAAAGTGAAATCGACATTGGTACTGCCGGTCGGGATCGAACTCGGACCGCGTGATTTGCAAGCCGATCACTTATCCATTCAGCCACCATCGCCTTATTATATTTTATTTTGGTATAGATATATTATGCATATTTAAAACTACGATAATCTTCTACAATAAATGCAGACTGACGTGTGCTAGTCTAGGCCATCGATGCACCGAGGTAAGTGCACCTAACTGTAAAAGTGACTGCAACGGCAAATGCAGACGCGAAAATACTTATGGCAACTTTAATACCCGTGTTGGAAGAAAGCGTTAAGGAAAACGAGTCTATTTAACAATAACAATCTTATATTTTTAGTGATAACGTTGATATTCCAAATTGATATGGATCTTCACAACACTTTTCTTTAGGAAAGTATGAAATTTGGAGCTGTTAATTACCAGCACTATTGATCAGCTATGTCATATAAATGAAAATTTACATTATAGATAGAAAAGTTTAATGTGTGATAACGGTTCTATAACAATAGAATACAGAATTATATATAGGACTTTAATAAAATTAACAGAAAGTCCAAAATAATAAATCAGTTTATTTGAAATCTAGACAAGGTTAGATAAGATAATAATGTTACTTCGATCTTATTCTTTTTTAGTCGATTTGTACAATTTCTTAAAACATATTTTATCCATTAAGATTGTATAAAATTATTACAATGTATTATGTAAATCTATACCTGACATGCAGAAGGTGCAATTATGATATAATAATTTCATTGTATATTATTTTTTCATTTTTATTTATGCTGTCACTGGTATTTTACAGTTTATTAATTATTGTATACTTAAATAACTTAAATAAATACAAAATAGTAGGTTTAATACTCATCTACCTACCCAATACGAATCGCAAAACATTTATGCGTACGTATATTCAGCTAATCCGTTAGGAAAATGGGATATTCCAAGCTAATATAAAATAATGCATACCTATTGACAATAAAATATTATTCCGTGAGTACCATAACATCATCATTATCATTACAGTTTATTAATGTTTATTGCTGAACTTCGCCTTCTTTAACTCCATATCCATAATAACCGGTTTTGGGTTTTCTGCACCCAGTGGCTAAACAAAACCTGTATTATAGCACATAAGTGGGAGCCAGAGGACGTTGTCCTGCCACAAACATGCTTCTACAAAACTACCAATGTACATCTGATATAACTGGAGATTAGTTTGTCTGGCACTTTCCATCTTCTGTCTATGAAATAATAAGATTCAAAATTCTCGGCATTGCTCTCATGATTAGGAGTGAGTTGTAGATTGCAATTTTTAGTTCCTAGCCGGTTCAAACTATTGTAATCAAATAAATTCGGCAAATTTCATTGAAATCGGTTTCTGAAGATTGTATTACGAATATTACAAGGGATTTTAGCTTTTGGTATTAACACACATTTTTTAAGGGTCAGCCACGCGCTTGTAATAAATAAATAAATTCATTTATTTATTTATTTCAAAGCAACTTTTCTTTTCTTTACAAAGCAACAGCAATCATATAATAAATATCTCTGGTGTTGTAGGCGTTCATAGGCTACTAGACAGAAATACTTCTTGTTTGTCCCCGTCGTGATATGAAAAAAAAACCAACAAAAAATGATACCAATTTTTTGCAGTTTGATCACTGTATCAAGTTCCAACTTGTCTCCAAGCGACCGTAACTAATATTTAACGAGAATTGTTCCGGTTTTATCCATTTGATATATAAAATGTCAACACTTTTTATCGATAAAATTGTCAAAATCTGTCTCAAGTCTGGCTCGAGTCGGCTTCTTTAGGATTTTTGAGAGTATTTTGAGACTAAGTGACGTAATACTCTACACACATTTTTTTACTCATATTGAAAGTTATTATTGAAAGTTATTTTTAATAGAAAAATAGTTTTATTCACTTTGTGAATTTTTAGATTGAAATAGTTAAACCTTAAGTTTTTATTTTGTTTGTTGTCTAGTTTGTAGTATTAACTGTAATTAATTAATATATTTTTCTTAAACCTTAAAATAATATTTGTATGCCTATGGGTACAATGTAGCGCACACTTTTTTAATAACGCAAGATCTGTAAATTTAACCTACCTACATTGACAAATAAATATTTCTGTTTCTGTTTCTGAAATTGATACTTATGAACCTGATGATATTTACATTCATTGATGTTGAGAAGATTTTAAAGTTATTGTTTGTTCATAAAATTCATTTCATTAAACTGCATGGAATTAAGATAGTAATAAAGAAGGTTGTGGGTTGCCGTTGGTTGCAGACAGCACAAAATTGGAAATTAGGTGATTATATCCAGCAGTGGACGTCAATGATGATGTTGATGAATGATCATATTGTTGAATTCGAATATCTTCGATTTTTGATTCGAATATTTAAAAAAAATATATTTGGGTACCTATTTGTTTAAAAAAATATAAGTTTCATTCCTTATCTGTTATACCTATATACATCTTTTTTGCTCTTGGTAAAATTCTCTCTGGTTAAAAATCTTTAGTCAATAATGACAAAAACTCGGATTAACCCATTTTGAACTCAATAACTATCAATAAACGGTATTATTTCCATTCCGTCGCGATTAGATAAAACACACAAGTCTCTCGGAACTAAGAGCTAGATAATTTTCGAAACACGACAAAAATTTCGAAAGACCTCGCATTGGGCCACCAGTCTGCATTAGCGAAACGTAAATGGCGTCTTTCCGAACGTGAGGCAATAATCGTAACCTTGGTAAGTGGGCACTGTAAGCACCGTATTGGCATTGAAGCCTGCCCTTGAGATTCAAGAGGGGCGATGATAAAAAAAATTCTAAGATTTGATTGCCTCAACCTGTTTGAATAAGTTATGATGCTGCTTGGTTGGTCGAAGTTATTGCAGCAGACGTTTGGCAAAGACTTTGACGGCTTTAAAACGCTGATGATATTTTGTTTGATCAGTTTCAAATGACGTCTAATCTTATACTAATAGAGAGGAAAGATTTGTATTTTTGTATGTAACGACTAAACTTAAAAACTACTAGACCGATTTCAAAAATTCTTTTGCCGTTAGAAAGCTACATTATCACTGAGTAATGTAGGCTATATAACACCACGCTACGGCCAATAGGAGCTTAGCAGTGGCCAAATAAAGAACGACGGAAGTGAAGCCCCGCGCGACTTTTAGTATACAAACGAAATATTATTTAATTTAAATATGTTTTTCCACAATGTTTGCAGAAATTCTTAAGCTTTATTAGAGACAAGTTTTGCGTCACAGTATTCGTCATTAAACTAAATCCGCTTGCCGCACCAATAGTAAACGAGGTTCGCTAATCACTATCTTTAAAGAGTCTAAAGATGCCGTAATCTTTTATTCTAAATTTAAAACTACTTTTGTTGTCTCAATTTAAGAAAAAAAGTATTTTATTAAGAAGGTTACTAGCAGAAGTTTTTAATTAATTAAAGTGACGTTAGACCCGTTGCATAATAATTCAGTAGTTTATTCGTTACATACAAAAATAAATCTTTTCTCTTTCTTTATAAAATAAAATGAACGTTAACCGTGTATAATGTACCTGAGTTCTGGATCTGAAGTCTCAAAATCAGAATTTATTGGATTTTTATCATAATAAATCTCAGTATCTGGCTAGTCTTTATAGGCTTGCCTTTTATTATATGAGATCTCACATCATCACACATCACATCAGCAACCCATTTAGTCCTACGGCTGGGATCGGGTCTCCTCTCCTCTAACTAGAGAGCTGAGAGGGTTTAGGCCATAATCCACTCACGCTGGCCTAGTGCGTGTTGGTGGATCAGACATACTCATAGAATTTCTTCTAGGGTATGTGGGTTTTTTCACGATGTTTCCCTTCACCGTTAGCAGATGGTAAGTCACTTGACTAGTACATATAAATTCCACAAAGTGGAATCCACATTGGTACAGTCGGTCGGGTTCGAACTCGGATCTCGTGATTTGCACGCTGGTCCCTTATCCATTCAGCCACCATGGCATGAGATCTCACACGGCTGGTGAAATGTGGCCTACACCTTAAGGGTAAAGGTTATTTGTAGTAAAATTACAGTATAAACAAATCTAAGTACAAGTTTTTGCGGTCTGGAAAAAACAAATATATTTCTCTGTTTTTTTTTGTTTTCCAAGTGTTAAAAAAAGCTTTTATTTGAAATAGTTATTAATATAAGTATCGACTTATAAAAAAATTGAAAGGCAAACTTTTTACAGCTATGGATTTTACTACTCAATCTTGACCATTATACGAATACAATATAATTATGATTCAGCAATATTATAAAATGAAGTTTTTGTTAACTAATTTTATTTAAATGATGCATAAAAAATAGTTCCAAACGATTAACTTCATCATTAAAGTAATTATTAAAATTTGAACTCTTAATAAATACAATTCAATGTTTCTTGAATTATATATGTAGATGAGTTTGTTTGATCGTGACAAAAAATATCGCATTAACAATGTATTACCATGAGATTTATCCGTCTGGCAATTTTTTATCTTCTTAGTATTATTATAAGGTTCAAATTGAACAAAGAAAGCTGCTTACTTATAACTATTTCTGACTTTGCAATGTGATATTATTGTTTCAATCAGCTAGCTATCACGTTTCACTACAGAAGAGATCCGTGTTTTTATATGAGGTAGATGTACTGTATCAATTGAAACAGGATTTATAATATACCTATATTTAGAGATGTATGTACAAGTAGACTTTTTAGAATTAGGTGAAGATTAAGTGTGTAAAAGGTAATAATAATAATATTCTACCACATTCACACAGCGCCATCTAGTCCCACAGTAAGCAATTATATTTGCTTGTGTTATGGGTACTAAACAACTGATATACTACTTAAATACATTTTTTTTTTGTAAATACATACATATTATAGATAAATTACACCCAGACACAGAACAAACCTTGATGCTCATCACACAAATATTTGTCCTGGGTGGGGATCGAACCCACGACCTCCGGCTTAGCAATCAGGGTCACTAACCACTAGACCAACAGGCCAGTCGAACGAAGGTACGAAATCATTGCGTTTACAGTTCTATTTATATGCAAAAAACACATTGGAACTTGCAAGGCGTTATTTTTATAGTAAAATACATGTTCACAATTATAAAATTGTAATGAAAACAATAAAAAAAAATAACTCCAATTAAATAATAAAAATCGAAAACCACGAAATATGACACTAAATTACGACATTGCCATTTCTCTGTATGAACCCTCTTAAAATACATTCAGTACTTTAATCTTGGAAGCGTAATAAATTCACTGTCAGATTGATTATACTAATGACTTATCTTTAATTTCATCCTATGTAAAAGTTCAATTGTTTAAAATAGAATTCTTCTCAGACAATAAAAGAGACGTGAATAAAAATTACGAAACATTTGACGAACAAAGGGTGACCTTCAATTTGTGAAAGATTGTTACATTTGATACATAAAGATCATTATTATGTCCGAGATTATTGTCCTCTTAAGAAACAACTAAATTAAATTGAGCTTAACATTGTTCTGTTAAGATAAGCAACAGTTTTGTCAATCTTTTGATAACTGTGGGATTTCAGTTTGAGACGAAAAATAAACACGGTTCTTTTTTTGTAATCGATTCTCATCTTATAAAGCTGAAGAGTTTGTTTGGTTGAATGCAATAATCTCAGGAACAATTGGTCTGTTTTAACTGTTGTAATAGGAAATATTCCGTGTAATAAAATAATCCATGTAGTGACGGACTCTTTGCTATGATTTAAAAAAGTATCGTTCGTTTTAGACGGAGCATCTTGATTATTAGTCTGTGATCTTGGTAAACCGTGCGTTTTACATTACATTACCGCACAAGTGCGTAATGAGATACATTACTACACTGAAATTGGTGAAATAAGAGACCCTTTACGAGCAAATGGGTTATAAATAATAAAAAAAAAGTAAAAAAGTGCATTGAAAACATTTAATAAATAGCTCCATTTAAGTACCTAATCAAAATCGAAAACCACAAAATATGACACTAAATTGCGACTAAATTTTAATGTAGTATCTGACCGCCTTTATCCAAATTACTTTTTTTTTTACGACGACCGTGGCATACAGACGTTCTTTGAGTAAAGTTTTAAATGTGGCCTTGAACGACCGAGTCTAGCTCCAGGCGTCTCTTCTTATTCGTTTTGGGGGGCTCGGCATTTGTAAAATTTCATTTGTAAGTCAACCAGCTCTTCTTTCTTCTGTCCACAGTACTGATGAGTTAGGAAAATTTTAGAACCTACACTGTTTAACTCTGAAGTGCTGTGTAAGACCGAGGCTGTGAATGCTTGGAAAATGGCTTGTCCAGGTACTGATTTGCCGACCAATCTATTCTCCCAGAAGCTGTGGGACGAGCCGCTCAGCATCTTATTTCTTCTACTTCTACTGCTGCTGAACGTTCACGCTTGCTTGCTGTGGGCGAATGGGAATCTGGTCAATGGATTCATGCACTCCCGTCGCCCAACATAGGCACAATGTTGGACGACACAACATTTCGTCTTGCCACTTGTCTTCGTTTAGGTGCACCGTGTGTTTCTCCGCATCATCGTCACTCTGGGGAAGCCGCCGTGGATAGCCTTGGTCACCATGCTGCAGCCGGAACGCAGGTCATATACCACGGCATGCCCAATTAAATGACATTATCCGCCGAACTCTTGTTATAGCTGGCGTTAAACAAGTTTTTGTGGCTTCTTTTTATTGTTTAATTTTAAGTTTTAGTTTCTTTTTTTTGTTTTTAATTATTTGTATAATATGTACCTAGTTTTAAAAATTAAGTAGGTATTTTATTTAATTAATTTCATTATTACAGTAGTTATTTATACAGTAAGTAGTATGTTTGGGAATTTTAATAAATATAGTAATTTGAATATTATATATATTCAAATTACTATATACCTGTTGTACCTGTTTATGAACTTAGTAGATATTTAAGTAATTAACATAAGTAAGATATCTTGCTACTCACGTCAAGTAATTCTTATATAAAAATAAAGACAATATAATTTAATTCTTGGCTCTCGGAAATTGTAAAGATTTGGAAAAATATAGAAGTATTTTCATGAAAATCTATAAAAATAAAAATGGATCGCCGAAAAGTATGTGATGGATTCACGTGAGAACGGCACGATTTGGCTAATTCCTTTTTTTTTTTGTATTTCCTATTATCGAGGCAAGGCATGTTTGTAAGAAATTATACGATTTTTTTTTTGTAAATTTAAAATTTTGGGTTTTAAAATCTCCATAATATATAAACATTTGAAAATGGAAAATATTGAGTACGAAGTTCGCCGGGTCAGCTACTAAGTATAATATAATTTAAAAAAAAATAACCTAACTTCAAAACTCTATTATCTACAGTCAGATGTGCAAACATAAACCAAAAATTAAATTGAATGGCCTTAATAAAACTTGAAAAGAACAACAAACCAAAAAGATCACCTTTTAGATAAATAATGACCTATCTTAGGAAAAATAATCATTAAAAACAAATTATAATTGGCGGATTAATTGTCTAACAAACATATAAAAACATACCTACAGTCGAATTGAAAACTTTGTCCTTTTTTTAAACCGGTTGAAAATAGTTTCGAAGAGCGCTCTCTCGTAGAATTTCATGATATTTTTATCATTAGGTTTATTATAATTATCATACTAGCATCTCGCCCAGGCATGGCACGGGTATTATTGTGTATTTATTGACACTTAGACTGCACAAAACTTTCAAGAGGCAAATTATTTTCTAACTTTATCGCGACATATTGTCATAACTCAGTCAATTTCCACGTTACATTCTATACATACATCTTTCTAATGAATTTCTGCGTTCATTAGTGGAAACTATATGAAAATCTTATAGGTAGTTTTTGAATTTATCGCGTTCATACATCTTTGTTTTAAGCTGTAATCTTAAGATGTATGATGTATCTATCCATCTAGCCGGCAGATGTAATCCAAATTTCATACATAATACGCGGTTCTTTAGCTCCCACCAAGGTCACCTTAGTTGCAACTCAAGACTACAAACGTGTGACACACGCTTTAAAATATGTACTAGCTACCCGCGCGGTAATAAAATGATTCCTCATGAATCACTCTATCGATTAGTGAAAACTGCATCAATATCCGTTGCGTAGTCTATTTTTTAGGAGCCACAAAAACGTTTCAGTCATGGTGTTGTTAATTATGTATCTAAGTAATAAAAACTTGATTCAAAATTGTTAACTAAACATTATCTCCCTTATTACAGACTACGGACTAAGTATTAACACAGGTTTAAATTGACATAAGCCATTGTTTTAGTGTCAAAGTTGTCAATTTAAACCTGGTTTAATGCTTAGCTTAAATATTTGTGAAAACTTTTACTTGGTTTGACAGAAAAAAATATTTTTTTTATTTTAAATTAAAATATTCACGTTTAGACCAAAGTTACATACAAGGTGGTCAGTCTCCTTTGTAACTCCTGGTTGGCCAATCACAAAGCCCCGTCGGGCCGCAGGTTGAGTACCTATAGCTGATCTATGCGAAGAGAGAAGCGATTTTATTTTATACAATGTATGTATGGGATAATACCTAGCGTACCTAATGATGTAATATCTATTAAATAGGTATAAACATTACTTTAGATGACGCGGTAATTACATGCATTAGGTAATACACAAAGGTGCTGCGTAGTGCTAAACCAAGACTGATTTAATTACCATTATCCACACCTTGGCGCTTCTGGCTATCAAAATAGGACATGTTTTTTTAAGAATATACTTCAACTAGAAGTCGTGTGACTTCTCTAAGTATATCCAATCATAACCAAATTCTTCTAAGTGTATTCGTGCTATAAATATGTATATACTTGTAACGGTTGCACCCGTTGCAGGCTACGTCCTGCACGAATGCACCTCTTTTGACCAACTTTTGGAACTCTTTGATTTCTTTTTAATTTACTTTTAATGATTTAAAATTCTAAATTCTAAATTAATACAAATTCCTAAATTCGAACCGAGTCTTGCCGAAGTTGCCGCCGAAGGCTTGGGGCTCATTACAATTTTAATTTCTAGTGCGGTGCACGCTATTCTGGCCATTTATATCTAAATTCGATAATAAATAAATACTAGTTATTTTAATTAATATTATAAGTCTGTGACAGTTTTTAGTGACTCAATACTAACGAAAGTGAGTTCTGTGTTTTATTTTACGGGCCCCACGCCCTTCCCCATATAGCCGGATGTACTCCTCTACTCTTGCCTAGCGCCCACTGGAGGGGACAGTCGGCGCTAGATACTAACGTGCCCTATGACGAACTGAATTGTGTGCTAAGTCATTGATTTATTATAAGTTACTTACTTTGCTAAAATTATACATCAACGCTAATATTATCTATAAATATTTTTTTTTTGTATTTTTGTATGTAACGAATAAACTTATAAACTACTAGACTGATTTCAAAAATTCTGTTGCCGTTAGAAAGCTACATTATCACTGAGTAACATAGGCTATATAACATCACGCTAAAGCCAATAGGAGCTGAGCAGTGGCCAAATAAAGAACGACGGGAGCGAAGCCTCCGAATTCTAGTACACAAATAAAGTAAGATACATGCATGATGAACAGTGCTACTGAGCAAGGAAGTTACACGAGTCAGCTGATCGATAAAATTATCAGAAACATCTCTTATCTTATTATCTTATACACGTAAATAAGATAACGTGCGTTCTATTAATTATATACTTATCTATAATATTCACTATCGCCATTTTTATTTAGGTAAAAAGCACGCGCATCACTGCAATGAATTTAATTGAGATCATTACAAAAGTCATCATACTTCCTCATTCGGAAAAGACGTATAATCAAAGTGCTGCTACGCTATCATTAACTTTATAACAATATACGTAAGGTGATATTTACTATGAAAATGTAAGTTGATACCATGAGCGAAATTGTGATGTAACGTCCTTGACCTCTAGTATAAATGTGCTGTATTAAATGAGGTGCTATATTTATTGTTATAACCTTGACCTTGTAAAAGGTGTTATCTTTTGTTGTGAAACTAAATACAAATAAAACATACTTAGTTAAGCATCTGTGGTCGGTAAATGATTGTTTAGGGGGCTCACTCAGAATCTCAACAAAAAAAAAAGAATATAGAAAGCGGCCGATAGTCGACAAGATATCGGTTAAGGCTTCGCTCCTGTCGTTTATTTGGCCACTGCTCAGCTCCTTTTGGCCGTATCGTGATGTTATATAACTTATAGCCTGCCTCGATAAATGGGCTATCCATCACTTAAATAATTTTTCAAATCGAACCATAGTAGTTCCAGAGATCCTAGAGTTCAACCAAACAAATAAACTCTGCAACTAATATGAGCATAGAAGTAAATACATACATATAGATCACGCCTCTTTCCCAACCGAGGGGTAGGCAGAGACCATTTCCTTCCACTTGCTACGATTCTGACATACATCTTTGGCTTCTTCAACATTAATCAGTCTTTTCATGCATTCTCGCCGGTTAAGGGTACTCCTGCCCCCTGATTCTGAGCTGTCAGAATATTTTCGGTCAGAACTGTCAGTTTATTTAAAGTTAAAAACAGAATGTTAAAAAAATAGATGGATGTAGAAAAAAATACTATATTAATCAGTTTTTAATTTTCTATACGGTAAACTAATTTCTAACACTTAATAAGTTAAGCTGTAAAAATACGTCGTTCTAAGATTCGAACAAGTTTACGATCCGGGAGCAATCCGATGAGTCAGAATCAGGGCCCTAATCTGTCCCTTCTTTAGAACGTCACCTATTTGGTCATGGTACGTTCTTCTAGGTTTTCCCTTTCCAACGTTTCCTTTCACATTCGCCTCATATATTTGTTTTGTCACTCTTATAGTATACCAAAATATGAATAAACAAAATCCAATGAATGACAACAGGTATGTAAATAAATTGTACGTAATTTCACAACTGGCAGTGAACCTACGACTATCGGAACACGAGATTGCTTAACAGTACTCACGAACTTTCGCAATATAGATGTAAAGTTTGATTTTATATGGCGATCTTACTTGTAAGGTGACTTGTTCTAATTATTTTATCTTTCTTTTTAATATAGTTCATTAGAGAGAGACGCATTAAGAATACATATTTTCACTGCCCCACTGCAACCCGTGTGTGTCGTAAAAGGCCTTATAATATAATATAATATTCTACCACATTTACACAGCGCCATCTAGTCCCAAATTAAGCAATTATATTTGCTTGTGTTATGGTTACTAAACAACTGATATACTACTTAAATATTTTTTTTTTGTAAATACATACATATTATAGATAAATTACACCCAGACACAGAACAAACCTTTATGCTCATCACACAAAGATTTGTCCTGGGTGGGGATCGAACCCACTACCTCCGGTTTAGCAGTCAGGGTCACTAACCACTAGACCAACAGGCCAGTCATTAGTCATCAGCCTTATGCAGACAAGAACACTGCTAGAAAAGGAAAATTCGAAACAAACCCTATATCAACCCGTCTGGCCAGCGTGATATAGTAGGCTAAATTCCCTCCACATTCTTTAGAGGAGACTCGTGCCCAGCAGTGGGATGTTTATTGGTTGAAATGATAATTATTAGAAAGAGATGGAAGAATTTAAGATCTATTTCTTCTTTAGATACTGGTAGCTTATATAAAATATTAGCTTCCGTCCGCTGGTATGTATTTTATACCTATAAACTTTCCTCATGAATCAGTCTATCTATTAAAAAAAACCGCATCAATATCCGTTGCGTAGTTTTAAAGATTTAAGCATACATAGGGATATAGGGACAGAGAAAGCGACTTTGTTTTATTATACTACGTAGTGAGTATTGATGATTCTCTCTTGTATTAATTTAATTATTTTACAATTATTTATACACTGGTATCTCCAAAACGGCTTTAACGATATGAATGAAGCTTTGTACATTGTTAGAGTTGTTTTTCAAGCTTATGTATGTTATTATAATTACTGGAAAAACATAAACATTCAGAAATACACTGTTTTTGCTCAGCACGATCTAGTAGAATACCGGGAAATAATTATATAAATGCCCACACCTTTGGAGATAATCTCAGTAGGTATAATGTTTTTTTTTTAATAAATACAACACGCAATTTAAAACAAGCTTGATTTAGGGGGAGACTTTTATTATTATTATTATAGCTTAATTTCCATCAGCAATTTTTCTATTTCTATATTTATTTTATTTTTTTTTGCTGTGTGTAGGGAGGCTTTACTAACATACAATTCACGAACACATCTCTTGGGGAGGTCCATCCCACAGCCTACGTCCAACGGCTGATGACACATATATATGTCTTGTGTGGGAATCGAACCAGAATCGCACGCTTTAGTGATAGTCAAAATATAACCGATATTTTAATGTTAGACGAAGGTTTTAAATATTGCTAATTACTGACTGTCTGTGAAGTGACGGATTAAAATTATGAATACATAATGTCACTACCCCATCTCAACCCATGGGTGTCATGAAAAGCGACTAAGGGAGTAACCTTATGCAGACAAGAGCACTGCGAGTAAAGGAAAATTCGAAACCTACCCTATACCAACACGACTGACCAGCGTAGGGACCTGTGCCCCAGTGAGTTTATGGGTTGAAATTATGATGGAGAGATCTTTGCTCATCAGTGAGTCATTTCAAGCCTACGAAGTATTAATTAGAATGTATCTATAATAATTATAAATTCCGTTGGATTTATAGTTTTTTTATTTGGAAATAAACGGGTAATCGGTAAAATATAGGTTCCTTGACAGTCTTTGCACTTTTATGTCTCAATTTAAAAAAAGAAACGTATTGAAAAAATGATGTTTGAAACAAAAATAGGTATATTATGTACCTGCTGATCGCGATAAATATTATTTAATACCTAATTAGTTCCTAAATGGCCATTAACATACAAAATTAATTTTGGGTTAAAATTTCAACCATGATAACCACAGATAAACCATGAACGTGAAAATAAAGTGTGTCAACCTGTTTCCAGTGACTTTATTTATACTAGATTTATTTGAAAGAGATAATATACATATAATTATATTTACACTGCAAAAATATTTGTTTATATTGAAAAACCAAATGTATCTAAGGATATTATACTGTCTTTTATTTTTAATAGAGGTCAGTAGTATTGTTAATAAATAAAAATAGGGTATGTCGTTTAAAATTTTACGAAAATCGAGATAATAAATACTATTTATAAAATACGCAAAAGTCTTCTTAATTTAAACACAATAATAAGTAAAATAAATAAAATGCTTACTTTTCAAGTCGCACACAGTTTTAACAAACAACAGTATCCGTAAAGTTAGGACAGCGTGATATCGCGTGAGTTGAGTTGCAAGACCCGACGCGGACTGAGACGTACACCGACCTACCTCTTTCTGCAATCACGTTGAGAAATGCAATCGCAACATATGAGGTAAACATACGAGCTGTTAGTTGAGTGGATCGAACGATGGATACGACGTGTATTGGTTATTGATATTAGTATAAAATAGTTATTGACTGGCCTGTTGGTCTAGTGGTTAGTGACCCTGACTGCTAAACCGGAGATCGTGGATTCGATCCCCACCCAGGACAAAACTTTGTGTGATAAGCATAAAGGTTTGTTCTGTGTCTGGGTGTAATTTATCTATAATTATGTATGTATTTACAAAAAAAAATGTATTTAAGTAGTATATCAGTTGTTTAGTACCCATAACACAAGCAAATATAATTGCTTAATTTGGGACTAGATGGCGCTGTGTAAATGTGGTAGAATATTATTATTAGTTACTAGACCTCGCGCGGGGCGTTCTTTATTAAGACACTGCTCAGCTCCTATTAGGCGTAGCGGGATATTATTTAACCTATAACCTTCCTCGACAAATGGGCTATCCAACACTAAAATAATTTTGAAAATCGGTTCAGCAGGTCTCGCGATTACCCCCACAACGTCACAAAATTTACCTCTTTATAATATTTTAGGAATTAACGATAAGTTTACTTGACACAGCATCACGTCTTTTTCCCCGAAAGTAGATATAGGCAGAGGTGTATCACATGTACATTTCATCAGCTATATTTGGTCCCACTATGTAATAGTGAGCGAACCTTTTGCTATTAACTAGGAACATATCCAAATTCCGGGTTCTTCTGGTATTTCTTGCGTCATTACAACCCATAAATTAATGTCCCACTACTGGGCACAGGTCTTCTCCAAACATTTTGGAGGGAATTTAGCCTTTTATATCACGCTGGCCAGACGGGTTGGTATAGGGTTTTGTTTAGAATTTTTCTTTTCTTCCAGTGCTCTTGTCTATATAAGGTTACTCCTTTAGTCACCTTTTACGACATCCACGGGTTGAGATGGGGTACAACTTGAACTCTGGAGACCACTGCTTGTCACACAGACATTTCTAACTAAAATAGTGTTTTTTTTTTTTATAATTGTGTCACTTCTGTTTGCCACTAATGTACTCAGTAATAGAAAAGTAAGCCTTTTCAATAAGAAACAAATGTAAAATATTTTTGAATTGTTGTATGCTATTTGCTGATCGTATATATTCTGGTAGTCCATTGAAAATTTTTGGTGCCATTGCAAATACACTCTTATGGTCTTAAGTTTCTCAATCGGGAGCTTCTGAATTAGCGGAATGTTGCCCAATCTGTATATTGTTAGCTCCATTACATAGTCGTATGTTTCCATTCAGGTCCTCCGGAATCGAGAGCCAGTTAAAATGTGGGTAAACTATCTAATACCGTGCTATTATAGAAAATTTGCAACCATACTTTATAATGTTAATTAAGTTGAAAAATTTTAAGTTAATGTCAACAGAAATTGTCCTTGAGATGTATAAAATAGCATATTATTACGTTTTTTTCCCCTACAGCTGTAGGCAGAGAAACATCATACCCAGATTTCACTAATTATAATCATTGTTTTTTTTTATACGACGACTATGGCAAACAGACGTTCGGTCCGCATGATGGTAAACGGTTACCGTAGCCGTACCGCAGTATGGGCGCCTGCAATACCAGGGGCATCACGAGCGTGTTGCCGACCCTTAAGAAACCTATCATTCCTTTTTTGAAGAACCCTATACTGTAGTCTATTTTTCTATACTTTTATATAACTTTTTATTTTAAGATATTTTTTCTATTTTAATTTACATATTTAAATGAGTAATATTATTTACAAATAAAAACTACCTAAATGTATCATTAAAATAAAAAAATGGGGAAATTACAAATTAAAATACGTCATCATAAAATTCCTCCGCATCGCTGCCATTGTCTGTGGGAAAAGTGCCCAACAGCCTGGCAGCATTGCCACGCTGGATGGCAATGCTTATTCTTTGTGCAAGAAAATAGCCAGCCTGTCGGTCACGGGAAGCGTCGGACAATCGCTTTGAAAGCTCTTTTAAACGTGTATAACTTATTGTGAGAAAGTTTTAAAAACATTGAGGTTTTTAAATAAGGAAAATAAACAATTTTTTCTCCAACATGGACTTCTGGTGAATGATGAATGGTGATACCACAAAAATACAGAATCTATTTTTATCATCATCATAATAATATTTCTAATAAGTAATTTTATCTTTGTGTACTATTGATTAATAATGATGATTTGAACTATCTATTGTGTACTTTTTTTGAAGATAGTGCTAAATATGTAATCATTGGAAGATTTTCTTTTTGTGTAAAAAGTAATTTACTTAAAAAATATCCTGAATAGATGTGCACGTACATTTAGATAAGTATTTATTAATTTTATATTAAATCGTAAAAAGTTTTTCTATAATTATATTATATAAAGTACTTATATCTAATATCTATAAAAGTCGTTTTTATTGGGCCACTGCTCATAATTATCCTATTGGCCGTAGCGTGGTCTTATAGTCTATAACCTTCCTCGATAAATGGGCTACCCAACACTAAAATATTTTTTCAAATCGGAAAATTAGTTCATGAGATCGTAGCGTTTAACCAAACAAACAAACACACTCTACAGTTTACAGCTTTATAATATAATAATATAAAATTATATATACAGGGTGTATACGACGATACGACATTAAATGACAAGGCAGCCAGTGTTGACCCTTATAAACATATTCTAATATAAATTATTTAAACAAAAAAAAAAAAAAGTCGAAAAATTTAAGAATATAAAACTAAACATTATTTTTCTATCATGACGTTTTCGACATGACGACGACAACAGTGCAGAACGGAGTAAGAGATAAGATAATATGAAAGAGTCAGATATATTTAAATGAATTGAATGACGTAATGACAACATACGATCAACGTAAATACCTACAGGTTGTTTAAAACTGTGAACAACTGTGACATAAAGAAAGTACATTTGCGTCTAAACTATTGCAAATTTCTGTTGAATTTTTTTGGTATAGCCTTCTAACATCACATGCTACACGTGGTTTCATTTAATGTCGTACCGTCGTATACACCCTGTATATATATTTAGATAAGTAAAGATTTAATATGTTATGTTAAGGTTCTTTCAAGGATCTGCAAACGACTTCATTCAGCAAGGACTCAACATACTCTCGATGACTTTAATGGATATTTGTTTAACCATAAAGGAAAAACAAGTTTGTTTAAGGTATTTATTTTTAGTGTATATTGAATTTTAAGGCATTCAAAGAAAACAATGTTCTTAAACACTTGTGATGAAGAGTGTACTTGTTCTTTAAATTGTGGTTATTTTTACTAGACAGTCATTTATTTTATTATTTTGAAAAAAGAATGTCAGATGCCAATTGAAAATACTATATACTCGAGATAATTTTTAAAGTAGAAAAAACTATATTGGGCAAGAATATTACATGTCGCATTCACAGTGGAAAACTGTTATAAAATTAGAAATCTTGCTTGGCAATTTTAAACCTTATTGCTGCAGACAGGAGATGGAAATTGCCGGATAGCAGTTTTGTTTTGCAGTGCGATGTGTTAATAGACTACGGTGACTGCCTACCATCTGGTGGGTCTCGTTTGCCACCTCGTAGTATAAAAAAAACTTAAGCAAGTGTTAATCACTAAGCTGACACGAGGAATTCTTATTAAGGCCCTACACCGTTAGCTTTGTAGATAAAGGAGAGGAGACCCGAGCCCAGTAGTGAGACCACAGAACACCTATCTCTGTTCTGTGAGTGAGACATTAATGAGTTGCTGATATATAAGAAAAGACAATCTCAAACCACCAATATTTTAGACTTTTTTTGTCTAAGCAAAGGATTAGCTAGATAGAATGAACTTGAAAACTAAGTGTCCCAATTTTCCCCGAAAGTGACTTGATAGAGTGAAATAGAATGATTTAGATTAAAACCTATAAAAGAAACAAAAAATAATCTAAGGCCAAAAGGCTTACACCAATTAAAACAACAGAGTTTTATTCAAACTTAGAATGGCATTAGTCTCCGTAATAAGGGGAAATGGGTTTTTGCTGATAATTCAAATTAAGAACAAAGACACCAGCCTCAATATCAAGCCTATTGTATTATTTTCGGCCACATATACACAAAGAGTTCTAAACACAATCAAACATTCATATCACGTATGGCTGATAACATTATGTATTCAAGTCCTTATGTGCATGATGTGATAAATGGACGAGCGAGGAATGAGCGGACGTAAAGATGAGATGCTTGTACATTATGTAGTAGGTAGTCTGAACATCGAGGTATATATACATAGAGTCATAGAGGAACAAAAATGCCTTTAACGCGTGTCAAAAAGTATATTGGCCTGGTGTGAGTTTTTACAAGAGGCCAAACGCGTTCGACCGTGATGACGTAAACCACAATTTAAATGAAGTAAGAACGACGTCATCAGCGCTGTGTTGCGAGGGACATACAAACATACAATTTAAAAACACAAAACACACCCAAATTCGAAAAAAAAACTATGAATCACAGCTAAGGCGAACGCAATACGGTGACAATCAATTATAGAGTTACCTACTTCAAATTAGTGATTTTTTTAAGAAAGAAAAAATCCTTAAGTATTTTTAGTATGTATATGTACATACTATAGAATACACTAAACAAAACAGGCCAAAACTAGCTTTTATCCTTGTATATTGTTACAAAACTTATATATTATAGCATTTTGTGTACATCAGCGATAAAAACTACATTTAATATAGAAAATCACTTTATTTTTTATCACAGTTCAGCTAACAAGTAAATTAATACCTTATTTATAGTCACAATTCAAAATATTATATATAATTGTATTTTTGAAAGCAGAAAAGCTGCACATTTGTATATTACCTTCAAATTACAGTTATAGATAATCTAATATTCCATAAAATTTAATGTCGGGTTCTATAAGTATATAGTAAGTGCATAACATAGGGTCTAGAAAAACGGATCTAAAGTTGTTTATTTTAGATACACTTTTTCATAAACTTATATCTTTTTAGCTTTAATATAAAATAACAAGTTTAATCTATAGCAAGTTGCCTAAAAGATCCATCCAATCCGTACAGTTGCTCAAAGTTCTTGGGTTTCCCTGGTCGAAGAGCTTCGTTCGCTTTGAGAGATTCTTGTTCCTTGAACCAGCTTCTGTACTCTGTCAGCTTCTGCAGCCATACTTCTGTGAATTAAATAGAGATATATAGATGTATGTGGATCTCGAGAACGGCTGAAAACATATTTATGAAATTTGACATTCATATAGATGTTAGTCTGGAATAGCACACAGGATACTATTTAATACGTAGGTGGAGTCTCGGATGGAGTCACGGGTGGAAGCAGCACCTAGTATAAAGTATTTGCTTTGTAAAGTGCAGAGCAACTTTTAATTATTAGGTACAATCAAGCGTAATGAGCTAATAAGTAATTTAAAAATTAAGCCTAAACTTCTAATTAATACTTATTCCAAGAAAATATCAATTGATTAGCTAGTAGCTAGCACTAGCGGAGATATAAGTTTCTTGGTAGCTAGTATACATATTGAAAACGATTAATAGAATGTTAGAATTGAGTTTAAGCTCCCTGGATACCACTCAATCGCAATTATTGTTCCCTAAATCATATCAAGCCCCATTTTTCGTTATAACAAATTGAATTTTCGTTTATTAATTGCTATAAAAATAATTTAATGCTCCATCGAATAATTTCGCTTCTGTGTAGGTTTGCGGAAACCAAAATATCAGGCGCTTGCATGCAATCAAAATCGATTAATTAAAATTATAAGGCTGAACAGTTTGTTTGGTTGAACGTTAGGATCTCAGGAACTACTGGTTTGATTTGAAAAATTATTTTGTGTTGGATAGGCCATTTATCGAGGAAGTTTATAGGCTATACAAAATCACGCTATGGCTAATAGGAGTTGAGCAGTGGCCGAATAAAAACGACGGAAGCGAAGCCCCGCGCGACTTCTAGTTTATTATAAACTAGAAATCGACGTATTGGCCGTAGCGTGTTTATATACCCTATGTTACTCAATGATAATATAGTTTTCTAACGGCAAAAGAATTTTTAAAATCGGTCCAGTAGTTCCTGAGATCCTAGCGTTCAACCAAACAAACAAACTTTTCAGCTTCATAATATATTATTAGTATGAAACAGATAAAAAATTTCGATTTTCAAGCGCCTGATACTTTAGTCTACGCAAACTACACAGAAGCGAATTTTTCCGATGGACCATTGGATGGTTTTTAACTTTATTCGTTACATAAAGAAAAAAAAATCCTCTTTATAAAATTAGTATAAAAGTATAGGTATATATAGCTCACTATGAGATTCTTCAATTGAGCAGTTTGTACCACCGTAGTCTACAGGTAAGATGTTCTTAGGAATGTACTCCTGAAGACTGCTGCAATCCTTATGAAAGTGAATCTGGAAGTCAAAATAACATCATTTACCCACTGCTACTCATTGGTACACACTCCAAATAGCTGGACTAATATCCAGCGGAGATGGAGTGACAATCTTCACAGGCAAGCCCTGGATGCCTGACTGTAGTACGTACCTATTTGTATTATGTTATTTTTAAATGTATTATTCAGTAAGTTGTTTGGAGTGCCAAAAAAATTAGTAACTAAAAAATAAAATTCTGACTTTTACAAGAATAAAATTATATTTGCAAAATCGATGTTTGGGGTAAGGGATTGTGTTTTGTTAAAAATATTTCCTTATAGCACAAAAAAATATTCGTAAACAAACACTAACAAAGATATGACGTACTTGTTTCGAAAAAAAATCTCAATTTTATAAACATTAGACAAAAAAGGGATACCGCACAAAAAAAAAGTGTTGGTCTTTTTTTGCATTCGAGGAAGAAAACCTTAGGTGCGGGCAGTTAATTACTGCTTATTATTGATTGCAATAATGATTTTGTAGAAAAACTAATTTTAGACATAATTAATGGATGCACAACGCTCAATATCCCTCGCTACATGAGTTTAATTGAGTGAGGCATAGGTACAACAGAACTTACTGACCTGTTGGTCTAGTGGTCAGTGACCCTGACTGCTAAGCCGGTGGTCGTGGGTTCGATCCCCACCCAGGACAAATCTTTGTGTGATGAGCATAAAGGTTTGTTCTGTGCCTGGGTGTAATTTATCTATAATATGTATATATTTACAAAAAAAAAATGTATTTAAGTAGTATATCAGTTGTTTAGTACCCATAACACAAGCAAATATAATTGCTTACTTTGGGACTATAGTATAGTTAAAATCTCGCTGCAGACTCGGTCATAAATCATTCGAGTGTTTCGCTCTCTTTCCCACTCACGGGCCTTATGGGCAGGCCACGCCCACACGTAGTCCTGTGCATTACTGCAGTCGATGAGTGATATCGATAGTTTTATATATTTATAAATGGGTGTTAGAAATAAATACACATTTTTTTATTTTGTTACCAAATTTACTACAAAGCATATTAAATATATAAACAAAAGAACGTATATATAAAACTAAAAATAGAAAATTTAAATTCTTCGTCTGAGTCATCGTCATCATCATCCACATGAATGATGAACTCTTCACATAAATGTGCTTTTCTTAAGATTCATCTTGCAGCAATTCTGCATGTTCCACACATTTTTGCCAATTTTCAATGGAGACATTGGAAACTTATCGATAATGGCCTTGCGCGCGCGCAACTAGCGCACATCCCTACTCCGATTATGATTTATGACCAAGTCTGCAGCGAGATTTTAACTATACTATAGATGGCGTTGTGTGAATGTGGTAGAATATTATTATATTAAGAACTGATGCCAAATTATAACAACACATTGTACCCATCCCACTGCTGGGCATAGGTCTTCTCTTCTCTATCTAGAGAGCTTAGAGGTGTAAGGGGTAAGGCCACAATTCACACACGCTGGCGCTGCAGATGGTGGAACAGATCTTAAGGGTTGCTTATAGGGTAGATATTATGTGGAATTTGCTCAATTAGCAAATATACTAAAGTGATTAGTAGGTATAGGTCGCGTGAAACTTCTAGTTCTCTCTGAAGTTGGACCCCACTGCGGTATAACATAGTAAATAGGGTGTGTGAGGTGTGTGGCTTCGTGTTCGGAAACGCTCGGGTCGCCTTCGCGCGTTACGAACGGACCCGAACACATCCCAACGTACTTCATTGGGGTGCAACTTCAGAGAGAACTAGAAGATTGACGAAACTAACTGCCATACTCAGAATGTAGTAAAAACGTGTAATTTAATACTTAAGTCTATACACCTAAAGACGATTATTCAATAAAACAATTGCGTTAATGACAGATTACTGCTAATTGACGTCTCTGAGAGCGGGAGTTATATAATATATAAAATTCCAGAAGTAATAATCAATATTAGTACTGTGGTTGGAATTGAACTCGGACCTTATATTTTGCATGTCTGTTACTTTTACATTCGGCTAGTACCGCTTGATACAGATAACATAACATAGCATCACGCCTTTTTCCCCGAAGGGGTAGGCAGAGGTGTTTCACACCCACATTTCGCCAGCTATGTTTTTGGTCCCATGAAATAGGGGGCGAGCCTATTGTCATCAACCGGGAACATTTGTTTACCAAACTCCGGGAAAATCTCAATACTGGAATTTCATGATAGAAAAATCCAATACAATTTTCACCCGACTCGGGAATCGAACCCGAGCCTTCTTGCACAGCAGTCTTATACACCTTCCGCTGCGCCACCGAGGCAGTTTACAGATTTTATACAGATGATGATAAATACCTAATAGAGAAGAACTTCAACTTACTCTTTGTCGAATCTTATCGTTTAAGAATGGCTTGAGGATGTTGTATGCAGTATATACTAATGGTGTTACATTAATCAGGTGGACTTGTGCTAGTCTCAGTGGTATTCCTTCCTGGAAGTGAAGAAAAATTAACATTAGTTTCAGAAATTGCTGGTGGTCGCAGTGTAAGATTGTTTACATATACACGAACACGTTTTAAAACAGCTAGTTTTTTAAAAACATTCTATTACATATCTATACCTATTATTATTAACAACGCGCTATATATATATCTTTATAGATATAAAATGGTTAAAAGCGCTGATATTAGGAACTGCTGATACTGGTGCGATGATAAAAAAAATATTTTAGTATTGAATAGCCCATTTATCGAGGAAAGCTGTAGGCTAAAATATAACATCACGCTACACCCAATAGGAGCTGAGCAGGGGACAAATGAACAATGATGAAAGCGGACTTCTAGTATAATATTATAAAGCTTTAGAGTACGTTTATCTATTTGTTTGAACCAGCTAATCTTAGGAACTACTATACCGAATTAAAAAACGATTTAGTGTTGGATAGCCCATTTTCTGAAGAAGGATATAGGTTATATAACATCACGCTATGACCAATAGGAGCTGAGTAGTAAATAAAGATCCACGGGAGTGAAGACCCAGGCAAGAGCTATTAAAAGTATTTTATATATAATATACTAGAAGTCGCGCGGAGCTGCTCCTATTGGCTGTAGCGTAATGTTATAGAGCCTATAACCTTCCTCAATAAATAGGCTATCCAACACTAAAAGAATTTTTCAAATCGGACCAGTAGTTCCTGAGTTTAGCGCGTTCAAACAAACAAACTCTTCAGCTTTATAATAAATGTGGTAATGTAGATATTAAAACATTATACAACGATGCAGAAAATAATGAGTACAATCTTCTATGACGCTCGACTTTATGAAGTATTTAACAAACAAGGTTAGTATTTATTTAATAACTAACTAACTATGATAATTATACTTGATCTAGTTGTAATTATTCTGTTGTAGTTATTTCATTCTTAAACAAAGATGTAGTTCTACAACTTCTAAGTTTCATGTCGTGACGTAGCATGGATTTTGTTTCATAACTTTAATGATGTAGATATCTGATGATTTTTTTACGTACATATATTCCAGTTTTTTTGATAATTTATTAGAAAACGCTCGCCATCGGCAGGGAGTTCATCCCCACACCTTAGAACCGAAATGGTCTCGTACCGCACGGTTCCTGAGGAATTTCCTCCCAAGAACCATCAGGTTGTGGAATGAACTCCCTAACGAGGTTTTCCCAAGGGACTACAGTATGGGGTTCTTCAAAAAAGGAGTGAATAGGTTTCTTAAGGGTCGGCAACGTGCTCGTGGTGCCCGTGGTGTTGCAGGCGCCCATAGGCTACGGTAACCGCTTACCATCAAGCGGACCGTACATCTGTTTGCGACCGCCGTGGTATAAAAAAAAAGAAAAGATTATTTACAACTAATGGACCAAGATTCCAGAGCTCCCAGACGTTACTCATGTTCTGAGAAACCAAATGTAGACGAGGAGATAGTGTTAATATGTACCATGAACGTCCGCATACTCGCTAACCTTTATTCGGTACTAAAGGTACGTAAAATTGTTACGAGGAATCCAAAGGAAATAAATGGTTACAGGGAATCCTAGTGTGGAGACCAGTGATTCATTTGATTATTATTATGTAAATTTTTTCTGAACAATAAAGATTATTATTAAGAAGTCACAAAAGTTAATTTACATTATGAATGATTTCATGGAAATTAAATTATTACTTACATTTTTTTTATTAAAAAAAAAATTATCATATTAATTAGAAAAAGGTCTAAACATCTCCAAAAAATAAAAATAACCGCAAAGACTGAGACAAGAACCTTCTCCTTCTCCTTATCCGTCTTCCTACCTAACTTTTCCATGCCGCATCGCTTTTAATCTTTTTCCAGTAAGATATATACTATGTACGTATTCTACAAAATCCATAACTACCTACTATATGTATACATGCACTTACTTTTTCATATCTCTTCATCACCCAACGTTAGACTGGTATATAATGCCTTAGGCATTAAGTCCGCCTATACATTGTTATTGTTTATGAAGTTTAAATAAATAAATAAAATAAATTAAGGCATATTTTCACCATTGCCTAAAATCGGTGTTTTCACAAAATCCGTGAACATTTCGCAAAATCAAATTATTACGGCACATAGGTATATACATTTTCGAGATAGGCTACTTGACACCACGTTTGGAAACGTGACGATGATGACTTATGATGAGTTACACAATTTGAACACATAGTGTGTTACGTACCTATTTGTAAATTGTGTTTATATATTTTGTCAATAGTATTTAGTGTAACTGAGTATAACTTGGTAAAATATACCTATTAATATAGCATATCTTTCCAGATTTTTGATTCGTGTAGTGACGGGTTAAGAATACATAATGTCACTACCCATCAACCTGTGGGTGTCGTAAAAGGCGACAGGGAGTTAACCTTATGCAGACAAGAGCACTACGAGAAAAGGAAAATTCGAAACAATCCCTATACCAACCCGTCTGGCAAGAATGGTATAGTAGACTAAATTCTCTCCTCATTGTACTTTGCAGGAGACCCATGCCCAGCAGTGGGACGTTTATGTTTTTAAATGATGATGATGGTCATATCTTTCCTTGGATGACGTAATAGACATATTGGTCGCTCGAAATATTTTATGAAAAATATATCTTAACATGCAATGCTTTAATATTTATATATTATATTATAGCTACGTATGCCGAGTTTAATGGTAAGCAAAAAAATCGAATCTCTTATTGTACTTACTTGAACACAAATGAAGAATTTCTTAATAATAGAAAGTGGTAGGTTTCCTAGATGGTGGGGCTGGACCACCGAAGCGTCTAAAATATATATTTCACCGGTTGATTCTTCGGTTTGTTCACGCAGTTTAACGTCGCATACCATAAAAATAATCTTGAAAACATCTTTTAGACAATCAGTTCCAATTTTCTTATCGATACCTAAAATTTAGAGTGAGTACCAATTAGTGATTATTTCAAAATCAAACTTTTCAAAGTTTCAGCGGAAATTTTTTAAATTAAGAATAGGTTCCCTAGTGAACGTTTTTTTCTTCTAAAAATAGAAGAGGTTGGATAACGACTGGAAAAAAAAATCGGAACATTTTAAATAATAATGTTTAATAACCCTTCAGCTGTGGACAACGCTCTTGGAGCGCGATGTCAATATGCGCGGATCTGTGTGTCACAATCTAGGAGACTGTTTTACTAGCGTTGTTTCTTTTACTCGTCGCGCGTGATTAACTATTTCTTTCCTGCTTTAACTCGCACAAAGTGTAAAGGAAAGAACAGAGATCGAATATAGATGCGCATTAAATGTTACAAATACACCTGCAACGAATAATGGAATGTTGAAATGTCATGTCTCAGTTTCGTTTTCGCGCTGTTGTGGTGTATTTTGTTGAGTGTGTTTTTAGGTTGTGTAATAATAGAAATCATATAAAAACCATTTTATATTATGAATGGGTAAGTAAAGATATAGTTTTAATTCATCGATTGTGTATTTGATAAACAATTTCAAACAAAATCAGTAATTCTTGAGACATTGCGCGCCATTCCGGCGTCATACCGATACATTTTTACTTGTTTACGTATAATAAATTCACTAATAATTACAAATTGTGGCTATTACGTATATTGTTATATATCTTTTTATCAGAAATAAGCATTAATTTATAAATATATCTCACGGATTTTGCGTGGAATTGAAATAAAAAGATACCTAACCCAAAGCGTCTCTAGGAACTCGATCCACAGACGGAGCATTTTGACATTTTGTGAATTTGGCTCCGATGATCAATAGGTATGGATAAGGTTTCCGTGGATTTTTGGTGATGGTTTTTAAAACATTTTTGTTAATTTGAATTTGACATAAGGTTGCGAACCTCCTCCTTTTCATATAGGTATAGTAATAGTATTGTGTTACTACTGTTAGTAATAATATGCCTAGCCCATCAGTAAATATTTTTCCAGCATGTAATAGTATAATTTTTATTATAGAATCAATTTTACTATAGGATTCATTAACTTGTAATTATTTTGGCGATTTAAAAGAGTGGCCGTGAGTTTCTTGCCAAATTCTTCTTTAAATGTAAATTTAACGATTCTAAATAATTTCATAGAATAAAGAATTTGTGACTTGGTCATATCCATACTATGATAGCCTGTACTTTATTCCTCGTCTGTGGATCGATCTCTAGGAGATCGGTTTTGTTACGAAATTGTTAACTTTTGTTGTTGATTTCTGAAATATATTTCTATTGCAGCATGCCTTTATATTTAATTTATCGATTAGAAATATCCTTTAATTTTAGAATAATACTTTACATCAATAATATTCGCATTAGATTTTGCCCCGCGATTCAAAGTTTCAGAGGACATTTTTGGCGCTTATTTTCAAGTACTCGGTTTATTGTTCAGTTTTTAATAAACTAAATACTTTCAACGGCTAAAACTTTGTTTGTGCTAAGTACGTGGATCATACTTAAGTATGCGTTAAAATTCTAAGCCACTTGACCTACAGTGTTCTCAGAATTGATGTATAAAGTAACCCTATTTTTTGTTCGGGCGTTCGGGTCGCCATAATGAGGCATGTTTTTGTTAAGCTTCTGGGGTGAAAAAATGTTTGGAGAGGTATATTTTTTTTTATTTAGTTTAATAAACAAAATGTATATTAATATAAATAAAATAAAAACTTTTTGTATTATTGACTATTTTTTTATTTATAACGATTTTTTTACAAAAAACTGGAAAAGTATCGCTCATCCTGATTTGAAATTAAAATTAATAATACAATACAAAACAAGTCTGGACTAATCAATACTCAAATGAAAGCTTATTTCATAACGATACCTACAACATAAGTTGTTTATATAGGCCCCATATAAAACTTTAGAGAAATCTTCATTTTAATCAAGCACGCCGATTACGCGCGATTTCACCTGGATATAGCGACACAGATGCGCCAATTCTGTCAAAATGGCCGCCACAGATGAAGGGATAATAAATACCTATATCGATTTTTATAAAAATGCAGACACTGCTCATACTATTAGTATTTAGTATAATACCAGTTTCGTTTTCATCTTCTTTCTTTTTAGAAGACATCGCCCGCACTATGAAAGTAGCAAGGAAACGAATATCTACATGAATCACTCAAATACCTATTTGTCTAGTATGGAAAAACCCACGACACTCGACAAGACGTACCATCTTAACCATAACGCCAGACGGACAGTCAGTTTGTGTTATTGATATGAATTAATTATTGTGTCTTACCTCTGACAATAGTGAGTGATTTCCCGTCTGGTGTTGAGCCAGGCATAGTTGGATGTTGTCTGCAATAATTAAATTAAATTACATTCTATGTATGGAAAAATTATGTAATTCTTTTATACCATGATGGTAAAAAACAGACGTAAGGACCGCCTAATCGTGAGAGGTTAGCGCAGCCTGTGGGCGCCTGCAACACCAGGGGCATCACGAGCGCGTTGCCGACCCTTAAGAGAAACCTATTCACTCCTTTGAAGAACCCCATACTGTAGTCCCTTGGGAAAACCTCGTTAGGAAGTTCATTATTGGATTCTATGTCATTTTACGTTTTATTTAAATTAAAACCATAAGTTAGGTAGTAGGTAGCATAAGGAGACCAAGATACATAGCTTAGTATGCAATCCAGAAAATTATATAAAAATAACCGGAATCGTTGAAAACTCAGCTAGTGTCACGATACAAATTGCTCGAATTTTTGCATTTTTAGCATTATTTGGCAAGTATTATTAAAAACGATACAAGAAAAAAACAAATGCATGTAAAAATAGACCTTACGTCATCATCATAGTGTCCATCAACTCCAGTCTCGTGATGTCCCTGTCAGAGAAGAATTCTGGAAAAGCTGCTCTCACTGTGAAGTACATGTCTAACTTTCTCTTAGTCCTCTCTAAAGAGAACTTGCAGCATTGCAGAAATGACTGTAGAGACACATCATCTGAGGAGAAATGAAAGGTTTTAAAAAGCTTAACTTTTGTAGAATCGAAGTGCACCAGGTGTAATTCCCGTTTAAACTGAGTCGTCCGCCTGGGGACGTACCGCCCCCTATAAAACATAGTGTAATGTCTAGTTAGAGCAATGTATTATCGACAATAAAATTGCCTTACCACCCTATGTAAATGTCTTCTGCATTTTACAAAACAATACTGTGTATTTTTGCTTGCCAGAGACATAAGTACAGTGACAGTTGTGAATTTGATTGAAATTTTAGCAATTACTGGTCGACTATACAGTTCGTATGTAGAATCGACACGATTTTTTACGAAGATCCAGCAGTTTTTCAGGCAATAAATAATCTAAATAAATAATAATCAAATAATTATAGCTTATAGTATAAACTATTTTTAACAAAAAAATATTACAACGACTTCAAAACAATACTACTTAAAAAGCGAAAAATAAACTGAATTAGATATTTAATTCCAAGAAAAAAAATACCTATCTACCTGTTTAAAGTATAATACCCTATTACTAATCTGTTTGAAGCCGGTGATCAGACTTGAATAACTTTAAAAAATATATGAAAAACGTAACATGTGCCTATAAAATTTGAGGGATGCCTTCGATTTCCCTGAGATTCCATCATCAGAACTTGACGTGATGAATAGGGGACCAATTCGGAAGTATACCCTTTCAAACAAAAAAGGTTTTTTTAATTCGGCTCAGGCATCTCCGAGAAATCGTTGAACATACATAAAAAAAAAATACAGTCGAACATATAACCTCCTCCTTTTTTGAAGTCGTTTAAAAATATAGGTAAAAATCATACCCCATTCATCAGGTAGATGCGGTTGTTTCTTCATCCAATCTTTAATAGCAGCAAGATCCTCACTTCTACTAAACTCTTCAGTTAGCTTCATTGTAGCCTCGTATCTGATAAAGGAAAAAAAAAATATAATAATAGTATGTATATTAAATTTTAACGAGATGTTTCGTATAAATAACTTAATAAATGCAGTTCCAAAATTAACATGCAGTAATTGCATGGGAAAAATAGCAAAAATCGCACCGAGACGCTCGAGAATGAAATTGCCACAAACGGTCACCAATCATGGACTGACCTTGCCAAACGTTGCTTAACCTCGATGATTGTAACGAACTCTTACAGTGCTACAATGCAGAACTTAAATCTGGCGTTAATTTCGGGGTTTATATAGCATATATAAATGAAGGGTTAAGTTGTGATTACCACACTTATATATTATCCCGTAATATTACTTAGTAACACTAGTTTTTTATTATACAAAAGTTTACCTAAACGTCTCAAACAGAATAGAGTCATACAAACTATAAACTCATTCGATAAAGAACGCCATCCTTTATAGCTCAAGATATGCAGAGGGCGGAAGACACAGCGAACTAAAACCACAATTAAAAATAACTTTAAGCCTCTCGTTACCACATCATTAACATATTTATCATGAATTCGATACAGAAATATTAGTGTATCAATATTTGTCTAATAATTAAATAAGTCATATGTGTTAGATTATAACAAAAACAGGTTAACGAACTACTTACTCGTATGTTTGGAAATTTCATTGACGTAAATAAAAAACCTCAAAATTTGTTAGGAACGGAAAAATAAGGGATTCTTGGAATAATATAAGGGTTTTTTTTGTGCAAAAAAATCTTGTAAATAAAACACTTTAGTAAAAATGGTTTTGTTTGTTTGAAGATGTTAAGATTTAAAATATTGACAAACATGACATAACATAGCATCACGCCTTTTTCCCCGAAGGCAGAGGTGTTTCTCACCCACATTTCGCCAGGTATGTTTGGTCCCATGAAATAGGGGGCGAGCCTATTGTCATCAACCGGGAACATTTGTTTACCAAACTCCGGGAAAATCTTAATACTGGAATTACATGATAGAAAAATCCAATACCATTTTCACCCGACCCGAAAATATTGACATTGTGCATTATGCTCAATTTTATTTATAAGATCTTTATCTACCCGTATTTTTGGAAAATAAATTATTTATTTTATTCGTAAATTTTTTTTTTATTTTTTTTTATTTATTCAATAATATAAACACAAAATACAATACTTCACTTTAACATAGCATTACGGAAAACCACAGAGGTTTGTAATAATTGCTATAAATGCAGTCTACATCAACAAATATTATAATAGTTAAGTTTACATATCACAACAACATACACATACAATATGACATAAATTACTCAATATATTAAATTAATACTAACCCATTTGTATGGGGGGGTGGGTGTCCTAAAAGCGACTAAGGGAGACAAGACCTTTAGCGTTCTGAGATAAGGAAAATTCGAAACAAACCCCAACCCATTTGGCCAGCGTGGTATAGTATAAATTCCCTTCACAATATTTGGAGGATGGATACCCGTGTCTAGCAGTGGGACCTTTTTGGGTTGAAATGATGATGAGGATGAAAGATGGATAAAAAAAATGGCCAATTTAGTTGGAAAAGATGTGCGGGCTAGCAACCTAACCCATCTTAGTTGGCCAACTTACAACTGTGTGTCTACATCACCAACCCATTAAGTCCCACTGCTGGGCTCGGGTCTCCTCTCTTCTAACTAGAGAGCTGAGAGGGTTTAGGCCATAATCCACTCACGCTGGCCATGTCTGATCCACCAACCCGCACTAGGGGTTGGTGGATCAGACATACTCATAGAATTTCTTCTAGGGTATGTGGGTTTCCTCACGATGTTTTCTTTCACCGTTAGCAGATAGTAAGTCACTTGACTAGTACATATAAATTCCACAAAGTGGAATCCACATTGGTACTGCCGGTCGGGATCAAACTCGGACCGCGTGATTTGCACGCCCGCCGGTCCCTTGTCCATTCAGCCACCATGGCATCGTACTGTGTGTCTACAGGCGCTCAAATAGATACGGCAACCCAGTAACCTCATTTTAAAAGTTAATGACAAATGCAATAAAAACGATTAACACTAACATAATAATAAACTAGCCCCGAGCCTCTTAGGTAGGTGATAAATTCTAACTTAGCTCGTGTACTTCCTAAAATATCTTTTGTGCAATCTTATTCCGAAATTTACGAACACAACAAAAAATAAATTTATTTATTTAGGCTTAAATTATGTGTGATATACAAATCGACCGAACCTTCTCACAACAACTTATTTATACATACAGAGTGTATACGACGATACGACATTAAATGATAAGGCAATCAGTGTTAACCCTTATAAACATATTCTAATAAAAATCATTAGAAAAAAAGAAAAACTATACATTATTTTTCTATCATGAAGTTTTCGACATGACGACGACAAAAGTGCGGAACAGAGTAAGATATAAGATAACATGAAAGAGTCACAGATATTTAAATGACGTAATGACAACATATGATCAACGTAAATACCTACATGTTGTTTAAAACTGTGAAATAAAGAAAGTATATTTGCGTCTAAACTATTGCAAATTTCTATTTAATTTTTTTGGTAAAGCTACACGTGGTTTCATTTAATGTCGTATCGTCGTATACACGCTGTATAGTGTGGATATTTGTAAGAATTAGTACGTCTTTTAAAAGAAAACAAACCAACCAAGATCCGATACGTCATTGACGAAATAGCGTTAGAACATGGGCACCGAGTTATACGGTTACCGCCTTACCATTGAGAATATAACGTAATTGAGTTGGTGTGGGCTCAAATTAAGGGATATGCTGCAAAACACAATAGAGAACCCCCCATTTACCACTATCGAGATGTGAAAATAGATAATATTTTAGATAACGAACTTATAATATTAATGTAGGTAATGATAGCTTAAATTATTTAGCAAATAGATAGACTACGTTTTTGATAAGTTAAGTATTTAAGATACTTGTCATCCCGATAATGTGCTTAATTCTAATATGCAAAAGTTATACAAAAAATATAAAGAGTAAAAGGCCACAAATATGAAACAAATTAAACCAATACGCTTTATTCTCCGAAAGGGTAGGTAGAGTTCCATCACACTTATGTTTATTATTGTGGAAAAGTTTTATGTAATATTTTATATTACCTGTGATTATTTTATTTCATTTTATTAACCTTGTATAAAGAGGCAACAAAAATGTACAAATTGAAAGACCAGGTCCAAAAATGATCACTTCAAGGAACTTTAAATCGTAAAATAACTTAAGCACTAACTTACCTCCTACTCCTTACTATAAACAGAAGAAGCTTCCGCTAAATTTTCGGCACTTCTTATTTAAAACTAATAAAAATATTGACCACTCACATTTAAATTATCAAATTAAAAAGCAATATTAATATTTCTATATTTGTGAAACGTGCTTCATCAACTGCAGCACAAATTAAAATGAGGACAATTCTTAATGTATCGGATATTATATGCGTTTATCCATTATTATTGAAAAATGTTGTATGTATTGAAATGACATTGAGAAATAATATCCATAAATGATTTCTAAGAGATTTACGTGATATGCCCATTTGTGACTCGTAATGCTCTCTTCCTGGATATAAGCGAGTCATTCACTACACTACGCAGTTAAGATATCTGTTCATCAGCATCCCATTAATGTCCCACTGCTGGGCTCGGGTCTCCTCTCCTCTATCTAGAGAGCTGAGAGGGTTTTTAGGCCATAATCCACACACACCGGCCTAATGCGAGTTGGTGGATTAGACATACACTTGGAATTTTTCCTAGGGTATGTGGGTTTCCTCACGATGTTTTCCTTCACCGTTAGCAGATGGTAAATCATATGAATAGTACATATAAATTACACAAAGTGAAATACACATTGGTACTGCCGGCTGGATTCGAACTCGGACCGCGTGTTTCCCTTATACATTCGGCCACCATCGCTTCTATATCTGTTACCATACGTTTTTTTAAGAGGGGAATGTGTTTACGCATGCCGCCCCGTGTGGGGACATGGGACGGTTATGTGGGACTTGCCGGCCGAGGCCAGAATACCCACTAAACCCCTTTGTGCACCGACTCTGCGCCGTAACGGGTGGGCCGCTGGAACTTGATATAACATCAGCGGCCCACCCAGGTCTGTTACCATACCTAATTACCTAAGCTAAGCTGTCTAGATGGGGTGTCACTAAACACTGTGTGACTAAAAATACACGACCTACAACACAGCTTTTCAGAGGAATTTCCCCAAGAACTATCAGGTTGTGGAATGAACTCCCTAACGAGGTTTTCCCAAGGGACAAAAGTATGGGGTTCTTCAAAAACGGAGTGAATAGGTTTCTTAAGAGTCTGCAACGCGCTCGTGGTTCCCCTGATGTTGCAGGCGCCCATAGGCTACGGTAACCGCTTACCACCAGGCGGACCGCATGTCTGTTTGCCACCGTCGTGGTATAAAAAATCTTATTTCCTAGCACAAGGGTGTTTCTCTGTCGTGGTGATGTCCTCTCACAACTTAAGATATGTATTTGTAGTTGTATTGTAAGGTATTTTTTTGAAAAATAAAGGTATCTTGTTGTTATACCGTATTCTAGGTCTATGGTTACAGTACAGAATATGCAATCATCGAAACAGATGGCGCGAATATTATCTGCGTATACAATTGGTTTTTTTTGTCTTTTTATTACCTAAAGTGGCTGAAGAGTCAGTGGCCCATCTGATGGTATGTTACGGGCATAGCCAAGCCGCTGCCTACCTAGAGGGGGTAGCTTTCTTTAAACCTCGTTTGAAGAAGGACATGTCATAGAATTCAGGAAACACAGCAGCAGATATCGGCATAACATCTGCCGATATATCTGTATACGTAGATAATTATCGTATTTACGTAGTTTGTGACTGGTTATAGATTGACTTGTAAAAGTGCATACTGTAATTACTGCAGAGACGTACAAACCTACGTATGCGACTTGGTGTAGTAGTTTTTATGATGCATGTAGCTGGTATTCGTTTATAATATTATTTTATTCATTTTTAGTTCAGAGTGTATTAAATTAGCTTAATTCATTTATTTCTTTTTAACTTTTGCCATTACCAGCGGGAGTTTTAGCAAATACTTACTGACAGCCATTTTAATACCTTTTTCGCACGTCTGTTTCTTTTTTTTAATTAAAAAGGCTCAAAATAAAAACATTTTACTAAGTAAAAAAGTGTTTATTATTTTATCACAGTCATAATTTTAAATTTAAATCAAACATATATTAAAAAGTGCATTCTTATTTTAAAAATCATACTTTCTTTTGAGCTTCGTATAAGGATTAATGCTTTGCAACTATAATCTAAATAGTCCTGAGAGAGTAAAGTGAAATAATTTATTTTATAAAACAACACAAAGGGTTAAATCATCCTAGAATATATACGATTAGTGCATATCTTAGATCTACATCTAAGATATTCATCTAAGATTAGTGAATATCTTAGAAGTGGATCTAAGATATTTACTAATAAGGGTGTGTATATTCTAGATAATATGAAAAATCCAGCTCGACCAAACAAGATACGAAGAGTTAGGAGATTAGGCCTAGACATTTTCACCTTTCTACTTTTAATAGCTGCTAAAAGATGATATGTATCTTAACAAATGATGTAATTCCAATCCGATCATATCTACAATCCCAAACTATATACACTAGATAATTAAAAAGCCTGTTCAAAATCTCAACATTCGACTTATTCGATTTTGATCTCTCAGTCAAATGTTTGAATATTATAGAGAGTAGAGAGTATACTACCTATTTAAATTTTCAAACATTTGACAGTGTTATCGAAATCGACCAAGTTGAATCTCGAAATTTTGAATAGTTCTTTAGATGGACAACGACGTACCCATGCAAATGTCAAGCAAGACACTCAAAAAGCCTAACATTTCTTTAGCCTTAAAACCCGCAACATATTTAGGAGTACCTGAGCTATTATTATCATTTGTTGACTTCGACTCTTAAAATCAGTTTACATTAATATACAAAGACACCTTTTACACTAATACCTTAATTTGGCAAAACTTCATCCATAAAAGGCTCCATACATTCAGGAAACACTTCTGATAGCAAGGACGTATTTCGTAGACTTATAGCTATACAATTGTTTCTTAATTTACAAGGTAGCAATGGTTGGTAATATTAAATAATTCATAAGAAACGGTCTCTTCAAATTATTGTCTGAACTTCACTAAACTAGAGACGAGAAGAGATGATGAAGGATGTGGTCTCCAATATCTGTCTTCTTCCTATTATTATAAGGTTCAAAATTGCTCAGGTTTTTCTTATTTTAATTTTTCGCTGCTTTAATTCTTTTTCACTGCTGCTATGTTACTCTGTAAACATCATTATCATCTTTTATAGTCTTCTTCAGAAAACCTATATTCTTTATCACTGCCGTGAAAATTTGTCTTATAGTTTTCTTATGCATAACGTATTTCTAAAGTATTTTCTATTTAGTCTATAGAGAGCTGTCTAAAACATCCATCTATTCCGAAGAGTTCGCCATAGTTTGTAGGTTTTCCTGGTCGAAGAGCCTCATTTGCTTTGAGAGATTCTTGTTCCTTAAAATAATCTCTGTATTCTTTTAACTTCTCTATCCATGCATCTGTGAAAAGTTCTAAAATGTTTATTTTGTTTATTTTTATGCTCCGCTTTTGAGCATGAAACTTTAAATATGACATTGTTTCTTATATTCAAAATATTTATCCTAAATTATATTATGTTTTATATTTATATTTTTTCCTAGTCATTATTTAAGTATTATTTTGGTTTTATATTGGACTACATTGACTACTTCACCCAGCAATGCCATCATCGATCAGTTAAAATGAGATATATGTAGATTAAAGTCAATTAGTAGTTAAAGTTAATTTATACTTAGACAGAATATTATCTTAGACAAAATTCAGATCTTTCATCTTATATTAAATAGTTACTTAAACGCAATCACTACGAAGTCATTGCAAAATTGCCATGGTTTTTTTATAACATAACATAGCATCACGCCTTTTTCCCCGAAGGGGTAGGTAGAGGTGTACCACACCCACATTTCGCCAGTTATGTTTGGTCCCATGAGATGGCGAGCCTATTGTCATCAACCGGAAACATTTGTTTAACTGCCTCGGTGGCACAGCGAGAAGTGTATACGACTGCTGTGCAAGAGGTCCCGGGTTCGATTCCCTGGTCAGGTAAAAATGGGTAAAAATGATTTTTAAATAGTAACATAAAATTTATATTAATAACGTTAAACTAATAACTACTTCTCCATAACAACTCTACATATTCACTTAATTGCAAAAGCCAATTAAAACTTTTGCTGCTTCTAAATATCTAGGCGTTTTTAAATAAACAAATTTCATAAAATAATTTAACAAGAAAGGAGGAACCAGTTTTAGATAAAATATAAACATATAGTATAAACTTACTGTTAATTTCTTCAAGAGAGTATCCCGTACCGCCATATTCTCCAGGGAGTAATTCATCAGGTATGTATTTATGAAGAGTAGTATAGTCCTTATGGAAGTAAATCTGCAAACATAAGCCAAAACACTTTTAAATTGGAATAATTATTGAAAACATGAACGCATTTTTAATTGAATACGATTAAAAAATCATTATCTCTGCAAACGGTAAAAAAACCCAATCTTGTAAATTTGGTACATGAAAAATTACTTAAAAATACTAATACAATATTAATTTGCAGCTATAATAATTTTGGTGCATCGTGTATATATTATAAATGCAATAGCATGTTTCTTTTAGGACAAACATGGCAAATATTATAATAAACCGTACCGAACCCTCTGCATGCGATTTCAAGTCGCATTTGGAAGCTCAACAGTTAAATATTACTCACTTGACAAGAATAATTATAATTAAATAGTCTTGAATGGAAACAGCACACAATCTTTTTAATCGGAGAGTAGAGTAGATATATTTCGATATTCGACATAGTCTGTATCAAAGGTTTGAAAATGACAGCAATTTTAAAAATATGGTCACGAGTCGAATGTCGAGATTCATCTTTCAAATTCGAGATCATTCTATTCATTTTGTTTAAAATAGTTCTTTTGCATCCGTTTTTAGTCTCTGCCTAAAAAATGTATTTACTTAGGATATGGGTGTATACAAAAAATTAAAAAAAATACTTACTCGCTTTCTTATCTTCTCTTTTAATAAATGTTTGACGAGATTGTAAAATGTATCAATAAGTGGTGATACGTTTATTATGTGCACCTGTTTTACTTTCACTGGATACGCTTCCTGTAATTAAACGAATTGATATAATCATGATAGAAAAACCCAATACCATTTTCACCCGACCCGGGAATCAAACCCGGGACCTCTTGCACAGCAGTCGTATACACTTCCCGCTGCGCCACCGAGGCAGTCCAAAGATGTGGGACTTTTTCTGCAGCAATCGTACACGTCCGTGGCAAAAGTCAAAGCTTGTGTGGTCTGTTATTGCAGTCGGTAACTGCAACGGTACCTTAACGGTAGCTGACTATCATTAGAAGGGGCCTTTTTACCATTATCCTGGTTAAAAGAATGAAGAAAAACATACCTGTATACAAATTGAAAACTTTTTGAGTTCTGGTAGCGACAGTTTTGCAAGATGGCTGGCTGAGGCAATAGAAGCGTCTAGAACAAATATGTCACCAGCTACTCCGCCCCATCTCCCTTCTTCTCGAATTCTGACGTCACCGATCATCATAGCAAGCTTGAAACCGTCATTTAGATAATCGGGGTTTAATTCCTTGGTGAGTGCTGAAATGACCACAAGTTTTCTCAAATTTCTAAAATCTATCTACCGCCACGGCTTCACCCGTGTATGTCAATAAGACTACCTCTAAGGGATAATAATATATGTTGGATAGTCTAACTGCAGCACTCAGAGACGTCAATTAGCAGTGATCTGTCATTAACATTTTTTCATTGAATAATCGTCTCTAGGCGTATCGACTTAAGTATTACACGTTTTTACAAAATGTAACGTCTATGAATACGGCAGTTAATGGATTAAGGGAATAAATGCCTTTTATTGAGAGAGGAAATGCATTTTAGGCATGTCACCTCTTTTGAGGAAACCGGATGGTTAGGTGGGGCGTGCCTTCTGCCATTTTCGGGTTAGTTTACCCACTAAAACACCTCTATGTATCAACTCTTCTCGTCCTTTCGGCTTTGCTGTAGTAGGGTAAAAATTATCCAGTCTTTTTTTACTTTCTGTGGTTATTAACTTCCACCAAACTCAATACAATGGAAGATTTCTTTGTTAGAGGTGTGCATTATAATTATTGTCTATCATCATTTCAGCCTAGTGCAGTCCACTGCTGGACGTAGGCCTCTCCTAACACGCACCATAACACTCTGTCTTCCGCCCTCCGCATCCAGTCAGACCCAGCGACCTTTTTTGGGTCGTCGGACCATCTAGTTGGAGGGCGTCCTACTCTACGCTTGCCGAGTCGCGGTCTCCACTCTAGGACACGCTTGCTCCAACATTATTGTCTATATTGAAATTATATTGATTGCTGAAATAGGTTTGTCGTCAGGGGCTAAGATCTATTATGACGAATGACAGTAATTGTAACAATGAATTTTATTGTAACTTTGTTTCTCACCTTTACAAATTGTAACCCTATATCCATCTGGTGTCAACCCTGGCGTCGGAGCACCCCGTCTGAAAGAATTAGTCACAAATAAGTAACAATACTGATATTATAAATGTTTGCTTATTTATCGTATCTTTTGCATAGCAATCTCCCACATGCGGTGGCTATACTTTAATATATACATATTTTTACACTCATTAGCTCAGTTTTTTTTTTATTTGTCGGCATAATTTGGTGACGTAATAAAAATATAACTTATAGCTGCGTCTGTGGCGGACTCGCTGATTTGTATAGAAAATGTACCATAATATACCTTATATGAGTTATATTAAAGTATATTATAGCGCCATCTGTTGTGCCCTTTAAGTAGTGGTTGGGAGTACAGCTGTGCTAAGCCCCTACTTCTATTTAGTTGCAATAATATGCTCTTCATAGAAAAGCTATTGGTAAATGAATTTGTACACAAATATCTGCGAATCAGCGGTATCCATACGTTGATAATGCTCTAAAGTTGTAAGATCCCAAGTGACCGGTCAACGAAGTTGTAACTTGAAAGAAGAGATCCTGACTAAACAATATTCTTACTTACAATCTCCCCATACCATACTTCACCATCACAGTAATCTAGAAAATCGATCACAAAATAGATAGCTGCATTGGTGCGTCCGATATCAATGATGATTCTGTATCTGCTGTACGAGACTAAACGGCTTAACTAAAGCTAGCTAAATTAATTATAGTTATTAGGTCTATTGACATAGAATATAAAGTAAATCTTACGCTTTTTGTGACAGTTTAACTAATTCCGGGCTGGTAATATCTCTGTTGGTAAACAACTCGGGCCAAGCAGTTCTCATAGTGAAGTACATGTCGATTTTTCTTTTGGCCTTCTCTAAGTAGAAGTTTGAGGCTCGCATGAATGACAGCATACAACAATCCTCTGTGAAATTAAATAAATATTGTTTATTATATATATATATAAATATATATAAATAATAACAACGAGTTTAATGACAGAAAAGTCTCGAATATGACCTAAAAAAATAATTCACATAATTGTATAGATAGATGCATATAAAATTATGTGAATTAATTTAACAATCGTTAGATGTATTGTATGTAAAATAATTAAATTTTCAACTTACGTCAAAGGTAAAAAATCCATTCCAAATAAAAATGAGGTACTAATTACATCCGTGTAGTTACAGATTAAGAATACATGATGTCACTACCCCATTTTAACCCGTGGGTATCGTAAAAGACGACTAACGGATTAAACCTATGCAAACAAGAGCACTGCGAGAAAAGGAAAATTAGAAACAAACCCTATACAAACCCGTCTGGCCAGCGTGGAATAGGTGGCTAAATTCCCTCCACTATGGAGGTCACCCGTGCCCAACAGTAGGACGTTTATGGGTTGAAATGATGATGATGATGATATTACCGGGAATAAAGTTGAGTATTATTATGATAAAATTTAAATGGAATAAAAAATCTTTTAATAAATTGTATAAATTTTATTTTTAGTAAAAAAAAATATTGAGTGTATAATAGCATTTTATACTTTCAATAAGTATAAGTAGGTAACATACATACATATAGATCACGCCTCTTTCCCAACAGAGGGGTAGGCAGAGACCATTTCCTTCCACTTGCTACGATTCTGAAATACATCTTTGGCTTCTTCAACATTCAGTCATCAGTCTTTTCATACATTCTCGTAGGTAACATGTATTCAAAATAACTAAATTTAGACGTATGAGTCCAAATTTATTTTTAATCATCACCATTATAATAACAGCCCAATGACGTCAATTGCTGGAGATAGGCCTTATCTAATTTTGAATATCAATACCCAATTAGCATATATGTATATCATCATATCATATCAGCCCGACGACGTCCACTGCTGAACATAGGCCTCACCTAATTTACGCCACTGCGAACGGTCCTGTGCCGCCTGCAACCAACCAATTAGCGTATGTAACTTTCAAATTTTGCAAATCATTTTTTGCCCACTTGTAGCTATCTAATTGAGCTCTAATTTACCATTTCATAAAAAAGCTTGAGGCACTGAGCATGATAGCAAGCAGGTTAGGTGCTGCGGTGATTTGATTTGATTTTATAAGTTACTAACATAGTCTTAAGTATTACTAACCTAATGAGTCTTGGTCACTTGAATAAATAAATATTCTATTCTATTCTAATGGGATAGTAAACCTGCATAACAGATGGCATATAATATCAGTGCTTCAAGCTTTAAAAATTCATTTAAATTTTTCTTTTGAAAAGATCTGTTTATATACCCTTACATTTATTTTTTACCCTTTGGTTAACGTTTTTGTTTATTGAAAGCTTTTCCTTAAAAAATCTATTTTTTTTTTTTTATTATCATAATATTATCATTAGTGATAGCTAGATAGCTTAATGATTTCAATATCTACAAATATACTAATTACTTATTAAGCCAGTTATAGATAAAAAATACTTTCTGTAATGGGAAATTACCTTATAATAGGATTATAAAACTATAACGTCATGTCAACATTAATAAAATCAAGAATCATTTTATTAATGAACAGGTTTTATCACGTCTGATTAAGGGACAGTCCCGAATATTGTACTCCAGTTATCAGCAACCCATTAAGTCCCACTGCTGAGAGCTGAGGGGGTTTAGGCCATAATCCACTCACGCTGGCCTAGTGCGGGTTGGTGGATCAGACATACTCATAAAATTTCTTCTACGGTATGTGGGTTTCCTCACGATGTTTTCCTTCACCGTTAGCAGATGGTAAGTCACTTGACTAGTACATATGAATTCCACAAAGTGGAATCCACATTGGTACTGCCGGTCGGGATCGAACTCAGACCGCGTGATTTGCACGAAAGTCCCTTATCCATTCAGCCATCATCGCTTAACATTTTATTTAAAATGGATTAATTGTACTCCAGTTAATCCATTTTAAATCAATGTATTAAATTCTAAGAATTGCATAAGTACACAGGGAGTATATACTGCGACTGCTGTGTAAGTCTCGAATTTGATACCCAGGTTAGGGAAAATTGTATGTTTTACTTTCTTGAAATTCTCCATATTATTATTAGCCCAGAGTTTAGAATTTTATGTTAATTACAATAGGCTTGCCCCCTACGACATGGAACTTAATAAAGTTGGATAAATGTAAGTGTGATGCACGTCCAACTACCCCTTCGGGATTTAAAAGCGTGATCCTATGTCCATTATCATCACTACAACCCAGAAACATCTCACGAACATACATACTAGCTCCATTCACATATTTCACCTATCCAGAGCACGGAGAGGCTGGTGATCCGTAATACAGGACCTCCTAGTACAGAGACCAGTTTCTCACACAGACTACACATTCGCTGCTTTCTGTTATGGACCCGTTGTTTGTTATCTTAAATGTTTCATGTACTGTGTGAGAGAACAAATAAAAGTTTTTTATATTGTATTGTATTGTACTATTGGACACGGGTCTCCTAAAAAGATTTTTTTTGGTTTTGATTTGGAAGGAATTTACCACGCTGGCCAGATGGACAGACCTGACCTGCTAAGCCGGAGGTCGTGGGTTCGATCCCCACCCAGGACAAATCTTTGTGTGATGAGCATAAAGGTTTGTTCTGTGACTGGGTGTAATTTATATATAATATGTATGTATTTACAAAAAAAAAATGTATTTAAGTAATATAATATCAGTTGTTTAGTACCCATACAACAAGCAAAATATAATTGCTTACTTTGGGACTAGAAGGCGCTGTGTGAATGTGGTAGAATATTATTATATTATTATAATTATTGTGCATTTGTGTATTTGTTTCAAATTTTCTTTTTTGCATAAGGTTACTCCCTTAGTCGCCTTTTAAAAGACCCACGGGTTGAGATGGGTAGTTACATTATGTACTCATAATCCATCACTACACGGACAATGGATGAAATGGAAATGAATGTTATTTTATGTTATTCACACACTTAAATAACTGTATCATAAAAAGGGGCATAAAAGATTACAATGTACCAATATCAAAAGTTTCCATTCACGTTATCGACAGATTGTATAATGTTAACTAGTTACACCTAACAGGGGGTTACTCTGAATTTCGACATTCGATTGGTTAGTTTCGATGTCGCTGTAAAGGAAATTTAGATATGGTCGCTGTCTCTTTCAAACATTTGATAGCGATTAGCGACATCAAAACCGGCTAATCGAATGTCGAAATTCAGGGTAAGCCCCTAGGAAACGGTGCTAGTAATATTTAGGGATTTTTTCATGTTTACATTAAATATTTCAATTTTCTTTGCTTTGGTTTAACATTTTTATATAAATGCTAAACAAGTAATGGAAAAATTCAAACCCACGACGGGACTTGAACCCGCGACCCTGCCATTCCGTGTGCAGTGCTCTGCCATTTGCATTTTTGCATTTGCATTTGCGTGTGCAGTGACTGGCCTGTTGGTTTTGGTTATCACTGAATGTGGTAACTGTTAAGTTGGAAGTTTTTTGGGCGCCTTAATAAATCCAAGACTCCCTAGTGTTTGAATTTATTAAATCGCCTCAAGTCCATTCGGTAAGAAGAAGAAATTTCTTCATAAAAGGAGTGAATAGGTTTCTAAAGGGTCGGCAACGCGCTCGTGATGCCCCTGGTGTTGCAGGCACCCATATGCAACGGTAACCGTTTACCATCAGGCGGACCGTAAGTCTATTTGCCACTGTGCGTCGTGGTATAAAAAAAAATTCCTCACGATATAATAATAAAAACTTACCCATTTCATCCGGTAGATGTGGTTGCTGCTTCAGCCATGTTTTAAGAGTTTCCAGATCCTTATCCCGGGTATTAGGATCGTCATTTAATACCAATCGAATCTTCTCAGACACCGCCGCTTCAGGTTTCAATAGTAACACAGAAGCAACCGTCATTTTGTTTCTAAAATTTTTTAAACTATCATTAATTTCCATGTGTGTCTTTCGACAATATTTCAAACTATGGTTTTAATTTAATCTTACATGTTATTTTAACTTGGCATTGTTATCTTTATAGATAAAGCCGATAAAATATATTTATTAACTCATGTATTATCTGTTTTTGGAAAGATAAGGTGAATCACCAATCATATCGCAATGATTGATGTATCTACTTTCTTACAAGTTTACAGATAATCTAAGGATATCATTAAGTGAGTCATAGTTAATTAATTTTACCTTATTTTTTCATGAATGACTTTTATATCTCAATGATTATTTTAATCTATGCATCTATTTATTTACTACATAATTATAATTATGGAATGTTAGATAATAAGGTGCCTGTATAATTTCTCTTTTTGGCATCCTAATAGCAGTCTCAAAAGTGTCATAAAATCTTGTATCCACGTTTTACGATATATTATCAATAACTTATGCCTTCTATAATGAACTGGTGTCACTGTTGACGTAGACTGTCCTTAAATAGCGTAATGGCGTATGTATGCCAATAGGGGACACTCACGGCCGTGCTTAGAGACATTTAATTATTACTGTGACTCCTAATTTAGAGATTCATTTTTAAAATTTATACTTTATGTAAGCGAATTATGGTTCATAATTCAAAAGCTAGTCCGAATCATTTATTATTGAGTGACGTATAACAATATTGTTGCCTTATGAAGATTCACTACTTCATCAGGTTCATTGTTTCGATCCTTGTTTCAAAGGTTGTCACTGTGGCGTTACGCCAAGTATCTGTGGGTATGTGGCGCCTGTAATACAGCATTACCTATCCAAGTACAGACACGAAAATTATATTATTATTGTCCTATTAGTACATAGTAACACTGAAAATTATGCGCTCCTTTAATTAAATCTTTGAGCGCCCTGGGGGTTACCGGTGACCTCAAAACAATAGATTTTTTATTATGTCTGGAATCTCGGCGTTCAACGTGTTAATAATTAATTTTCATTTTATTTTATATGGGAAACAAACAACAGTACATTATATCTTAAGTCTAAGTTAATATTAAATAATACAGTTAGATCAATGTACCATCCACAGCGTATCCACATATTACTATAATAATAAGTACAGTTTTTTTTTCTTAATTTTTTTTTTACAGTGATAACTTAAAGCTAATTGAAGTAGCACTATATAATATTATATAAGGTTTACTTAAGGTCTTTTAGAATTGATGTTACCTGATTTTTAAAGACATTACGAGTAGAGGCAAATATATCCAATGTTACAAAAAGATTGTTAAAATTTTTAATGTATAATGCAGGGTAAAGTGGCAGACAAAAGGAGGTCTGTCGCAGAAGGATATCGTGACTCAAAAACCTGCGACAATGGTTTGGAATAAGTACGCGTTCCCTGTTAAGAGCAGCAGCGTCCAAGGTGGAATTTGCCATGATGATTGCCAACTTTCAAGGCAAGGAGACGGCACACTAAGAGGAAGAAGTACATACGTACTTACAATATCACTACTTAGTATAAAACAAAAGTCGCTTCTCTGTCCCTATATCCCTATGTATGCTTAAATCTTTTAAACTACGCAACGGATTTTGATGCGGTTTTTTTTAATAGATAGACTGATACAAGAGGAAGGTTTATAGGTATAAAATACATACCACGCGGGCGAAGCAGCGGGCAGAAGCTTATTGTTTAAAGATGTGTACATTTAAAATTAGAATTATCATCATCATTTCAACCCATAAACGTCCCACTGCTGGGCACGGATCTTCTCCAAAGAATGTGGAGGGAATTTAGCCCTATACCACGCTGACCAGACGGGTTGGTATAGGGTTTGTTTCGAATTTTCCCTTTCTGAGATACTCTGGTCTGCATAAGGTAGTCTTTTAGTGGCCTTTTACGACACCCACGGGTTGAGATGGGGTAGTGACACTAAGTACTTTCAATCCTTCACTACACGGAGAGGAAATATAGAATAAATGATTTTAAACTTAAGGTTTTTTCAAATTTTATTTTTATATATTAACTTTGTTTTTTTTTACATTAATCTGAGGATATTGTTATCTATGCCCACAACTATAATCTGTCATTAGGTGAGGTTTACTCGGAAACATATAGATAATTACTGTTCAATTAAATAAAATAGGTAAGTCATTTTATCTGTTTGATAAACGTTATCTCTTATAAGACCGGAATAACACATTTCCTTTTGATTTACAAATTTTATAAATGCGAAATAGTTTTGTCTGTTTGTACACATATAGGTACCTGATCCATAACGACGAAAATCAAAGGCTAAAGGTTAAGAAGAGGAGATGATTTTCAAGAAGTCCATGCCTAAAACAGAGATTTGATGCCAACATGCCCTAGGCTCACTTCTATTACATACATGGGATATAACATCTATATATACTAGCTTTTGCCCGCGACTTCGTCTGCGTAGATTTCGATATTTACATATAGATCTTTGTTTCAAGTGCAATTCATGAATTTTCATGTACCTACCTATCACCCCACTACAGAGGTTGAATTTCATTTTACGTCAAAATAGATAACATTTTCGTAATGAGCATCCCTTGAAAATGACATCCATATCAATTTCTTATAATTTTCACACCCATTTCATCCCTTAGGTTAAGATATTCAAAAAGTACTCATTAACTCATTTCTTAACTGAAGTAGTAATTGCGTATTATGTTAGGTACATACAATGATATTGTATGTTAAAAAAGGTGCATAGGTTTTGTATCGAATTGTCCTTTTCTCCTTGTCTGTTTAATGTTACTCCCTTAGTCGCCTTGTACGACACCCATGGGTCGAAAAGTGGGGTAGTGACATTATACAGGGTGTATACGACGGTACGACATTAAATGAAACCACGTGTAGCATGTGATGTTAGAAGGCTATACCAAAAAAATTAAACAGAAATTTGCAATAGTTTAGACGCAAATGTACTTTCTTTATGTCACAGTTGTTCACAGTTTTAAACAACCTGTAGGTATTTACGTTAATCGTATGTTGTCATTATGTCATTCAATTCATTTAACTATCTCTGACTCTTTCATATTATCTTATCTCTTACTCTGTTCCGCACTTTTGTCGTCGTCATGTCGAAAACGTCATGATAGAAAAATAATGTGTAGTTTTATATTCTTAAATTTTTCGACTTTAAACAATGTGTAGTTTTTTTTTTTTTTTTTTTTTTTTTTCTTTTTTTTTTAATAATTTTTATTAGAATATGTTTATAAGGGTTAACACTGGCTGCCTTTTCATTTAATGTCGTATCGTCGTATACACCCTGTATATCCTTAATCCGTCACTACTCGGACAGTTAATCAAAAGTTTGGATATTATTATTTTTCAAATAAATACAAAAAAATCTAAATTATTAATTTTGTCCCTCATTAATTTGCTTCTTGAAAAGGGGCGTATGGACTCTTAAAAAAATCACAAATTTAAATTTACTTAATGACGGGGCGAATCTTGCGGGGCGTATAGGCTCGTAGCCTAATTTCCGTCTTTAATAAATAAACTTTAGTTATAATAAAATATAAAATAATAAATACGTACCTACTGTATTAAATAAACCAAGTCAAAAAACACGTATTATTGTGGCCAGAGCTCAACCTCTTCCTATACGAAATTAAATGACAATGATCATCAAATCGTCACGAATAAGCCTTAACCAAACTTAAGGCGAGGTTTTCTCACTACGCTAGGCATTACGCGTCAACGTGCGTAAGCAAGAACGTTAAGACCAGTTGGAAGCCTTTTGAGTGACTTGATAAATTCCAACACCAGGGTTTGCCTCAAGCCCACACGATAAGAAGAAGCAAGAACAAGTAAATTTTTTTTTTGTTTTTTTTTTGTTTAAAAATTTTTTGTTTTATTTTATTTGAAACAATATCTGTATCGCTTTATAAATATAAAATTAACGGATACAAAGTAGACTCATATTTGAAACAAATCCATATCATCCGGCACATGTTAGAGGTGAGACGACGACCAACCGCTTCGCCATGGTGATAGTCAAAATATTTTATTTTACCATACTATATAGAAGTCACGCGGGGCTTCGCTTCCATCGTTTTTTATTTGGCCACTGCATTGTTCCTATTTGTCGCAGCGTGGTGTTATATAGCCCATGTTACTCAGTGATAATGAAACTTCCCTCTTCCTGAGGCATTTGCAATGTCATATTAATTTAGTATAACTTTCATAGTACAAAACCATTTAAATTCATACTTCCTACTTAAATATAAATGTGAAAGTTAGAATGGATGACTGTTTGTGACTTAGTCCCGCTGGAACGACTGAACAAATTTACATAAAATTTGGCACACAGATAATATAGCTAGTATAAAGATGAACTAACTTAATAACAATTATATTCTATCACATTCACACAACGCCATCTTGTCCCAAATTAAGCAATGATATTTGCTTGTGTTATGGGTACTAAACTACTTAAATATATACTACTATATACTACTTAAATACATTTTTTTTGTAAATACATACATATTATGGATAAATTACACCCAGACACAGAACAAACCTTAATGCTCATCACACAAAGATTTGTCCTGGGTTGGGATCGAACCCACGACCTCTGGCTTAGCAGTCAGGGTCACTAACCACTATACCAACAGGCCAGTCAAAGTAACATTGCAATCTTATTTGATGCAGTCAAGTGACTTTCAAAATTTTATATCTGAATTTTAATCTGAAACAAAACACCGATTTTTGAGAAAAGTTCGCCTTAATCAAGGAAGCTCTTATTGTCTCCTAGCATATTAAACATCACAATTGAAAAACAACTACAAGCTCATAACAATAAAGTCGTAATTCAAATTAGCAATATTTTTTCTCACACCCATTTTTTTTTGACACGCAATTTTTTTATATACAAAGTGTAGAATAATAAGAAAACGTGTGTGAATAATAACGTGCTTTTGTTATTTTCTAAGGATATCTAATCGTTATTTTATTATCTATTTAACTATTAAATAATACCTAATACAGTCGAGTTCATTAATATATTGGCACCATCATTAGATATTATTGTTGAAAAGGGTGACTACAACTTATGGCATAATGTACAGCATATTTTATTGAACCATTCACATGAGGACATATATTATAATAATAATAATAATATTCTACCACAATTACACAGCGCCATCTAGTCCCAAATTAAGCAATTATATTTGCTTGTGTTATGGGTACTAAACAACACTGATATACTACTTATATACATTTTTTTTTGTAAATACATACATATTATAGATAAATTACACCCAGACACAGAACAAACCTTTATGTTCATCATACAAAGATTTGTCCTGGGTGGGGATCGAACCCACGACCTCCGGTTTAGCAGTCAGGGTCACTAACCACTAGACCAACAGGCCAGTCGATTTGATTGATCCATAGGTATAGTATTTATTGAGCTTTTCAACGTTCACAATATTTTGAATTCTTGATGGTGCCAATATATTAATGAACTCGACTGTACAAGTCACTTTAGGGTTGAGCTACATCTAGCGCACGGAATAGCACTTTATTTTGTATCCCTTTCTATTCACTTAGAACTGTCATTTACTAGAGTGAGAATGAGAGCGGGAGTGCGACCACACGCGGCGGAATCGAGGATGCACTCGGACACATGATTAGCATAACATAACATAAACATAGCATCACGCCTTTTTCCCCGAAGGGGTAGGCAGAGGTGTTTCACACCCACATTTCGCCAGCTATGTTTTATCCCATGAAATAGGGGGCGAACCTATTGTCATCAACCGGAAACATTTGTTTACCAAACTCCGGGAAAATTTCATGATAGAAAATTCCAATACCATTTTCACCCGACCCGGGAATCGAACCCGGGACCTCTTGCACAGTAGTCGTATACACTTTCCGCTGCGCCACTGAGGCAGTTACAGGACACATCAATAATATTGTATGTTATCATTGGGACACATAAATTACTCAAATAAAAATCAAGATATTCGTGATATAATAATAGTAAAATTGGATTAAGTATAACCCTTGATCAGTGAGATACTTGTAGTGACGGATTCTGAAATATTTAGAATGCTTATGTCCCTACCCCATCTCAACCCGTCGCAAAAAGGCGACTAAGGGATTAGAATTATGTGAAAATTTAATTATGTGAAAAAGTACAGGATAAAGAGTCAAAGTCGGATTATAATAAAATCTAGTTCTTTTTACCCGATTGACAATACCCGTCCTGGGTATTGTTTTTCGCGCGTATCTTGTATGTTTGTAAATTTATTTATTCCCACGTTTCTTCCAAACGGCTGGATGGATTTTGACAGTTATGGTATCGTTAGATTCGTATCAAAAACCCAAGTGTCCTTAGATAGGTATTAAACAATAAAAAAACAAAACAGCAGACTTTTGGCGCCAAATTGTAAGTAGTTTTAGTATTTTTTTAACCAAATCTATCGAGTTTGGTATCAAAATAAAGGGAATTAAATGGAGATTACAAATATATACATGATGTTATATATATAAATTTAATCAGGAATAATAATTACAACCATTTTTAGGTCTCTTTAGTGCGTTACTTATCTGTTGATTTCTTGCAGTCGGGTTATTATAATTTTTTAATTATTTACTTGTTATACTTCTCAACAATGCTGCAGAATCATACGAATGACAGATACACGAATAAACCCTGGTGGAGTCATCATTACCGCCCATGAACGTTCACCTGCTGGACACGGATCTCCTTCAAACAATCTGGAGGAAATTGGGCCTACTATACCTCGCTGGCCAGACGGATTGGTATGGGGTTTGTTTTGAATGTTCCTTTTCTCGCAGTGCTCTTGAAGATTAGCCCTTAGTCGCCTTTTACGGCACCCACGGGTTGAGATGGGGTAGTGACATTATGTATTCTTAATCCATCACTACACGGATACGTGATGATGATTTATAGTTTACAAGAGTATTTGCATATAATTTCAGTTAACCGTAATTTTGACCTAAATTTAAGCCGACATATTTACGGTTGAATAGCCACAAACAGTGCATTGGCAACCCATCCTCTTGCGCATTGGTTATTAGAACGGAACGGCCACGCGACTTGGCAGTCAACACTGATAAGTGCACTATTGCGAAATTTCCTAAGGATGAATAAATACTGTTATTGATGTAATAATTTTCTAATTGTTCAACTACCGTTTATTAACGAAGTTTTGATTTATCGTCCAATACAGTTTTATGTATGGAAGAGCGTATATTGCACTCACAGTGGAAAAGAGTTATATAAATAGAGATATATAGACCGCGGAGCAATTTTTAACCTTATAATTACAATCAGAAGATAGTAATTACCAGATAGACAAATATCAACTTATACTTATCTGTTTTACTTTGGAAACTGAAGAAACACCGGTAAAGAATTTAACAGAGTTAGGATAATCTCCGTTCATATTGAGTCGCCCGCCGTGTGACGTACACTGCCTCAGTAGTGAGGTTCAGAGCTCAGTGGGTATGCAAAGCAACCCATTAAGTCCCACTGCTGGGCTCGGGTCTCCTCTCCCCTGCTGAGAGAGGAGAGCTGAGAGCTGGCCTAGTGCGGGTTGGTGGAACAGACATACTCATAGAATTTCTTCTAGGGTATGTGGGTTTCCTCACGATGTTTTCCTTCACCGTTAGCAGATGGTAAGTCACTTGGCTAGTACATATAAATTCCACAAAGTGGAATCCACATTGGTACTGCTGGTCAGGATCGAACTCGGACCGCGTGATTTGTACGCCGGTCCCTTATCCATTCAGCCACCATCGCTTTGGATATGGAAGGGGTTTAAAAGGGTAGGCAAACTGCATTGAAATACCTACTTCTAATATTGCAGCCGTCAATAGGCTACGGTAACTGCTTACCATTAGGAGAACCGTAAACTTGTACATGGCATTGATATACATAAATGTAGCGTCTCCCCCCTAGATGCTATATCCAAGGAACTAATATCTTTTAACTAAGGAGATATAAAGTTTCTTGGCTGAATCGCGTTCTAAAGTCACGTTTAAAACTATCGCCAACGGTCAAATTATAATTACATTTTAACAAAATAGTTTATGTAAAATCAGTTCATCGCATTACAATTGCTTAAAATTACTTATAAATCCAATGATATTGTATGTTAAATATATTTGTTTTGTCACTCTTCCTTCATTCATTCTCTCGACATGTCCAAACCAGCTTAACATTCCTTTCTCTATTCGTGTCACAACATCTATTTTTAAGCCACAGACATATTATATCATTGTATAAATCATTATAATTTTTTGACATTTACACATTGTGTGAGGATTGTACTCAATGATGTTGTATGTTAACATACAATATCATTGATTGTACTCTTTTTTGAACGATGTTTTTTATTCGTGGTATAAAAATCCAGTCACTCTAGACAAAAAACGGCCGACTCGTATCTATTCTTTCGACAGGTCACATTATGTTACTAGTGTTTATAGTTTTTGGCAATAATGTGATGAAAGATGATAAGTATGTTAAAGTAGAGTGGCAGTCTTTTCTAATGGAGTGAAAAAGCGTGAATGATAATCAAGTTCCATTCTTAGTATCCAAACAAATAATTCTTAACAACTGCAGAGACCCCAAACGAATGCTTGCTAAGGGGCCAGATCAGCAGCCGTAATCTCAGCCGTAATCTTACGTATGTACACAATGGCTCTAGTAAGTGGCTAAGTGCTGAAATAGCCAGAAAGGATTAAGTTAAGCCATATCATCGTGTTAATTGCTACAAATTTGGTTTTTATAGTTATTAAAGGAGAATCGTCAATGGTCTACAGGATATGTACTTGAAAAGGGCTATCTAATGACATATTTATATGCGGTTGTTATTGGTCCCTAGATCATAAATTTTTGCCGATTCTCCTTTGTAAAAAAGCTTTCTTTTGTTTTCTCTTAAAGTTTGTTTTGTCAATAAAATTCGGTTGGGCGTTTAGAATTCCTTACATTGTGTCTTGGAAGAGGCCTGTTCATTAATTGGCAATAAAAATAAAACAGATATAAATAAAATATAAAGAAATTATTTATTATAATCAAATGCCTAACATAACTGACGCTGTAATACGTCATAACAGAGACAATAAAATTGAGCAATACTTTGGTTGATAAACAACATTTGCTTCAAATAAGCACAATATGAACACTAACAAATAATTTTAAACCATACACCAGTACTCATACGACTCAAAATTATAAAACGTGTTCAATAACTTACTCACTGAAAACAATAATGATATATCGTCAATACACATTTAAAATTGGTAACTGAAATAAGCGAGAATATAGAAGCGCTAATACCCAATCAAGTTAAAAAGGCCGTTAATGAGTAAAATATTGAGATAAAGTGAGAGAAATAACGACTCTTTAACTTAATGGAGTAATATTTGGAAGAAAGCTTAGTCAATCACTAGTTGACGGAAAGAGCCGTCGATGCCGAAGAGCTCGTCGTAATTAGTCGGCTTTCCAGGTCTGAGTGCTTCGTTGGCTTTTAGGTTCTCTTGTTCCGCGAACCAATCTTTGTATTCATCTAGTTTCTTGACCCACGCATCTGGAAAATATTATGATTTAGTACCAAATTTATCTATTTATTTATATTTAAAAAACTTATCTAAATTAAAAACTAAATCTCCTTTGTAAAAAAATATAATAGTTAGCTTACAACTTTATGTTCAGTGGAATCTATCAGGCGTTTTATAGAAAATAATGAAGATTTGATTTACTTTAAATGGAATGGTGGTGATGGATGGATTAATATTGAATCTCAATATTTTATGATTGATTTGATATTATTCAATTTTAGAACGACTTTAGAGTTCTCCAATGACAAAAATGAAATTTTATTTAACATATCAGAAAAAATGGTGTAAAAAAATAGTATTTAGTTAGGGTATGATTTCAAAACTTACTGTGAAGATCATTAATGGGGCCAGCGCTACCGCCATATTCAGTCGGCAGCATTTCCTTGGGAACGTATTTGTAGAGATCATTGGTGTCAGTGTGCAGGAAGATCTGTAAATTCAATATCAACATTATTAATTGTAATGTTCGTAAGATAAGTATAAAAATAATTAAGTAAATAAGTTGTTTATGTGTTTGGAGCATATTAGACAAATGATAATCTTGAGTTGATGACGAAAATATTGAGTTTAATTATTTTTTTTTGTTACTACCCTGCAATTATTCCACGTGTGATTCCTATATTCTTCCAAACTTTTCAACCTAATTATCACTGCCGTGCATTAAGAATGTTGCTCTGAGGTATCTAGGTATCAAACTGTAACCAACTGAAATTGTTACTATTAATGATGATTAAAAAGAGTTGCCTGAGTTTCTTGCCAAGTTCTTCTCAGAGCTCAACCTTGTCAGTGAACAGCCTTAGACAAATTTGCTTCCTTTGTATGATGGTCACAAGTATCATGTATTTGATTTATATGAAATAAAGATTATGTCTATTATGACTATGACTATCATCTATACTGATATAATAAAGTTGAAGAGTTTGATTGTTTGGTTAAGAACTACTGAACCGATTTACTAACTATACTAACTATACGACAGAAAGAAATTCATCAGGCGCTTGGTTTTTTATTAAAATACTAGCTGACCTGACAGACTTCGTACTGCCTCAATCGATTTCTTTTTTTTTTTTGCAATTTTTCTCACCTTTTAAACCTTCCCTAGACCTCGACGAACATTTTAAGACCAAGATAAGATAAATCTGTTCAGTCGTTCTCGAGTTTTAGCAAGCCTAACGAACAGCAATTGATTTTTATATATATAGATATAGGAGAATTATTTACCCTTTCTTTGATCTTGTCCTTGATGAAAGGTTTGACGAAGTTGACGATCTTGTCGACAAGTGGTGATACGTTGATGACGTGCACCTCCTTCAGTTTGACGGGGTAAGCTTCCTAAGAAAAACCAATTACAAAACAATTACAACTTATTTTATTCACAGACACATTTACAAAGCTCTCATCGTGACGTTACCACTAATATCTTCGTGAGAAGTGACGGGTTCGATTCTCACTTGATACAAATATTTGTAGATATTTATTTCAGCTTGGGACGGCCCCCCACCAGATGGACCGACGACCTGGTCAGGGTGGCGGGCGGCCGTTGGTTGCAGGCGGCACAGGACCGTTCGCAGTGGTGTAAATTAGGTGAGGCCTATGTTCAGCAGTGGACGTCGTTGGGCTGATATGATGATGATGATGATTTATTTCGAGTCTGGGTGTGCTGAGAACGGCCTCCACCAGATAGACTGACGACCTGGTCAAGGTTGGCAGTCGTTGGTTGCAGGCGGCATAGGATCACTCGTGGTGACGTAAATTAGGTGAGGCCTATGTCCATCAGTGAAAATCGTTGGGCTGATATGATGATGATGATTGGACTTTGTGTCTGTCCCCCGAAACAAACGCAAAGCTTGTTCCTTAGTGCATAGTTTGTTGCCTTTATAATAAACTGGTCAAATGTTAGTCGGACTCGCGCACTGAGGGTTCAAAACGAACATGCATTTTTTATTTTTTTTATTGTAAGATTAGACAATCTATACAAATAAATAAAATTGGAGTGTCTGTAATATTAAAATAACCGCTTTTTACTACATGCATATGAATGCTACGGTACATATACCAAAACAACATTTTTTACAATTTTTGTCTGTATGTTTATGTGTCTGTCTGTTTGTTCCGGGTTATTTCTGGAACGAATGGACGGATTTTAACGAGACTTTCACTGGCAGATAGCTGATGTAGTAAGGAGTAACTTAGGCTACTTTGAGAAAAAAAATGTTGGTTTTGTTAAATTTTAAATTCCACTTGGACGAAGTCGCGGACACAGCTAGTTTAAAATAAAAGGAACTTTAAGAAAATTGTCTTTCTTACCTGTACACAGACTAGGAATTTCTTCACAAGTGTAGGTGTGAACTTAGAAAAGTGTGTAGGAGTAGCCGCAGAAGCATCTAGGATATACACATCTCCTGCAACTCCTTCCTTCTCCTCTGCCAGTCTGACGTCACCCAGCATCAGAGCCAGTTTGAAGGCATCAGCCACGTTTGGTGATGGAATGTCTTTGTCGATGCCTGCAAGAGAATGATCAAATACTTTTTATATTATATTATATTATATTAAGAGATAACGAATATTCATCTATTATATTATTAACTGCCTCGGTGGCGCGCTGAAGTGATGACTGGTGTGTAAGAGGTACCGGGTTCGATCCCCGGGTCGGGTGAAAATGGTATTGGGCTTTTCTATCGTGAAATTCCAGTATTGAGATTTTCCCGGGGTTCGGTAAACAAATGTTCCCGGTTGATGACAATAGGCTCGCCCCCTATTTTATGGGACCAAACATATCTGACGAAATGTGGGTGTGTAACACCTCTGCCTACCCCTTCGAGGAAAAAGGCGTGATGCTATGTTATGTTTATTATTCATCAAGGCTTTTGGCATTGAAATTTATTTGGTTTAATAACTGCTATACTAAGGTTTTATACTTTTCAATTCATGTTGAAAATTAAATTAAAATACAAGAATTAGTTAAATCTAAAAATCTGTGTCGTAATGATTAGTGCCGTCAAAATTTAGTTATAATATTTTAACAATATATTATATTAGGAATATGGTGTCAGTTACCTCTCATAAGGGTGACTCGTCTGCCTTCTGGTGTAAGGCCTGGTAGTGGAGGCATTTGTCTGAAATTGAAAACTTACGTTTAGAACAAAAAAACTACAAGTTTATTAAATTTTACACGAGTGTAGATATTCATTTTGAATCCTCGCTCTGAGTGGAAATATACTAAAAATTTAATGTAAAAAGTTGATTCACGTGAGACGCCAAATTTTTGTGTATCAATGATTCACTGACTATGATTTCTGCTCATAATTCTGGCCTAACGTCAATTTTGCCATTGAGTTTTATTTATTGTGCAAAATAATTAAATCTTCGGACTTTTCATACGTTGTCTAAGTTTTTACATCATAAAATTGCTGAATCGAAAAAATCGTAATAATATTAGTTGATAAAATTGTATCGAGTTTTTGCAGGTTCATTTGGATTTAACCATCTTGATCATATTTTAATATCGATATAATTAACGTTATCAATTATTAAGCACATTAAACTGCAATAATACTTACACAATACTTAGTATCTCCTGCAGCTCAGGTCGGTTTACATCCCTGTCGTTGAAGAACTCAGGCACGGCAGCACGCATTGTGAAGTACATGTCCAGCTTACGTTTGGTCTTCTCCAGAGAGAACTTGCAGCCTCGGAGGAAGGTCATGATACGTTGGTCATCTGTTGAAGATTAATTAAATTCATTTGAAAATTTGAATTTAATGAGGATGAGATGGACTTCACTGTAATTTTGATATTATACAAAATAAACTTATTGGAAAGTTGATCTTTAAGCAATTAGGTATTTAAAGGGTTTATTCTTACTTAATGTTAAATCGATTTATCGCTTGATTGATTTAAAGATTCGACCAATATCAAGGCAGTCCATAGCCATATACATAAAAATACAATAGTTCACTGGTTCTAAAACAGAAGTCTCCTAATCTATTATTTATGTTTCAAAAAGCTCTCATGTCTTAAAATTTTTAGTAGACCCCTTGTTTACTTCACCTTGCAGATCCTAGTTTCACTGTCCAGGGTTTCCCTGGAGTATGTATATACCACTATCAGTATTCATCGCTCTAAAGCATACTAACCAAACTCATCAGGTAGATGTGGCTCCTTCTTGAGCCATTCCTTGATGTGTTCAAGGTCAGCCTCTTTACAATCCGCCTTCTCATTCAACTCCTCGCGAATCTTCTGCCACATCTCACCGGCTGGCTGTTCTAGCGTCATCTTGGCTGATTCGACTGGTCCTGTGAACAAAATGGATAATGCATTTTATTGTTGACTATTAGTATCATTAATATTAGTTCTAAGATTGCCATTGCCTGTGGGGCGTTTTAGTTTCATAATCAGACGGTATACGCGGAAGTTTGACATTCCATTTAGTCGATTTCGATATCACTGTCAAATTGAACATTTAAATATAGCTGCTTCTTAAATATTTGACAACATTATCAAAACCGTCTAATGCCTTTATAAAATCCATTTCATAAATGACGTTTGCGGACGTATCTACCTATGTGTGGAGCATCAAGTTGAATGTTGAAAATTCGAGTAGGGCTAATTATGAAACTAATTAAAATTTTCAGTTACTCAATCTAATACTTGTTATGACAGCAGCTATAATTAACAATACAACACATAAACTACTATGGAAAGAAATGAACGCACGCTTAGCCAAACAGAGCGTTACATTTAACAATCTAAAGACAGCTATGGTTGCAACCTTCATTATGGTCTACGTTCTAACGATAGTCCTTCGCCACCATAAAGTGGAGTAACTTATTAAGCAAGCATTTCATTATTTCATTCACTTCATAACCCTAGCTGTTGCTAAAAATAAGATCACATTTATTTTTAAGATTGTTTACTTTAAAACTTTTTGCTGCTAAAATTATGAAATAGGGAAGGTTCCAAGAGGGCTTTTAATGAGTCAGATTTCAACACGAAAATGTTTTTTGAGGATATTCTAAAAAATCGTTTAAAAAATTCAGAAACAACAGACTAACTGTCTTCACCCGTTTTTGTTACTGAGTAAGTACATATTTTATTGCGAGGGAATCAATCAGATTAATAAATATATTTAAACGTAATCGATTAATTGACTTGACGGTCGTCACAGAAACAACTGCAATAGCAATTATAGAAATAATTTATTAGGAGAAAACAGAACAAACAATTGCATAATTCGGGTAACTGATTGAATAATCACCACTAAGAAGTAATGAAGTCTCATAAAAATAAAAAAACAGTTCTAATAATCATTTAGAAAGACTTGATAGCTCTAAAGAAAAAAAAACAGTTAGATAAAGATCAGAATTGCCAATAAAATTTCTAAACGTGTTTTTATAACTTTTACTTGACAAAAAATTGTTTTATAACTGTTTTACGTTATTCCTAGCGTGATGGTTTTCGTGCAACAAAAAAAGTAATTTGGCAAGTATTTCAGCTTTCACTGTTAAGCAACTGTTTTGCCTCTCGTGCAGCCATATGCATCGCTCTGTTTCGTCTTCGTAATTGCTGATTATCATGCATGCATGCAACGTTGTTAAATTTTAATTAACAATTATTCGGAAGGACTGCGGACTGTCGTGTTGAGAATTTGCTAACAACTTCAATAGATTCTGATATTTTAAAAATTGTGGTAGTTACCTATATATACTTGTTTGCTTGGTATAAAAAGATTTTTTGCTATGGTCGATAAATTAAAGAAAGGTGTGTATACAAAAAGAAATTGTTTGCATTTGATTGTAATTTAAATCCACTACAACCTCTGCAGGTAAAAAAAAACATTATAACGTTTTTCCTGGACGAAACATATTCTTATGTTCTTTTTTTGACTTTCATAAAAACGTTATTGAATAAAAATAATATAAAAATATCAACTATCACTTGAAAGATTATTTCAGAACGGCCTGGCCAATTTAAAAACAATTCTTAAACTAAGAATTCCTATTTTTTTTTTCCATTAGTAAATGGTATCCTTGAAAAAGCGGGAGCATTGAATTGGAGCTTATAGCAAGAGTATAATCATCTCTTGTCTATTATTATAACATAAAAAAAATAGTAAAACCTAGCTATAGTGCCATTAGCTTTTTGTATAGTTCTCAGTGGCTAGATGGCTGTGGAAATCCTAATGACGCATACTTAAAAAGTTGCTCTTGACATTGAATTTGAAGTTTTTGTTGCAAAGTTCAATGCACTTTACTTTTTGTTAACGAATTATTTACGTTCAAAGCGTCACTACTGCCGTTCAAATTGATTTTATCAATTTATTTCGTTATTTATAAACCAGAAAATAAGTACCTACGAGTAGATATTTTGTTTGCTTGGCAATATACTTAATGAATGAACTTGGGAGATTTCAGTTGTAATCAGGAGCTTAAAATCCTAGCTCTGCTTTTTTGAAACTATGATAGTACTTTAACTGCCTATACAAAGTGCTGCCCCCAAGTGACAAGTGGTAATTGTTTTAATCTGTCTAATTTAAACGATTTGTCACTTTAATACATTTGAACACATCTCTGACATAAGCTATCGACATGTCACGTGATCAATGTACTAATTTAATTTGACATGTCGTTAGAATAGATAGATCGAATAGATTGTCACTTGTCTAACCAGGGAATAATAATTTCTTGCCAATTTCTCTTTCTCAATTTAACCTTGATTAATTTCATTGCGAGTTCAAAGACAGTAGGTTAGGCATACCCTTGGATTCACGAATGACAAAAGTCAAATTGAGATTACATCCCTTATAAATGACACGTGATTTGTTTATTCATAAATATCACAGTAATGACTCATAATTACTAATCTCATGAGAAAAAAGCTATTGAAAATCACCGATGATTCCAATGGCATTAAATACAAAGAAACAAGCTATGTAACTATCTGAAAATATGGCGTAAGTTATGTAAGAAAAAATAATACAATAAAAATCCCCTACCATTAAATCCTCATTCAAAATTCTATTAGCGCTCATCACGAGCACTTAAAAACTCGAGGCGAGAAAGACGTGACTTCCGCGCATTTGCCATAATAACCCACCACTGACATTATAATAAATAACTGTATGTACCGTTAGTAATGCAATTATTTGGATAGAAAAAGACGTGAAGGCATCTACTGAAAGGTTTTGATAGTAGTACAAAAAGTGTGTGAAAAAGTTGTGGCACAAAAAGGTCCAAAAGTATATCCAATTTTATATAAATGGTAACCAAGTAATGGAACGACGGGACATGAACCCGCCACCCTGCTATTCCGTGTGCAGTGCTCTGCCACCTGAGCAACGCAGGCGGACGTCCCTAAAATCAAATTTATCCATTACCTGTTAACGTTTTGCTACTTATCACCGTGGCTCATTGGGTTTGAATTTTTCCATTACTTGTTTAACATTTATATCAAATGTTAAACCAAAGAAAAGGAAATTGATATAAGTATTTCCAATTCTTTGTTAGATTAGTATTTGATATAATAATAATACCTAACTTATTATTCAACATTTTGAAAAAAACATTACCCTAATTGTTGGCAGTCGGGTTAAAAATAGAAGAAAAGTACATAAAGTTTCACGTAGTACTGGCTTTAGGCAGATTTTGGTGATCAAATGTTTGTCTTAACATTATTTCGAACCAAAAGCCACATCCAAAAATAATTTGTAACTTTGTAGATCTATGAAATAAGTTCCAAACTTCCATGTATTTGAGAGCGCCTTTTGAAATTTTTAGCAAACGCAATTGCAGGCCGAAAATTGCATTCGAATCTTTAAAATTTATTTTATAGTAGACTCGATGCCGAAGTCTCAATTTCACCCTCGAAGACCACTGCTATAACTTCAGCAGTTTTCTAAATAGGGGAGAGGTGACCTATGCCTTATAGTGGAACCGATTGAATACAGTTTAGAGTTCGAGCTCAAATGCACATAAATTTTAAACCATGAGAGTATTCACACGTTCATTAATGAATGAGTTGTAACATTTATGTAATTTGAGAAAAAACAAATTGTCGTAGTAAATGTTCATGATTTAAATATCGTACCTGTATTTTATTAGTTGATAACTAGCTATCGCCAGCATTTATTCGCAGCCCCATTCGCGCGAAATTCGCCTCGCCGAAATCGTAGTAAATGTATTCATGATTTAAATATCATTATTAAAGAATGGACCTGCATTATTATCAGTTGATAACTAGCAATCACCAGCAATTTATTCGCAGACCCATTCGCGCGAAATTCGATTCGCCGAAATCAGTGGGAATAAGATATTTTGCTGTGGTTAAATAGGGTATATATTTTAAGTTAAACCTCTAGCAATACACTGTTCAAAACTGCAGAGGTATTCCATGAAGCACACCCAAACGAAGCACACCCAGACGAAGCACACCTAAAGTATTCCATTTAGCACACCCGTAGGTGGGCTTCAAATAAAAATTTAAAATAATTAATTTCCTATTCCATGAAGCACACCTACGAATATCACTCGCCCGCGCTTAGTCCCCGAACTATGCGAGTGGGTGTGCTTCGTTTGGGTGTGCTTCATGGAATACCTCCAACTGCATACAAATCCTTGCAGTAGTTTTATGCAGACAGACTAAACTAAAATGCTAAAAATTGTGTTTTTGGCTTCTGTGGCTAAAAAAAAGACCTCCCATATTATTTTTTCTTCAATATCTAGAATGAACAGACGTTCTACGGGTGTTGTTTAAAAATGAAAGTAACAAATCAAATAAAATAATAATTAATATTTTTATATGCACTTAAGCAAAGACGTAAGTCATTTATACTTCCTCATTATATAAGATTATTTTTGGCGTTTTCAGAGTAGTTTAATAATAGTTAACATATCGCTCTCACAGTTGAAAAGAGTTATAAGATGAGAAAGGCCACTGGACAATTTTGGACCTTACAATTATAGACTGAAAGTGGATATTGTTAGAGACATCTCAACTTATACAAGTATGTTTTACATTGGTAGTGCGATATAATATTAGTATCAATGCAAATCGAATCCAAACTGATACTGAGAATATATGACAGAAAAACCAAATATTGCTTTAGCCAGAAATCGAACTCATGACATTTTACGGAGCAGCTGAATCCAGTCTCGCGGTGCCACCGAGCCAATAAGGGTATCTAATGTATTTCTAAAGAAAAAAAAGCCTTTATAAGATCACTAAACTTAATTGTCCGTCTGTCTATCTATTTGTCAATTTCTGACAGTCGTACGTAAATCAATCAGTCTGTCTTATTATGTATGGAGTTTAGCTCAGCTGTACAATTTGATATATCCCATTGTTGTAAAGTGATTTAGTCACACTGCATATAATAGTTATAATAGTAGGTATATCATCATCATCATATCAGCCAAACGACGTCCACTGCTGAACATAGGCCTCACCTAATCCCTTGATAGTTGAATCTCTAGGCCGTTGGTTGCAAGCGGTACAGGACCGCTCGCAGTGGCGTAAATTAGGTGAGTAGGTATATAATACATTTTTATTATATATAAGTGAACTATATGAAGTCCGAGGAAGGTTCATATTAAAAACCGATTGTTTAATTTTCTTCCATTGAAAATAATTCTTAGCTATTGACAGAATAGGGTGCCGCCTTGTACTGAAATTATAAAAATACGTCTGCAAAACTTTCAAATATCTACGTTGAAACGTTTACGAACAAAACGATATTGTCAGTTGAGAATGCATTTCTCTTAACAAGTAAAGCTGTGTTTACACTCTCTAAAAGAATAATACTTAATAGTGTAACATAAATTTATTTTGTAATAAATTAATAATAATAGTAGTCTTTAGCTGTCCCATTGCTGATCAATAGTCTTTTCTTCTCAATCTAGAGACTTATGAGAGTTTAGACCATAATCTACACAAGCTGGCCTATTGCGGGTTGTTAGATAAGACATATTATGATCTATATATACTCGGTTATTGAATGGATTTAATATGTATATGTTTAAATCCTTATATTTTTCATTGTGAAATTTTTATTTAATTTTGTTATTTAGTATTAGAGAAAAGTTGTAAAAAAATATGAAATAAATACTCAAATTATTATTTCAAAACAGCCCGTGACCACGATTGGTGCAATGCGATATTAACGTGGAACAAATAAATAAAGGTCTTAATTAATTATAATTATTTGCACTATTTGTGACTAGTACACAAATTTAACTATGGTTAAGTTTAAAAGTTTTATTGCAAAAATATTGTTTAGTCAGTGTTAACTGGGCTTTACATGCAATTTCTCCACGGAGGCACTGACCGTAGACTCCAGAAAGCTAACTACCGGCAAGTCTGTACATTTTTATAAAACAACTGTTTATAAACAAACGGTACAAATGTCTGTCTGTGGTACGTTTATTTTGTGAAGGGTATTGAATATTATTCATTAATTTTTAATTCGACTGACCTGTTGGTCTAGTGGTTAGTGACCCTGACTGCTAAGCCGGAGGTCGTGGGTTCAATCCCCACTCAGGACAAATCTTTGTGTGATTAGCATGATTGTTTGTTCTGTGTCTGGGTGTAATTTATCTATAATATGTATGTATTTACAAAAAAAAAAATATTTAAGTAGTATATCAGTTGTTTAGTACCCATAGCACAAGCAAATATAATTGCTTACTTTGGGACTGTCTGTGTGAATGTGGTAGAATATTATTATTATTATTATTAATACTATTACTTATTTAACGTAGTGTTAATTACTACTTATTAATGATTGGTTTTATATAGTGTTTGAATCTATTTTATTGATATTTTTTATTACTGGCAGCACAGGACCATTCGCGGTGGCGTGTCTATGTCCAGCAGTGGACGTCGTTTGGCTGATATGATGATGATTGAAGGTTCTTGGTTTGCATTATTATTTTTATTTGAAGATTTTATTTATCAAACTAATTTTATTACTATTTACTTTATTTGTTCTTTCGTTCTTCAAGTATACACTAGACCTTACCAAAACCGTATCCAAACACAACACAAATCAAAATACAAATAAAAAAAAATTTAAAATTCACCTTTAAATTGGAAAATTAAGTCACACGCCAAAGTCTCTACAATAAACACACTGGCACTTTTACGCAACGTGTTTGGTGCTTTTCTGTCACTTTTTGGTACCAAATTTATGATGTGTCACTACGCGGTACATGCGCAGTGTACGAATGAGGTATGTTGTGCACGAACGCAGTTTTTATCATTTCGTCACGCGGTTTGAACGCAGCAACTATTATGAGGAGGGAGAAACGCTGTTTCTGCGGTTAAGGTACAGATTCGACTGATAGCGGGTTTCAAATGACAAAGTGTGAAAAAAGCAATATCGAATAATGAAATATCTGAAATGAATTTGATTTTGTTAATTGGATAATGCACAATATGATGTCTGGAATGAATTTGATTTGGATAAACGATGGTGGCCAATTCGTAGTATTCGTAGTTCGTAGTATTCGTATTATTAGTAATTCAAGTGACCTGCAAAATGTGTCTAAATTTTATTCTAATTGACAATACCAGTGTGAAATTTATATTTACTAGTCATATGACTTGCCATCTGCTAACTGTCAAAAGAAACATTGTGAGAAAAACCTCATAACCTGGAAGCAATTCTATGATTATAACTGTTTCACCATCTCACATTCAAACCTTTAGCGTTTGACGAAGGTTGATATAAAGACATAAAACCCAACATAATTCTCGTGCAGCACGGCACTCGAACCTGGGAGCTTACTCTGAATTTCGAAATTCGATTAGTCGGTTTTGATGTCCTGTCAAATGTTTGAAAGTGACAACGACCATACCTAAATTTCCTTACATTTAAGCGACATCAAAACCGACCAATCGAATGTCGAAATTCAGAGTAAACCCACTTAGTATCTTGCGCCGCAGCTGTACCCACTGCCACTGAATCAGTCTGTGTTACAACGCTTACAATAAGACCACAGCTCATTAAGAATGGTCAAGAAACTATGCGTCATCATTGCAAAGATATTTGAGGAAAAGTAAAGGCTGCAGTTTGATATAATCTTAGTGTTATAGTTTTTATAGCTTACAGAATATATTTTCTAATGATTTAGTTTAAATGCATAATATAATATTTACTGGTAGGTGACGTTCTAAGCGATGGTGGCTGAATAGATAAGAGACCGCGTGCAAATCACGCGGTCCGAGTTCGATACCGACCGGCGCGGCAGTACCAATGTGGATTCTACTTTATGGAATTTATATGTACTAGTCAAGTGACTTACCATCTGCTAACGGTGAAGGAAAACATCGTGAGGAAACCCACATACCCTAGAAGAAATTCTATGAGTATGTCTGATCCACCAACCCGCACTAGGCCAGTGTGAGTGGATTATGGCCTAAACCCTCTGAGCTCTCTAGTTAGAGGAGAGGAGACCCGAGCCCAGCAGTTGGACTTAATGGGTTGCTGATGATGATTTTTGTTAAGAACGATTGCAAGTACGTTATGAAAAAAACATCAAGGTGTACGTGAATTAGTTTTAAGTTAAGAGTTTATTATAACTTTATATTTGCGCTGTAAGTGTAAAACTAGCAAAAGTTGCCAACTGCCAGCTTCTTATATTGTTATAAGGTTCAAAATTCCCCAATAGTAGTTTTAACTTATAACTTATTTCGACTGCTAATATGATAAGTATACAAAACTATTTTTAGTTAATCATCATCATCATTTCAGCCTATGCAGTCACACACACAGCACTGCTGGTCATAACACTCGGAGCCAGTGACCTTATTCAGGTCGTCGGTCCACTTAGCTAAGGGCCTTCCTACTCTACGTTTGCCGAGTCGTGGTCTCCCACAGGACACCCCTTCTCAATCGTGCATCGAACCTTCTGCAGACATATTATGCACCTGCCACTTTAACTCACTTATTCATTTTATTATACATTAGAAAGAAAGAAAAATACATTTATTCTCCACATTTATGTGACATGAGTAGGAACAATAGTACTTAAGAAAAAAAAAATAACAGTAATACAAAGAAAAAAATAAAACAAAGCAAAAAATAAAAGAAATAAAAAATATAAAAAATAACTAATTCCACCTACTGCATGTCACACCTGCGGGAATGTGGACTTTGCTCAGCATAATGCTGTGGCGCCAGCAACTAACAGCTGCTGGACACTCAACAGCGCTGCATTATACACTTTATTATTAGACGGGCCTTTTATTATACATTAGAAAGAAAGAAAAATACATTTATTCTCCACATTTATGTGACATGAGTAGGAACAATAGTACTTAAGAAAAAAAAAATAACAGTAATACAAAGAAAAAAATAAAACAAAGCAAAAAATAAAAGAAATAAAAAATATAAAAAATAACTAATTCCACCTACTGCATGTCACACCTGCGGGAATGTGGACTTTGCTCAGCATAATGCTGTGGCGCCAGCAACTAACAGCTGCTGGACACTCAACAGCGCTGCATTATACACTTTATTATTAGACGGGCCTGTTGGTCTAGTGGTTAGTGACCCTGCTAAGCCAGAGTTCGTGGGTTCGATTCCCACCCAGGACAAATCTTTGTGTGGTGAGCATGAAGGTTTGTTCTGTGTCTGGGTGTAATTTATCTATAATATGTATGTATTTACAAAAAAATATGTATTTAAGTATTATATCAGTTGTTTAGTACCCATAACACAAGCAAATATACTTGCTTAATTTGGGACTAGATGGCGCTGTGTGAATGTGTTAGTATATTATATTATTATTATATTATATATTCAATATATTAATGTGTCTACGTATTATTAAAATCATTAACATCAACGTCCAATAAAAAATCTCTCATCAATTGAAATGCTTGTAAATATACGCAATATTTATTGAGTGGTACATTTAAAATAATCTCCGCTTTCACATTTTTACTGCGACGCTGTCATGGCATTTGATGTTTACCTAGCTAGTTCTACAAAAATATTATCCATTATACTAATAAATTAGCCAAAAGCGATGGTAGCTGAATGGATTGACCGGCGTGCTAAACACATGGTCTGAGTTCGATGCAGTACCAGTGTGTATTTTCACTTTGTGTAATTTATATGTACTAGTCAAGTGTTGTTACCATCTGTTAGCGGTAAAGAAAAAACATCGTGAGGAAACCCACATACCCTAGAAGTAATTCTAAATGTATTTGTGATCCACTAACTTGCATTAGGCCAGCGTGTGTGGATTAAAAACCCTTTCAGCTCTCTAGATAGAGGAGAATTTAAATTGTAACTACGCCAATTGAAATTGTAACTACTATAGCGATTAATAAGTGAGGCCTGAGTTCTTTGCCAAGTTCTTCTCAGAGCTCAACCTTGTCAGGGAACTGGCCGTAGGCAAACTTGCAGGCACCTTTTTTGTGCTTTGTACGACGTTCATACGTATTATGTATGTGACCCAAATAAAATAAAAAGATTTGACTTTGACTTAGGAGAGACTCGAGTCCAGCATTGGGACATTAAAGGGTGGCCGATGAGACCAACGAAGCATAAGTTACTTTATTATTATTGTCGGTATTATTATTACGCAGTACTAACCTAGTTAATAAAATATTGCATAGATATAATAGGTATATTTTAGCTGTGAAACATCTGATAAAAACTACAGATAAACATCTTGTATTACAAATATCTATGTTTGGTTTTACTTTTACTTATTTAAGGTAATGCACTTAAAAGTAGGTTTAATTACGAGTTTTTAATTACGGATTTTGCTTAATAATAACAATGTCTTTTGCAATGTTGAGAGAATGAATGAAGGAAGAGTCCAAAACAAATATATGAGGTGAATGTGAAAGGAATCGTTGGTAAGGAAGACCTAGAAGAATGTACCAAGACCAAATAGGTGACGTTTTAAAGAAGGGACAGATCAGGAGTACCCTCAACCGGCGAGAATGCATGAAAAGACTGATGAATGTTGAAGAAGCCAAAGATGTATGTCAGAATCGTAGCAAATGGTAGGAAATGGTTTCTGCCTACCCCTCTGTTGGGAGAGAGGCATGATCTATATATATGTATGTATGTTTTTTGCAATGTTTTTATGATTGATGTCTGAAATTTATGATGTTAGCATCACTGCAATCCAGAAACGTACCTCCTCCCAAGATTGTGAATAGAATTTAGCCTACTATACCACGCTGGCCACATGGGTTGGTATAGGGTTTTGTTTCGAATTTTCCTTTTCTTACTATGCTCTTGTTTAGGATTTCTCCCTTAGTCGTCTTTTACGACACCCACGGGTTGAAATGGGGTAGTGACATTATGTATTAATCCGTCGCTACAATTTATGGTGTAGTAGTAGGTATATTATTGTAGTAATGAGACGTTTTTACGATCATCGAGGTTAAATCATTCTCGAGCATCTTTCGTTTCTCTCTCTCTAGTTCGAACTGTTTTGTCTTGGTCAACCTTTGCACCAGGAAAGACCTGGCGGGAGTCACTACATCACTCAGTCTCCACCCTAATTCACGAACGAAGATCCTAGCATGTATTATGTAACAATAGACTTAAGGAACCTTTGTGGTAGAGAAAATAAAAAATCTATCTATCTGTCCAGCAGTGGACTGCAATAGCCTGAAATGATTATCTATCTTTTGTCTATAATGCATATATACCGTTAAGTATAGTAAGTAGTAAGTATAGTTAAGTATACGTACCAATAACTATTTTTCTAAGTAACTCTTATCTAACATCCGATAACTGCAAATATTTTATGTTAAATACAAAAAAATACATAATTATACTTAGTTTTACTGTATATTATTTCTAACTTAGTTATACAACATATATTATAAACAAACAATATAAAATATTTCAAAAGTGCATTAAAACTACTTGAATTTTGTAAATTTATTTTACATTTCGTAATGTTTACAATAAAACGTAGACGTAACCGTAATATTCAGAAAGTGTCTAATAACAGTGACTCATAAGGTGCGATGTACTCCCCCCCTGTAGTGGGGGTTATGTGTTTCCATTCGTATATGAAGAACAGACCTTCACGTCTAAATTAAACTGAGAATACTCCAGTACTTTGACAGTAGACACATTAGAGGCACTCGTAACTTTGTGGTACTGAGATGTTTGTGACAATCATCGAGCTTAAGCAACCCTTAGGCAAGGTCAGTCCATCATGAGTTTGTGGAAATTTCATTCTCAAGCTCTTCTTACTTCGGCTGGTCCCAGTTACTACATATTGTGGTAGTTGTTAATTCAAGTTGGAAGACTTATGGGCGACTTGATAAATTTCAAATCAAGGGTCTACCTCAAGCCCACACGATAAGAAGAAGAAGTAGACACACTTCTTCTTAACTGAAAGCTTTTAAAAAGCTTCGTAATAGTTCCTGTGTTGCAGGCTTCATAGGCTACGCGTTAACCGCTTACCATAAGGCGAGCCGTTTGCCTGTGGGCCACCGTTCGTCGCAGTATACAAATATGAGTTTTTATCGGCCAATAGTTTGACAAATTGATCAATTTTTGGCTATTTGGCTAGTTTTTAGCTTTTAGCTGTAGCAATGAAAAGAGTATATAATCATTGTATAGAAAAAAAAAATACGTGTTTATAGTTATATCATGAAATATTTAAGCATATTATCTGCCTATTCTGATGACTGGCCTGTTGGTCTAGTGGTTAGTGACCCTGACTGCTAAGCCAGAGTTGGTGGGTTCGATTCCCACCCAGGACAAATCTTTGTGTGGTGAGCATGAAGGTTTGTTCTGTGTCTGGGTGTAATTTATCTATAATATGTATGTATTTACAAAAAAAAAATGTATTTAAGTGTTATATACTTGCTTAATTTGGGACTAGATGGCGCTGTGTAAATGTGGTAGAATATTATATTATTATTATATATCATGAAATATTTAAGCTATCTGCCTATTCACGTACTACCAGTTCTTTAAAAATGTTTTTTTTTAAAATATAATTAAATCAGTATCATTTCTATTCGTTTCTGCTAAGAGTATACGCAATAAAGAGTATGGACTATGACAGAAAACTTTTCTTCACCAAGTTTTAATTATTTGCCCAATGGAAACAGTCTCTAAAAATATTATTCCGTGTCGAAATAGCAGTAGTCACTAATGTCAGATTCGCGTTGCGTAGCCCAGCGCGTGGTCGCATACATCAAACATAATTGCGAGGTCTTAGGGCACATTATCGAGTTTTATTATTATGAAAGCCTTTGAGGTTGGCGAACATCATTGTGGTACAATAATGACACTGAAAGGATCATTCTTCTAGCTTTGTGGTTTAATGATGGTTATGTAAAATTGCATACTATTTAGGTTTTTATTTCGAGGCTGCGGCTGTGCTGTTTGAAAGAAAATTTAAGAAGCGTCGTCGTTTATATTGTCAAATTGATTGAATTGTTTGTATTGTAGTACAGTATTCTGGAGTCACTGACCTGTATAATATGAGTATCACTGGACTGGCTGTCACAAATGACAGCTAATTTCCGATGTGTATTTGACCAACTGGCGGAGAGAAATGGAACAATATTTGACGTAATATTGACGTATACGAGTATAATACGTTTTGTAAAATAAGTGTAAATAAACTAATATATGTATGATGTTCTGATAACCTACTCTGAATCTCGACACGTTTGAACATTATAGCGACTATAATTACATTTTCAAACGTTTGACAGTGATATCGACTTCAACTCGTTGTCGAATTAGTTTCGATAATTTTATTTGTTTGTTCAGGTTCGAACACTTATTTTAAAAGAGGCTGGGGTCGTTCCCCTTTCAAATGAAGTGATTAACTTTTGGGCCCATAATCAACCAACTTCTACTCGATTGTCCGAGTCATAATGGATAAAGGTCAGTGGAGGCAGATCATCCTAAATAGGGGCAAATCACTCACATCGAATTATGACCACGATCCTCAGCCACGAGGGAGCGACCACAGAGTATTTTAATGTGCACGTTCGCAGCGTCGCCGCGACGTTCACCGTACGAGTTAATAGATAGTCCACTTTTAAAAGAAACTAAACCGCTCTAATTCGTGTAGTGACGAATTAAGAATACATAATGCCACTACCCCATCTTAGGCCGTGGGTGTACAAGGCGACTAAGGGATTATGCAGATAAGAGCACTGCGAGAAATGGAAAATTCGAAACAAACCCTTTACCAACCCGTCTGGCCAGCGTGGTATACCTAGTAGGCTAAATTCCCTCCACATTCTTTGGAGGAGGAACCCGTGCCCAGCAGTGGGTCGTTTATGGGTTATGATATGAAAAAAACCGCTCAATCTTCTTGACTCCAAATAACTACTCCTGTTTCACACAAACACATTTTTTATAAAGGGGACTGAATCTACAACATTTATGTCTTTATAATCATCTAAGCATATCATGCCAAAAATAGCTGTCCTTAAATTTCGCACCATTCACTTTCCATAATAAATATGTATGTAATTATGAAAGACATAAACTGAATCTGTTTAATTAGCAGATATATGAACTGTAGGCAATTTGGCGTAATTAATTTCACCCCTAATGCACATACGATGTTTTTAATTAAATCGTAATATTCCTAGTAGAACACACTTGTATTTATGAATGTACGTAATATTTATAATTAGAAAGTAATTAGAGCTCATTTAGAGCAGGCTAGATTGTAGTTCTAATTGGATTGGAAATCGCAAGAAAGAAATTAGAGCCATAGTGCATACGCGATTGGTGATTTTGCGACGTCATTGATGCTTGTTTTTTAATGTTTATCATCATCTTCATCATCATTTCAACCCATAAACGTCCCACTGCTGGGCACGGGTCTGCGCCAGACGGGTTCGTATAGAGTTTGGTTTTGAATTTTCCTTTTCTAATCTATACCAATATTATAAAGCTGAAGAGTTTGTTTGTTTGTTTAAACCCGCTAATCTCAGAAACTACTGGTCTGATTTGAAAAAACTATTTTAGTGTTGGATAGCTCATTTATCGAGGAAGGTTATAGGCTATACAACATGACGCTACAGCCAATAGGAGCTGAGCAGTGGCCAAACAAAAGCGACGGGAGTGAAGCCCCGCGCGTTTTCTAGTGTTTATATAAAACAGTTATAGTCAAGTGTTATAGAACGAACTGCCGAACTGCTAACGAAACTGCCTCGGTGGCGCAGCGGGAATTGTATACGACTGCTGTAAAAGAGGTGCCAGATTGGATTCCCGGGTCGGGTGAAAATGGTATCACATCAGCAACCCATTTAGTCCCACTACTGGGATCGGGTCTCCTCTCCTCTAACTAGAGAGCTGAGAGGGTTTAGACCATAATCCACTCACGCTGGCCTAGTGCGGGTTGGTGGATCAGACATACTCATAGAATTTCTTCAAGGATATGTGGGTTTCCTCACGATGTTTTCCTTCACCGTTAGCAGATGGTAAGTCACTTGACTAGTACATATAAATTCTCGGAGTTTGGTAAACAAATGTTCCCGGTAGATGACAATAGGCTCGCCCTCTATTTCATGGGACCAAACATAGCTGGCGAAATGTGGGTGTGAAACACCTATGCCTACCCCTTCGGGGAAAAAGGCGTGATGCTATGTTTATGTTATGTTATAGAACGATTTCTATTGCACTAGTTTTGATTACAACTCAAGACGGATGTGTGTGATGCAATGACGTTACTAAATTTGGCTGTAGCGCAATAAACAACGAGCTACAGTTTTTCATTAGTGTGGCTGTGGCTTTATTATCAATCGGGATGGTCCTGGCATTAGATTATGGATTGCAAAGAAAAAAAAATAGTGGCCCATTTTTAGGGTTAATAAGAAAAAAACGGAACCATTATAGAATTTCTCCGTAGTTCACCTGTGTATCTGTCTGTCTGTCCGGCTGTCAAGAATATTTTTCTCAAAAATGCGTAGAGGTATAAAACTGAAGTTAATATCATATTATTATACTCGGGTCTGCTAACCCTCGTCGAAAAAAAAATCAAAATTCCAAGTTAACGCAATCAAAACATAAGTTTTTGTCCCATTTTTGTCGAATTATCTTGACGATCAAAAAAGTCTAAACCTATAGGGTACTTCCCTTTGACCTAAAATTATGAAATTTGGCAAGAAGTAATATCAAGTTGCTCGGCTCCTATTTGCCGTAGCGTGGTGTTATATAGCCTATGTTACTAAGTGATAATGTAGCTTTCCATCGGCAAAAGAATTCTTCAAATCGGTCCAGCAGTTTTTAAATTTATTCGTTACATACAAAAATACAAATCTTTTCTCGTTATAATATTTGTGTTGATGTAGATTACTATACCGTAGACAAAGTTTATTAATACATAATGTCACTACCCCATCTCAACCCGTGGGTGTCGTAAAAGGCGACTAATGCACACAAGAGCACTGCAAGAAAAGGAAAATTTAAAACAAACTCTATACCAACCCGTCTGGCCAGCGTGGTATAGTAGACTAAATTCCCTCCACATTCTTTGGAGGAGACCCGTGCCCAGTTGTGGGACGTTTATGGGTTGAGATGGTGAGACAAAGTTTATAAGACGAAGTGCACTGCTTATGATAAGAAAATTAATCAACCTTATATTATGATGAAGTTTTTTTTTTTGTACTCCACAAAAAAAAAATACTTGGTCATCCTACATTGCTTTACTAGTGCGTGAAGCGGTGCGTGCGCAACGTTTACCGATTTACTGTCCATTTGTACTTATATTTTTCTGTCTATCCTCAAACTTATTCATTCAATCATTCTCAACCTTATGCCATCGTGATATGAGCTACAAAACATTATGTGTGATAACAATATTAGATTTAATTAGTAGCGTGCTATTTGCGTAATGATTATTGGGAAATTATTATTTTTTTTTTTCTTTAATTAATGTTTTATATAGCATGACTATCTTTTAATTATTACCAGTTCATACTCGTATTTGAAGAAGTGCATGATTATTAACTTCAAAGTCATGTGATACTTTTCATCCCATTAGAAGAATAATGTTTTATCTTCACATAAAACAAAAATGAAATTATTAAAAAAATTGGCATTAAAAACCGTAAACTATCGATAGATCAAATTTTTATTTTATTCTTTAGTCAGTATTTTACAAAATACAAATTTGACCAATTGATAGTTTACGGTTTTTAATGCCAAATTTATAATAATTTCATTTTTGTTTTATCTGAAGATAAGACATTATTCTTCTAATGGGACGATTTGCTCAAAGTCTACTAGACTGACTGCAAAATATAAATTTTCCAATAAAGGTAGAAAGAGAACAAAGAAATTAACTAACTTCTGAATTATAATTTATCTTCTTCTTCTTATCGCGTGGGTTTGAGGCAGACCCTGGTATTGGAATTTATTAAGTCACCCAGAAGGCTTCCAACTTGACTTAACGACTACCACATTAAGTGATAACCGGGACCAACGGCTTTACGTGTCTTCCGAAGCACGGAGACGCTCGAGAATGAAATTGCCACAAACGGTCACCCATCATGGACTGACCTTGCCGAGTGTTGCTTAACCTCGATCATCGTAACGAATATATCAGTAGTACAATGCTACGAGCGCCTCAAAATTGATTGAAGTTGTCAAATAATACAACTTTAATATTTCAAGTCAGTAGAGTAAACAACAGTACTACTCATTAATCGATGCAAATACCTGGCAAATCACTGTGGTGAATGTTTTAACGAGAACACAGAGTACAGTCGTGAACTATGTTGTTTAATAATATAATAATAATATTCTACCAAATTCACACAGCGCCATCTAGTCCCACAGTAAGCAATTATATTTGCTTGTGTTATGGTTACTAAACAACTGATATACTACTTACATACATTTTTTTTTTGTAAATACCTACATATTATAGATAAATTACACCCAGACACAGAACAAACCTTTTATGCTCATCATTGATATACCACAATTTGGTGTCTTTACCCTAGAGAGATGCACAATTACGTACTAAATTCACGCTGAAAACTGTCACCATTATACTGTCAAATTATTATAATTACATTTTAGAAAATAGTTTTTGTAAAGTCAGTCTTATTTAAGGCGCTGTCCAAACGGAAACACCAAAAAACTCTCAATTTTTCGTCGCGCAGTTTGCCGCATCGGTATATACTACAAACCAGAAAATTTACTTGAATAAAGTCGAGAATCTAAAGAAAAGACTTACCTAAAAATATTTCATGTAATTATAATAGTTTCGTAGAAAAAAGGTCACAAAGATGACCCTTAGAAAATGTTTTCGTCGCGCAGTTTGCTATATTTAGATCGTAAAGTAATATATTTTTTGCTATGATAATAAAGGAAATTTAATAAGCTAGAGAATTACCTAAAAATTATTTCACTAAGACACGTAGTTTTTTTTTTATTAAGAGAAATTCGCGAAAACACGTCTAATTCGACGCTTGATAGATTTGACTAAAGTCAAACATCTCAGCAATTTGAACCTTATGCGTTCACATGAGGTACTAGTGTAGGTTGTTTATTGTGCCCCCTCCCAGTCGGCGACGAGCCGTTAGGAAGGAAGGTCACGTCACTCCGATTAAATTTTTGGTTCACGCTATTTTCGTATTTTTTAAATAAACATTTTATTTATTTAGAAGAAAACTTCTTGGATACAAGAATCAATTATCATAACATTAATATCTTGCAACAATTCTCAATATCGGAGATAATATTTGCATTGGTTTTATTCTTATCACGTCACCGGCGGCCGGTGTTGCTAAGATGTCGCTGAGGCTAACAACCAGCGAGCGCTAAGACGGCGCTGTTACATACGTCACATGAACGTGGTGGCTACTTTATAATAACGTACAAAATTTAGAGTATTGGAAATAAACAATAATGATACCAAAGTTGTTGTCATTTTTATGGACTGGCTATTACCCGAAATTTACTCTCGTCAAGCTCGAGGCATGCCATTGAGAGAAAACAATTCATATCGGTAAGAACAATTTATTGGGGATTTTTCATAAATCAAAAAAATATACTGGGTCGTAAGAGAAGTTTCGATTCTGAAGGTTATCCAACTCTACCATATCGTAAGAGACAACAGTTAACTTTTGAAGGATCGCTACAATGCTTTTCTATTTTTAAACGACTTCAAAAAAGGAGGAGGTTATATGTTCGACTGTATGTATTTTTTTTTTTTTATGTATGTTCATCGATTACTCGGAGATGCCTGAACCGATTTAAAAAATTCTTTTTTTGTTTGAAAGGGTATACCTCTGAATTGGTCCCCTATGTATCACGTCAAGTTCTGATGATGGAATCTCAGGGAAATCGAAGGCAACCCTCAAATTTTATAGGCACATGTTACGTGTTTCATATATTTTTTAAAGTTATTCAAGTATTTACGTCTGATAGTCAACATCTCATGTTGATGAGCTGTTGATGGAAGGTATAACTCCTTAACTGTTAGGAGTTGGAGGATAATTCTTTCGAAATTATAGGTTCTTATAAACCAATAGTTGTATTCTTGTAGGTTATTTAGGTGAGCTGATACTGGAAGGTATAACTCCTTAACTATTAGGAGTTGGAGGATAATTCTTTCAATATTATAGGTATTTATAAACCTATAGTTGTATTCTTGTAGGTTATTTAGGTGAGCTGTCAGTGGAAGGTATAACTCCTTGACTCTTAGGAGTTGGAGGATAATTCTTTCGACATTATAGGTACTTATAAACCTATAGTTGTATTCTTGAAGGTTATTCAGGTGAGCTGTCACTGGAAGGTATAACTCCTTAACTTTTAGGAGTTGGAGGATAATTCTTTCAACATTATAGGTACTTATAAACCTATTGTTGTATTCTTGTAGGTTATTTAGGTGAGCTGTCACTGGAAAGGAAACTTCTTAATGTTAAGGAGTAAGAAGATGATTTCTTTAAATATCACATCCATGTATAAACCTTAAGTTGTGTTATTTCAAGTGTCTGAGGTGAGAGCTCTTGATGGAAGATAAAGTTGTATAATTCAAAGGAATTCTTAGATGATATTTTAAGTTTTCGATATAGTATCCAACCTGCATTGTATACCTATACTTGTAACCTATCGCATTTTATAGGAAAAAAGAAAGACATAAAAAGCTGAGAGTTTTGAGATTCCTCTATTCTACAATCAGGTTGTGTTGTTAGAATATTTAAATAGACGTTCCCTTCTATCGAAGATTCTTTATTTCGGTTTTCCGTCTTAGTTTGCCAGCCAATATTATTAAATCTGCTAGATAAAAAGTACACTGAAAATGGAAAAATAAACTGTTTTTAACAAAAAAATATTAAAACGACTTCAAATCAGTACTAAAAAGCGAAAAATAAACTGAATTAGATATTTAATTCCAAGCTAAAAAATACCTACCTACCTGTTTGAAGTATAATACCCTATTACTAATCTGTTTGAAGTCGGTGCCAGCCTAATGAGGTTGTATCACTCAGTTTGAGCCGTCCACTAGGTACGATCACACGCAAGTGCGAGGTGGTGTGAAGTAGCGAGCGGTAAAAGATGTACGTACTAAGTAGTACGTAGCTTAACAAACTCTTTAGGCTTGGCACCGACTTCAAACAGATTAGTAATAGGGTATTATACTTTAAACAGGTAGGTAGGTATTTTTTAGCTTGGAATTAAATATCTAATTCAGTTTATTGAAGATAATAAAGAAAATGTGCCCTGTTGTAGTAGACTTTTGATGAGATATAAGAATTTCGTTAAAGTCAAAGTCAAAAATTCTTCATTTATTTAAAACAATTGTGTATATACTTACGAACGTCAAAAACAGTTGTAACATATCAGCTAGTTTATTTCCTGCTTTAGTACCTAATTATAAAGTTATTTATTACTTATTATATTTTATATTTACATAAATTATTTTTTATTTCTGTTTGGTTTTTACAAAAGGACTGTTCACGTTATCATCACCCTATCATTATCTCGGTTGAATCCTGCTTAGTTGGCTAGTATCTGCTGTTCTCGGTGTACCTTGATTTAGCTAAATATTAGTTTTAAAAGTCGAAAGAAATATTCACTTAAGCCTTTTGAAAGTTATTAGATGTCATTGTCAATTTGATTGTAAAGAAAGTTTCCAAAGATTCAAAGACAAAAAAACGTTAGCTTATGCTATGTGTATTTTTTCATGAGAATAAACAAATATAATTAATATATTTAGGAAAAATACTTGTTTTTCTTCCAAATGCTTTATTTGTTCTCTTTTAAAAAAAGTTGACATCCGAAATTACATTATCCATATTATCCTACTCTTGTAACTATCTCAAGTAACATGGTCCATCTATCACTTAAATATAAAATGCATATTATTTTTATTTGTTTATATCGCACGTGTAATCTATACTAATTGTATAAAGCTGAAGAGTTTGTTTGTTTGAACGCGCTAATCTCAGGAACTACTGGTCAGATTTCAAAAATTCTTTTAGTGTTGGATAGTCCATTTGTCGAGGAAGGTTTTAAGCTATATAACATTACGCTGAGACCAATAGGAGCGAAGCATCAGTGAAAAAGTGGCAAAAACGCGAAAAATCTATACTAATATTATAAGGCTGAAGAGTTTTTTTGTTTGAACGCTAGGATCTAAAGAACTACTGGTCCAACTGGCAATTTTCTTTTGGTGTTGGATAGCCCGTTTATCGAGGAAGGTTATAGGCTATATAAAATCACACTACAGCTAAAAGGGGCTGAGCAGTGGCCAAATAAAGAACGACGGGAGTGAAGCCCTGCGCGACTTCTAGTGTTTAATACGATGCTAGACGATTATAACACTTGGTACAAACTATAATTCCTTGCATATCATTTCATTTAAGGTGCACGTTTTGCGCATGTTCAGTTCAGACATCGTCTATTGAACAAGAGTTAATTTAAAAAACCAAAAAACCCTAAAAGAGTTTTTGTTTGTAGGCTATATAACATCATGATACGGGTAATAGGAACTGAGCAGTGGCTTCATTTCATTTCATTGGATATCTATATTCCGATAGCACTAAAAAAAATTCTGTTTAGACAGTTTCCGTCAGCCATATTAATTTTTTGTTGACGTCACATAGCCTATGACACTTGAGGAAAAAATACGAACCTAATGACACCTCACACTTTAAAATCAGCCAAGCCGTTTAGGCTACAGAAGGTCACAATGGAACAGACATGCCCAAAAACATACATACATACGCGCGAAAAACATTACCCTCCCATTCCTTCTTGACAGTCGGGTAAAGAAAGAAACTAAGTACTTTTAGTTTAAAAATAGAAAACATTTGAAATATTTTACCGTACCTAATAATTATTTTGTTCGACCAGAATACGGACGGCGCGAGAATAAGGCCGCCGCTGGTTGACGTGAATGCGAGTTTGTTCTTTGGGATGAATTGTTGAAAGGCGCGGGGAGCTCGTGCTTCAGCTTCCCTGCTTCACCCCCTGGATTAGCTCAACATTGGCTTAGTACAGGGCCTTAATACATATTACAATGGCTTTTAAAATACATTTCTAATAAAACATTTTCACGTTCACACCTTACGACAGCGAAACAATTGTGTGACAATTGTACTCTTTTTGAGCTCTATTTTGAGCGCCATTTTTTTATTATCTTCTTATATGTCAATGTCTTTAATGGCTCATTATTATCATATCATATCAGCCCAATGACGTCCACTGTTGAACATAGGCCTCACCTAATTTCCGCCACAGCGAAAGATTTTGTGCCGCCCGCATCCAACGGCCATCCGCAACCTAAATAAATGGTAATGAATTGTTAATAAATAATAATACTCCCTTGGTAGTTCATCGCGAGTGAATACAATTGTTGCGCAACACGTCCTAGCTTTGATTGATAGTTTGATCCGAGTTGATGGTGTATAGAAGTTTTTTGGTTTAGTTCCCGTGAATTTAAACAAATAAAAATAGTAAGAAGTGAAAATAATGAAAATTAAGTGAAAAATAGTTACATAAGTGAAAGAATAATTCTGTTTCAACGTGCATTAATAAATAATGTTATGCAAACGCAAGATAAACTCTAAAAACAAGAAAATAAATACGTAACGGTGAATCACAACTTGTGTTTACAAAGAAAACAACAAACGTGTAGTTCGAAGATAATTTATAACATATGTGAAAATACAGAGCAATAACGCGAATACCTACAAAATAATAAGTGGTAAAAATTACTAAACACATATTTATTGTTAAAAATAACCTAAAAACATACATTAAAAACTGCTTTAGCTGCTTTTTTATAATGTTTGGTTGTGGTTTTTTTGAATCAGATAAAGATTTTACGGTTTAAGATTTATCTCTACTTTAAAATTAAATTAACTACATATGCATTTAGAACTTTTAAACTTTTTTTTTCGAACTTTGCTTTTTGAACTTTGCTTTTCGAACTTTGCTTTTCGAACTTTTCTTTTTGAACGAGGTCTGAAGTACTCTACTGAACTATACTAAACACTTTTGCGTGTGAGTGTACACTTATATTAGAAAGTACGTGTAGCGCTCGCTTGTCTCTCGGTGGATCAACGCTCATTACCCCAGCTGTTACTTTTTCTACGACTACGGTGAATTCGTGCTAAAGTTATTTATACTTTACGACTGATTCACGACGGATAGACGATATTTTAAAGGTTCATAAGGAAAAAAGCCTGTATTAGATGCGCAGCCGCAGAAATGTGAAATGCCTTGTTTCATATTGAGTAATTTATTGCACACAAAAAACAAACATATTATGTAATAAAATCTTAGAGTATCCGTGTAGCGATATGGAGGTACCGTGTCGCTACACGGATAAGAATACATAATGTCACTACCCCATACCAATCCATGGGTGTTGTAAAAAGCGACTAAGGGAGTAATTGCTTATGCAGATTTTCGAAAAGCAGCTTTTAGAAAAGCAAAATTCGAAACAAACCCTATACCAACCCATCTGGCCAGCGTGGTATAGTAGGTAGGTAGTTCTTTAGAGGAGACTCGTGACTAGCAGTGGGACGTTTATGGGTTGAAATGACGATGATGATGAAACCTTAGAGTGTGAGAGAGAGTCTTGTTCATGCTAGAAGGTGTGTATTTTAGTTTCAATGCGTCATGCTCGTCGTACTTGGTACAACGAGAATAAATTCAAATTCGAAAACCTATTATTGCAAATAAAAACTATTGTTGCAAATAAGATTGACTTATTGTGCTGTACACTGAGTGAATTCACAGGAATAACTTTGTTTATAGTTTAGTACACTAAGATTTAATAGGCTTCACTATTGTATTAGGGTGTATCCTGTAAAAATACTTTTAAGTAATTTAAATAAATAAATAAGTCAATAAAACTCGTGAAGTGTAAATGCACTTAGAGTTTATTTCGTGCACTTATTGCCTCTGACTTTCACGAAGCGTAATGTGAGATGCGCTCTGTGATATTGCAACCATTTTCTTTTATTTTTAGCTTTGCTTCAAGTGCCAAACGAATGTTCTTAAAATGTAATTTAAGATCTAAGATGCAAGAAGTTACAGAATGATTTAATTTTTCATAATTGTTTTTCATTCTTTTAATTTTGTATACTTACTTTCTTTCAGTCAATGTTAGTTTGTGTTGTTTTAAAATTTGGGATTTATTAAACGAAAATTTGAATTCCGTGTAGTGACGGATTAAGAATAAAAAATGTCACTACCCCATCTCAACCCGTAGGTGTCGTAAAAGGCGACTAAGGGAGTAAAATTATGCAGACAAGAGCACTGCGAGAAAAGGAAAATTCGAAACAAACCCTATACCAACCTGTCTTGCCAGCGTGGTATAGTAGGCTGAATTCCCTCCACATTCTTTGGAGAATGTGTACCCAGCAGTGGGAAGTTTATGGGTTGTGATGATGGTGGTGATGACATTAGTAATTAGGGTACCGTCGCCGAGGCAGGCCAAGAAAGCGCTGGAATGATGCCTTAAACACTATTCAAGCAGACTGTTGGAAATGGAATACGTTAATAGACAGGCAGAAATGAAAGGTTATGACTTTTGCTCAGCAGTGGGACAGAATAAGCTGAAAATATTTAACAAACTAAAAGTAAAAATTGCTTTTTTGCAACATATCATTGTTTATAAAGACTAAATGTGGTAAGATATATTTTATACATGAATGCTCATAAATAGGCAATAGTTTAGGTAAGGTTAGAAACATACAAAATAGAATGCAAAAAAATGCACTTAGAATACAGGTTCATTCGTATTATTAGAATTGCAAAGGACTGTAAAAAAATGACTTTTTATGTTATTGATGTATTTAAAAAGTATTTAAGCAGTGATTTGAATTTAACAAGTATTATATATACTATGACGAGAGATGCTTTTAAATACTGAGTTACCTAATGATTGTTTTGTAAATCAATCTATTGTATACAATACTTACGACTTTTTAACCTGTTTTTTATAATGGTAAAAAATAAATCATATACACCTAATAAAAGTGATTTCTCTATGAAATAGATTGAAAAAAATTGTGTTTTTGACTTTAAAAATCAATGAGATTAAAACGATAATCTATCAACATATTTTTGCGGCGTACTCGTATAGGGTTTGTTTCGAATTTTCCTTTTCTCGCAGTGCTCTTGTCTGCATAAGGGTACTACTCCTTTAGACGTCTTTTACGACACCCACGGGTTGAGATGGGGTAGTGACATTATGTATTCTTAATCCGTCACTACACGGTTTCATAGATATACAATACATGTAGCCATAAATCTTGGTACAATTTTTATATTTTTTTTGTTTATTATACCCAGACAAAGTTTGAAAGACGTCTAAAATACAGGGTGTACAAATAATGTGTGAGGGATTAAAATGGCAGCATATTAAAACAAATATTGAAATAAAAAAGCTAAAGGTATTAGGTATCTTTATTTACATCACAGTGTGTTGTCACTTACGTCATTTATATTATACGGTTAGGAGTAGGTTATATTTTCGCAGCTAATTAATATTCAATTACATTTTATTTACAATAATTACAGTTGGCAATAATATATTTGATGAACTCCTCGAACAGCACCCAGTCGAATAGCACCTACGCGAATAGCACCTAACATATTCCTCAAATATCACCTATCAATAGTTTTGCTAGGGTATTCGTAAAAAATGCACCCAATCGAATAACACCTATGCGAATAGCACCTAGCATATTCCTCGAATAGCACCTATCAATAGTTTTGCTAGGGTATTCGTAAAAATGCACCTTGCAAAACTATTGATAGGTGCTATCCGAGGAATATGTTAGGTGCTATTCGCGTAGGTGCTATTCGAATGGATGCTGTTCGAGGAACATCATTATATACCATAATTAACCATTATGCATTCAAATAATGTTCTTGGCTTTAGATCTAACTTACACTGCGTATATACAGAAAATATAGCCCCAAAAAAGGTGAATGGGCTAAATGGTAAACGCCCTGTGCACCTATTCGCCCCTTTTTAGCTTAAAATTGTATAAGAATACTTGAGGGGAGAATAGGCTCAAGCCAATTGAATACAATGTTAATATACAAAATCACATTAAGCTTTTTCACTGGTAATTTTCAATGTTCTATAAGCACCATGTATACCTTCATCTACGTCATCATGCCGGTGCAGGGAAATGCAAGAGTGTGTGCGTGTAACTATGTCATATGATGCTATGGTGCCGCGTAGACCTCGGACCGCACTTTTGTGACGCATCCGCGCTCGAGATTCGGGTTTCAAATCTGTCCCGTAAAAATGGCGTTCTTCAGACTGCAGCCATTTTGAATTCGATAGAAGTTTCTTTGTCCATTCATCTGAGAATAACCGTTAATTACAATTAAATTAATATAATATTAAGAATAAGGATGGTTAATGGACGATACTAAATCCGATTTCTAATTTATTTTTCTGATGCTTTTCTTAGTTTTAAGGAAGAAAGGCCTTTAATTTCACTGGAGTTCTACTTTCTATTTTTTCTTACTAAATGTGAAACTCATTTCATTCATGACCCTGCTATCTTTTCAATAGAGCTCCACAGACATATAAAAGATAACAATACCTTAACAAAAGTACAAGTGACACTAATTTAATATTTATTTTTATTTAGTTTTTTATTTATTATCTGTATGACGTGTAATGCTGCTTTCTTTTAATGGCAATATAATTTTTGGATTTATTTTCTACTTACATACCATAATATTATATGATAATATTATTAAATATAATTAAAATTAGGAATTTAAATAGGTACCTAATGCATCGTCGCATTAATTCCCGTATTATAATTTAAATATCATGCAACGCAATAGATTAAACTGGGTGTAAATAAATCCCTTCGATCAAGTTTTGGTAACGAAAACGAAAGCCTTGTGTGGTGGGGGACTTTCATCATCATCATTTCAACCCATAAACGTCCCACTGCTGGGCACGGGTCTCCTCCAAAGATAGTGGAGGGAATTTAGCCTACTATACCACGCTGGCCAGACGGGTTGGTATAGGGTTTGTTTCGAATTTTCCTTTTCTAGCAGTGTTGTTGTCTGCATAAGGTTACTCTCTTTGTCGCCTTTTACGACACCCACGGGTTGAAATGGGGTAGTAACATATTATGTATTCTTAATCCGTCACTACACGGACAACGGTGGGGGACTTTACAAACATATAATTAAGGGGCACAAAATACACCCAAACTTGAAACAAATATCTTTGAATCACACAAATATTTATCTCGTGTAGGAATTGAACCTACGTCCCTAGGCTCAGCGATGTTAGTGTCTATACGACCATCTAAACCGCTACCAAGACGACAGTCAATAATCTTTGTATACACACCATTCAAATCTTTCATAGCTCCAGCTCTTCCACCATATTCATACGGCAGACCATCAACAGGAAACCGGTCAGGTCCAAAGACTTCATCGATATTGTTTGCACTGTTGTGAAGAACTACCTTGCGTCTCCAAGGATACAAGCCAATGTGAAGAAAGAGGAGAGACATAGTCTTCAAACGTTGTGTGTTGACGACATGGACTTCTGATATACGGACCGGATAGGCTGCCTGGAATTTAGAAATAAATCATATTAAACAGGCAAATATTATTTGTATAGCCTGAGGCTGCACTCCCGAGGACTTATAAGCAGTAGCCAAATAAATAACGACGGGAGTGAAGCGCCGCGCGACTTCTAGTTCCTATCTAAGCACGTAAAATATACAAAAAATATATTTGTTTTGCATGTTAAATTGGTCAGAGTTCGATCCCGACCGGCAGTACCAATGTGGATTCCACTTAGTGGAATTTATATGTACTAGTAAACTGACTTACCATCTGCTAACGGTGAATGAAAAGTGAAGGAAATCATCGTGAGGAAACCCACATACCCTAGAAGAAATTCTATGAGTATGTCTGATTCACCAACCCGCACTAGGCCAGCGTGAGTGGATTATGGGCTAAACCCTCTCAGCTCTCTAGTTAGAGGAGAGGAGACCCGAGCCCAGCTGTGGGACTTAATGGGTTGCTGATGATGTTAAATTGAACCTGACTTTATTCACTTTGGTGAAGTTTATACCTTTTTTATAGGTGTGCATTGACCAAGAAACTATTTCACATATTATTAGATTTCAATAAGATTTAGAATTCCAACACCTTTAGACAAGTGGGAATTGGTTATCTATTCTATTGAAGTGATTAGTACATTGATCACGTGACATGTCGATAGCTTATGTCAGAGATGTATTCAAATGTATTGAAGTGACATTCAAATATTTTGAATAGAATCAGTGAATTGCCACTGTCTTGTCTAAGGAGGCAGGCCTTTAAGCTTATTTCTTTTCAGTTCTAAATAGGCAAGCAGATATGTTTCATATTTCCTGAAGGTTAACAGTATCAATAAATTTCAATTACCTTCATACACCAAACGAAATCTTTCCAATAAGTTCCTCTAAAGTGGTTTTTAATATGTGCTGGCTGGAGATCAGCTACATCTAAGAATATCATCTCTTCCCCAGGAGTTGGATCTTCGTTAAGTCTGAAATATGAACCATTTATTGGAACAGTACTGTAGTAAGCAGGAAAAGTAAGATTTTTTAGGTAAGCATCAATGGCAAACTGTACTGTTTTATAACCTGTATTATGTGTAATATTTTAAGTAATGTTATATAATTTATCTAAACCAAGTATTGTTCTTTATAACTTTTATAAATATTGTTTTGTTTCGTTAAAGTTGTTTTTTTAATATTTGTTATAATGTAGATATATTGCCGAATGTACCAATGGAATTCCGAAAAATCTATTATTTTTAAGAATTTCTGGATTTCAGTCAAATATTTTGTTATAGTCTAGAATTTTTACTTGTCCTTATATCAATACCAACACAAGAATTACATATTACAATTACAGCTGAATATATTTTTCATTAATTATTCGATATTTTCTTAGAAAATTCTAAGCTAGTGTGAGTATAAGTAAGTCAAAGAAAACTACTTCGTGAGATTTCATTTTAATTTGAAAATTCTAAAATAATAGTCAAAGCTAACACGAAGACAAAACCATCCGCAAACAGTCTGGCGTCTACAAAGATCCTATTGTCATCATTGTTCAAATCGACATTGACTCTGTTCTACGAATCTGATTATACCCCGATATCTGTTTTATTTACTTAGCTGCGACTTGTTATTGTATAGATAATATTATATTACATCTGTGTCGAATATTCCAAATGTTGGAAACTGAAATAGCAAAACATTTTAGTAATGGTCCGAGAATAGTGCCTTGTGGCATCCAAATTTGGTAGTGGCGTAATTCATTTTATGTTACATCACTGCTAAATATTTGTTATTGAATTTGCCCTACTCCATTGTTTATCAAGTACCTAATTGTATATTACCTGCTTTGAGTTGTATATATTCTTAGTTTAACGACTAAATATTATAATATTTACCTACTTATATGTGTTACTTGTCAGCATTCAAAAGTTATAAAATTATAGTTGTACCAACTAAAAAAATAAATGTATTTAATGAAAGAAAACTGTCCAAAAATTACCATATAGTCATTCAATCAAGAAGGTAGTAGTTTCCTTATTATTTTATTGAACGATTAAATTACTAAGTAACTTAATAATTATTTAGAAATAAAATACATTTATTTGGGCTCAAGGCCTACAATAACAACATATTTATAGATACACAAAAAAGAAAAAAAGGAAAACAAAGGGACAAAGTATAAATGAAAACAAAAATTAAATTAAAAAGGTATTTCGATTTTTTTTTATTTTTAGGTAGTATAAAGCATTACGAAGGGTTCAGACCACAGCGAAATAATGTTAAGCTATGAAAGCGCAGCCGATCTTGTAATTGTCTTGTAACAGTGTGGCTATCTGAGATAAGTAATCCCTTATGTGAAATAACACGAAGAATCACGCATCATTGGAAGCTATCTTTATAAAACAAGTGGTCACTAAATTAACAATAAATCAGCAGATGCTTGAAACGAATGTAAGAATGAAATTATTTTGGGAGAACAAACTCCAGTAATCTAAATCTAAATCTTCAAAAAAATTAATTTAAAAATTGTGTGAATCCTATCAATCATGCATCACGAAATAATAAAAGTGAATATTAGAAAGTTTTTGTTCCATTTTACCTGATATCTAATATCATGAGCCACCTTGCGAGTAATGCTTTAGCAGACAGGGGTCTTCCTTGTGTTGTTGGGGCTGGCATACGTAGAATAGTGACTCGTCTACCGCTGGCGGTGCGACACCGCAGTGGTACTATGTACCTGGAATGAAATTATGACTTCTGTTTAATGAATTCCTACTCCATGAGTGCCGCAGCTAAAGTGTTTACGACTGATGCACAAGACATCATACTGTTCAATTTACGGACCAGCAAAAACGTCTATTTTGTTCAAAGTAAAACATTCTTTTAAACCGCCCGCACTAGGGAATGTAAGTTATAAGTCCAGTGACGGGGAATTTTTCACAACGCAATGATTTTTTACATTTTACACACTTTTTACCTAATTCTAAAAATAATAAATAATAAAAATTGAAAAACACTAAATTTTACACTAAATTGCGATGTTGCCACTCTGTTCGTCAATATGCTCTTAACGTTGGTAATTATAATAATAAACGAGTTCTACTCACACATCTTGACAACTGGATAAAATATCTTCATCATCTGGATGTCTTTTATGCCACAGTTCTGTTAAACCTCCCGGGCCTCTAGCAGTGTAGTAACGCCTAGCTCTCTTAGCTGCTTCAGTCTCATCTCCCTCACATGTGACTGGGAAGAGGTTGAGCACCATTAACTCATCTTCTGTTGCATCTCTGTTCAGGTTATCACGAGCCCATCGTTCCGCAAACGACGCTGCGGGTGACATCCTTGAGCTAGAATTAAAGAAAACACCACATAAATAACAAACCCTTGATTGTCGAAGGACGTGTTAGGAGCTTAGGAAACACCGTTGTAGGAAGTTTACCCCAGATCCAGGACGTATGTGGGAGGAATGATCGCAGGAACCTTATCGTTTTAGACGATATCGGCTCCAGGTAGTGTGGGTGAAGCATACAGCGGCGTCGAGTGGTGCTATGATAATAAGGCGACGATGGCACCAAATCAAGGAGTTTATTGGATTCCATGGAACAATCGATAGAGCAGGCAGAGTGACCCAAAGTCTCTCTGTTGCTTTAACAATTCCAAGTTGTTCGTCAGATTGGGATCATTAACGATTCGAACAGTCCAGCTTTGGAGGAAGTCAAGTGGGTCGAGCTGGTGCTTGGGAGCTCTCACCCAGAGGTAAGAACAGTACTTCAAATGCGGCCGGACCTGTTCTTTATACAGCACAAGCCACTGTTTAGGATTGAAGTACGGCTTTGACCTGTTCAGGACACCTCTCGCTCGATTTTTCGTCAAAATAAACCAAAAGTTTTTCTATCGTTTTAATTGGTTTTTAAAATCAGACATTAAAATATAGTCAATATATCTAATGTCTGAGTTTAGACTTCTAATATCTATTATAAACTCACATAATATATAAAGAGTATCCAAAACCTTTACTCACGAATGAAGATATAGATGTTGAAGAAGCGAAAGCGATGTGCTTGGATAATGTCGTTCCATGATTACTATCTATCACATTTGAAGATGTGGCAAAATGTGTGTTAATAGAGTCTATTTTACAATAAACGTATTTAGAACTTCTTATAAAAATAAATGAACAATGATGATGATGAAGACACAACCACGCACCCAATGAGCATGTGCGCTACTACAATATTGTCATTGTAGTTATGCTTGTTTAATGTTTTGTATATAAAGTGTAATAACAAATCAATACAAAGACAATAAACATACGGAAAAATAATCTACTGCATAAAATACGTATCATACTAATATTGTAAAAGTATGTGACTGTGTTTTATTACGCACGCTCAAACTGGACCAATTTTTATGAAATTTGGTATGGCGTTAGCTGACACCCTGGATTAAGTAAGCCCTTTGACTGACGTTGGAGTTCAGTTATTATAAAATATTGTACTTTTATCCGCAGCCACAACCAATTTATCAATTTCAACAATCCAGATTTTTAGTGACATCTACAATACATTTCACGCTTCTAGTTTCTACAACAAAACAGTTTTTTTTTAAATCTACTTTTTTAATTCAATGGAATATCTAGTGTCAGTTCTTTAAAAATAAAATTACCTACAAAGTGAATTCATCATTATCATCATTATTTGACTGTCACCGTGGCGCAGTGGTTAAAGTGGTCGCCTCGCCACTACATCACCGTGTTGGGTGACGTGGGTTCGATTCCCACACGAGACAAATATTTGTGTGATTCATAGATATTTGTTTCTAGTCTGGGTATACTTTGTGTCCGTTAGTTTCATGTTTGTAAAGCTCCCCGCGACACAGGGCTTGTTCCCTAGTGCGGGCGTTGTCTTTAAAAAAAAAAAAAAATTATAGCCCATAAACTGATGCTGGGCGCGGGTCTCCTCCAAAGAATGTGGCAGGACTTTAGCCTAGGGCCAGTCGGGTTGGTTGGTATAGGGTTTGTTTCGAAATTTTCCTTTTTTTTCAGAGCTCTTGTTGGATGTAAGTGCTATGAAGATACGCTCTTTGGCTGTAGAACTCCACACTGAGCATTGTCTTACATGCTCTTAACCGTTTTTTAGGAGTAGACCCGGGTTCCCTTCACTTCTATATTATTTTCTGATAGTACATTTAATTTATACAATCTATTTGGCTCAAGCGAAAACGCACTAGAGCGTGATCTAATGTACTTATGAGAGCACAGAGTGATATTTTTTGCAACAATTTGGTGAGGTGAAGAACACGACATTTTAACTTTATGTTTTTACAGTACAAAGCAAGGACATCGTTGTGGTCAGGTGGCTATAAAGGATTTGTATTGTCTTCAAGCAGCGGAATCATTAATTTTTTATAAATGCTCTATTCTTTGGGTTTAATACTTATTCGTGTAGTGACGGATTAAGAATACATAATGTTTTTTTACAAATTACCCGATCTCGACCCGTGGGTGTCGTAAAAGGTGATTAAGGGAGTTAACCTTATGCAGATAAGAGCACTGCGAGAAAAAGAAATTTCGAAACAATCCCTATAACATCCTGTCTGGCCAGCGTGGTATAGTAGGCTAAATTCCTTCCACATTCTTTGGAGGAGACCCGTGCCCAGCAGTTATCCTTCTCTATACTCTGCTATTTTTTCACTTCTAAGTACGACACGACTCCCACTTTTTCCTTCACTTGCTGTATGAGACTTCTAGGTCTACCTCTACCTCTCCTTCCTTCTATTGTTCCATTAGCAGAAAATATTAAATGGCTTGGTATTATTTTTAACAAGTTTGTAAATTTGATATTTAGGTTTAATTAATTTTGCCAAATCTTATTATTCTTAATACTGCAGTAGGTAGAACCTGATTTAATAGATTCTTAAAATTGCAGCTACAAAAATAATAAATAGTTACAAAAATTCTAACCATAAAACTGCAGCAAATGGTTTAAGAGATACCCAAGTCATTTGTTAAAGTTTTATTACCCATAAAACTTTTAACTGCCTTTTACAACCGTGGTAAACGACCACATGACTACTGTAATTACACTCAGCCTTTACAGCAATGTATTCCCAGTCAACAGCAAAAAAAAATAATCCATATTATTCTATCCTGCATACATCTTATTGAGGGTAAATTTAAAGTAAATTGACAAGTTACAATGACAAAAAAAAAACGCAAATAAATATTGTCGTTAATTGTCAATTTTGGTTGCCCTTTACTGGGGTATATTAATTACGAAATGGATTAGCAAATTAAACGCCATACCGGAGACACAATAGAAAATTGAATAAAATTGTTTGTCGGATGTTCAAAGACTTATTGCAAATATCTACTGAATATTGTCTTTCAATTTAATAAGGTAAGTAATCACTATGTTCATGAAAATGTAATTCATGTTATCTTAAAAATTACATCACAATTTTCGTTCAATCGGCTCTACAATTCAAAGCCTATTATTTCTATTATTCTCCGCAAATGATTCTTAAGTAACGGTAGTAATTCTGTAACTGATGTCTGCTATTTTGTTTTACTACTGGATATGTTATTGGGTACAATGAACTTATGCGTCATAAAGATGAGAAAATTACGTTGAACTTGGTTCTAATTTTCTTTGTTCGTTTTATGTCGTGTGCGTTTTTCTTAGATGGGGTTAGTAGGTTTAAGTGGCAAACAAAATAATTTTTCATATGTATATCTATTCCGAGCTCGTCATAAAACAAAAAGCTGAACCAATTTTGTGATTGTAATTTGGAAGGAATATAACATTTTCAAATCTCATGACGTAAAAATTAATTTAATAATGCAGAATGCCACGAAACAATTGCTGATTAAAAATAAGATTTTCTTATTTTATTAGACTTACCAACAACTGCTTATACTAATTCGTTTATATTTTAAATAATAAGGGACATTGTAGTATGGCACCATTTTACAGACAAGTACAACACAGTAATTTAATAATAGACTCGTTTTCTCTTTTGACCTCCACTGATTATAATATTCACATTATAGACCTATAAATGCGTACAATATACGTTAATTTTAACAAGAAAAAAATATAAAATTTAAAATAATAATTTAAAAAAAAGAAATATATAATACGTTAATAGGAAATATTACTATAAGAAGAAATATTACTTTTATAGTAATATTTCTTCTTAAAATTAAATTAATATTTCTTCATATTTAAAATGAAACCTGCCCTTTTCAAAGCCTTGGACTTTTGCTGAATTCACAGAAAACACAATTCAATTTCCAAATACCAAAACAGGCAATAACACTCACGAACAATGAACTAAATTCCACATTCTATCACGGAGTTTCCTTGACATTACACGATACCAACGATTTATTTGGCAATAGGTTAATTTTATACATGGATGACATTTTTATATATGATTATGATTTTGATTGTCAGTAATTATTGTTTCGAAGACAATGAAATTGAATGGTTGACTTCATAATAGAATGAATCTTAATTGCTAGTGACAATTAAATAGATGATTTGTTCAGATTGTTTCAGTTAAAATCTTTTATTTCATTTGTCATACTAACTACAAATCCGTATAGTGACGGATTAAGAATACATAATGTCACTACCCCATCTCAACCCGTGAGTGTCGTAAAAGACGACTAAGGTTAATAGTAATCTTATGCAGACAAGAACACTCCGAGAAAAGGAAAATTCGAAACCTTATACCAACTCGTTTGGCCAGGGTGGTACAGTAGGCTAAATTCCCTTCACATTATTTGAAGGAGACCCTAGCAGTGGGACGTTTATGGCTTAAAATGATGATGATGATGATTTTTACAAATGAGATATAGGTATATTAGAAGTGTTAATATTGACTTTTGACTTATTCGTTAACTCGGCTGCGGGAAACTCGCCCGCGCGGTCGAGTTGGGAAAATTAAATATTAATTATTCTTTTATTTTATTTTTATTAAATTGCTATTTAGTTTAGTTAACTAGAGAAAATACTATGTGCTTCGCTCCCATCGTTCTTTATTTGGCCACTGCTCAACTTCTATTGGCTGTAGCGTGATGTTATATAGCCTATATTACTCAGTGATAATGAAGCTTTCTAAAAATTTTTGAATAGTTTCAGTAGTTTTTAAGTTTATTCGTTACATACAAAAATACAAATCTTTCCTCTTTATAATCAGGCTGCAGAGCGTGCCAAACAATTATACATACATACAGAATCTCGAAAACCATAACTCTCCTTATGGCGCAGTCGGGTAAAAACGAGTTTATCTTTAAAGAAGCAAATGTTATGCATCGAAGTCAAGGTAGGTCAGTTATAGATAAAATGAATATTTATATAAATTCCTGTTTCTTAGTTTAGCATGAAACTTCACTAAACACAGTACTTGAAATGATAAATGAAATGGAACATGATCGTTATACGAGTAGGTAAGTTGAACAACTTGTCGAGGTTCACAATGACGGTATTCCGAAGGTCTCTCACGCCCAAGTCTTCTTTGACTATGTCGTTATTGAAATGTTTTAGGATGAGGACACGTTGATGAATAAGAACTCGTTGCTTTTGAGTTCTGTTGAGATTCATTTGTTTATTTTTTATAATTAGAATGATTGTAGCCAATGTTGATGAGCGTATGAGACTGGCCAACTAGACCAACACTACTGGTTAGTGACCCTGACTGCTAAGCCAGAGGTTGTGGGTTCGATTCCCACCTAGGACAAATCTTTGTGTGCTGAGCATGATTGTTTTTTTTCTGTCTGAGTGTGAGTTATCTATAATATGTATTTACAAAAAATGTATTTAAGTAGTAACTATATCAATTGTTTGGTACCCATATCACAAGGAAATATAATTGGTTCATTTGGGACTAGATGGCGCTGTGTGAATATGTTAAAATATAATTATGTACCAATAAAATAAAATAAAAAAATTTCTTTCTCCTTTACACATTTTGTCTGACACGAAGATGTGCTGTGGAACTAAAAATTTTAATGTCGTATTAGATAGCATTTGAAGCACAGTAACGCCCTCCTTGTGACGTCATTACTGCAGAAATAGCTTTGTTCGACTCTATCTGTAAATTATGTTACTTTTGTCATTCATTGAGTACAATAAAAATGTAAGGTACTTGCTACCTTCTTAATTGAATGACTACACAGTCATTCAATTAAGAAGGCCAACATGGAATGGCCAACATGGAATGACCACACGGTCATTTTGAATTCAACAGTGTGTTTACACTTTCGGCAAATAGATTTATATAGGTACTTACTGATTTATTTATAATCGCTACGAGCGGTAGCGATATATACTGTGTGTGTACCTTGCTGTAGAGTCAAGGAACTTCCCACAGTGCCTTATTAAAGGTCAACTTCAAACGATGCAAACCTTCTTACATTAAATTGTATGTATATGTACATTGTATTAATTTAATCATTGACTGTCTGACAACACAATTAAGATTTTTTGTTAAGATTTTATCCTAAAGGAGGTAAAAGTAGGGGATGAAATTTCCTCCCTACGCGGACGAAGTTGTGGGCACAGCTAATACACCCATAAATAAATGTCCCACTGCTGGCAGTATTGTATTAACAAGGCATTTTTATAAGATAGGTGTACTGTTTCGCAATTTATATAGGCCATGGTAAGACAGTTATCAATCCGTGTAGTGACGGATTAAGAATACTTTAATGTCAATACCCCATCTCAACCCGTGGGTGTCGTAAAAGGCGACTAAAGGAACCATAAGCAGATAAGAGCACTGCTAGAAAAGGAAAATTCGAAACAAACCCTATACCAACCCGTTTGGCCAGCGTGGTATAGTAGGCTAAACTCCCTCCTCATTCTCTGGAGGAGACCCGTGCCCAGCAGTGGGACATTTATAGGTTGAAATAATGAAGACAGTTATACACGCTACGGCTCACCGTAAGTACATAGTTTAGGGCAGTTAAAAAAATAAATATAAAGGAATTCAGAGTAATTTCTTTAAACTAGTGTAGTTAGAAATGCAATATTCAAATGTTTTTGGGTCAATAATATCTTTAATGTTATTTTTTCGTGTTCAATGCACGTAATCATTACAAAAACCATTTAGTAAAACTTTTTATAAATTATAAATAAATATACCTAGTTAGATTTTATGAGTTTCATTGAGACGTGATGTAATTAATTGCCTATGCGCAGCGGGAAAACGACTGCTACAAAAACGATATTAGATTTTTTTTCTCAAGAAATTGACAGCTTGGTGTCTGGAAATGTGCCTGGTTACCAGTTAACTAATCATCATCAGCAACCCATTAAGTCACACTGCTGGGCTCGGGTCTCCTCTCCTCTATCTAGAGAGCTGAGAGGGTTTAGTCCATAATCCACACACGCTGGCCTAGTGTGGGTTGGTGGATCAGACATACTCATAGAATTTCTTCTAGGGTGTGTGGGTTTCCTCACGATGTTTTCCTTCACCGTTAGCAGATGGTAAATCACTTGACTAGTACATTAAAATTCCACAAAGTGAAATCCACATTGGTACTGCCGGTCAGGAACCGGTCCCTTATCCATTCAGCCACCATCGCTTTTTTAGTGTTTTTCTTTTTTAGTAGTTAACTAATATATCTGGGAAAATGGCACCTTTTTATTGCCTGAAGTCGCAGAGGAGCTAGCTACCCACCTAATGGTAAGCGGTTACCGCCACTCATGGTCCTCTGTTTACGTGACGTAAAAAGACATGACGTTATGTTTATAATTATTTATCTTCGTTAAACTATACTATATAATATTATAAAGCTTTGTATGTTTCGTAAACACTAGCATCTCAAAACTACTGTTTCGATTCAAAAACATTTTTAATATTAGATAGCCCATTTATCGAGGAAGGTTATAGGCTATACAACATCACGCTACAGTCAATAGGATCTAAGCAGTAGCTAAATAAAGAACGATGGGAGAGAAGCCCCACCCGACTTTTACTTGAGTTTATAGCCATAAATATTTTTAGTGCAGCCAAACTCACAAAGTGATACTGACAATTTACTTGCCCATGCGCAACACATTCTTATCAGAGATTAAGATTAGCTCGTAACTGACATAATCACGCACTTATCAAGTAAACAATCGGTCATTTGTTTGCACTATTATTGCAAACTTGCACCGGAAAATTAGATCTCAAATCGTAAATCTTTTAGCAACTGTGCGTTTGCAAAATTACTTATACACATTCCATTCTATTCTACCACAATTACACAGCGCCATCTAGTCCCAAATTAAGCAATTATATTTGCTTGTGTTATGGGTACTAAACAACTGATATACTACTTAAATATTTTTTTTTTGGTAAATACATACATATTATAGATAAATTAGAAAACTTTATGCTCATCACACAAAGATATGTCCTGGGTGGGGATCGAACCCACGACCTCCGGTTTACAGTCATGGTCATTAACCACTATACCAACAGGCCAGTCAAATCACATGCATACATACATACATATCGATTACGCCTCTTTCCCAACAGTGGGGTAGGCAGAAACTATTTACTTCCACTTAATACAATTCTGACCTACATCTTCGGTTTCTTTAACTTTCATCAGTCTTTTCATACATTCTCGCCGGTTGAGGGTTCTCCTGATCTGTCCCTTCTTTAGAACGTCACCTATTTGACAAAATGATATTGTTAACAAATTGACTGACATTATAGTCTTCCTATATTATTATTTTTTGGGTTAGATTGACTGGTTATAATAGCTTGTACCTACCTATAGGAAAATAAAATTATAGTTGTTGTATTTCTTACTCTTTTCCTCTTAATTGTTTAAACTTTTCCTGGACTTCCAATTTCAAAATAATTACCCTAATCGGTCTAAAACCTATTAAGTACAGGATCCCTGGTCCGTTTTTTTTTTATTACTATCATGCTAATTTTTCGTGAGCTTCATTTCGATGAGACGCCCAACAATTTCGTATTCGAAAAGTTTTGATTGTGGTAGCTAACAAACGTAGCAAGGGTATACCGGACCGGGAAGGAAATACCTGGATACCACGCTTTTTGTAGGGCAATTACATAAATATTCGACGTATAACATATAAAAGAATAACGTCTCTCTCCCAAACGTCCCACTGCAGGGCACGGGTCTCCTCCAAAGAATGTTAACGGAATTTAGTCTACTATACCACGCTAGCCAGACGGATTGGTATAGGGTTTGTTACAAATTTTCCTTTTATTTTTGTTGTTACAACTTAAAAATGTAATAATATTATTAAAGACGATATACCTACATGTAAAAGACAAGTTTATAAATTAATGTCTGTCAGTCCGTCGCAATGACGTGTAGTAGGAAGTAGAAACATGCGACCGAGGTAACTTCCTGCACTTTAGTTCGAACTAAAACGAGTTATAAACAATATTCGTGATGCGTTTTCGTTTATGTTTTTTAATAAACATTTAGATCTAACATAGACTCACAATTAGCGTTTAACTGCCTCGGTGGCGCAGCGGGAAGTGTATACGACTGCTGTGCAAGAGGTCCCGGGTTCGAATCCCGGGTCGGGTGAAAATGGTATTGGGTTTTTCTATCATGAAATTCCAGTATTAAGATTTTCTCGGAGTTTGGTTAACAAATGTTCCCGGTTGATGACATTAGGCTCGCCCCCTACTTCATGGGACCAAATATAGCTGGCGAAATGTGGGTGTGAAACACCTCTGCCTACTCCTTTGGGGAAAAAGGCGTGATGCTATGTATGTATGTATTAGCGTTTAAAAACGCTTGTATTTAACCGACTTCAAAAAAGGAGTTTTTTTTTTTGTAACTAGCTCTAGCCCTTGGCCCATCTGCTGAAATTCGATTTATAGTGACAGTGACGACAGAAACGTATCCCCTATACATATTTTTCCTGCGACTTCAGCCGCATAGATTTCCTTATTTACACAGATCTTTATAAGTATTTTGTTTTATGCATTTGAAATGCCGGTTATTATCCTACTACAGGAATTTAATCTATATTTATTACTCATTTACTTATCTTTCAACATTTCAATCATTTTCATCATTTCAACCCATAAACGTCCACTGCTGGACACGGGTCTCCTCCAAAATGAATGTGGAGGGAATTTAGCCTACTGTACCACGCTGGCCAGACGGGTTGGTATAGGGTTTGTTTCGAATTTTCCTTTTCTTGCAGTGTTCTTGTCTGCTTAAGATTACTGAAGATTACTCCCTTAGTCGCCTTTTACGACACCCACGGGTTGAGATGGGGTAGTGACATTAATATATTCTTAATCCGTCACTACACGGTTCTAGTTTTATTATATGCCCCCTATTTACTTTTAAACTTTCGCGTTGCATAATAATATATTTTGATTTTAAATGTGAATTCACGCGATTATGATTTAGGTATTTACATAACTTATGATGCTTGACGTTTCGACCAGGTTACACCGGCCACAAGCTGACTCAATCAGCTGTGAATTCCCGTTTAAAATAAAAAATAATATGCCCACTGTCTTGAATGCCAATGTAGATAACGGTCGGTCAGCTGTTACCCTCTATCACGTTCTAGCAAATGACGATTTTAAGTGACAGAAAAGGAAAGAAACACATTATGAAAGAGCGATCCTATGCGGTCAGATGTTATCTAACCCTTACGCAATAGTCATACACCTGCCAAGGATCTTACAATCTCATAAAAGCCCCTTGTTAGTAGACCCTGATAATAACAAAGACTACACTTTAACCTCAAACAATAAACAAAGTTTCCACTGTGTTACTAAATTTGGCGCCAATTAGTGACCTGCGAGGATATAATTATGTTAGAACTTATTAGTATTCAATGATATCAATTGGTCAAGTGACGTCACAGAATTAATGGGTCCTAATAAAGTAATGGATTTATATTCATAGTCAGAATTAATTGTTTCTGCTAATTAAAAAGCATGATTTGTTTTTCTTGTGAAGCTATGAGTTTGTCAAGTAAATTGACAGAGATTGAGTCTATGATTTCCAATATTGTAAAGTAGCAAATATACATTTTACTATTTTTTTTAAATAACCCTTTCTCGCGGCTCCATTCGCGTATAATTTGTTTAGATTAGAATCTTGTGATGTTAGCTATTCGCCAGTAAAAGTTTCGTCAAAGTCAGTTATAGTTTCGGAGTTTTTTTAAACAAGGAGACAGACAGAAAAAAATTTCAAAGTGTGGTTTTCTTATTATGTAACGTATACATACTTTTATATGCCTACTCTATTTTTTATTTTGATATTACAAACAGACACTTCAATTTTATATAGATACGAGTATATACTTAAAAAGTTATAACTCGCGGTGTTTATCTTTAAACATGGCGTTTCGTATTATTTACGTATTTATATTTCATCATTACAACCCATAAATTAATGTCCCACTGCTGGATACGAATCTCCTCCAAACATTTTGGAGGGAATTTAGCCTACTATACTACGCAGGCTAGACTGGCAGGTATAGGGTTTTGTTTCGACGTCTTTTCTTGCAGAGCCCATGTTGCTTACGTTTAGTTCCTTAGTCGCCTTGTAGGACACCCACGCCACGGGTTGAAATGGGGTAACGATATTATGTATTCTTAATCCGTCACTACACGGACCGATTATATTTCATAGTATATTAATTTAAGTCATTTCAATTTAATTAACTGTTTGTTGCGGGTTCCAAGAAAGTAGGTTAAGAATTCTATGGGACTCTCGAGTGTCATCTTTCGGTGTTCACAAAGGCTTAACGCTGTTATTCCTTAAATGAAGAAGTTGCAGAGGTAGGCGTGAGGGTAGGACTGTCCCATTAATATCCTCCTTTTTAATTTAGATAAGTGATAGTAGATAGTTAGTAATATAAAATTTATAATGTAAGAGATAAAGTTAATCAGTTTCTCATCTATACCTAACTAATATTAATAATAATTATAAAGCTGAATATATTACAAAATATGGCCTAAGTATTAAACCAGGTTTAAATTGACATAAGCCATTGTTTTAGTGTCAAAGTTGTCAATTTAAACCTGGTTTAATGCTTAGGCCGTATTTTGTAATAAGGTGGGAAGAGTTAGTTTGTTTTTTTGATTGAAGGCTAGGATCTACAGGTCCGATTTGAAAAATTCTTTTAGTGTTTGATAGCCTATTTATCGAGGTAGGCTATAACCTATATAACATCTCGCTACGGCCAATAGGAACAAGGAAACACAGGAGCAAAGTCCCAGACAACTAGTTTTATATAATACCCGCTGTGCCTACGTCTCATCTTAAACTTACTAAAGGTTTTATTTTGAAGACAGGTTGGCAGATTGGGAATGAAATATTGAATTAATAGTAAAATAAATTTATTGAGGTTAATAATAATGTACTTAATTAATATGTAGAATTAGATTTTAGATTCACCTAATGTATTGCATGCTATAAAGCAGAATATGGCGACCTAAATCATAATTTTAGCTAACGCCATTTTTTTTTATTGCCTGAAGTGGCAGACGAGCAAGTGGTCTACCTAAGTGATTACCGCCGCTAATGGATTTGGCAATGTTAGGGGCACAGCCAAGCCGCTGCCTACAAAATGACATTTAACTGTACCTATCCTCATAATCATCAGCAACCCATTAATGTCCCACTGCTGGGCTCCAGTCTCCTCTCCTCCATTTAGAGAGCTGAGAGGGTTTTTAGGCTACAGTATCTATATTGGCAATAAATGATTTATGAATCATATTACCAAATGTACCATATCATTATTATCATTGGAATATAGAGGTCCACTGAACATAATATTAGAGAAAGACTTATTACTCAAGTGTTGTGAGTGGAAGTGAAGAAAGAAGGTTTGTTACAGAAAAACAAAATTGCCGGCAAAACGGGAAACTTTGCTTTTATCCTGTCAACCGTGAACATTGCAATAAAAATAAACAGTTGAAAAGTGTTTGATACATATAGTTTAACTCGTTTCGTAGATAATTAACGGCACAAAACTAAAATAGCTTCAGTCAAATAAAGGAAAATGCTAATATTATTATATCCTATAAAAGTCATTAATTAACATGATCAGGAAACATTGCAATCAATATTTGATATCAAAAGTCACAAAAAAGTTGTATTATTAAAAATAAAACAAGAACGATCCAAACGATTCAAAACAATCACTTCAAAAATAGAATTACTGTCACTTTAAATTAAAAAAAAAAATCAATGTTACCATCGTAAAAAAGAACGGAAAATAAATGTAAAATAAAACATACCCAGTTCACAACGTGCACTGTTTGCTGTTGGCACAATACTGAGTCAAAGTTGTCAGCTTCCTTATTACCTTGACCCCTGCTAGTGTTTGTATCAGTAAATGTTCTTGGCAAAAGATTTGGCGTTCATTCATTTCTATCGACAATTTAGTTGTTTTTCTTTTTTGATGATCTAATTGCATTCGCTTTGATTTATAGATCTCTAATTAAGTACCGGTGGATTCCATATTATTTATGTTAAAAAGCCTTGGAAGTAAATTATTAAAATTTTTGATTGGAAAAAAATAAAAACAAAAAGAAAAACATACACTTATCTATATACTAATATTATAAAGCTGTAGAGTTTGTTTGTTTGGTTGAAAGCTAAGATCTCAGAAACTACTGGTCCGATTTGAAAAATTCTTTTAGTTTTGGATAGCCTATTTAACTACAAAGGTTATAGCCTTATATAATATCACGTTACCGATATAATAGGAGCTGAACAGTGGCCAAATAAAGAACGACGGAAGCGAAACCCCCCCGGGGGCTTCTAGTTGTTAATAAATATAAAAAATTGGCTTCAACTTTTAAAGTTTCATTAAATTTTGAGTTCATGATCATACATGATCGTTAAATTAATAGAACATTTTAAAATATTTTTTTGTAAAAGCTTTAGTAGCTTCATTTATTTTTTTATTAGTAGATAATAGATATAAACAAAAAAAAACCTTACTGAATTACAAGCAATATGAAAATATACATCTGTTTAAAACTAAATTCAAAGACTATATGTACGTAAATAAATGATTATTGTGCCTAAAAATATATAATACACAGGCTTAATACTTAGTTAAGTGTTTTTTTTGTTAGTATTCTTATACTTAAGTGGACTATAAAATAATATAAGAATAAATTGCTAAAATCCTAAATTATTAAAAAATAATCTACTAATTTTACTGAATTTAGAATATTTTAAATTGTAATAACTACGCAACACTAATCTTCCTATTTGATTTGTATACCTAATCTGTGCTTCCCAAAAGGAGCTGAAGAGGGGAGTCGTATGGTAACGAAGAAAGTCGCAACGAATGTCATAATTTAAGAAAAAAATCACATTAAAACTTAAATGCTAAGACACATTTTTCCGTAGCCCATATTCAGTTACGACGTTTCTATATCGAGGTTTCTTGTTTTTCTAACGTATAGTAACTATGTATGCGACGAAAACAAAGCCGAAGAATTATTACCACTACAAATATGGGATACAAATATCAACCTTTGTGACTTAGCTAAACATGGTTATGTGAAATAAAGGTCTTACCAATATAAACATCGTGGGAGAATACGATTTTGTATATGACTTATTTCAAACTAGTGTTGTTGAACAGAGGTATCTGAGCAATATGATTAACCAATTTTGAACCTAATCATAATTTAAACAAAATTTAATTTTCTAGCTGTACGCATGATATATTACTTGCCATTCAGAATCTTTTAAGCAAATTTGAAGTTTACACACATTGCAACAAGATACATTTTCTTCATAGACGTATATTTTATTATGTTTTATAATTGAGGTTTTCTATGAGTTCATTGTAGGCCTAAGTGTGACAAGTGACAATACGGGGCAACCTTCAATCATGGCGCAATTTTTTTTTCATTTTGGAACTGAGATGTTTGTTACGATCGTCTAGGTGAAGAAAAAGCCCTCATCATCATCATTATCATATCAGGCGCAGTAAGTCCACTGCTGGACATAGGCCTCCTTAAGAGATTTCCAATAGGACCGGTTGTATACGGCCTGCATCCAGCGCGATCGTACTGTTCGAATCTGCTATGTGATTCTAAACTGTCGGAATATTTTCGGCCGGAAATGTTAGTTTAATTAAAGTTAAAAAACATAATAAATAACATAAGTTGTAGGAAAAAATCTTATACTAATCAGTTTTTAATTTTCTATACGATAAACAATTTTATAACATTAAATAACTTAAGCCGCAAAAATACGTCGTACTAAGATTCGAAAAAGTTTACGATGCGGGAGCAATCCGACGTGTCAGAATCAGGAGGCAGATCGTCTGTCCACCTCGTGGTGTTAGGGGAGCTTTACAAATATACAATTAAGCGACACAAAGTACAACCAAACACGAAACAAATATCTATAATTCACACAAATATTTAATTTTGTCTCAAATGGGAATTAATAATAATAATCTACTACATTCACACAGCGCCATCTAGTTTGGGACTATTTTATTAAGCAATTATATCTGCTTGTGTTATGGGTACTAAACAACTGACATAATTATTATTATTATTATTTTTTTTTTTTGTAAATACATACATATTATAGATTAATTACACCCAGACACAGAACAAACCTTTATGCTCATCACGCAAAGATTTGTCCTGAGTGGGGATCGAACCCACGACCTCCAGCGTAGCAGTCAGGGTCACTAACCACTAGACCAACAGGCTAGTCAATTGAATCCACGTCACCTGGCACTTGACACGGCCACTGCGCCACGGTGACTTGAAGTCGAAAATCACTAGAAGGCGTCTATTATTTATTTATTATTTATTGACAAGTAAAGCAAATAGCAATCACATTGATTGTTACTAAACTAATCACAAGCTAATTAAATAGCAAAATAATACAATTAGTATGCTATGATTGACAAGGATAAGTCCCTTGGGTACAATGACAGCATGCTAATGATTATTCTATTTCTAGTTACGATTATGATTTTTTCCGTATGGCGTATACATATATATAAAAGCTAAACTGCTGGCTTGAAAAATCTGGAAAAATTCATGATGATAGTGTTTTATGAACTTTAAATGAAAATTATAGCGGTTAAGATAACTTTATTAGTTTAGCAGTAATAGTCGTTGAACTTGGGTGATGTATAATTTTGTACCTAATACAAAATCCTTAGCATTAATCCTTTATAGTGACTAAGATAAAGTAGTTGCTTGTTTATAGAGGGTAAAGACTTGCATTTAAAAACAAAATATCAAGTATATAATAAATCATAAGTTTTTCAATACTGCCGCTACAAACGGGTTACGTTTTCATTCGAGTACCTATTGAAGTCACAAACGAACTTTGAATCTTTACCATTACTTATATTCAGAATAAAGAACAACAGAATTGTAATATATTGTGATAACGGGCTACTACGGAACCCTACACTGTGCGTGGCCCGACACGCACTTGGCCAGTTTTTTTTAAATAGGTTAGTTGTGTATAATTTTAAGTTACGTGTAAATATTTTATCAGTCATTATGAAATAAAAATTTCATAGTATAAACTATAAACTTAATAATATTAAAAGTTCGATATAATATCACATTTATTTATTCAATCAAATATTTGTAACAATAACCTACCTGACCTTAGTCTGCACAAGTTAATCAATAGTCTCTGAACGTTCACCTAAGTTCATCGCCTGATCGATCAATATAATTCAAGTTCATTCACTCCTGTTCATTCTTTCGTTCACTCATATCTCATTCGTACACAATCACATTACAAAAGGCAATCTTTTTCTTTGTAATTGTAATTTAAATCGATTACCGTGAGATAGGGTCGTATTGTTTAAGGCCGTTGACATGATGTAACAAATGAAGGCACAGAATAGATGTATTTTTTAATTCCTGAAGTAGCAACACTCGCAGGCGGTCCACCTAATGGTTAGCAGTTACATTTTCCTTTATTTTTCTATATATTTTCTGTTCAAAATTTCTCCAGTCTAGTCGTTCTCGAGTTTCAGCGTACTAACGAACAACTATTTTTAATTTATTTTACAAACATTTACCTCACAACTTGTCTTATCTAGTCTCATCATAATTACAATAAAATCTTTAATCTACACTACAATGGGCCAATAAACTACTCTTATTGGTTAATTGCTATTATTAACCAATGATCATAATCATCAGCAACCCATTAAGTCCCACTGCTGGGCTCGGGTCTCCTCTCTCCAACTAGAGAGCGGAGAGAGTTTTAGGCCATAATCCAATCACGCTGGCCTAGTGTGGGTTAGTGGATCAGAAATACTCATAGAATTTCTTCTAGGGTACGTGGGTTTCCTCACGATGTTTTCTTTCACCGTTAGCAGATCGTAAGTCACTTGATTAGTACATATAAATTCCACAAAGTGGAATCCACGTTGGTACTGCCGCTCGGGATCGAACTCGGACCGCATGATTTGCACGCCGATCCCTTATCCAGCAGTCCTTCAGCCACCATCGCTTTTGCTTTTTTTATTAACCAATAAGAGTAGTTTATTGCCCTAATTGCTAAATGTTTGTAAGCAATGATTAACATACAATATCATTGTTTGTAAGCTTTTCAATTAAGGTATTTTTGTATTTTTATTTACCTTTTTCTCAATATTTTTGTCTAATAGGTTCGTTTTAGTAATATATATTTTTTTTAATATACTTATGATGTAAATATTTATCTTATTGGTTATAGGAAAGAATTTATCATCTATGCAATACCATGTCAAACGGCATTTTAAGAGTAAAAATGATTCCATGAAATGTTCCAGTTCTAAGCCATCACATGATTAAGAACTTTAGCGTATGTAGACCCTTAACTTAACGTTGTCCTCCTACTATAATCATGTACTTAGTTTAGTTACAATGGTCAACAATTTGTCTCGGGCCTCTGTTTAGTACAATTACAGACTAGGGCCATGAAGTTCCTAGGACTGTTTTTGTTGTGCGTTAATTTGGGTTAAGAGAGAATAGTACAATAATAATAATATTTAATAATATTTTTACCACATTCACACAGCGCCATCTAGTCCCACATTAAGCAATTATATTTGCTTGTGTTATGGGTTCTAAACAACTGATATATTACTTAAATACATTTTTTTTTTGTAAATACATACATATTATAGATAAATTACACCCAGACCCAGAACAAACATTCATGCTCATCACACAAAGATTTGTCCTGGTGAGGATCGAACCCACGATCTCCGGCTTAGCAGTTAGGGTCACTAACCACTAGACCAACAGGCCAGTCTCAATACAAAAACAGCCAGTCTCAAACAATAAATAAGAAGGAAATCATATATAACAAGTAATTAAAAAGGTTTCGGTAACTTATTTTTGGATAATAGTACTAATTAGATAAACATCAGTCTCAAATATTTGATAAACCTTTGTATGGATATTTTACACTAAAAGTCGCGCTGGGCTTCGCTTCCGTCCTTTAGCCACTGCTCAGCTCCTATTGGCTGTAGCGTGGTGTTATATAGCTTATGTAACTCAGTGATAATATAATAATAATAATATTCTACCACATTCACATAGCGCCATCTAGTCCCAAAGTAAGCAATTATATTTGCTTGTGTTATGGGTTCTAAACAACTGATATACTACTTAAATATGTATATATATATTTTTCTGTAAATACATACATATTATAGATAAATTACACCCAGACACAGAACAAACCTTTATGCTCTTCACACAAAGATTTGTCCTGGTGGGGATCGAACCCACGACCTCCGGCTTAGCAGTCAGGGTCACTAACCACTAGACCAACAGGCCAGTCTATGGCCAGATAATGTAGTTTTCTAAAGAATTTTTGAAATCGGTCCAGTATTTTTAAGTTTATTTGTTACATAAGCTAAAGAGTTTGTTTGAACTCTCGGATCTCAGGAACTACAGATCCAATTTGAAAAATTCTTTTAGTTTCAGATAGCCCATTTATCGAGGAAGATTATAGGCTATATAACATCATGCTACGGCCAATAGGAGCTAAGCAGTGGTAAGCGTTCGACTTCTAGTTCAGAAATAAAAATCTTACCGCTTTATAATATTTGTATAGATTCGACATAAGTCCGTAGCAACGTGCATATTCAGTTATATATTTCTCTTCTGTATGTGCATCATCATTCCAAACGTCCCACTGCTGGGCATAGGTATTGGAATATACAAAAATCCATGTCTCCTTAATGTAACATTAAACAATATATTTTATTAATAAATTATTATTATTTAAACACTCATTTGACTTAGTCAACTGGACGTCCACTTTGATTAATAAATTATTATTATTTGAACGCTCATTTGACTTGTTCAAATTCAATTTCAATTCAATTGTGATATTTCTCTTCATTAAATATTGAACCGTCAAGCAGTAAACAAGTCTTTTACTTTCCTCCTGCGCAATATCCTAATAATAGGTCTCAAGGAATGTGGAGGGAATTTAGCATACTATACAACGCCGCCAGACGGGTTGGTATAGTGTTTTAACGATGTAGTAAATGAATGAAACTGCGGATAGGGATCCGTGTCAACTAAGTTTCTTGTCCCGAAATAGTTTAATGGAAGTGTTACTAGTTTAGAAACCTAACTGTTGTTAGTATAATTAATCTTGAGCGTTATCTTAGGCCAACGCCTAAGCAATTCTGCAAGAAATAATGGAAATCCCTCTCGTATACCTACTTTGGTACCTACATTAATGAATATTTAATTTTATGTACTTCGATTTTTCCTCAAGAGGAAAAAAAAGTTTATTATAATTAAATATCGGTAAGCCCCGTAGAGATTATGTGGTATTGGAAAAGGTTTTGAATTTTCTTATTTAATTTCTATCCAGCCTCAGTATATGAACCGGAATTATAGAATTATTTTGAAGTTTCCTAACATCTAACCTCTGAAACTTATCTATTATCTACTGCAAAATTTTAGACACAATTAAATACTTTTGGTATTTTATTAAATTATGTCTAAACTCTTACATCTCTCAAAGTCAAACCCTTTATTTCACTATAAATAATAAAAAGAACTGTCGTCCTTTTTTCTCATTTACCAGTAAAATTTAGCGTGAAACTGGCAAGTTAAAAAACACAAAAAAAAACAAAACTCATCAGCACTAAACTTCTAATTTTAAAATTCGCGCTGTAGCTAGCCAGTCCCAATAAATGCAATTTGCTTACCTAGTCTACCGTGAGGTCAAAAGTTCAAAGGTATAGATAACCAAGATCTATTTACGATAGGGAGGTCGATCTATCATAGCCTCATAGGTAATGATGCTCCCATTACCGCGCCACGCAGATCAATAAGACTACCAAAACTCTGAGAACATCTGGCGCGAACCCGGGGAAGTGGCGCGCATGCGTGAGGCGGTGTTGCCAGGCTCATAGAGATGAGGTTGCTGGTATTTTCGGGAAACTTTTGGATATCTGTTAGTTGCTTTTGTAAGTAATTTAACTGAACTGTAAGTTGTTGAAAATATTAATTTAGTTAGCAGTTAGTAAATTATATTAAATTGAAAAAAAACTTTTTTATTTTCCAATATTTTAATTTAATTTGTGATAGGTAGGTACCTATTGTTAGTCAACGTTATTATTTTGTGATTATTTCATTTAAAAAAATCTAATTTTAACTGACTTTAATGTGAATTCAAGAAAATAAGTAAATTATTTGTTTATTCATTGAAAAAAAAAGTACAATTAAATCTAAATGATGGCAACACAATCTTAAAATGTCAAAACCACGAATCTGGAGCGAAATAATGGTCAAATTATCGTTTTTACTACAATATTATGAATGAAATCGTGTTTATCATAAATTAAAATCAATTGTTAATAACGTAATAGACATTTTGAATATATTTTTAGGGTTGGAATTGTAGTTTAAAGACCAACAATGACAAGTATAGTATATGTGTTCAGATAATAATAATCGTTGAAATTGTTGTTGTAGATTGTTAAATAGTCTTCCGTGTAGATATAGATAGTTTAAACTTGTACATATCGTTATTTTACCAGTAGTTGTGTCAAAGGTTGTGCTTATAAAATTGAAGATTACTCTTACTATAAAAGGTGAGTCCAGTTATATTTGTCTTTAGATTGTATTTTGTTTTTATTCGTGTGGTTTAAATTATTAAGATAATAAAAATAAAATTCTTCTTCGTTTTTATATTTTTATCATTTAAAAAAACAGATTAAAAAATATATATTTTTTGTTTTAAATACTTAGTCAAATAGGTACTAAAAAAAAACAAAACCTCTACGTCTCCCATAGACGTAGAGATTTTTTTTTAGTACCACTTCGCTGTATGTCTATCTTTCTGTTTTCTATATAGCATAGATATTATTTAAATCACTAAATATTATGTAATAATACTATTTTTTTATTATCTAAAATAATCGTACACATATTGCAAAAAATAACGACATGCCATTATATTTTACTTACCAAATGTTAATTGCTAATAAAGAATGTTATTGCGTACGTGCAATCAAAATCACATTATCATACGATAATTCTTTAATCATCTTCCATAACCCATTAAGTCCAACTGCTACGGATCCATAATATCTTATACCAGATCGTACGTGTTGAGCCAACTAAAGCCAACGTAAGCCACAGTATGCAGAAATTATTTTTCAAATATTGTACTATTGCTAATTTTTTACACTATGGACGAAAAACTTATCTCTGTTCTGTGGTGGTATTGATGCATGATTAGTGAATCTGTGGCATAGATAATGAGAGCAAGAGCTTGATATTGTGTAAAACGTATTGTAATTTTTTCGAGTTTTTCTTCTATTGAGCAAGTAATAATATCACTTTAATCATAATGTCACTATCCCATCTCAGCCCGCGGGTGTCGTAAAAGGCGACTAAGGGAGTAACCTTATGCAGACAAGAGTATTGCAAGAAAAGGAAAATTCGAAATAAACTCTTTACCAACCCGTCTAGCCAGCGTGGTATAGTAGGCTAAATTCCCTACACATTCTTTGGACAAGACCCATGCCCAGCAGTGGGACGTTTATGAGTTGAAATGAGCAGGCGTATTGAGATTTCTTCCCAAGGTCTCAATACACCTTTCTTGTTCGAAAAATTTCACTGATTTATTATATAATTTATCTATCTCCATAAGAAGCCTGATAGTTAAAATTTACCATAAATATAGAACGTTTACAGTCTCAAAATACTCTTTTGTGTTGTCGTAAAGAAATACGATCATTTGTCACTAAGATTCCTCTTGAAATCGAAACAACTGTTTCAACTCCAAATCATTTTCAACCCAAATTTTTTTTCACACTTAATCATAGGTAGGATGTACATATATGTAATCATAGGTACACCAAATATTTGTTTCACTTTAGTAGCACATCATCAGCAACCCATTAAGTCCCAGTGCTGGCCTCGGATCTCCTCTCCTCTAACTAGAGAGCTGAGTGGGTTTAGGCCATAATCCACTCACGCTGGCCTAAAGCGGGTTAGTGGATCAGACAGACTCATAGAATTTTTTCTAAGGCAAGTATAATATGGGTTTCCTCACGATGTTTTCCTTCACTGTTAGCAGATGGTAAGTCACTTGACTAGTACATATAAATACCACAAAGTGGAATCCACATTGGTACTGCCGGTTGGGATATAACTCGGACCGCGTGATTTGCACGCCGCGCCGCGCCGGTCCCTTATCCATTCAGCCACCATCGTTTAGTAGTACTTACATTATTATTATTAGCCTATGCCGGTATACTTGTGGACATAAGCCTCTTAAAATATCATATGTAATTCTGGAAACATCAAAGCCAGTATCATATAAGTCGTTTTAGTTGCGAAGTCGGCAAAATAACAGTTGCATTTGTTGCAGTCATTGCTCTATAATTCAGAACAATAAGAGTGTATAAACCCATTTTATTGTTGACTCTTACGTCCTGCACTCGTTGATAAGACCTATTCACGTTGTCGTTTACAAACAAACGTATTAACGTTATGTTTGGAGAAATTGGTTTAACTGTACAAATTATTACAAACATTGCTAAAACTATTTTCCAAATAATATAATAATAACAATATTCTACCACATTCAAACAGCACCATCTAGTCCCAAATTAAGCAATTATATTTGCATGTGTTATGGGTACTAAACAACTGATATACTACTTAAATACATTTGTTTTTGTAAATACATACATATTATAGATAAATTACACCCACACAGAACAAACCTTTATGCTCATCACACAAAGATTTGTCCTGGGTGGGGATCGAACCCACGACCTCCGGCTTAGCAGTCAGGGTCACTAACCACTAGACCACTGGTATATTGCTCAAGAAGTCTTATTATTTATAGCTAATGTCTCATACATATACATTTTCAATATAAAAGTCATTAAACGCGCAAAGATTATCTGTGTTCAAAACCTCGTACATTCTAAAATACTAAGAAATCTATCGCTTTACCTTGATTGACGTAATACCTTGAAAGTAAGAGGCGCCGTAGTTATTCCAGATTGTTAAACGGTGATTGACAATAAAAAATAAATCGACTTTGTCTCGATAGATTATTATTTATTTTATTTACTCTAGAAAAGAATAGTACCTACTACCTCTATAGTTAAAGATGTAGATTAATGCCTATAGTGACAGTTTCAGTGAGAGTTACTTACTAGAGATTTAGTTCATAAAAGCTTGAATTTTGAGCCTTTGAAATTTTTAGTTTTACACGAAGAGTGTATAATAGCAATAGATAGAATTATCTACTTGACTGGAATTAATAACTGCTCTAATATTGTAGTTAATAGTTATTTTATTAAAGGTAACGCCTAAGTAAAAATATTGGATACAAAGCTCGGAACAGCATATTGTATCAGAAGGAAAACACGGAGTCTCGATTACAATATTGTTGTTTAAAATTTAAATAAAATCGACTGACCTGTTGGTCTAGTGGTCAGTGACCCTGACTGCTAATAATTTATCTATAATATGTATGAATTTACAAAAAAAAAAATGAATTTAAGTAGTATATCAGTTGTTTAGTACCCCATAACACAAGCAAAAATAATTGCTTACTTTGGGACTAGATGGCGTTGTGTGAATGTGGTAGAATATTATTATATTAGAATATTATATTATTAAATAAAATCGACGTCATTTTAAACCTTATGCAACAATAATAATATCTAAATTGAATAACCCAAATTAATATTATTTGCGACCTCTACAATAATACGTTAAACCCTACCTAAAGAGTATGAAAAGAATTTAGCCTACTATACCACGCTGGCCAGATTGGTTGGTATAGTGTTTGTTTCGAATTTTCCTTTTCCCGCAGTGCACTTGTCGGCATAAAGTTACTCCTAGTCGCCTTTTACGACACCCACGGGTTGAGTTGGGGTAATGACATAATGTATTCTTAATCCGTCACTATGCGAACAACAATTTTTCAGAATATAATAATATTATATCGTTTATCATTATTATCATGGGAACTCGGTTCTTGAAGTTGTTGACTCATACGTGTACCTGGGACAAAAAGTCCAGCTAGGTAGGTCCAACTTTAAGGCAGAGGTCAATCGCCGAATCCAACTCGGCTGGGCAGCGTTCGGAAAACTGCGAAACATTTTCTCGTCCGACATACCTCAGTGTCTCAAATCGAAACTATTCGATCAATGTGTGTTACCAGCGATGACATATGGCACTGAAACGTGGTCTCTAAATATGGGCCTTATAAACAAGCTCAGAGTAGCTCAACGAGCTATGGAGAGGGCAATGCTCGGAGTCTCTCTGCGTGATCGAATCAGAAATGAGGAGATCCGCAGAAGAACCAGAGTTACCGACATTGCCCACCGGATAAGCAAGTTGAAATGGCAGTGGGCAGGGCACATATCACGCAGAACTGATGGCCGATGGGGCCGAAAAGTTCTTGAATGGAGACCACGCACCGGCAAGCGCAGCGTAGGACGTCCACCCACAAGGTGGACAGATGACCTGATCCGAACAGCAGGATCGCGCTGGATGCAGGCCGCATACAACCGGTCCTATTGGAAGTCACTTGAGGAGGCCTATGTCCAGCAGTGGGCGTCCTACGGCTGATATGATGATGATGATATCGTTTATCATTATTTCAGTATAATAGTACTTGTAACTTGATCACGAATTTTTGTCAGACTCTCCTAAATGTTTAAGGAAAATCATTAAGGTTATTACAAGGACAAAGTATTACTTGCTTACTTTACTTCCCTACAAAAGTTTTTGGGTCTCCGAAGGGTTGAAAACCTGGAATGGCAGTTTAATAGGCCATTACTGAAATGCGTGTACAAAGTAGAATGTGTACATGTTTGTTTTGCTCCTGTTTCCATTACAGATTTTTGTTTTCTTTATAATCCTTAATTTACAAGAGGTACAATAACTGCCTCGGTGGCACAGTGGGAAGTGTATACGACTGCTGGGCAAGAGGTCCGGGGTTCGATTCCCGGGTCGGAAGAAAATGGTAATGGCTTTTCTAACATGAAATTCCAGTATTGAGATTTTCCCGGAGTTTGGTAAACAAATGTTCCCGGTTGATGACAATAGGCTCGCCCCTATTTCATGGGACCAAACATAGCGGGCGAAATGTGGATGTGAAACACCTCTGCCTACCCCTACGGGGAAAAAGGCGTGATGCTACGTTATGTTACAAAAAATAATGAGTTAAAAGTAAACAGACATAAAGTCAGTCTTTTGTTCTTAGAAAAGATAGATAGAACTGTATCATATTCACATTTAGCTAGCCATGCTGTTTTAAAAGTTAAGATCTTTATTTTTAAATGTATTAGATGACTGCGATCGATTTTGAAATTTATATGTTCATTATATGCGAATCTTATGACATTCATTATCATTTCAACCAATATTCGTCCCACTGCTGGAAACGGGTCTCCGCCAAAGATTTTGGAGGGAATTTTTATTACATTATATTTACATGTAAACTTATTGTGGTCCGAAATGTTATTAGATTACAGTATATATTTAACGTTAAGAGTAGTTACACCATTTTAGTTATTGGAATTTACGTTAATACTGAGTAAACCTGCGTTTGTATGAGGAAGGTGATCCAAATATATTAGTAGCTTGTTTGTTGTTACATAATCGGGTTAGTTGTTTGTTCAACATTATGAACAATATTGGTTTATACGCCAATATGACTTTGCCTTAAGGCACTTAAGCTAACTCATAGATTCTCAACTAAACGTTGAGAAAATAAGATAAATCCTACATTATTGCTTACTCGAATATTTATTATGGGGCCTTCTTTGCAGTAAAAGTTTGCTAGAAAGCCATGAAGTTATGGAATTAATACGATTAATGCCTGCTCTAAGCATAGGCAAACACATCCACGGACGTCATTAAAGAAATGGATTTTGAGGTCTCAGCGCCCTACTAGAACAAAAATTTGCTCTTTAAAGTTTAATATTTCGTAAATAGATCATTAAATCGAAAAATAATGTTAGTAACCCCCAAGTCATTTTAAAAGACTTATTCAAACTACCCCACACGATGGAGTAGACGACAAAAAAAATATTCATCCCCACTTCACAGCTACCCTAAAAAAATAATTTCCAAAATTTTATTTTACCACTTTATCGACGTAATTGATATACACACTCTTACAAAATTACAGCTTTCTAGTACTAGAGGTCTCTTAGCAAAACCTCGGACTGACAGACAGATAGACGGACATAACGAAACTATAAGGGTTCCTAGTCAAAATTACGGAACCCTAAAAAGAGAGACATAGTTGTAGAAGGAACTATTGGTCCAGAAGAAGTATAGAACCATAAATATCAACTAGTACCTAGTTGAAGGGATAGATTAATTTTTCATAAGGGGAGCCTTTTCTTTTAAAGAGGCCATGACTTCTAAACAAACAAATGGAATTTGAACTAATTGTCCGTCTTCAAAAGACCTGTAGGAAACTTAAAGATGCCCATATAAAAGAACACCATCTGTTCTGCGACAAATAATAAAACAAACGTGTGACGAATTGAAAACATCCCCATTTAGAAATGTTTCGTAAGTTCGTAAGCATAAACTTTTTAAAAAAGCTTCAAAGCTAAAAAAAATGTTTTTTAGCAATCCTTATTTAGCTTTATTTAATTTTGTTTGTTAGAGTTTTAAACTTATCTATCTATCATCATATAATTTTACAATTAGAGAAACATAGGCAAACCACGTGGTTTTATGGCAGAAGATCATCATTATCATCATTACAACCTATAAACGTCAACACTGCTGGGCATGCTCAAAAAATTATCCATTTAGCCTACTATACTACGCTAGCTAAGTGTAGCGTGCCAAACAAGTGTCAAATTGTGAACACGTATTTGAAAGTGCTCTTAACGATAATTTCGAAAAATACAGAAATAGTGATTGATACGCAGTAAAATTGCTACGAATAAAACCTTCAATCGAAAGCTGTGAAATTAAAACATAATAGCTGAAAACCCAGTGCAAAGTTTCGAATAAATGAACAAAATAAACTTAGAGGTTACCCGACTAAATTGTGAAGCACTTCAAGAGCAGTCATAGAAAAAGTGACAGGTGACAGCAAACAGTCGATCTATTTATTTTGCCGGATAATATTCATTCAATTGTTCACTACTACCAACATAACAAACTAAAGTAAAGAACCCTATACACGACAAATAAATAATTACTAATACTCAATAGTCCAATTGTCTTTGGTTATAATGGATGATCATAATCTGTCTGCAGAGATGTCAACACTATTCCATAAACTAAAACAGGAACTAGACAATCAAACGAAAACTTTAACAGAAAAAATTACTGCCAACGTATTGATAAGCATCGAAGACAAGTTAAAACCGTTGGCGGAAGAAAATTTAAGACTGAAAAACGAAGTCAATGTTCTGTCGAACAAGATTGACCTGCTAGAACTGAACTCGCGTAAAAATAATATCATCATACATGGAATTTCGGAGACCAAGTCGGAAAATACGGAACAATTACTAGAGCTCGCGGTCACTACTATACACGACCTGGAGGTTAACTTAGAATTGGGGGAAGTGAACAAGGTACAGCGATTGGGCAAGAAGCTGGACAATGGGAAAGCGAGGCCAATTCTGCTTGCAACTACAACACTCAGAAAGAAAATTGAAATCTTGCGAAATAAAAACAAAATGCCACCTAATTCCTACATTACTCAAGACTTAACCAAAAAACAACTTCAACAACGAAAGAACAAAACTAGAGAGACCGACAAAAGGAAGAGGGACACAATTATCTCACCACAATCGAGCGATAAGCCAAAAAGCTGCGAACAAGATGTCAACGAACAAGAGGCCAAAATTCAAAAACTGGACGCTTTCGCGTACATGCGAGCGAAATCTTACTCGCTGTCTGAGAAGAACACTTACAACAAATAGGATAAACTAGACACTGGCAACCAAAACACACCAACATACAAAAACATACACAGAACCCCTGGACTGGCTGGTCACCATGGGGGGATTGACCAAAACCCTCCAATTATAATTAATAATAATGTCCAAACTTCAAAACATATTTTTATAGCAACATTAAACACCAGAACACTAAAAACAAAAGAGAGTTTACTGGAGTTAGAGCTGGCACTTGAAAACACAAAATGGGACATCTTGGGTTTGAGCGAAGTTAGAAGAGAAGGAGAAAATATTGAAGATTATGGAAAGTTCTTGTTTTACTATAGGGGAGTGACCCCGGGTCAACGCGGTATAGGTTTCATTGTCAGAGATGTATATAAAGAAAATATTGATGAATTTATTGGAGTCTCTGAACGAATCGCAGTTCTTAATCTGTCATTTTCCTACAGCAAGTGGAGTATAATACAAGTTTATTCCCCTACGGAACCAACAGACACAGAACGAGAAAAAGAGGTAGAAAACTTTTATATTGATTTAAATGCAACTATCAAAGAACATAGCCACAATAATCTAATTGTAATGGGGGATTTTAATGCTCTAATTGGAAGGAGACAGGAATTCGAAGATAACATCATGGGACCTTATACATTTGGCAAGAGGAACGGAAACGGAGAGAGATTAGTCAACTTTGTTTTTGAAAACAACCTTGTGATTTTAAATAGTAAGTTCAAGAAACGAAAAAGTCGAAAATGGACATGGGCATCCCCTGATGGAGAAACAAAAAACGAGATAGACTTCATTCTAACTAATAAACCTAACCATTTTGAAGATATAAATGTTGTAAAAAACTTTAATTTCTTCACTGACCATAGAATGGTAAGAGCAAACTTTATAATGGAATCAAAGAAATTGTCAAGAAGAAAATACCATTACGTCAACAGAAAAATGGATGTTTCTCAACTAGACGATATCATCGATAACTTACAAAACCTTCCACATGATCACAGCCAACTCACAACACAAGAAAAGTATAATCAAATAGAACAAATATTCAAACAGAGAAAAAAGAAAGAAATTACAATAAACAAGAACATTAACGAAGAAATACAAAAACAACTGGATGTAAGAAGATGTCTCATACTTACCAAACCAAAAACAAAACAATTAAGAAAACAGATTGCAGAATTAAGTAAATCCATAAGACAAAACATGAGGAAACAAAGGAAAATAAATCAACTAAGAACAATTGAGGAATATGTTGTAAAATCTGGGGGTATAAGAAAAGCTCAGAAAACATTCATAGATAAAAAAGAATGGATCCCAAAATTAAAGGATAAGTCAGGATGCGATAAAAGCAAAAGGTATGATATTCTAAAAGTAGCCACAGACTTCTATAAGAGCCTATACACAAAACAGAGGGAGGAACAATATATAGACGTACAGCATGACAAAGAAGCTATACCTCACATTATGGTGAGGGAAGTTGAAAGTGCAATCGAGACACAAAAATTAGACAAATCGCCCGGACCCGACAACATATGTAATCAAGTACTATTACACAGGAAAAGTGAAGTAGCATTGGCTCTGACACCAATCTTTAATGAAATACTCACAACTGAGAATATACCTATCCAATGGACTGAATCCAATATAGTGCTATTATTTAAAAAGGGAGATATTTACAACATCAACAACTATAGACCTATTAGCCTTATGTCCAATATATACAAAATATTTATTAAAGTGATCCTTAGAAGATTAACCAAAAAATTAGATGAAAGTCAGCCTATAGAGCAAGCGGGATTTCGGACTGGGTTCTCTGTCATAGATCACATCCATGTAGTAAAGCAAGTGATAGAAAAGTATAAAGAGTACAATTTACCCCTATACTGTGCTTTTGTTGACTACAACAAAGCATTCGACTCTATTGAACATGACTCTATATGGCAAGCATTGAAAGAACAAAATGTTGAAAACAAGTACATAAGAATCTTAAGAAACATATACAGGAATAGCACAGCAAAGATTATGTTAGAAAAGAAGGGGTGTAGTTTAAACATAGAAAGGGGAGTACGCCAAGGGGATCCTATATCTCCTAAACTATTTACAGCAACATTAGAACATGTTTTTCGACAACTGAATTGGAACAGTTTAGGGATAATGATCAATGGGGAAAACTTAACACACCTTAGATTTGCAGACGATGTGGTATTGTTTGCTGAGGCACCTCATGTTCTAGAAAAAATGCTAGTAGAACTGACTGAAGAAAGCATGAAAGTTGGACTCACAATGAATACTGAGAAAACCAAAATAATAACGAATAGCCAAAGAGAAGATATAAAAATACATGGAAAAATAGTAGAATATCAAGAAGAATATATATACTTAGGACAAGTCATTTCAACAGAAAATTATAATCAAAAAGAAGTGGATAGACGTATAGCCAATTCCTGGAAACGATACTGGTCCCTTAAAATAGTGATGAAAAATAAGAATTTCAGTATTAATATTAAACGAAGACTGTTCGAATCCTGCATTTTGCCAATACTAACATATGGATGTCAAACATGGTCGCTCACATCAGCACAATACAACAAACTGGCAGTCACTCAGAGGGCTATGGAGAGAAGTATGTTAGGAGTAAGAAAACATGATCGGATAAGGAACACTGCTATAAGAAAGGAAACTAATTTAACTGACGTACGAGTAAAAATAAAATTGTTGAAGTGGAGATGGACGGGTCATAGCATTAGAGGTAAAGATAAATGGAGTAGAAGAGTAATAGAATGGTATCCCAGAATGGGGAAAAGGAAAAGAGGCAGACAATACAGGAGATGGAAGGACGACCTTGATAAAACAGCAGGAAAGTTATGGACAAGGATAGCAAAGGACAGAGCAAGATGGAAGGAATTGGAGGAGGCCTATGCCAGGGGGCACACAGACATCTAATACATAGGTACTATAGCGCTAGCAATATACAATAACAATACACAAGAAACCAGTGTCTAAAATCGTTTTAAAAAAAAATAGTCATAATTTAATGTAAGAAAAAAAAATATAATATGTAAGTACAATCCTAAAATGTCTGAAATAAAAGGCTTATTTATTTTTATTTATTATTACTACGCTAGCTAGATGGGTTGGTATAGGATTTTGTTTCGAATTTTCCTTTTCTTCTCACATTGCTCTTGTCTGCTTAAGGTTACTCCCTTAGTCACCTTGTACGACACCCACGAGTTGAAATGAGGTAGTGACATTACATTATGTATTCTTAATCCATGACTACACGGACCGAGCTGAAGATAGTTAGCAATAAAACAAACAAAAATGCCTCAAAAGCCATTTTTTTAAATTTATTTACACATTATATACAAAGAAATGTACAAAAGCGGACTTAATGACAGAGGCATTCTGTAGCAGTCAACTATTACATTAATGTTTCTATCGATTCTAATATTTTGCTGCCAAATTAAATCCTAAAAACAACCACCAAATGTCTTTATAAAAACTGGTCAAAAGTTTGTGCAAAACCTAGGCATTTATAGATGTAAGACTTACATATTGTTTATATCTCTATTGGAACGAGTAAGTGTCACATTCAAGAGAGTACCAATAACTTGTTATCTTATGGTTGTGGGCTGTAGCGAACTCCATAAACATTTATGTTCAATGTTATCGAAACTGCAGTCCCGAGGGTAGTTTGTGCACTTTGTAGATAAGCAGACACTGTTGCATTTTTATAGGAACACAAAACGGTATGCGGTGTTGCTGCGTTTTGATGTGCATTGCAAATGTTTACTGAGGCATTACTGATATATTGTCTAATAATCTGACCAACTCTGTTTTGTCTTGACCCTTTGAGAGGGAAAGCGGTGTGCGAGGAATTTTAAAATGATTGCGCTTCTATCCCTTATCTCCCTACCCTTTTTTTTTTTTACTTGGGGAAATGCCTGACGCATACCCCTCGGTCTTGGGGGAAGAACCGAGGGGTTATGTGGGGCTAGCACCCACTATAACCCCAAGGTGTTCCTCTCGTCGCGCTCTGCTGTGGTCACGGGAGCGCAGACATTCGTCCGCGACTTATCTCCCTATCCCTTACCTCAACCATTACGACGATAGAGACACCTGCAGCTCAGACTGATTAGACAAAAATTTGCTGGTTAAGGTCTCCCTTAGTCGCCTTTTACAATACCTACGGGTTGAGATGAGTTAGTGACATTATGTATTCTTAATCATCAATCATTGACTGACCTGTTGGTCTAGTGGGTAATGACCCTGACTGCTAAGCCGGAGTTCGTGGGTTCGATCCCCACCCAGGACAAATCTTTGTGTGATGAGCATAAAGGTTTGTTCTGTGTCTGGGTGTAATTTATCTATAATATGTATGTATTTATAAAAAAAATGTATTTAAGTAGTATATCAGGTTGTTTAGTACCCATAACACAAGTAAATATAATTGCTTACTTTGGGACTAGATGGCGCTGTGTGAATGTGGTACTTAGAATAGAATCATCATTAGACGGATATGTATAATATATTTATATGCATACTTGTTCACTAAATACATATAATTTCATTCTTATGTAAAAGAATTTTAATCATCATATAAGTACCTAAACGAAACATCTCTAAATTTTCACGTATTGGTTGAATAAATCAGATGCAAAGATATTTGCCAATCACTCGTTGCTCGGCAACATCTAGTTAACAGAACAGAAATCGAGCTATTGAAGAAATCTTTAGAAATACTCTTTTAGAATTCAATGCCAATTTATCACACCTTTGAAACGTGCTTCTAGTTGAATAAAATAAATGTGAAATTATTATGATATCGATTTGTAGAAGTACATTTTATTTATATTGCTTTTCTTTAGAGGGTTCAATAGAGACTTACATAATATGGCCTGGTAATAGGTATTAAATAGATAACAATCATTTTCGAACTTATGGGAGTAACCTTATGCAGACAAGAGCACTGCGAGAAAAGGATAATCCGAAACAAACTTTTTACCACCCGTCTGTCCAGTGTGGAATAGTAGGCTAAATTCCTTCCACATTCTTTGGAGGAGACCTATGCCCATGGGACATTTATGGATTGCAATAATGAATGATGAAGTTTATAACTTTATTTAATTATAAGTGGCTGATAAATACTGAGAGTGAGACTGTGAGTTACTTTTTGGTCCATTTTGAGAAAAACAAAAGAATTTTGTATTTCTCAAAATTTAATTTATAAACACATTCAGTCATGTGCCACGAGTATTGACCAAATTATGTAGATAGATCACCCAATACTCAGAATATATTTTTACCCGATTGTCAGGACGGGTATTGTTTTTCGCGCGTATCTTGTATGTTTGTAAATTTCTTTATTCCTACGAATCTTCCCAACGGCTGGATAGATTTTGACAATTGGTATCAGTAGATTCGTCTAGAAAACCCAAGTGTTCTTAGATAGGTTTTAGAAATAAAAAGACTTAAACGGCGGACTTTTGACGCCAAATTGTAAGAAGTTCAATTTTTTTTTAACCAAACCTATCGTGTTGGGTACAAAATAAAGGGAATCAAATGAAGATTATAAATATATACATATGTTATGTATTTAAATTTAATCAGGTATAATAATATTACAATAATTTTACGGTCTTTTTAGTGCGTTGCTCTCTGTTGATTTCTTGCAGTCGGGTTATTAATTTTTTTTAATTATATTTACTTGTTATCTATGTATAGAAAGATACTACGACCACTAGACTAAAGAGCTTATTACACTAAACAATATTCAAAGTCCCTTTAAGGCACCTCCTGAACACCATGTGGTGTAATATACCATTAGTACCCTGAATTACCTGAATATATAGTGTAATAACCCCTTAAGGCACATTCATGTATTATGTATTGTTTTATGCTCGTTTTGCAGCTTTTTTTCTTTAAAATTAATGCTTATAAAATGTTTTACAGAATTCATAATGCGGTACAAGAGACGTACTTCTCAAACCACTAGGACGTCGCGGCACTCTGACAAGAAATACACCATACGTGAGTACTGCTTAAATATTCATAACCACTTACTTTGAAAGATAAATTTTGGCTCCAGAAATACCGATATTATAAGTCTAAGCAAGTCTTGAAGGAAGACGAAGAAATTAGTTTGTTAATTAAAGAGTGCTTTACACTAACAGCAGATCTTGAGGTCCAGTTGATAAAATTATCATAATTTAATCCGTCACCTTAATCTACACATTATCTCTTATTATTTAGTTTACTAAACTTCATTAATAAACATATATTTTCAAAAAAATGCAATTACTTAACTTTAGGCCCAGTTTTAGAGCTGTGCCCGCGACTTCGTTCGCGTGGACAACTTATCATTCATGGAGTTTTAATTTTTTTTTACGGAACCCTGATTTTTTTCAAAACCAGAGTAGCCTAAGTTACTCCTTGTGACATTAGCTATCCGCCAGTGAAAGTCCCGTCGAAATCGGTCCAGCCGTTCCAAAGATTAGCTGGAACAAACAGACAGAAAGACAAATTGACAAAAATTAAAAAAATATTATTTTGGTATATGTACCGTATTCAAATTCATGTTGCAAAAAGCGGTTATTTTATTATTACAAACAGAAACACCAATTTTATTTATTTGTATGTATGTATAGATAGAATACACTATAACTTAAACAAATTAAAAATGACAGTTGTATGAATAAACTAGTTCTATTAATTTACTTTTATATTCAGTCAGGTTATACTTTAATCGATGAATAACTTGTATTTGACGGTTCAGAAACCGGGCATTATTCGGTTAAACGAACAGTATCCTTTGTTAATATAAACGCCTTGTTAATTAAGCTTCTTCTAACATAAATTTGCGTATTACAGAACGGCACCTTGAAGGTAGTCTGATGATAGAATCGGAAGGTGCCCCTGCGAACAGTGTACAATAAAATGATGGTATCCCATCGTTTGATTTGATTCGACTTGCCAAGGACTGTGGAATAAATAAATAAACCGAAAGAAGCTGTTTAAAAATCTGTAACTTACTAATACGTGACACCCATATGCTACAGAAACCCATGTATTGTTATTAAATGAAAATATCTTATTTAAAACTGAGATAATCAATTTAATTTATAATACTTTATCAAAGTAATGTTTACGGTACAAGGAGTTTGGTAGAAGAGAACCACAGATAAAAATTACTAAACTATCATAGACAATAAAGTAAATTATAAAGGAGACTTAAATTATTATATAAATATAAAAACACCATGGATAGCGGAGATGACTCCATCAAGTTACATGACTAATCGGCCGCTCTCTCTTTTAAATAAAAAAATAGTGCTTAAAAATTATCATGCTTTTTCAACTCTTAAATATCTATAAAAATCAACCAATTCCAAATCTTAGTACTACAACATGTTTGAAAACATTACCTTGTTCTAGAAACAACAAATTCAAAATTTAGAAGGTATTAGATCTAGTACAAAAGTTCAAAGTTATTCGGAAACTAAAGTAAGAGACGTAGCTTTTGCTTACCTCTTGGGAGAATCAGAGCGTAAAGATGTAGTTTCCAGTTTGACTGCAAACTTTCAAGAGCGAGCATGCAAACTCTGCTAAAACTATTATATTGTGAGCCAAAGAAATTTTCAATCGAAGACATAACTATGTTGTCTCCAATATTGCTGGGGAACTTTTGAAGTCTATTCAACGTGAAAAACTAAACCTTTTTATACCGAAATTTTTTAAATAAAAGCTATGTAGGTACAGGTAATAATAGTATTAATTATTATTTTTGGGTTAGATGCCTGAAGGCTTTTCTGCTACGTTGACTTTACTACTGATCTATTGTAGCGCCCACGCATTTTACTAATATGTGGGTTGTGTAGATTTCAGGACTAAGCAGAGAACTATAATAAATAATAGAGGCGGTTCAACAGACCAATTCTGTCCGAGGCCACAAAGAAGCCGCTCACGGCTTCTAGCTCAATAAGTAATAATGATAAGTATCTTCCACAGAACAATGAAAAAAAAACCTACCTCTGATCTGTGGTATCTTCTGATAAATTGAAGTAAAACCATCTAATGTCGTAGTTTTAAGTTCCAATTCCCGATGGAAATCAGGAAGACTTTTTATTGATTTCCCTGTGGCAACCTTCATGAATTATTACGTGCCCAATGAATTGGTGACCTAGTTATTTATATGATCTGACAATTTTCAGAGATTTAATATTTTTGCAAAGAGTTTTGTATACAGAAAAGATCGCTCGCTGTGGTGGAAATTGGGTCAGGCCTATGTTCGACAGTGGACGTCATTTGGTTGATAATGATGATGTGTGTATAGAATGTTGCTGTATATCACCATGACAGTTTTCAATCGATTATTATCATCATCATGGCGTGAATTAGGTAAAGCCTATCGATTTATATAATCGATTCGAAGTCGTTTGTCAAAATTGGTTAATTCGATTTATTTCTATATTTATCGATTAAAGGCGTTTTTAATATTATTAAACAACTAGCTGACCCGGCGTACTTCGTACCGCCATAAATAAAAAAAGTCGTTATAAAAAAAAAGCGCGCGGATCCTAGGTCTATGGTATTTTTGTATTCTGCTACTATACTACCTTGATACTGCAATGTATTTACTTTTCTACGAAAAATATTTTATTTAATATTTTACAATATCCATTTATTTTTATTAGTTTATGACTTTAGCGACCATAAATACATACAATGATAATTCACTGTCAAATGTCAAATTTTAGACCGAAAATAAATGGCGCGAATACATAAAAATGGCGCGCGGATCCTAGGTCTATGGTATTTGTATTCTGCTACTATACTACCTTGATACTGCAATATAATTATTTATTTACTTTTCTACAAAAAATATTTTATTTCATATTTTACTTTATTTGATAAATTTACTACACAATTGTCATAATATATTCTTTGAATTTACTGGTGAATAATTAGTAATATATTCAAGTAATGAGGTTGTATAGTAAGCAAAAAGAAAAAAGAGATCTTTGATTTCTTTTTAATCTGTCATACTGAATTGTCATTAGGGCTGACGTTGATAAATATAGTAATATACATACACAAAGTCGAAAGGATGAATGTTTGTTTGTATATTTGATAATTTTAACCAAAAAGACACGGGATGGATGTTTACAAAGATAAGTAATATTCTAATCAATCACGTAATATTGGTTATGTTTAATCTGAAGTAATTATCTGTGCTTAGAAAATATTGGCCGAAATTTCCCCTCTAAAAGTGAAAAGTTGCTGTGGTCACAGGAACAAAATAACAGGTAAGCGAAGTCACGGGTGACACTATATATAGTATTATTATAAGATTTTTGGGATTATATACATTTCATTTAATATCGTAATAACTTTTAAACTATTTGTCGAAATAACTTAGTGTAAACGACAAAAATTATCTACATTAAATGACAAAAGTGATAAAGGTATTTACATTCCTAGGAATTAGTTTAATACCATGAAATTTTTCACTTTAAATGCAGTATCCGATTTAAATGTATTTTTTTCTCACTATTCTCTCTATATCGACTTATTTTATTTTTATTTATTTTACTTTATTGGGACATAAAACAATTACACATTACAGTTGTTTAACAAAAATAAACCTATAACTAAGTAAATGTGTAACCCACACCTATGTCCGCGGAATAATATTTAATAGTTGATAAAAAAGAAGAAAAAGTTCTTCCACATAAAGACTTCCACATAAAAGATAGGCATATGCTGTCGCGGACTTTTTTTTATAACTATTTAAGAGTAACAATTCCTCCATACATTGTCCTTATGTAAAACTAACGGTTTACGTAGAGAAATCAGAAATAGCTATAAGATGGCAGATTTTTCTCCGACTTACTTTACATTTGTTCTTATGGTTTAGCCAATTTACGCGATATCTAGATAAAATATAGCCTATATGTTATTCTGATGTATAAGGTAAATTATTGCAAAGTTTCATTGAAATCTATTCAGTGGTTTTTTCGTTTACTGGTAACAAACATCCAAACATCCAAACATCCAAACATCCAAACATCTAAACATCCAAACATTCTTACAAACTTTCGCATTTATAATATTAGTTTTAGATTATAAAAAAATATTTTTTAAGGAAAAGCTTTCAATAAACAAAAACGTGAACTAAACGGTAAAAAATAAATTTAAGGGCCGCATTATATAATAATATATTCTAACAATAATATTATAATATAATAATATTCTACCACATTCACACAGCGCCCTTGATGGCGCTGTGTGAATGTTCCAAATTAAGTAATTATATTTACTTGTGTTATGGGTACTAACAACATACATTTTTTTTTGTAAATACATACATATAGGTAAATTACACCCAGACACAGAACAAACCTTTATGCTCATCACACAAAGATTTGTCCTGGATGGGGATCGAACCCACGACCTCCGGCTTAGCAGTCAGGGTCACTAACCACTAGACCATCAGGCCAGTCAAAATAAACATAAATCTTTTCAAAATGTAAAATCTATATAAATTTTAAAAGCTTGAGGCACTGAAATGTGATAGTAAACCTGCATAAAGAAAATAAAAGATGGCACATAATATCAGTCTCAAGCTTTTAAAATTTATAATATAGATTTTACATTATGAAAAGATCTATGTTTATCATCAGCAACCCATTAAGTCCCATTGCTGGACTCGGGTCTCCTCTCCTCTAACTCTATGTTTAATATGTTTATATACGGCCCTTAAGTTTATTTTTTACCTTTTTGTTCACGTTTTTGTTTATTGAAAGCTTGTCCTTTAAAAATCTTTTTTTAATTATTTTTTATTCATTTTTGATTGTATACCTATTAGACAGTTTACTTGTATATGTATATATGTAGTTTCATTTGTTATTAAATACGTGGATGTTTACAAGTATTGGAAAAATAAGTGTTTCTATATTTAGTTGGGATTCCGAGATTAAGGTTGAAAGTTTCTTTTGTTATTTGTTTACTTTGTTGAGACTTGTTCGCCGATCAATCTAGAAACATCTATTTATATAAGATCGTAAACAACACATTCAAGTTATATAAGAAATATTATTGCTATAAAGTATTATTGACAAAAACGAGGCTTTTGTGTTATCGCCTTTTACAGTTTGTTTACTAAGAAAGTTGAGAGACGCATTGTGGAACTGACATTTTTGTTACAATCATCGGGGTCACGCAATGTTCGTCAAGGTCAGGTCAGGTCCATGATGGGTGACCATTCGTGGCAATTTCATTCATTGTACGGTTGTTTTGCTTGGCGAACAACAATAGTGGTACTCCTTTTGTAAATTAAACTTAAATTTGTTTAGAGAATTGGTTTAAAATTGTTGTATAATAACATCACGTAGTGTTCAAATAAAGAACTTCAGTAGCAAAGCTCTGGGTAAAAGCCAGTACGTTTTAAGCCTGGAGACTTATATAACCAACTAGCTTTTGCCCGCGACTTCGTCCGCGTAGATTTCGATATTACATAGGTCTATGTTCTAGACGCTAGGACAAACACACCCTCCAAATTTCAAGTCGCTACGACCAGCGGTTTAGGCTGTGCGTTGTCTGTCAGTCAGTCAGGACAAAGCCTTTTATAATATGTATGGATGAGTTCTAAAAATGTAAGGATCATAAATCATTGTGTTAAATTGTGTGAGCTTGAGGCACCTGCTCATATGCCCCTTGATTAATTACAGGCTTAAATTTGTGAGGGCTTTTATATTTTAACAAATTATGAGGATCACATTTAGGGAAAATGTCGACTGATAGGTTATTCATATTGTAACACGTACAACATAAATATTATTTTTTAGGCACACTATAAAGATCTGCTTATTTAAAACTGTAATTAAATTATTTTTTTTTAATTTACCGCCACGGTCAGAGAAAATTGGAATTCTTTGGAGGAGGCTTTTACCCTAAGGGGGTCCATATAACCTAAATTTAAATAATCAAAATACCTAATGAGTAATGATATCTTGCATGAATGATTTAATTTATTTAATTTTTATTATTATATTATTACTTATTTTTAATTATTCTTAACAATAGTTTTATACAAATACCATTCGATTGTAGTCTTTATCATTTTAAAGAAATGGAATGAAAATGAAATTATATTATATTATTAGAGTTTTTAATCAAATTATTGTGGAATGAAATAAAGCTTTATTATTATTATTCCCTTTATTTAAATTAAATAAATCTTACATTTTTAAATATAAATATAAAAAAAAGATACATTTAAAAATATAAAAATGTGGTGGCCCGCCGACATCGGGAACAGAGTCCAAGGTGCCGACGGTTAGGGCTCCAGAGAAAGGAACCTCCTCACAATACGTGCCGTGTCGAGGAGTACTGCCTTCTGTATCAGGCCCTTTATCCAGCTTCCTAGCCCGAGCCTCTTAAGATGTTGGTCGAGGCTCTTTGCTACTAGGCCATTGACTGTCACACTGTCACTATTATTATTATTATTAAATGATTAAAAAATACTTATTGACAAAATTATGTCCAATATTAACAACTAAAGAATATGAAAACTATATTCAATTCCATTTAGTAGTTTTGAAGATTACAAAGATCGTCATACACCAATCCGCACTAGGCCAGCGTGTATGGATTATGGCCTGAACCTCAGCTCTCTAGATAGAGGAGACGAGACCCAAGCCCAGCAGTGGGACATTAATGGGTTGCTGATGATAAGTACAATAAGACAGATAGACAAAATATAAAATATAAATTGTTTAGGCTTCTGAATCAGTAAAAAAGGCACCCTTATCTATTATTTTTTCTTCAATATCTATAATCTAACCTGTTACAATTTTATTAAAATAAAAATTTTTTTTATATTAAGTACTGCAAGAAATATATGTATTTTAGTATGCAATTTGGTATATCATACAAAAGGGAAACCGAGTAAGCATCAGCGAAATTCGTTTATATTTTATAGACCTCGTGAAACAGGAAAAATGATAAAGGATCCATCAGTTACTCACATCCAAATGACGTCGTTAGGAGATAACACAGACATAAAAACTGATGAACCAGTATATCATCATATATCAACAAAGCCCTTTGATGATTTCATTTTGAACCAGTTGCATACAACTGCTAGGTACATAATGATATACTTAACTTTCAACATTAGAATAAATGGTATTCATTTTCCGATCTATGTTTTGAAGTATGATACCTAAATAGCTAAAAGATTATTTTAAGCGATTTAAAACTAACTTTGATAATGGGGTGACGTTCTAAAGAAGGGACAGATCAGGAGTACCCTCAACCGGCGAGAATGCATGAAAAGACTGATGAATGTTGAAGAAGCCAAAGATGTATGTCAGTAATCGTAGCAAGTGGAAGGAAATGGTCTCTGCCTACCCCTCTGTTGGGAAAGAGGCGTGATCTATATGTATATGTATATTTGATAATGATTTCGTTTGAAGTTTACCTACTTGAAAAATTAAAAAGCACACAATATTTTACAACAAACGTTAACATTTCAAAATGTTATAAATAAATTTATGGAAGGAAGCATTCTTTAGAATGGTTTAAACCTAATTGCTTTTATAGTAACAAGCAGCATATTTTACTTTACTGATAACTATTTAAAATTGACAAAATCAAAAACAGGAATTTTATCCACAAATTAGGGCGCCGACTAAATAATATACGAGTATGTGGTGACTCCCACTCTGGGTCTTTCTCTCTCTTTACAATATATTATATAAATAATATTATCTCTTTACAATGTTAATTATACAGAGATTTCAGTGTAGTGACAGATTAAGAATACATAATGTCACTACCCCATTTTAACCCGTGGTTGTTATAAAAAGCGACTAAAAGAGTAACCTTGTGTAGATCAGAGCAATACGAGAAAAGGCAAATTCGAAAAAAACGATTCGAAAAAAAAACTGTTATAAAACTCAACAGTTTTATAAAAGTAGTACCTATACTTAGAAAAAAAATGTTGTTTATTAAGATCAAATACTTACTTAACAAAATCAAATGAGCAAAAAGAAAATACGTTCAAAAACTAATTCAATAAACTAACACAGAAAAGCTTCAGTTGAGAGCAAACCACATTCCTCTATACATTTTTAATTCAAATTAAATCTTCAAGAGACGTGAGCTTGTGGTTTTGTACGTGGCATATTATTTTCTTTAGAAGGCTGCATGTTAATCTTGGGCTTAAATTATTGTATGTTTCTGATGACATGATTATCTTCTTCTTATCGTGTGGGCTTGAGGCAGACCCTGGAGTTGGAATTTATCAAGTCGCCCAGAAGGCTTCCAACTTGACTTAGCGACTACCACATTAAGTGGTAACCGGGACCAACGGCTTTACGTGCCTTCCGAAGCACGGAGACGACAGAGACATGATTATAAAATAATATTTTTCAATTGTTTATTTCCAAATATAAAGCTATTTGCTCCCGTGAACCTTTGTTTGGCCACTACTCAGCTGCTATTGGACGTAGCGTGATGTTGTATAGCTTAAAGCGTTCCTAAATAAATAGGCTATCCGAAACTAAAAGAATTTTTCAATTTGGTTTAGTAGTTCCTGAGATTAGCGCGTTCAACCAAACAAACTCTTCTGCTCTGCTTTATAATCTTTATATGCCTATATAATTCTTCTGTACGTGTGTTGACAGTGAACTCCTCCTAAACAGCTGAACCAATTTGAATGAATTTTGTGTATGTGTTCACGCGGATTCGCAGATGGTTTAGATTTACAAAAAACGAAAATGCTATCGATTGGTGTATCATGCAGGACAACGTCTGTCGGGTCCGCTAGTATTAGTATAGATTTATTTAATTTCTTAATAAATATTTTATTATGGCTGACCAGCTCATAAACGTACGGCTAAGCTACGATTCAGATCAACCGGCTCGCATCGGCCCGCGCCGGGCGGCATTTTACAATGCGTTAAAGAACATTGAAATGTATCAACAGTAATTACAGTTCATATTTGCATGCAACTTACGGTCGGAGCCGGTCGGCCGTCGCGACGCGTCGCGGGATGCCGACGGAGGTAACTATGCGTAAGTTGCATGCAAATATGAACTGTAATTACTGTTGATACATTTCAATGTTCTTTAACGCATTGTAAAATGCCGCCCGGCGCGGGCCGATGCGAGCCGGTTGGTCTGAATCGTAGCTTACACGGTATGTTTTCATGAAATTTAATACAACAATTCTTAAATTAAACATATTCACAATATACAATTCTTAATTTAAAACATCTCATCATTTGAAAGATTTTTATAAAATTCATCCAAAAAGGTTGCTGTATGTATCTATGAAAACAGAATTATATATATCTCATCTAATATATTCACTCCAAATCCCTTAGAAACCTTGCAAAGCCGTCTGTCAATCCTTTGTTTTCTCCAATCCATGGTAGTACACAATTAAGTCGGTACTGTCAGCTGTCCATCTCGTTAAGTAAAGGTATACTTTCAAAAGGATCTACAACGTTAACAGTATGGTAATTTCTACCAACAATGACAAAGGATAAAATTTTCTTTACAAGTCTTTGAGAAATAAAATATTACAAAAATCTGCTAAAAAAAAAACAAAAATTACGTTTTACATTATGAATAAATAATTCGGACATAAATTAGATGTTTTCGGTTTCATGTCTATAAGAATTCGTGATGAAATTGAGGTCGAACACAGCTCTATTAAGTTTCAGATAGTTAATTTAATAACAAATTAAAAAAAATTAAAAAAACACGACTGCTATGAAAAATAGAACTAAAAGATAAAAAACGAAATGTATTTATTTAGGTATCGGTATAGGTCTACATAATGTCACTACCCCATCTCAACCTATGGGTGTCGTTAACCCAGTTGTTACTGAAACAAATTTTTGGCTCGTATCTTTCTAATTTTCAGATATTGTTACCTTCATGCCTATAGTAAATGTGTAAAAATAGAAAAAAAAATCAGGGTTATCGGGAAATCTCGGAAAATGTGGATCGTTATAACGATCGGTAGTAATAGGCTTGGGTAGCTTCACTCATGCTAGTACTATTATTTCGTTAGAGAGACACAATATCTATTTTTGCAAGAAAAAGGCTTTATTCCTTATCTGAAAAAAATTAATTAAGTAATTGGTCTATTTATGTAAGAGTATTGTAAGTCACAAAGCACGGTTTAGGGTGTAAATGAGCTTTGCACTTCAAAAGAGTGAAGTTCGTATGTTTTGACAAAGAGTTCTTTTTGTAAAAAACACAACAAAGCTGAGAATAATTGTACTCTAGTACTTCTACTAGATAGTCAATTCTGTCTTAGCATGCAATTTCCCTGTAGTTTTTAGGGAACACCATCATTGACCTTACAATTAATTTATTAGGTATGCAGGCTATTTCTCCAAGTATGCTTTGATTGATTGTTACGGTAGAATCAACAAAAAGAACAATTACGTCCTATCAATAACTAGAATAGAACTAGATGGCTCAGGTTGGATATTTTCCTCAATAGGAGGGTCTTCGTTAGTTCGTCTCCTTTTTGCTAAATAAGAGAAAGGTCCACTGTCGTCATTACTGTCGAACGACATGTATTCTATCTCTGTAAGAGCCCTTAGCTAAAAACCTCAATACTTACACACCCATGAAATGTCTATCAAACCTATAAAATTGATCAAAATGACAACTTCCTCACAGAATCATCATTTGTGATATAAGCATTCACGTTATCAAGGGGTAAAATAGTTATATTTCGTGGAAAATTGGATTACATAATCTAATTATTCCATTTCATAAATGATTTCGTTTAGAGACAGTGGACTTGATACGAAATCTAAATGCATCCCCAAATTACTACCGATCGTTATAACGATCATAAAATTTATAATCATTTTTCAAAAAAAAAAAACAGGAAGCAAGTCTCTTTTTTTCCAAAGATTCATTATAGAGGTTATAAATTTATAAAAATCATACCTCAAATGTGTTTCAATCCGAAATAACTCTATAAAAACTTATTGTTTAGATGACACCTCGAAAGTTAATTTTAAGAAATTAATTCAAGATGCAAATACGCTTATAAATAATAATTTTACTGTAACAAATTACACTCCGAAACATGGTCAAATGCTTATTACACGAATTGGTAAATAAGGATCTAAAACTCTGCTGTCAAAAATATAAATTAATTGATGTTATTTTTTATGTATATTTTTGATCTTTATAAAGATCGGTCGCTGTAAATGGGTTAAAGGCTACTAAGGGAGTAAGTAACCTTATGCAGACAAGAGCACTGCGAGAAAACGAAAATTCGAAACAAACCCTATACCAACCCGTCTGGCCAGCGTGGTATACTAGGCTAAATTCCCTCCACATTCTTTGGAGGAGATCCGTGCCCAGCAGTGGGATGTTTATGGGTTGAAATGATGATAGGTATATATGCCAAACTGAAATTTCTATCGCAGTTTCCAGGAGAGTCCAGGAGAGTTCCGCTCATTGGAATACTTTCTTATTAAAAGTCCCCGATAGCGATGAAATTTTTAATTTAAATGAGCAAGTTGCAAGTCTTTTTAATTTCCGCCACTGCGAGCAATTTTATGCTGCCTGCAACCAACGGCCACCCACAACCTTTAGAAGATCGTCAAGTTACTTATTAAGTATAGTCGACCGTGTGGTCGACTATACTTACGCAATTATGTAATTGCTTACCATTTTTAACTAAAAGTTCCATCAAAATTAAAATGCAATAGACATTATTGTTTGGTGATATGCATAGACTCTAAGGGTGTTACAGCAATTTAATTGTCGATTACACTATTCAAATATTTTTTTATGACGTCTAAATTCCTGAAAGTGTAGTTACTGTTGACCATGTAGTGACGGATTTAAAATACATAATGTCACTACCCCATCTCAACCCGTGGGTGTCTTAAAAGGCGACTAAGGGAGTACCTTATGCAGACAAGATCACTGCAAGAAAAGGTAAATTCGAAAACAAACCCTATACCAATCCGTCTTGCCAGCGTGGTATAGTAGGCTGAATTCCCTCCACATTCTTTGTGACCGTTCCCAGCAGTGGGAGATTTGTGGGTTGGAATGATGATGATAGTTACTGGTGCTATGATAACAAGCACCAAACTCCACGGCAGATGCCGTGAGCACTAGTTGAAAATATATCAAGTTCTAAATTAAACATATTCTAACAATAATAACATGACTATAAACTCAAAACTAGCTAGTTCTAGCCTGAACAATTCTACCTTATAACTTTGTTAACTACATTATTAAAGTTTTACTATCCGGTTTAGATATTCATTTCAGTAGTGGAGTTTGTACGAGTATTGGGGGAATTTTGTGAACGTTATATCTATTGGATAGCCGCCAGAATGTGCTAGTCAGAGTGGCGCCTGAGGGTTCGCTGCGAGCAATATAATGTTCTACATGTTACTGCTATCAAACTAAATGTTATATAGTTTGCGAGCTTATATTGTTATGGAAATTAAATTGTTTTTCTGCTTACATACTTTGAATTATCTTAATAATTGTTTTAGATTGCCTCAGTACAACGGTAATGGTATGGTTGCGGTTTCTGACGCTCGTTTACGATTTCCGAGTCGGAAGAAAAATTTTGAAAATGTTTCATTTGTGAAAACTCACAATAACAGGCTGTTTTAAAAAGATTTGTTACAAAGTAACATAAATAAGCGACGGGAATACATTTTGCTCTTCAAAATTGAATCTCGAACTTATTCATTTTCCAAAAGTAATTTCTTTTTGTTTTCTCGCTAAAGTTTGCAAATGTAGTGTTAACAATTTACTAACTTTGTTAACGCGAGTGGGTGATTTATGATTTTTGTTGCCAGGTTAGAAATATTTTTTTTATTTTTTATTTCGATTTACTTTATCGATTTTATATAAACTTAATGATGAAAAATTGTGGAGTTTTATAACGCGTTATTTTAATTAACAATAATGTAGCTGGATGTTATTTGAAATATTTATTTAAAAATGTTATTTAAAAAAAATTCCGTTGGAAATAAACTAAGCGGCGGATGATACTCATGATATTTGGAAGTTTACTGACCGTTTTCCGAACTTTTTTTTCTAAACCTATCTATCAATTTACAGAAGATATTATTTAGAAAAAAAAAATATTATAAAATAATTGCAAATGTATTTTATGTTAATTTAAATAAAATTCGGGCAAATTAAATATGTCATTATATATTCTAACAGCAAATTAAATTCCTTTATAACAGAGTCTCTATTAAGATCTGAGCTTTAAATTTATACTGTGCAAGTGTGCACTCAAAATGTTCTTAGAAAACGTTCAATGCTCTTATTTCAGAAACACAAGTTCGCTCTTTGAGAGTTCAGTTCAATGTATTACCCCACATTCAGAAAATAAAATGTTCTAAAGACTAGGTACTGCAGTAATGAAGGCAATATCGCTTTTAGAGCTCCTCTATAAGTGCTGACGCTTTTTAAAAGAAAATGTGTGAGTACTAATTCTTTTTTGAACATTAACGTCTGTAATAAAAAGGTTGTGTATATAAAACGGGCTTAAGACATTGTTGAGTTGTATTTAAAATAGCTAAAGTTTAAGTGAGCATTGTCTAAATTCATCATTCAGACAGATAAACAATAATAATAACGAATCCGTTATAGGTTAAGCACTCACAAATGATTTTGTTCAAATGTTTTGATCAAAATAGGTTCAGCCTATAGGAAACAGAAACTGAAACAGAAATATATATTTGAGATTCCTGAGGAAACGTACCCAAAAGGCTAGCCACATTGCCCCAGGTAGAGGCCAGCCCTTGGGTCATGTGATACCTCAGAAAGACTCTTACAAATTTCACGATAAAATTTGTGAATTTGTAAGCGTTTGTATGTGGGTACAGAACGGTTTTGGTCCAATCTCGCAAAGAGTCTAAAAATTCGGGCTGCCTGCCAACTTTCATCTACTGCGAATTGAAAATTCTTACCAACATGACTTTTTAATTTTCCTATGCCTATTTTACAATATGGTTTTAATAACTGTTTTTATAATAATCCTGTTGCCAAGTCTAGCAAGACCGCTAGTGCAATTATTTTAAAGACGATTTCTATAAAATAAAGTATGATAATTATATTCTATGAAGTACCTAATTCGATTACGATAGTAATTATAATTTAAATATCACTCACAACAACTGTGTGCGAATGAAATTAAAACTTTTTAGCTAGTTAAATATCTGATCATGACCTAACTCCGGCGTAGGTAAAAAATTTTTTTTATTAAGTTTTGAACATATTTCAAGCATTTAATTAAGCTTGGAAACATGCAATTTAATTTGAAATCAAGTTCTTTAACTTACTGGAACAGGAAATAATTATTTTTTCTAATTTCCTCTGCTCGATAACTTCAGTTGACATTTTGTGGCTTTTAAAACGTGGTAATACAGAGTTGTTTTCTTGCGTTTATGAACATTTTAATAGGAACTTTTTTAATATAAATTACTCATAGGCTTGTTTTCTGTTCCATCGCGATTTTTAAATGAAACTCTTTCAATATTATAATTTTATTTATACACTAGTTTCGTGGATCTTTATTTGGCCACTAATCAGCTCCTATTGGCCGTTGCGTGATGTTATATAGCCTATAGGATAGCCTATTTATCGAGGAAGGCTACGGCTATAGCTCTCCTCGATAAATGAGCTATCCAACACTAAACGAATTAGAACTAGACCAGTAGTTCCTGAATATAGCGCGTTCAATTCAACAAACAAACTTTAAAAAAAAAAATACAATAGACAATTGAGCCACGCGGCAAGTAATGATCATACACATTATAATATGTTAAATAGACAAGTAAAGAAAAAAAAATACAATGAAAGTTGCCATAAAGCTATTCTGTAGTGCTTAATAAATTTGAACTATAGGTATCTTAAAGGCACAAGCACTCATTGATTATGTGCTAATTGTCTAAGTACAGATGTCCTTACAATTTAATTTGAAGCTGTTTGCGCAAATTGACCTAGATCTGTAGCTCTCTCTATTAAATGTTACAAACAATCTGATACTGAAAATTAAAGCATTTAATAACAGTCTAGACTAGTTTGAATATTATCAGAACGTTTAGGTCAAAGAGTGCATTAAGTATGGCTTATAATGGGTTTACTGTTTTGCATACATACCACGAACTTCGTAATTTTAAAATAATATCTTGTGGTATTGTAAATAAGTCACTATTTCATTTGTCGGTTATTGTGCTATATGATACATTTTCAGAAGGAATGTCATTATTTTTGGATTTTAAATGACTAATCCTATTTTTATTTTAAAGATGATTAATGATGGATACATTTACCTACTAATAAGCCAAAATTAAAAATTTATTATTATGCGTATAATGTAAAGTAGTGATGATTTCTAAAACTAATTACTGATGTTCTTTAAACTCAACCTAAGCCGGTTCAAAATGTGCAGATACTGCCAAGAGTCAGAGGAGAGTACAATGCATGTCCTCTGCTCATGTGGGCCACTCATGCACAAAAGAAGTATCCATTTAGGATAGCACCACGTGCAACCAGATTAGATAGAGCCTCTCTCTGCTCAGACGATCTGGAAGTTCCTAAACTTTATAGGACTAAGCAGAGAACTATAAACAACAAGGGGCGCTACAATACGACTAGCCTGTTGGTCTAGTGGTTAATGACCCTGACTGCTAAGCCGGAGGTCGTGGGTTCGATCCCCACCCAGGATAAATCTTTGTGTGATGAGCATAAAGGTTTGTTCTATGTCTGGTTGTAATTTATCTATAATATGTATGTATTTACAAAAAAAAAATGTATTTAAGTAGTATATCAGTTGTTTAGTACCCATAACACAAGCAGATATAATTGCTTACTTTGGGACTAGATGGCGCTGTGTAAATGTGGTAGAATATTATATTATTATTATGTCTCTCTTCTCACGGCTATACTTGTCTCTATATCTGGCATACGGGATTAACGTCGCCTGCTTGCCTCCTCCAGCGGTGAATATATGATGTTAAATGAGGATTTGGGCAGACGGTGACTCGCCTTACACTAGATGGGCTCCATATTATTATTATTATTAATAGATCAATTCTGGTCGAGGTAGCAAGGAGGCCGCTAATGGCTTCTAGCCCAACAATAATGATAAAAATAAACTACTATAGTCATTCTGAAATTATTTTACTAAAGTAAAAACACATCATTCATCCCTGGAAGGACATCATTCCTGAGTGCTCTAGGCCAAATTTCATCACGATAATCTATTTGCATAGGTCGCAAGCGCAGAAGCAAATTTTATGAAGTTAAAAATAGACCACTTGAATATTTTCACCATATTGCACTGCATCCATTCCGCATTTTGCACTCAATTTGATTGGTTTCTCTAAAAACACGGTTTGCAGTAAAGCTTGCAGCGAATTGAAAAATACTGCTGCCATTTGCTTACCACTCATAGTTCGGGTATTAATATTTTTTATTGATAGACGGAACGCTAACTCCATTTGCCTCTTTGCTAGTCATTTTATTTCGATTGCATACATCTGTTGCCAGCATTATTTTTTTAGGATAGCTTTGTGTATGTTGTGATGTGTTGTAGGCGTTGTTACGTTTAAGCTTAAATACATTCTTTCTATGATTATGGTTACGTAAATGCATTTACAGACTGGTCTGTAGCGCGAGGGGCTTCGCTCCCGTTTTTTATTAATTTAGCCATTACTGAGCTCCTATTAGCCGTAGTGTGATGTTATATAGCCTATAACCATTCTAGATAAATAGGCTATCCAACACTGAAAAAAAATTTTGGATCAGTAGTTCCTGAGATTCTGGCGTTCAACTAAACAAACAAACTTTATAATTACAGATGAGATACACCGCATTGCCTTATATAAAGTGAAGGTATAGATAAATTGTGGCTTATCAAACACTAACTTTACTGTCAGTGGTGAAACATGTTCTTAGTATTCAGAAAAATCTGCGTTCCAGGGAAGCCTTACTTTTTATGAAACTGTAAGGTAAATGAACCATAGTATATTCTCTTATAGTTAGATTAGGTAACTTATCTTACACCTGGCGTTCGGCGGATTTTTTTGTGGAAACCCTTTCTGGTAAATATTACATCAAACTAAATGGGTGCTTTGGTGCGTGATCTGGATTGGGGATTGTTTTTGCTAACATTTTTGCTGAACAAGAAGTAAATACCTAGATTTTGGCTTATTTTTTGTTATTATTCATCATCATTTCAACCCATAAATGTCCCACTGCTGGGCACGGGTCTCCTCAAATGAATGTGTAGGGAATTAAGCCTAATATACCACGATGGCCAGACGGGTTGGTATTGGATTTGTTTTGAATTTTCCTTTTTTCCTCTTGTAGATGTTAGGTACTCCGTTAGTCGCCTTTACGACACCCACGGGTTGAGATGGGGTAGTGACATTATGTATTATTAAAATTTCCACATTCGTTTACCAAACAGTCTAAATAATTATATTCTTAAAATTAAACTTGTCGAAAAACCTAGAAAGCCACGAAAATATTTGGTATTGATCGTAATATTTTTTCCATTGTGACAGCAAAATTTACCAAGTCCCGAAACACTCCATTCCGTTTATGATGGTGTCATTTTTGTCAAACATAGTGTGAAACTTTGTTTTTTAAGAAAATTGCCTCCCTTTTTTAGTACAAAAGTTTTGTCGTAATATTTCTCATATTTTTTATTATTCACTCGAGGGCCCCACGCTTTTAGATGGGACTAGAAGCGACTTCTTAAATTAAGGCTCTGAAACTCATTTATTATTTTAAGTTATTGAGTGTAAAGTGAGTTTTTGTATGAATAATTTATTTTGTTGGCCGTTTTTAAACTTTTCGTAGATTTTTTTTTAGAATGATATTTATGAGTGGCCAAATAAAGAACGACAGGAGCGAAGACCCGTTCTACTTCTAATTTTAGAATAAATTTACTATAAAGAGTCTTCTAAGAGCTATTATTTCTTTTGAAATGATTGAGTTGCCTCTATCTTCTGCTAAGCTCTCAAGTTTGTTGTCAAAGTTAACGATAACATCCATAACAAAAATAGTGTACGAAAATCTGAAGCATGAAATTGGATATACATTTTAATAGCATCGCTAGTCATAAACTCGAATCAGTATTATCATACGTCGGTTCCTATAAATATTTAATGCCTAATGTATAAATACAGAGCTTACGTTGTTAATACGAGGAAATGGTGATGTTAAAAAATCTTTTTTATTAAACATCTATTGTATATATCCTAATAGATAACGCCTCTTTCCCAACAGAGGGGTAGGCAGAGACTGTTTCCTTCCACTTGCCACGATTCTGACATACATCTTTGGCTTCTTCAACATTCATCAGTCTTTTCATGCATTCTCGCCGGTTGAGGGTACTCCTGATCTGTCCCTTCTCTAGAACGTCACCTATTTGGTCATGTATATTCTTCTAGGTCTTCCCCTTCGAACGTTTTCTTTCACATTCGCGTCATATATTTGTTTTGTCACTCTTCCTTCACTCATTCTCTCGACATGTACAGACCAGCTTATCATTGCTTTCTCTATTCGCGTCACAACATCTATTTTTAAGCTACAACGTTATAACCAATTGTATGTATATTATTAAAATACAAATCATCAGCATCATCATCATCATATCAGCCCAACGACGTCCACTGCTGAACATGGGCCTCATTTAATTTCCGCCACAGCCCGCAGCGAGCGATCCAAATTTATTAAAGTTAAGTTTTAAATTTTAAAATGTATTATTTTATTAAGTTTTCATTCTGATCTGATCTGAGCATATTATTACTATGTTCGAAATTCAAATAACTGCTTTTATTCATAAAACCACATCAGCTTTTTCATTACTTACACATAAAACTACGGAATAGCAGTTACTTTTTTATTCTGTCGCATACTAACCTTTGTCGGATGAATGCTTAATTGTCTGAGCTTCTGTGGCGTTCCACGGTTATAATGAAAATGCATTTTATTTTTATTGTCTCACTTGCATAACGAATAATTGCAGTTTTAGTGTTGGTTAACGAGGGCTTTATTTTTATGAGTTAATATTTTTTTTTGTATAGAAACAGTAGTCTGCAAAGTTCAATGGAAGGAAAGAAGATTATTCATCACCACCTCACTACAACTCTATGTCCCACTGCTGGGCAAGGGTCTCCTTCAAAAATTTTGGAAGGAATTTTCCTTTTCCCGCAGTGATCTTGTCTGCTTAAGGTGTGCTAAGTAGCCCTTAAACATTAACGGTATCAGCAAGACAGCCAAGTATAGAACTATTATTTAACACTCTCTAAAATAAATAAATAAATCTCAATAATCTTGCTGTGTAGTGATGGTTTAAAAATACCCCATCTCAACCCGTGGGTGTCGTAAAAGGCGCTTAAGGGAGTAAACTTATGTAGACAAGAGCCCTGCAAAAAAAGAAAAATTCGACACAAACCCTATACCAACCCGTCTGGCCAGCGTGGTATAGTAGGCTAAATTTCCTCCACATTTTTTGTAGGAGAACTGTGCCCAGCAGTGGAACGTTTGTGGGTTGAAATGATGACACAGTCCCTTAATATAGTTACATGAAAATATATATTATCTGCGGTCACCAACTGATAGTGCTCGGGCCCAAGCCAATTCTGTTCAAATTAGATTACTAAACATCAATTAGGTACTCCCAAAGTGCTTTTACTTTGTGTCTAGCTTATTTTACGTTGCCAGACACTTTATTTAAACTAATGAAACCATAACATCACACCTTGAGATAATTTACATTTATAATCTGAAATTAACCCGAGCACTTAAGTTTAATTATTACTTTTGAAAGAAATATACACACTACTCGAGATAAGTGCTTCTTAAACTATTTAAAATTATAGTAGTTATTTGTTAGTACCCAAAGTGGGTACTTTAAAGTATTTTATAACATATTTGCTCGTAAAGGGTCTCTTATTTCACCAATTTCAGTGTTGTAATGTATCTCATTACGCACTAGTGCGGTAATGTAAAGTAAATTGCACGGCTTGTCATGCCCACATACTAATAATCAAGGGGCTCCGTACGTAACGAACGGTAATTTTTTAAAATCTTAGCAGAGTTTTTATGTCAAAAAAGTGGTCAACATTTTATGAATAAAATTAATTAACTTTGGTAGATAAAATAATTATGATATAATTATATAAAATAAACATTTAATTCTTTAATTTAATTAATTTAGACCATAATTTACAACCATTTATCTGTACTAAAACACAAAAATATTAATTTACTTTATTAGTAATACTGGCTGTTTTTGTGTTTTTGCCTTAAAAAAAAAGCGCTGATGCGCGCGCATCGATAAATTGTGACAAGTAAAAATAATTCCGCGCGCTATTTCTTTTCCTTGTATTTGTTTTTTTCTAAGAAAGTCCGAATTTTATTTATTTCCTCGCAAATATGTTATAAAACGTCGTATGACACACGTGCGGTTTGATAATTACAGCCTCTGCTTTCTTGTAGCCCTCGCCTGCAGCTCGGGCTAGCAATATCGCCTCGGCTGTAATTATCAACTTACCGCACTTGTATCATAATGTACTATTAGTATTTAATTCATGATATACTATCAAACTGTCCGTATAGTGACGGATTTAGAATACATAATGTCACTACCCAATCTCAACCCGTGGGTGTCGTAAAGGCAGGCAAGAGCACTGCGAGAAAGGGAAAATTCCAAATAAAACCCTATACCAACCCGCCTGGCCAGCATGGTATAGTAGGCCTAATTCCCTATAAGGACGTCAAACATAGTCAAAAAGTGTCAGCATTTAAGGCCAGTTCATTGACCATTACAGCCTTGAAAAAAGCTGGCAAGAAACTTCAGTTAATTTGTTTTGTAAACAATAAAAAGCATTTCTTTAGACCTAATTGAAGGTGATTTTCCACCAGAGTGGCGAGATGAGGCGAGGCGAGGAGAGAATTGAAATTTGTGTGGCAAATTTTCAATCCTCTTGCAGCGCATCTTTGGTGGAAACAGTGTGGATTGACGAGAATATGCGAGGCGTGAATTGAAATATTTGTTTGTGTAAAAATGAACCGTATTGCTTCCGATATAGAGTATTAATTAACTTTGCAACAGAAACACGCTTCTCGCGAGAGGCTTATTGTTGTTTGTTGCTACTTATTACCGTGTACAAGCCTTTTCTACTAGAGGTCGGCGGTCAAGCGCGAGCTTGCGATGGCTATTTTTAAGGGGAAAAGGGTCAGTGCGATTTAAATTCTCGTCTCGCCTCGTCTGGTCTCGCCACTCTGGTGGAAAATCACGTTAACACTATCCAGGTTGCTATAACCCTATTGCATTGTAACACCACCTAGCAGATTTGATTGACAATAAGAACTCCAATACACGCACACATTGTTACCCCCCCCCCCCTCCCAATTTTCTAAACCCTACCTAAAAATCTGAAAAAAATAATCACAAACATAAAGCTTACTAAATACTCTTTTTCAGCTCTCTAGTTATAGGAGAGGAGTCCCGAACCCAGTAGTGGGACTTAATGGGTTGCTGATGAAAAAAATACTTTCAACCAAAATGATTTTGAACATGATCAGATGTATCGTTTTTGAGTAATTGTCGAAAAACTGCGCTTCTCAACAAAAGGACGTAAGCGCTATGAAGATACGCTACATTGAGCATGGTCCGACATGCTCTAACCGTTTTTTTTTATCTTAAATCTGTGCCAAACAAAATTATATACAGCCAGCATTTCCCTGATCTGTATCGGAATGTCTTCGTGATTTATTTCAACAGACCCTACGATTTAGTTACGAGTAAGCATTCCTAGCAAAATCGTTGTTGCTTAAGATAAAAACAAAATATAAATCCTTTGTTTTCCATTCTTTTTATTTGACTGGCAAGGTCATGTCATGGTTGGTGGTACGCGGGTGGAGCCGTAGGCAGAAACTAGTTTTTTTGGCAAAATACATTTCACCAGCAACCCATTAATATCCCACTACTGGGCTCGGGTCTCCTCTCCTCTATCTAGAGAGCTGAGAGGGTTTTGGCCATAATCCACACTCGCTGGCCTAATGCGAGGTGGTGAGTCAGACATACATTTAGAATTACTTCTAGGGTATGTTGGTTTCCTCACGATGTTTTCCTTCGCCGTCAGCAGACTATAAATTCCACAAAGTGAAAACCACATTGGTACTGCTGGTCGGGATCGAACTCGGATCGCGTGTTTAGCACGTCGGTCACTTATCCATTCAGCCACCATCGCTTGGTAAAGTACAATATTCTTGAATTAATGCAAAAAATATATATTAAATATTTATGGTGCGACATAGGGCTTATCATAGTCGGTCACGTATCACGAGCTCAGCTGTACGGTCTAATTAACGAGCCTATTACGTGACAGGCTATTACTGGAGATATACCGGGCCAACTAGTGTAATTTAATGTTCGGAGATACGAGCCAACTGCTTACTTTGTTATTTATTTCTTTGGTAAATAGTTTTTTGGTGGACTTAATTGGATATTGTTGGAGACTGGCTGGAAAATGATAAATTATATTTATAATTTATTTTCTACAATACTTGCATTTTTTTTCTCGAATTTGTAAAAAAATACAAAACTCTTTAATAAAAACTTATCTTCGAATTATAAATTTTTTTTTTTTTTATAGCTGGCCAGTTTTTATGCATACGGGCGGTAAAATCAAGTAGTGCTACCGTGAAAATACTGTGTTGTTTGGAATGATTCGTAACTGAAATAGTGTTCAAATTTTAAAACGTGTACATTTGAAATCACTGGCACAATTTTTTGTAAAAAACAGGCAGCTACAAAATTTAAAAATTCACTGTTGATTTTTTTTTATACTTGGCCATTATTTTTAGGCTGTAACTGGCAGTTTAATCCGTAGAGACGGATGTTCGTTCCAACGGACTAACGAATTTCGGTCTTTATTATTCAAAATCCATTTAACGGTATGCAGTAGACTAAAAAAATATTGTTTGTGGTAATCACATTGCGTTCGAATTTTAAAGGTTGGCTCACACATGAGACGAAAATCTTTTTCGTTTCAAATTAGGCAATTAAGCTTCTTGATTTCTTGCCGAGTCCCTATGTATAAATATACGAGTACCTACTGAGCCTTTAGGACCTCGTTAAACACAGAGCATAGCATACAAGCTCTGGATGAACAGAACGTGTATCGCACGCATGTTTTTGACATGTGAATTACTACGATGTTGGTCAGTTTCTGTGTTGATTGACGAAGCCTTTAGCAGTGTAATATCCATTAAACAGTGGCTTACTTCTGTCTCAAGTGACCCAATCTCTTGCCGTGGACTATTCTATCATTTTCAAAATTGGCATGTGAGATGCAATTTACCATCTTTTGCCGTCTTATAAAAACTTTGCATACGTTAGAAACATGCAAAGTTTTTCATATATAATAGGTATAAATGTTTTGCCCTTCATTCTGAAGTACTTCAGCTGTGACTGTAGTCTGTACTCAGAGGGCCTTTTCTGAAATTCTGAATGTCGAGTTCCAGAAAAGGCTATCTGAATTGACTAGATTATAACATCGTTTTAAAATGACGGATTCCATGTAAGTGTTCGATGTCGAGATTGCGAGAAGGTCCTCAGAGCTAATAAGAACTAAGTACAAAGTGTAGGGTAGAAATGAAAAATAACGTGCTTGAACTGTCAACTTTGCGGCATTAATGTTTATAACACTGAGCACGTCCTACGAGTGAGGACTGAGAATTATTATTAGAAAATATTATACTTACAATATTTCTGGTTAAATAGGTATCGTTTGCGGCAAAACTTCTTTTGTTGTTCATGGATTGTTACTTTTTTTTTCTGTATTATTTTTTGCTTATATTTATCTGTGTAGTGACTAAAAATACATAATGTCACTACCCCATCTCAACTCATGGGTGTCGTGTGTGCGACTAAGGGAGTTAACCTTATGCAGACAAGAGCACTGCGAGAAAAGGAAAATTCGAAACTAACCCTATACCAATCCGTCTGGCCAGCGTGGTATAATAGGCTAAATTCACTCCAAATGCTCTGAAGGAGACTCGTCCCCAGCAGTGGGACTTTTATAGGTTGTTATGATGATATTATTATTCTATAAAGTACTATTATTGGCTCAGTTAATGTGTGCGGCCAAGAACGTGTGAACTTGATCCCATAGCCGGGCAAAAACGTTATTTGATTATCCAGTCATTAAATTGTTATAGTTACCTATAATCCCACAGTCTGACTATGTGCCGAGTAAATGATGATAGACTTAAAAGTTCGAATTTAATAAATTCTACCTACGCCTTTTGAAAATAATCCCTCAGAGTAAACCGAGGTAGACGTAGGTGTCTGACGGACTGAGTTTTCGCAGAAAATCACTATCGATCCAGACCTCACGTATGTACATAAATATTCCATACCAATGCATATTGAGTTACATACATACCTACCTCTGCAAACGTGTCACACGCTTCAGTAACTTTCGCTCACATTCGAGAATATTGCACGAGGACTTTACCCTGTTGGCATAATGTTCTCAACACCATTACCACTCTATAAAGTTAAAGAGAAAGGTGTGATATAAAGTGACGTCATAATGAATAAATAGGTACCTATTCTTCTAATATATATGTACCTAGTTAAATTACGTAAGTAGGTGTTTAATTTAATTATTTTCATTAATATATTCTATATAGTTGCAAATATTTTATTAAATAAAGTATAATGGACCTTCAAAAAATCTTTTTCTAATAACATGTTTAAAAATAAAGTAAAGCACACTTTATTGAAAACATTTTACTAGTAAATAAGTGAGTGCACATTTCACCAAAAAACTGTTATGCAGTTTGGCGATATATATAGAAAATGTGATACCTATTATATACCAAATTATGAAATAAACGATTCAAAAAAAATTGACAGTCGATGCTAACACTACAATATGACTACTCAGGTCTCGTCCCACTTAATTGATGGCGAAAGTTTTACACTATAGAATCGGCAGCATAATAATATACTCAGTTCAAATTTCTATCCAAGTGTTCTCATTACCATTATTGTACGTCAACCAGTTATTAATCTATTGTAGCGCCCATACATACACTTAGAATAGTTTCCAGGGTATGTGGGTTTCCTCACAATGGTTTCCTTCATCATCAGCAGATGGCAAGTCATTTGAATAGTACATATAAATTCCACAAAGTGAAATCTACATTGGTACTGCCGGTCGGAAGGCATGATTTGTACCGGTCACTTATCCATTCGCCTACCATCGCTTCTTATGATACAAGTAAGAAAATAGCGCGACTTAATTCAAAGTACGGGCTAATCCAAATTTAACTTAGCACTTAGCCGCTATCGGCAAAAACAGCAACCTAAAAGGCCGCATAAAGATCTTTCTAGAGATTAAAATATCTTTTCACAAAATCTAAATTAGCCTCTTGGTTCCCGGAAACTTTTCCAACAGATATATTATGTTCAAGTTTATGCATAAGTAGGTATATTGTAAAAAATACATTAAGGACGTGTTTCAGACAGTCACGTAAGAACAGTTTTCATATGGAGCCTCCGAAACCAAAACCTTGTTTTACGGCAGTTGGAGAGAATAAGGAAGGAGTTCTCGTTCTATTTTTAAAGTTAGAGCATAACGTGTTGAAGGAAAGAATATTCCATTTTCTATTTATGAGCAAATTTTCCTTTGTAACAGGGGTTCGGTATTACATTATAGCGAGATATTTTATTTATTTAAAAACTCCTTGCACTAATTTTATGGGAAAAAAGGAGGTTTAATGCTAAAATCATTATCTATAATTATTGTAATATTAACTTAAGATACAACTTATGACATTATGATTATCTTATGTTCTAATTATGTCATCAAATGAAAATATTGCTTATAGAACCTCCTTTAAGCACTATTTTTACTTCTGAGGGCGATTTTATATTCACAGAAGCAACCAATCTTTTTTAAGGAAAACCCATAAATCTTCCACTTCTGTTTTCCATCGAATAACTCACTGAGTCGTAATTGCATTTGCCCTAAATAATAGCAGGTGTCACGAACAGAACTGTAGCTCCCAAATGAATGGCGAAACTAATAATTTAATGGCCCAATTGCCATGGCACCTTTTATTTCGCCTTAGGCCTTTCTTAGGTCATATTGTCTTAAATAAAGAACATAAAAAGAAATAAAACCAAATCACATAATTCGTTTTAGAATAAATAAAAATATTTGTAATAACAAAGTACAATATTACAGAAGTTCTTGAAGTCATCTTATGTGTGTGTATTTGTATGTGTGTGTGTGTGTTTGTGTGTTTGTATTTGTACATAGCGTGTATAAGAAAAAATACTTGCGTGTTCATGCAAAACTGTCGAGTTTTAGGCAGATACTTGAGAAACAAAGTCTTCCCTACGCCCATCCTTTGTTAGTGCATTGAAAGTGTCTATCAATAAATAAAATCTAGAATAGAATCTATCAGATGTAATTACTTGAATATACTTAGAAAACACATGAGCTCCTTGATTCGATATCCCAGTTGGGCAAAAAGTGTACCTACTATCTCTTTAATATCGTTTAATATGTCACCGTGGCGCAGTGGTTAAGGTGGTCGCCTCGCCACTACATCGCCATGCTGGGTGACGTGGGTTCGATTCCCACACGAGACAAATATTTGTGTGATTCATAGATATTTGTTTCTAGTCTGGGTGTACTTTGTGTCCGTTAGTTTCATGTTTGTAAAGCTCCCCGCGACACAAGGCTTGTTCCCTAGTGCGGGCGTTGTCTTTTAAAAAGAAAAAAAAAAAATAGGTTTAACCATAGACCTAGGATCCGACATAGTTGACAATATTTGGGTGTAATGCGCCTGTGCCTATGATAACAAGCGAAGCATATGAATGGTGATAACAAGCGATATGTTGCCTTGATGCCTAAAAATAGATGCAATACACACTTTTTGAGTTTGTATTCCTCAATGAATTCCAGAACATTTAACAAGTTTTCTTTGTGAATGTTTTATCAAAGAAATGAAAGGGTTCACTCGTGTTCAGACGTATGAAGTGAAATGAACACAAAAGATACGCAATATAGACACTTATATAAGTATGAATACGGTTTAGTTTCAGGTTGAATTTTATATGTCGTTTTAATGTTTCCTTATGTAATAATTACCACAATCTAGATTGTAAAAACAAATGAATTTCGTTGATATTTCGCCTTTAAATGCGGATGATTTTTTTTAAAAACAAAATTAAAAATTATAATTCACTCCTGACAAGAGCTGATGACTTTGAAACTGCTGCATCAATTTTAATAAAACATGTCTACGAACAATGACCATCATGTCAAGCTTACAAACAAAAAAAAAATGCATTCAAATCGGCCCATTCGTTGACGAGCTACGATACCACAGACAAATACACAGATACGCAGCCCGTCAAAGTTATAACACCCCTCGTTTTGCGTCGAAGGTTAAAAACGTTCGATTCTAGGGCATCTTTGTGATCGATTTTGACACAAATTCAGTTCAAATTTCAGTCCAAAATGCGAAATAGGTTGGTGAGCGTACATAATTAAATTGAATGAATGCGAGACATTGTGCTATATGTTGACAGACATTAGATTGGATTGCTATATACTGCTCTAGACATCATCTTATTTCTATTTGTCTGGCGTAAAACATCGTTTGACTTTCTATGAAAATATTCAATATACGTGCAGAAATTTACTTGTGAGAAATAAAATAACTATAAAAACAAAGTGGCTGATTTTGCCAATCAGACATCAGAATCAAAGGTTCTGATCGATGGTTTGCTTGATCCAGTGCAGCAACGAAGAAACTTTAGTATAGACTCCTGGTGCAATACCACAACCAGCACCAAAAGAAGTTATTCCAACTTGTGCATTTTTGTAAGTCAAAGGCCCGCCGCTGTCACCCTGTTATAAAATAAAATAATTATATTAATTAACTCTCTGAGAACCCAATTATTCTGTCAATGAAATGAAGAGCCTGAGTTTTTTGCCAATTAATAATATTCTACCACATTCACACAGCACCATCTAGTCCCAAAGTAAGCGATTGTTTTTGGAAAAAAAAAAAAAAAAAAAAAAAGTGTCTCCATCTTAAGTTAGTTCTTAAGATGGAGACACTTTTTTACATATGCTTACCATGCATGAGTCCTTTCCATGACCACCAGCGCAGATCATTCTGGATGTTATCTTGTAGTTTTTGTTGTAATATCTTTGACAAGATGGCCTGGGCACCATCGGTACTTGTACTTGTTGTAGTGACGTTGAAACTGTTTGATTGGGCTGAAAAACAATAAATTTCACTGTGTAAAAAAACAGGAGCTTTTATCTGGTGCTGCAGCAGGCCTGTTTTGGTGAATGACCGCTATCGGTTGGCGATTATGTTCTTTGCGATGGGGGTAAAAAACAACCCAACGCTATATTTTAGTGCATATTTTTAAAATTTTCAAAAACTGAAAACCATATTAAAAATGACAAAAATACCTACACGTTCCACAAAAGCGAAAGAAATTTAGGTTTTACTGTACGCACACTGTGTAAACACCCCATCGCCGTGTTGGGCCAATAATAGGAGATACGCAGCGAACGTGTTAATCTAAATCACTACTAATTGGCTCGTGGCGTTTGCACCACGAATCAGACTAATATTATAGTAGTCGTTTACGGCTAGCCCGTATTACATGTTACCCTCTTCAAAGATTTTCACAGCGACGAATGTTGGACGTTCTTTATTTTGCCTGTCTTATGAAAAATGAAGTTTATTATTATCAGTCTTGCCACCTACAATTGCCATCCCAACTTAAACTTAACTAAATACTAAAACCATCAACCTTAAAGTCTGCAAAACATTTTGTGAGCACCCTAAATATAACCTCTTCTGTCTCTCTTACTATATTCTCTCGTTATAAGCCCTTTTATTACATAAAATAATTCAGCTTTAAATAATTATGTAGATCAAGTTGATATTAACAATTTTCTATTTTAATCAATAGGGTTGTCAGACTCTAAATGAGCTTTGAAAAGATATTCTTCAAAATTAATTCAATACGTTAACCACTCATCTATTTTAAAAGACCTTTCACTTTAATAGCTTTTGAAATAATACAATTTACGAAACTCATTACTTCGAAATGATGACTAAATTTAAATCTAGATTTTCTTCACTAGGCCTGCAACTAAGAAAGCTTGAGCCCCTGGAATAAATACTGCTGCTATATGTAATTTAGTCATTCAGTCATAACATGTAGGTAAAATGGATTTTGAGCATCAATTTAAAATCTTGATCAATTCATATCGCTATTATTCAAATTAACTTTAAAAACGAAAACAAAATTTTATATGTCAATGTCAAAATTCCCCACAGACCCTGAGAACTAAATTTTTAAGCAAAAACCTTGATGAGGTACTAAATAAATGCTATGTTTTAGTAATTTTGTTTTAATTATGAATTTATATGAGTAAATTCATATCTATAATATAAATAAAGTTATATAAAATATACCGAAGTTATACCGAATATATACGTATATATTCGGTATAACTTCAGGTTTTACGTAATTACAGTGAATTACGTATATTTCCAGTTTCATCACGTGAGATCCAATACCATTCATCGTCATTACAGTGTTGGTTGTTTAACCCTCCCTTGACATTTTCCTTATGGAACTATTAGGCTGTGCTCATACCTATTATGTTCTTATGTTATTATTTTTCATTGGCGGTTTCACCCGCGTGCTACGAGATCAAAATTAAGGGCTAAATTATGGCATAAATATAATGATATGTATATTGTTTTATCCTAATTTGTTCTATTAATATGATTTTAATTTTCATTATATACACGATTTGGAAATACTCGTAGGACTCCAAGAGACAGGGTAGATTTAGTGTGGAGTTCATTGGTAAAGTTTCCTATTCTCAACCAATATAATTTTGTCATATGCTACCCTAGTATTAAGGAAAATATTTGTATTTGTTTTTTAAGGCATAAACGGACATTTAAGGCATCATCATCATCATACAGCCCAACGACGTCCACTGCGGAACATAGGCCACTGCGAACGATCTTGTGCCGCCTGCAATCATTTAATAAGGCATAACATACATTAAATATTCATTCATCCGTTTTTATGTAAAAGAGTAAAGAGAAAAGTCTACATAAAAATTCAATTTCTATGGGTCAAAACACTGTGGTTTCTTTTTGTTTGTTTAGCACGCATTCAAATTTAAATAGACGTACTTAAATTAAAGATAGTTTTTTTTAAACATTTCAACAGAAATTTAATTTATTTATAGGAATCGATTGCCATTCAATTTTTATCTAATATATATAATTATTCAATTAATTATTATTAACCAATCTGATCTCAACCAGATATTCCATTTATAGGAATTTCATTTGAATAGAGTATCTGGTTTTTTTTTAAATAGGTTAGTTGTTTATATTTTTTAAGATATACATTAAACATTACATACAACATCATAAAAAAATATTATTAATAATATTATTATTACATACTGTGGTAGGATTTCACTGTCAGATGTCAGATTTTTTTATGGCAGGCTTACTATTTTAATAAAAATATTTATGGTTAACAATACTCGTTAGATGTTAGATGTATCTTCTATTTTTAAAATAAGTATTTTTTTTTGCGTACATTGTTAGCCTAAACTCACCTTTACAACATCAATCTTCGCTACGACGTTATTAAGGTTCTGACAGCTCATAAAATTTGATTTCTCCTTAACCTCCAATAATCGGCGTCTAGACGTCATTGTCAATAATTCATAATATCTTTCATACTGTATCTTAATAAGAAAATATGTCTGGTACGGTAACAGATTGTTAACTTAATCAAAATTGCGTAAACAAACTAATTATGTATTTTGGTATTTACAACTTATGGACAATAATTATAACATTATTCTCTTTATACTCGTAATTTTGAGAAATTTAGGTAGGTATATTCTTTGTTTAGGTTTTGTTTCATCTTCATCATCATACCAGCTCAATGACGTCCACTGCTGAACCTAATTTCCGCCACAGCGAGCGATTTTGTGCCGCCCGCATCCATTTGTTTAGATTATAGTAATTTTTTTAAATGACATTTTCATAAGGAGGCGCTCTTATCATTTTGGTACTGAGATGTTCGTTACGATCATCGAGGTTAAGCAGCGTTCGGCAAGGTCAGTCCGTGATGGGTGACCGTTTGTGGTAATTTCATTCTCGAGCGTCTCCGTCCTTCGAAAGGCACGTAAAGCCGTTGGTCCCGGTTATTACTTTAGTTTATCTGTATAATTTGTCTTGCCTGGTCAAAAAATAAACTTTAAACAATAAAAATGATTTTACCGCCCTTTATTAGTATTTAAAAAGAAGAAAAAAAAAATTGTTTTCAGTCCTATACCTATAGATTTAAGCACATTCGCTAATAGCATAATGCTAAAACGAGATAACGTTGATGCGTTGATTTCGAGAAAAGGCTGGTATTTAATAGTACCACCAAAAGCATCATGTCTTAGACAATTGTACAATCGTAAAATGCACCATAATAATAAAGAATTATGTAAAAAAATCAAATGACATACCATAGTGGAACCCCAACCAGCAGTATCCATCATCATTCCTTTTCTCAACCTGATACTTTTGTCTTTCAAATCAATTTTATTCACTTTAAGACCGAAATTCAACGTATCATTCAATTTGAGAATACAAATATCATTCTGAAAGGTTTTATTGGAATACATTTGGTGAACTAATATTTTTTCAACATCGTATAGCTTTCCCCCTTTGTCAACCTTGTCAGTCCCAACCAGAACTTTGTACATTCTGTCTCTGAAAATTAAGTTGAGAATTGTCTGTAGATAATATCTTCTTATGTAAGATAATCGTAAATACAAAAACGAATAAAATAATGAAAACTCTTCGTAGATATTGGATGCTGACTATCCTGTTCGTGAAATAATTTACAAACTGTACGTAAGTATAGGTTTTCCTGAAAGGTAGACTCAGTAAGTAGTAATTCGGACTAAAAGACAAAAATCAAAGCCAAAATGAGACAAGAAGATGAAAATAAGTATTGTAAATAACCAATACAATTTAAATATTCAAGTTCACCGCATGGCTTTTGACCCACACACACACACACAAACACATCTTTAGTGTTGTCCAGGACTAGCGGTGAACCAAGATCATTACAAAAAGAGAACGGTGGAAAACAAAACTGAAGAGTCATAAGATTACATTAACAAATTAATATGTTTATATGCTACTTTTATACATAGCAAGGATCAAGTGTTAGACGCAAAAATACAATCGTTTTCAGTGTCAGAATACACTGAATTGATGAAAGAAATATAACATTGTAAGGATATTGACATTATAAGATGAATAATACGAAGTGGAAATGATTACACAAAAGACACGAAATAAATAAAATGAGATTCTTTCTTGAACGAATTCGCATCTTCTGTTGTTGTTTTTTTTGGATTCAAAGGAATGTAGAAATTGAATCTTCATCATTTTGTTTCTTTTGATTAGAATCGATTTTATATTTTGTTTTATGTAAACGATTTGTTATTTGAATTTAATTGGAATTTTGATTTTCCTTAAACCCTTATTGTGAATCGATTTTATAGTTATTCTTACTGATTTTGTTTGCTTATTTATTATTTTTTCTTTTGGATTATTAAGTTTAGTTTACTGTACACGCACAGTTTTTATTTTGGTAAGTCATAATATGTTTCCTATATCTAGTTTACTTTTTTATTCTGACCAAGAGTATCACTGTTTAGGTATATTTTTTTCTCGTAGTTTCAAATCATCTTCAACTAATAATTAATATAATAATTTATAACAACTAATAGCATCGATTAATTAAATTTATATTTTATTAACATTCCGAATCATTTCAAAATTATTTGGAGAAATATTCGGTACAATCTCATCCATATAAATGCTCGTTACTTGATATAAAATATTTCAAAATTACTTAGACATTGTGGTGTATGTTATGATTTCTCTAAGTCTCGAGTAGATACACGTGAACGAGACTATACTAGATTATAAAATTGTTGATAATGCAGGTTTATAATTAAACTAATGAGACTGCACATTCATTAACTTTATCAAATTAACTTTTGATTTTAATTGGATACCCAATGTGATATTTTACATAACTAATTATTCTAGAAGTTTATTTTCAAAAAATGTACTTATTATAGACTTATATATGTACTTTCTGCGAGTCAAATGCTAAAATGATTTTTTTTTTACAAGTATGGTGGTGATGGTGTATAGTAGTTAACGAATAACCAGATATACAAACGAGACTGTTTTATTTTTTAAAAGAAGAGATACAATTTCATCATCATCATCATCAAAAGCCCATTAAGTCCCACTGCTGGGCTCGGGTCTCCTCTCCTCTATCTAGAGAGCTGAGAGGATTTAGGCCTTAATCTACTCACGCTGGCCTAGTGCGGGTTGGTGGATCAGACATACTCATAGAATTTTTTCTAGGGTATGTGGGTTTCCTCACGATGTTTTCCTTCACCGTTAGCAGATGGTAAGTCACTTGACTAGTACATATAAATTCCACAAAGTGGAATCCACATTGGTACTGCTGGTCGGGATCGAAATCGGACTGCGTGATTTGCACGCCGGTCCCTTATCCATTCAGCCACCATCGCTTTTTAGATACAATTTATATATAAAAAAAAATAGTTTAAAAAAATCCACTTGAAAAAAATTTATTATCCAGGGATTCAGAGGGCATGTCCATGTTAAGATAGTGGCTACGAAATCCCGGAAATGGTACTCTACGCCGATTACTGCTTATGACTTTCAGGAGTTACCATGATACCTTTGATTGAGATTTCTTAATATGTAAACGAGTAGGTACTTACCGAAAGATGCAATGAGCAGCCGTCAGCACAAACCGTTCATGTATGATAGAACAACCACAGAAGTGTCTAGTACCGTTCAGTCGAAGTGACGCTATGTAAGGTACCTGCTCAATGGATACTTTGTGGCCACCAATGATGCCCAAATCTCCGGAAATTTGTGTAGCTGATGCAGAAAAATGTTATTGGTTACAACGTTAACTTACCACAAGTGACCAAACAGGGGACGTTTGAAACAAAGAACAGATCAGGAGTACCCTAAACCAGCGACAATGTATGAAAAGATTGATGAATGTTGAAGAAGCGAGAGATGTATGTCAGAATCGTAGCAGCTGGAAGGACATAGTCTCTGTCTACCATTCTGTTGGCAAGGCGTGATCTATATGTGTATGTATGTTAAGTAGTAAAAGAAAAAGTATTGGCACACAGACGTGTACGGCCTGCCTGATGGTAAGCGGTTACCGTAGACTATGGGGGCCTGCAACACCAGGGGCATCACGAGCGTGTTGCCGACCCTTAAGAAACCTATTCACTCTTTTTTTTAAAAACCCCATGTAGTCCCTTGGGAAAATCTCATTAGGGAGTTCATTCCACAACCTGATAGTTCTTGGGAGGAAATTCCTCTGAAACCGCGGGTTGCGAGACCAAGGTGTGGGGATAAGAACTCCCTGCCGATGGCGAGCGGTGAGATGATAGAAAGTGGTCGTAAGCATCATCTCAAATAGTTCTTCAGAGCACATCCCATTATATAATAGCAAACAACATTCCCAGACCCGTCAAGATACACGTAAACATCTATTGACAGCCTTTGAATCTTCAGAAGGTTTGACGCAAGTTAAATTGAAGCCGATCCGGATCTCAAGTTTGTAAGTTTGTGATCTAGCTTCGGTTTGGGAATATAACTCCGATGAGTATTAATTAGCTGTCAAATTGCAGATATCTGTTCCTTTAGTAATATTAGCTGTGATTGGTTATTTAGCGTTTTGAGCTTCAGCGAACTGGTCTTAGGCAAATTTGCTGACACTATTTTTCGGATAATAGGATTTGTTTCGAAATTTCCTTTTGCTCTTGTCTGCATAGGTTACTCCCTCAGTCGCCTTGTACCCACGGGTTGAAATGGGGTAGAGGTATTATGTGTTCTTAATACACGGAATAAAAAAAAAATAAGATAATACCTATTTTAATTTAATTTGAATGTACACATCAATCTCCTCTCAATTTATCTCCGCTATTGTTTTATCGGCGATTTAAACAAAGTTTAACATAATGAGAAATCCTTTTTAGATAATATCTAAAAAGGAATTGTCTATTTTAATGTAACTTTTATCAGCTCAAAGTTTTGTGATTGATTAGTGAATGAGAAGTTTTAACTTTTACAATCAGAATTTGAAAGGTTAGAACATTCAAAATTAGTTCCTTTTTTACCTAACGTTTGGTTTTTTATTGAGATTGTTGCTGGAGTTGGAGCATTTGATCCCTGAAGAGTTTGTTTACAATTTTGTTTTATTTGTAACATTGTGATGTGTTGTTGTGAGAAGTGGTATCCAGGGATTATTGGGAGGGCCTTCCCTCCCAATAATCTCTGGATTCAAATCCCTTGGTTTGAAAGATTCGACAACGCGTATTTAATGCTTTTAGACGTCTATAAACTACGCTAGCCGCTTAAAATCAGGCGGCTGAAGTATATTTGACAACACGCTCTCAATACAATTACATAGTCATCATCCTGGGCCTTCTTTGATACACAATTTCAAGAGCAACTATTGCCAGCCTTGTCTAACGTCGGAAGATAATAGTAAGAGTGAAAGGCAAGGAAAATCAACATATTCTGACTTTGTAATCATTCAGAGTAGTCCCACAGGTAACATTAACCGTTGTCGATCAATTTCATTACTACATAACGTGGATATGCCTGTAATATTTTTATAACATAGTCTCATAAATACGTCATATTTTCCTCAACGAAATACTTGTAGTTCATGTGGGGAAGTAAAACTGGGGAAACAGTAGAGACTTTAATATGAGTGTCATGACTTTCTGATGAGAAAATCGCAATAATTGATTTTGTTTTGACGTTGAATTTAAAAATAGGGAATCCCTATTTTTAGCTAGCAATTTCGATACTTAAGTAAAAAATTAGCATTGGTCAATCAATCAATCAGTTTATTTGCTTAAATGTGGTACAAAAGCTGTTACAATAATTTAAATAGAACACACATTGTATCCAGATTTGAATATGCAAAATTTTAATTGGTAAAATAATTAATTTCAATTTCATATCAAAATCGAATTTCGAGATTTGGGTAATCCTCTAGGATATATAGGTAGTGTGCTCCAAACAAACAACAAAAATAAATCTAAGTACTCACTTTGACTATTACCGTATCTACTAAAAATCAGAAACACTAGAACAGTTATCAAAAACATGATGATGTTTGACTACAGACCGCCACAAAACTAATGGAATCAATATTTGCACATTCATATATAATACCATACTTATCTAATGTTAAAAAGCTTTATCTAAATTGGACTTATATTTATACATGCGTACATACGAGTAGAAAAGTACAATCAAATCATTATTAATTTGAAATCGTTGGAACTAAGCAACGAATCAAAGTGATGGGATTGGAGAGTCATACGACACCCACGGGTTGAAATGAGGTAGTGACATTCATCATCATCATAGTCATCATTAGCCTGTACTAGTCCACTGCTGGACATAGTATAAGTAGTGACATTATGTATTCTTAATCCGTCACTATACGAATAGAGGTTGATAGAGTAATATCCACAAGAGAATGTATACGGTGTGCAAGATATAGGCTGTCCCTAGTTCTCACTGCATAATGTTGAATACCTATCTTAACAATAAACAAAGTGATAGACATTCTATGCAAATCATTTATAATTCATCATCATCATCATCAGTTATGACTTAGGCTTTAACTTACCATGGGCTAAAGTAGAACTAGAGCATAACTGGACTAACTAACCCGTCAAATCAATATTAAACAAGTAAATATACCTAATTAAGAAAAATTCATAACCCGACTGCAAAAAATCAACGGAGAGCAACGCACTAAAAAGACTAAAAAGATATTAATATATTATTATACCTAATTAAATTTAAATACATAACATATGTATATATATGTAATCTCCATTTGATTCCCTTTATTTTGATACTCTACTCGATAGGTTTGGTTAAAAAAAATAATAGAGATACTTACAATTTGGAACCATTCAATTATGTATAATCTCTTTTTGAATATAATTTATTCAAATCTCTTAATTTTGACACAAAACTCGATAGGTTTGGTGAAAAAAAAAATTGAACTTCTTACAATTTGGCGTCAAAAGCCCGCCGTTTAAGTCTTTTTATTCTGAAAACCTATCTAAGGACACTTGGGTTTTCTAAACGAATCTAACGATACCCTAATTGTCAAAATCCATCCAGCCGTTTGGAAGATTCGTGGGAATAAAGAAATTTACAAACATACAAGATACGCACGAAAAACAAACCCAGTCCTGACAGTTGGGTAAAAAAGATGGAAATGAAATGCCAATTAATAAGGTTATTTATAACTATAAGTTTTTATTGTACCCTATGTATATATCAGTGTTAGGGTTCAAATTCCTAGTACAAAGGTTTTAGGGCTGCCTCTAAACTAGTTAGTATTGTATTTATTGGGACGTCTAATATTGGCCTGCAATCCTTTAATATAAACAAAAAGAAATTTAAACACACAAACACATAACTATCAGACCAGAACAAGATGATCTAAATTCGTCATTCATTATTTCTAAAGTCAAAATATTTAAATAGCATTAATATTTTTTTACTACAATTTACGTTCCATAATTGTTGAAAATTACAAACAAGACCTAGATGTCATGGATAAATAATCACAAAAACTACATTTCATTCTCGTTTTATAAGATAAAACACAATTTTTCTTGTTAATCCGTCGGAATTCTCGCTTTTCCGCGGTTTAAAAAGTCTTAGTTGTAAAATATGAACCTGAAAGCTTGTGAGTACGTAATCTAACTTTAATACACGTTTCTTTGAGTGTCGGATGAAGATATAATTGGAAAATACCGCCTTTATTTCTTTGAAAATATGTTGTGGAATTGCATTGTTCTGTAAGTAGTCGGTAGTATTTTTTTGTTAACAACTAGAAGTCGCGCGGGCTTTCACTCTTTACTCGTCGTTCTTTATTTGGTCACTACTCGGCTCCTATTAGCCGTAGCGTAGTGTGATATACCTTATGTTACTCAGTGAAAATGAACCTTTCTAACAGCAAAAGAATTTTTGTAATCGGTCCAGTAGTTTTTAAGTTTATTCGTTATATACAAAAATACAAATCTTTCCTCTTTATAATATGTATATATATATATATATACAGAGTGTATACGACGATACGACATTAAATGAAACCAATCTCCGGGAAAATCTCAATACTGGAATTTCATGATAGAAACGCCCAATAACATTTTACAAAAATATGTTTCTTAAGTTTCAAATAGACTTACAATATTCACTTGTCTGTAGTTGTTGAATCAGGCCCTTAGGCATCTTATTTAAATATATTCTATTCTAAATGAATTTATTATTATACTGTACGAGTACATATATTCTAGAATATTTTAAGTAATTACAAGGTCTAACTCGCATGCTAATACTAATAACTATGTATGATGTTCTAAATTAATCTTGAATAGCCAACTTTAGGGCTTCAGTATAAAGCTCAAATTGCAATGGGCTGCTGCTTAGATATTATCATTAGGAGTTATGGCTTTAGTTTGTGGTGACAGGTTATATTCTAAGTCTTAATTAACACTAGTAGTAAGCCTTGGCAAGTAGCTCAAAACTTTATGTAAGTGTTTTAAAGGTTTTTTGAAATGGTTTGTGGAATAAAAATTAAATAATTTAGTGGATTTACGTTAGCATTTAAAAACGGAAGCGACGATTAAGGTAAATGGATAAAGGTTTTTAAGTTAGAGGTTTTTTAAATGATTCTTATTTTGAATACCTAACTATTTAAATGTTTATTTGACTGGCCTGTTGGTGTAGTGGTTAGTGACCCTGACTGCTAAACCGGAGGTCGTGGGTTCGATCCCCACCCAGGACAAATCTTTGTGTGATGAGCATAAAGGTTTGTTCTGTGTCTGGGTGTAATTTATCTATAATATGTATGTATTTACAAAAAAAAATGTATTTAAGTAGTATATCAGTTATTTAGTACCTACCCATAACACAAGCAAATATAATTGCTTAATTTGGGACTAGATGGCGCTGTGTGAATGTGGTAGAATATTATTATTTATTTTTTATGAGTAGGTGCTTTTTTTAGCGCGTTTTGGAAAAAAAATTATAACTTTGACAAGACTTTAGAAAAATCTTCGTTCGTCCGTAACTTCGTTTTGCTAAACTTTAAATTGGACAAAAATAAAAGTTGTAGCATCATCATCATCATAATATCATCTAATTTCTGCCACAACGAGCGATTTTGTGCCGCCCGCATCCAACGGCCAAGTTGCATACAAACAATAAAAGATCTTTTAATGACTTTACAAAAATATTTAAACACTTTCAGCGATGGCGTCAGACCGCGGTAGTTAAATTTACAAAACGCTCTTGATTTTAAAGCTTCGAGTTGTTTCAATATTTTTTTTCATTAAATCGTTACGTTATAGATAAAAAAGGATATAAAATGAACGATTTCAATTTTATATCTTTTTACGATTCTTTTGGGAACATAAAACTATAACGACGGTGTACTCGTATGTCGATAGATAAAATTTGTTTGAAGTAGGCTTTCAAATGTGTCACGCGACGTAAAGTCCGGGCATAATCACAGTAAATAGAAGACGATAATTTCAAATATCTTAGTGAATATATATAAATCCACACAACTATCCATCCTAAATTTAACATTTAGAATAATAATAGGATTGTAAATATTGAATTCTGAATTTTATTATACAGAACAATTAAATAATAGACAGGTATAAATAGTATTTGAATAAATATTCAAGCACATAATTACGTGAAATTCTAAATGCCAGCATGAAAGCGGCTAATACCACGACCAGCGAATATTCTCGCATTTGAAATTATACCATTGTTCATTGCGGTTGCATATTTGTTACATACATACCCACATATAATATTAGACCGGCTATTTGTGTTTAGTTGCTTTTGCATTTCTATGTATAGAAACAAAGCTTGGACTCAATAATATTTACTTTTCAAATAAATTTGTAAATGCCTTTAAGAGTATCAATTTGAAATTAGAATTTTCAAACGATTATAACAATGCGTGTAATAATATAATATGTAGGTAAACAAATATTAAGAAATAAATAACAAAAATTCAAACATTGAACCTGGTCAATATTAAAAAAAACGGTCAAGTGCGAGTCAGACCCGCGTACTGAGTATCAGTATCTTAAATTTAGTCCGTTCATAGGCATATATAGTCCATTGGGTAAAGAAACTAAATACCAAAATTTCAGAAGTGAGCAAACAATAAAATAAAATTCACGTTATTAAATTCAAATATCATGGGCCTACTCTGAATTGACATTCGATTAGTTGGTTTTGATGTCGCTGTCAAATGTTTGAAAGTGACAGCCACCATATTTAAATTTCCTTACATTTGACAGCAACATCAAAGTTGCATGAGGAAGCATCAAAGTTTAGGTTATAAATAAATCACTCAAACATAAAAAACGTCTCTCTGTCTGCAAAAATATCCCGTATTTTAAGCCAGTACTCGCAACAGCTCAAAGCGTTGGATGTAAACCTAAATGGGCCATCAGAGCCTCATCCTCAGCTGAGTGGCGACGAGCAAAATGCTTTGAATGGGAAAGCTCTTGGCGTTTAGAGCACGTCCCCACTGAGCGAGTAATTTGTGGCATATTCTACATAGATAGCTAATGTACAGTTTTTACATAGTTTCTTTGTTATCATGCCACTATAATAATTATTATGTGTATACTTTTAATTATTTTTTCCAATTAGATGTATTTTTAAGTCAATAAAGAATTTGAGTTTGGGTTTTGTAGCTCAATTTTTGTTGTCATGCTATATGGGTTTACCCTTTAAACATCCTTTTCAATGTTGGCTTCAAATGTATCCAACCTGAAGAAATAAAAATAAAAACAATTATAATTGCCGATTATCATTTTTTTTAAACAGGATTATGTTTTAATGGAAGACAATAAATTATTAAAAATTCCACAGGGAATTGTCGGAAATTAGCAGTCCTGCGTAGTCAGGGTGGGTCGCTAGTTTCACATAAATAAATATGAGTTCAGATAATTAATTATAAAAAATCAAAATAAATTAACAAAAAAGTATTTATAGCAAGATATGGAGCGATGACTCTGAGGATACGAACATTAAATGCCATTTCATTACAAATATTCATACCTTACCGTTGCACACAATAGTCAGTTAGTAATCAAACTCTCAGCTAGGTCAGTATTTGCCAACTCGTTTGGCACAAACTTCTGCTTTAATCCGTGTTTACACCCTCTTGTGGATACATGCGATCCCAACTTTGTTCGTCTTTTTAATACATAGGTACCTATACCAAACGGAATTGGATATGATAAGTTGATTTTAGGACAGTACGTAATCCTCGGTCAAAATGAGTCGACTACCTGGAAGATTTTTCTACAAACCCTCGTAAGACCTGTGGTTATATATATATTATTATAACAACCTGAATGTACTTTATAAAGTACATACATATATTAGCAAAAATCCATGTTTTGACGGATTAGGAATACACAATGTCACTACCCCATCTCAACTCGTGGGTGTTGTAAAAGGCGATTAAGAGAGTAACCTTATGCCGACAAGAGCACTGAAAAGGAAAATTCGAAATAAACACTACTATACTACTAACCATCTGGCCAGCGTGGTATAGTAGGCTAAATTCCCTCTACATTCTTTGGAGGTGACCTGTACCAAGCAGTGGGACATTTGTAGGTTGAAATGATGATGAGATCTTTTGTTTATTGAAGATAACAGATTTGATAAACGGCAATATCGAATTAAATTAATTTTAAATACAAATAAAGAAACAAATTAATAAAATGGAAAGAAAACATGAGCAAAAATAAATTCAACAACAAAATAGTACAAAATAGTAAAATACCTACTTTTATGTATTGCGGTACGAAACCACACTCGAAGAGCTAATATTTTAGAAGCGGCTGCAAATTGAATTTAAACCCAAGCTTAGTTCCAAGCTAACCAAAATTTAAACTCACTGAGTAACCGCTAAATAAATACTCAACATAAATAGAACAAGGAAAGTCAAATTATTCAAGAGGGTTTATGTGCTTGTAAGAGAAAGAAGAAATTGTTGCAAAATAATACAAAATTTGTTCTTTTGACTTTAAGCACAATAAAAACTTTTTGTGTTTTGCAACTGGGCCTAGTCGTTACGTAAATACATTTTTATATTTTATTTATCCGATGTTATATCAAATTTCACCCATCATCGTCACCGGCTGACTCTTATTATAGAAACGGACTATATGACGTTTAGAAGTCCAAAAGTGACTTGTAAATTTCACAATTAGGAATCTGTCAATCTGCCTGACAGTTTCAATGGAAAAGCCACCACAGTTTGTAAAAAAAATAAAATTGTATAAAATTATTATAGCTTATAATCTGTGTTTTTAGGTTTCTAAGATCTGTATTTTACCTATGTTGTGCGCCGTTTGTATTTATCGTACATAATAAGATTTTTTTTTTTCTTTCTATATTACCAAAACGTTAGGTAGTAGTAGATATTTTTTTAATGTTAAAAAATAAAACAAAACTTTTGATATTTTGATATTTCTTAAAAAGTGTAAAAATATATGCGTAATACTAATTTTGTGATGTATAACATATAAAAACAACAATAATATTAATTTAACGTCTCTTGTAACAATAGTGTTCACGCTTGACGCGTGAACAAAACGCATTTTGACGTTGACAGCGCGGCGCCCGCGCTGACGCTCTCTTCCTCAGCGGTCGTGATGGCGGCAACACGCCATATCGCATTAATTTTCAATAACATAAAATTGTACTGAAGTTAATAAATATTGTTAGGTAAAAGTTTTCTCGTCGTCTAATTTCAACAAATGTTTTCGCTCGCGTAAACAAATAGAAATATTATATATTTATAAAAAACAAACTAGTATCGAATAAAACTCGAAAATCACATTATTTCAATGAAACCAAGTTAAAATATTCAATACTAAATTTTGATTCTACTTTTAAAACAGTCGCGACGTTGTACAAGTCAATGACTTCAAATGTGCAAGTCTTGAAGTCAATGACATCGAATCAATAATGAGAGCAAAAGCAAAGAAAATTGTATAACGGTGCTTTAATTCTCTTCAAAAAGGTATTCAGGTTCATTTTGCGCTTTTCTTTTCTCGTGAACAAAAGGATTGTGGGTATACTCGTATATCTGAAATTATAAGGTGAGAGAAATTGTTGGAGATATTTCTCACGTCGGCGTCGTTACTGCAATTGCATCTCAGTGTTTCAGCTTTTATTATTGAAGAATTTAGAAAGCTTTAGAATTGTTCTTTCTATTTCGCTGGATTGTTCATGTTGCTATTTTTTAACATTTTTCATTAAGTATATTTTATTTTATTTGTGTTAGGAGAGGCCTACGTCCAGCAGTGGACTGCAATAGGCTGAAATGATGATGATGATATTTTGTTAAAAGTCGGGTTACTTTGGCTAGAGGGTAAGTTTCATCATCGGCAACCCATTAAGCCCCACTGCTGGGCTCGGGTCTCCTGTCCTCTAACCAGAGAGCTGAGAGGGTTTAGGCCATAATTCACTCACGCTGGCCTAGTGCGGGTTGGTGGATCAGACATACTTTCTCATAGAATTTCTTCTAGGGTATGTGGTATGTGTCCTCACGATGTTTTCCTTCACCGTTAGCAAATGGTAAGTCACTTGACTAGTACATATAAATTTCACAAAGTGGAATCCACGTTGGTACTGGCGCTGGCGTTCGGGATCGATCTCGGACCTCGACGCCGGTCCCTTATCCATTCACTCACCATCGCTTTTTTTAGCTGGGGTTGTTAGATAGCAAAACTTGCGCCTAGTCGCATAAGAGTAGTCGCAAATAGGGCTCAGTGGTGTACAATTCGAGTGGTTTATGTCCATCGGTGGTCTAGTAAACGTTGATGATAATAATGACTTAACTAAAGGGGTGGTTAAAAATTTTACGATAAAACTTTATTTTTTTAAACAGAAAAAGTCATTTTTACAGAGATAACAATTTAGATGATTACGCATACACGATAATAATTTGTATTTAGATTATGTTTGGCAAATACGTAAAGCGAATTAAAAAACTGCTGACATGGCAACTAACAAATCAGGTCAGGTCTGATCTATGCGAACATGATATTGAGTTGGAACTTTGCCAAATACTGGCTAGTTCTTTGTTTAGTGATTTTATGTTGGAGCGAGTTGTGATACGAATACACATTGTATTGATTAAGATATATTTATTTTCTTTATTTTTTTTTCTTTTATTCACAAGAGATAGAAGGATTGATAGTGATATTGAAAGGGGAATAAATGCTGGTAATGTGGTGAATGGAGTGCTGCACTCCTTTGAACAGCCAGAAGATCTCCCAGAAGACTCGTCTGGTGGTTCATAGGCGGGTGCTGGTACCAACACTGATGTACGGAAGTGAAAGCTGGGTTTGGCAAAAGAAGCATAAAAGAAGATATTTTGGAGGGAATTTAGCCTACTATACCACGCTGGGCAGATGGGTTGGCCTTTTTTTTAATGCCTGAAGTGGCAAACGAGCAGGCGGCCCACCTGATGGTAAGTGGTTACCGCCGCTCATGGACGTTGGCAATGTTAGGGGCACAGCCAAGCCGCTGCCTACCTTGAGGATAGCTCTCTTTAAACCTCGTTTGAAGAAGGACATATTATATACTTAGGAAACACTGCCAAACCTTACCGTTTTAGACGGTATCGGCCTTTCCTCGCAGTGCTCTTGCTTGCATAAGGTTTCTCCCTTAGTCACCTCTTACGGTAGTGACATTATGTATTCTTAATCCATCACTATTTTATTTATACTTTATTGTACACAAAGAAAATACATAAAAATAATTTTACAATATACATAAAAAAAAAGCATACAAAGGCGAGCTTAACTCAGAATTGAGTTATCTGACAGCAAACCCAGAAGTGTACAGGAAATAAGTTGAAGTAAGAGAGCAGGCACACAGGACCGTTTGCAGTGGCGTAAATTAGGTGAGGCCTATGTTCAGCAGTGGACGTCGTTGGGCTGATGTGATGATGATGATGAAGAGAGCAAGACTGAAGTGTACAACCATACAAAGAAAAAAGGTGAGAGTAGAATAGAAAAACGAGAACAAAAGAGAGAAAAGAAGAGAATATTATTTATGTAAATTAATACTTAATTAATTAATTGTGGTACATGTACCACTTAAATACTAAATAGATACACATACATACGACTGTCACCGTGGCGGAGTGGTTAAGGTGGTCGCCTCGCCACTACATCGCCGTGCTGGGTGACGTGGGTTCGATTCCCACACGAGACAAATATTTGTGTGATTCATAGATATTTGTTTCTAGTCTGGGTGTACTTTGTGTCCGTTAGTTTCATGTTTGTAAAGCTCCCCGCGACACAGGGCTTGTTCCCTAGTGCGGGCGTTGTCTTCTAAAAAAAAAAAAAATACATAAACAATATACATAAATATGTGTATAAAATACATACTACACACTACATGGATAATAATATAGCATTATTAATTCAGTTCGCGGTCAAAATCTTCTGTGACATATTCTTTAGTAAACATCCTTTGTTTTCTTTCTTCATTGTAAATAGAATCAGAATCTGTTTGTGCGACAAAGGCTTCGCAAGTCATTGTTCGCTTCCTAATTACTTAGTTCCACGGACGAACTTCACTCAATTAAGTTTTGTTAAGACATTTTTTATATTTCCTACAAAGCAAGTCCAGGAAGGAGAAGATATTATGAGTGTATTTTTGAGTGTATTTAGTATCGATATTAATTGGTGGATATTTTTTTCAAATTCAAATTCAAATTTATTTATTATTGCAAAATATACAAGTAGGAATAACAGTAACAACAGAGTTAACTTAAATAAGGTTAATACATTTTGCAGAAAAGAGCATAAAAATAATTTTGACTTTGATTTCCTCACTAGGCAAGCCTGTATCGAGGAAATCTGGGTTTTATATTTATCTGATTCATGATGATCATTATATTATGATATATTATGTTACCTAATGCTGAAAAAAATTTATAATTTAATGTTAAAGGGCAATGGAGAGGAGAGCATACTCAGTATAAAGCTACGAGATCGGATACGTAATACCCTAATACGTACTACAACAGGAGTGGAGGACGTAGGCCGCAAATCAGCCAAACTAAAATGGGGATGGGCGGGACATGTGTGCAGGATGCATCCAGATAGGTAGGCCCAGATCGTAACGCATTGGCTACCGAAAGACGGATATCGTCGGAGAGGTAGACCACGAAAGCGTTGGCGAGACGATCTGGACTCATTTGACAAGGACTGGAGGATCAAAACATCCAATAGAAAAGAATGGGAGAGCTTGGGGGAGACCTTTGCCCAGCAGTGGGACAACACAGGTTGATTAAAAAAAAAAATGTTTGGGAATTGGTGGGGATTGGTATTGGTTGACATGGGGTTACATTATGTACTCTTAATCCGTCACTACAAGGACAATTTAATAACTAAAACGAGCTAAATATATATAACCTAAATATATATTTGACTGTCACCGTGGCGCAGTGGTTAAGGTGGTCGCCTCGCCACTACATCGCCGTTTTGGGTGACGTGGGTTCGATTCCCACACGAGACAAATATTTGTGTGATTCATAGATATTTGTTTCTAGTCTGGGTGTACTTTGTGTCCGTTAGTTTCATGTTTGTACAGCTCCCCGCGACACAGGGCTTGTTCCCTAGTGCGGGCGTTGTCTTTTCAGAATGAGTACATAATTATACGTATATGGTGAGTTAAATTTAGTGCACAAACATAAACTAAATTTAGAATTTAAGTATTATATTTAGTTTTAGGTAACGCTCACAAATTGTATCGTGAAATTTGTAAGCGTGTTTCTGAGGTATCACATGACCCAAGGGCTGGCCTCTACCTGGGGCTAATAAGTAATTTCATCTACTTTACTGTAATTATGTTTAAGTGAGACCAAAATAAATTATTTTTCTTTCTTTCTTTCTATATTCTATTTATAAGAATTTCCTGTAAATAGAGTATCTGGTTCTTTTTTTTTGTAATAGGTTAGCTGTGTATATTTTTAAGTTATGTGTAAATGTTTTATTGAATAAATGTTTTAGGTAGAGTTTTATTATATCAATAGCCCATCATTTAACAAAGATATCTAGATCTGAAAAACGTGTGTTATATTCCTGAACCATCAGTGCGCGCTCTCCTGCATTTACAGAGTGATAATAAATCAATAATCTTTTATTTTTTAAACATAACATTCAAGCTCACACAGCTACTTAACAAACAGAAAATAAGATTACTTTTTTATCTCAGCCAATTTATATGTCAAAAGTCAGCACATATGTATATAGATTTAATAAAACCATATCCTAAAGTAAATTAATATAAACGAGATTCGGGATATCTCTGATAAATGCGACTTTTGTGCCCCGAAGGAATATGGTATTATTACCGTCCGGAAATTTCCTGTTGCCATCACAAAATTTGTGTTTAGGACGGTAACCTTCTTACCTTACTTGCGAATGTTTCGTTTCATTATTTAGAAATTAAAAATAATTTTGGCAAAGGTCGGTTGTCAAGAATTTTTAGGCCTAAATTGGCGGCTGGCTTATAACTTATTTCTTTTCTGTGTATAAAATAAGAATGACTAAAAATAAATATGACTAACTAACTTCCACCATTGGCTCCGCCCGTGTGGTATATCAGTATTCTAAAAAGTGTAGCAAACATATAAATATAGCTCAGATAAAATAACGAAATATGACACTAACTTGCGATGTTGGTACTCTGTTTGTTAATACGCTCTTAACTATCGCGTTTATAACATTAGTAAGATTGTTCATACGCTACATGGTAAGCATAATTTGAGGTAGTGAAAAAACGTCCCAAAAAACTGTATGCGCAGTTTGACTGTCGTTTTCTTTTTTTTTTTTTTTTAAAAGACAACGCCCGCACTAGGGAACAAGCCCTGTGTCGCGGGGAGCTTTACAAACATGAAACTAACGGACACAAAGTACACCCAGACTAGAAACAAATATCTATGAATCACACAAATATTTGTCTCGTGTGGGAATCGAACCCACGTCACCCAGCACGGCGATGTAGTGGCGAGGCGACCACCTTAACCACTGCGCCACAGTGACAGTCTTAGTTTCTAGCGTCAGGTCAGTTTCAATAACACAAAACGTATCATCAAAGACACTTTTATTATGTAAATATACAAGATCTTTGGTCAAAGTCTCTTATGGCCGTTTTCAATAATCTATCTGTCTATGGATTTGGCTACTAAAATTACAATTTTGACATAAGCTTCATACAAAATATGTCAAAATTCTTAAAAAAAAAGATTATTGTAAACGGCCGTTAAACATTCAAACTAAATCAGGTCACATTCTATCAAAGAACGTCTATTCAGATGGAACAAGGCATTTCCACAAAAAGGCTTCCTTTACGTTAGTGCGGACAAAAGCGTGAGACAATGGACAATTAGGCAGAGCAATGTAGTGCAGACAGCGCTACGGCATTTTGTTGGCTGAGAGAAAAAGTTTATATTCAACTACGAATTCAGCAAATTATAACGTTTCTTTTTTGTTTTAAGCGAAATTATAGGGCTAACCGTGGAAGCGACACACCTTGTCGTACGAAATCGCATCGCAGCTAATATTATTTATAACATATTTGCTGGTAAAGGGTCTCTTATTTCACCAATTTCAGTGTTGTAATGTACCTCATTACGCACTAGTGCGGTAATGTAAAGTAAATTGCACGGCTTCTCATGCTCACATACTAATAATCAAGGGGCTCCGTACGTAACGAACGGTACCTATTTTTTTAAAATCTTAGCAAAGAGTTTTTATGTCAGAAAAGTGGTCAACATTTTATGAATAAAATTTGGTAGATAAAATAATTATGATATAATTATATAAAATAAACAATTAATTCTTTAATTTAATTAATTTAGACCATAAATTACAACCATTTATCTGTACTAAAACACAAAAATATTAATTCTGGCTGTTTTTGTGTTTTTGCCTTAAAAAAAAGCGCTGATGCGCGCGCATCGATTAATTGTGACAAGTAAAAATAATTCCGCGCGCTATTTCTTTTCGCTGTATTTGTTTTTTTCTAAGAAAGTCCGAATTTTATTTATTTCCTCGCAAATATGTTATAAAACGTCGTATGACACACGTGTGGTTTGATAATTACAGCCTCAGCTTTCTTGTAGCCCTCGCCTGCAGCTCGGGCTAGCAATATCGCCTCGGCTGTAATTATCAACTTACCGCACTTGTATCATAATGTACTATTACATCGCAGTTTTCTGCGGTGAGAATTCACTTTGCGCCAATTTGTGTGTTTAGAGTAGTCTGAAAGATAAGATTATCTAAGATTGTAGTCTGAGATCTTAATACGATTCATTAATGTATATTTATTTATTATAAGCACGTAATTTGCTTGAATATTATTGGATTTTATATCGGTGTAGACATAAAGATAAAAATATAAAAATAAGCAAATAAATTCAAAATTTCTCGTGATATATTACTCGTAGCTATATTCTAATAATAGAATAGAAACGCGCTTTGTATAAAAATGTTATACGTTAGGAACCAATAAATTAAACTATAACTTTAATCTAAAATAGTCTCCATACAGTCCTATTTTCTACCTCTAGGCAATAATATTATCAATCACTATCAAAACCATGATGTACCTAACTCAAATCGTTGCTATACTCGACGTTCGCTATAGATGATCGTTTGAGTTCATGCATGGCTTTTCATGCAGCTAGGCGTGTAACGTTCCCGATATGTCAACAGCAATCCCTGTTGGGCTTAAAGTTGTTTAACGTTGCATATTCGATTTATTGGAACGTACCATTCAATATTATTTGAGTAGAGAGAATAGAGAAAGGAATGTTAAGCTGATTTGGACATGTCGAGAGAATGAATGAAGGAAGAGTGACAAAACAAATATAATTATGAGAATGTACCAAGACCAAATAGGTGACGTTCTAAAGAAGGACAGATAAGGAGTACCACCAACCGGCGAGAATGCATGAAAAGACTGATGAATGTTGAAGAAGCCAAAGATGTATGTCAGAATCGTAGCAAGTGGAAGGAATTAGTCTCTGCCTACTCCTCTGTAGGGAGACAGGCGTGATCTATATGTATATTTGAGTACCTACCGTTCTACCAACCCGTCTAGCCAGATTGGTATAGTTCTGCATAAGTGATTTCACTAAAATGGATTCATCTAATTAACAGCTCTTGGTGAATCCTACTCGAGAAAGGTGTTTTAATAAGATTTATTTCATTTTTAATACAAAATTTACATAATCTATACATATAAAATGCTTTGTCCTGAATGACTGACGGATCAACGCACAGCCTACACAGCTGATCGTAGAGACCTGAAACTTGGAGGATGTGTTCTTTGTATGACGTTAGCATCCGATAAGAAAGGATTTTCTGAAATTCTACCCCTAAAGGGGTGAAAATGGGGGGTAACGTTTGTAAAAAACAACGTGATTCCTTGGTCCAATCTACTTCCAATTTTGCATAAACATTCTTTAACCGTTGGTTGCGGGCGGTACAGGACCGTTCGCAGTGGCGTAAATTAGGTGAGGCCTATGTTCAGCAGTGGACGTCGATAGGCTGATATGATGATGATGAATCTTTAATTTGTCTATGTAAAATCGAAATCTACGCGGACGAAGTCGCGGGCAAAAGCTGTTAATTATATAATATCATCTAGTCACAAATATAAGGCTTATCTACATATTTGGACTAGAGCCAATATAATAGAAAGCAAAACCTACTGATCTATCAAGGACAGGAATAAAAACAACGGAATATCGGCTTGTAATAAAATATTTTAAGTGTCCTCAAAGGATCGTAATTTAAGGGTTAGAGATATACACCCGATCTGTCTAAGACAAAGTTTCCTAACTTGAGAGTATTTAGAATCTTAATGTGCTGCTTAGTCAAACATTTCACTTTGATGTCGATTTTGATGTCATTGTCAAATGGCTAGAAATGACAGTGACCATATTTTAATTTTCGAATATTTGAAATTTAAATATGCTCACTTTAAATAATAATAAATTTCAAATTTTTGTATTATTATATCACCCAATTATGCCTGAAATTAATGATTTATTATTAATTTATCGAAATGAATAAAGTTGAATGACGAAATTCCAAGTGGGTCTGGGATCCGTAGTTATAAAGACAATTGTAATTATTATTAGCGCGGTCACAATTGCATACAAAACCATACACTATAGTTAAAGAGGTCAACATTATAGGGAAAAGACATCTATATGAATTTGGCAAATAAAACTAGGAGTAATTTTTTTTAAATTACTTTTTAGAGACACTAGGGAAAGTTTGAGAAAATTTGTCTTGAGTTATGAAACGTCTAATAAAGCTGTCCAAAAAAGCCTCCAATTCTTATGACTGCTGCTAAATCAGGATACTTAATATTAGCAATTTTATTTGTATATGTAAACACATAATTTATTTTGATCTGTTTCACACTCTCTATTCTTCGAAAGAAAAGTAAAATTCAGAAAATTTTAGATAAGTTACATACGACTCCTTTATTATGTATTCTTCTTGTATATTCTTACTCACTTGGTGCCCTATCTGTTCTCATCTCTGCATCACTCTAAGGTTGGCATGCTTTTAGCATTAAGCCCGCATTTTGTACACTTTATGTCATCATCATTTCAACCCATAAACGTCCCACTGCTGGGCACGGGTTTCCTCCAAAGAATGTGGAGAGAATTAAGCCTAGTATACCACGCCGGCCAGATGGTTAGGTATAGGGTTTGTTTCGAATTTTCCTTTTCTCGCAGTGCTCTTGTTTACATAAGATTACTCCCTTAGTCGCCTTGTACGACACCCGCGGGTCATCTCAACCCATGGGTGTCGGGTAGTAACATTATGTATTCTTAATCTGCCACGGGACCTTTACTACTTACCTATACTATACCTAATAAATAAATTAAAAATACAATAATAAACTTACGGCGGGGCCTGAACCCACAATATTGACATTCCGTTCCAGTGTTCTTTTAACTGATGTATGTGTTCTTTATGAAAAGAAAGCAAAAAAGTTTCTGGTAAGGTGACGTGTAAGACGAGGTAAGGTGGCCGTAACTATTACGCCACATTGATAGTCACAAAACGATGTGGCAAAATATTTGTGTTACAATTTAGTCACCTTACACGAAAACTTTATGTAACAATTTAGCAGCTCACACGATACAAATTTAGTTGCTGTTAAACTTTCAGTGTTGCTATTTACTTTACTTAATGTAATAACGTATATAAATGTAAACATAAGTCGGTATTTATAGACACAATTGTCTAGTTTGTCTTTGTTAAGTATACTTTGAAAGTAAATAAATGAGCAATCTTGGTATTTATATTTATATGTATATACATAAAACTGCAACACAAAATTGGTCTGACTTGGATTATTCCTTTTTTTTTATCCTAACCCGGCTGCGGGTTAGGTTAGGAACTTGAAAAAAAAAAGTTCCTTATCCCTCTTTGATATTTTGATGACTGTAAGGAAGTAATTATAAAACTCGGGCGTATTAACGGGTTGTTGGTAGGAACGGTGTTACGTTCTTTTTCATTCAAGTTCTTATCAGAACCCGCGGTCAGGTAAGTATTACGGGTCAGCTTAGAAAACATATAGAAGACCAAAAGTAATAAAAAACTTACTTGTAAGTGACCGATATCACAGAAAGTGATATAGGATAGTGTTTGGTTAAGAACGAGATTGTTTTTCATCTCCGTGGGCGTAATATGAAAAGGTTAATGTGGGTTGGAGATCAAAACACTACGTTTTATTATGTCTATATTCGCCGTCTCATCTCAAAGTTGATTTCAGTAAATAACAGTCAATACTGAGATAGCTTTGCAAGATTATAATCAGATGATGTTTTTCACTCTTTTTCAACTCGTGGGTGTCTTAAAGAGAGTAACCACAAGCAGACAGGAGCACTGCGAGAAGAGGAAATTTGAAAAAAGAAACCCTTTTTTTATAGCAACCGTCTGGCCAGTGTGTAACAAGTTTAGTAGGCTAAATTCTTTCCATAATCTGTGGAGGAAACACTGTGGAGGTTGTAGTGATGAATCAGAGAGAGTTTCTTTGTAACAAATTTTAAATGATTCATTTTGAAATTGCAATATTGTTTTGCTCTATTATTTACAATGATTTCCTGTGTCCAATAGTAGACGCCCTACGTCGGAAGATGATAATTTAAAAAGGATAAAATTATGCAAAGAATTCATAATTATTATCATGTAACCAAAATATATAGAAGCGGTGGTGGCTGAATGGATAAGGGATCGGCGTGCAAATCACGCGGTCCGAGTTCGATCCCGACCGCCAGTACCAATGTGGTGGAATTTATATGTACTAGTCAAGTGACTTACCATCTGCTAACGGTGAAGGAAATATCGTGAGGAAACATACATACCCTAAAAGAAACTTTATGAGTATGTCTGATCCACCAACCCGCACTAGGCCAGCGTGAGTGGATTATGGCCAGCGTGATTATAATCTAAATCCTCTCAGCTTTCTAGATAGAGGAGAGGAGACCCGAGCCCAGCAGTGGGACTTAATTGATTACAAAAAAAATCAAAAGATTAGTAAATTATAAATTTACATACATACATATAGATCACGCCTCTTTCCCAACAGAGGGGTAGGCAGAGACCATTTCATTCCACTTGCTACGATTCTGACATTACGATTATAAATTTACACTGCGAACTTTTGCGAATTCTACATAATCTACATCCCATCACAAGTACCTACTACAGCTTTTAGTCTAACACAATAATTTTCACATTAAAACATCAAAGAGTCCCTAGCGTGCACACGAAAACACAGCTAAATTCGTTAATACCGCCAAACGTAAAAGCATTTTAAACAAAGCTTTGAATTTCTTTGTAAAGGTTGGACCACACATATTGTGGTGTGCGTCGGAATGTGAACGGATTATGCTCTGTTTGGAGTCAAAAAATCTTTGTGTAAAAACTATGTGGTCTCGTATTGTGTCTTTGTATCTACTAAAATACTAATTCCGAAAAATGAATACCAATCTGTTATTGTGGCCTGTTGGTGTAGTGGTTTGTGACCTGGACTAGTAAACTTGATGTCGTGGGGTCGATCCCCACTCAAGACAAACCTTTTGGATGAGCATGATTGTTTGTTCTGTGTCTGGGTGTAATATATTATTATCAAAAAAAATGTATCAGTTGTTTAGTACCCATAACACAACCTAATATAATTACTTAATTTGGGACTAGATCGCGTTGTGTGAAAGTGTGAAAATATTAAATTATTATTATTAAATGCCAAACTTTGGGTTCTGTTTTATAATAACGCTATAGACCGGTGATATCAATGTACAATTGTGCGCATCTGCACCGTGTAACGTCTACGTTCCGAGCACGTGTTTGATGTGTGTGACTCAACCTTTAAAGTGTGCTGCCGACACACAAAGTTTTATATTAAACCTACTTTGAATAAGCTCTTCAGAATATTCCAATGAAACGGTTTAATGTTTCGTGAGGTGCTAGCGAAGAGGTGAACAATTTCCTTTCATGTCAATCCCCTATACACCTTATAGAGCTATATATAAGGTGGATATGGGATTAGCAAAGTACCAAACACATTCCAACGGTTTAGTTAGGACATAAAAGGAAGGCATTGTTTCATGAACGTAGTAGTAAAAATATTTTAATGTTTTTGTATTCAGATTAAAAACCTTCTGTTCTACCTGCCTGTCTTGCTCGTTTAGAGTGATTGACATTGTTGTGCAAAAAGTCTTAGTCTCACTGGTCGAGTAAAAGTGAAATTCTCAGTGACAGGAAAAATCGTGCCAATACAAATACCTTATTATCTAGACCTAGATAATCTATAAAATCTTTTAAACTTTCGTGACTTGTTCACATATAATATTAGACCCGTTATATAACAATTAGATAGGTAATATAATCTATAGGCTGTTTAAATATGTGGATCACATGGGAAACGACTGTGTGTATCAGGATCGCGGGTGTACTTCTTCAATTTGGGTGAAAACTATTTTAAATAAATGTACCTAAAATGTACTATTTAGTACTTATATTGAATTTAATTGTACCTTGTTCAATATCTTGTAATCACAATACGAAAGTGAGCCGCCATTCTGATATCAGGATGGCGGGTAAACTCGAAATCAGTTAGTATAAATATTTTGTTTTTATCACTACGAAACAAATGTACCTCAAATGTACTGCTCGAATTATATATTGAATTTAATTGAAATTCGTTCAATACCTAGAAATCACAATACTAAAGTGAGTCGCCATTCTGATATCAGGGTGGTGGGTAAACTCTAAAGATCCAAGTGTATTTTTATTGCAGGATTACGAAACAAATGTACCTAAATAGTACCTCATCATATTAATAAATTAGCCAAGTACGTTTAGTAGTTTACGAGAAATTCAATCGCAATCCTGATATACACGAAACGACCTCCCCTCCCAACCATACACATCTAAAAAACAGGGTAGATTTACAATATTACTATAGATAATGAAATGAATATGTGACAATTCACAAAAATCTCCTAACAAAATAATATTCCATCGTATGTAACTATATAAGTGACATAACATTATTATCATGTCAGTGACAAAGCTAGTACAAATATCTTGCTTAAAAACAAGGAAAACAATGGGCACAATATTATCAGATACCCCGAGAACCTGGAGATGACATAAAGCCTGTATTGTAGTTCGAACGGCGGCGCCCGTTTTCAGGCAACCGTGGTCCGCGTCAGTGAATCCCGATTCGTCAGAGGGAGCACACGCGTCGCTCGCTGCGAATTTTGCCGCCAAATTTACGATAATTATCAATTTGCTCGAAGTTATATCGTTGGAAATAAGTGGAGGCAGTTACATAGTTCGTGTAGGAAAAACTGAAAGATTTATTGCAGTGTTTGAAGATATTAGTGCAGTGAATGCTTGATATAAATTTTATTATAGTAAATTAGAAGAATACCTACGTAAATAAAATTACAAGAAGAATTACTTAAATTTTGTTAAATAAGTGTCATAAATAATTTGTCTCAAAAATTAGTTAAGTAGATGTAATTTTGAAATAAATTAAAAATATAAAATATGTTAACAAAACTGATAAACCATTTTAAAGTCAAACATAAATTATTATTGAAAGATGTTGATGAAAATTGACGATGTGTTAGACCCGTGTGTGATACTGACATGAATAGATTTGACAACACGTCTAAACAGGATAAAGAAGATGAGAATGATGCCAGAGGGAATTGTACTAAGCAAACGAAAATTTTGGGTGAGTAATTGACAAAAAAACAAAACAAAATGCATATTATTTTCCCTGCACACAAACATTTCACCTGATATCTTAGGCCCCATGTAAGTAATAGGGGGGACGTTTTTGCCACTTACCGGACACATATTCAGACTCCTGGCTGACACTGAGAATTTCATGACAGAAAAACCCAATACTATTTCGACAAAAGAAAAATCTGAAAACAATGGCAAAATTACTTACTACCGACATTTACCGAACCGAACCGAACAACGACCGAATTTTAATTTAGTATTTAAATGTTTATCTATTATCGTGGGTGTACAATACGAGGAAAGAAACCCTTTCAGCTCCCTAGATAGAAGAAAGAAAACCCGTGCCCAGCATGCTAAAATTATTTACGAGTACATTGAATTATTTACTTTTTTATGTTTTTTGATTGAACATTTAAAATTTCTCCTTTCTCACACACCTTAAAGTTCTGTAGTTACTCGCAGTATTCATATTGCTTAGATTTACCTTACTTTACCTTAGATTGACCTTAGAAAAAAAAAGGTAGGATAAAACAAAAGAGGTAGATTCACTGTCTAAATTCATAATGTCGCAATATTTACTAACCTTTAGAAAGAAAAATATTTTATTATGTCCGATAAACATGGCGCACAATACATAAATCTTATAAAATAAAAAAAATAAAAACACATTTTATGCAGTATAATAATTTTTTAACATTCTGTGGTCTTTAGAACTAGACAAATCTTCTTCTTCTTTAGAACTAGACAATTATTATCTTCACTATTCATCGCCTGAATCTTCAAAAGCTAAGTTGTCTCCTAAAGCAAATACTTCCAGGTTCGCGTTTCACTTTTCATTAATTATTAACCTTTGTAACACCGATACCGTCGTTGAATTTCAATTGTCAACATCGTTTTAGAAAACATTCTTCTAAATTAATGCCGTTGAAATTTAGATGTCTTCCGTAGTTATGAATATTCAATAGGCAGTGTCTTTAATGTACAATTTTTTTCGTGAAAATATTTTATTAATGTTAAGCTGGTGTACATTTTTGTGAATAATTTAAGAGCATTTATACTTAGAAGTGGCAGAGTCGCAAATCAGAAGACTTTGGCATTCATAAGTATAATCTTTTTTAAGCTTTATTATGTATCCTTTAGTTAAAATTCAGCAGTACATAATTTGAATACTTTTTACATTTCTCAGTTCCATTACATATTATTATCTGAAGCTCTTGGTCTACCTGCGCAGAATTCGATTCCGTGACCACAGATTTTTTTTTTGTTTTCCTCAGGAATCTGATCTTAATCAGATATTCTATTTATAGGAATTTCCTGTAAGTATCTGGTTCTTTTTTTTAAATAGGTTATCTGTGTATATTTTTAAGTTATGTGTAAATATTTTATTAAATAAATATATTTTCCATATTTTTTCTCTATAAGAGTCTTCCTCAGTCAAACGAATATTTAAAAAAAGAATTAACCGAATTGGTCCAACTGTTTAATTTGCGCTCAGCAACATATTTAGTGCGAAATAAGAAAAAATACCGTACACCCGGAACCTGTTTAATTTCTTCACTAATATTTTATATTTATCTTCTCTTTTATATTATTTCGATAAAAACGGATGTACACAGAAATAAAATGACTGTCGAGTATTCATTTTCATCAAAAGCATTTCTATATTAAAGTAGTATACTATTTTAAAGTAGTATCTTTTTTAAAGAAGGGTAGTCAGATCAGGAGTACTCTAAAACGGCGAGAATGCATGAAAAGACTCATGAATGTTGAAGAAGCCAAAAGATGTATGTCAGAATCATAGCAAGTGGCAGGAAATAGTCTCTGCCTACCCCTCTGTTAGGAAAGAGGCGTGATCTATATGTATCTTATAAAATATAAATAAATTGAATAGGGTACGCATGTACAGCATCTTTTCTTATTCCGCGAATGTATAAAATAATCGACAATGATTTTATTTCCGTGAAAATTCCTCTTTTGCAACAGAATTTTACCGTATACGAGTAAACAGCTTATACATCTATATAAATTTACTGTCTAAAATTATGACGTAAGCTTCTGTATCTATAAATAATTCATGACACAAATATGTTCCTATTAAAAACCTATATAGGTACATAAAACATTTCATAATCCTCCTTCCATAATCCTCATAAAATACTCCTATTTTTAAACACACGTTTTGTTCTGACATCATAATTAAATACATGTACATTGTATGAAGGTACATTCGTTTTTCCGTCGACAACAATTGAATCCAGTCCAAAGAGAGGTGGGAAGTAATTTATGAACCAAACAACAACATAAGTCCGTTACGATGCTTAAGTGAACCTGTTTATCTGTTTGTCTACATATTTGATGTCCTTAATGAGTCTGTTGTTCGCTTTGTTGAATAATTTTGTTTAATAACACACAGTGTTCATATTTTGTGACATTTTTTTTTAGGGTTCCTTACCTCAAAAGATATAAACGGAACCCTTATAGGATCACTCAGTTGTCCGTCTGTCTGTCAAGAATATTTACACTAATTTTGTATGAGTATCTCAACTAGACAATAGCAATCTAATAATATCTGTCTATCTACCGCAGCTGTGCAATAATTATGAAGCACTAAGCCCCCCCCCCCCCTCCCTTTATTCAAACGCCATGTTTCTGAGCCTATTGTACCAAAAATGGTATCAAAGTCTTTGTACTTCCCCTATCTAATGTTGGAAATTAACTCACTTAGATAGCAGTAATGAAACGGCACCATTCTCTCTTTGATGTACGTTAATTGAAATACTATGTGGAAATATTGAGAGCAAGGCTTGGACAAGATCATGGTAATGATAATATACTTTTGTTATAATTATGATTATTTATAAATAGCTTGACTGACCTACCATCTGCTAACGGTGAAGGAAAACATCGTGAGGAAACCCACATGAGGTAACATTAAATAAACTCAGATCCCATAACTGGGACCAAGTGAAGCGTGTTCAAAATCCGAAGCATTATTTGCATGTTGAATAGCACACACAACACATCTATAAATACAAATAAATAAATTTGGAGTGTCTGTTTGTAATATTAAAATAACCGCTTTTTACTACATGCATATGAATGTATATACGGTACATTACCAAAATAACATTTTTTACAATTTTTGTCTGTCTGTCTATCTGTCTGTGTGTATGTTTCGGCTTATCTCTGGAATGGCTGGACTATGCCGACATATCGATGCCTCCATCAATCCTGAAATGATTAATCTATGATGCTCTCTTTTGTATATTTCGTGTCACAACATCTATTTTTAAACCACAACGTTCCCTTATTACACTATTTCTTATTCTATCACTCAAATTTACCCCAATCATACTTCTCAAAGCTCTCATTTCCACAGCATTTATTCTACTTTCATGCTTCTTCTGCCATACCCAGCTTTCACTTCCGTACATCAGTGTTGGTACCAAGACCCCCTTTTGAACCGCCAGACGAGCTTCCTGCGAGATCTTCTGCCTATTCATAAAGGCGTGCAGTGCTCCATTCATCATATTACCAGCATTCGCTATCCTTTCAATATCACTATCACACTTCCCATCTTTTTTCTCTTATTATTAAGATAGTTTGCACATTTTCAACATAAGGCTGAATGAATTGAAAAGTATTATGTATAAGATATTTAAGTACCCATTTATGGCAAATAAATGATTTATAATTTCATGTTTCAAATCTCAACAGAACCATGACTGTTTGTATCACAACGTTACGTGACGTAATCCTTACAAACACTCTTACCAAGACGCGACTGTCGTTTACACAAGATTTAGAACCAAAACAATCCTAATTTACGAGCAAGCTTCACCCTAATGTTCACATTTTTACTTGTTACTTGTTATGCCTCGCTCCACTAAAGCGAAGAGAAGATGATAAGAGAAGGGGATTTGTATTTATAAACAATAGAATTTTAATATCATAAAATAAATAAAGTAAATAACATTCGCGAGAATGCTCAATAGGTACAAGCGAATGCTCAATTTTATCAGCACTTAAGTCGAATGGGTAGACTCTAAGTAGGTCCTAGACCTCACTTCTCGTTTTATTTGCGCTTTAGTGGAGTGCAAACCTTATCCATATTTTGATCCAACTGCCTTTAAATTATTTACCTTTATTTTCTCGGGAAGAGGATAGCGGCAACACCTGAATTATGTTTTCTGTGCCAAATAAATTTGGCATGAAATTGGATTTATCGCGCATATTTTGGATATTGGCCTATAAATAACTATAGCAGATGTAATAACCAGCGATGGTAGCTGAATGGATAAGGGTCCGGCGTGCAAATCACGCGGTCCGAGTTCGATCCTGACCGGCAGTACCAATGTGGATTTCACTTTGTGGAATTTATATGTACTAGTCAAGTGACTTACCATCTGCTAACGGTGAAGGAAAAGATCGTGAGGAAACTCACATACCCTAGAAGAAATTCTATGAGTATGTCTGATCCACCAACCCGCACTAGGCCAGCGTGAGTGGATTATGGCCTAAACCCTCTCAGCTCTCTAGTTAGAGGAGAGGAGACCCGAGCCCAGCAGTGGGACTTAATGGGTAGCTGATGATGATGTAATAAATATATTTTGCATTTAATATCTGTGAAGTTCTCCGTGTAGTGACTGATTAAAAACACATAATGTCACTACCCCATCTCAACCCGTGGATGACGTAAAAGGTGACTAAGGGAGCTAACCTTATGTAGACAAGATCACTGCGAGAAAAGGAAAATACGAAACAAACCCTATGCCAAACACTCTGGCCAGCGTGGTATAGTAGGCTAAATTCCCTCCACATTCTTTGGAGGAGACCTATTAATTTGTTGACGTTCAGTAGATTATGTATTAAAACTGTATCACAAATTTCATCTTTCTAAACTTAGTAGTACACGGAAAGCGTGGATTATACATTAATTATAACTTTTCATAGTTTAGCTTAGTAGTTTATAGGAGACGTAGTTACAAGAAACACATTATCATCTCACAGAAGACATTGTATATAGGAACATTTCCAATTATCGAATTTATAATTCCCTCAAATATTACGTCCAAAAATGCAGCAACATTCATTTGTCGCAATAGCCATTGAACCAACAAAGTATAATTTATAGTCAACATGAAAGTTATCGCAGCCATAACTTTTGTATACGATTTATTTCACTGCCTCTCACTTGGGGGTTACCTACATAAACAGCTCAACGCTATATTATATCAAGCATTTGTTTTATATCTGCTGTAAATAAATATAATGCGGTGGAACGTATCGTTTCAGACAATTTTTTTTTTCCATTTAATTTGACAGGCCTTGACATGCCGTATCTGTACACCCACGTTACGATTGATATAAATGGGTTAATAAACACCGTATAAAAGGATATTTTTTTGTCTGGTACGGCACGCGTCTGATACGATCCGTTTCTGAAAATAATATACACAGCGTTACTTCTGACGTTAATAGCGTATATCATTGGTCCTTTATAATTTAACTAGACTTCACGCGGGGCTTCGCTCCCGTCGTTCTTTATTTGACCATTACTCAGCTCCTATTGGGCGTAGCGTGAATTATATAGCCTATAACCATCCTGGATAAATGGGCCATCCAACAGTAAAAGAATTTTGAAAATCGGTTCAGTATCGGTAATCTGCCCAAATTATGGAATATCACGATGTAATGCTTAACTGAGAAACACCCACTCAATTCTGCAAACATCCTTGTCCTTATTTCCTCATCCTTAACAAAGTAAATGGTTTTCTTTTTACTACTTATTATAATGATGGAATCTGAATAAGTTAGTCTAGGAAGTAGTCTATAAAATAGTTTAGGCTATGAACATGGACCTTGGTTACTTTTACATATTGGACAAATAAGTTAGTTAGTGCATTACGATCATCGAGGTTAAGCAATTTTTGGCGAGGTCAACGTATAGATGGGTGACCGTTTATGGCATTTTCACTCTCTAGCATTTTTCAATAACGTATTTTAAGAACTGGCTACAGAAATCATATTATTACGGACAGGTTGTAAATTCAAATAATCCACAAAAAAAATAGAAAAGTTAGACGTTTCGATCTTTTAGCGAATAAAAACTCTTTGCAGACTACCATGTTTTTATAATGAATAAAATCTCTTTACACAATACCCTAAATTTTTCAGATCCAACCCCAAAACTTGTTTACCACAGAACTCGTATAAAAAGACAGCTCTAAAATGTCAATTCAACAGATCCACATCATTGTTCAAAGGTTGAACTTTACTGACCTTCTGTCAGACAGTTTTCACGGTTTGCTGATTTAACAGACGTCGTAAAACTTAAGTTAGAGGGGTGCTGTATTTTGATTTTCCTTTGTTCCTCTCAGAGCCAGGAAAGAAAATAATAATTTTCGTAACGTTTTTATATCGATATAAATTATTTATTTTTTTAATCATAATCGTACATAATATTGTCTTTACAGGAAACCTAATACGACAATACGATACTTAAATCGAAGGTAGAATTAATAAAAGTGACCGGTATTATAAATATGTGGTCTAAGTTCAATCCTGAACGATATATTTTTTTCTCGATGTGGTAACCATGTAAATAGAATAGTGGCTTAAAAAAAACAAAACACAAAAATCAGTGAAAGAGACTGAAAACTCAAATTATAATATACTAAAAATCTGCCACAATCTTTATTAGGGCTCTATCGTTTAATAAAATGACTCAACACAAGAAAAAACGTACACGTAAAATATATGCTTTTTGTCAGCCTGTTCAAAAAAAAAAGAAATATTCTTAAATTCCATTGTAGTCATGACAAAAATACTTTACAAGAAGTTTTGTTTTTCCGTAGCACAAAGCTACGGTGCTACGACGTAGCAAAGAATGATTTAGCATCGCTTTTTAACCTACCAATTAATCAACTTTTCAGAAAACTAACTTCACATTTTAAATGTTTACTTTGCGATTATGTTACCTTTTCACTGACTAGTTCACTTTTTGCTTCATTTGATTTTAGCACAAAAGTTGTATTTCTAAAGAAATTTCTAATTATTTAAACAAAAAAAATATATAATTTTGTCACTATAAAAATTTGCGCAAAGGAAAACTATTTCTATGTTGACTTGGTTTAAGTTTGTTTTTCCTTGTTACAGAATTGGACCTGGATTACCTGGAGCGAGGTGGGGGCGGGACTTTGACAGCTGGAGGCGCTCCGAGCCTGGAGCCAAGTCCTGACAGCCTCGACCTCGTCAAAGTGGTACTGCTTGGTGCACCGGCTGTTGGAAAGACTAGCATTATACAGGTATAAGAAAAAATATACATACCTATATATACAATCATGGTAAATGAATTTTCAATACCACGGACGGTGGCGAATAGACATAATATAGCCCGCCTTAAAGTAAACGGTTAAGGTAAAATATAGACCCTTGCAATACCAGAGGCATCACAAGAACTTTGCCAACCTTTTATGAATGAATGGTATGAAATTTTCTTTCAAAACATTCGAAGTATGTCAAAGTATAAAAGTATATCATTGTGAAATATTTAGTTATTTCAGCTGTCAAAAGTATAGCGTTTATTTGACGTTTGATATTTATAGAATAGAAACAAGACAGAATAGATGTCTCAAAGCAACATGACTGTCACAATTGATATTTATTTGTGATAATAGTGTCTTCTTGACACTACATTGGTAGCGGACTGAGATTATTTTATTTTATTTATTAGACAATAGCACTGTATCATCAAGATAAACCACAGGGAGATATTCCATATAATATTCGTAGGTTTTAATACTGAAGATTAATCAAGCTTAAATATGAATTCAAATATCGACAAAATAACTAATAATATTATTACAGAGCACATTCTCTTAAATTTGGTACAAGATATTCAGGTCAAAACACACAAATGTTTATCCAAACCTACAATAATAGCTTCATATTTTGGTTCATAAAGGAACAATATTTTGAGAACACAAAATAATTTTCACTGAATAAAAGATTTACGCCATCAATGGAGCTTACATTTGGATGACTCGCAGAATTTTCCGTTTCATTTGTTATGCGTCCGATTTTAGGATCTCAAGCGTAAAAAACGTATTCCGCATTAAAGCATTTTCATCAATGTGGTTTATAAATGCGAATACATCTGTATATTACGTTGGAAGTAATTACTGCAGAGTTTTGATGAACAGTGAATTCAACCGGCAATGCAATCAGATTTGTATAGAGGCGTCAGAGTATTGAATTGAATATTCATGGTTCATTTGTATTATGTACTGTTTTTAATGTCAGAATTTGGTTGGGTAAATAATATAATATGTGAATTAAACTACTTATGAATATAATATTTAATTATGAATCGAAGGCATGAGACTAATTAGTTTTATATAATATGTGAAAATTGTATGCAAGTAAACATTTGCATCGAATATTATTAATCAGCCTAGTTAATAAAAACTTTTTCTCTTTTTCTATTACTCAATTTTTTTCACTTGAAAAATTAAAAAAGCAGCTACAACATCATTATTTAGCTGTCGTAAATGATTTGTTTAAAAAAAATCATTATTCAAAATATACTTTTGTTTTCTTATTACCGAAAGTGACAGACATTTAATCCTATATTTTTGGTTTGTAAACTTTCGAGAATAACAATGAATTTGGTCAATGTTCACTGCAGAGCCCCAAATTTCTAACTGTAAGGTAGACTATACCATTACTGAAGGCTTTCATACCAATTGGATGAGCGGTTTTGTGCCTCTAAAACGTTAAGAGTTAACGAACCGGGCACATTTATTTTTATATCAAGTTTTATTATAGCATTTTCTTAAGTGCCTTCAAAATATTTTTTTTATTTTAATATTCTCTTAAAATGTATACAATATAATTTCGACCTTTACCTTGAAACATTTCCGTTGGTTTGGACATAACAAGTCCATAAAAACATATCACATTCGAAATCGATTCCGTTCGATGAAGAACACGAAACAGAATCCCTCACGAGAAATAGTTTATCAGTCAAACGAATGACAGCTCATCCCTTGATAAATCAATAGCTCAATATAAAGCCACACATTTTAGTTCTGCTTCAGTTGAAATTTATTTATTTGTTTTGTTCCACTCAGTTGCCCACCATTAAAGCCCGCTTCGTCTCAGCCTGTTATCTTGCTCTCTAAACTGACTACTTTGGGCCAGGCAGACGTTGTCCGGTCAATAATTGCACCTATTGAGTTTCAAACTATTGTGTCTTTCGAGTTGACACAAATCAAACGGATTCACATAATTTCATTGATGAGTAACAGTTATGTTCGGTGTTTACTGGCAAACATTTTGATTGATTTTTATGCAAATGACTGACATGAGTGACAAAAAATGACTGAGAAAGAAGAAAAACTTAAAACGACTTTATTTTTATGATCATAAAAAACATGCCTTCATAAACTATTTGTTAACCAGTATATTGTTTTATCTTTTATAAAAAAATCTATTTAAAATTTTTCATTACTTCGCTCTTGGTAAAATATACCTATAAACTAACCAATGCTTATAATACATCTCCAAAGGACCATTCATCTCCAAACATACCTACCCAAATATTTAATAAAAATACGAATACATCTTGATCAAACACAATTCCACAGTGACAGATAAGATATTACAGCCGTATCACAATGTCGACCTTCATAAACGTTATGCGTACAATTACACTGACACTTGATACTGCTCTAGGGTTTCACCAAATTGGGTTGGGTTATATCACTCATATTATATGGGAGGGAGGGTCGTTAACTATCTGGGGCACACAGGTGTAAATCGTTGGAATATAGAACTTGTAATTACAATATTTGAAATTCGAATAGTGTGATATGCATTCATGAGATAAGTTTTGTTGAAAACTTACTTACGTTGATGATTTAATACTGTTTCGTACTTACGTGATGGAGCACAAGAGTGATATGAATTTCGTGACATGCGTGTGTAATGTGTTTGATGTCATATATCTGACTATACTATGCCTTATATCCATTATTTCCTTTGGGAATTGGGTTAGAGGCTTTGATGTTATTATTAGATTGTGTACGGGTGTATATTATACTGCTTTCACATTCATCAAAAAAGCAATATCATATTGGTGTTTTATTCCATCACCTTGTGATACTATTATTTTGGTTTCGGGATTAGAAGAAGAATCGGAAATTGTATTTTTTTACAAGTCTTTGGTACTTAGCTTTAATCACGTTACATTATTTATATAAGCTTACAACAAGCCTAGTCAAAAAAGCATAAATGTTAAGATAAATAATACCAAAAAAATATTCATTTTTCATGTCTAGTTAATAAATATCGTCCTTTTCGGTTTTTATGTAATTTTTTATTTATGTGAATTTAATACTTTTTGTGTGTATTTTTTGTTAGTGGATACATACAAAAGAAAACTAATATATAACAAACACAAAAAGTCCCACAATAGTTTGACTTTGCGCAACAAGGGAACGGACAATAACCAATTAACACCGTGCTTAAGTAGATCTAAATTAATATTAAAAGCAACATACCTACATTCCTGAATAAAATGATTGAATAAGTAGCAAAACATTTCTTTACATTACACAAACCCATGTACCGTTTCTTTAATATTTCATCAAAAATTCTATGAATATTTCAATGAGCGTTATTGCGATTTCCTTTTGAGAAAAGTACCATCCAATTTGTCTTGAGCTCAACAGTAAAGTAAGAAATGATCTAGCTATTGGTTACACGATAATGTAATCTGAAATGATTACTTGATTTAGTTTAAAATGCTGATAAATGCTTTCTATAAATTCTTAGCTATCCTGTACTTTTGTGTAACCTAAAAACAGTTTAATTAAGTACAGTACAGCTTGGTTTCAAAAATATTTATTTTAACTGTGTAATATTAATGAAAATAACATGAAAGGAACACTTTTAAAGTAGAATTTGAGTAAATTTATTGAAAGGACTAGCTGGCATCCTGTGGGGATAGAAAACACAAAGGGTAAAAGCATTTGTTTTTTTTTTCGATTTGGGAAGTTTAGTGAAGTGTTAAAACAAAATATTGAACTACTTTTTTTATAATTTACATTAATTTATTAATAAAACAAATCTGATATTTATACAGCGCATAGAGAATATTTTTATTTCATCACATTTAAATGGGATTTAAAAGTAAAGTCTCAAATTAAACCTATAAAAAATTACAGCGTGTTTTTCTCACTTTGCCTCTTTTTACTAAAGCGTGTAAACACAAAACTGTAACGAAGCGTTGGTCCAAATAAATAGCAAGCTTAACGAGATATTTTAGTTCAAGGTGAAACAAGATCGTTTCTCAAAACTTGTCAAAGGAAGTACTAAATTAAGGGAGGAGAACGGGAGCTAAGGGGAAAGGTTTGCTGCCAAACATAAAAGGCGTATAACAAAGCAAAATTCACAGGATATTATGTGATTCTACCCTACAAATAATAAAGTTTATGTCCCAATTTTCCCTGTCACTATGTTATCAAATACTAACGTTTGCAATACGCCATTTGCAAGAATGTACGTATTACTCATGAAATATTCTATGAATATTTTATACAAAGATAACATTGTAAAGAGATAATAATATGTCAATGATTTCATTTAGACCTTTTAGTAAATTAAATTGCGATGTGCAAAGTGTGTTAATTTTAACAGTTCCTTTTTCGTGATTGTCTTTTTTTCAATTTAAAATATCAAGTATTTTAGTAATTAATTAGATAATATGTGAAAATAATATCATCATCATATATAATAAGTACTTAGATGAAATAATATACTAAAGTATAAGTTAAATTATAATAAATTAAAGCTCTAAAGCCACTTGACATTACCAATCCAATAGGATTTTACCGTGTATAAAGTATATGACTGAGGTCGAACTACTACTGTATTGAGAAGTGAATCCCAAAAGACACATTCGAAAAGCTGGAGATCAAAACTAATGCAACAATAATAATAATTGAAGTTTCTAATTTACATTAGGTATTTAGTTATTTCTAGTGTTTCGCAAAGTTACAAGTCCATTTGCAAACTAAAATGTTCTCCAAACTTCTATCATTTATACTAACTCATATACTAAAACTTTTGCACTCACGGGAGCGAAGGTGCTACGTAAAATGTAAATATGATTTTATGTCTGAACTGGCTTCGCCGAAGTTGTACTTTTAATAGGATTGTATCTAGTATAATATTGAATGTACCCTTGTAGTAAATATGAAAACTTTGAGCAAATAGCATATTACTTATAGCCGCTGCCAGTTTAGCGCATCGCTAAACTGGCAGCGGGCAGACCATAAGCTCGTCGAACTAATGATCGATGGGAGAAAAGGTACTCGAATGGAGGCCACGCATTGCAAAGTGCAGCGAGGGACGGACCCCATCAGATGGACCCACGACCTGGTAATGATTGCGGTGGTCGTTGGATGTAGATGGCTCAAAGTCGCTCGCTGTGGTGGAAGTTAGGTGACGTCATTGGATTGATATGACAATGATTAAAAAGATGAAAGACGTAAGTTAATAATAATTTATGAGGCCTTAACTTCTAAGCTGCCAATGAATACTCAATGAGCTGAATTGGTTGTCAGGGCGGATAATATAATATATTTATTTATTTATTACTAAATAATTACTTATTTATAATATTTGGGTACCTATATGAAAACTAACTCAAAGAAAATGAAGACGATTTTATAGAAGGATTTTATTGTAAGCAGAATGATGTATTTAAGAGTGCGGGATAATATTAAGTTAATTTCTGTAAACGAACAACTTTTTATCAATATTTCAAAGAATAAATTATAATAATTTCGTCTTATTTCTCTCTTGTTATTTATACCCATTATACACAAACCATATGCACGTACGTTGTCATTATGTTTAAATTTTATATTTAGGGCTCTAGAAAACTCCTTCATAAAAAAACTAACTCAAGCTTTCAGTAACGACAGACATTCAACCAAAAATGGTATAACTGGGCATTCCTTATAAGTTAGACAAGCTAACAATGATAAATGACTTAAGACCCAAATCCATCTTATGCCCGGTTCTGAACCATCAAAAAAAATAATGATAGGATACAATATAACAAATTCAAAATGACAGTTTTATGAAAAAACTAGTTCTATTGTTTTACTTTTATATTCAGTCAGGTTATACTTTAATCGATGAATAACTTAATTGATGGTTCAGTAACAGAGCATGAGTCACTTAGATAACATTATTTTAAAAGATTTTTTTTCTGTTGCAGCAATTTGTGTGGAGTGATTTTTCCGAAGAATACATACCAACAGATAAAAAACACACATTCTATCCATCGGTGATTATCAATGAACATCTCTACGAAGTAAAAATTACAGATGTGCCGGTAATACCTTACTTCCCGATAAATTCCTATTACGAATGGGCTCACTACCGTTTTTATGGACTCCGAAGTGCTACTGCTTACATACTAGTGTTCGATCTGTCTAACGTCGAAACGTTTCAGTACATACGAACTTTGAGAGATCAAATGGTTGAAAGCCGGGACATGAGGAATGTTCCTGTATTAGTTGTTGGCAATAAACAGGATTTACTTTGTAGTAATACTCCGTCTGCATCGAGTGGTTTACAACAACTAGCTATTGCTGAAAGTGCTTGTGGCGACTCAAGAGAGAAAAGACGAAATATTGTAAATTTAGTGCGAAAGCATTGGAAGTGTGGATATGTAGAGTGTTCGGCGAAATATAATTGGCGAGTTATAGCTGTGTTTAAAGAACTCATGGAAATGATAGATACTTTAGAATGGAGTGGTGGTGGGAGAAGTGCGGAACCACCTCCCGATTCTTCAGCAGGGGGTGGATCAGGTTCACATGAAAACCGTTGTGTTATTGCTTAGTTGTGTTAAACTTATAATTGGCATTGTATCCTCGATTGTTTTAATAAGGACGAAAAAGACAGCCCCAAATAAATTATCTTCCAAAGCTACCTTTTCCCATAAATCTTCATTTATCTTGTATAATTTAATGAACAGAAGCTGCAAAATCCGAGAAGGATATTTATCTGTTTTACTGTTATCTAATAGTCCATTAACTATCTGGTCTTTACTTTCTGTAGATTCATCAATTTGGAAAGTTGCAGTTCCAAACTTTGTTTGACGAGGTTCATTTACAGAAAATCCAATCTAACCCTCGTAAATTGGACCATATTTCATGCAAGTTCGAATGAATTTCAAAGCTTGGAGTTTCTTTTTCATATTTTTCGAGACCTTTCGTAAATTTTTGGGTTTTACTTTTGTTTGTTATTTCAAACTTTTTACAATACTCTTATGTACTAGAATGAACCATGATTTTGTAATTAGGTTAATTTGGAAATAAAAGAATTTCAATTTCAATTTCAATTACAATGCAAACAAATAAATCAACACGTTCAGATCAAAAGAGCATGAAAAGTGAATTTTTCTTGTCTTTTTCGCAAATTTTAAAATAATCGAGAAAATATCAAGTCGAACGCACATATTAGGTATATTTAGCAAATGTTTCAAATTTAGAGTTGTGTATAATTAAATCAGTGAGTAAAGAGAAATCCGTTTTCAATTATATTATTTAAATAATAAGAAATGTTCAGTAAATTAAACCGTTCTATTCATTTTGTTAATCAGTTTTGATTGCGAAGCTCAATTCAATTTGAACCCGGTTTAATTGTGAACCAAAGTATCAGTATCAAGTAATTAAAATGAGTCAAACATAATTAAAATTTCACGAATATAAATTTATTTTAAGTCAATGTTTTTGAAGTTTGTTATTTTCTAGCTAGTAATGATTATTTGCAGAGAAACTTCTGATACTGCTGTTTCAGATACTGTTTATGTTGAATGTAGTTGACTCTTTCTTAATACATATTTATATTTTTCTTTTTAAACTGAAATGAACAAGTCTAATAAAATATGTAACTACAACATGCTACTTTGAAATAGACAATATCCCTTAGGGGTCAAATTCAATTTCAAGACGACATTTTATTTATTTGAAACAGGTTTTGATCTAACTTTCTCAGAATGTTTATTGAATTCTTTTCTGCTATTAGGAGATACACGATCCTCTCTTTCATGGATCAAAGAAACTGCTTTTTCATTTGTAGTGGAAAAATTGAACGAAGCTTTTTTAAAAAGAAATACTGTTTTATCAAATTGAGTTTGATATATCGCCAAATATTCTATGAATTAATAAATCAGAATATTCCTTTATATTTTACAAAATATAATAAACTGATTGCAATAGTTGTAAAATACCGTTTTGCAATTTGATTTTTTTTTTCAATATTGTTTTGATTGCATCGTTTTATGAACGGTCAGTGCCTCTGCCAAATCGAGCAAATGCAAACAAATAAAGTAACAAACGCAGCCAAACAAAGTTGTTTTGAAGCAACTTAAAGTAATTCCGTAACTTTTGGAACTTTGGGGTGAATGAGACTAAATACTGAATGGAAATTCAGAATTAAAGTAACGAAGACGTTACTATATCAACTTTATTCCTAAATTAAGTTCTATTCACACAAATTCAAAAAATCTCTCCGGCATTCCTCTAATTTCAAAAGATCTTGACAATATTTTTGGAACATTCCCTATTCCGAGTTATTCCTTCTAACAAGTGTAAGCTTTAAATTAAATTCTTGTATTAAATTTATTTCAGGGTAATTTTACACTTTTCTACTTACACTTCTATGTGTATCTACTGTTTAGAATCTTGGAATAACTGATAAAGTTGTGAATACTGAGTATAGATTTTTAAAAGGTTTAAAATTATTAATCAATTTGTGAAGATATTGTTTGACGGGTACATGTTCAATATTAACTATATTTACATTAATTTCGTTATTTCTTACTTTGATATAACTGGTATTATTATAATTTCAATCTTAAATAAAAACAGCTGTTTTCTTATTGTGTGTGGACTTATAACACAAATGTCTTAGACTTAGAATTCTACTCTGTGTTGTGCTTTTTAACCTATGTGCTTCCTCAATCGTTGTTTCTAGAAATTTCTTTGATAGTATTAGTCAATCAATTCAGATTGTATACCTATTTACAATTTGTTGCGTTTTGATAGTTGTTAGAATATTTTGAATACATTTATGGATTGTTCTAGATATTTAGTGATAAGAAACGTTATGAAAGAATAGCAGAGCAAATTTGAATTTTATTCAGTAAAAGAAAAAAACAGTAAAACAGTTGATCGAATGTTTATTCTGTACTTTGTTACGATAAGACTTTTTTCTGATGGAACTAAAATTTTCAGTTCATAACTTTAGATTTAAATCCTCACAAAGTCGTTGGGAAGATTCCTTCCAACAATAACAAAAAAATGACTTTGTTAACATTTTGTTCTTCTAGATGTTTCTTAAGTGCTATGTACAGAAACACAAATAAGCACTACAAATTGAAAAGGAAATTCATGTAATATAAATTTTATTTCTATTTGCAAACAGTTTAATTTCTATATTAACCTTTCTCTTTTCTGTATACAATTCAATATCATTTATTAATATTGTGTATTGCTGTGTGAAAATACTTATATCTAGTGACTAGTTGTTTATTGTTACCTATTGTAATGTTAGGATATCTTTATTAAACTATTATTACATTGTTTCTATTTGAAAGTTCTAGCTTAATAGTTATTTTGTTCTATTTCAACATCATGTCAAACAAAATTATGTTGTATTTTATGAAGTTATTTAAAAAAAAATTAAGTAGGTCTTTGATTGCATTAACATTTGCATTCTAATAGGCATGAATGTAAAGCTTTACGACATTATTTCTTTTAAATTCGAATGTCCCTTGTCACAATAATTATGCTCAGCATTATTTATTTTATCTGAAGGATCTTAGTGGCCAAATTTGTATATTGCAGTGTGTCTCTAAATTTAAGATAATTTAGGTGATCGTTATACAAATGTTACACGGTGCAATAAAACGTTGTGAACGATTTTAAAAACATGTGTTTTTTTTATTTACCATCTTCATTTTTGTGGTAAGTATTCAAATGGTCAAAAAATACTGAACTGTTCTAGTCCAACGAAAATGACCTTTCAAGGTCATTTTTGTTGGTCTATCTATAATACAGATTCTATGTGGTTCACAAGTGAAGTATGGAAGATTTTTTAAGCATGCCATTTATAGCCTATTAGTGGGACATCGACGGGCAGTGGACACCGATTGCAGGGTACGTGACATCACTAACCGAGCCATTAGACTACTTGTAGGAATGCTCATACCGATTGATATAACGACAACTGAAAATCAGCTTTTAAGTCACATTAAAAAATAAGTTCAAACATTTACTCAGAACGGCATTACAAAACTTTGCTTTTCTTTTTTTTTATGAAATTGACTAACAGTTATTGTCTATCGAAATATCATTGCTTTTTGGAATTTCTTATTTGGAGATTCATCTTTGGCAGGTATGAACAATGGATATGGGAAAATAAAATAGATCTTTTGACTACTTTTCGTCCGTGTAGTGACGGATAAAGAATACACAATGTCACAAACCCATTTCAACCCGTGGGTGTCGTAAAAGGCAACTAAAGAACTAACCTTATGCAGACAAGAACTGCTGAACTGCGAGATAGGAAAATTCGAAACAAACCGTGGTAGAGTGGGCTTAATTCCCTCCATATTCTTTGGAGGAGACCCGTGCCCAGCAGTGAGACATTTGTGGGTTGAAATGATGATGATGATGACTACTTTCCTTGCAATCTTTATATTTTCTCACCATTTAAGCCTTCCGTTAACTTCCACAAATATTAAAACCAAAAATAGCCAAATTGGTTTAACCATTCTCGAGTTTTTGTGGGACTAACAATTTCAATACATTTATATATATATACCTAAATCATACATGCACGCTCAATTGCTTAGAATAACACATCTATAATATATTATTCACAAAAGCTTAGACGTTGAAACTTCACTACTCATTTGGGAATGCGCAATATGGCTTGTATTTATACGAAATTGTTGATTCAACAAGTCCCTTTTGAGCTGTTACTATGCATTTATTTAAATAATAGCAGACTGCTACTTTTTTTAATCCACGGGGATACATTATCGGGATAAAATACAGCCAACGTCACTTTTTGTACCTCCAACTATACAAAAATCACGTTGAGATTTATTGAAAATAACAGAATTAAGCTATTTTCCAGAATGAATAGGCAGATATGCATCTACTCACAATTCTTTTTGAGTTTCATACAATAGGAGCTGAGCCTTTTGCCATTAACTGAGAACATTTCGAAACGCCGTTATTGAGTATTTATAAACAACAAAATACGAAATGCTGGATTTAGGAAAGAGTCATTATCTAACTCATAATTCTATAACTGTTAACATTTTTAGGGTTCCGTAGCCAAAATGGCAAAACGGAACCCTCATAGTTTCGTCATGTCCGTCCGTCCGTATATCACAGGCATTTTACTCAAAATCTGTTCGATGTTGATGGAGTTTGGAGTTTGGAAACTTTGGTTTCTACAAAATATTTTTATTTATGTGAATATTTTCTGAAATAAACGCTCCGAATGAAGCATAACTGTTTTTATGCTCCCCCACTCTCTATTTTTTAAACCGTAAACCTAAAAATATGAAAAAAAACATAATGTTAATAAATTAATAAATTATTAATAAAATGTTAATAAATCTTCAACGAAAATTGTTATGAACGTGGTTACACGTACCGTTTTGGAGTTATTGCCGAAAAACTAAGCTTATCAACAAAAGGACGTAAGTGCAATGAAGACACGCTCTTTTGCTACGGAACCCTACATTGAGCATGGAACAGATTAACTATTAATTTAATGTTTTCTGGGAGGAAACTGAAGTAAATCTCGCATTTGTACATTATATGGAAGCCTTCGTGGCTCAGTGGTTAATGACCCTGACTGTTGAGACAGAGGTCGTGCGTTCGATTCCCATCCAGGACAAATCTTTGTGTGATGAGCATAATTATTTGGTCTGTTTCTGGGTGTAATGTATCTATGTATAATATGTATGTATTTACGAAAAAAAGTAGTATATAAGTATTTAAGTATTATACCAGTTGTCTAGTATCCATATTACAAGCATTAGCTTAGTTTGGGACTAGATGGCGCTGTGTTTGAATGCCCAAACAAACAAACATTATTATTATTATATTTATTTGACTACAACATGTAAATTACTTGTAATAACGGCTGTGCTTTTTTCTTTATACGAAACAAAATTCCTGTTAGCATTCTGTTGGCTTTATATTTTTTGTTTCAACATTCATTAATTTAAGTAAGCTGTTTCTTTTTGTTTATACAATTTAGAGTCCTCTTTTTGTCAGGCGCTTTGCATTACAGTTTTGTGGCTGTTTTAAGCCTTTACCATTTGAATAATGTTCACAGCCGTATTTTTTATCTATGTAAAGTTTAGCATAGTTAATTACAGTAAAGAGCTTTGAATTAAAAGGGTCCTAATTTTATTATTATTCTCTATTTTAAAACAAAACTAAAATAAGTAATGTTTATAACTGAATTTATTAAATACCTAGATCGCAAGTGGTTCTGCTGGAAAATATTATCGCGATAAATTAATGCTTGTGTTTACAGTAGAAAAAGTATCTAGAAGTAAAAGAAAAAAAAATAAAAGAAAGAAGAAGAAGTACGAAGTAAAGTGCTTGCCACACAGTTGTAATCTTGTGTTCCAACAGAGGTGACCTTGGTGGGAGCTCGGTTACAACCGCGTAGTTTGTATGAAACTTGGATTACATCTGACGGCTAGATGGATGGCATTTCATGATTGACAAGGTCACCTCTGTTGGACCCCAAGATTACATTCGCTTAAGGTTTAAAAAAGTAGTACGTATTTCATGGCCGGCACGATTCTCGACTTTAATGACAAAGAGCACTAACGAGCTCTGATGCACGCCGGAGTTGTAATTACGCGACTCTTCACAGCAGCATCTAATATCTGCAGGTAATATTATTTATTTCAAGTTCTGCTTATTAATTACTATCCCAGAGCTCAGCAATTAACGTAGCTTTTAAATTTTCTACCGTAATTTCCAGTTGACAAATGGCTTCTAAAACTTCTTTTAAACAACCTATGGAGATAATTATTATCGTTGTAATAGTATAAATCTATACTATCTATAGTATTATTACAAAGCTGAAATTTGTTTGTCTGGTTGAACCCTAGGATTTCAGGAACTACTGGTCCGATTTGAAAAAATATATTTTAGTGTTGGATAGACCATTTATTGAGGAAGGTTTAAGACTATATGACATCACGCTACGTCAAATAAGAGCTGAGCAGTGGTTAAACAAAGGACGACGCAAACTCGCTTCCACCCGTATATTTTTTTTACACAGCGCGATATCAAACCCGTGGCCTCGGAAACCGCAACGATATAATATACTACTGCTGCGCCACAGAGGCAAGATATAAAAATGTATGTTTGTTTCTTGTCTAGATTCACACAAGCTTATATTAGCTTAGTGAAAGCTAGTTTAAAATAAATAACTAGCTAACCTCTCTAGCTTAATAGAATGACAACGATATTTAAAGACTAAGCGGCTGTTTCACCACTGGCAAATAAGTGCTAGATAGCCTATATGAAACTTACTTGACAGATTTTTGACGTATTTTTCATATAGAACCTGTCAGAAAAATCTCAGGTAGTTTATAACCCGACTGTCTGGACGGGTATTGTTTTTCGCTCGTATCTTGTATGTTTGTAAATTTCTTTATTATTCCCACGTTTCTTCCAAACGGCTGGATGGATTTCGACAATAATTAAGGTATCGTTAGATTTGTCTCAAAAACCCAAGTGTTCTTAGATAGGTATTAAAAAATAAAAAAACAAAATGGCGGACTTTTGGCGCCAAATTGTAAATAGTGAAATAGGCTCTAAAGCCATTCTCGTAACACCTTTGTACACCCAATCTAAGATTAATCAACAAAGCAAATCTATTGTCCAACAGATAGAGAACATACTCAACAATAGATCGAAGGCTTAACTCGATTTCCGACGGGCGAAGAGCTCTTAATACGCAAACAGTGGTATGTATGCTAATATAGTGAGCTGACTGCCGTAATCTAAGCTTTATTGAGGGTAAATGTGGAAATTTATCCACTCAAACGTTCATATAAGCTTTTAATTTTTTTATAAAATTATAATATGCAAAAAAACGTGCTTTGCGTACTGGTAGAGGGTTCATCATTTCAACCCATAAAAACATCTCACTGCTGGGGCTTAAGTGGAGGGAATTTAGCGTACTAAGTATACCACGCTGACCAGACAGGTTGGTAACGTTTGTTTCGAATTTTCCTTTTTTTGCAGTGCTCTTGTAAACCTTTATGCTCATCACACAAAGATTTGTACTGGGTGGGGATCGAACCCACGACCTTCAGCTTAGCAGTCAGGTTCACTAACCACTAGGATACTACTACTAACTACACATATTAGTAGTATACATACTACTAACAGGTCAGTCGACATACACAATGACATGCACGCATAAACATACAGCCTGACCAAATTTTGTCTGGCTGTGTGTTTTTACGTGCGTCACGTTAAAACGACTGCATGTAATTGAATGCAGTTTTCATAGACTCCTTTTTTACCCACGACGGAACGGAGACGGTATATGCGTTTGGGGTGAGAGGCTGTGTGTTTGTGAGTTTGTGTGTTTGTGTGTTTGTGTGTTTGTGTGTTCCAACATAATGCCTTATATCACGGAAACGGTTTGACCGATTTAGATGCGGTTTTCTGTAAAGTGTGTGCGGCTCTTGGGGACAGGTTATTAGATAGGTGTTATGTTAATAGCTCACCAGGGGGCGCTACAATACACTGATTTCGTTGAATCCTTTGTGCCCTCCTATCTTTAAAACGATTAGACTGATTTCGATACGGTTTTCTGTAATGTATTTGTGATTTATCGAGGATTGTTTTTGGATTCAAGATTTTGTATTTTTTCGCCAGGGGGCGCTGCAATAGACTAGGCAAACCTATGTTGATTTCGTTGAAACCTTTGTGCCCTCCTATCTTTAAAACGATTAAACCGATTTCGATACGGTTTTCTGTAATGTATTTGTGATTTATCGAGGATGACTTTTGGATACACGATATTGTATTTTTTCGCCAGGGGGCGCTGCAATAGACTAAGCAAACTTATGTTTACAGTTATCTGTAAAATAATTAGACCTGTTACTGTGTAGGGACACGTAGCATTGTAGTACTGAGATATTGATTACACTCATGAGGTTAAGCAACTTCGGATAAGGTCAGTTCATAGATGGGTGACCGTTTATGCAATTTTAGGGTTCTGTACCTCAAAAGAAAAAAACGGAACCCTTATAGGATCACTCCGTTGTATGTCTGTCTGTCTGTCTGTCTGTCCGTCTGTCTAGAATATTTTTCTCAAGAACGCATAGAGGTATAAAGCTGAAATTAATCTCATTTACTTGGGTCTGCAAACCATCGGCGTAACATAAAAATCAAAATTCTAAGTTAACGCAATCAAAAGATACAGCTGTTTATGCTCCATTTTTGACGATTTATCTTGACGATCATAATATATAGGGAACTTACCGTTGACCTAGAATCATGAAATTTGGCCAGAAGCAATAACAAGTTGCACAAGTAAAGGAAAAAATCCGAAAACCGATCTTGTGTTGTTATATCACTGAATATTAGTACTGAGGTATACAATGATAAGACTAAAAAAAATTAGTAAGAGTGAGAGTTTATTCCAGACTGACGTTATATAAACACCTACCTACCTTATTTATTCTAACTTATAGGTATCCCGTGCCCAGGGTGTAACCAAATTTTCATCATTTTTGCGATAGCACTCACCGTTTTCGAGATACAAGCTATTATAGGTGGAAATCTGCGCTAACGCCGAAGGCAGTCCGGCTACGGCAATTAATGTGTGATAGCTAAACTTAACACCCCCCGATTCAGAGCAATCCGAATCGGACTGGTTAGGTTAGGGTTATTTTTTTTTTTCAAACCACCCAGAAGTAGGAGCCCCACGAAGCGGGGCTCCGGCGACCTTTGTGCGACGGATGAGCACACAAGTCAACAAAAAATAAAATATATATAATATAGTCGAAGCTCCATGCAAATTCCATATATTCTAGAGCTTACGGATGATATGCTTACTTATAAGGCGCTCCTTAAAAAGTTTAAAATAAGAAAATTAAAATGATAATTTCAAGTTATAAGACTTACTGCAACAGTAAATTAAAAAAAAATGTGTTTGTTCTATAACTTAGTATAAAACTTTTATTTATCTGTCAAGGTTCTTAAAATTTTATACGAGTTACTTACAGTTAGTAAGATAGGGCGCTCTTTGAAAATATTTAAAATAAAAAACAAAATTAAAAATTTTGAAAAAACCCACGACGATAACATCTATACAAAATAAGAAACGTAACATATAAAAAGGTTTAAATAACTTTATTTTAAATCCCCGACGAAAAGATAATAAGTAGCGTAAAAACAATCCCAAGAAAATTCGTCGGGGGCTGCCAATATCATTACTGTTTCTAGTATTAAATATATATTGTAAACTAAATATTGTTAATAATTAGGTAGGTATCAAATACATAAAACTGCAATACTTTCGTTCATTTCAAGTCAGGGTATGGCAGCCCCCAACGGATTTTCTTGGGATTGTTTTTACGCTACTTATTATCTTTTCGTCGGGGATTTAAAATAAAGTTATTTAAACCTTTTTATATGTTACGTTTCTTATTTTGTATAGATGTTATCGTCGTGGGTTTTTTCAAAATTTTTAATTTTGTTTTTTATCCCTAAGAAAATATTTTACATATTTAACGAGAGCTGAATTACGCGCGGGTGAAGCTGTGGAAGACAGCTAGTTATATAAATAACATAGTGGAGAAACAGTAACGGTATAAGTATATTATGTAAATATTTTCAAAGAATTCCGTTCTATCATTCCGTATACAAACAATAATTTGATACCTGTTTACTTTCCAATATTTTCGTCCAATGTTTGTCCAGAAATATTGCGATATTATTATCTTTTGTCGATCTTCGCTCTTTACAGAAAAATATTTGTTATATTGCCCTCATAGCCATGTGCTCTTCTATGGAAGAACTATTAACTATTTAATTGTAATTGAAAGTTAATTGTAGTTTGACATTATTATGATAATTATAATTGAATTACTTCTTAAGAAAATATTTACCAGTAAAACTAATCTACTGACAAAACAAAAATACGATGCGTCGAAGAATTGATAAATAATTATAATTAATTTTAAGCAAAATTAGAAATTACTTTAAATCTAGTACAGCTTAAAGCTAGTACTGCTTTCAAAAGAGCGGGGCCTCCCAATATGTGTCGGATGTGATGTCAATTCGTGCCAATAACCCCGCTTTATATCTTTAGACTCATAAAAAACAACATACTATAATAGTTTCAGTAATTCACTGTCAAATACATACATACATATAGATCACGCCTCTTTCCCAACAGAGGGGTAGGCAAAGACTATTTTCTTCCACTTGCTACGATTCTGACATACATCTTTGGCTTCTTCAACATTCATCAATCTTTTCATGCATTCTCGCCGGTTGAAGGTACTCCGCTGATCTGTCCCTTCTTTAGAACGTCACCTATTTGATCACGGTATGTTCTTCTAGGTTTTCTCCCTTCAACCTTTCCTTTCACATTCGGTTCATATATTTGTTCATCATCATATCAAACCATAAACGTTTGCGTACTGGTAGAGGGTTCATCATTTCAACCCATAAAAACATCTCACTGCTGGGGCTTAAGTGGAGGGAATTTAGCGTACTAAGTATACCACGCTGACCAGACAGGTTGGTAACGTTTGTTTCGAATTTTCCTTTTTTTGCAGTGCTCTTGTCTACATAAGGTTTCTCCTTTAGTCGCCATTTACGACGCCCACGGGTTGAAATGGGGTAGTGACATTATGTATTCACAATCCTTCACTACACGTTTTAGTAGGCATGTAATAATTTAATACGAGTATACTCTCAAAAAGTCTGAATACCTAACGTATTGTAACTTTTAGCATAATCACAAACATATCCATATAAAGATAAGTCACGTATGCCTTTTCTTACATCATTGTGTGTCATCAATATGCTAAAAGGTAATACAACTACAGATCAGGGACTCGTGTAACCTTGTAACAACCATTTGTATAAATTTTTAAGGTTTAATTTTCTTTGCAAGCTCCAGACGGAAATAAAATTCAAGCATTATTGCGTTCTTATTCTTTTTGTTTAAGTAGTTCAATGTAAAAAAAAATTAGTAAAGAAAAAAAAACTCCACCACCATAGGTACATACACTACAACCAATAAACGTCCCACTGCTGGGCACGGGTCGCCTCGAAAGATGTAGGAAGGAATTTAGTCTACTATACTACGCTGGTATAGGGTTTTGTTTCGTATTTTCCTTTTCCCGCAGTACTCTTGTCTGATTAAGGTTTCCTCCTTAGTCGCCTTTTACGTCTTTAATATAATAATATATAATAATTTATAATATAATATTCTACCACATTCACACAACGCCATCTAGTCCCAAACTAAGCAATTATATTTGCTTGTGTTATGGGTACTAAACAACTTACTGATATACTACTTAAATACATTTTTTTTGTAAATATATACATATTATAGATAAATTACACCCAGACACAGAACAAACCTTTATGCTCATCACACAAAGATTTGTACTGGGTGGGGATCGAACCCACGACCTTCGGCTTAGCAGTCAGGGTCACTAACCACTAGACCAACAGGTCAGTCGACATACACATGCACGCATAAACATACAGCCTGACAAAATTTTGTCTGGCTGTGTGTTTTTACGTGCGTCACGTTAAAACGACTGCATGTAATTGAATGCAGTTTTCACTAATGTATTTTACAGGTCTGACTTAAAATATAGACTCCTTTTTCCGCAAGAAAATATTTTACATATTTAACGAGAGCCGAATTACGCGCGGGTGTAGCTGTGGAAGACAGCTAGTTATATAAATAACATAGTAGAGAAACAGTAACGGTATATATTATGTAAATATTTTCAAAGAATTCCGTTCTATCATTCCGTATACAAACAATAATTTGATACCTGTTTACTTTCCAATATTTTCCAATAATTTCGTCCAATGTTTGTCCAGAAATATTGCGATATTATTATCTTTTGTCGATCTTCGCTCTTTACAGAAAAATATTTGTTATATTGCCCTCATAGCCATGTGCTCTTCTATGGGAGAACTATTAATTAATTGTAATTGAAAGTTAATTGTAGTTTGACATTATTATGATAATTATAATTCAATTACTTCTGAAGAAAATATTTAAAAGTAAAACTAATCTACTGCAAAACAAAAATACGATGCGTCGAAGAATTGATAAATAATTATAATTAATTTTAAGCAAAATTAGAAATTACTTTAAATCTAGTACAGCTTAAAGCTAGTACTGCTTTCAAAAGAGCGAGGCCTCCCAATATGTGTCGGATGTGATGTCAATTCGTGCCAATAACCCCGCTTTATATCTTTAGACTCATAAAAAACAACATACTATAATAGTTTCAGTAATTCACTGTCAAATACATACATACATACATATAGATCACGCCTCTTTCCCAACAGAGGAGTAAGCAAAGACTATTTTCTTCCACTTGCTACGATTCTGACATACATCTTTGGCTTCTTCAACATTCATCAATCTTTTCATGCATTCTCGCCGGTTGAGGGTATTCCTGATCTGTCCCTTCTTTAGAACTTCACCTATTTGATCATGGTACGTTCTTCTAGGTTTTCTCGCTTCAACGTTTCCTTTCACATTCGTCTCATATATTTGTTCATCGTCATATCAAACCATAAACGTCCCGGTACTGGGCACGGGTCTCCTCCAAAGAATGTGGAGGGAATTTAGCCTACTATACCACGCTGGCCAGACGGGTTGGTATAGAGCTTGTTTCGAATTTTCCTTTTCTTGCAGAGCTCTTGTCTCTTGTTCACTGTTCCTTTATTCACTGTTACCTCAATCAATATCAAACTTATTAACCACACATACGCATAAGCTCGAGTTCCCCTAGTAACAGCCCACAATGGCAGAAGGAAACTCACTTCCTTTACAGAACAACGCAATATCCGGCCGCTGTGAACACCTTCACTCGAACAGAAACTACATTTTGTTTACGAAACATAGCTGTATCAAAACGCTTCCAGATACGACGCAGTTATAGGAAATTGAAATAATTTTGTTCTCCAGTCAAAAAATATTATTTAAATTTTATTAGAATAATATGTTTAAGTACTTGTGATTTATATTATACACGTATCTGATACCTAGTATTTGAGTTTAGCATTAAGTTTTAGATGCACTATCGCATTAGGTTAGCCTGTATTTATTTATTTATTTTCATTTATTTAACCGTATAATAATATGTATAATAATAAAGTATACGTTTAGGTCTTTATAGCATTCTGAAAACCACAGAGGTTTATTATGACGCTAAAACAACAATTCCTCGTTAAAACAACGTGTACAAAGTTACAAACATACATTCAACATAATCGTGCTACAAACAACGGGTATGAATACAATTTACAGTAACATTTATTCTTTATAGTTAAACTGTGGATACATTATAATAAATTATCTATTAAAGAAAAATGTGAAGTAGGTGTGCGCTTACGAGAGGGCAATCAATATTATTTAGAAAATGTTCTTTTAATTTGTTTTTTATATTGATCGGTGTGTGTGGTATTTTACTTTGCTACGTCACCGTCGACCAGTTACTGACCTATTAGCCCCGATACATACACTAGAATTGCTTTGAGCAAAGTAGCCTATGTAAGGCTACTTTTACCGACAACCACGCGAGCGGAGCCACGGGCAGTTTAAATTATTATGTGCGTAAATTCTCGTTTTATGATTGAAATTGATTGAAATTAAATCTGACAGGTCTGTTGGTCTAGTGGTTAGTGACCCTGACTGCTTAACCGGAGGTCATGGGTTCGATCCCCACCCAGGACAAATCTTTGTGTGATGAGCATAAAGGTTTGTTCTGTGTCTGGGTGTAATTTATCTATAATATGTATTTACAAAAAAAATGTATTTAAGTAGTATATCAGTTGTTTAGTACCCATAACACAAGCAAATATAATTGCTTTATTTGGGACTACATGGCGCTGTGTGAATGTGGTAGAATATTTTTTTATAAATAGTTAAACATCGATTTCTAACCCAGCGATACAAACAAAGTTCTCAGCACATATTTTACAATTGTATTACTGACCCAATCCTATGCATTTAGGTAACTAACTAAAGGAACGCAAACCTTCTTAACTATACAAGACTCGTAAGCAAGTTTGACAAAGGGCCTTAGAAATTCTAAGGGCCGTGTCGCCTTCGTAACGTGGGTCTTCTATATCTCATAAGGGATGTTCCGGATGCTACCCTTTGCATACAAAGGCTATTTTTAGCTTAAATGTTAACCCTTTAACTGACAGCTTAACAGACATAATAGAAAGGCAATAGGTTGGACATATCGTTCCTTCACTCGGAAAGAGGTTTAAACTTGGTATATTTTGAACCGTATTAATATTTTGCATAAAGTGGAAATTGCTAAAAATCATATCTTATTTTGCAACTAACTTCAAATGTTTTGATATGCGTATGCCAGTTGCATGATTGGACAATCGGTCGCTGCTAAACTCAAGCGCTTAGCACACATTGGTCAAGTTCAAAAATTACAGTGTACACATGCGCACATCCCCTCAACTAAACAACGCGCTCATAACTCGTGGCCATCACCACTAAAATAAAAAGAATATCGTATACAAAAATACAATATCAAAAGCTTCACCCACAAAAGTTTCAAAGTAAAATTCACGGGCTTGTCTAAAGTTCCGCACAATAGGAGCCCGGACAAAGGCGGACGTGCGGTCCTGCTAATGGATCCCAGTAGACCTTACATTATTTATAAAGTAAATAGATCTCCTGATGCCTTAATGCTGTAATAGCGAACCTGGCTTTGTAGACACAGTAATGGATTTTAATATCACTTGAAAAATTTTACGATTGTGTTGTTTAGCGGTTTCAAAACGTCCGCGTCCTCTAGAGTCACTTATATACTTATTATAGTGTCTTTAGCCCGTTAGTAGATGGTAAATCACCATGATTGTACAGTCAGCCAAAGTCGCTAAGCACACCCATATTCTCAAACGCATTGATTAAATTTACGATGTTAATTCAATTCCGAGTTTTGTTAAGCAATCTAATTCAATGAGTTTTGAAAATTGGACATGGTCTACTTTTGAGACTGACTGTACATATAAATTTCATAAAGTGAAATCCACATTGTTGCTATCGGTCACTCCCATTGAGGTACAATTGTTTAAACTCCCACACAATATATAGGGCTAAAAACCCGAATGTTGCAGTTTCTACCAACGGTAAACGAACACGTCGCTGTCGTGAGAAAACCCAAATTTTAACGGTAAGTATGTGTGTAGATTATGTCTTAAACTATAATAAATTAGTATCTCTGTCATACAGGATATTGACAAAATTGCAGTGCAGTTTTTTATAATTATAAAAATTCTCTCACACACACACTCACACACACATACACACACACATACACTCATATACGCACACACACAACACATCACACACGCACATATACACGCGCATATCTTTACCCACTCAAGCATTCTACAATCAAAAGCACCTCTCCTAGCACAAGCTTGCAAATTGCCTGTTGGTTAGTAAGTATTTTAAAGGAAAAATTAAATTAAAGTGGAATATCCATTAATGGTTTCAAAAATGCTGTAATTTTTCTGACATCGTATACCCAAATGGTTTTGCAATTATTATACGTTTAGATCATCATTCATTATAACAGCAATGTCGGTAACCCGTGCATGTGATAATGGGGTATTTTATGGCCCTTTTTAAAGATAAAAATGACGTATAATATGTGTTCCCTTTCTGTGAAATTGAGCTAATATATAGCGTTTTTTATTACCCACCCTCGGAGCTTAAAAGAACTGTGGACGTGTTTGATACTCGCTATAAACCTTACGTTATTATTTTACAATGTATTTTTTCTTATTTACTGTGTTTTATTGTTGAAGCCAGCGTGCAAATCACGTGGTCCGAGTTGGATCCCGAACGGCAGTACCAATGTGGATTCCACTTTGTGAAATTAATATGTACTAGTCAAGTGACTTACCATCTGCTAACGGTGAAGGAAAACGTCGTGAGAAAACCCACATACCCTAAAAGAAATTCTATGTGTGTGTCTGATCCACCAACCCACACTAGGCCAGCGTGAGTGGATTATGGCCTAAACCCTCTCAGCTCTCAAGTTAGAGGAGAGGAAACCCGAGCCCAGCAGAGGGACTTAATGGGTTGCTAATGATTGTTAAAGCTCCGGCTTTAACTTGGGGCCCGATACTGCTAAATTACACACGTCTATATAATAGCAGACCGATGGACTTATATTGACCAATCACAGGCCGGCAATATGGCGCGATTGACTTAGTAAGCCAATCACAGCTGTCAAATGAGACCATCGGCTTATCATTGTGTTATGATTGTGTTAGCAGGATCGGGCCCCTGATGTCCTGTCATGGCGCATTGTGACGTTGTAATTTCATGTCTGTTTAAGATAATATTGGGGTGGTCCAGACTAGATGGGAAATTAAAGCTGCGTTTGAATTTGCAGACATTGAAGTAGTCGGTCAGATGTTTGAAAATATAGATGTAGTCGCTTCTGTTTTCGATCATCTGATTTTACAAAAAACTGAAATGAAATGAAATCTCGTTTATTCATCTAGGTTACAAGGTAACACTTATGAAAGTCACAAGATAAGAATGTAACAGGTTATCCGAAAAGTAGTGAATCACTTTACACATTGCTATGCAGCCGTTAGGGGCAGTCTGTGAATAAATATAGGTTTAATTTTGTAAAAACGTAACTGTTTTCTATAAATGTAATTATAATATAACAATATATCGACGACAGTTTTGTGCGTGTATTTAGTACGTGATTATGCATCTAGGGGGAGAAGCAGAACTGTTTCTACTTATATTGATGCCAAATACCAATTAGGTGACGTTCTAAAGAAGGAACAGATTAGGAGTTCCCTAAACCGGCGAGAATGCATGAAAAGAATGATGAATAGAAGCCAAAGATTTATGTCAGAATCGTTGCAAGTGGAAGGACTACTTAGGATACTTTACTGTGGAAATAGTCTCTCTCTTCCCAACAGAGGGGTACTGTTGGGAAAGAGGCATGATCTATTTTTTTTTTTTTTTTTTAAAGAACGCCCGCACTAGGTAACAAGCCCGGTGTCGCGGGGAGCTTTACAAACATGAAACTAACGGACACAAATACTACACACACTATATGTATGTCAGGGATTTTTTTAAAGCCTAATACAAACAATTTCCAAGAATTACAATTTTAAATAAATATCATGACCAAGTTGCCTTTTTTGTTGTAGGTATACCTACCATAAAAAAATAAAATATATTTCGCTTAAGCGTTTGGAATATAATTTTATCCGGAGTTTTTAAGTAAAGATATGAAAATATAAGTCTTACTTAACGTAGCGACTGACGCTGTTAAAGTAATCAGGTCATTCATTATTCTCATTAGCAGACGACCACTTCACTATAATGCTACACAGCAGGCTATTCTGATACAATTAGGAAAGTAGGGCAGTGAAAGAGTTGTCCGCCATTACGTTACGTCCAATATTCGATAAAAGTTTCATAGGAATTTCGTCTCGAGGATGGTTAGTTTTGGACATTTTTTACACAGCGCCACCTAGCCTGTGTGTTAATATAAACTTGTGTTATGGGGTCTAGACAAGTGATTAACATACATTTCTATATCTAAACACGTCATATATATTATACATAGAAGAGCATTCAAACTACGAAACAAACATTTGAAGGTCATACGAATATTTGTTTCAACCCGGGATTGAACTTCAAACCTCAGAAACCGCAACCACATAGGTACACTAATACAACACCAACCAGGCAGACAAATAAAAATTGTAGAACACTGGGTCCTGCGCGCCGAACTTCCCCCCGGGCTGAGCGTATTCTGTTACGCTGATGATACATTGGTAGCAGCGTGGGGACGGAACTTTGAGGAGGCGGCGTGCCTGGCCACCACGGGGGTCTCCCAGGTGGTCGGGTGCATAGAGGCGCTGGGGCTTAAGGTGGCCCTAAACAAGACGGAGGCCCTTATGTTTCATGGGCCCCGTCGTGGGCAACCTGCCGGCGCCGGCGCCTCGCTTTACGTTGGCTCGGTCCTCGTGCGGGTCCAGGCCCAGATGAAGTATCTGGGCCTGGTACTGGATGGAAGATGGCTCTTCGACGAGCATTTCCGCCGGCTGGCGACAAAGTTGGAGGGAGCTGCGTCCGCCCTAGGGCGATTACTGCCGAACCTGGGCGGACCCAGCATAGCGTGTCGTCGGCTGTACGCGGGGGTTGTCCGGTCTATGGCGCTGTACGGCGCACCGGTGTGGGCGGCGTCTCTGACCGCTCAGAACAGGGACCGTTTGAGGAGACCTCAACGGTCGATGGCGGTCAGAGCCATACGCGGATACCTCACCGTGTCGGCAGACGCGGCGTGCGCGTTGGCCGGGACACCCCCGTGGTTCTTGGAGGCGGAAGTGCTCGCCGAAGTATATCGGCGGGGGGCTGAAGTTCGGGTAGACAGGCTCTCCCCTCTGCCTGAATAAATACGCGAGAGGCGCGAGGCCGCCCGCCTAGCCATCTTGGTCAGGTGGTCAGCTTGGCTGGAGGCTCCACGCGCCAGTTTCCGAACCGTGGAGGCGCTCCAGCCGAGCTTGTTGTTGTGGATGGGTAGGCAGCACGGGACCCTTTCCTTCCGGTTAGTGCAGGTCTTGTCCGGGCACGGGTGCTTCGGGCATTATCTGCACAGGGTCGCGAGGAGGGAATCGAGTCCCATCTGCCACCATTGTGACTGCTACGACGACACGGCGCAACACACGCTGGAGTCTTGTTCAGCGTGGGACGAACAACGCCGTGAACTCGTCGCAGTCGTTGGAGCAGACCTCTCGCTGCCGGCCGTCATACGCTTCATGGCCGGCAGCGACAGGAGTTGGGAGGCGGTCGCGGAGGACGTCATCTCGCAGAAGGAGGCGGCGGAGGGTCAGAGAGGAATGCTTCCTCGCTGAACCAATCCGCCGCCTAAGTGAGGGTGCGGCTGGGGGATCGGGGTTCATTCCCTCACCCGCACCCTTCCGCGTAGGCCGACAGTGTCCCCGGTGCACCCGGACACTGTCGTTGGGTGTTGGTGCCCCGTTGGGGGCTTTCACTGGGTGGGCCGCTGATGTCATATCAAGTTCCGGCGGCCCACCTGTTACAGCGAAGAGTCGGTGCACAGAGGGGTTTAGTGGGTATGCGGCGGTATGCGTAAACGGATTCACCTCTTTAAAAAAAAAAATGTTTACTATACTTTTTAGAATTCGGTATCCAATGTGTTATTTGCATATAAATAGAACTGTAAACGCAATGATTTTTTTACCAGAATAAAAGAATAATTGATATTTAATCATCCCCTCTCGGCTATATGGACGAGATTCCCATGCTCGAGTTGGTGAATAAGTCCTATTGTGTAGGCATCTAACTATGTCCACTTATAAATATATCTGTATCGACATTCAATTAATTAATTTGCAGCCAACAGGAGCTCGAAACAGCCAATATTATTCCAACTTAATAGGCTTAACGCAATGTCAATTTCAAATCCGGGATTCGTATTTTGACGTAAATTGCTAAACTTAGTTTTCCACGGTCACGCTCGATAGCTAATCTTGTACAATGAGATTTTTTGTATGCATGCGACCGCTCTTATCTAATCTTAGAAGATTGCTGTTCAAGTTGTGTTCTTAGATTTTAAGACTGGCCTGTTGGTCTAGTGGTTAGTGACCCTGACTGCTAAACTAGAGTTCGTGGGTTCAATTCCCACCTAGGACAAATCTTTGTGCGATGAGCATGATGACAAAAAATATATATAAGTGGTATATCAGTTGTTTAGTACCCATAACACAAGCAAATATAATAGCTTAATTTGGGACTAGATGTCGCTGTGTGAATGTGGTAAACTACATATTATTATTATTTTTTGACACTGAAATTATTGTTCCAGGTTCGATTCCCAGGTCGGGTGAAAATCATATTGGATTTTACTATCATGAAATTCCAGTATTGGTAAACAAACGTTTCCGAATGATCACATTAGGCCCTATTTCACGTGACTAAAATTAAATATAGCTGGCGAAATGTGGGTGTGTTAACATTTCTGTCTACCCCTTCGGGGAAAAAGGCATGATGCTATGTATGTACCTATGAAGTTAAGTTTTTAAAAAATGTGTTGAAAATTAATGTTATTAAAGATTTTGAAACAAACACGTTTAAACTAAGATTCGAATCATTTTAAATATAGACTTCATTTAATATTCTGGCATGCTATCATGCTAGGATAGCTATCATGCACTGTGAAACATCAAAGAGCTGATTGAATTTGCGATCAGGCTCTTGGAAAGTGGCTTCAATTTACTATGAAGGTATGCAAATAGGTAGCTTTGACGTATCGACAGGTTTGTTCACTGGCCACTGCCATTAATAAAATATTTCAAAATATTTTGGTAATACAGTTGTACAGTTTGAATAATAGAATTTACATTCGAAGTTTTTATAAATTGGTTTTATAGTTATAAAAATATGAACTGATTAACATTGACCATAGTGAGCGAATACAAGCGCTCATGCAAAAACCTTTTTATTTAACCAACTTAAAAATTGGCAGGGTGGCACCGACTTAAAGAAATGATTTTTGGAGACAGAGCTTTTAAGAGATTAAACGTGTATTTCTCGCATTTTAGTTAACTATTAGGTATTTTTTTAATAAATTACGATTTTGAAGTCGGTTTAATTTTTAAATAATTTTAGATTTTTTAATAAGTAACCTAATTAGGTATTATTCGTACTGTCTCGAACAAATCTCCAGTAATTTACTCAATAACAAAGAATAGTCTAAGTGCCAAACCAAATTAGAACCAAATTAAAATTGGAAAACTGCGAGCAAAGAGGACAAAGACTATGAATATGTACGAATATTTGCCTGTATCTGGCGTCAAACTCACAAAGTTCTAATAAAACTTTGAACTGGGAGCTTACTCAGAATTTTGACATTCGAATGTTCGGTTTTGAAGTCGCTGTCAAATGTTTGAAAGTGACAGCGACCATATCTAAATTTCCTAACATTTGACAGCAACATCAAAACCGAATATTTGAATATCAAAATTCAGAGTAAGCCCCTGGTCGTCAAACAAAAGACAAATTCATAACCTTTTATAAGTCGAATGAAACCGCATTTCATCAAAATACATTCCTTATCTTCAAGGTATTTCCAACCTTAATCCTGTACTCTAAAATCTAAATTTGTGTGATAGAATGTTACATTTAAAACATGAAACATTATAGGTGAAGTTCTAGTAGAGAGTCGGGCGAACTTTAGTGTACATTTGGACTCAACGAATCGTTTAATGTCATAGAGTTTGTTCATGTTACGGACCGTAGAAATAATCAATGTGGTTACTGTTCGAATTTGCTTTGACCAGTCTTCCGTAATCGGAATATGTATGGTTTTTTTACCCATACATACTGTTGTTATATACATGCGTAAATAGGTTTCATCAGGTCATCAATGGGCTCTTGATGCCCCTGGTGTTGCAGACGCCCATAGGCTACGGTAACCGCCTACCATCAGGCCATCCGTACGTATGTTTAAAATCTATAAAAAATGTTTTAATTAAGTACGATGTTTTTTTCATCATCTTTATCATCATTTCAATCTATAAACGTCCCATTACTGGGCACGGGCCTCCTCCAAAGAATGTGGAGGAAATTTAGCCTACTATACCACGCTGGTCAGACGGATTGGTGTAGGGTTAGTTTCAAATGTTTCTTTTCTCGCGGTGCTCTTGTCTGCATAAGGTTACTCCCTTATCGCCTTTTTAGTCACCCATGGGTTGAGATAGGGGTAGTAACTTAGTAGTAGTATATTCTTAATCCATCACTACACAGAGTTTAAATTTAAGAATCCTACTTCGAAATACAAACACAACTTTCAGGATAAATTGATATATTGATTTACGTAACAGAAACATTACATAGTACATGGATCTTATCTTTTTAAATAAATTACTCCATAATTTTGAAACGGGAATTAAAAGGATCAGGTATTAGGATTACGATCAATATAAACAACGCGAAAGTTTAAAAGTTAATAATCTTCAAGCCCGAAGTAATTGAAAATAAAGCGGTAGAAAGACTATACAAAATGTCAAATTTAGATAATCCTCAATACTCCAATAAAAGTCCTTTAGGACCACAAAATGGGAACATTTTCCTCTAAATCCACAAAATATTCTACCAGATTTTCGACGAGCACATAAAGTACAGCGAAGCGACTTCATTTTGCGTCTAAAATGTTTTCGACAAAATGTAAGCGTAATCCCAAATCCCTGTCGATCCCCAATAATCTGGGAGGATTAATATTCTGTCGGTCCACAGACTACGGATAAAACAAATCTTGGAATTGATGTCAGACCAAATTTTCTATTTATCGTAAAGAGCAGACAAGCGATTTTGATTTGATCATTCGCTTGGACTACGTCAGCAAATATTGAAGCTATCATTACTGCTAATCATAGCTCTATACTAAAGCTGTATTTAATAATTTTATTTTAAATTCTTTGGGGCCTTTTTTATGCATATATTAATTTAACAAACTATCCATTCAAATAATTTGTCAAAATATAACTTATAATATACATATAACTTAAAATAAATAAAACATGACATACTATTGATTCGATTTTACTATAATAATGAAAGTGGCAGTAGGCTGGTCATATCTGCAGAAGGACTGATGCACTATGAAATAAGTTTGTCCTGAAATGGAGACTGCGGCTCGGTAAATGTAGAGTAGGATGACCCCCAGCGTGGTGAACTGACGACCTGAAAAAGGCCAATGTTTCTAACTTGATGCGAAAGGGCCGAGTGATATGGCGCGTGTTAGGCGAGGCCTATGCAAAGCAGTGGATTGCAATAGGCTGATTTGGGATGAGTAAATATCTTAATGAGATCTGACTGAAGAAAGTTACCCAAAAGACTGACCACAGTATCACGCTAGATAGCAAGACTAATGCGTTGCCCCAGGTATAGGCCTTGTAAGGTATATTATACAGTATATTAATATTATATCAAAATTAACATAAAAACTTGAAAAAAATCCTGATCATACAAAATGAGTTCGAATACAGAACAACTATTTTAACCGACTTCAAAAAAGGATTCTTTATTTATTTTTTGTTTGCCACCTCAGAACTAAGTCATTTATTTAAATTCTGTTTTAAGTGACAACACCCAAAAGTACGTAGAATTAACACCTAAACTTAAGTGTTTAACCAAACTTGTCGGTGTTAAGTTACACAAGCCTCTAAGCACCAAACTTGGGGGTGTTTAAACAAAAAACATACTAAGATTCAAGTTACTTCGCAAACTAAATCGAGAATGAAATTCGCGTGTTAAGTTACTAGATTAAAATAGATTCAGAGAAAACCACGACTGATTCTGTTGTAGTTCTTTGGTTTCATTCAATTATCTTTAATCCGTTTAGTGACGGATTAAGAATACATAATGTCACTACCCCATCTCAACCCATGGGTGTTGTAAAAGGCGACTAAGGGAGTGAGAAAAGGCTGACTGTGAGAAAAGGAAATTTGAAACAAACCCTTTTTTTTTTTAAGAGGGGACATGCATTACGCCTACCGCCCCGTGCGGGGACACAGGACGGTTATGTGGGACTCGCCAGTCCGAAAAGGACCGGAATACCCACTAAAACCCCTCTGTGCACCGTCGCTTTGCCGTAATGGGTGGGCCCTGGAACTTGTTACATCATCAGCAGCCCACCCAGCGACAGCCCCTTACGGGGCACCGACACCGGGCCCTAACACCAAACGACAGCGTCCGGGTGCACCGGGGACGCTGTCGACCTTCGCGGAAAGGAGCGGGTGAGGGAGTGAACCCCGATCCCCCACTCGCAGCCTTTACTATGGCGGCATCAGGCGCATATGCGCTCGCTGACGCCGCCCAGTTCGCCGGCGGCGGATCGGCTCCGCAAGGAAAGATTCCTCCCGGAGCCGCTCCGCCGCCTCCTTCTGCGAGATGACCTCCTCGCAGAAGGATGCGACCGGTTCCCAACAAACCCTTTACCAACCCGTCTGGCCAGCGTGGTATAGTCGGCTAAATTCCCTCCACAATGTTTGGAGGAGATCCGTGCCCGAACATTTATATGGGTAGCAAAAAAAAACAGTTATCTTAAACAAATAAGGATTAAATATTTACCAAATAATTTTGTACCTAAGTTTATTCTAAACAAGTTTGGGATAACTCAATAGTACCTATTTATGCTCATCTACTTAGACTCGAAAAGCAAATTATCCTATTTGCCAAAATTTTGGAGATATCTAACAAATAAGTAAATAAAATAAACATAAGCGAAGCAGATAATTCCAAAAAGAACCTTTTTAAATATTCTGTATGAGTTTTCATTACCATTTAGGGGTAATGAAAGAGAACAATCTTGTTTACTTTACCCGAAGGTGAATGAGCTTTCCGGTTATTAAACCTCCTGTTTATCTATGTTACATAAAGTAATGGCCATTTATATATATATTTATTTTTTTGCTAAAAGGAACAACAGAAAAAATATACACCATAATTTAAATTTAACTTATTAATATTAAAATCTCCTGAAACGATAGGCATACACGATAGTCTTCGATACTATCCAAGCCATTTCAGTGAAATATTATTGTCAATAGCTTTGGTTATTTCCAATTTGAAAGCTAGGAGCTTGGAGGAGGAAAAAAAAGAAAAAGAAAATATGAATGAAAATTTTAAACCTGGAGCATAAATAAAAATAAAAAATATCTATATTTAATATTTATGGTAGGTAATATTGTCAGTGCGCGTATACCGTCCGTTTTGGAGCCTAACGGCCTAGTGCGTAGCGATGGTAAGCGACCCGACGGCATGACTCTCGTTCCGTGGAAGATGGGTAAGCCCTTGGTGTGGGATGCTACTTGCGTTGACCCACTAGCGGCATCTCATCTTTCACGGACTGGTATTAAAGCGGGTTCTGCTGCCAATTCTGCAGAGTGCCTCAACTTACATTTTTGAGCCTTTTGGGGTTGAAACTCTTGGACCTTGGGGGCCAAACGCTCACAAATTTTATCGTGAAATTTGTAAGCGTGTTTCTGAGGTATCACATGACCCAAGGGCTGGCCTCTACCTGGGGCAACGCATTAGCCTTGCTATCCAACGCGGTAATGTGGCTAGCCTTTTGGGTACGTTTCCTCAGAAATCTGATCTTAATCAGATATTCTTTTTATAGGAATTTTCTGTAAATAGAGTATCTGGTTCTTTTTTCTTTTAATAGGTTAGCTGTGTATGTTTTTAAGTTATGTGTAAATATTTTATTTAATAAATGTATCATTTATTATTTAATAACAAATAAATAATATTCCTAAAAGTAACAATGAAAATAGAAAAAACAACAATCATAGCATTATTAAATTTTATATGAAAAATAAGCCGCAAATAATCACTTTGAAACACCTCAAGGAACAACATTTTTCATAAAACGTTTCATTTGCCAAAATATGGCTTAAAGCCTCTTTCACTATGAACGTTTACGAAAAGAGGATGAAAGCTTGGATTATGTACGCCTTCTATACTTCCCTATTCATCACCCTCCCTATGTCATAGTGAGCTTTTATCACTAATACATAGACGGTTACCTGTCTAGTACATACGAGCAATGATCCAACCATATTGAAATGAGTGAAGCCATCAAATGGACCGCCTATTCCACATCAACATGGTACTGAAACGCTTCCACTTTATCAAATTGAAAAAGGAAATCGAGTCACTCAAAAACATACTTTCCATCTACAGAATAAAGTTAATGATTGTTTGGCAAAATCTAGCTTTTGTTACATTGTCGGGTATAGAAACGGTACTCAATTGAAAATGCTGGATTGCAATTTGCAAACTTCGGACACGGTTGGCCGTGGTTGCCCAATTCCCTCTGTTTTCAATAGTCAATTTACCTAATACAGTGTGGAGCAACAAATTGGCTCCTTTATAGTAATTTGAACACATAAGGCGGAATATTTGTTATGATTGAAGAACAGAAACAAAATTTTTAGGTGGTGGGGGGATAAATTAAAAAGACAAGATTTTTATATGAGTGTGTTATCTTTCAGTATTAAGGTAAAACGTTTACTCCAATTTGTTTCGTACAATTTAATTATCATGAGTGACCCTAATCAAATATGATGTGTTTATTCTAATAATGTGCTTTTGTCGATTCATACCACGAGTTTTCGGACCACGGTGTTAAAATAAAAATAATAATTAGTAATAAGAATAATTAGTAATTTAATGGAAGGGATATACAAAGATAAGGCTAAAAATTTTTTTGTGAGTGTGAGAGTTTATTCCGTACTGACGTGACATACAAACGGTGCAACTACCTATCTTTACGGAAATATTTATTCTAACCTTAACCTTAAAAAACTAAAAACTATCTAATCCCGTTACCTACCCTTTAAAAAAAAATGGCCATGCGCGAGCCCGACTCGCACTTGTCGTTTTTTTTTTCCGTATGTATTGCATAAATGTAAGCGGTAAGTAACTCTTATATTGTTGCTATTTCTGGAATACTGAATTGGAGTTTAATGAGATAGGTACTAATTTTATGGAGAACAAGTTATCTACAAAAAGATATGAATCAAAAAAGTCATTTCCTAATCCCAATCGACAAATTTTGATTTTAATTTAAAAAATTAATAAAAATCAAAATTAAACAAATAAAAAACTAACTTATTAAGCTCTCAAACAAGAAACAAAATCGAATTAAGTTTGACCTTTAGCTACAAACTGATGTTATCAACAAAGTACAACACTTCAGTACAATATATTATTCTAGCTAGTCACAGCAGGTAATCTTTATGGGTAGTGGAGATTGCGATATTGCCAATAACAGCTCGAGCTTGAGGCTTCAACCAACGCGTTCGGGTCTGAGTTACAAGATGTTGAGGATTGAATGCCATAATTATTAAATTACATTAAGGGGCAGGTTTATTGGTTTAGTCGTAAAATGCTCAGGATGGAGAGGCATTTAAGCAAAAGGGCTTAGTCCTAGCAGTTGTTTTTAGTATTAGGGGAGTTTTAAGAAAATAAAACAACAAAAATGTCCAAGAAATTACATTAAAATATTTTTCGGACATTTTTTTTGTAATGAAATCTCATTTATTCATCTAGATTACAAAGTAATACTTATGAAAGTCACAAGTAACAGGTTATCCGAAAAGTAGTGTCGGCAAATTTGCCTACGACCAGTTCGCTGACGGGGTGGAGCTATGAGAAGAACTGGCAAGAAACTCACGCCACTCATTCGATGTACACTGTACCATCAAACCTAAGATCTTAATCTTATCACATAACATCAGATGACTGGTTGGATGGTTTGTCACCTCTTTTATAAAAAAAATAGGCATAGAACCGCAATTCTTATAGCAATTAACTTTCTCTTGGACCACAGAAAACGTTCAATCTTAAAGCAAAATTAGGTCATATCTAGAGGCTGTGTCGTTTCTATAGAAGCGAGGCAGAGACACTTAGCACACCCTACTTTTAGTCTTTGCTTTGGTACTGCTATGTGATAACTGACCTGTTTGGAATATTTTTGAAAAAGTATGTATTCTATGGCAAAACTTTAAATAGATAAACAATTTGTAAAAAAATATATATTATTATTCAAAGATATCATCACGTCATTTTGACCGAAAATATAGGCAGAATATACCCATATTTAGCCAACTATGTCAGTTGTGTATGTAATAGAAAAAAAATGCAGAACAGGCCACTTACATAATTGCAATATTTAAAAAATAAGTACAATATTTGAAAATGGAACTCTTTGGCAGCAGATGATTGTCAATTGTTTTAACACTGGGGCGCCATTTTATAAATTGCATGTCTATATTAAAATGGAGTAAACACGGGAACATTTAAATAATTCTTGTATGATTTTTTTATGATTTCAAATGCAATTTGACAGCTCACCAGAATTTCGTTCGATTTTCAAACTGCTTTTGGCGATGAAGCACCATACAAGATGACTATTTACAGCTGGTTTGCGGAATTCCAAATCATATATTGTTTTCTCCCGACCTGCGGACCCGTCATACACACTGCCACTGTGGCACCTACGCATTTCCTGACTGGGCTCGTAGATGCCGATATGGTGTGGGGTTTAAAAGGTTAATAATCCATTTTCTAACACTATACTTCGCTTAATGTGGTCTTGTAATAATGATCGCTTCAATTTATTCAGTTTCTTCACCAGAGTTCCACAACAAAATACCTTCCTGTTCCCTTTTATAAGCATTCGTAACACGTGCTCTTAGTTAATTAATTTCGTTCACTGCAAAAGTGATACAGTACCCAATGAATTATGGCTCAACACGACATTTATAAATGGTGTCATTTAACTCGCTTAAATTCGCTTTTTGTACAGAACCATTAAATTGTGTCAGTTGTATTTATTAGCTATCGTAGATTAAGTTAAACTCAATATTCAATTTTGGATTCAATTTAAATGATTTTAGTGCTTCTGAAAATATAATGTTCGATAAAGATTGGCAGAATGTTTGTGTCCAAATAGGGCTAAAATTTTTAAGAGCATAATAATCTTACTAATATTATAAATGCCAAAATAAGGATGAATGGATAGATGGATGTATGAATATTTATTACCCAATCACTATCTTCACAGCTTATTTCGTTCAAAATTAAATTTATCTGATCATAATATATAAAGAAAAAGATTAAGTACGTTACGTAATCATCATTAAATTATCTTCGTTAGCGCCTTTGTTTAGGAAAAAATATTGAATATTCTACCCAAAAAATCCTTAACAAAATTCCCTCGCTAACAATATTTCCCGCTTCAACACTAATAAGATTACATACATAAACGTCATGTCAGGTTTGATAGAATTATGTGGGTTGAACCTTCGTAATCGAATTATGAAGCTAACATTTTAACTATAATTAACTTTGACTTCAGTTTGATGTTGGACAAAAGTTTTGAGGGCTTGTTCAGTAATTACTGTGTCGTGAAAACATCGATTCAATCGATACGGGTAGTGACGGATTAAGAATACATAATGTCACTACCCTATCTCAACCCGTGGGTGTCGTAAAAGGCGACTAAGGGAGTAACCTTATGCAGACCAGAGCACTGCGAGAATATTTATTTACAATGTATTTACTTAGTTATAATTTGATGGTATACATTATGGTATACCTAACCTTTCTTCAATTTTCTTTATTTTATATTTCTTCAGTTCCTTAAATCTCTTCCTTTTCTCGTTGTACACTTGTTTTGCTCCCATGCTATACATTTTGTATTTCCTCTGCACTCCTGGGTTTGCTGGTAGAAAACTCATATTTGAGTTAAGCTCGCCTATGTACATTTTGTTTTCTTTTGTTAATTGTAATTTGTCTGTGTGTGTACATTAAAGAATTAAACCTAAACCTAAAGAAAAATTCGAAACAAACCCTATACCATACCAACCCGTCTGGCCAGGGTGGTATATTAAGCTAAATTCCCTCCACATTCTTTGGAGGAGACTCATACCTAGCAGTGGAATGTTTATGGCTTGAAATGATGATGTGGGTTGAACCTATAAATGAATTATGACTATAAATAAGTTTGCCTTGAGTCTGATGTTGGACAAAAGTTTAAAGGGCTTGTTCAGTAATTACTGTGTCGTGATAACTTCGATGCGAGATTCGCAAATTGTGTCAAGTAGATTGATTGATAGGACGGCGAAGTTGCGGCTCGGTTCAGCGAGTTTGTAAGTATCTGTTCTGACACCTTTGGCAGTCTAGGAAGTTATGAACACGGAGCTTCTTCGGGGAAAGTTTCTTTGTACATATACGTACGTGTATTTGATCGGACTTACTTGACTGTCTGTTTTACTCTTCCTTACTGATTACTCTTACGTTCTACTACTGAAATTATAATAATATAATATAATAATATTCTACCACATTCACACAGCGCCATCTAGTCTCAAAGTAAGCAATTATATTTGCTTGTGTTATGGGTACTAAACAACTTAAATACATTTTTTTTTTTGTAAATACATACATATTATAGATAAATTACACCCAGACACAGAACAAACGTTTATGCTCATCACACAAAGATTTTTCCTGGGTGGGGATCGAACCCACGACCTCCGGTTTAGCAGTCAGGGTCACTAACCACTAGACCAACAGGCCAGTCGAAATTGATTCGGTGAAATAGAGTTGCAGTGAACACTTTCATCATTGCAACCCATAAACATTCCCTTTCTCACAGTGCTTGCTCTTGTCTGCATATGGTTACTTCTTTAGTCGCCTTTTACGACACCCACGGGTTGAGATCCGTGTAGTGATGGATTAAAAATACGTAATGTCACTACCCCATTTCAATCCATGACTCTCGTAAAAGGCGACTAAGGGACTAACCTCAGATTTAGAGCACAAGAAAAAAAGCGTGCAGCGTGGCAGCGTGGTATAGAAGGTTAAATTAATTCCCTTCACATTGTTTGGAGGAGACCAATGCCCAGCAATGGGACTTTTATGGGTCTTAATGATGATGATGACGAGGTGGGATGGGGTAGTGAAATTATGACCTGGTCTGTTGGTCTAGTGGTTAGTAACCCTGACTGCTAAGCCGGAAGTCATGGGTTCGATCCCCACCCAGGACAAATCTTTGTGTGGTGAACATAAAGGTTTGTTCTGTGTCTGGGTGTAATTTATCTATAATAAGTATGTATTTACAAAAAAAAAATGTATTTAAGTAGTATATCAGTTGTTTAGTACCCATAACACGAGCAAATGTAATTGCTTAATTTGGGACTAGATGGCGCTATGTGAATGTGGTAGAATATTACTATTATTATTATATATTATGTATTCTTAATCCGTCATTATACAGAAACCATCGCTTACTACATAATTATTATTACGTATAGTCCCATTTGAAAAAAGTACTCTAACGTTTCGTATATTATCTTGTATCTCAAAGTAATCAATCTACTCTGTTGTCAGTAAGCAAGTACTAGTTCGTTTGATGTAGTGCAGCCATGATTACCTTCTCGATCCATGTGTACGGGAACTAATCGGTACCTGATTGAATACTTGATGAGCTTCGCAATAGTGATGTGCGTTGGTAACAATCCCGGGATTTCCTGATGAGCAAATTGCCGGCTTACCTATTTGTAATTGGTATTAAAATATTGTATAAGTATTGTTTGGAAGTATTCTAGCAGAGCCGGTTTGTTTTCAAACAGATTATAGGTAATTTGAAAAGTTGGGAAACCACGCGTTTTAAGTTACTAAACATTTTTTAAATTATGTACGTAAATAAAAAAAATCACAAAATCGCTCGCTGTGGCGGAAATTAGGTGAGGCGTACGTTCAGCAGTGGACGACATTGGGCTGATATGATGATGATGATGATACTTAAATAACGAATCATCTGTATTTCAATATAAATAAAATACAGGTAACCTTGCAATTGTTTTATGAGTCAGAAAAAAATAGCTGGAATCACGACCCCGAAATCATCCTGTATTAATCTCCCTGAGAGAGCCATACTAATCTTAATAACTTTACTATATCAGCCCAATGACGTCCACAGCTGAACATAGGCCAGACGTAACTTCTAAATTCCACCACTACGAACGACTTTGTGCCGCCTGCATCCAACAACCACCCGCAACCTTTACCAAGTCATCGGCCCATCCGTTTCCAATACGTGAGTAATTTTTACTTTTAAATATTCGCGTTGCATGATAATATTTATTGATTTTAAACGGGAATTCACGCGATTATGATTTAGGTATTTACATAATAATAATAATAATAATAAAATTTACTTTATTTAAGTGACCAAGACTCATAATGGATTAGTAAAAACTTAGATCTATTGTTAGTAAAAATAATGACTATAATGGGGTTTAATTACACTGCAATTACAAAACACTTGGCTCGACTATGTTCCGTGTGAGACAGCAGCACATCGGTTTATATAAATACAGTCGAGCCTCTGTGCAATCATGCTTAGGATGCTATTGGAGCTGGCCCGCACCCTGCACACAAGGGATCTACAACGCTTACGCATGGTCGCATAAAAACATACCTTATGGTGTTTGACGTTTCGACCAGATTAAACCGGCCGTGGTCACAAGCCGATTCAAACGTGAGTAATTTACTAATAATTATTATAAATACGACAGTGTGTTTGCTTTTTCACGTTGCAACAAAGCAATGCAATTTTCTTAAGAAGACTGGTATTATTATATAATTCTAATAATGCGTTTCCAAGGATCACGTATGTAAAGCTGCTGGTGCAAGTACGTTTACAGAATTTTGAATCAAAAACAATGTGCCACAAAGTTTCGTATCATGTGATGCAATAAATATCTAACTTTAACGGGCGCAATCTTTAGGCTGTTTCGAACTTTGCTATAACTTTCCCTTTCATTGACGATCTGATCAAAAGTTTAAATGATTTGTTCAAGTAGCAAGAAAACGCTAATATCATGCGAGATATAAGATGTTTGGACTGTTAAGCCTCACATTTACATATGTTCAAACTTATAGTAACGACGGATGTATCCGTCAAATTGAAATAAGCCTTCTGTCGACAAGATGACTTGTCAAGAATACCTGTACAATCATTTCGATTTAGTTGCTTTGATTACATAATATACTGCCGTTTTTATACTCGAAATATTATAAAGCATATGACTGGCCTGTTGGTCTAGTGGTTAGTAACGCTGACTGCTAAGCCGGAGGTCGTGGGTTCGATCCCCACCCAGGACAAATCTTTGTGTGATGAACATGATTGTTTGTTCTGTGTCTGGGTGTAATTTATCTATAATAATATGTATGTATTTACAAAAAAAAAAAATTAAGTAGTTTATCAGTTGTTTAGTACCCATAACACAAGCAAATATAATTGCTTACTTTGGGACTAGATGGCGCTGTGTGAATGAGGTAAAATATTTATTTATTTACTTATATTCAAATTTTCATAATATATATTTTATTAATACCTAGAAAATACCTCTCTACTATCTAGCTTCATTATATATTCGATTTGACGCCTAATTTCATCTCGTCCAATTGAACATGGATGTTAATATGAATACAAAACATACAAATGCCTCCAATCATCGATATTTCGAACGATTTCCGATAAACAGACGAGTTAGCAATTTCATGGCGATGCGTATTCTCTCAAGTGTAAATATTTTAACGAGCGACATTACTTTCTGAAATATACGGCGTTTTATTTGAAGCAGTAACTACTGGAGAAAACGTTCACTTAGTACCAAAGACTACTCGCAAATTCAATATTCTCTTTATCGTATGTTAAGATGGATGGATGTATGGATGGATATATTTTTACTCATCATCAGCAACCCATCATTGTCCCACTGCTAGGCTCGGGTCTCCTCTTCTCTATTCTGAGAGCTGAGAGGGTTTTAGGCCGTAATCCACACACGCTAGCCTAAAGTGGGTTGGTGAATCAGACATACACTTAGAATTTCTTTCAAGGTATGTGGCTTTCCTAGCGATGTTTTCCTTCACCGTTAGCAGAGTAAGTCATAATATGACTAGTACATATAAATTCCACAACATTGGTACTGCTGGTTGGAATCGAAATCGGACCGCGTGTTTAGCGCGCTGGTCTCTTATTCATTCAGCCACCATCGCTTTTTTTACTCAATTACACCTAAAAGGATATGCATGAAATTTGGCATAGAATGTAGTCTGGAATACCACAGTGGCTACTTTTTTTATATACTTCGCGAACGAAGCTAGTGTATAGTAGACCGATGGACCAATCACTGGCCGGCAATATGGCGCGATTGACTTGGCAAGCCAATCACAGCTGTCGAATGAGAACACGGCTTACGATTTAGCTTCGATTGTGTGTGTGTGTTAGCAGACTTGGCCCCCTGCCTCTTGATTCTGAGCTATTGGAAAATTTTCGGCCGAAAATGTCAGTTTAATTCAAGTTAAAAAACATAATAATAAAGAAATAGATGGTTATAGGAAAAAATCTTAAATTAATCAGTTTTTAATTTTCTATATGGTAGACTATTTTCTAACATTAAATAACTTGAGCCGTAAAAATGCGTCGTACTAAGATTCGAAAAAGTCAATCCGACGAGTCAGAATCAGGGGGCAGATCACTGCTAAACAGATCGACGTAAAGACTAATGCAGTCTTTCGTACAATTTACGCGCCGTATGTTTCCACTAAAAGCTCCTTGTTCAGATTCCAATGCCTCATTTAGAGATTCTTTATCGGGTATTTCGATTGCCAGTACTTGTTATAATTGTGTCTCGGCTATTTCATAAAATGCAATGAAATTCTCAAGAGGTTTGCACCAAATATACTCCAATAGAAAATGTTTGAAATTGGATTTTTACACAAAAGATTTTATATACTTCTATCGCAGTTTCGTTACATTAAATTTTATATTAAACTCTCGACGGCGAGAGGAATATTTGAAATGTTTCGGTCAATTTATTAAAAGCCAAAAGCTATTACATTTTATTAGTAACTTATTGAAATAACTCACTGGAGTGTATAATACATATATAACACAAGTAAATATAATTAAAAAAATTTAATAACCCGACTGCAAAAAATCAACAGAGAGCAACGCACTAAAAAGACCATAAAATTATTGTAATATTATTATACCTGATTAAATTTAAATACATAACATATGTATATTATATTTGTAATCTTCATTTGATTCCCTTTATTTTGATACTCTACTAAAAAAAAAACTAGAACTACTTACAATTTGGAACCATACAATTATGTATAATCTCTTTTTGAATATATGTAATCTCCTTTTGATTCTCTTTATTTTGATACCCAATTCGATAGGTTTGGTTAAAAAATAAATTGAACTTCTTACAATTTGGCGTCAAAAATCCGCCGTTTAAGCCTTTTTATTCATAAAACCTATCTAAGGACACTTGGGTTTTTTAGACGAATCTAACGATACCCTAATTGTCAAAATCCATCCAGCCGTTTGGAAGATTCGTGGGAATAAAGAAATTTACAAACATACAAGATACGCGCGAAAAACAATATCTGTCCTAATAGTCGGGTAAAAATGTCATAACGTAAATATTTTATGAAGATTGTTTTTAAAAGTAAAACAAATTGAAATAAAATTATGCTCTCCAATGAACATCCATTTCAACTTATAAACGTCCCACTGCTGGGCAAGGGTCTCTTCCAAAGAATGCAGAGAGAATTTAGCCGACCGCTGGCCAGACGGGTTGGTATAAGGTTTGTTTTGAATTTTCCTTTTCTTGCAGTGCTCTGGTCTGCATAAGGTAGTCATTCATTCAGCTCAATTAACTTTATTAAAATCATCAATATACAAACAGAAGTGTGAATATACTTGCATTATACAAACACTTAAACTATAATTATGACTGGCCTGTTGGTCTAGTGGTTAGTGACCCCTACTGCTAAGCTGGAGGTCATGGGTTCGATCCCCACCCAGGACAAATCTTTGTGTGATGAGCATCAAGGTTTGTTCTGTGTCTGGGTGTAATTTATCTATAATATGTATATATTTACAAAAAAAAATGTATGTAAGTAGTATATCAGTTGTTTAGTACCCATAACACAAGCAAATATAATTACTTACTTTGGGACTAGATGGCGCTGTGTGAATGTGGTAAAATATTATTATTATTATATTAATTAAAAATTCACCAGGACAAGAACGCCTACGAAAGTTTGACAACAATAAGAAATATTAAAGAAAAATATTAAAAGACACAAAGAAATTTAAAATAAAACTACAATAAAATCCTACAACTAAATATTTGTAAGGCAATCCAATGTCACCCTTTCGAATTCCGCAAATGAACTGTCCTAAATAGCTATTTAGAATCACTTTTTTTTGCAACATACGAGTATCTAAACTTACATAGCCCCAGTATACCTTTTCAGCGACAGGTTTATATCTTCCGTTTCCGATCAAACCTGACACAGTAATAAATCACAGTTGGGATCAACATGGGGGAATTTTTATCCGTTGCAAATCCCTAAAGTATTCATGATCCGATTGTATGGAAACGAACATGGGAATAATAGGAATTACAAAATAATTGTAATATCTTTGCCTTTTAATAATAAAAAACATTTATTTCACCGATATAAAACACACACAACAAGAATAACTACATTAAAATTTCGAATTCAATAACAATAATACATTAATTAGAAAATTTACAATAAAAATATATAATAGTAGAATCAAATGTCAATTTATATAATTACTAAATACCTACATACCTTACATTAAAACAATCTTTCTCCGACAACTACTGCAACATGTCTGTCACAACAGTGCCGGCTTTTAAAAGAGTGCGCTGTTATCACACACTAGCCTACTAGGTAGGTACACTAGGTAACCTTATTTTGTATAAATTTGTTATGACTGTCACCATGGCACAGTGGTTTAAGGTGGTCGCCTCGCCACTACATCGCCGTGCTGGGTGACGTGGGTTCGATTCCCACACGAGACAAATATTTGTGTGATTCATAGATATTTGTTTCTAGTCTGGGTGTACTTTGTGTCCGTTAGTTTCATGTTTGTAAAGCTCCCCGCGACACAGGGCTCGTTCCCTAGTGCGGGCGTTGTCTTTTTAAAAATGAAAAAAAAAAAAAAATTTAGCACTCTTGGTGTCGTTTTCTCATAATAATATGTCTATGAGACCACTGGTGAAAAATTATATGATTTCCAAAACCTCTTGCTTCTAACCAATATCAACCAAAATATCAGTGTAGTGACGAATTTAGATTACAATAATAATGTCACTTTCAAACTGCTTGCACTTTCAAACAAACAACAACACATTTCAAAGCGTGGGTGTCGTAAAAGGAGACTTATCTTCCGCACTCAGAGACGTCAATTAGCAGTAATCTGTCTTTAACACAATTTTTTCATTGAATAATCGTCTTTAGGTGTATCGACCTTCGAAGTTAAGTAACGTCTTTGAGTACGGCAGCAAGAGACCTAACTTTAAGCAGACAAGAGCACTGCGAAAAATGGAATACAAAACAAAACCCTATACCAATCCGTCTGGCGTCTGGTTATAATATTAGTATAGATTAAAAATCAAAAACCCTCATCAATAGATCAATATATAATACTGTTCGTGTGCAGGTACAATTTAATAAAATATATCCCTTATCTAAGGCTTCGCGGATTGGGGAAGCCACACAAATTCCCACTGGAAAAGATTTAATATGGTAGCTAGTTGATAACTTTGGCTCGGCATGTTGAGTGCCAGATATTCTTGCTTCTGTATTTATTTTTACTCCTAAAGGACTAGAAGTTATAGAGGTACTGTTCGGAACATTTTATTGATTACGTGGGCAGGTAATATTAGTTGTTTTCTTACTACAAATAACCTTATTTCTATCTGTCTTTCCAGTATTAAGATTTTCCCGGAGTTTGGTAAACAAATGTTCCCGTTTGATGACAATAGGCTCGCCCCCTATTTCATGAGACCAAACATAGCTGGCGAAATGTGGGTGTGAGAAACCTCTGCCTACCCCTTCGGGGAAAAAGGCGTGATGCTATGCTATCTGTCTTTTTAACTCTTTACAATAAAAATCCTTGTGAATAATTGAGAAATGATCTAGGCCCGTGCCTAGGTTAGGATGCCTAAGTGCTTAGGATATTTATTTCAAAGAGTATTGAGAGATTTGAACACTTTTTATTAAGCGCAGATTATTTTGAGTACTACTTTTTGTCTACTTTTGTTCGGCCTGATGTTCAGACGATATTGTGTAGATCATAGGATTTCAGTCGAGCTGGCACGAAACCGTGAGATGTGGCGCTCGCTGTGGAGAAGAGGCCTATACCCAGGAATGGACGAATATGAGTTAATGATGATGATTAGATTATCTAGATTGAATGTATAATGATGGCACTAGCCTTTGCTTACCTTATAAAAGACAGCGTGATAATATTATGTATCTTACGTATCTGTGAAACATTGGATAACGATAAAAAAAAAACGATTTACAAAACATTTAATAAACTAACAAAGCCTAATATTATTCTAGAGCTTCTTCAAACTAATGAATATACATACACTAAATAAATATGAAAATGGTAATTTATAATTACGCGATGGCACGCAATAACAATTAATAGTGAAAATACTTTCATTTAAACAACAGTTAAAATAATAACATGTTGTTATACTTATAATAACAGTTAAATTATAAATGTAACTATTTAGTAATTATTGTTAGCAAGAATTCCAGTACGTCGTATATAATACCAATTTCAACATACAAAAATAAAGACTGAAACATACTTACGTGATGTGGTGTGTCGGACGCGCCAGAAGCCTATCGGTTTCATACATTTGACATGGTAAGGGACATATTAGTATATATAGTACAGTAGACACTACCGATATGCTTCTGGGGCGTCTCTATCGCATCACGACACGTCACGAAACGTAAGTATATATTTTATTGTTACTCTCATAGCTAAATCACTTATAATATAATAAATACAACATTTTGTTAAAGAGGCAGTCTACGATTTGGAATCGTACTATTTTTTTTTTTATTAAAATGTAGTCTGAAGCTTTTTTTATCCTGAAACTGTTGTACGCCTAATTATTTTAATAAAAACTCGAAATTTGAAAATAATGTGTAATTATTTAATTGACAGAAAAGAGTAAAAAACAAAAGAGTATATAATTAATTATAAAATGTTTAAAAATAAATCCTGTGTTGCCAGTGCCACAATGAAATATAAAACTATAATTATGGTCAGGTACACAAAGAAGGCTGTCTTCTACGATACTGTTACCATGCCACCAATACAAGTTTCAGAAATGGTTCTAAATTTAAAAATATTTTTTTGAATTACTTAAAACGTATTCCAATTCACGATGTTCAACAAAAGCTTTCCCGGTGTTAAGTCAGTGAAAAGATAGCCTAAGTATAGGGACTCAAATCATGCGAAAGTAAGCTAAGGACTGTAAATAATGACTCCTGCTCCGCCTACTGATTAGGGTCAATATCCCTTGAACGTTCACAATGATATACTATGATAGAGGCTTACGTTCAGTGGGGAACCATTATTGGATATTTTAAGTGATTTGTAGCAAGCGGTATACTTGTCTTTATCAGTTCTTTGGTTGCCAAAAATATTGCTAGTCTGGATATTTTTTCTAAAAATATTTTGATAATCTTCGAATAATAAAGAATTCTTTCAGTTGTAGAGTCCCATGTTGATGATTGATTCCCATGGGAATTTCTTCTAGGGTATGTGGGTTTCCTCACGATGTTTTCCTTCAACCGTTAGCAGATGGTAAGTCGCTTGACTAGTACATATAAATTCCACAAAGTGGAATCCACATTGGTACTGCCGTTCGGGATCGAACTCGGACCTCCCATGCTGATACTCGAAATAAATTATTATAAAACAATTGTATATAAAAATAATAATAATAAAATTGATTTATTTTCTCATAAACATTAACACAACTTAATATGAATTTTGGCATTTGGATTAAAAGATACTTAAACCTATATTAAACCAAAATAACTTATGCGCAAAACGTCCAATGGAATTTAATAAGAAAACTTTGATATAGCTTAGGCCATAGTTAACCGTCTATTGTTGCACTAGCCTTTTAAGCTTCCTCTTTTATTATCAAGCTACCCAAAAATTTTAAATTAAAAAACTTTGAGATTGAGCTCTATAAGTAACAGCTGTTTTCGTTATGATCAACAGTTTTACAGTTCATTTGAAATTTAGTTATGTGTTGAAGTAAATGGCGGGTTGTTCAAAAAATATATTTAGTTTTTTCTTTTTCTTCTATAATCCTATAAATTTTAGTTGCAGACGACAATTTTTTGGTAAAAATTGACTCCTTTGAAGCGAGTACGCAGTATTTTATTTATTTATAAACTTCAAATATACAAACCCTTGTGTATACGCCCGCTTCTGGCCGGCTTCATCAGCGTGGTATATTAATTAAAAGTTAACTTATATCCTTCTCCAGGTCTTAAACTATTTTGCGTGTATTTTGGGCCTCATCACATTTTTAATTTAACACATTTATTAATCATAGAGTCCGTGTGGTGTCGGATTAAGAATACATAATGTCACTACCCGATTAATTCAACCCGTGGGTGTCGTAAAAGTTGACTAAAGGTCTAACCTAAATCAATGAGAGAAAAGGAAAATTCGAAACAAAACCCTATACCAACTCGTCTAGCCAGCGTGGTACCTAGGCTGAATTTTCTCCAAAACGTTTGCAAGTGACCCAGCATTGGGGCATTATTTTTAGTTTTTTTTTTTCTTTTTTTTTTACCACATTCACACAGCGCCATCTAGTCCCAAAGTAAGCAATTATATTTGCTTGTGTTATGGGTACTAAACAACTGATATACTACTTAAATATATATATTTTTTTGTAAATACATACATATTATAGATAAATTACACCCAGACACAGAACAAACCTTCACGCTCATCACACAAAGATTTGTCCTGGGTGGAGATCGAACCCACGACCTCCAGCTTAGCAGTCAGGGTCACTAACCACTAGACCAACAGGCTAGTCAAAAAAAAAGTTGTACCTAATGATGATGAATTAAGAATCATAGAAGTTTAAGGACTGTGTGTCTCTCTTTACTTCTCTTTACTGACTTATTGAAATAACTCACTGAAGTGCATATATAACAAAATGTCATAAAGTAAATATTTTATAAAGATTGTTTTTAAAAGTAAAACCAACTTATGCTCTCCAATGAACATAAGTCATCATTTCAACTTCAACGTCCCACTGCTGGGCAAGGGCCTCTTCCAAAGAATGTAGAGAGAATTTAGCCGACTGTACCACGCTGGCCAGACGGGTACAGGTTGAAGTTATTAATCATTATATTTTAATCTTTACTTACAAATCACAAAATCGAACACAAACTTATTCATGTAGAATAACTTTTGTTTGAATCTTTTAATTCCGGAATAGATCCCACATATTGAACTTCACAAATAGTATTGGGACCACTATTTGAGTATGAAGGGTCGATGTTTACAGACTATGTTTGAGTAGGACAGATTACTTTGTGACACACTGATTAACGGTGGATTAGTTGACGCAAACGTTAGTAAAATAATAATAATAATAATAATAATAATAATAATTTGTATATTTGAAGTTTATAAATTAATCCTCTGGGGCAGTCGTTATCTTCTCATAAGATTAACGCAAACTTGGAGGGCAGATTAGTGTGGCTTTTCAAACACTTGCCATATAAACAAAAAAATGTACTGCAAGTTTAAATGAAGAGCCCACAAACCGCAGGGCAGCTAGTGGCGAGCTGAATGTGAGTGGCGACACTGCGGTCCTGAATGCCCCTGAGAGTCGGTCTAGGCCTCGTCTCCAGCACGTCTTTGTTGGCTGGCTGGAGTGGATCTCCAAGAGCGACCACACGACTCTCAACTCTGGCTTGCCTTAACCAGCTGACCAGAGAGGGGTCGCCAGAGCTATATGCTCGGGGGTGGAAGTGTCATTTTTCAATGGCATAATTACGAGGAAACCCGCTCCGGGTCTCCGCTTGGGACCCGCGATGGCGAAATCGGCGCCGCACCGCTCGACACCCCTAGCCGCGCACTACGGTGTTGCCCTGAGACCCGTGGACTTCGGCCCATGTCGGTTGTGGAAGGGGCCCATCTAGTGTAAGGCGAGTCACCGTCTGCCCCAATCCTCATTTAACAACATATATTCACCGCTAGAGGAGGCAAGCAGGCGACGTAGTTCCCGTATGCCATATATCACCATTCCACCGAACACCCAAACCCATAGCCCAATTTTATTTGACTCCATAACATCATTCAATAGCTTTACACTTATCAGTGACAAATCATAGCTGTACTACAATAGTGCAGCTGTGATATGGCAGCGGTAAGTGTCTCATCCCATTCTAAATTAAAATTCTTTAAGGGCCTCTGCGTGTTGGACCTGTGTCCCCGCGTAAGCCTTCCAAAAAGACCGGGTGTACTTCTCACCTTAGAAGTATAGCCGTGAAAAAAGAGACATAATAATAATATTTATTTTATAAAAAAAAAAGAGATTGCAGTACATGGGCTTAAAACAATAATGTTCAGTTACAATATGTGCAGTTATACAATCTTAATGGGTGAAGTACTGTTACCCTTGATAGGTTAGTTAATAACCTGTAGTAAGGTATAACAGGCCCTTTCCCTATTTAAATGACTAAGGATACAAATTGTTTTTCTAGAGTAAATCATGAGGTTTGTTATACTACAATCAGCAGACAAAGTTAACTAAATCTATTTTTTAATTAATAAATTAATGGATGCAAGTGTAAGTGTGTTTGTGTGTGTGTATGTGTGTGTGTTTGTGTTTGCATCTCTGTTCTTGTGAAGTCACAACATTAATTCTTCAGTTTCATCATATAAAATAAAATAATATTATTATGACATAAGGTCGCTAAAATAAGACTTCAGTCTGATCATAGTCAATTCAATATAAAAGAAAACTTACCTAATTGCAATTTTTTTACTGTTAAAATTTGTCAATCGCTACTACAAAAAAAGAAAAACGGGTTAACAAAGAGAAGAGAAAATAATGTTATAATTTCTGATTTATTTATTTTTATTTGATTTCATGCGTGAAAAGACTGATGAATGTTGAAGAAGCCAAAGATGGATGTCAGAATCGTAGCAAGTGGAAGGAAATAGTCTCTGCCTACCCCTCTGTTGGGAAAGAGGCGTGATCTATATGTATGTATGTATGTAGGTATGTATCTCGATTTCCAGTTGTGATAAAATATCTTCACTGGTTTGTTTTATTATGATTTTTATATCATCCGTATGTCGCAAACGTTTATACGTACCCCATTACAATATATATACATATATATAAATACAACAGACGTACAATAATTACGATTGTAGAAACTTACACAATAATATAACACATTATTAATGTTTAACTTCTGGGTACAGGTCCTTTCCTGTTTCTCCAGGCTTTATCTAGGTGGAAAGGGCTTAGGCAATAATCCAAATATGCCGAACCAATGCGCGTTGGCAAAGTTATAATTAGTAATTCCAAAAATAACAAAAAAACTGTTAATATAACTGAAACTGTATTATAATTATATTGTAATAATATTTGCTCCCTAAAGGTAATTCTTACCAAAAGGTCCACACCACAGTCAGCATTATTCAAACTTGCCATGCGGTGCTTGCCAAACGATATATATTATACGAGAATATTTACATAAAATATTCGCAGGATTATAAAAGAGAACGATACACGCGTCGCTCGTCTTGCAAGGCGCTTCTTGCAAGACGACGCAAGTCAAACAATATTGCGTGGTAGCAGGTGCAGAACCTTTCGATATAAATATTTAGTTTTTATGCTAAAGCTTGACACAAAATTCTAATGCAAATTGTAGACAGAATCCATTCTTATATTATAAAGCTGAGGAGTTTGTTTGTTTGGTTGAAAGGATCTCAAGAACTACTGCTCCAATTTCAAAAATTCTTTTAGTATTGGTTAGCGTTTATTGAGGAAGGTTATATGCTATGATATTATATTTTTACCCGACTGTCAGGACGAGTATTGTTTTTCGCGCGTATCTTGTATGTTTGTAAATTTCTTTATTCCCACGAATCTTCCAAACGGCAGGATGGATTTTGACAATTAGGGTATCGTTAGATTCGTCTAGAAAACCCAAGTGTCATTAGATAGGTTTTAAGAATAAAAAGACTTAAACGGCGGGCCCTTTGACGCCAAATATTAAGAAGTTAATTTTTTTTTTTTACCAAGACTATTGAGTTTGGTTTACATTATACATAATTGAATGGTTCCAAATTGTAAGTACCCAGTTCTATTTTTTTTTTTTAACAAAACCTATCGAGTGGAGTATCAAAATAAAGAGAATCAAATGGAGATTACAAATATATACATATGTTATGTGTTTAAATTTAATCAGGTATAATAATATTACAATTTTATTATACCTTTTACGGTCTTTTTAGTGCGTTGCTCTCTGTTGATTTTTTACAGTCGGGTTATTAAATTTTTTTAATTATATTTACTTGTTGTATTGTATAGCATTAAGATTTAACACTGCACTATCGCATTAGGTTAGCCTGTAAGGATAGCTGTAAGTTAGTAATAAATAAATAAATTATGCTACCGCCAATAGGATTTCAGTAGTGGCCAAATAAACGACGGGGGCGAAGCCTCGCGCGAATTCTTATTCAATCAAACAGACTCTTCAGTTTTATAGTATTAGTATAGATAGCGAAACGATCATTCAAATTCTATTTGTTTCCCGACTGCCAAAAAGGAGGGTAATGTTTGTCGCGCGTATGTATATATGTATGTGAGCATGTCTGTTCCATTGTGACCTTCTGTAGCCTAAACGGCTTGGCTGATTTTAAAGCGTGAGGTGTTATTAGATTTGTATTTATTCTCCGAGTGTCATAGGTTATATGACGTCAACAAAAAACCAATATGGCGGACATAAACTGTCAAAACAGACGATTTTTTAGTGCTATCACAATATGGGTATTAGATGAAAGCTAATTAATAACCTAATTCAATTATATATGAACTACCTATTGCCCGCGGCTCCACTTGTCTCTTGTAACCTAATTAGCTTGACCGATTTTGAAGTGCAAGATGTTATTATATTCGTATTCATCACCGAATCTCAGATATCTAAGCCTATAGAGCTTTTAGCAGCGTATTGTTCGAATTCATTGCTTTAAATTGACTGTCGAAGGCTACTATTAGGCAGTCAGGTTTTTTGGTTTTTTAAATTGATACTTGTTTTTGAACAAAATCACGAATATACCGAGACATATACGGGTTGACTACAGAACCTTCTTTTTGCAGTTGGTTTAAAATACATTTAAATGTGATCAAACCATAAATCACTCAGGTAGAAAAAGCCGTACATTTCATTAGAACACCTGGGTTCTCCCAGAGGGCCGACAAATAAATGGCGCGTAGAATATACCTTGTCGCGTTACTTGCGTACGTGCTCTTGAACTTGGGACTGAAATACAAAAGGTAAGAAAAGGTTTGGATTATGAAGCGTTGTGTTTTTATTGTACTGCTAGTAACAGAGGCTTAAACGGCCTACAGGACCCACACACAAATATTATCGAGATTATTTAGCACATTATCATACAATTTTAAATTGATATTAACTTCCATCCACAGCCCACGTGGTATGTCAGTAAAAAGTAATCTATGAGACCTACAGAACCACACACACAAATATTATCGAGATTATTTAGCACTTTATCATACAATTTTAAATTGATATTAGCTTCCATCCACGGCCCACGCTGTATGTCAGTAGAAAGTAGTCTAGCTATTACATAGCATCACGCCTTTTTTCCCCCATAATACACCCACATTTCGCCAGCTATGTTTGGTCCCATGAAATAGGGGGTGAACCTATTGCCACCAACCCGGAATATTTGTTTACCAAACTCCGGGAAAAACTTAATACGGGAATTTCCTGATAATAAAAACCCAATACCATTTTTACCTGATCCGGGAATCGAACCCAGCACCTCTTACATAGCAGTCATATACACTTTCCGCAGCCTAGCTATTTCGTTCAGCCGTTCTGGCATGATTTTGTAACAAACTTCTATCTATACGTCCATCCTATTTTGTATTTAAAAGTGAGATGTTATAGAAGAAAATTAAAATCGACTTCCAAGATTAGATTACATTGATATTATAAAAACGTGTTGAAATCACATCAATAATAAATTAGGTATTTAAAATGTTATGCTTAAAATCGGAACCAATTTCGCCAATTTTATTGACAAGATAAAGTTTTTAGAAAAGAGGAATTCTTTTGACCAAATAGGTGACGTTCTAAAGAAGGGACAGATCAGGAGTACCCTCAACCGGCGAGAATGCATGAAAAGACTGATGAATGTTGAAGAAGCCAAAAATTTATGTCAGAATCTTAGTAGGTAGAAGGAAATGGTCTCTGCCTAGCACTCTGTTGGGAAAGAGGCGTGATCTATATGTATGTATGTAGGAATTATTTTCGACATAAACATCATAGCTGTGTAAGTAGTAAGTGTTATTTATGTTGGTACTGATTACGAAGGCAATTTACTGGAGCACTCACGATTGACCGTAAACGAAATGAGGGTAGTACGGAATTAATGCATGTTACGCGCTTTCATGTGACTGGTGGAGACCACTTGTTGACTGTGGTCTTAAGCATAAGATGCAGCGATTTTTGATGACAATTGTTTACATAATTTCTTCTCCTATCTTTTTAAGAGTCTTTAGTCTACAATATATAAATATAAGAGTACCCATAGAGTTGTTCTTAGAGTGTATGGGTTTCTTAACGATATTTTCTTCACCGCTAGCAGATGGTAAAAAGTATGGCTATTTGTATTGTGGCCTATACTCTGTCAGCTGTCTAGAAAGCTGAAAGGGTTTAGGGCCCCAAGCACAGAAGAGAAAAGAGTACTAAGTAGAGGGACATCAGAGAACCAAAAGCAATCAGCAGTCTTACACAATCCTATCAAGAAGTCTGCTCGTTATTTCGATATTTGATTGGTCGATTTTAATATCGTTGTCAACTGTTTAAAAATGACAGCATACAATTTTAATTAACAAATATTTAACAGTGATCCCAAAATCGAACAAACGAATTTTTCACCCCGACCGCAAAAAGAACAGTGTTATAATATAAGAAGCGTTTTATCTATGTGTCTGGGTATCTGGGTGTCTGGATGTGGTATTTTAACTCCTAATGAGTGACCCGATTTTGATGAGGGTATTTTTTTGTTCAACAGCTAATATGTTTGAAATAGTTCTAAGACATGTTTTAAGGTCAACAGATCATGTCGAGTACCTAGTTACTTAAAAATTATAATTTTTTTTTCCGCTTCCGATCATAACTCGTGTACAAATCCAGGTAATGGCTACAATACCACTCATCGTTCAATGTAATCGGGTGTACGTTCGATACTCTGTTATTCTGGTCTACAAAGCTCTTTTGTTTCTACCGCTACTCTATAGCCTATCTGCTAACAGACTGTATTAAAACTCTAATTAATTAAAAGCCTGCAAGAAATTCTTTATCCGTTGGATGGATGGATCCGCGTAGTGACGGATTAAGAATACATAATGTCACTACTCGTGGCGGGTGTTGTAAAAAGCGACTAAGGGAGTAGTAACCTTATGCACACAAGAGCACAGCCAGAAAAGGAAAATTTGAAACAAACCCTATACCAACCCGTCTGGCCAGCGAGGTCTTCAAAGCGATGGTGGTTGAATGGAAGTGACCGAAGCCGGCGCGGCGTGCTAAACACGCGGTCCAATTTATATACTTAGTGGTTAGTGACCCTGACTGCTAAGCTGGACGTCGTGGGTTCGATCCCCACCCGGGACAAATCTTTGTGTGATGAGCATAGAGGTTTGTCTGTGTCTGGGTGTAATTTATCTATAATATGTATGTATTTACAAAAAAAAAATGTATTTAAGTAGTATATCAGTTGTTCAGTACCCATAACACAAGCAAATATAATTGCTTACTTTGGGACTAGATGGCGCTGTGTGAATGTGGTAGAATATTATATTATAAACGGAGCTATTTTTTTTTATGGAATTAGGTGGAAACTGTGTAAAAGGTACGAAATCATTGCGTTTACAGTTCTATTTATACGCAAAAAACACATTGGAACTTGCAAGGCGTTATTTTCTTTTTATAACTGTAAGCATCAAGGATATTTACTTTTTAATACACGTTCACATAATTCTAAAAAAATTAAAAATAAAAATCGAAAATCAAGAAATATGACACTAAATTACGACATTGTCATTCCTCTGTCTCCCTCTTAAACATAATCTAAGTTCAAGATTACTCGAATTAATATCCTCGTTACACTTCAAAATGTATGGAACTTGAAAATTGTAATTAATTAAAACTTTGCAGTCAAGAAAGAGCATCTATAGAATCAAACACGCTTCCTCTCACCTAAGGTTGCGAATTAAACTTTTTAGGAGCAATCAATTACAGCCATTAAGTCTCTCCTGCTGTAAAGTCTGAGTTACACGTGGAAATAAAATACCTACCTAACGCGTTGGCATTGATGGATAATGTATTTCATTTACTGCTCGCCCAGCGAGCCATGGAAAGAGCTATGCTCGGAGTTTCCCTGCGTGATCGAATCAGAAATGAGGAGATCCGCAGGAGAACTAAAGTTGTCGACATAGCTCACCGAATCGCATCGCTAAAGTGGCAGTGGGCAGGGCACATAGCTCGTAGAACTGATGGCCGATGGGGGAAAAAGGTTCTCGAGTGGCGGCCACGTATTGGAAGGCGCAGCGTGGGACGGCCCCCCACCAGATGGTCCGACGACCTGGTCAGGGTGGCGGGCGGCCGTTGGTTGCAGGCGGCACAGGACCGTTCGCAGTGGCGTAAATTAGGTGAGGCCTATGTTCAGCAGTGGACGTCGTTGGGCTGATATGATGATGATGATGATGTTTAAAACAAAAAAAAAGTGAAAGCGGGTGAATGACAGTTATTTTATGCAACTAGATGTAAACCTACTTCTTTAACACCTTGGTGGAGGCAAACAGCTAACGGCCCACCTGATGGTAAGCCCTTACATTGTCTTTGGATGCTTGTTACACCAGGACCATTTCAGACTCGTTGCCGCCCCTTAAATATGTATTTAGTCCCTTTTTTAAAAATCTTATACCTATTATAATTCCTTGACAAAACCTTAGTTAATACATTGTGATATATCGTAGTTTTATTGTTAACCCTTTAACTGCCGGACTTCGTATCAGTTATCCAGCCCCTGACGCCAGGCACAGTGAATGATAAATAAATACCTACAAAAAAAAAAGAGATGTGCTCTGTGCACTTTTTGAAGATCGATATTTCGTAACAATGATATGTCATTGTGTTCATTGTTAAGAGGGGACGCGGTCTGCGAGAAATTTGAAAAGTAGGTATTTGAAGTAGCTATTGCTGTTGCGTTGAGCCTGAGATATAAATGTGTGAGTGGATGGTCCACATGCGTAGTAGCTCCCTCCCCCCCTCCTCCCCACTAGCATCTTCCCCGCGCCCGTGTACCGGCGAGTCGGCGAATCTACATTTTGCATTTATTTGGTTTTTGAAATTTGGACCGATTTAAGCAAAAGTGATCCAATCAACACAAACCTCATTTTGAGATATTTGACTTTAAATTTCATTGCAGTATTTCTCTGGCTGTCAAAATGAGGTTTATGTTGATTGGATCATTTTTGCTTAAATCGGTCTGTTTGATGTCATCGTGTTACTTAGTTACCTACACGTTGTTATTATTGTTTTTACGTGTATGTAAATAATGGAAAAAATCGTAGTACTTACCTTATCTCTATTTAAGATTTATAAAATATTTTATCGCTAACTAAAATGTCCTGAGGATTCTGTTCGAATTTTAATATAATTTTAGTTTTTATTAATATCATTGTAATGGTAATTAAGATCATTGTGGTATTCGTAAATCAAAGGCACTCCTAATACAGCAAGAGAATAATTATGGTAAAAGAAGAGGTAGCATGAAAACAATTTTCAGAAGAAACTAGATTGTCCGTCAACTTGGTTATTCGTCAACAACAATAAAAGTTTATAAGCTGCAAGTCTTGATGAACTTGTAAAATATTATGGCTCAATAAATATACAAATAAAATATCGGTATAAAATTTCTGAGAAACTCCCGAAAATGGAATAGAAACTAAAAAAATATGTCTTATTTTGGCAAAATATCGAACCGAGACCAGCAGTGGGACTTAATGGGTTGCTGATGATGATCGAACTTATCTAAACTAGATATTTCTTTTCACGAATGGCCTATGCTTGAAATAATTTACGGGATCACACAATTTACCCGTAAGCGAAAAGACGGAAATGACGATAGAATAAATGTCCTATTTATTGTTTTAAATTCTTTTTAGAGTTCCATAATCTATACTTCAAAAGGAAAAAAAAACGAATCATTATATGATCGCTCCGTTGTCCGTCTGTCTATCAAGAATATTTTTCTCAAGAATGCGTAGAGGTATCAATCAATTTTGGGACGAAACCCTAAAAATACTCGGGTCTGCAATCCCTTGGAATATAATGAAAGATCAGAGTTCTAAGTAAATGCAAGATATGAAAAGATACAGCCGTTTATGCTCCATTTTTGCTGCATATCTTGACGATCAAAAAAGTCAAAACCTATAGGGTACTTCCCCTTGACCTAGAATCACGAAATTTGGCAAAAAGCAATATTAAGTTGCACAAGTAAAACAAAAAGTCCGAAAACCGTAATCGTGTAGTTATATTATTATCACTGAATATATTAAAATTTTATTGGAACGGGTATAAGATGATACTCGTAAATAAATTGAATAAGAAAGAGAGTTTATTCCGGACTGATGTGAACTTTACGTGAATGTTTATTGTAACTTATAGCTATCCCGTTACCTTCTAATATCTTACAATTTAATCACAAATAATAAAAAAAATGTATAATCGTACGGAACCCTCTGTGCGCGAATCCAACTCGCATTTTGCCAGCTATTTTAAATAAAATACCCACAACCTACACCTCTCTTGCATCCATTAAAATGCGTGTATATAAATATACTTGATAAGACTAGTCTTACTTTTAGAGCAGCTAAATCAAATCGTTGCGACCTGATCTGATAATCTTATTAACTTAATAAAAAAGTCGGAAATTAACCTTACAGTTTCACAATTTAATAAATAAAAACAGTAAATCGTCAACATCGACATTGATGGACATCACTACAGTATCGATAAAAAAAATATCGACAGATACCACTTCCCTAGTCATATACATGTAAGTAACCCCCCATACCTCAAGTCACCCCCGAAGAGTGCGATAAAGACAGCTACAGCTCAGACAGATTTTAAGACAACATTTTTTACGAAATGAACGTTTCGTATTCCCCTATTTTCTCCTCGAAAACTGAGCGGATTCAATACTTTTTTACATGAAAAATTCCAGAAAGAGTATGAGTAGGTTCCTATCATTTTTTTTTATGGAAATAACTAATAGAATTCCTCTGGTAGTCCTCTAATTACGACATTAAAAATACGGCAATTTTAGCAATATTTGGAGGCTCATATTTTCTTTATTAATAAGTTTTTGAAAAAAAGGAAATGATAGGGACATGCCTAGAGCTGAACTTGAATTTTTGAGCTAAAAAAAATTGCCTTTTAGACATTATTCAGGGAGAAAACAGGGGAATACGTTTGTATGAAGAATCGTGCGCCGCGTTCCCTCTTAATAACATCTGCTTATATTCTAACTCATCAATCCTTCGAAATGGTCACGGAAATATTTGTCCGACCTTGACGGTTAAAGGGTTAACTAATAGTGTCAAAAATAAAATCTTCAATTCATCTTTGACAAACATTCGCCAAAAATTATTCTAAATTTCCCCAGCTGCTCATTTAGTCGTGTATTCCTGGTTTTATTATAAACTTATAAACGGTTCAAGAGCTCCAAGTTTTAATTAAAACAGAGAGAGAATTTGTTAATGAATCTTAATTATATTTACGAATTAAATTCTGTACTTCTGGACTGTGAAATACCAAACGAATTTAATGGATGACGAAATTTGATTAAATAAAGATATCATTTTATATCTCAAAAGATATATTGACGATTCGAACTTATTCAATACCCGCTGAATGAAAAGTCTTCAAAACTAATTTGAAAAGCTTTGTGTTGACCACACATGTGATATTTTTATTATCTTTTAATAAGAAAACGCAACCTAATGGAACCATTTATATCACTTCGGTCAAAAATAGGCATGTGGCCTCCTTGAAGGTTACAGAAGCCTGTGAACGCCTACATCACCAAGGACATAAGGAGCGCGTTGCCAACCTTTAAAAACGTATTTATTCCTTTTTTGAAGAACTCCATCATCATTTCAACCTATAAACGTCACACTGCAGAGCACGGTTCTTCTCCAAAGAATGTGAATGGAATTTAGCCTACTATACCACTAATTATTATACCTCGACTAGTACCAATGTGGATTTATCTTTGCGGAATTTAGGAATTATCTGGAACCATCTGGAATTTCTTATATTTATTATCTGTTCATGGCGAAGAAAAACATCGTGAGTTAACCCCCTTCGGTCGTCTAGGAAACCGTAGTATTATAACTGGTTTCGATGAAGGAATTATTCTTCCTTATACGTAACTACTTTCGATGGAAGAACTTTTCTTCTTTTTACGCAACCACGGCTACGTACGTACCTTGGAAGAAATTCTTAAGGTATGTCTAATCTACCAACCTGTCTAAAGGCAGCATGCGTGATTTATGGCCTAAAACCTTCTCAACTCTCTAGATAGAAGAAAAGATACCCGTGCCCAACAGTGGGACGTTAATGGTTTGCTATTATTTATTATACACAAACAACACTAGTTACAACAAACAACATTAATCAGATTAACTTCGACAGGCCGAACCTCAGCTAAAATTAATCATAAATACGGTATAGAGTTAACCGAATTAGGGCCGTTTATTACCGAATCATTTCGTTAATTAAGCCCGGATATTAAATTATAGGCTTAGTCCCGAACGGTATTCATAGTGTAAAATATCATGTTATAAGTTGACCCTTGTGACCTACTTATAAATTTGATGACGATTAATTTTTTTATTACTACACGTTTCTTATACAGTGATAAAAAAATATCTCGAGCCCTTTGCTAGTTTATCAAAGTATTAACACGTTGACTGCTATACCAGTATACCTACACGTAGTAATCTTCTATCAAACGTATTTTTGTGATTTAAATAATGTTTTATTTCAAATGCCACAGACTTTAACTCCATCCTCCTTGCACGGCTTCGCAATAAGTACCTACGAGTATACTCGAAGGTTGGCAGGCGACATGTTAAACAATAATTTTATTCATCCAATTGCTTCTGTGCGCAAGAGTTAAAGCTGTGCTACATGGTTATAAACTTGCCTTCCACAGAGGTGCCCTTGGTGGATTCCAACCGTGTAGCCGGCTGTTGTAAACCAAATTTCATACAAACTACGCGGATGGCAACCAAGCTCCCACCAAGGTCACTCTGTTGGAACGCAAGATTACAATCGTGTGGCAAGTGCTTTACTTCGGGTAAATAAAAATTCTAACAAATTCATCATCCAAGCACTCGAATGTTATAGTTAATTCATTTTCATCATTCGTTCTTGTTGGAATAAATAACATCCCTACATCATTAATAATTCCACAGTAAGATTATCATATATTATAATACATTCATATACATAGTTCACCATTGCACATGTATTTGAATTCTCACGAACTATTCTGTCATCTCTTATTGAGTAGTTCAAGCGTGATGCCGGAGGGAAGATAGGTACGGTGAATTTACGGATGGTTAGAATAGAGAAATTTGAACTAATAAATAACTTTGGGTATTATTGAAAACTTATTGGCTAAACATGGGCGCTATGTTCATAGTAACTCATGTTTTCTCAGATGTAAAACTTGAAATATTTCATCATCATCATCATCATTTCGACCCATAAACGTCCCACTGCTGGGCACGGGTCTCCTCCAAAGAATGGGCTAAATGAATATAATAGTATGCTAAATTCCCTCCAAATTCTTTGGAGGAGACCCGTGAAATATTTATTCATTTCAAAAATCAATCCAGTTGATGCATTCATCATTTCAACCCATAATCATCCAACTGCTGGGTTTACTCCAAAGAATGTGGAGAGAATTTAGCCTACTATACCACGCTAGCCAGACGAGTTGGTATGGTGTTTGTTTTGAATTTTCCTTTTCTCGCACTGCTCTTGTCTGCATAAGGTTTCTCCCTTAGTCACCTTTTACGACACCCACAGGTTGAGATGGGGTAGTGACATTATGTATTCTTAATCCGTCACTACACGTATTATTCTTGATGCATTACACTGTGGCAAACAAACTTACGGCCCGCCTGAATTGATGGTAAGCGGTTACCGTATCTATAGAAGCTTGCACACCGGGACCATTACATGCGCTTTGACAACACTTCAAAATTCATTTCCCTATAAAAAAACTAATATTGTTGTTTATCTTATTTATTATACATTTGATAAGCTAAAAAAAGTTATCATTTTGGTGGATAGTAAGTTTTAGTATAGTAGCTTCGTCAAAATAATTCGCCTCTGTTTGTTGGAGCGCACGCACGCGCCACAACATCCGTGGATTCCCGCCAAAAAGTAAATAAGTATATATAATTTCAGTGATATGGGGACAAAAATAATTTCATTTCTATTCTATTTCAATCAAAATTGTGTTTTAAATTCAAGGGTAAATTTTAATTTCGGTGGACGATTTATCATTTCTGTGGACTCCCAAAAATTCAACCTTAAATATTTCAGTAAGGTTTGATGTTACTTGATGTCCACTCACGTATAATAAGGTTAAAGTTTATTTTTGTTACTAAATGTAAAAAGCATATTATAAAAAATCTCACCGAAATGATACAAAAAAAAAAACATTTTTAAAATCACCCAATTATTTGATTTATTGAATTAAAAAATTAAAATAACACGACTGCAAAAAATCAACAGATAAGCAACGCACTAAAACAATGATTGTGATTATTACTTCTGATTTAATTTAAATACATAACTTATTATGCACATATTCGTAATCTTCATTTGATTCCTTTATATTGATACCCTACTCAATACGTTTGGTAAAAAGGCCGTCTTTTTTTTTTAATACCTATCCAAGGACACTTGGGTTTTTGAGAAGAATCTAACAAAAACCTAAATTATAACGAAATTTATTATTAAATACGCGCGAAAAACAATACCCTTCCTGGGAACCTTCAACAATATTTCGCATTGAAAATTCATTTAGAATATTTTGCGCGTAGTCTGATAGGCTTTGTACTAATATTTAATGTATAGATTGAACAGAATATTATCGGTATAAGCTTGTTAATTAACCTGATTACTGGACCGCCTACATCATCTCTATTGTTCGTTAATACTGTTAATTAATTTATTGATAACTATCACTAATTACGCGGAATTGGAAAGTGGATCAAAACTTGAGGCCCGAATTCGATTCTGAATGACGTTACGAATGTGATAGAAACTGCGGTATTATGAGACCTTAAGCTGTCCTCAAATATTTTTATTATACGCAAAATATAATACATATTGATACCAATAATAATCACACTAATATTATAAAGGTTTGTGAGTGTAGGTATATGTTTGTTACTCCTTCATGCTCCAACGGCTGGGTCAATCATGATAAAATTTGGTATAGAGGTAACTGACACTCTGGACTTACAAATAGGCATTTATTAGATATTGCGGCGCGCAGTTACTTTCAAATAAATGTATCCCCTTACTGTATTCTTCAATCAATAAGTCTTCAATGAAAGTCAGTCTATAACTTGATAGAACAGTTCCCATTTTACCAAACAAGGTTTTAAGCGCTCACAAAAATTGTCAAACAACTCGATTCCTATCTAGGCTCGTGCCCTGCGGTGCAGGGAAATTGGATTTACCCGAGGGTGGGTTTTGTCCCTCGTGTACTGGACTGTAAAGGGCAATTTGGTTTACCACTATCATATATGAGGTTATGTTTTCATGTTACATCTATAGGCATTATTTTTGAGTAAATTTATATTTTATAAACTTGAATGATATTTCTTGGTGTTGATGTATTGTTTTTCTTTTTGTTTAAGACAACGCTCCACGACAGTAAGACTACGTTTCCACTAGAGATGTGCGAGGATGCGATGATTATTACGAACAAATAGAATCGTTTCATTTAGGTACCTGACGTAACGATTCCACCTACGCTGTGTTAGTCATGAAACAAGGCCCAAGGAAATAAAATTTGGTCTAATTTTAAAACAATTTTATTTAAAAACTAATAAACACAAAATAAGTATTTCTTAAACATAATGTATGTAGGGAATTCAAAACTTAAAGTATGTATTTATTTGTTAGTAGAAATGACATTTATTAGTAGCAATTAATGTTCAAAATAGTTTTCATGAAAATACTAATTAACTACAAAATTATTCTATCACAAAACGAGTTCTAATAAACACATAAGTATCTAATTGCATATACGAGTATTGAGTATATAAATTCACAAAAAATAAAGTGCATCTGTAAGATGTATTAGTCATTTATAAAAAAAACTTTAAAACTATTTTACTCACTTTACGGTAAGTACGGTTAATTATTAGACGAAAATAAAAAATGGTATCACTGTTTCCATTTTGTAATAAAAGAGGGAGAAATCTAACATTTCTAAAATGAATAAAGATATCCGAATTTAAAATAAAACACTTTTTTTTTTAATTAAAATTAAATCTAGTTTTGAATAAAATTAAGGGATCTTATTGCCTTATTTACTAAGAAAAATAAAGATATTTGATTTTATTATACTTATACTATAATTATAAACTACTAATACCTACTGAATTTTAAGAATATAAATTATCTAACAACTAATAACAAAAATATGCTTAATGATACATTAATAACATGCTTTTTATAACAGACTATTGAAATATAGAGTTACGTCAGATACCAGATTATTAAAAACGTGCAAATCACGCGGTCCGAGTTCGATCCCGACCACGCCAACAATGTAGATACCACTTTGTGGAATTTATATGTACTAGTCATATCCCTTACCATCTGCTAACGGTGAAGGAAAACATCGTGAGGAATACTCACATATCCTAGAAGAAATTCTATGCTCTAGGCCAGCGTGAGTGGATTATGGCCAGCTCTCTAGATAGAAGAGAGGAGACCCGAGCCCAGCAGTGGGACTTAATGGGTTGTTGATGATAAAATAATTATGAATGTACCCGTTTGTATGCAAAGTAGCACAAGTAGGTATTATAGTCGACCACATAATTATTTGCTTTACCACTTATAACAAAAGTTTCATAAATTAATGTTGATGGCGCAGTATTGATGACAACTGTCACTGTACTAATGTCACTTGCAAGCCAAAATAGACATTGTTTTGTGATATACAAACGACATTGAGACTAAGGGTGGTAAAGCAATTTTATTGTCGACTGTACATTAAATAACAAAAATCAAAGCTAATATTTTTCATCTCTAGAATCTGTCAATCAAAACAAGAAGTGTGAAAACTCCATGGATTGCAATATGGCAACACTCGTTTTTTAATTTTAACTATGTCAATACAATTGAAGCTATGAAACCAAGAAGCTGCTTAATTAGAGCTATAACTAAATTTCAATGACGTCAATAGCTTTATCTTTACTTCAGCTGCACCAAAACCATGAAATATGTGACTACAGCGCCCAAGACCTGTAATACAATTGTGTTAATAATATTATTAAAACATTTAAAGCCCTGCTACATGGTTGGAAACTCGCCTTCCACAGAGGTGCCCTTGGTGAATTCCAACCGTGTAGCCGGCTGTTGTAAACCATATTTCATACAAACTGCGCTGTTGGAACTAAAACTAAAACTGTTGGAACGCAAGTTTATAACCGTGTAGAACACCTATTAATAAAACTTACAATTACTAAGTACCTATTAGTTGAAATATTTTTATTATAGTATATATAGGTATTTTATTTTTCTATGTACAATATATTTCTTTATGTATATATTTATGTTTATCGGTAATCTAGATCCAACAACACAAGCTCATATTAGCTTACTTTGGGCAAGATGGTGCCGTATTAAAAAATGTCCCAATTTCTTTTCTAAGATTTTTTTAATTTTTTTCCAACTGAAACTACAGAACGGAAATTACTACGATTCAAAACACCTCTTCCCCTACATTTGCATTCATCAATTTCATCATGCATGGATGATTATCATTTCAACCCCTAAACGTCTATACCACGCTGGCCAGACGGGTTGGTATAGGGTATCGAATTTTCCTTTTCTTGCAGTGCTCTTTTCTGCATTATGGTTACTCCCTTGTCGCCTCATGCGACACCCACGGGTTGAGATAGTGACATTATGTATTCTTAATCCGTCACTACACGAGGATATACCTTCTTACATATGGGTTTATTTCACGGTCTCAAAAACATCAAACATTAGGCTACCTAGAATGTTTTTTGAACCTTTTTCGGAGAATAATTAATTAGATTTCCTTTCGAGATTATAGAGTGGTTTGGATATAAGGAATGCCAATTTGTAGGATCAGTTATTTTTCTTTGATATTGAGTATTTTTTGCAGTTATTTCTTTGTACGAACTCTTGTAATTTTCAAAGGTAAAACAGTAAATATTATGAAGTCGATCTGTAGACATCAAGATTTTTGATCAAAAGTATAACATAGCATAACGCCTTTTTCCCCGAAGGGGTAGGCAGAGGTGTTTCACATCCACATATTTTCGCCAGCTATGTTTGGTCCCATGAAATAGGGGGCGAGCCCAATGTCATCAACCGGGTACATTTGTTTACCCAACTCCGAGAATATCTCCATACTGGAATTTCATGATAGAAAAGCCCAATACCATTTTCAGCCGACCCGGGAATCAAACCCGGGACCTCAAATCAAAAGTAGGTATTCAATGTGAAAAGGCTCTTTCTTGCCCATGGATGAAAATTTGATGAATGTCTGGTCAGCGTGGTATAGTAGGCTAAATTTTCTTTTTTTGCAGTGCTCTCATTTGTTTTATATTATACCATAGCTATAATATTTCTCTGCAAACACTTACCGAAGCGAATAAATCCAGTGACACAGTGAAGAACTTAGCGCCAGAGATGCTCATGGCTTTCTGGCACTGCTGACAAACGATTTGGACGAAGGTTTTCGCTTCTTCAGAGCCGTCATACCACTGGCAGGAATATGCTGCTTCCATTACTGATGAACTCTGTTAAACAAATAACAAAAAAGTCTTAAAATAGGGTTTTCTAGGTCGATTGCTGGTGTGGCAGCAAATTTTAACGGAAATGAGCTAAAAGTTGAGTATCATGGTTCTTTGACTTAACCATCATCATCATTTCAGCCTATTGCAGTCCACTGCTGGACGTAGGCCTCTCCTAACACGCGCCATAACACTCTGTCCTCCGCCTTCTGCATCCAGTCAGACCCAGCGTCCTTTTTTAGGTTGTCGGACCATCTAGCTGGAGGGCGTGCTACTCTACGCTTAACCATGACCTTATCTTAATTAATAATTAATGATTTTATTAACTTTCTAACAAAATTTTAATTGCCAGCAATTTACAGCACTGTAAATAAATTGATTGACAAGTAATCATTTTGTGACAGTTGTCACAGTTTCGTACCCCTGTACCACGACATGCCTAGTAGCAATATGAGTAACGACAATTACGTAGTACACCCACAACATTGAATATATAATTATAATATAATTTAATTTTGCAGTTATTTCAGATAATTATGAATTGCTAATTCATGTATGCAGACAATCAATAATGGAACATATTATCATCCGTAGTAGCAAAAAATAAGTACGAGATACTGACCTCCTCAATAAGTCTGTTACCAAAGATGCAGAAGTGAAATACTTGACCGAGGGTGTAACTCAGGTACCCGATGGTGCTAAACGCGTACACGTTTATACCATTGATCTAGAATATAAGAACAATATTATGATAAAAGAATATAAAAGCCGCAGCAACCAAATCAGAACCTATAACATACCTATCGAAAATTAGTTAATAGCACCCGAAATAATGAAAAGTGGAGACCGAGAGAAATTTACAGAGTTCTGTAATAGAATAGTTAGAATAGTAAGTAATAGAAATTAGTTAGCATAAGTAAAACTGTGAGCAATAAATAATACACTACACTGAATTTTTATTTTCCAACTCTTCCATTTACTTCTGATTAATTTCGTTGCGGTTTCGAAGACAGTAGGTTAGGCATTCCCTGGCGACTTCCAAGTGTCAAAACTTGGTTTTCGTACAGGTCACCGTTGTTAATTCTGACTTACAGGAGTTTTAGTGGTGTGCTTGATGGAGAGTTTTTAATATAAAAAAAAAAGACACAATACAGTAATTGTTTTCTATAGTCCAAGAGCTATCTTCAAAAAAAAGAAGCTAATACCTAATTAATGATTACTAGATTTAATAAGATAACTTATTGTTTCTAGCAAACAATACAATTCAGCTTCAATATAACATTAACGAAGAAAAACACGACATAAAAGGCTGATTTATGAATATTTATACAAAGACTGCTGTCTGTAACAGACCGTCTCAAGGACGTCTACAATGTTTTATATCAATCATGTTATATCTTGTCTCAAAGACAGAAAAAATATCTGATATATATGAATATATTTTTTCGGTAGTTTGACTTATGTAAACTACAAATTGGAAACAGTGAAAGAAAATAGAAACCGATTATATCTCAGCTGCAAATGATTGAAAATGTAATTGAACATTCTTGATTTTTACGAAATAACAAAGATTGCAATAGGTATCATTTTTCATCTGTGCACTCATTGTATTCAAGTCTCCTTGTATATGTTACGGTCAAAACTCTTAACCAGTAAAAAGTAGTTTTGACTGGCTATATCAGTCAAAACTTTTAAGAAAGTAAGTAGATCTAAACTAACTATTTAGGTTAGGTTAGTTTTAAGAATTATAAAAACTAACCTAACCTAACACAACCAGTTTTGAAAACTCGTTTAATACCGACCTCTTTACTCTTTTAAGAGTTTTGACTGATATATAGCCAGTCAGAACTACTTTTGACTGGTTAAGATTTACTGTAATATAATATACAAATAGTTATTGCAAGACTATACTACATTATACTATAGTTTATAGTCAGAGTGCCAGGCATTTTAACTTTTGGATTGACAAATTTTATTGTCACAAAACTCAAAGCGATGAAAATGATATCAAACAATAAAACAATCATCATCATCATCATTTCAATCCATAAACATCCCACTGCTGGGCACGAGTCTACTCCAAAGAATATGGAGGGTATTTAATCTTTGACGGGTTGGTATAGTGTTTGTTTCGAATTTTCCGTTTCTCTCAGTGCTCTTGTCTGCAGAAGGTTTACTCCCTTAATCACCTTTTACGACACCAACGCTTATGTTATAACTAACTAACTAACTGTATACTACTTGAAATACATATATATCTTTGATAAATTAGGCCTAGATACATAAGAAACAATCAAGCTCATACACAAAGATTTATCCCGGGTGGGAATCGAACCCACGACTTCCGGCTTAGCAGTCAAGGTCACAAACCACTACGCCAACAGGCCAGTCATCATTGAATAAACAATGCGACGAAAACACATCCAAGCAGCTTGCCTACCGAAATTTAAAAGGTAAAAATCAATTGAAATCAAAATTTGTATGTACCTACCTATTATGTTATTCAGTGTATCTCATGTTTGTACAGTCGAGTTCATTAATATATTGGCACTATCATTAGATATTTTTGTTGAAAAGGGTGACTACAACTTATTGCAAAATGTACAGCATATTTTATTGAACCATTCACATGAGGACATATATTTGATCCATAGGTTCTATAGTATTTATTGAGCTTTTCAAACATAACATAACATAGCATAATGCCTTTTTCCCCGAACGGGTAGGCAGAGGTGTTTCACACCCACATTTCGCCAGCTATGTTTGGTCCCATGAAATAGGGGGCGAGCCTATTGTCATCAACCGGGAACATTTGTTTACCAAACTCCGGGAAAATCTCAATACTGGAATTTCGTGATAGAAAAGTCCAATACCATTTTCACCCGACCCGGGAATCGAACCCGGGACCTCTTGCACAGCAGTCGTATACACTTCCCGCTGCGCCACCGAGGCAGATTTTCAACGCTCACAATATTTTGAATCTTTGATGGTGCCAATATATTAATGAACTCGACTGTACCAATAAATGTTTCTATTTTTATTTATATTTCAATGATATAATAATACAATAAAATATGTTTATTCACTCACCTTAGTAGCTTGATAAGCCAACAGCGTGAGTGTAATCGTCGACACTAACATATGGAATAGAAGAGCTGTACCGTACGTATCACCGATGGATGCCACTAGTCTGTAATATAGTACAATGAACGAGTTACAACGGCTCGATGTCACATAGTATAGTCGACAATAAAATTGCTTTACCACCCTTAGAGTAAATGCCGTTTGCATAACACAAAACAATAATGTCTGTTTTTGCTTGCAAGTGACATCATTACAGAGACAGTTGTCATCAATGCGAGTCTTATTGAATTTTAATCTTGATGGAAGTTTCTGTTAAAAGTGGTGTCGGTTATCCGACACTGGAGCATGTATATATGCTCGGAATAAAACTTCCAAAATGATAGAAACTGATTATATTGCTAGATAACTTGATTTACAAAATTTATTTGTGTTGAAGTGCATGTCGATGACGAAGCAAAGTATAGAATGACACATTACAATTTATTAAGTCCACAAGTAGGTAGAAATTTTCTCTTAGTTTTTTGTTGTGCAATTACCGACAATGTATGCGAAGAAAAAACGCCTGAACTTCTCCGCAGATGCAGATTGTAGCACCTTTTATTGTAGGCGCCAACAAGTGGTATTGCAATTATGTGGTTGACTATACATTATAGTATACATAATATTAAAGAAGAAAATATATGGGGGTCCTTTTAAAATGTCAAAAGTGAAACATTTTTTTAGGATGTTTGTCTGTCTGTCTGATAGTAATTTGTTCACACGTTACCCAAAAAATACTGCTTAGATTGAATGCAGTTTCACCAATTTATTGCTAGAGGTCTAAGTTAAAAATAGCTTGCTAGTATTTGCCTACATCAGCAACGCATTAAGTCCCACTGCTGGGCTCAGGTCTCCTCTCTTCTAACTAGAGAGCTGAGAGGGTTTATAGGCCATAATCCACTCACGCTGGCCTAGTGCCGGTTGTTGGATCAGACATACTCATAGAATTTCTTCTATGGTATGTGGGTTTCCTCACGATGTTTTCTTTCACCGTTAGCACATGGTAAGTCACTTGACTAGTAAATATAAATTCCACAAAGTGGAATCCACATTGGTACTACCGGTCGGGATCGAACTTGGACAGCGTGATTTGTACGCCGCCTGTCCCTTATTCATTCAGCCACCATCGCTTATATTTTATTTGCCTACGACGCAGGAATATTCCTAGTGCAGACTCCAAACATTATTGTACCATACTAATTAATCCTAAGAACGAACGTGTTATTGTGATTTATTACATTTAATTTATAAAAAAATTTCCGAATGTGTACGCGCATCAAATGAGAACAACTAGATTAATAAAATTATAAAGATATATTTTTATTTTACAGTATTCGTAAAAGGTTTTTTGGAAAACATACAAAGAAAGTCAAAACCAGCTAGTCCTGGGCTACATTAATGAGTTGCGTATAAACGGTAAGTATAAGGTTTTTTGATACAAAATTCTCAATATCAGCCCAGAACTTGAAATGAGTCCAGTTAATGACAATAGGTCCGCACCCTGTTACAATAGTTGAGATAATATAGTCACAATATGTATAACATACCTCTGCCTACCTCTTCGGGACAATAACGCGACGTATGTTTATAACTCTGTTAGATTTATAACAACTGTTTATATAATAATTCACATCCCAAAAGTTGCACAAACGCAAAGCCTAACTTAAATCTAGAAACAACGTTAAACCCCAGATTATAGGTCCACAAGTTCAAAACTAGTTGGGGTTCGCGGCGGACAGAGGTCATTTTAGTTCAGTATGATGAGCTCTGTTCGATAACAACAGCCACTTGGCCTCAAGTTTGTTGTTTCAGAGTTAGAACATTACTGTGACATAATTAGGGTTGCCAAAAATAGAAAAACCAGACAGATACTGATTTATACGTTGCTTGAGATTTTGCAAGGATTCTTTTGTTTGTGTATTCGGTTTTCTCTGTTACATTATTCGACTCGCGATTCAAGTCAGGCGTATCTGCGTGATTCACTCACGAGTTTTAGGAGGATTGAGTATTATCAAAACCCTAACAAAATCAAAAAGAAAACAAGTCCTGTTAATGGCAAAATTCTCACCCTCTATTTATTTATTGTAACAGTATCCAATTTATTGTAACAGCTTATAATGAACCCATATTTGCGAATTTTTGATTGATGGGTTTGGGTCATGGGTTACCATGCAATATCAATCAATCAATAAAAAATTCGAATCAAAAATGCAAAATGTTGTTGTGATGCATTTCTGATTACCCCTTCTGGGAAAAGGCGTAATACTAAATGATATTCCAGCAAAAGCCAGACAGGCTGCACAGTACTGGACTATCTGTAAAAAGCCAGGCAGTGACAACCCTAGATTTAACTAGACTAACTATCATCATTAAACTTACAAGATTGTAACTGTCTCGTCGTATCTGCATAGCTGTTATGTGTTTAAACTGTGTGAAGTTTAATGAATCGTTATTTTAATAAATGTTTCTAAGTCAGTAAGTGTGTGTCGGAAATTACAAAAAACATAATTATAAGAAAATTGTTTAACTTTACTCGAATACGATAATGTTAATGTCACCCATACTTTAATTATTATTATATCTTTAATTTTTTCCGAAACTAATTTCTATTTACATCATTTAAATACCATATTTCCGACATTTTCCGTGAATTTTCCAAAAATATCCTCTATGCTAAACTTCCGTCATCGTCATCGTCCTGATGATCACATTATCTGAATAGGTCGAGATGTTTTAGGCAATTGATTTTTATTATTTTACAAGCTGAAGTCGGCGGCTACGCCCCCGCGTATTTTGATTCCCGTGACCAGTGGATTTTTTTTATTTATTTTTTTGTCTGAGTGGTCAAGTTGCCCTTCATATTTGTGCAAAGTTTCATATCAATTGGGCTAACGGTTCTCGAGTTTTAGGTGAACATACATACACACATACATTTACTTTTATTTTAATAGATGAATAACCCTATCAAATGTAATCGTAAGTCGATGATGAAAACTAGTTCGATTGTCTTCTAACATTGTACCTTTAACTAACAACTCACTCTATAAAAAACTTTCAATAATAAAAAAAAACAATTTCAGTACCATGCCTGTACTTAGTATTTCAACAATTTATTATTCTGAAAGCACTTACTGAAAAATATCTTTCACACGTACCTTTTCAGCATGATTCACCATTTCTAACACTCGGTTTGTTAGAATATTTGTGAAAAGAATAAATTGAATTTTACTGAATATTTTGGTATATATTTTGCACAAGCATTTATTTTCATCTTTGCCCCGTATTTTCACTGGCACTCATTATAGAGATAATAATGTCCTTTATATATATATAGCATTTTTTTTTTTTTTTTGTGTACTTATGTAATATATGTATTGATGTATGTAGTATGTTTATTTCCTGTGCGCGTTGAATAATAAGTGTTGTGCCAATGTCAGGGTTCTAGCTGAAAATCAGTGCTGTGCCTTAAAGCACAGCGTATACTGAGCTAAATCCCCTGCTACACATATGTAAATTTGTCTGCTTTCTATGTTCGTGTATGTGTAAATGTGTCTATATTGTGTAATGTTAATCTTTCTTTCTTCTTTTTGTATCGTGTTTTTACGTGTGTGTAGCAAAATAAATGGTTTATGGTTTATGGTTTATGGCTTTAGATCTCGCGCCCGTATTCACTGGAACTCATTATAGAGGTAATAATGTCTTATAGATCTCGCGCCCGTATTCACTGGAACTCATTATAGAGTTAATAATGTCTAATAGATCTCGCGTCCATATTCACTGGAACTCATTATAGAGTTAATAATGTCTAATAGATCTCGCGTCCATATTCACTGGAACTCATTATAGAGGTAATAATGTCTTATAGATCTCACGCCCGTATTCACGGGTACTCATTATAGAGGTAATAATGTCTTATAGATCTCGCACATAATGAAGCTACGAAATTATTTACTATCTGTTGTACGGGGCTTCAATTCCGTGGGTCTTTGTTTAGCTACTATACAGCCACTATTGGTCCTAGCGTGATATTATATAGCCTTCCTCGATAAATGGATTATCCAACACAAAAATAAAGTATCAGTTCGGTCCAGGATTTCCTAAGATTAGCAAACCCACAATGAGTCTTGAAACCGCGACCAGCGTTCTTCCATCTGACTATGCGAGCGGACGTCCTGTCCGTGAGATCGAATTCATCCATTACCAGCTATCTAGCTGACGTCATGACAAAAAATATATTAATATTTTAAATGTTAAACCAAATCAAAGAAAATTGTTTAATATTTTATGTGAATTTCATTATTATTTACCTAACAAAATTATAGAGTCGTGTCTACAATGTGAAGTCCAATAAATTCAATGACTGTATTCCATCGATTAGACTTTCACATGTGTTTTCTCACATACCTAATGCGTTGACTGACATTGCCCTTGCAGGAGACGGTCGATAGTATATTACGTAATTATGAATAGTACTGACAAATAGTACTGACGAATAATAACTAAATTATGCTATTTTATTGGAGGGTAAACAGCTGTTGTTAAGGAAGTTGTCTGTTTAAAATTGTTACATCTATGGCGATTGAAAAGAGTGGCTTGAGTTTCTTGCCAAGACTCAGAACTCAACCTTGTCAGTGAACTGGCCGTAGGCAAATTTACTGACACCTTTTCTGGCTTTGTATGACGTTCATAAGTATCATGTATGTGATCCAAATAAAATAAAAAGATTTGACTTTGACTTTGAAAACAATGTGAAGTATTTTTGTCCTTCGATAACTCGCATGCTTACTGGAATACCTAACTAAAAATAAGCATTTTTTGGGGAATCCCAAAAGAAGATCTTGCTTGAGGACTCATCCTACTTGTTGAAGCATACAATTACAAATTAACACTTAAATAATTAATCATGGATGTTTGTATTTTTAATGTATGGTAAGTATACGATGGTAGATGGTGCTAACAGAAGACTGCTTCTGTACATATCTCAATTCTGACCTATCTACCAATGGGTCAATTTGCCCTTAAGCATGCGAAATGTCACGTCCAAAGTCAATGTTGCAACTGTGAATTAACTGGCGTAGTAGCCCGTAATTTATTTATACTTTCGGTTCAATCACTACTGAAATCGGAACTTAAAGTTACTTGTAGTTCTCTATTTTTTTTTTGGGCGCCATCTAGCTCAAATTAAGCAAATGTAATCTTGTGTAATGGGATCTAGATTTCTAGATAACTGATAAACATACATATACAATTTCTATAGCAGCATGGGATCGCACTTTTTTATGTTTTTATCCCTTTTTGTCACGTAATTTCGAGAGAACGAGTGGGAGAGCGCTGACGCGGTGGAGCGACGATGCGCTTGGCTCTCTATCTCACTCTAGGAAATAAGTGATAGACAAAGATAGAAGCATGGTAAACCGTGGTTTGGTGCGGCTAGAAGAGGTGCAACCCTTATACAATAGAATGACATGATACAACATTGAAAATCTATTAATTATTCTCACCCTTCTTCTTTCTTCTTCGTTGGTGGACTCCAGGCTGAATACATTCTTAATTAAAATAAAAGTCAATAAAAAGTATAAACTTACCTCACTACATGTTTGTGCCTCTCAACCCAGTACTTAATCGCAGACCTGGCCAACATTTCTTGCTTTGGCGTCAATCCGTTAGGATTATTGTTCTCTTGATTGAAGTTTTGAAGTCTGCCGCCTGCTCCTCTTAGAGTCATGCCAAAGTCTTGCTGAGTGGAATAAATACCTCGGATTTCCAAGTCTACTGCATCAGGTAGTTTCTCTGATTTATCTGTTTAAAATAAATATACTTGATATATAACGGTCTCTCTTCCAAATAATATAAAATAACAAGTTAAAGGAAAGACGTTTAAGAATATGATGATATCTATAAAATGCCAAAGATATTCTTATTTTTTAAACATCTAGCTCACCAGTCGAAGAAGCCCGGAACAACTCAGCAGTGTTTGGCCTATAGGTGTCAAGTGAAGCACTAAGTTCCATGAGTGGTTTCATGATAGCCTTCAAGTGCTGCAGCTGTTCACAAGCGAAGATCAGCCAAGAGCAAAACATCACGTCCATCAGGTTTGCAATTGCCATGGAGAAGACAAGCCAGTAGACCTGATGACAAAGAACAGTATTAAAATACATTACCACTTTACAAAATGGCTTGTTCAAACGATTTCAATGAGACATAATTCACTTTGACTGTCACCGTGGCGCAGTGGTTAAAGTGGTCGCCTCGCCACTACATCGCCGTGCTGGGTGACGTGGGTTCGATTCCCACAAGAGACAAATATTTGTGTGATGCATAGATATTTGTTTCTAGTCTGGGTGTACTTTGTGTCCGTTAGTTTCATGTTTGTAAAGCTCCCCGCGACACAGGGCTTGTTCCCTAGTGCAGGCGTTGTCTTTTTAAAAATAAAACAAAAAAAATAAACTTTTGAATAGGTTTCCCATCCCTCATCTCCCATCAATCACACACAAAAAACCACTAAAGTAAGAAGACAAGGCAGACAGAGAAGTAAAATTGGTTAGAAAGTAACAAATTGAAATTTCTAATGTCTATTAGTTATTAATGAAACATCTCACTATTCGTTTCGTCTACGTTTTGAAGTGCTAATGGATGCTCATTAGCACTTCAAAACGGAGACGAAACTTGGCTTAGAACAGATCGCGATCATACCATCACGGTCTGTTCTAAGCTTGATGCATCTAGCTCCTACTGATAGGCTATTGCAAGTTGTCATTCCACTTAGAAAGAGGCCTTTTACCCTGCCCGAGTCTTAAATATGAGTAAAAGAATATCTAATGTTCGCGACCTTTTCATCAAGTTCAAAGTTTCAACAAAATCTTTTCATTACACACAGATGTTTTTGGAGTCCTTCCCGGGTATACATTGTCACTCTTTTCATTACACTTTTTTTTGTGGTCTTTCTTCCCGAGAGAACATTGTCGCAATAAAAATCCAATTTGCACGACTTTTGCTACATCGTTGTGTTCAAATTACTCATTGTCACGCAACGCTTTTGCACAGAGCCTTTTTGGACATTCAACAGGTCAACCAGACAAATATTTTCAGAAAAATTGAACGGATTGTTACAAATCATGGCTTGTTTAATGACAGAAAATTCCAGGATTGTCTATTACATTATCTAAATTAGATTAAGATATTGCAATTACATTTATTGTTTTTTGTGGCAACCATACAATTTATTACTTTTTATTTGTAGTCTTTTTGTAAGACAACGCCACGCACTGGAAATGGTTCCTTTGAGGCAAAAAGTAGCAGAAGTTTTATAACAAGTATTTGAGGAACGTACAAACATTTGTCGATATGGGTATTTAATCCACATACATGTGTGTTTAGCAGTCACATATTGGGCATTTGGTAGGAAACTAAAACAGGTCCTGCACAAGAAATTCTTACCTGAAAAACGAACGCAATCACGTACATAGTCCCTCCCATTGCGTTGAAGGGATACCAAGCCTTCAAAGGTAGTCTTGGAGCTGGTTCAGTCAACGTCTCGTTTGTCTCCTTACTGGTGATCAGACGGACTGATTCACCGAAGAATGTGAGCGTTATCCAACCTATGAGGAGTAAAAAGTAAATGATTTAGAGAGAAAAACTTAATTCGTACAATGCAACTTGTTAGAGATAGATGTTCAATTCTATTAAATTTATACACTAACTAGTTATTGCCCGCAGCTCCACTCATGTGGAATTCGATTTTTTTTATCAATTTTTCTTAAATAGAAATAATCAAATTGGTCTAGGCGTTCTCGACGAAAGGCAAAGGGGATTCATTTTTATATAATCTATAATAATATTATCATCATCATCATCATCATATCAGCCCAATGACGTCCACTAATATTATATTATATATATAATATTATAAAGCTGAAGAGTCTGTTTGTTTAGTTAAATGCTACGATCTGATGAACTACTAATCCGAATTGAAAAAATCTTTTAGAGTTGGATAGCCTATTTATCGAGTAAGGTAGGCTATATAACATCACGCTATGCTTAATAGGAGCTTCTCCTTCTTATTGTGTGAGCTTGAGGCAGACCCTGGTGCTGGAATTTATAAAGTCGCCCAGAAGGCTTCCAACTTACATTAAGTGGTAACCGGGACCAACGGCTTTACGTGCCTTCCGAAGCACGGTGACGCTTAAGAATGAAATTGCCACAAACGGTCACCCATCATGGACTGACCTTGCTGAGTGTTGCTTAACCTCGATGGTCGTAACGAACATCTCAGTACCACAATACTACGAGCTATTATATATAATATGATCTGAGCAGTGGTCAAATAAAGAAAGACGGGAATGAAGCCACGGGAAACAGCTAGTATAATATTAATAGTATAATACATAAACACATCGCACATTCACTGTATATAAATCTACGTCTCAACGGCAGACCACACGCCATATGTTTCATGGCAAGTGTCCACATATATAAATGTCGGTCAACCGCATTGCAAGTTGCAGCTCTTGCCCAAGCATTGCAATCTGACTTGAACTAGATAAGAATATGCGCCATACACTTTTAGCCGTCTTACAAACTTTGCCTAGGTTAAGAGCGTTTATACTTATGAACAGTAACTTCACAATTTAGTGTCATATTTCGTGGTTTTTAATCGAAGCTGTATTTTAAAAATATGTTCTATACAGTTTTTAGAATTACGTGAACGTGTATTAAAAGGTAGGTATGTATCCGTAATGCAGTTATTTTTCTGTGAAACTGCAAGTTCCAATGTGTTATATGCATATAAATAGAACTGTAAACGCAATGATTTCTTACCTTTCACCTACTAGTGCCAAAAATTACCTACCTAAAAATCTTTATTTGTTATTGGATAATCCGTTTCTAATAAAGTTAACAACAAATAAAAACTCACAGACAACAGATAGCATAGTCATTCCACAGATGAAGTACAGTAGTCTTCTCATCTTACTCAGCGCAATCTGGTGGTAGCGAGCGTCTGATTCCGTAAACAAGGGATGGCTGTTTGATTGATTCCATACAGCCAAAGTCCTGGAGAAAGAAAGTTAATTACAATAATTAACTACATCTAATAAAAATATTACAACCGGTGGGGTGGATGGGCTTGAAATTATTTTGGATTCCCATCGGACCCCACACGGAGAACAGTCATGGGGTCCGTTGGGAAAAAACGTCTTATTGTAAATTACTTGAGACCTATGTCCAACAGTGGACGTCTTACGCTGATATGATGATGATGATGAATAAAAAAGCCTACCATAAAACGAATCTCAAAGAAATAAATTAAAATGTCGGCTCTAAACCTACCGTGACAAATTTGATCATCATCCCCACTGCTGGGAAAGAGTCTCTTTCAAAGAATGTGGACGGAATTTAGCTTACTATACCACGCTGGCCAGAGGGGTTGGTATAGAATTTGTTTCGAATGTTACTTTTCTCGCAGTGCACTTGTGTGTATGTATAGGGCCCTTAGTTGCCTTTTACGACACCCACGAGTTGAGATGGGGTAGTGACATTATGTATTCTTAATCCGTCACTACGTTTTACTATCACATATTATTGGAAAGTATACATATACTCATTATTCCATCAAGTAAAAGTCAATTACAATATGGACAATAAATATATAAATTATACAAAACTTAATTAAAGTTTATCTCGTTTTCAAAATGAATGGACGAAAAATTATTTCCAATTCTGCGATCCATTGTTTCCCAAGGTTAATTAAAATTGGGCGCGAAAACGCCGCGCCAATGAAGATACTTTACAACAGATATTCGTAAATACAAGGCCTTTTGTGTATTTATGTATTTATTTTTATTTATTGACTGGCCTGTTGGTCTAGTGGTTAGTGACCCTGACTGTTAAGCCGGAGGTCGTGGGTTCGATCCCCACCCAGGACAAATCTTTGTGTGATGAGCATAAAGGTTTGTTTTGTGTCTGGGTGTAATTTATCTATAATATGTATGCATTTACAAAAAAAAATGTATTTATGTATTATATCAGTTGTTTAGTACCCATAACACAAGCAAATATAATTGCTTACTTTGGGACTAGATAGCACTGTGTGAATTTGGTAGAATATTATTATTATTTTATTCCTAGCAATCTTCTTCATATCAACCCATAAACGTCCCACTGCTGGGCACGGGTCTCCTCCAACGACGTGGCATAGTCGTAGTGACAAACACTAACTATATACTAACCCGGTATAGGGTTTGTTTCGAATTTTCCTTTTCTTGCAGTGCTCTTGTCTGCCTAAGGTTACTCCCTTAGTCGCCTTTTATGACACCCACGCGTTGAAAAACACTCTGTAGCTATCAGTTTTTGCGTCTAATTTTAAGCTAGCGAAGTTTATTATTTTTGGCTCTTAGTCCGGGATCCTTGGTCCAAATTTTTTTTTTATTACTATCAAGCTAATTATTCGTGAGTAGCTTCATTTCGATGAGCGCCACGCAATTTGTAGGACAATATGACTGTTCAAAGTCATATTGTCCTACAAATTGCGTGGTACGTTATCCCGGTATTGCCTTCCCGGTCCGGTATACCCTTGCTACGTCTGTTAGCTACCACAATCAAACTTTTGGAATACGAAATTGTTGGGCGTCTCATCGAAATGAAGCTACTCAAGAAAAATTAGCTTGATAGAAATCATAAAAATATTTGGACCAAGGAATCCCGTACTACAATGTTTTTATTTAAAAAAAGTAATACCTACACCGTATTAATAAAATATTCAATAGATAGACGGCGCAGCGTAAAAACTCAATTTTACCCAAATTTTAATTTACTGGAAGGTTTAAAGCACTGGTAAATGGAAAAACATTTTGCACCAGAACGTTAAACGCGATGAGTTTGATGAAACTGTTTTGTATACGAATATTTTTGTGTTTTATTTTTGAAGATAGAGGTGCTATATGCAAAATTGAAGCAAAATACACATATCAGTTTGTATATAAACTTGAAAACTAGTAATTTATCAAAAGGTAAGCCGATGGTCTCATTCTACAGCTGTGATTGGCTTACTAAGTCAATCGCGTCATATTGCCGGCCTGTGATTGGTCTATATTAGTCCATTGGTCTGCTATCGACGTCTGTAATTTAGCAAGATCATACCATGGTCTTTTTGGCATTGGAAATAACAGTAAAGTTACAACATTATACGTTTTTAAAACAAGACCTTACCCTAATAAAAGGCAATAAATTTCTGTCTTTCTTATCTCACATAAGTTTCAAAGGAATTTTAAACACAAAGGCTTCGTAGTAGGTCTACTGGACCGATTGAAACGGGCTTTTGATTTTGTAGTTACATTGAAAATCTTTGTGGTTCGACCCTTTTGTTGGGCGGCTTCGGCTTAAATGTGTTTGATTGCCGTAATATGGTCACCACACGAGGAGAAATACAAGCTGATGCTGGAACGTATCCAGAACAAATTTGTTAGGTTCATCTATTTAAAGCAATATGGGATATACCCAGGCTATCCGCTGCTGTACCCTACATTATTTGTTCTGGGTATGGTAGGGTATTACAGGCTCGAGGTACGGAGGGAAGTAGCTCTCACCGTATACCTATTCAAAGTGATGCGCGGTAAACTTCATAATCCTCGCATATTGGAGATACTCCAGTTCTGTGTCCCGGACGAGTTCGTAGGGCGGCGGCGGCTGCCGGAGCTTCTGCTCGTGCCGCGAGCGCGCACGTGCCTGCTGCAGCGCGCTCCGCTTACCCGCGCGTTACGTACGCTCAACACGCTGGCTCTAACTGTGGATCTCTTTTCGTGCACACTGAACGGATTTATACGGGCCGCTTATTGTGCGATTGTAAATTTAAGTTAGTTTTTAATTTTTATATTTATGTACATAGGCTATTGCATTAGGTTGTACCTGTAATAATAGTTTTATATGTGTTTTAAATAAAAAAAAAAAAAAAAAAAATAAATAAATAAATAAAAAAATAAAAATTATAAACTGAGTGATAAAAACTTGTAAGAGAACTATTTTTATTCAGAGAAACACTATTATTGAGTAAAATATTTAAAATATATCTTTAAAAAAATAGGTACAGCTAAACTATTTCCAACCATAGGATTTGTATAACTATTTTTTTTTATTAATACAATGTCTGATTAAAGTTTATCTCCTGAGGAAAGTCACCCAGAAGACTGGTCATTATATTTTGGCGCCATATGGCAAGGTTAACGGAGACTCGGAGCCCAGCAGACGAATATCAAATACCTAGGTAATATATAGAATACCTACCTGGGGTGTCCAAGCAATGCATGAAATATTATTTATTTTATACTTTGCTTAGGTATTCTATACAATACCGAATGCGCAGCAGGTAATGTATGTAAAATACGAGAGCAAACTTGTTTACTTGTTTTCATTACAAATTTTTAGTTTCACGTTAATTTTATTGTGTACCTAAGTATTTTATAGAATACCGGATTATACAGATTGCCGGTAACATATATACACAATCTTTTTGATGTTATTTCTGTCTAAAGGTTAAAATTTTTATTTCCAATTACGATCCATCTCAGAGTTGATAAAATCCTTTCAACAATCGCAATAATAAAAAGCCCCTTATTCCTTTGTGATTCTCTATTGCTTTTTCAATTGGTACTGTGGTTGAGAGCCCCTAACCTGATTTTTATTGTACTAAACACTAATTGAAATTGAAAATTATAGATAAATGAGAAAAATAGAAATGCTAAAATGTCGAATCGTTTTCTTTTTAACAAGAAATTTTGGAATCTCTTATTTTAGACATATTTAGGCCGTATTTTAGATCAATTTTGAATGTGTTTTGTAGTACTATATAAGTTTATGTATTCTGCACGAAGAATACAGGATTCGGTAAAAACTAAATTAACATATTAAAATTTGTTTAGTTTACTCTGGGTTCGTAATGTCATCCGAAACTTGGGATATGAACATTGGTTTTATTGGACCCATAAACATACCATATTTATTTGCCCGACGTTTCGATCGAATTGCACCGATTGTGGTCACGATCAACCGCTGACGTGCCGCTACGTAACGTAGGCAGTTTTTAGGGTTCATAAGACCTAATATAGTTTTCGAAAAGTAGATGTCTGGCACCTCTCCCTACTTTTACAAGGAAAAATACGTGATGCAATAAACTAGTGTCTAATTTTTTCAAAAGTGACTTTTAGCATAGGGTTAATTGCAGTGATATGCTACAATTAATCCCGTTAATGTTCGTAAGTCACGTGGATGAAACCATGGACAAAAGCTAGTATAATAAATACATAATGTTTGATATAAAATTCCAATATTCCAAGACCTGGCTCATCTTATAAATATTTCCAATTATTTTGAAGACTAACTTAATTAAGTTCTGTGCAATTATTTTCACAAAAGAAACTGCTGCGAATTTATAATTGATATTAATCTAACAAAATTATAAAGTTATTGCCTAGTTTAATTATTCGAAGTAAGTTTTAAACAAAGGAATATTAATGCTTTGACTAAAGACCTTGTTTAGTGCTCTACTTTATATAATAAATAAAATTATTATGAATATTGCTTTAAAATACCTTCGCTGACCGTGTTTCGAATCATTTATTAAAAAAAAAAAAAGAATTAGGTACATGCACTACTTCATCATTAGATATAACATGTCCTGTTTAAAACCAAAAAAGAATATTACTATAAAAAAACGGCTCCATTATACAACAACGTGATAATATTGTAGTGCTGATTTTCAGACAGAGCCGAAGTGGAGGTATTAACTGTGAAAAATAAAGAAAATCACTTACCTATAGAAACTCTTGGAATTCAAAGCGAAGAATACAAGTTTAATCATCGTGTGGGCAAAGAAGAGAACGGTAATAGTGTTAGCAGTCAGCTCGTTGACTTCGTCAGAGTACTGGGCCATGTTGATGCCCATACACACGAAATTAATGGCAATAAGAAATGCGTGTACGCTGGAGTATACCTTGCGGAGTAAGACTGGCATTCCAGAATTGTCTAGAAATAAAAAAAAATTGTTGAAATTGTTTTGTAAGCTGCCTCGGTGGCGCAGCGGGAAGTGTATACGACTGCTGTGCAAGAGGTCCCGGGTCGGGTTAAAATGGTATTGGGCTTTTCTATCATGAAATTCCAGTATTGAGATTTTCCCGGATTTTGGTAAATAATGTTCCTGGTTGATGACAATAGGCTCGCCCCTTATTTCTTGGGACCAAACATAGCTGGCGAAATGTGGATGTGAAACACCTCTGCCTACCCCTTCGGGGAAAAAGGCGTGATGCTATGTATGTATGTTTTGTAAGCAAAATTATAAAAATCAATCAATCAAGTCAGTTTATTTTCTCACCGCTATAATTATGATTTACATCTAGGTATAACCTAATTTAATTCGTGGGGTGACTGGTACCTACGCCAGACTCGAGGCCTGTCATTCAGGATACCAGGTCTCCCCCCTTAAGTATTACATTTTATTATGTAATTTATAATTATTTACTTAAATTAAATTCTTAAAGAGAGTGTTATAATTTAATTGAAAGCTACTCAAGCTCAACGTCAATATGAGAGATGTTTTCTCTCTTCATAATTTCAACAACAGCAAACAGGTACGTTTAACAATATGTCTAACTGAAAATACAAAGAACAACAAATTCCTAAGAACACGCAACAACATAAAAGCTCACGATAATACAAAAAGCATAGATAATAAAAAGAAATTTCACGGAAAAGGCTGTATTGAAAAGCATCAAAGTTTAAAGAATATGAATCCCTGAGGCATTGTGAACATTATCTTCCAAGTGTTACTTTCGATAATATTTTTTACGATCCTGTTATGACGCAGATAGACATGAAATCGTCGAAGCGATAACTTTTTTTTAATATTTACACTTGAATTATCTTTGGAAGTTATTATATTATTAAAAATCAAACGAACTGCTTGTTTGGCATAATTTTTAGTAGCTAAGGCTTGGAAATCATCTTGATCTCTTAAATGATTCATAGGTCTTTTACATTCCTCTTGAATTTATTTTTGTTAACACATTCTTAATTTGTCTTTAAGGTAGATTACCAACATACCAATAGATTACCAATATTATGTTTTATCAAAAATTAAATTACCTGAATAGTAATTAAACAGAAAATGCCCCGCCGCCTGCATCAACTTGATGTTGGGCATCAAATCGGACACAAGGCCCAAGTATTTCGTTTTGGTCATCATCTGTAATAAAATCATGTTGATCATCAAGTTGTTTAATTATCTTTATTACATAAATTATCACTGCAATTGTCTTATCATCATCTTAACTTTGTGGAGTTTTAATATTGTAAAATCACTTTAAATATTCAGAGTACATTAAATGTCTATCTTCCGTTTATATTTCTATGTAATTCAAATATTTATTTTGATTTTATCAAGTATTCTAGTTTTATTATTTCTTTCTTTTTCATTATTCTTTTCCTTTCACGTGATTATCTGTGATCCTTTTCTTAAAACAATAAAAAAATGTAGTCAAAATCTATTTTTTACCTTGATGTTTAACTGTTCCTTCAGTTAACGATCAATTAATTCTAATTATGATTGCATTTATTTAAATTCCCATCTTTTGTAATATTAACAGACACACGTGTATCTGTTACACTTTCTGTAGAGCAAATGATCGATTTTAGAATTCAGTGTCATACTTCGATTTCTACAGTGACGTGTTATTTTCAGTGTGGTGTCCTCCAATAGCGTTGTCGGTCTTGTGAGAACTACCACCTGCTGCAACACCCGGCAATTTCTTATTCTTAATTATAAATGATTGTATTGATTATAGATGTGTTATTTCTCTGTAATTATGTTGTTTGCTATTGTCTTCGCGATCGATACTTTCAAGTCGGTCAATGTTATGCTTAGTTTGTTTAAAGTTTTATCGTTTTCAACGTTTCGTTTTGTTGTTTGTTTAAAGGTTGATTGTGTGTGTATTTAAAAGGGTGGGTATTCTTTATGGTGTACCTTAGCGGTAGTCCTATATGCAATGTCATTTAGATTTTCTGATAACTTTAAAGCGTAGGGTTAAGCGATGTTATTAAAATAATTGCAATGTTTGTTGAGTGAAGAGTGATATAAAACGTTTTTTAGATACTTAGTTAAATGAATGTCATGTAATTTTTTTTATCGTGTGTCGTATTATATATCTCAATTCTCAATTCTTTATTGCTTTCCGCAATGTATAATATCATTACATATAAATTTATTTAGTGTTTACTTATAAGCAGAACCTTTTTTTATTAAATTTTGTATTCTGCAATTAGTCTGGTTGACTATGAGCAAATGTATGGTTCCAGATTAGTGAGTGAGTGTGCCTCATCAGGTTACACATTTCTTATATTAAAGGGCCTATTAATGGCAGTGTAGGTGCAGGATTTTACTCCTTTTAAGGCGATTTGTGCAGTTTCTACTGTTAGTTATACAGCCAGCTCATTTGGATTTCCACTTTTATTGTAGGTATTTTGAGGTGATCGTGGACCTCACAGTTTTTTTATGAGAACTTTAATCAGAGCAGACATTTTAATCAAATTTTTTAAATTATACTTTTATTTCACTGTGAAGTTATTAAGTACTCTAGAGCCTATCAAGGTAATAAAATTTCAAAATATCAAATCTTAAATCGTATCTTACCGTCATCAATTTTAACTCAGACCCGTCGAATTCAGAAGTCGATTGTTGTGTAATAACTTTTATATTTAGGAGCAAGTCTGAACTGTATTTCTGAGACGTTAAAGCTGAATTTATTTTATGTGAATTCAATATTGGAAATAGATATTTTTAGTACAAATATTATTCCTCTCGGACAGTTCGTAGGAGATTGATATTTGTTCAAGCATTACTTGTTTTCCGTTTAATAGATTTCATTCAGGTATATAATACCTCTGTATTTCGTTATGTTTATGTTACGCTTAAGATCAAAAATGGTTGTGGAACGAAAAAACACCACATTGCGTTGGGGTCTTTACAAAAAAAAATGTATTTAAGTAGTATATCAGTTGTTTAGTACCCATAACACAAGCAAATATAATTGCTTACTTTGGGACTAGATGGCGCTGTGTGAATGTTATTATTATTTCTCATTTCTCAAGAACAAGATCAAGTTCACTTCCATGAGAAATTTAATGTAGAATTACTTAAATAATTATTATTTGTTAGTCGATCGCTTTAGAGGAAGAGGTTAATATTTAATTATTTAAAAGTAAATAGTCATTTCTAAAAAAAAAGTTTTTAATCTATCCTAAATTGGAATTCCTTCTCTAAATTCATTACACAAGATAAGTCTACAAAGTTAGATGCCACTCTAACTTAGAGCCAGATAACAAGTTTTGTTACTCGGATGTTTAGGGGTGAATAATGTACTGAGGGCTGCTCCGTAATGCTGCCTACTTCATTAATTAAATGCTTGAAGTTATTATTCAATCATAGTAATGGATAAAGAGTACGGGTGATTACTCAATCACGTGAGAAAAGCTGAAAGGTTTTTTCATGAAATTTGACACACAGATACTTATTTTGAAATGTACCTGAAGATGAAATTATAATGAATTAAATGTATGAATTTAATATGTTAAATGTAGTGAATAATATTATTTATAATTTAATTTATTTTAATTTAATTCTTATTTAGTTTAAGTTTTATTTTATTATATTAGCATGCTATATAAGATGGCTGGATGGGCTAGAGCTTATATTCTTACCTTTAATGTAACACCTATTATATATGTCCCATTTTTAAAGCAATAAAGATTATAATTATGATTATAGTCTGGAATAGTACATAGTCTACTTTTTATCCCGGATAATTGTACATTTCTCGTGGGATAAATATGCTTTTGTTTTTTTTAAAACAAGAAAATGAAAGTTGCTGTCGTTAAGATAAAACAAAATTCTACGCGGGCAGAGCAGGAAACCCGCTTGTTTAATTATCATTTATGACGAGATTTCACGTGATAATGCAGTAATTTTTAAACGACTTCAAAAAAGGAGGAGGTTATATGTTCGACTGTATGTATTTTTTTTTTTTTAGTATTTTTCCTAACTGGTGGCTCTATATATTTTTTATACCTCGACGATGGCAAACAGACGCCCACCTGATATGTTAAGCGGTTACCTTAGCCCATAGGCGCCTGCAATACTAAGGGCATCACGAGCGCGTTGGCATTCCATAAGAAACCTATTCACTTCTTTTTTGAAGAACAATAATATTTCCACCATAATTTCTTATTTTTTTTAATCTTAAAATGATATTTGTATGCCTATGGGTACAATGTAGCAATCACTTATTTAATAACGTAAGATCTGTCAGTTGAACCTACCTATATTGACAAATAAATATTTCTGTTTCTTTTTCCAATTTGACTTGGACATCCACTTTAACAATCTCCATTGAGGTAACCTTTTACCATCAAGTAATGTGGACATACTCATCTGCCAATTTCAGTGATACAACAAAGTTCTCTCAGTTCTATTATTTACACTTTGTAAACGATTAATTTAATTACAATTTGACTTCACGATCCCTGAGCAATTTGATTAAATGTTTATTTATTGCTTTCTATCAAAGGAAACTGTTTAATTGGACACTTCTCAATTAAAATAATATCGAAGATACATTTAGTTCTGTTAATTAAGTGGAATGATAATTAAATTTCTAACTTGGATGAAATTACAACAGAGATACTTTTTTTCAAACGGGTATATGTTTTTCAAGTGTTATATTTTAGAAGTTATTCTGACTAAGTTGTATTTTTAGGACTGCATCTCTTATTTCTTAATAAAAGATAAAATTAGTGGAATCCAGAGCTCATTGAAGAACGGTTTTAAAACGAAGGCAACTTGCTGGTGACACCTCTTGTTTTTCAGGCATCTATAGACTACGGTAAGCACTTACATCGGCCGTAATTTCGTTTTCCAACGTGACGGTGTAAAAAAAATCTTTACCAAAATCAAATACACTGTTGGTAGTCGTCTTCTACGTTCACTAGATCGAAAGCTAAAGCCAAAGACCAACAAAAGCAGTAGAATTTTTTTTTTTACTGAAAACAAATACCTACAGAAAAATTATTGATCCTAAAAAAAGGCAACCAATAATATAATTTAAAGTCTCCCAAAGCCCCTTGAGGTTTATAATACAAAGGTCTTACACACGGTCCCTGATTAAGCCGGGTCCCTATAACTGGAGACTAAGGGACAACTTGATGATGAATCAGCATAAACCCAAATTATGACGTCGACCCTTTCTAATCTGTTTATAACTTGCTGATTGTACAGTCGCAAAGAATGAGTGTGACGAATTTAGGAGTACAGTCGAGTTCATTAATATATTCACCATCATTAGATATTTTTGTTGAAATGGGTGACTACAACTTATTGCATAATGTACAGCATATTTTATTAAACCATTCATATGAGGACATATATTTGATCCATAGGTTCTATAGTATTTATTGAACTTATTAACGCTCACAATATTTTGAATCCTTGATGGTGCCAATATATTAATGAACTCGACTGTACAATCCCGTTGTCAAGTTCTTTCTATTTGGGTAATGATTTACTATGCGTGTAAATTTAGGATCTCGGTCGACTATGCTATGTAGCTTGTGAGCAGATGCCTTTTTTTACAACTTAAGGCTATAAGCACATACGCTTTAGTTTTAGCATGGACGATTTTGTAACTGCATTGATGCTGAATCGCGTTTTGGCGTCTCTCTGCGTTCCATTGCAGTATTAAAATCGCGCGCTTTAAAGATTCTGTCGCTGCATTTAGTTGCTAAAAAGAGACAAGTCGCCGATCGTCGATGTTAAAAGTAGCGTGTGCTATGATCCTGTATATCAATAACAATTCGCAATTTCAAGTTGCTAAATAACGTGAGTTTAAAAAAATCTTCTAATGATTCATTTACATGGAGAGAGTTTCTCGCACGTATAGAGCGAGAAACTCGTACTCGATATTATCACCTTCACATATTTAAATGGTACCAAAAACGTCATAACGTCAAACCTTCGTCATATTCTACGTCAAGTTTTAGACAAGGCGAGTTTCTGACCTTGAAAGTAAAACGATTATCTATAACGATTATAAACGACTAACGATTATAATATATAAAAAACGATTATCGCATGGTTAACATGATATTTTTTTTATTCTCGCATAAGATAAACGTCCGTGTAGTGATCCGGATTAAGAATACATAAAGTCACTACCCCATCTCAACTCGTGAGTGTCATAAGAGAAGCAACCTTAAGCAGACAAGAGCACTGCAAAAATAGGAAAATTCTATACAAAACACTAAACCAACCCATCTGGCTAGCGTGGTATCATCATCATCATTTCAGTTTATTGCAGTCCACTGCTGGACGTATGCCTCTCCTAACACAGCGTGGTATATAGGCTAAATTCCATCTACATTCTTTGGAGGAGACCCGTATCCAACAGTGGGAGTTTGTGGGTTGACGTGATGATGACGACGATAAACGTACGTTCGAGATCAGAAACTCACATCGTGTAAACATGCCGCTTTAGTTTTACAAATTGCAATTCAAAAAGATAAGTTAGTAGTAGTCACCGAAAAAGAATAAAATAATCAAGCAAAAAGTTCCTGGTCGTACAATCCATTACGAGAAAAAAAACCCTCAAAAGCTTACTACAATTAACTTAAAGCTAAACGCAAAAAGCCCAAATCTAATTTAGGGTCCCGGCCGTGATTCGTAAACCTTACAAGTAAAAGACTTGGGGCTTTTACATTTAATTCGTGTAACAGGAACACTTTGATGAATTAGTTCAGTTTCACTCACAAAGGGCTTAAAGTAAGCTTTGGGATGAAAGTATTCCATGTTTTTTTAATGGACATGTTAAAGGCGCCTCTTCACTGGTCAATATAACCCACAAAAGGAATGAGGGCTGACTTTTTTTTTAAATAACTTCATTGCTAAAATGATGAATGATAGCGATGTAGAGAAAAACATAGAACTCAGGGAGGATTATGATGATTGCTGATGATTCAGGAAGGAGGAATAATAATAATAATAATAAAAACGTTTATTTCTCTCGTTAAGGAGTAGGTGTACATTGGTTAGTTAGTATACACAGTAGTACTTCGTAAACCTTAGCGAGAGCTGGAGTTTGTACTAGGTTCGAAACCTGTATTACAAATCTCCAGGCTCTCTCTTTCAAACATTTAGGAATAGGTTGATGTTGTCGATTCAGGAAGGAGGAATGTATTTCATCTCTTCGGATGAAATGCAACAGCATAATATACTGCTACTTAGCTTCAGTATTCGTTGGGGGAACAGTACTTTCATGACGACAATTTATAAGATTCGAAATTCAAAAAAAGAAATATCTTATTTTGAATTTGGAATCTTTTTTAATACTGGCCTTAATCGAGAAGTTACAAAGCCTGTAAGACTTCTATGAAGGTCTCATACCAGACGCAAAGTTCATCAAAACTTGTCTGGTTCATGATTAAACTTTTCATTAGCGCCTGAAATTAACCGTGATAACGCGGGTTATGGTCCCACTCCCGACTTTAATGAAGATATTCTTAGTTTGTGCAGTGCAATGCATAGGCGAAGACAATATCTGAAGAGAAAAATGAAGCGAAAAGGAGGGTTTTGATTATAGTAGGCTGCGTATTTAACATCTCTTTCCTTTTATTTTATCTTCTAAAGTATGCATCGCATCATGACAAAACTAATTATTTATCTTCAGTAGGTACTATCTTGACCTTGACTTGTTTATAACCTCTCATGTCACTGGCTGTCAGCGGCCATTTTGAAAAACTCGCATTTCATGTTTGACAGATCCCGTAACTATTCGAAAAAAAAATGGCAGGTCCCTAAATTTCTACTAATTTGCCGGAGTTGAAGTTTTTGTTTTTTTTTATAATAACACAGAATTTTGACTCTTTTTCGCCTGATTGAAAAAAAGTGGAACCTAAATTGCATTGCAAATTGCAAGTTGCAATCGAACTCGGACCGCATGATTTGCATGCCGGTCATGTCTTATCTATTCGGCCACCATCGCTTTTTCATTACTTATCTCTTCTGAAAAAAAAGACGCTATGCTTATGTGTTCGCTATTTTGTCATAACATGGACCAAACATTTATTAACTTCATACAACCTTGTACCTCAGAATCCTTCAGCTATCATCCTGTACGCTTCACTCTACGGGTCCTTGTAATTACGTAACACACGCATGACCAGCATATCTTAACCTCTCACGTGTAATCGTCGCATCAATTTTGCCTTCACTGGGTAATCTACGAGGTCTTGATAAACTGGTTGGAGTGGAGCTCTATTGTTATTCATGTTAGAATATGAATAAAATTTACTGTTGTGCTTAAAACAGATTGAAGGTATTTAAGTACGGACATTATATACCGCGTGAGTTAATTTTGCATTCATTGTATATGCGTGTCCTAGAGTGGAGACCGCGACTCGGCAAGTGTAGAGTAGGACGCCCTCCAGCTGATGATGATGATGATGAAGATGATCTATACATACATATAGATCACGCCTCTTTCCCAACAGAGGGGTAGGCAGAGACCATTTCCTACCATTTGCTACGGTTCCGACATACATCTTTGGCTTCTTCAACATTCATCAGTCTTTTCATGCATTCTCGCCGATTGAGGGTACTCCTGTCCCTTCTTTAGAACGTCACCTATTTGGTCATGGTACATGGTGTTTTATCACTCTTCCTTCATACAATCTCTCGACATAGATGGTCCGACAACCTAAAAAAGTTCGCTGGGTCTGTCTGGATGCGGAAGGCGGAGGACAGTGTTATGGCGCGTGTAAAGGAGAGGCCTACGTCCAGCAGTGGACTGCAATAGGCTGAAATGATGATGATGATTATGTGTATGCTATGTGTATAATATGGGGGCAAACTCTGACCAAATCGTTCATTAATTACTGAGCTAAATTAAAATGTTATCCCGAGTCATTTAGTATGAATAGAAGCATATTTTGTTGGTGTTTCGCAAACGATAAAAGGCCCCAAATTGCGCGCTTTATCCACGCGTGAATGTTTCAATATTTTAGTCACCATTTTGTATTTTAATAACACGCCCCGACTGCGTCATTGTGTGAAAATAATATGCTTGGAAATAGCTGGATAAATTGGTTTTAGAATATCAAAGAAATGGCTTGTTTAAATGGTGCAAGTGTTGTAAGGGTAGTGGGTGTGTGTTTATAATGTAGATGTTCTATTTTTTATTTAGTGATAGATGCGTCTCTATATTTATATTAAAAACGTCACGCGAGCCTTTATTCCAATTCTTTTTTGTTTGGCCACTGCTCAGTTCTTATCAGCCGCAGCGTGATGTTAGGTATATATGTAGCTTATAGCCTTCATAAATGGGCTATTTTACACTAAAATAATTTTTCAAATAACTGTAGTATCTGAGATCCTAGCGTTCAACCAAACAAACAACCTCTTCAGCTTTACAATATTAGTATAGATATACATAACTCTACTAGCTACCGTCTGCGGCTTTCCCGCGTCGGTAAAAAGTTGCCATCGTCTATAACCATTTCCAAATAAATCTGAATTTCCAAAGATAGGCAATTCAAGAACATTATTTGTATACCAAATTGAAGCTTTTAGTAACCATAGTAACGGCGTATTTAATCCCTATATCGTGGGTTTTTCTTTTTTTATATATTCTACCACATTCACACAGCGCCATCTAGTCCCAAAGTAAGCAATTATATTTGCTTGTGTTATGGGACTAAACAACTGATATACTACTTAAATACATTTGTTTTTGTAAATACATAATTATATATTATAGATAAATTACACCCAGAACAAACCTTTATGCTCATCACACATAGATTTGTCCTAGATGGGAATCGAACCCACGACCTCCGGCTTAGCAGTCAGGGTCATTAACCACTAGGCCAACAGGCCAGCCAATTTCGAATAATATTTTAGTGAACGCCTATGCTGCTATGAATCTGTCTACAAAATTTCAAGTTTCTAGGGCCAAGTGGTTTGGGCTGTGTTGATTTATCAGACAGTTAACATAATCAACAATATATAATATGAAATACATATCAACCCACAAACGTCCGACTGCTGGGCACGGGTCTCCTCCAAAGAATATGGAGGGTATTTAGCCTACTATACCACGCTGGCTAAACGGGTTGGTATAGGGTTTGTTTCGAGTTTTCCTTTTCTCGCAGTGCTCTTGTCTGCATAAGGTTACTCCCTTAGTCGCCTTTTACGACACCCACCGGTTGAAATAGGGTAGTGACATTATGTACCTATTCTTAATCCGTCACTACACGGATAATACTACAGTTTCACCTTTTATATTATTATAATAAATTAGAAGATAATATATTAATAATATTGATAATTGACTGGCCTGTTGGTCTAGTGGTTAGCGACCCTGACTGCTAAGCCGGAGGTCGTGGGTTCGATCCCCACCCAGGACAAATCTTTGTGTGATGAGCATAAAGGTTTGTTCTGTGTCTGGGTGTAATTTATCTATGATATGTATGTATTTACAAAAAAAAATGTATATAAGTAGTATATCAGTTGTTTAGTACCCATAACACAAGCAAATATAATTGCTTAATTTAGGACTAGATGGTGCTGTGTGAATGTGGTAGAATATTATTATTATTAATATATTATCAAAAACCCGATGAAGCCCATGCATTGAAAAGGGAACCTTAAGACATATAACACAGCTTCTTTGCTTACCGGTATTAAATTCCTCGTCGTAATACAAGTAGGTACGTGCAACAATTTGCGATGCCGATTGCTTAGATCCATTTTTCAATAGCACCTTAACTTTGTTGGACTAAATATGGTAATGTGAGCGCATTTAATCAACAAAAAACGAGGGAGCTCGTTTTCCTGTTTTTCATAAGGGTAAGTTTACTTTAAGGAGGACAGAGTGCTATGGCGCGTGTGAGGAGAGGCCTACGTCCAGCAGTGGACTGCAATAGGCTGAAATGATGATGATGATGATGATGATGAAGTTTACTTTTATTGACTTGGTGGTGCAGTTGTTGTCGACACGGTATACAGCTGCGGTTACTGAGGTTTCGGGTTCGACTCCCGGGTCGGAACAAATTTTTTTTTTGTTTTTTTTTTTGTTATTTGGAATTTGGCAACCTTCAGAAATAGTAATAATTATATGTAATAATACTAATACTGTAAAACCTGTATCCCTGAAACAAGCATGAATATTGACTCAATTTTATTGACACAAATACTAAGCCCTAATATCGAACTGCCTCTTCATCGACCTTAGCCTCGTAGCTAATAATTAATAAGTCGTAGCCATTGGTACACGTGTACATCACGACGTCAGGATTACAATGTTACAGGGTTAAATCCAATATAATATTGCTAAAATGTTATATCTAGGCTTTACTTCAGTGAATACTTTATGAGTCTTCATGTCTGTATTGTCATTTCAACCCATAAACGTCCCCCTGCTGGGCTCGGATACCTCCTCAAAAGAATGTGGAAGGAATTTAGCCTACTATATCGCGCTGGTGGGTTGGCATACGGTTTGTTTCGAATTTTCTCGCTGTGCTCTTGTCTGCATAAGGTTCCCTTTGTCGCTTTTTACGACACCTATAATTATTATTAATCTTAATCTGTCAATACACGGATTTTTCCGATCTGTATTGAATTGAAAGCAATTCATGGAGGTCACGACCCTCAGCATTGAGGAATACGATTACCTAAAAGAGGAAGGATACATATTCTAAAATCTGACAACAATATATCGACTCTAAGTTGATGTCGAAATTCATAGTAAGATCTCTGACATGTCAAAAGTTCGAGCATAATACAGGACAACCTTACGTCCAAATAATGCCACAAAACAAAAGAATTTATCAAGTGTGTGTGTGTGTGTATATACCAAAGAGACAATAGAAAAAGTTTCCTAATGTTTCTGGGAAATAGAGAAACCACATAAAACATTATTTGGATGTTTAGCTAAATGGTTTTTGTTCCTCTAAATGCCCCCAAGGGATGGCTTGGACCTTCCTAGAACTTCATAGATAAACTTTAATAACATTATTTTAATGGCCCCTACGTTACGTGTATAATTCAGGTAAATGCTTTTAGTGTGAAAGGCAAGTTTAAATTTTGTTGGAAATTTCGATGGGTGGTTAAAACTATTTTAGTTTCGAATATCTGAACTTACTTGAGTATTTATTCAATGTCATGAAATTTGTTAATTTACTATAGTTACGTACAACGGTAATTAAAAATGTGAAGTGTTTGTTTGTTTGGTTGTATTTGTAATACCAAAGTATATGCTATGTTTAAATAATAGTACATTATGATATAAGTGCGGTAAGTTGATAATTACAGCCGAGGCGATATTGCTAGCCCGAGCCGCAGGCGAGGGCAACAAGAAAGCAGAGGCTGTAATTATCAACCCGCATGAATGTCATACGACGTTTTATAACATATTTGCGAGGAAATAAATAAAATTCGAACTTTCTTAGAAAAAAAACAAATACAGCGAAAAGAAAAAGCGCGCGGAATTATTTTTACTTGTCACAAATTATCGATGCGCGCGCATCAGCGCTTTTTTTTAAGGCAAAAACACAAAAACAACCAGTATTACTAATAAAGTAAATTAATATTTTTGTGTTTTATTACAGATAGAATGGTTGTAATTTATGGTCTAAATTAATTAAGTTAAAGAATAAAATGTTTATTTTATATATATCATAATTATTTTATCTCCCAAAGTTAATTTTATTTATAAAATGTTGACCACTTTTCTGACATAAAAACTCTTTGCTAAGATTTAAAAAAATAGGTACCGTTCGTTTAAGACAGAGCCCCTTGATTATTAGTAGGTATGTGAGCATGAGAAGCCGTGCAATTTACTTTACATTACCGCACTAGTGCGTAATGAGATACATTACAACACTGAAATTGGTGAAATAAGAGACCCTTTACGAGAAATATGTTATAAAAAAGCTTTATAACATTATTTGTCTGTTTATTTGAAGTAAACTCGAAAACGGCTTACCGATTTTGACAGGACTTTCACCGGCGGATAGCTATTTAATTGTTACATAGTGTAATTGAGGCTACTTACATTTTTTACACTAAAACTCTTTATTTTATTTCAATAAAATACTATTCACACTTTTACGGATTTTAGCGGATGACGTAAAGGAAGAACTAGGTTTAATTGCAGGATGCGAACTTCTCACACACGCAGCTAGGATTATATAATAAACGTTGCTATGAATATTGTAAATAAATGTCAAATAAATTAAAATATAATAAATCATTGATACATCAATGAGTGTGAATTGTGGAATGATTTTTCAGGTTAGTTTGTTAGGGTATTATAAAATCATCGAGTTACTAGTAATAACAGCCCAGGTTTAGTTTCCACCTTCAATAAAAACGTAGATATTTATTGTAAATAGTCGCTTCAATAAAGTCTCTGTAATTATGAGCTACAAAGTAAAATCTATAAACTGTAACAAAATGACTGCTCATATTTAAGTACTCTTTACAAATGTATTACAAAAATGTCAAGCATGTTTGTCGGTACTCGAATCAAAAGAAATTCGTGAAATTTTGTTGAGTATTTTAGCTGAGGTCAATGAGAGGGGAAGTCCTCAGCAGGTCCTCATTATCATGCCCTTCAACGAAAACATGGAAATATTTTCACAAACAATTTCAGAACTGAAGTAGTATAATGTACTTAGCTATAGAATTTTATTACATTTTAAGTAATGCAGTTGTTGAAGTTTTTCTAGTCGTTTTGCTTTTAAACCCTTTGACCGCCACGCTAATAACGAATAACTGTGTTCCTTACGCCAAGAAATAAATAATATGAAGGGTTATAAATGTTCCTGATTCTGAAAATAAACATTAGCCAACTTCTATCCGTCACTAAAAGTTGAAGTTTGATGGAAATGTATGAATTTAATATGTTAAATGTAGCAAATAACATTATTGTTAATTTAATTTAATTTAATTTAATTCAATTCAATTTAATTTAATCCAATTTAATTATTATTCAGTTTAAATTTTATTTTATTTTATTTTATTATATTTGCATGCTATCTAAGATGGCTGGATGGGCTAGAGCTAATATTCTTACCTTTAATGTAATACCTATATGTACCCTTATAAAGCAATAAAGATTATGATTATGATTATGACGCTTTGACGTCTTTGCCGTTTATTGAGCAAGTTATTGAATGACGTTATAACACATCCTTGGCTGTTAAAGACATCGGATCTAGCCCTTTGTCGACTAAACTTAAAACTAACTATTGGAAGGCGCAGCGTGGGGCGGCCCCCCACCAGGTGGACCGACGACCTGGTCAGGGTGGCGGGCGGCCGTTGGTTGCAGGCGGCACAGGACCGTTCGCAGTGGCGTAAATTAGGTGAGGCCTATGTTCAGCAGTGGACGTCGTTGGGCTGATATGATGATGATGATGATGAAACTTAAAAAATATGTAAAAGATCTGTAAATTCATACAACATCATCAAGCACTGGTCTTAGTTATAAAACTTCATTTATTTTAATTTTAAGTATACCTGTATCTCATTTTAAGTGAACTATTTTATATTCTTATGAGAAAATAAACTCTTTAAATCTAAACCTAATTAACATCAAAAGAACCTATACTAAAATACAAATCAGCATTTAAAAAAACAACGCCTGCTCTATGAACGTGGCTTGTGCGCGGGGGACTGTACAAACATAATATATGACAGAAAGAAAGTACATCCAGACTCGATACAAATATTTATGATTGACACAAATGTTTGTCTCGTGTGACTCGATACGGCGATTATAGTGGCGAGATAGCCACAGTAACAATCAAACATTTGGATAGATTAGGATAAATATTTGTGTAGTCAGTACACAAATATTTATCCTATGTTAATTGAACAAACTCGTAATGAAATACCGTTTATTCATCTAGGTTACAAAATAACACTTATGAAAGTCACAAGTTAAGAATGTAACAGGTTATCCGAAAAGAAGTGTCACCAAATTTGCCTACGACCAGTTCGCTGACGGGGTGGAGCTATGAGAAGAACTGGCAAGAAACTCACGCCACGCTTTCAGCCATCGAAAGAAAGAAAAAAAACCGTTTATTTGAACAAATTTTTTTTTTTTTTTTTTTAAATACAGCGCCCGCTCTAGGAAACAATCCCTGTGTCGCGGGGAGCTTTACAAACATGGAACTAACGGACACAAAGTACACCCAGACTAGAAACAAATATCTATGAATCACACAAATATTTGTCTCGTCCCAACGAACCCACGTCACCCAGCACGGCGATGTAGTGGCGAGGCGACCACCTTAACCACTGCGCCACGGAGTTAGACACAACATACAGTTGATATAATTATTTTGCAGTGCATACTACATCATTAGGCCGATATAGTCAAAGTTAATTTATTCTAGAAAAAAAAAGAATACAAGTAACTGCAAACGAAGTTAATTAAAAAGAAAACAAAAAACTTCCTTTATTTTAAACCAATATTTGTTTATGTTGGTCTGAAACTGAAACCTTGCCTCGAGGCTTCATTAATGAGATATCTGAAGATATTGTTTGAATAAGGGTCTTGTTGAGATAAAAATGTTTTGAAAACACTTCTTTAATATTTTTTATGTTATATCGTTTGTTGCATTAAATCCTGACGACTGACCTGTTGGTCTAGTGGTTACTGACCCTGACTACTAAGCCGGAGGTCGTGGGTTCGATCCCCACACAGGACAAATCTTTGTGTGATGAGCATAAAGATTTGTTCTGTGTCTGGGTTTAATTTATCTATAATATGTATGTATTTACAAAAAAAAAACTGTATTTAAGTAGTATATCAGTTGTTTAGTACCCATAACACAAGCAAATATAATTCCTTACTGTGGGACTAGATGGCGCTGTGTGAATGTGGTAAAATATTATTATTATTATTATCCTCCTCAAAATAACAAATAATCTCTACAAATAAATAAAATTGGAGTGTCTGTTTCTAGTATTCAAATAACCGGTCTTTACTACATGCATAATATGAATGTATGTATATACGGTACATATACCAATTTAACATTTTTTTTTAATTTTTGTCTGTCTGTCTGTTTGTGCCGGCACAGTATAGATATCCCTGAACAAGTTTTACTTACTATCAACTAGGCAAAATACAAAAAAAGAAATGAACTAAATGAACACTCGAATTCATTTCAACAACAGATTTGAGATAGGTAAGTGCTCGTGCCTTTTTCACTGGCTTTGCTACTTGACTCCCGAGTTCACCGCCAGGGGGCAGCAGTAATGAGACGGTTGAGAGGTTCTTGTCATTCTTATACACCCTTCAAGAATTTTTCAAACAAGCTGACTAGCTAAGTACTTTTTTTTATCATTTAAAGTATGTTTGTTCACTTAACTAAGACAACTCAAGCCCTAGAAATTAACTTAAATTTAAACGGCACTAATTTAAAAGTTTGACTCAGAATAAATATTTGTAGGTCACAAAACTGCTCCTTTTTAGTAAAACCCAACCCTCGGAGCGACATCTAATATCCTTAAATGGAAAATTATTTTCAAACATAAACATATTGAATGACGTTATAAAAATAATATTATGAAAATAAAATTTAAAAAGAATTAAACCTCACGATGATATAAGCATTTTTGATGTTTTTTTTTGCCGTACGATAGCCGCATATTGCCGAATACTAACTTTTTTGCCCCATCGGCCATCAGTTCTGCGAACTATGTGGCCTGCCCACTGCCACTTCAGCGATGTGATTTAGTGAGCTATGTCGGCATTAGACGGTTAGACATAGCTCACCAAATAGAATCAACAACTGAAACACATTTACACATCGAAATCTAAATCGATTATCACATAACAATCAATTTATAACTACCATCTGTAAACTCAATTTTAAGCTGGAATACAAACTAACCGCTAACAAGCACAAGTTCCTATACAAAATAATTCAACAAACACGTCTAACAAACAGAGAATACAGTCGCAAACATGCTATCTACGTAAACTTACTTATCTCAAACTTATAAACTCAGAACTAACAATGTGTTTGTTATGCTTGCTTCTGTTCTATACTTAGTAGAAGTTTACCTGTGTTTTGTATTAAGTTAAGAATTTTGGTAGCTAGCTGTGCCAACATCGCTAAATATTTAGGAAAAATTACTATTTTTTCTGCCATGTAACGATGGCAGGACCATGATGTAGTTGAAGGCTTGGTCAACACTGTGGCCATGTAGTTGGTTTGTCATTTCTTTAGGGAGCTGTCACAGAGAACGCATTCATGCGTTCTGCGTTCCTTTTAATGTATTAATTTCTAGTGGTTGACATGGTCAGAACGCCTCCTGTGTATGAGACTTAAGACATCTACGAGAGCTCTACGTTACCTTTAGCAGATCTCTACAAAACCTTTACAAGATATCTACGAGACCTCTACGAGATTATTCGAGTTAAAATAATTACTTTAGTTAGAAATAGTCAATATTATTCGAACCAATTACTTAACTACGCTACGTAGGTTGAACAATGAATATTTAATATCATAGACCTATAATTTGCATGTAACTAACTGTTCGCTTAGAATAAAATTACACATAGGTAATTATTTTTAATTAATTATTCAACGGGTACAGTTATTCTAAATGTTACCTTATTGTTATAATGGAAATAAAATGGGTCGTCTGGCTTATATTTTTATGAAGAACAAATCGGTATTTAGGTATCTTATGTGAAAGTTATGTGAAGGTTATGTGAAAAAAAAGAAATACACTAAAATCAACACACCAGGAAATTAAATCGTTTGCAATTATTTGTTAGTATATTTTTAACGAAGCGTAAAGTAAGCAAGCGTAAAGTTTGGTGAAGCGATTTGTCGTCGAATTGCAATTTGCAATTTGATTTTGCACTTTTAAAACATGAAAGCTCTTAGATTAGTCTATGGCCTGAAAAATAAGAGCGAAAAAATACATCATAAACCCCATCTTCGCTTCGAAACCACGTTCGTTGACAGAGACCGGTCCACTACGGCATAAATTTGCGGTATATTGACATCTTGCCAACCCTTCATATTTTGTTAGTACCTAAAATAAAAGTTTGTTAATATATATTTTATTATATATATATAATAAACGTTGATCTTTTGCACTAATGGATTCAGGAAAAAGATTTTTGTGATAATTGTTGACGGCTCTAATTTGAAAAGTAGCAGCAGCAATAACAGATTACTATTCAAAATTTGGTCCGTGTAGTGACGGATTAAGAATACATAATGTCACTACCCCATCTCAACCCGTGGGTGTAAGAGTAAGAGGCGATTAAGGGAAGAGGCGATTAATCTTATGCAGACAAAAGCACTACGAGAAAAGGAAAATTCACTATACTAACCTATCTAGGTTGGTATAAGGAATTTCGAATTTGCCTTTTAGCTGGTATCAGGATAAAGTTTTCCTATTCAATTTATAATATATATGAAAAAAAAAGAGGGAACTTTTTAATCATCATCATCATATCAACCCATAAACGTAGCACTGCCCGGCACGTGCCGGAGACACGCGTGTCTCCTCCTTAGAATGTGAAGGGAATTTAGTTTAGTTAATTCCCTCCAAAATATTGGAGGAGACCCGAGTCCGGCAGTGGGAAGTTTATGGGTTGAAATGATATAGAAGACCAAAAATCTTTTCTTTTGTTCATCACGAACAATAATTACTGCTGTATGCTATGAGATTGGAATCATAACTTCAGCTTTCGGGCTTCGGCCACTCGACCATCGAGGCTGTATATAAAACATTACTTGTCCTGAAAATATAATAATAGCAGCTATAAGCTTGGTGTTTCCAATTGTAATTGGGAATTGAGCCTATTGCCAATTACAATTGGATTGGGTATTAGTATCGCTAACAAAAAGAGAGTTTAATGTACTGTTTAGCATTTAGAGGAAAACATCCCTGATATTGTGGTTGAATGAATACATGTATAACTGTATGTAGCGTTGAAAGTAGAACAAAATCCTCTAGCACCAACGTAAATAAGGAAAGTGTCGTATATAAACAAAAAATATTTAATTTGACGCGAAAACGTCGCCGGTTTAGCGAACAAAAACATAATTATGTTGTCGGGGCGTTCGTGTCAACCAAAATTAATATTAACGAAAAGTGAACAAAATATGTTTAAAAAAGGTTTATTACTTAATGTCGTGTTTTATGCGATATTTTTGTTAATACATGTTAAAAGAATACTAAAAAGAACCCATTGCACAATTCCTCTAACTTAAAAACTTTTAAACTTTCGCGACTTGTACACATATTAAATTACTATAAAAGGGTCTACGTCACGTATTATATTATAAGGAATAGTAAATACCTTATTTATTTGCCCGACGTTTCGATCGAATTACACCGATCAAAACACAAAAAGTGAGGGTAATCGTAGAAACCCGCCACCTCAGTCAGTCCTCTAACTTAATTACTCATCTGTACTAATTTTATAAAGAGAAAAGATTTGTATTTTTGTTTGTAACGAAAAAGCTTAAAAACTACTAGACCGATTTCAAAAATTCTTTTGCTATTAGAGAGCTACTTTATTACTGAGTAACATAGGCTATATAATACACGCTGTGGCCTATAGGAGTTCAGCAGTGGGCAAATAAAGAACGATGGAAGAGAAGCCCCGCGTGACATCGGCAGCTTGGACTCTGTTCCCGATGTCGGCGGGCCCCCACATTCATTTTATATTTTTAAATGTATTTTTATAGAAATTAATTTACGAAAGGATATAATATTAATAATACCAGGCCGCATCAGGCACTAAAAAAAGAAACCTGAAAATTTCAAAGTTTAATCTGTAAGTACCTTACGTCCTTACGTACCTTACGTCTGTGTAAGTAACTTACATATACTTAAATCCTAGTGTAGTACTCGTAGCTAAAAATTCGAAGATAAATTTCAACGTTTCGTATATGTAGAATCGTAAACAGGGGGACAGAAACAGTTAGGCGCGAAGTTATCAGCGAAGTCACGTAGCCCTTACTATACGTTCTTACTGAAGTCGTGTGAGCGCGCGTGTGTGGCATGTTTAACGTTCGGTTGAGTATGTACTCTAAGTGAGGAGTGAGAGCGAGCTTATTTTAAACTAGAAGACGCGAGGAGTTTCGCTCTCATCGTTCTTTATTTCGTCACTGCTTAGCTCTAATTGGCCGTAGCGCATAGCGTAATGTTATATAGCTTATAACCTTCCTTGATAAATGGGCTTTTCAACACTAAAATAATTTTTCAAATCGGACCTGTAGTTTCTGGAATCCTAGTGTTCAACCATACAAATCATTATTATTATTACTATATTACTATTGATCATCTAACATCACGCTACGGCTAAGCAGTGGCCAAATAAAGAACGACGGAAGCGACTTCTATTAATAATATTGTTGGTTATGGAAAGCGATGACAACTAACGTCACTAACTGTCATCCGATCGCTGCCTATAAATAGAAGCGCGCCACGTGATGACTCACTTTTTGCTTGGACAGTGCTCAGTGCGGACGTGTTACCTGACCATTATTGTGTGCTTTGGTGTTGTGTAAATTACCTACTTTTAATTAAATTACATAATTGATTAATATAAGCGGTGTTTCTTTAAGTTATTTCAATTGTTATAATTTTAGGTTTTAAAAGTTGTAGTTTTTTTTATTTTATTTCACTTCTGATTCCTAACAATATATATACCTTGTGGGGGATCCCTACTTGGTCTTTGAGAAATAAAAGATTGGTTTGATGATAAGGCACCAGCCACGTATATTAGTGATATAGTGCCGGCGTTGTCTTCTAACTTGCTTGAAGTCTTCTTTATTCCGTGGAGTCTTCGCAGGGCTCCCAGCGCCTTCCCTATCCGGCTTCTCCTGTGGTCCCGGCGGCTCCCCGCTCCTGGTACAGGTCCCGGCTTCACAGGCGTTCTGGTTCTTGACTGTTTGAAGTCTTCCACGTCCAATCTTCTATCCACCAAGTGCTGGAGGTAAATCACCCCACGTCCATAAATTTTCTGTAGTTAGTTCTTGATTGGCTTCTCCCCGATGTTGTTTGAAGAGCGGAGTTTGAGTGTGAAGTGCGGATGTGAAGTGCGTATGTGAAGTGCGTGCGGCGACGATAATCGTCGCCTCTTATATAGTTTTTTACAATGGCTAATGACGGTACTTATAAAATGTTCGGCCGCACGTTGCTCGACACAGTTTTTTCTCATGTACCGTCATTAGCCATTATTATCGACGAACTGCGTACATCACGCCTCACTCGTACGGGCGTAGGCAGGGCTTGCTGTCCGCAACAGCTCTCCCCCCGGCGAAGCACTGCAAGCCTCCACTTCTCCGTCGAGGACGACAAGCCTTCTCGTCGGTCTTCTAAATACGCCCCCTCGCGTACGCACGTTCGCGCTCCTTATTATCCCGTCGGGACCTGTGATCACACTTTCTATTTGGCCCCGCGGCCAAACGTTACGCGGTAGCAATCCGTCTGCTATGATTACTACGTCACCTTGTTTCAACTGCGGTTTATTTAGTCTAGTATCGCCGCGCGGTGTTATAGTAGGTAGATACTCGTCGAGCCACCTCCTCCAGTAACTGTCCGCCAGTGCCTGGACCGCTCGCCAGGCTCGCCTGTCAGCCACGTCACATAGTCCGGTGACGGGCATTCCTGTTGCTGATCCTAACAAGAAGTGATTCGGGGTTAGCGCCTCGTCTTCGTCTGGGCTAACCGACACGTGAGTTAGCGGTCGAGAGTTGACCGTGTGTTCCACTTCCGATAACAGCGTAATCAGTACTTCTTCTTTTGGCGCTCGTTCTTTCAATACAACAGCGAGCGCCGACTTAACACTCCTTATAAGACGCTCCCATGCTCCGCCTTGGTTCGGTGCGCCGGGGTCGATGAATCGCCACTCTGTTTGCTTATTTAGCGCATAATCTTTGAGCGCTGGGGCCCACTCTCGGTACGCCCTCTTCAGATCGACGTCGGCGCCGCGAAAGTTCGTTCCGTTGTCACTGATGACTGTAGCCGGCCAACCGCGACGCGCGGCCATTCTGCGCAATGCCATGATAGCCGAGTCCGTGCTGAGACTCGCTACCAATTCTATGTGAATAGCTCGTGTAACGAGACAGGTGAATAGCATGCCCCATCTTTTTTCTCGCCTTCTTCCGATTGTCACGGTCATCGGGCCGAAGCAGTCCACTCCACAGCGGGTAAATGGTCGTGAATAGGCATCTAAACGTTCTTTCGGGAGGTTACCCTTGATGGGTACAGTAGGTGCGGCGCGCCTCATGCGACAGACGGTGCATGCTGCTAGTATCGAACGTACAACTGTTCGTAGTTTTAACATCCAATAGCGCTGTCTAATGTTGTTTACGACTTGCTCTCGACCGGCGTGTCCGTTCTTCACGTGTTCTTGTCTAATTATTAAACGCGCCAAGTCGTGTCTAGCGTCTAATATAGGCGGCCGTTTCCTTTCTTCAGGTACATTCGCCCTGTCGATACGTCCGTTAAGTCGTACTATTCCGTCTGTTCCGTACGTAGGGTCGAGTTTATTCAGTCGACTCGCCCGTTCCACGCATCTCCCAGTCGAGAGTCGTTCTATCTCGCTAGGATAGCAATCGCGCTGTGCCTGTTTCAACAGCGTTCTTTCGGCTTCTCTTAAGTGTCGTACTTCCATACACGTAGCCCGTTTGCGACATTTATCAATGAACAGCAGCACGTTTGCTGTAGCGCGCAATAATCGCTCGTACGACGAAAATCGTTTTATATGTACAATATGTTCTATCGCGATCACGTGAGCCACTGTTTCTATGGATCCCACGTTGTTGTTCACCTCTTCCTGGGGCCAGAATTCCTCCGATTCGTGTAGGAAATTTGGTCCAGTGAACCATCTATCTGTCATAGACATTCTCATTTTGTGATGTCGCGTAGCGTCATCCGCGACGTTCAATGCCGTAGGTACCCAGCGCCATTGTCCGGCTGAGGTAAGTTCGGCTATCTCGCCTACTCTGTGCGCAACGAATGGTGTGTACTTTGCACTATCGTTCCTTATCCAGTGTAATGCAGTCTTCGAATCGCTCCAGTACGTGACGTCACCCGTCATTCTGTGTTCACGTATTATCTCGGCGGCGAGTCTAGCGCCTATAAGACACGCTTGTAACTCCATGCGCGGGATACTTTGCGCTTTCAGTGGTGCTACCTTCGCCTTTCCGGCCACTAACACGACGTGTATCGTTCCATCGATACGCTTCAGGCGCCAGTATGCGACAGCCGCGTAAGCTCGTTCGCTGGCGTCCACATACACATGCAACGATCTCCGTGTTGCCCAGTGATCCGCGTAGTATCGGGGGATGCGCAGGCCCGCCACGCTCGTCAGACCATTTATCCAATTGAGAAACGCGATAGCTTGTTCGGCGGGTAGCTGCTCATCCCAGCCGATCTGTTCTCGCCATAGGTCTTGAATGATGATCTTTGCTGTCACTGTGTACCCATACACAGTGACAGCAAAGATGAGACTGAGTAGGCCCAACGGGTCAAAGATTGACATGACAGCTGCGAGCGTCTCTCTTTTCGTCGGCGTGCGTGTTCCTTCGCGCACATCAGTCGGTACGCGAGGCATATTAGTGTTAAACGTAAATTCATCACTTTGCGGTATCCATATTAATCCCAATGTTTTCTCGAACGTGTATATGTTAGCACCGAGCTCCTTTGGTGAGTTTGTCGTGTTGTCGTTTGGCATATGATTCAACAACCGTGAACGATTCGTGTTCCAACTGGCCAGTTCGAACCCGGCACGTCTGTGTACACTGTTTACTTCTTTTATGGCCTGTAACGCTACATCTTCACTATCGAAGCTGTCGACCCAGTCGTCCATATAATGACTGTGCGTTATCGCTTCTAACGCGAGCGGGTACTTCTCTTGGCACTCCTCAGCGCTTCTGTTTCTAACGCTGTGTGCTAAAAACGGTGAACTACGTGCTCCGAATATCATAGAGTTCATTACATATTTCTTGGGCGGGTGGCGACGATCATCACCGCGCCAAACAAATTTCTGTGCGACCCGATCCTCTGGCCGAATCTTGATACGTAGAAACATTTCCTTTATGTCGGCCGTGACAGCGACGGGTTTTTCTCTAAATCGAAACAGTATTCCGTACAGCGGTTGTAGCATGTCAGGGCCGGCAAGCAAAACGTCGTTCAAACACATCCCATTTGTAACAGCTGCGGCGTCGAACACAAGCCGTATTTTGCCTGGCTTGTTGGGGTTCGTTACTGCGAAGTGTGGCAGGAACCATTCCCTCGGGTTGTTATCCCGCTTATCCTCGACAGACGCTGCGTATCCTTTCGTAATAAGGTTGTCAATTTGCTGTGTGTACGCTTGCTTGAACTGTATGTTTTGATCCATTTTACGTTCTATCGATCGCAGTCTACGTACTGCCATATCATAACTCGGTGGCAGACAAACGTCGTCCTTGGTCCATGGCAGTCCGACCTCATAATGATCGCCTACAAGGCGTGCGGTTTCTTTGAAAATACGTATCGCACGTTCATCTTCCTTGACTGGCTTACATCGATTCGCGATGCCTAGGTCGTCTATCGCGTAATGTTCTATCACGAGTTCTCTTAATTCTTGATCCGAACTATCATAGGTGCTATGTTGAGGCGCACGTATGTGCAATATAGTGGCGCCATCACCCGGCTCTTCGTTAGCCATTATAGTTCGTGGTACTGTGCCGTGTATCACCCACCCTAGGTTCGTGAGTGAGGCGGCCGGTTCGCTTCTTTTTCCTGTTAGAAGCTTTCTTGATACTATGAGGTGCCAATTATCTGCTCCCACTAGTATGCGCGGCTGTGCATTAGCATAACACACCTCGTTCGGAGGCAGCCGCTTCAAGTGCCCGTGTTGTAAGCAACTTGCCTTGATTGTTTGTCGAGTGATGTCGAGACTCTTGACGGTTCGCGCCACGATCCGATGGAAGTTCGTTCGTACTCCCCTTATTCTCAGATCGACGCTCTCACTATTTTTCTCGAGTGACGTTGCTGTCAATCCTTGCAAACGTAACTCACGCCCTTTTCCTTGAGCTTTCACTGCTCTCGCGATCTCTTCATCAATCAGAGTAATCGTAGAGCCCTCATCTAGTAGAGCGTAGGTCTCAACTTCATTCCCATGGGGCCCCTGAATCGTTACGGGGCATATCTTGAGCAACACATTGTTAGTTGCGCAAACTGTGTTGGTTGACGCCGCTGCCGCTTCCACAGGCGCTGTCTGCGGACTTATATCCTCAGGGGCGGCGGCGCTCGGTGCCGTATGTAACATAGCATGGTGCGCGCGGCGACATTCTTCCACTCCGCACGCCTTGGCGGCACATCTAACTCGTCGGTGTCGGCTATTCATGCATTTAAAGCATACCTTCGCTTCTTTGACCCATTCCCATCGTTCGGGGACTGCCATTTTCTTCAATTTCTCACAGTCGGGCGTTCGATGCCCGGCCCCACAACAGATACATGTTAAATCCTTCTCTGTTGTCGCTGTATACGTAGTGCCGCGGCCCCGAGCTAGAGGGCGCTTCGGTGACTTGTTCGGTCCAGCGGCTGTAGTATTGCGTGTCGACTCCCGTGTCGTGACGTCCGCGGTCGTAGTATAAGCGAACTTCATGGCGCGGTCTGCTTCCCTCATTAGGAATTGTGACAGGGTGACAATCTCGGGCTCGCTGCGGGACGCATATTCCACCGCGTAGTCGCACCATCTCGCTCGTAGGTGTGGACTCAGCTTCTCCGTGACGTGTCTAGCCAACATGGGGTTCTGTAAGTATCCTCTTTCGTCTATACATGTTAAGACACCGACGATGTTTTGAATTTTAATCGCGAACGCATTTAATTCATTTGCTTGCGTCCCGGGGCGCTGTACTTTTCTTAAATCGTTCAGTACTTTATCGATAATGATCTCCGGGCGCCCGTAACACTGTTCTAGTGTTTGCATTATAACCGCAGGATCGGTGGCGGTATATAACAGCGCGGCAACCGTCTCACGCGCTTCTCCTTTTATACACGCCCTTAGTCTAGCTAAGTTTTCAGCTGGCGTGTACTTATACATCCTTGTAGACTCTTTCATTGCGGTTTTAAACAATAACCACTCACTCGGCGCGCCGTTAAAGTGAGGCAACTCCTGAGCTTGCTTCGGTGGCGGGCGTCTGTAAGCCATCTTCTCCAGGGCTTCCGCGAGTCTATCTATCCCTTTCTCTCGCACTCTCGGCGGAGTTGGCGATCGAGCGCGTCTTGGGCTGTCTATGGCCAAACCCTCAGGCTCGGTCGGCTTCGGGGCATATCTATAAAAAGACCGTTGAGATCTGAGCCTCTCGTCTTCCTCCTGCTCCCCCCGTGGTTCGCACGGGTTCCTATCGAGAGTAAGCCTCTCTTCGAATGGCGTAGGGCGAGGTAAGTCCGGCATTCGGCGCGAGCTATTCAACCAATCGGAGATTCTGTTCTCAGTATCTATCAACTCTTGTGGAACAACAGTATCGGGATCGGTTTCCTCCCGTATGGTTGCCACTTCCGCGGCTAATCTCTTTTTGATAAGATCGGCTTCCAGTTGTAACTCCCTCCTGGTTATTTCAGCTAACCTCTCGTGAGCCTCTAGCTCCGCTTGCCTTATTCTGGTTGTGATGCTCGTATTTGATCTCACGCTTTGTTCTGAAGGTGCTCTCGTTCTGTGAGTAACCATCTGTACGGTCCTAGCGGCGGCGGTCGTGGCGGCGGTCGCGGCGGCGGCGGCGGTGGCAATCGCGGCGCGGTTATCGGCGCTCGCGGTAGCGGCGGCCGCGGCGGCAGCGGCGGCGGCGTCGGTGCGCGACGTACTTGTGCCTGCTTGTTCTCGTATTGTCTCTAATTGTAACGCGGGCGCGCGGGGGTTCGGTTCGATCGCGCGTGTGATCACGGACGCAGGAGCGGACGGCGACGCGGGGGGGTTGTCGTATCTACGCGGCGTCTTCTCGTCGGCTGCTTGGCTCCTTGTAGTAGGCATCTTCGGTACTTGATACCTCTTCGGCACTGAACGCCTCTTCGTTCCCTATCAATCCTTTTGGATGGCCCGGGTTTAACCGGGATATGATCCGCCAGGGATGGAATGCGTGCGGGAATGGAAAGGATGTATGGGTCCACCCAGCAGAGGACAGTGTGTGCTGCGAGGCGCTCGGCAACCGATAGGAACGATCGGCTGCGTCGGCAGTGCCTACAGTCCGGCCCCCGTATCACACACTGACTTACCGGCGAGGAAGTGCTATTACGGCACGCTCTGATAAGAGCGTTCTTGATCGCCGGTGGTATCGCACAACAGTACCAACACCGCCCTACAGGCGTTAAACTTAGTGCCCAGCCGTTTGACACCGTTAGGTGGCTGAACACGTAAGCCGCGGATCCTTCCGCTAAAGAGAAACAATAGACTATCTTGTGAGAGGGCCCAGCGAGCGCGAGCCTGGATGCACGACGTCTGCAGGCGTCCTTCGCTCCCAGCAGCCCGGCTTCCCACCTCCCACGGCTTGACGCTTGACTCTTCACACGGCTTGACGCTTCACTCTTCACTCCCGGCTCCGTCCCGGGCTTGATTAAGTTCCAGTGATGAGTGATGTCTTCAATCGACGATAACCAATCAATCCTGCTCAAAGGACCAAGGGATCTGTGGGGGATCCCTACTTGGTCTTTGAGAAATAAAAGATTGGTTTGATGATAAGGCACCAGCCACGTATATTAGTGATATAGTGCCGGCGTTGTCTTCTAACTTGCTTGAAGTCTTCTTTATTCCGTGGAGTCTTCGCAGGGCTCCCAGCGCCTTCCCTATCCGGCTTCTCCTGTGGTCCCGGCGGCTCCCCGCTCCTGGTACAGGTCCCGGCTTCACAGGCGTTCTGGTTCTTGACTGTTTGAAGTCTTCCACGTCCAATCTTCTATCCACCAAGTGCTGGAGGTAAATCACCCCACGTCCATAAATTTTCTGTAGTTAGTTCTTGATTGGCTTCTCCCCGATGTTGTTTGAAGAGCGGAGTATGAGTGTGAAGTGCGGATGTGAAGTGCGTATGTGAAGTGCGTGCGGCGACGATAATCGTCGCCTCTTATATAGTTTTTTACAATGGCTAATGACGGTACTTATAAAATGTTCGGCCGCACGTTGCTCGACACAGTTTTTTCTCATGTACCGTCATTAGCCATTATTATCGACGAACTGCGTACATCACGCCTCACTCGTACGGGCGTAGGCAGGGCTTGCTGTCCGCAACATACCTAGTACTAGTTTCCAATGGCTGTGGCTTTTGTAGGATCGCATTGTGACGTGCATTATTTCGACACGATAACGAACCGTGCCACGGCACGGGGCGCCGCGCCGCGCGCCGCGCCGTTCTACTCGTATCGTGACGTAGTGAAGTGTTATTTAATTTACGTTTTATAAATCGCTTTTAACTTCCATCTTGCACCAGAGACACGCGTGAAAGTCAGAGGCAGACACTGCTTAGGATGGGTAAAAATGTAATCACATTTCTTTTCACCCAACTCTAGAGGAAAGAATTAAAGTAATTGAATCGGAACTATTGTTATCTTAAAAAAAACGATCCAAACTATTACTCTTATGGGAAATGTCGGGGAAAGTTCTATCATTGCTTTTTATAAAACGTTGAGAGCTTTCACAGGCCGATAATAATACTGTATCGACAATTTTTACAGAATTAGCTGAGAAAACGGTGTTTTCCGCGGTAAAAAGTAAGCTTTTAACACAAACAAATTTTATAAATATAGTTTCAAAATATAAATATACTTAATCGACTGGCCTGTTGTTCTAGTGGTTAGTGACCCTGACTGCTAAGCCGGAGGTCGTGGGTTCGATCCCCATCCAGGACAAATCTTTGTGTGATGAGCATGAATGTTTGTCCTGTGTCTGGGTGTAATTTATCTATAATATGTATGCATTTACAAAAAAAATATGTATTTAAGTAGTATATCAGTTGTTTAGTACCCATAACACAAGTAAATATAATTGCTTACTTTGGGACTAGATGGCGCTGTGTGAATGTGGTAGAATATTATTATTATTATTAATTAACGGTTCTCGTTATAGTAAATACATTTATTTCGTCGAATTTAACACAGTTTTGTTAGTCACGGTTAACTGTTGTATTACTTACTGATTTTGATTGAGTTATTTTTCATATTTAGCACATACTCGTATACGTTAGGGGGTGACTTGATATTTACTTTGGATAATTGTTATTATGCATTTTCCTCTGATTGCGTCCAAAGGTTTTGCGAATGATATGTCATTTATAAGTTTTTACACTTAACTCACTACTTTTCTTGCTGTTGATACTTCTAAAAGTGTTTTTAATTGAAATTTAAATACGGAGTTAAATGTTTACATGGTGACATGACAGATGATTGAATTATTGTTTGAGTATGAAGGAACTCACAAACTTTCGCCAATACTATTAGGTTGATAAGGAGTAAGTACAAGAGCGATGTTGTACGACACCCACGGGTTGAAATGGAGTAGAGACAGTATGAATGTATTCTTAATCCGTCACTAATTCACTACACAGACTAACAATAAACTAATAAATAAAAATAAAATAAATGTTTTAAAGGAATAGAGTAGTATCATCATCATTTCGACCCATCACGTGCCGGCTCTGGGGTGAACTTCCTGCAGCGGTGTTTGCCGAGCGTTATGACATGTCCTTCTTCAAACGAGGTTTAAAGAGAGCTATCCTCTCAAGGTAGGCAGCGGCTTGGCTACGCCCCTAACATTGCCAACGTCCATGAGCGGCGGTAACCACTTACCATCAGGTGGGCCGCTAGCTCGTCTGCCACTTCAGGCAATAAAAAAAATAAAAAAAATTAACGTCCCACTGCTAGACACGGGTCTCCTCCAAAGATTGTGGAGGGAGTTCAGCCTACTATACCACGCTGTTCAGACGGTTTGGTATAGGATTTGTTTTAATTTTCCTTTTCTTGCAGTGCTCTTGTCTGCATAAGATTACTCCCTTAGTCGCCTTTTACGACACCCACAGGTTGAGATGGGGTAGTGACATTATGTATTCTTAATCCGTCACTACATGGAATATATTACATAGGGTGGTAGCAGTTGTCATAAATGAAATAGGGTACCTGATAGATAGTTCTAGAATAATAATAACCTTCAAAATTTTCCAGGACATTAATATTAAACACACAGCGCCGAAAACTTGCTAGAAATACTTAAAATGTCACGTTTTGTGGACTTAGATAAGTTTTTGCCTTGAAATATGTTTTCCTTATACTCTAAATATTAAAAGCTAGGCAATAAAGAAACTTTAACTACGGCGTTAATATCATCAAAGTGGAAATGAGAAGAGTGAAGATATAACCAGCCGATAGCTGTTGAGTACTGGTGTCCAGGGCTCATTGAATAGCGGTTTTAGAAGGTCGGCAACGGGTATGTGATAATCTAGTTGCAGGACTATATAGGCTACGGTAACCATCCTAGGGACAGATCAGGAGTACCCTGAGATGTGTGCGAGAATTCATGAAAAGACTGATAAATGTTGAAGAAGCCAAAGATGTATGTCAGAATCGTAGCAAGTGGAAGGAAATAGTCTCTGCCTACTCCTCTGTTAGGAAAAAGGCGTGATCTATATGTAACCATCCTGATTGCCATCGTCGAAGTACCTATGAAAAAGTACCTTTTAAACATGTGACTTACGGTATAACGACCAATCAAATGTCGAGATTGCAATTCCCAGCATCACCACGAATCTAAAACAAAGGAAGGTTCAAATCGTGACAAACGTGACAAATGACGTCACGTGACGCTATCAGCATTCGCAGGGCATTACCCACGTAACGTTTGTTATATGCGGGTTCTTTCATGTTTTCTCGGATAGTTATGGCTATATGGACGGTAAAATGTGTCAGCAAGTCTTTACCAGGAAATTGATGGGTCGTAGGCTTTTGGAAACTTTTGTATAGGGGCAGAGAAAAGAAAAATCTAATAACTAAGGCAGTGCAGAGGCGTGTGATATTAGGGACAGTATTTGTAATTATTAATGCAAGACAGACTAAGGAAGTACATAGCTACTCAGACTAGGTAAACAAGTATCTATCTAAAATAAATGACATATATATCTAAATGGCATTGGATAGAATTTGGGTTAAGACTTTTTTTCACGAAGCAAGCGAAATTCAAGCTATAAACTGCTTATGACTTTCCGGAAGGCGTTAAATGCTTTTTTATGGCTTATGTGATCTTTTCAAACAATTTTATGGAATATTGTTAAAAGGTTTCGTATGTTTGCTTAAAGGCTGATCGACGGGTGAGCTTTAAATGGTATGGATGCCACGACTCACTACCGTTGCTGGGAATTCGGCAGCTAAGTACTAAAAATGGTGAGGTGAGGTTTTTTATGGCTCGTCGCTAAGTTTATTCCGTGTTTTTTTATTGATCGTCTTGGCAGATGTTTTCAGGCGGGCCGCCACCTGGTAATAAATTGTAACTGTCGCCTATGGACATGGATGTGTTCTTTCAGCATTCATCATCATCATCATCATTGCAGCCCACTGCTGGACGTAGGCCTCTCCTAACACGCCATAACACTCGGTCCTCCACCTTCAGCATTCAATCAGACCCAGCAACTTTTTTTAAATAGTGGTCGTTTTCTTATTGATTGTAAAGTCGCTCCTTACCGAAAAGAAAGAAACATTTATTTGGTACAAACAATAATACAAAAATATACAGACACAGCAATGAACAATAATTAAACAAATAAAAATTAAATAAATAAAAAAAACTGTCTTAAACCAAAACATCATTAACCTACGGAAAAGCACGAAGAACTAGAAATAGGACCATTCACACTTTTGCATTTATAATAATTTTCCATAAGAATACATTCCCCTGATAAAAACTCCCACAGACAAAGTACTAGAGAAATACAAGTAGTAGCTTTGAAAGGTGAATATAGTCATTGTATTAACATTTACTGAATAAACAAACAGGTGTAGTAAACCCAAACAAATTGAATTCAATTTTTTACGAAAATGTTTATCGAACTGTACAAGTGCCCTTTTCTTTGAGAACAAAAGGTGTGTTCGCAGTGCTCGAGGGGCGATCACGTATTTAAAACCGCCCTTTTCATCAAAGGTGCAAACCTATATCAAATTCCATGACAGGAAAACTAAATAAATAACGTTTTGCTAGACCCAGTAATTGAATCCAGGATCTCTTGAGCCAGGAGTCTTATACTCATCCGCTGCGCCAAGAGGCAGTTCGATCTGTATTCGCCAGAACTAAATTCCAAGAATTCAACAAAATCATCTTTGTATTCCCTATAAGACTCTAAGAAGAGAGACAGATTAAGCAACAAGCATTAAGATTATTTTAAAGAAAATGGCGTGCAATTCAAATGTTGAACAAGCGGTTACTCGCTCTCACTGTAACCATTTCCTATCATTCGCTTTTACACCCTCAGGGGCCTCAATATTAGAATACGTTTCGAAGAATATTTCGGCGATACAAGACAAAATTTGACTCAAATGTACATTGAGTATGAGACCATTTCCTCACAATGTGAATGGATAAATTAAATTTCCTCCAATACAAGTAAATTGTTAAAGTATTAAATCTCCTTTCTGGGAAAAAACAGAAAAATGGCGTTTCATTTCAATCTTATGATTTTTTGTGTATGATTTGTTAGATTATAAGCAATGATATTTTACGTAGATATAGAATGAAGACTGATTTCTTATTTTAATAATAAATAGTATGTACTGAGTATAGTCGAGCGATGAAGCATGAATGAAGAGCTGATGGTGACTGAATGGATAAGGGACCGGCGTGCAGATCACGCGGTCCGAGTCCGATCAGTGTGGATTCTACTTTGTGGAATTTATATGTACTATTCAAGTAATTTACCATCTGCTAACAGTGAAGGAAAACATCGTGAGGAAACCCACATACCCTAGAAGAAATTCTATGAGTATGTCTGATCCACCGACTCGCACTAGGCCAGCGTGAGTGGATTGTGACCTAAACCCTCTCAGCTCTCTAGTTAGAGGAGAGGATACCCGAGCCCAGCAGTGGGACTTAATGGGTTGCTGATGAGATGAGATGACTGGGTATAGTCACGGAACTTATATCTCTTTGCTAGTTGGGAGATATAAGTTCCTTGGCTATAGTCTACTGAATAAGTCATTGAAATTAGAGTTAATGTGTAATCGAAACTGTGACAATTAATTTAATGTTATACTATTACGTCATTTTACTATTCTACTTTAATTTTATTACAGTTTACATAACGTGTTGCTTTGAAATCGTTAATTAGGAATGAATGAAAAAATGTTTGTGTTATTTAAAAATAGATCTTAATTTGGTTACTTTTAAAAACAAAAAATATATAAAATAGATAATAATTTGATTTAAAATAAAAATAGTAAATATCACTAAATATAAAAACTTTGAAGCTCTTGAAACGTATGTACGTTTACATAAATAATCACAATTAAATACGAAGCAAGACTTGTCATTTATTCAAAAGAACGTTACCCGAGCTTTGAAACATTCACTTGTTTTATTAATTAACCAGCAAAGTGGTTCAAAAAGCTTCAATCTTCTTCAAACGGAGTTAAATACTCATTAAATATTTACACGTGAGGCATTTGAGATTACTCCTCCATATCGCAGTAGAATTTCTGAACAGAGGGCTGTCAAATAATTTGAAGGATGTCGGTGTAAGATAATATTCCTTTGTGATATAAAATTTTAAACTTCTGAAGATTAAGCCTCCATAGCATTTGAGAAATTTTAGAGACGGGAATTGACGGTAAATTATATTGGAGTCTACCACCAGCACCAAACCAGCGGTATTTAAAAGTATGACATTATTTTTTATATTAAACTTTTAAAGCCCTGAACATATATATATATATATATATATATATATATATAGATAGCAAAAACATCATTACCGTTACGTTTCTTGACGAAAACGTTGGGCGCTAGTCTAGCGCTCTCCACTGTCCCCTCCAGTGGGCGCTAGGCAAGAGTATAGGAGTAGATCCGGCTATATGGGGAAGGGCGTGGGGCCCTCAAAATAAAACACAGAACTGAACTTCGGTAGTATTAATTGAGTGTTAATATAAACTGTTATAAACTTATAGTATTAATATAAATAACCAGAATAGCGTGCACTGCACTAGAAATTAAAATTGTAATGAGCCTCAAGTCTTCGACGGATGCTCCGACGAAGACTCGGCTCGAATTTGAATTAATTTAGGATTCTGAATTTTAAATCATTAAAAGTAAATTAAAAAGAAATCAAAAGAGATCCAAAAGGTGGGCAAAACGGGTGCAACCGTTACACGTTACCACTACACACATAAAATGAAATGACTTAGCTGCAAATAAGACACTCGCAAACTTTCCTACTACTGCCAACGCAATTCTTATAGAAACTTCGAATAACAAAGTATGAGCGTCTTTTAATGCGATAGTATAACTCGCAGTTTTCGTAACCCAACTGTCAAACTTTAAAACTTCGCCAAAGAAGTGTTTTGTATTCACAAAACGTTAAGTCTTTTATGATAGAAACTTATACGGTTCGCGAATGTTGATCCCAACTGCGGAGATCTGCGGGATTTTAATGCAAAACTTTTATACTATGTTTCGTCAAGTTTATAACTTAGGTAGTCTAAAGACGGGGAGTGTAATCATTATAAAATGGACATCGTTTCTGAAGTATCTACTTTGGCTTTGAGAAGTTAATCTAATTTAAACAAGATTTACAGAATAATGATTGTCTTTTTGAACAGAAACGAAACAAGAGCGATATAAAAACAATAGTCATCTTTTATTATCCATGTAGTGACGAATTAAGAATACAAAATGTCACTACCCCATCTCAACCCGAAGGTGTCGTAAAAGGTGACTAAGGGAGTAACCTTATACAGACAAAAGCACGGTAAGAAAAGGAAAATTCGAAACAAACCAACACGTCGGACCAGTGTGGTATAGTAGGCTAAATTCCCTCCACATTCTTTCTGGAACTGCCTCGGTGGCACAGCGAGAAGTGTATACGACTGCTGTGCAAGAGGTCCCGGGATCGATTCCCGGGTCGGGTAAAAATGGTATTGGGATTTTCTATCAGGAAATTCCGGTATTTAAATTTTCCCGAAGTTTGGTAAACAAATGTTCCCGGTTGATGACAATAGGCTCGCCACCTATTTCATGGGACCAGACATAGCTGGCGAAATGTGGGTGTGATACACCTCTGCCTACCCTTTCGGGGGAAAAGGCGTAATGCTTGTATGTATGTACATTCTTTGGAAGAGACCCGTGCCCAGCAGTCGGACGTTTATGGGTTGTAATAATGTTGAATGATGAATAACTTGGCCAAAATATCAAGCCAAATAAAATACAGTACTACGTGAATTCCCGACGTACATTCAAAATTCCTCGTCTATCAATTGCAGCGTTAATCCAACTGATGCTGCTAATAAAATCAGACTACCCGCATATTTAATATTCTCGGACGTTCCACCACAAATAGCTTCGCTTCCGTCGGGCTCGGACGTGTAATTAATTCAGTAGCCGGCCACGAATTAAAACGACTGTCCGGTTTGTTGTTCATTATTCTGATTTTACGGATATTTTACAGACAATCAGTGTTTGTGAATGGATATGAATAATGAATGGACTGGAAAAAAATATTTATTTGTCTTTATAATAATAATAATAATATTCTACCACATTCACACAGCGCCATCTAGTCCCAAAGTAAGCAATTATATTTGCTTGTGTTATGGGTACTAAACACCTGATATACTACTTAAATACTTTTTTTTTTTGTAAATACCTACATATTATACCTAGATAAATTACGCCCAGACACAGAACTAACCTTTATGCTCATCACACAAAGATTTGTCCTGCGTAGGGATCGAACCCACGACCTCCGGCTTAGCAGTCAGGGTCACTAACCACTAGACCAACAAGCCAATCGGAGCTATGTTGTTAAATGTTTTCAATACACTTTTTAGAATTAGTTGAAAAGTGTGTAAAAGGTACGAAATCATACAGGTTGTTATTTTTATAGTAAAATAACTGTAATCTTTACTTACTTTTTAATATACGTTCGTACGCACGTATAACTGCCTTCCGATGCAACTCGACCGTACGTCTGTTTGCCATCTTCGTAGTATAAAAAAAAAACTCATTGATGAGGCGTCAGTCTAACTTGAGACTTTATCGTATTACGAATAGCTATAACATTTTTCGATATTGACTGGCCTGTTGGCGTAGTAGTTAGTGACTCTGAACGCTAAGCCGGAGGTTGTGGGTTCGATTCCCACACAGAACAAATCTTTGTGTGATGAGCATATTATTTGTTCTGTGTCTGGGTGTAATTCATCTATAATATGTAGGTATTTACAAAAATGAAATATATAAGTAGTATATCTGTTGTTTAGTACCCATAACACAATTTGGGACTAGATGGCGCTGTGTAAATTGTGTCAAAAAGAAATATTATATTTTAATATAAAATATAAATATTATATTATAAAAGATTAAACAATACATTTAGAAATAAAGCAACAGCAAAAGCACGCAAAGCTACAGTTTTATGATTTTCATAAAATCCACTCTACAACTCCATTATTTACAATTCACACTTTGCTTTCAATGCGAAGTGGGTCAGCCATTCCTATTGTTACCCCATTGTGGATGCAAACACGACTTCAATAGCTGCAGCATTTTATTTAAATAATCGGGTCTTTCCCCTTTGGGACTACGGTGTCAATCTCGGAACGGCCTTTTTTGAATTGGCTGTTTCACCCCAAGACCAAACCGTGGTCTTAATAAGGAATTAAAAATGAGATCTCCGCAATTCACCCCAAGCTAATAAAAATGATAAAGCGATGATTTGATGAATAAATTTTATTACACTCATGTAGAAAAGTTCTTGTACAAGTACAATTTCATGTACAATTATGTTCATAGTTTTAAAAATACGATGCCCATTTACTACACTAAAATGAGAACTTATTAGTGTCATTTATCTATAATATGTATGTATTTCCAAAAAAAAATATTTAAGTAAGTAATATATCAGTTGTTTAGTACCCATCATCATCATCATCATATCAGCCCAATGACGTCCACTGCTGAACATAGGCCTCACCTAATTTACCCATAACACAAGCAAATATAATTGCTTACTTTGGGACTAGATGGCGCTGTGTGAATGTGGTAGAATTATTATTATTATTGATATAAAATATCTTTGCATGTTTTATTGTAAGAAAAAACAGATGAGCATATTAAATAACATTTTGTTATTATTTAAGAAAAAAGGATTTATTGATTTATATGAGAGATTTCGTATTATTCACAGGGTTAATATATGAACTTCGTTGGGGTGTATGCGGGCGGTAGGTCAGTACTTCGTGTTCGGAAACGCCCAGGGGCCTTACTCTGAATTTCGACATTCGACTTAGTCGGTTTTGATGTCGATGTCAAATGTAATGAAATTTCACTGAAATTTAGATATGGTCGCTGTCACTTTCAAACCTTTGACAGCGACATCAAAACCGAATAAGTTGAATATCGAAATTTAGAGTTATCTCCTAGGCCGTCGTGATACGAACGGTCCCCAACAAACCCGAAAAAAGTTAATTTACTATGTTAAACAGCAACGGGATGCAACTTCAGAGTGAACTAGAAGTTTGGCGAGATGCTTGCCTGCACTTCAGGCAATAAAAGTACTATGTTCTCTATAGGGCGAGCATATCGCTATAAACGAGGCACACTTCCATACTTTCAAGACAGAAACAAAACAAGCACTGTTATACAGCAATACATTGTATTTTATTTACATGAAAACAGTTTTAACTTCGATCAAACATTTGTGCTTAAATCAAATCAATATTTGTGGTTTGCAGAGAAGTTGGACTTATCACCTGCTGCTGACGTCACATCACCAGCTTGATATTTTCCTAAAGAAGCTAAGCCATTAGCCTGTAACAAACAATTGAATATAAATCTTAAAGCTTTCCTTGTAATCGAAAACTTTTTTCTCAAAGAGTTCAAATATCATAATTTATCATCATCATCATCACAACCCAGATACGTCTCACTACTGGGCACACGGGTCTCCTCCAAACATCGTGGAGGGAATTTAGCCTTCTATACCACACTGACCAGATGGGTTCAGATTTTCCTTTTCTTACACTGCTCTTGTCTACTTAAGATCCTCTCCCTGAGTCCCTTTTACGACACTCACGGGTTAAAGTTGGATAGTGACATTATGTATCCTTAATCCGTCACTTCATAGACATGTTACAATTCATCATCATCATATCAGTCTAATGACAATGGATGCGGGCGGCACAAATTCGCTCGATGTGGTGGAAATTGGGTGAGGCCTATATTCAGCAGTGGACGTCATAGCCATTAGGCTGATATTACAAATGTTTTAAGTAAATTACCTTTGTCCTTTTCAACAGTTCCAGTTGTGCTTGCTTCACATTCTTGTCTTTTCCTGCCCACGTCTTCCAGACGGACGCTTGCAATGCCCTGCCATAACTGAAAGTCAACCTCCAAGGTGCATATAGTTTGACTTGGTTGATTGCATTCAAGTTGTCAGTTGCTTCTTCCTCAGATTGACCACCAGAGAGGAAGACCACACCTGTTTGAAAGAATATATTTATGAATAGTACAGTTTAAAAAATAAACGACTTGAAGAAGAAGCAAAATACGTTTGTTTTGCTGGAAATAATTAACACATTAAAAACGTTAATTCGTGTACCAAAAATATGAGAAAATCGTAATCAAAAATGTTATAGATAGCCTAAAAATTACAGAGAATAAGAAGCTAACTACTCTTCATCATCACCACAGCATCACCATTTCAATCCATAAGCGTCCCACTGCTGGGCACGGGTCGCCTCCAAAGAATATGAAGGGAATTTAGTCTACTATACGATGTTGGCCAGAAAAAAGACGACTAAGAGACACCGCAAGAAAAGGAAAATTCGAAACAACTAGTCTTGTTCGTGAAGAATTTAATACCCTAGACTTTCTAAAAGGTTTAAGAAGCTATTTGCTTGGAGATATTTTATTAGCAGCTAGAATAAACTTTTGGTTACTTGCCACGCTAAAAAATGAGCTAAGTTTAGTGAGTGGTTCACAGAAATACCAAATTTGTTGGAAAAGTACTCGTGAAATTGAATATATTATATAATTATATAATTCTGATTTAATAAGGTCATACCTGGCATAGCAGCCGGCACAGTCCTGCGTAGAGCAGTTACTGTGGCTAGAGCAATCTCTGATGGAGCGTTTTTCTTTGAAGCACCTTGGCCTGATGTCACCTGAAATATAAAACAATATACTTGTTTATGATTGAAGACAAACGTCCATGAATTCTAGATGTCAATAAAGTAGTCTAGGATTTCAATAAAGTGAAGACAAGAGCAGAGTCAAGAGAAGTGAAGAAATCTAATATTTCTATATCAATGGGTTTACAAGACATATTCTCTCTTTTCGTCTCGTCTCTATATTGAAGTCAGAGCTTAAAAGAAACTCTGCTAATGCCAACACAATTATTGCAGACGCAACTGAATATTCTATTAATTCTTTCAAAACTATTAATTCTTAATAGGTATGTTGTGGACGAAGTCTAATATTTCACTATAAAGCCAAAACCGTTTAATATTCTTCACAGTAAAGGCTCAAGACTTTTTCCTTACATATTTGAAGCCTTTCTATAGCAAAACAATCAATTTCCTGTTCCCTGAAGGTTTGCGGTCGTGACTTCGCATAATCAGTATTCATACTTCGTAACAAGCCGGTAACTGGAACAGCTGCCAACTATTCACTTTACTCCAGTCCATTAAAAAACGATTAACTAGAAAGAATACTGAGCGAATGCAAAATAAAGGGTAGAAAATAAAATACAAAGCGTTTTTAAATTCTTTGTCTACTTTTTTCACACGTGCCATCTACTTAACATTATCTTCTACATCACTGTTGAGTACAATGCCCCATGGATTTGGGCAACTTGGCACGTTAGTGTTTTTAATATTGACTGGCCTGTTGGTCCAGTGGTTAGCGACCCTGACTGCTAAGCAGGTCATGGTTTCGATCCCCACCCAGAATAAATCTTTGTGTGACGAGCATAAAGGTTTGTTCTGTGTCTGGGTGTAATTTATCTATAATATGTATGTATTTACAAAAAAAAATGTATTTAAGTAGTATATCAGTGGTTTAGTACCAAATTAAACAACTGATATACCCACTAATTTTACTTTTGGGACTAGATGGCGCTGTGTGAATGTGGTAGAATATTTATTAATATATCTTATCTTACTTAGGTCAAAAATTTGAAAGTTATGGTGGATAGATGAATGTTTGTTACTTAATCACGTCTAAACGGCTGAAAGGGTCTGAATGAAATTTGGCACACAGACAGATTGCACATAGACTATTATTTACCGACATACCGTGTGGGCAGAGCCACCGGTGGAAGCTTGTCCTTCATATAAAGTTAGTTCCCCGTTTAGTTATAGCCAAATAAATAAGTGATTTATAACAATACGCCGACAAAAAAATTGAAATTACTTAGCACCTATATTCAGGCAAGCTCTCATTCTCCACTAACGTAGTTTGCAAGCAGTCCAATGGATATGGATTATTCGATATTGCTAATTTTTTTGCTATAAAAACAATATAAGGCTTCGCGTAAGTGGTATCAAGTAAGACTATGTAAAATTTCATAAAGATCGCTTCAAGACTTTCAAAATTACCTCCTACATCCAAACTAACAAACACGTATAGACTTACCATGTTGGGTTTAAGCAGAGACCCTTCTAGGTACACATGATGATTATTCAGCGCTTTATACAATGCTGCTAAAGCCACTTCTGTTACTTTCTGTGCTCTGAGGATATCATGGTCACCTGGCAATAGAAACAGAATTATATTATTATCACACACATGTACTTACTTCTGAAAATCACAATAATTATGTAGCTCGAAAAGGTCCCCTGCTAAACGTAGGTTTCTTCTAAAAGATTCTCTAATTATCTTCAGGTATGCTGAAATATGGATCGACAACCTAGTAAAAGTTGCGGGTGGCCGTTGGATGCGGCACAAAATCGCTTGCTGTGGTGGAAATTAGGTGAAGCCCATGTTTAAACATATAAGGCTTCACCTAATTTCCACCAGTGGACGTCATTGGGCTGATATGACGATGATGATGATGATGCTGAATTATCACTTTATCGTCATCCACTAAAAGCAATTGAATGCTGGATATAGGCATGGCAAATACCAGGTACAGTCATCTGAACGAAAGGTCAAAACTGCCAAGTCCTAAATAACATCAACTCGTCTCCTCAATCAGCTTCTGACCATTATCAAAAATGCTCACCATCCAATAAAACATCAGGTTCTACAATAGGCACCAAACCCTCGCTCTGACAGATAGATGCGTATCTTCCAAGAACCTGAGCCATGTCATTGATAGCCTGAGATGATGGGATATTTGGTCCAATCTTCAGGGGACAGCGCCATTTTGCGAAACGGCAACCCTGCTTCTTGTACTCAGCGCAGCGTTTGCCGAGGTCATCTAAGCCTGGAAGAAGTATTAAGTTTGAGATAATCAACCTACTAAACTTGCTCATAAGAACTGAATATCTTGCCGAGGAGTGCTAAGAGGTAGGTAGGACTATGACGATGACTTCTTAAATAATATTAACGTTTTGAAATGTAATTTATTTTATATTTTAAAAGTCACGCAACGTACATCGTTTCTAAAAGAAGATTGTTTTACGTAATAGAATTTTCTATTAAGGGTTGGACTACATGTAGTCGTACGGAATTGCACTTTAGCAGGTTTCTATCCCTTTCTGTCACTTAGAACCACAGAACAGAGATACGTTTTACCGTTTAACTTTCATCATCAAAATCATCATCATCATCAGCCTGTACTAGTCCACTGCTGGACATAGGCCTCTCCAATTGCACGCCACTAAGCACGATTTGCGGCTACTCTCATCCAGCGCTTACCAGCCACCCTGCGAAGATAGTCACTCCACCTAGACTGGGGGCGGCCTACACTACGCTTGCCGAAACGAGGTCTGATGACGATAATGATGATGATGTTTTACTTTCCTGTGCTCTGTATTTAGAATAATCATTTACAAGAGCTGGGACATGAGCGACCGCACGGCAATGATAGAAAACGAGTGCAGTTCTATGCGACCATATCTGCAACACTTTTTGAACTACTTTTGTACTAGTTCTAACACAGCCATGTTAATAAACCACATGCCGATATTAATATTCAGCAATCTTTTTAAATAAGTATTGCATGAATTTGAACAAAAACCTTGCGTTGTAACTTCATCTTCTGACAGGAACAGAGGAACGGCATCTCTGTCTAGTTTGATGCCAGGGATGATGTTTTGCTTCTTCAAGAGTTCGATGAAGGACACACCATCATCAGTCTTCTGATATACTGTCTCATCGAAGAGAATCGTCGCTGATATGTGCTCGCCAAGATTCTGAAATATTCATCCCGATTGGTGTGATTATTTAATTTTTAACCGACTTCAAAAAAAGAGGATGTTATATAGATTTTTTTTTAAATAGATTTGCAATAAATTTAATAAAATATTGTTTGAAACTGCGTATTCGGAAGCGAAGCATAAATAATTATTTATGTAAGTAAATGTACAAATTCACCTCAGTGTATCATTCATTCATTTCAAAATTTCAACCCATAAACGTCGCACTGTTGTGCACGGGTCTCCTCAATAGAATGTGGAGGTAATTTATCCTACATTAACAGAATTAAAAACTTACCTCAGTTGTGAACAGAAGCTGACGATACCTCCTTCTGTTATTTTCTGTATTTTCCAGTCCAATTGCAGCAAGAAGTTTCCCAATGCCCTCTGAAAAACATTTTTATCATTAAATATTTAAAAAGCTGTTTCATAGCGATGATATCAATGAAAACTTAAAAGGAAAGCTCGCATTTAAAAAGCTCACAGATTAAAAAAGATTAACGTAGGCCACACATCCACGTCATCTCATATATAAAAATTTTCCGTTTCAGTCGGTTCACTGATCGAATTATGATTAATGTTATTTTTTAATAATATGAAGGTAACTCCTGCCTTCTTAATCTTGCTATAATTATCTATCACAGTCTCATCTCCGTATAGTATTGTCTTCTTCGTGTAGTGACAGATAAAGAAAACATTGTGTTATTACCCCATTATTACCCTTGGGTCTCGTAAAAGTCGACTAAGGGACACCAGCAGACAAGAGCACTGAAAGAAAAGGAAAATTCGAAACAATGCCTTTACCAACCCGTCTGGCCAGCGTGGTATACGAGTAGTAAGCTAAATTCCCTCCACATTCTCTAGAGGAGCCCTGTGCCCAGCTCCCACTGCTGGGCACGGCTTCAAATGATGAGAATAGTCTCGTTTAGTTACATACTAACTAGATACATTTGAAGTTACTAAGAAGAACTTACTTAGCTACGATTCAGACCAACCGGCTCGCATCGGCCCGCGCCGGGCGGCATTTTACAATGCGTTAAAGAATATTGAAATGTATCAACAGTAATTACAGTTCATATTTGCATGCAACTTACGGTCGGAGCCGGTCGGCCGTCGCGACGCGTCTCGGGATGCCGACGGAGGTAACTATGCGTAAGTTGCATGCAAATATGAACTGTAATTACTGTTGATACATTTCAATGTTCTTTAACGCATTGTAAAATGCCGCCCGGAGCGGGCCGATGCGAGCCGGTTGGTCTGAATCGTAGCTAAGTTACTAAGAAGAACTTACATTTGAAGTTACATTGTTAATACCTATTTTTTAATTATCCTGGTACATTGATACATACAATATTGCCATGCGACAATACTAATTTCATGAACGTGTTCGCAAATGTTTCATACTATCATCAGTAAACAAAACTTAACGACATAATATAGGTACGTCTCTACAGAAATATACATCTTATTCTCATTTACATACGGTACAAATTTGCAAAAAGGATATTAGTCACATCGCCTTTTATTGACTGAGAGAACAATTTGGTCGTCAATATTTAGGTGAATAAAACAATAATGATATGGTTTGAGAGGACGGCCTATACGTCGATTCGCACGTTTTTCGTTCGCATCAAGTGTGGCACGGGGCTGGCGGAAGCTAGTATTAGAAATTCATATTATTTAAAAAAGAGAAGAAGTGTTGCTTGAATATATTTATTATATAAAAATATTGAAAACATTATTTATAATGTCGCCTATGAAACAGTTTTGTACTCGACCAATTAACGAAAGGTCTTTTTTTTTTTTTGTTACTTAGAACCAACTAACAGTAGGTACACACTATATTGGTACTTATAGCTAAATATAACAAAGGTAGTTAACCTTTGTGTAACCAACATTGTGCTCACTGATTACTAAGTTGCAATTGATCAGAATTATAAGATTGAGAAATGTCATACATACATACATACATATTTTTGTATACATAGTCCCAACAAAAAAGTTTATAAGTGATTAAGTAACAGCTTACCATTGGTTTCATCAACAGCTAAAATACCCTTCCCTGCAGCCACGATTGCTTCAGCTGTGGTTTTTAACTCCTCTTGGAGCTTTGGGTCAGGATACGAAAAGTACGTAGGTGACATTGTCCTGAAAATAACAAAGATTATGACTATTTTAAACCTTATCTCTTTTACGCGTCAGGTGTCCACAGACCCGCGACAGACGTCTCGACAAACGACTCAATACTATAAACAATAATACCTACGTATTAATTATGGGTATTAATTAGGTACCAGCTGGTTGTCTGTCTAAACACAACTGACTATTATGAATGCCAATACATAACTGACGTCTAACATCTGAATCTTCAATAGAATCTCAAATTGAAATTTAATGAGACATCTATTTGTGTTGGACGATATTTGTGTTATCACTACTTAGTATAGAACAAAGTCACTTTCTCTGTCCCTATATCGCTATGTATGCTTAAATCTTTAAAACTACGCAACGGATTGTGATGCGGTTTTTTTTTAGATAGACCGATTCAAGAGAAAGATTTATAGGTATAAAATAGGGTGAAGCAGCGGGCGGAAGCTAGTATATAATATATGGACAATAAGTACAAATCCGCCAGATGGACCGACGATCTGGTAAAGATTGCGGGTGGCCGTTGGATGCGGGCGGCACAAAATCGCTCGCTGTGGTGGAAATTAGGTGAGGCCTATGTTCAGCAGTGGACGTCATTGGGCTGATATGATGAAGTACAAATCTAATTTAATAGCTTAAAACACATACATCAGTGAATAAATAATACTATATCATCATCAAGAATATGCCGTTTGTTTTCATGTAGATTTACATGACTTACAAAATAGATAATTAAAGTTTGTAACTGCCGGATTCAGAGACTCTAATTAGCAGTAATCTGTCATTACCACAATTTTTTCATTGAATAATCGTCTTTAGGAGTATAGACTTAAGTATTACACGTTTTTACTAAATAAACTTTAAACTTCACGTGTCTGAGTACGGCAGTAAGTTTGATTATGTATGTAAACTTTAAAACTACTGATTCAAATTGGAACATCTACCTTGAATAGCAGAAAGAAAAAATAACAAATGTATAAGGGTTTTGTGGATACTCGAGGGTTTGACAACTTCTAATCTAATTACGATGCAAATATAGCCTTTTTATTTATCAATGATTCTAACTTAAAAGAGCTATGCTTTCAAGTTCCCTGCCCCTAACATTGTTAACGTCATGAGCGGCATTTACCACCTACGAATGACATTTATTTATTTCAACTTTATGCACAAAAAACTGTACAAAGGCAGGACAGCAAGCAGCAGGACAGGCAAGGACTTAATGCCAGAGGCATTATCTGCCAGTCGACCTTTGGGCGATGCAGAGAAGAGAGTTGTAGATGCAAATGGAAAAGAATAAAAAAATGATATTTACTCGTATTAATTTAAACTTATTTTCAATGAATGCCATCAGGTGAAACGCTTGGCACTAATCCACTGCCACTACAGGCAACAAAAAATAACACTATATTCAAGCACTGATCCAATAAAAATTCCTTAACACACTTCTCAAAAGATTTATCCTCACCTAACTTGGAACGCAATAAGTTTTCTGAACAATAAAAGTTTCTATTCGATTGACTAACAGTGTCCATCGATGTTCTTGAGAAAATTGAATGAACCTTTTAGTAAGGTTTGAAAGGATAATAGTTTGGACAAATAGAACGAAGTACATCAGCGGAATTTTAGTAATCAATTTAGGTAGGATTTATTCGTCGCATTATAAAACTTGACTTGATAGTTCACATTTAATAAGGTCAGTCTACCGATGGGAGACTATCTGTGGCGTCTCCACGCTACGAAAGGCATGGGAAGACTGAATTCCCGGCCACCAGTCAATGAGTTACTTCTTTAATCAAGAAAGGCTAAGTAATAGATTGGCCAGTTGGCCTAGTGGTTAGTGACCCTGACTGCTAAGCTGGAGGTCGTAGGTTCGATTCCCACCCAGGACAAATCTTTGTGTGATGAGCATGAAAGCTTGTTCTGTGTCTGGGTGTAAGTACTTTATCTATAATATGTATGTATGTACAAAAAAAATGTATTTAAGTAGTATATCAGTTGTTTAGTACCCATAACACAAGCAAATAATATAATAGCTTAATTTAGGACTAGATGGCGCTGTGTGAATGCGGTAAAATAAATTGGTGATTCGATAAATTTTAGTACCTACCACCCAATCAATAGATCTCAGTATCTACTAAACCGATTTTATAAATTCTTTTAGTGTTGGGTAGCCCATTTATCGAGGTAGGTTATATGCTATACAACATCACGATATAAAGAACGACGGCTGCGCAGCCCCGCGCGACTTCAAGTATAGACATACAACAAAAATTGTGGATTGTAAATACTAAATTTACTAAACTTTGACTAAGATAATAAGCGTGAAATAAAATCACTGATAAGGCATTAAACATGCATAAGATAAGTGCGATAAATACGAGTATATTATTATGATGACTTAGAAATAGTACCCACCCCCGGTACCTAAGAACAGCTTAGCTAAAGACTTGAAGTATTTAAAAAAGTTTTATTACATAGAGAAAAATTGGGTTCAGATTAGGTTTAGTAATAATTATGAGATTTCTCAACACAATATACCGATAAAAGACCACAGAAGTTAGATTACGGCCGGTGTAAGCTGGTCAAAACTTATACAATGGATAATACTTGTATATTTCAAATAATTATGCATGCCGAAAGAATTACAACATATGACAAGTAAATATAATTAAAAAAAATTAATAACCCGACTGCAAAAAATCAACAGAGAGCAACGCACTAAAAATACTGTAATATTATTATACTACATAACATATGTATATATTTGTAATCTCAATTTGATTCCCTTTATTATGATACTCTACTCGATAGGTTTGGTAAAAAAAAATTAACTTCTTACAATTTGGCATCAAAAGCCCGACGTTTAAGTCTTTTTATTCTTAAAACCTATCTAAGGACACTTGGGTTTTTGAGAAGAATCTAACGATACCTTAATTGTCCAATTCCATCCAGCCGTTTGGAAGATTCGTGGGAATAAAGAAATTTACAAACATACAAGATATGCGCGAAAAACAATACCCGTCCTGACAGTCGGGTAAAAATAAACTCATCAAACCAATCAAACCTTAATCATAATCGGACTTCACTAACCTTACTAGTGAAGTCCGATTATGATTAAGGTTTGATTGACATCTTCGAATAATTAAAACTATAAAAAGTTTAATTAAATAAAAACAGTTAAATAATCACCTGTTTTGTATGCCACAGCTGTTAAGAATGCGTGCTAATACCACTGATGATTACAAGTCGGTGTTATCACTATTTCAATATACAGGCGGATATCGTTTTACACTCGCTATAAAATAGATAAACGGTTTTTTACGGTCATTTTAGAGTAGAATAATAATGTCTTAGGCATTTTAATTACGATATGATGTGCCTAACCTTTCAAATATAGAACCATCATCATCATCTATTCGCTTACTGGGCACGGGTCTCATCCAAACATTTTGGAGGAATTTAGCCTACTATACCACGCTGGCCAGACTGGTTGTGATAGGGTTTTGTTTCGAATTTTCCTTATTTTGAAAGAATTTTTGTAAAGAAAAAGCTTAAATCATTTTGACCCCACCTAGGAATCGTACCCGGGACCTCTTGCACAGCAGTCGTTATACTCTTTCCACTGCACACCGAGGCAATTTATCAAATATCGCATACAATCTACTAGACCATTTAATCAAACATTATTTATTGAAAAATATGGTAGATAATAATAATTTAGTATTTATTTTTTAATTTTTTATTGGTTTTAATAATTTCATTTACTTCACTTTTATTTAAGAATAGGCACCTCTTCCTCATTGACGTCAGTCACCCAAAAAAACGACTACACCCTGTATCTACATGGTGCTGTTTTCTGTATTAAAGTAATATATTTAACAGATAAACTATTGACATAGATAGTGACAAGTATATAATAGTAAACATGATGTATTTACAATATTAGGTATGTAAGCAGATATAATCTAAATGAATTTGACATATTATTATGTTATACATACTGGGTGTTATAAGTAGATATATTTGTTCATTTATTATTATTTTGTGGACGTCATTGGGCTGTTATGATGATGATGATGATTATTATTATTTTTGGGTTAGATGTAGTGTTGCCATTCATCCGGGTTTCTCCCGATTTGTCCTAGTTTAGACGACATCCGGGGAGCGTCCGACGGAGCTTCATTTGTAATCCGGGTTTAAAAATTTTAAAGTCTTGGGCCACCCGCGACAGACGCGACGCGACAAACCGAACTCGCTAAATTAATAAAATAAATAATAAATAAATAAATATTCTACCACATTCACACAGCGCCATCTAGTCCCAAATTAAGCAATTATATTTACTTGTGTTATGACCATATATAGTATATCGGATACTACTTAAATACATTTTTTTATAAATACATACATATTATAAATAAATTACACCTAGACACAGAACAAACCTTCATGCTAATCACACAAAGATTTGTCCTGGGTGGGGATCGAACCCACAACCTCCGGCTTAGCAGTCAGGGTCGCTAACCACTAGACCAACCAGGCCAGTCAAAAATTCACCGTACCCCCGCCCGTCCCGTTCTGAAAAAGGATCTGTTGCATGTCCACTTTCTGGGCTCTAAAATCCGGGGTTTTCACGCGTCTTGTCCTGGTTGCCAAGTTTTAGGGATTTCTTCTTTTTTTTTCTTTTTTCTTTTTTTCTTCCTCTTTCTTCCAATCTATTGTAGCGTCCACACATACATTTAGAATTACTTCTACTAGTATGTGGGTTTCCTCACGATGTTTTCCTTCACCGTCAGCAGATAATGAGTCATGGGACATTTATTTTATTATTTATAAAACTTTATTGCACAAAATTTGTGTACAAAAGACGGGCTTAATGCTAAAAGCATTCTCTACCAGCCAACCTTTGAGTGATGCAGAGATGAGAACAAGACTAAGTAGGTGCCATGTAAGAATATAAGATTGAAAATGATAAAAGAATACTTAATGATACTAATAAAATACTTAAACAAATTAATCAATCAAATACATATAATTATACTAATACTAGATACATATTAATAATATAAATTAATGAATAAATACATGATATAAAATAATAATAAATTATATAATATTATATAATACATATATACATATATATTATATCAAAAATTATACTAAAGGCGTTAAGATGATTCTGTCAACAATCTGCTATACTGCTCGCAAACTCTAGCCTTAAAATATCACGGTTAGTGGACATCCTGATTTCGAGAGAGAGTGCGTTCCAGAGAAGAATGGACAAGACTGGAACTATGTGAAGGACAGAGAAGAAGATTATTCGATGAACATAAAATTTATATTGGTACTGCTGTTCGGAATCGAACTCGATCCGCATGACTTGCATGCAGGTCCCTTATCCGTTTGACCACCATCGCTTGTAAGTAGATAGATAGGTACCTACTCGTACCTCTGTATATTGAAAACTTGTGTTAATGCTACACCTGATAAATAAATTACTATAAAAAAGCAATAGTAGTTTGTTTTTAAAAGACTGCACAAAAAAGGTTTCTTTATTCCACTATAACTTCTAAACGTCTGAACCGATTTAGATTTTTGCGATAGGTATTATTACAATTCTTGCGTGCTTCCGAGTAACATAGGCTTTATAACAACTAAAAGGTACAACATAAAAATTAATAATTGAAAATATAGGGTTTGTTTCGAATTTTCCTTTTCTTGCAGTGCTCTTGTCTGCATAAACTTACTCCCTTAACTAGTAGCCTTTTACGACATCCACGGGTTTAGATGGGGTAGGAAATTATCTATTCTTAATCCGTCACTACACAGATCTCTTTTAAGCACATACTCTTTTAAATTGATTTTAATAAGTTGTAGAAAATTAGCTGTTTTACGAGTTGGCAGGTCATTGACCTGAACTTTCCGCGCTTGTATTTGTCCTAAGGTCTGTCTGTCCATGAACGAGATCTGTCTTTCCACCCGATATTGTTTTGGCATTGAAATATTATTAGTTAATTGAGTTTAATTATGGTCCGATGGTTTTAAAAGTTTCCATTGGTTAACCGTCGCGGTCGATCGAGATGACTCTTGACCCCCCATATCATATGGCACTTCCATGTATAGTTGGTTGGTATCTACATTACAAATCTATTTACAGTGTTTGGTTCAATGTTTTTTACGCATTGATTATTTTTATCAAAATTTTTGTATCAATCTTGTGTAGTAAATGTTTTGTCGTTAATTCAAGATATTGATTTTTTACTAATAAAGATAATTAATGTAGGTAAGTAGATAAATAGTATCATAAGCAGCCAACAACCAAAGACTTAGTTGGCTATTTTTCTAAAAAATATAAAAATTGAATATCGCTGTGCTCACAAATTGAGTAAACCTCCGTTGCTATTGTTATGTATCTTTTAATGTCATAATTATTCGATAGCATTTCAATTACAGTCGCGCCCTTCGCCTCCTTGATTTCATTACTGCACAGAAAGTTGTGACCAAGGAACTTATAATATATCTGCGTGTTAAAAGTACTTTAGCTGTGAGTCTGTGACAGACTACCGGCCGTATTCATTAATATATATATAACTATGGATTTGGCTAGTAAAGTTAAAATTTTGACATATAAAAGTTGTAGTGATGAGATTAAATAAAACAAAAACATCTAATTTATTTTTAACAGATAAAATTATTTCGAAAATGCTGACAAAATAATAAAAATAATAACAGAATGTGCACTCTGTAGGTATTTAAGTATTTGTTAATTCGGACTTGCATACCAAATTTACAGAACATTACTAAGACTTATTAATTTTATTATCATTGTAATAATAATTATTAACTAATGTTGAATTTATTACAGCGCTATCTAGTGACTCGTGGTGTAACTATGCAGTACAATGTGTATTCAGCGTTTGTGTAACATCAAAATGTATACATATGACGCGCGCGCGACGTTCTATAAAATACCACTAGATGACGTTAAAAGTTGTAGATAAAACGGTCTTGCGCTATCACTAGACCTTCAAATGACCTTTCATGTGTGTCCTCTCCTCGGCGACTTATTATTTGACAGTCCTACCAACGTAGTAGTTCGGGAGTGTCTGTGAATAACCGGATAAAATTAAAATAAAAGTAAGTCGAAATTCATTTTATAAAAATTTAAATTATGTTATTGAGTTTCATAAAGCAAAAAAATCTTTTCTATTTCACTTTTGGTTCTTATAAATTTAAAGGTTATATTTTTTATTAAAATCAACATAAAAATTGTTAGTGTGATATTACTAACCCCCTTTTTTCAAAATGTGATATTATTGGATTCATTTCGTAGCCTTCGTAGCATAGCGTAGGAAATTGAATTTTTTCTCTGGCGTAACCTATGGCGTAATATTTTTTGGTTTTTACACATACAATTAGATACTTATTACCACATAAATATAACTTCATTATTTCAATAGATTATTCTTTTAAGTTAATTCGCAAATATAAAGTCATCTTAAAGAAGTGGAAAGAGTTTGGGCCCGTGCAAATTTAATTTCATGTTTCAGTTTATGTAAGCAATGGTTTGGGTTATCGTATTTTTTCAGTTGGATTAAATATTAGATTCAAGTCGTCGTTTTGGCCATATTTTTGTTAGAACTCTAAATTAGAAAATTATATAATTTACAAATCACATAGATACCTATTTTCCTTTCAGTGACCTTTCAAGGTCACCTTTGGAAATTTTACCAAACATTGTACAAAGTCAAATGTATCTAAAATTAAATAATTTATAAAATATAAATTATCTTGATGATATTAAAAATAAACAAAGGTCAATGATTTCTTTAAACTATCATGTTTTACTAAAGACATGTTTTTTATGATTGATTTAAAAAAACAAAGAGTAGGTATGTATTGAATTAAATTAGATTTATAATTCGTACATCACTACACTACCATTAAAAATATGTCACAATTGTCAAGTTGTCAAATATTTGTCAGTTTGTAATTGATATTGTTTGGAACTTTTTGGTTTATAAAACAAAAGACTGACTTTTATGAAAGGTATTTTGTACCGGTGAGTTTTTGATAGAAACATATAATTATTTTATAATGTCGAGTATTTATATTTATAAGTTAATTTAAGTGCAATATTTTTAAATAATAACCCACAATGGGGGCAAAAAAAGGGAAGAAGAAAAAGGGACCTCCAGAATCAGGATGGTGGCCAGGAAAGGGCACGAAGGGTGGGTCGTATTATTTCACCATAGAACAGTATATTTTATATCACGTTTCTTTACTAACTACTAGAAATAATTAAACGTTTCTGAGCTAACAATTCCTAGCAATTTTAGATTTAAGTTCTTTGATTTAGGAACTTATCTACCCATTTTTTTTCCTGGCTTTGCAATAACATTGCAAATAGCCTTAAACATTTGGAAACTCTATACCTAGTTCACATTTATGATCACTATTAGCTGAACAAGAGGTCAGTAACTAAATTAAAATGGCATAGTCTTAACTGCACTACAGACAGCTTTGTCATTGATACCCAAAATTTGCAACTCAATCTCGGTATCCAATATCTTCGAGATGCTTATGTTCAACGTTTGTCATCCTACAGCTGATATGATAACACAATATACTCTCATTCCCTTCTAGCTTTTCACAAAGTCAATATGCTTGAGTGTGTTTGCGCGTGTGCTGTTATTGTATTAACTATATTATTTTCTATATCAGTAGCATAATGAATATTGGGCATACAGGTTCCCGTCCTATTATATGCGATAATATATCTAGCATATATTATGTGGGTTTACTAAGCCTCAAAAGGTAGGGCACAGTGGGTAAGACTGAACCTAAAGCGTCCGGTTAATCCCCAAATTTGTTAGCAAGACAATGTCAATCAAGATTTTAGTACAAAAAAAAGTAAAAAACGAAAAACATGTTAAATTTGACCAAAATGTTGTGTTGTGGTGGGAAAAAAAGTAAGTAGTGGTATCTAGAGTTCATTGGGGAGGGAAGTGTAGTATTTCAGGGGGGGGTTCATAGACTATGTTAGCCGCTTACCATCAAGGGGTCATATTCTTGCTTGCCACCTATGTATACCAAAAAGCATCTGTCTACCCTTTGATGCTTTATGCAGCATGATGCTAAGGGTTGTGTAAAACTAAATTATTTATTTTTTATTTATTTCTGTTCAGAAAGCATATAAATAAGTAACTTAAATTGCTAATAACAAGCTTCATATTGAGTTCATGTATACTATAAATATTCTTGCACCAGTAATATTAAATTAGGAAAAACATGTTTTTTTTAGAATAAGTCGAAAATTTCTGTGTAGTTATGTATTAACCTCTTTACTTCCGATTATATGTGGTGTAACTATCTTTTTATAAATACTTTATATTTTTATTGTCGGTAAACTGATAAATAATCTTAAATAGAAAAAATATTAAGTTTATTATTACTTACTGTGAGTATTATGAATTGGTCAGTTAAATTTAATAATACTATTTATTTGTATAAATACTGTACCTATTTATATAAAAAGATAATATCCAAAGAGCAAAATATAGATTACTGGGAATATATTATTCAATGTAAGATATAAATTTACTTGTGAATTATATGAATCGGCTCATAAGGGTATTAAAAATGAATGTGTTATATTGTTATGTTTATAGTTCTGTTAGTCTGGGATAGCGGTATTTGTGTTAGGGCTCTGGGAATACAATCAACCTTATGGCTGCCATAAATGCTAGGGTTTGTATTACATGATGATTTTAACATTATATGCATAACCAATAGGCAATCCACTGTAGGGTTTTTGTTAACACAGTTTGTGAGAAATCCCTACAGTTATGCCACCATACACTCTAGGGTAGGGCATCCCAACCCGGGGGGGCACGCCCCCCTTGGGGGGTGTAGAAAAAATGACGGGGGGCGGGGCGTAATAGGTACGTTTAAATTTCCAAAAACATTATGTTGTATTTGTAGGTTTTGTACCTAATTGAAATTCAAATAAAAAATTAGTCTATAAAAAAAATGTGTTTCTTAATTTTGTTGAAACTTAAGAGGGGCATGAAAATATTATTTTAGGTTCGGTGAGGCTCAACAAAGTAAAGGTTGGGAAACCCTGCTCTAGGGTTTTCCTGTCGGTTTTATATGAAATGGTAAAACCCTCATGCAAAACCTGACGTGTATGACTAATGTTATAACTACATACAGTCATGTTGAATGTAAGATGTTTAGCTTCCCAGCTTATGTTAAAAAAATCAATGGGATAACAAACCCATAACCTCTTTACCCACTGTAGTATAAAGGCAGCCTAATACCTCTCGGTTTTGAATATGCGTTATTATGTATGTCAGTCAGTGAAAAACAAACCCATGTCTATCAATTTCAGTCTTCTGTTTAATATTATAAGGTTTAGAATCGCATAATGGCATTGTTTGTCTAAAGTTCTTTTAGTGAGTGTGTTAGTTATCATATTTTCTGTGCATATATTTATGGAATAATTTTGTTTCAGCCACAATGAGCACCTATTTCCAGTACCCAACTCCCGAGTTGCAGGATGAGCTTAAGAAGATCGCTCAGGCGATCACAGCTCCCGGCAAAGGTATCCTTGCCGCTGATGAGTCTACTGGTAAGTCAATATACTAACGTTACAAATGAATAGAAACTAGACTATTATGGTTTTGTCTCCACACATTTTATTGGCGCTATTCTCTCTAAACATAGACAGTTTCTTCTTCATCAGCAACCTATTAAGTCCCACTGCTGGGTTCGAGTCTCCTCTCCTCTATATAGAGAGCTGACAGGGTTTTAGGCCATAATTCACTCACGCTGGTCTAGTGCGGGTTGGTGGATCAGACATGCTCATAGAATTTCTTCTAGGGTATGTGGGTTTCCTCACGATGTTTTCCTTCACCGTTAGCAGATGGTAAGTCACTTGACTAGTACATATAAATTCCACAAAGTGGAATCCACATTGGTACTGCCGGTCGAGTCGAACTCGGACCGCGGGATTTGCACGCCGGTCTCTTATCCATTCAGCCACCATCGCTTTTCTTACATACAACTATTCATTATATCACTTTTCTACAATAAATAATCCTGCATTGACTTTTTGGTAATAACTTGCCTAATATATTGAGAAAACTTATTATAAATTAAAAAAACAATCATTTGTAGGATAATTTTGTAATCATGGTGTTCCTACACCGTCTCTAGGCTAGGTGCGTTTGCGCATGTACTACACGCGCATATCCATATAAAAATGTATGGAGGCCGCGTATCCGAACATCCACCTTAAGTCTTATTAATTTTGATTTAATCTTAATAAATCCTTTTTAACTAATAAAAATAAAAACTTTGACCCTCATTAAACGAATTAGTAAGATAGTCGTATAACTTTTACGGTGTACTTAATGAAATGCTAAAGGAACTTTAAACTGAAACTGGGTTTGAAGCTTTTATGAATAAATTGCTGAACAGATCTTGATAAAATTTGTCAATGTGATAGAGTAAGACTTAAAGATCTGTACAGACTACATTTTATAGACATATACTTTAATGTATTATGTATGTACATATATCTAAATAAGATAACACTATGTAAATTTAAATCTAGTTATTCATGCAATATTTGTACTACCATGAATTTTATTATTCATGGGAGTACAAATATTGCATGAATAACTAGATAGATAGAGCAGAAATTGAATTGATTCAGATCTTATGTCTCAATATATTTTTATCCCAGGTTGCAGAGATCAAATGGTGACTCCCATTTGACCTCTGCAATCTAAAGGTTATTTTAAGGTTAAACTTATTGTTTGGCCACTCAACACTCAGACTAAGAATTTGCAAACTAGAATATTTGGCATGTGCATTCTGAAACACTTCAAAGTCAAATCCATAAAGTTTTAGCTATTTTAGACTTTAGTTTGTTCTTAACTTTACTTTAGTTTATGATTATTTAAATCCCGTTTTATCTATACTAATTTATAAAGCTGAAAATTTTGTCACTGCTCTGCCTCAGTGGCGCAGCGGGAAGTGTATACGACTGCTGTGCAAGAGGTCCCGGGTTCGATTCCCAGGTCGGGTGAAAATGATATTGGACTTTTCTAACATGAAATTCCAGTATTGAGATTTTTCTCGGAGTTTGGTAAACAAATGATCCCGGTAGATGACAATAGGCTCGCCCCCTATTTCATGGGACCAAACATAGCTCGCGAAATGTGGGTGTGAAACACCTCTGCCTACTCCTTCGGGGAAAAAGGCGTGAGCTTTGTTTGTTTGGTTGAATGCGCTAACCACAGGAACTACTGAACAGAATTGAAAAAATTATTTGTGTTGGATAGCCTATTTATGAGGATGGTTATAGGATATACAACGTTATTCTTTGTTTATAAAGCTGAAACACCCCAAATGTCTTTTTATTTGGATAATCAGAATATAAAATACATCATTAGCAACCCATTAAGTGCCGTGGGTTCGAGTCTCCTCTGAAACTGCTATTGAGATCCAATTACTATGCAATTGATCCCTTCGTAAATTGGCATACAGCAGCAGTTAGTTCACAATATTATTGTAGCAGAAAAACATCACAGTATTGAATTAATTACTCTTGAACTAGTTCAGATATGTCGAGGTTCTTTTATAAGTAAGGACATACAGTTGTTATCATTATCAGCTCTTTTTTAAATTGAGATTATTGACGTCATTAGCCAAGGAAATCAGCTACAGCAAAGTGGAAAGGAGAAAATATAATATTATTGAGTTTTTAATTTTCTAAATGACAAGTAAGCTCTCAGAATAGAGGCGAGCAGACCCGAGCCCAGCAGTGGGACAATGATGGGTTGCTGATGATAATGATGAAACGACAAGTAACCTATTTTTTACCAATAAAAATACCCTAGACAGTAAAAAACTTTATTCTATAATTCGAAAAAGTTTACGATGCTTGAGCATTCCGACAGCCCAGAATCAGGGGCTGTAGTTTCTAAATGAAAAAATCTCTTCAACCTTATAATACTATTTTAGATAATTACAGGTTAATATTGAGATTATTTGTCGTACAGGTACTATGGGCAAGCGTCTCCAGGACATCGGAGTGGAAAACACAGAGGAATATCGTCGCAAATACCGTCAGCTGTTGTTCAGTTCTGACGCTGTAAGTATTATTATTTGAAAACTTCCTACACAAATTATTCCATAGAAATATATTATGTATGTGTATGTATTTATTTTGTGTCAAACAATAAAGTAAATATAATATTTTATCAATCAAACTTAAATTATAACCTAAAATAAATAAAAAAACTATTTACAAAATAACATGAGTGTTTACAAGGCTATAAATAAAAAATAAATAATAATAATATAAATGGTGACCTGGGCTAGGTGTCATAGTATTCGTCAGCATCATTGTCACACGGGAAAGTGCCCAGAAGGCTAGTAGCATTGTCACGCTGGATGGCAATGCTGATTCTCTGTGCGAGAAAAAAAACCAGCCCGCTGGTCACGTGAAGCGTCGATATTAAATTAAATTTTCCGTACAAATTAAATTGTCTGACTCTCAAGCCTATGATAAGAAAACAATACCCGTCCTGACAGTCGGGTAAAAAAGAAGATAGAATATTATAGCACGATGTTGAGATGGTCTAATAAGTTTAGAGAAATTGATGCTTTGATGGTAGCCGTATACCATCTATAAGTACGAGTATGTTTAAAAAAATCATAGATAGTTTCAGAATTAAAATTAGTATTTCGGATATTTTTAACGCAACTAAAATTAAAAAAGTAGAAAAAGCCCGAATATGGGTGGTGATGTCATCATATAGCTTAAAAAAAATGTCTCAAAAACGTAAAACTTCAAGCAAATAGGTATACATCTAACGTATTATTATACATATTTCTTAAATATAATACGTGACCTAGACCCGTTGCATAATAATTTAATATAAAAATCTCTATCTAAGAATTTTACATAAAATTTCTGATAAGCCGAAATTTCGTTTTTTTAATACGTAAAATAACGACACACCACAATGACGTAACACTGGCCATTTTGTTTACTTGAGAGGTCGTCAACCTTTTAAAATGCAACTCTTTTTATCATATACAGCAACGGAATGCACGCAAGTAGAAAGTGTTGCATGACGTAATAGCACCTGACACCTGATGGTCGTACGGTCTGACATAGGAATGCTATCTGGCGCTTTAGAATCTTGGGGAGTATATTTTTGGATCTATTGTGAAACATGTGATGGGAAAGATATTAATATATAGGTATTTTTTTCTTACACATAATCTACGTACACCAAAGCACCTAGCACAGATCACTGCTATGAATTTGCCGCGACTTTGACAATACCGTTCTCCCAATGCTCGTCACTTAAGTGATCTTAAGGTGGACTATGACACTTTTTTTTACATAGAACAATTAATTGTATCACTTTTCTACAATATATAGGCCCGAGTATCGACAGGGTAAAATTTTCCTGGTTTTTAATCGGAGCTATGTTTTAAAAATATGCTTACTATACTTTTTAGAATTAAATTAATTTATATTATTAATTTTTACGTGAAAGTGCATTAAAAAAGTAAATATTCGTAATGCTTAACCCTTTGAACGCCAGAGACGTCTATACACGTAAAATGAAAATGTGCTCACCACGCCAATGACGGCATGGCACGTCAAAAATGTACTGTATTTTAAAAGCTTGGCGCTCAAGGCACGGCGATACCGATTTGACGTGGCGGTCAAAAGGTTAAAGTTATTTTACTATAAAAATAACGCCCAGCAAGTTTCCAATGTGTTATTTGCATTAATTATAAAAATATTATTTTGTATAAATTTCGGTTCATTACATCAGTCACATTGTTGTTCAATCTATACAGAAACGCGACATCAACGTATAGACATCAGCTATTCTTGTAAACAAAATACTTTCAAACACAATATTGTACCTGTACCTATCTCACGTGGCCATTCACGCGATATTATTAGCGATCAGACATTCCGCCACACTGTTATCTGTTAATAGATGTACAGACTAATCTATCACTTGAGCTCAGTATTAGTAATATCTGGAACTTGTTTCATTCAGTTTTATCATATTATGGATCAGTTTCAGTGTATTTTCTACATTATTTGTATGGACATTTCTACACTAATATTATAAAGAGGAAATATTTGTATGTAAAGAATAAACTTAAAACTACTGGACCGATTTCAAAAATTCTTTTGCTGTTAAAATAAACTGATTTGTAAAAAAAATACAGTAATATGACAAAAATTACTTATTTGAGCCGTTTAGGGTCAAAACATTAGTGACCAGAGGGCTGGTTTTTATCTCGCACAGAGAATCAGCATTGCCATCCAGCGTGGCAATGCTGCTAGCCTTCTGGGCACTTTTCCGTGTGACAGTGATGCTGACGAATACTATGACACCTAGCCCACATTACCATTTATATTATTATTTATTTTATTATATTCTTATGTAAATAGTACTTGCAATTATGTTAATAGATAGTTTTTATTTAGTATGAAATATAAAATTTTAATCGCAAAAAAAAAACTATTTAAGGTCTTTATTTATTTATCAAAAAATAAGACACAATGATCTTTCTAAATACAATTACAATACAAAAATTAACTAAATTTGATATTATAAATTAACATTGTAATTTTATTCGACTTCAATATTGTTTTATTAATCCACTTTTCCCCACAGGCTTTGTCCGAAAACGTCTCTGGTGTAATCCTGTTCCACGAGACTCTATACCAGAAGGCTGACGATGGTACTCCATTGGTTGGTCTTTTGGAGAAGCGTGGCATTATCCCCGGCATCAAGGTCGACAAGGGTGTCGTGCCGCTCTTCGGCTCTGAGGACGAATGTACTACGCAGGGTAAGTCGAATTTTAAATGTACTTATTGCCTTACTGCCGCACTCGGAGACGTCAATTAACAGTAATCTGTCATTAACACAATTTTTTCATTGAATAATCGTCTTTAGGCGTATAGACTTAAGTATTACACGTTTTTACTAAATAAACTTTAAAGTTAAGTAACGTCTCTGAGCACGGCAGTTAATTGAATAGAGGAAATATAATCTCTTATTGCTTTTTAATAGGGTATATTTTCATTTGTCAGCAGTAGTTAATTATGCCAGTGAGTAGCCAATGGCCATCCTGCAGGGAAAGCGATGAGTATAGCATCAAACTGCATGTAGTTCTTACTTAATAAGAAATTATTAATATAAATAAGATTCGATACGTTACAATATAAAAATAAATGTCATATCAAAATCAAATATTTTTCTGTAGAAATACGTGGCGATTATCTGAAACTAACTACAAAATTAATACGCATTCGTGTTGTGACGGATTAACCTTTTGACTACCACGTCAAATCGGTATCGCCGTGCCTTGAGCGCCAAGCTTTTAAAATACAGAACATTTTTTGACGTGCCATGCCGTCATTGGCGTGGTGAACACATATTCATTTTACGTGTATAGACGTATCTGGCGTTCAAAGGGTTAAGAATACATAATGCCACTACCGCATCTCAAGGCGTGGATGTCGTAAAAGGCGACTAAGGGACCTTAAGAGCACTGCAAGAAAAGGAAAATCCGAAACAACTAACTAATCTTTCTGACCAGCGTGGTATAGTAGGCTAAATTCCCTCCACATTCTTCAGAGGAGACCCGTGCCCAGCAGTGGGACGTTTATGGTTTGTGATGATGATGATGAATTTAATTCTACTATTTCGATACTTAACAATCAGTTTTAATATAAAAATAAATATCGTATCAATGTAAAAAATATTTACTCAAAGATAACTTAACGATGTTTTGTATTGACCTTGTCATTATCTAATTTCACAGTAAACTAAAAATATCTCAATGTGACCTTTTGGACTTGAAACGTGACGATTTGGGGGCCAATATTGTTATCTTTTCACTTCATAGGTGACTTTAGATAGGTCACCTCCATCTATACCTATACACGCGACTTCTTGTAGATTTATAATATACTAATATTATCAATCTACTAGAAGTCGCGCGACGCTTCGCTCCCGTCGTTTTTATTTCGCCACTGCTCAGCTCCTATTGCCCGTAGCGTGATGTTATACACCCTATAACCATCCTCGATAAATGAGCTATCCAACACTAAAATAATTTTTCAAATCGGACCAGTAGTTCCTGAGATCTTAGCGTTCAAACAAACAAACTCTAGAGCTTTATATGTAATATTAGTATAACTACTGGACCGATTTGAAAAATTCTTTTGCCATTAGAAAGCGACATTATCATTGAGATATAGGCTATATAGCATCACGCTACGGCCAATAGGAGCTGAGCAGTGGTCAAATAAAGAACGACGAAGCCCCACGCGACTTATAATGCAATATATTTCTAATTATGAGATACGTTCAATATCGCTTAATCCCTCCCACTATCATTGGAGGATTATCAATGATGTATTCTTGCGAACACCGAACTATTTTAACTCCCAACGGAAAGACTAACCTACTGTTTTGAAAACCGCAATGAATTTCATCAGAAGTAAGATGAATTTTAGAAAGAAATTTCCATTTCTCCAATATTCCCCTAGTCGTAAGATGAAATTAGGTAAGGATTGTGAAATTCACGATAACGACAGTATGAGAAGCAAATTTGTATCTTAATTCAAAACGCGTAAATAATATTATGCTTTGTCTCTTGTCTAAAGACCTGATAACCGATTCTTGATTGGCCGAGTATAGGAAATATACACGTAGGTACCTACTGCCGATGTCGTAATTATTTTTATCTCTTGTTTGTGAAGTTAAGTTTTGTTATTGCAAGAGACAATTTTAAAGTCGCAAAGTTCAATAATATTTTTAGATAAATTACATAACTGATAAAATTATTTTTCTGCCATATTTAAAAAATAATATTTCATCATTATCATCATTATTTTATACCCTAGAAGAAATTGTGTGAGTATGTCTGATCCACCAACCCGCACTAGGCCAGCGTGAGTGGATTATGGCCTAAACCCTCTAGCTCACTAGTTAGAGGAGAGGAGACCCGAGCCCAGCAGTGGGACTGATGATGATAATGATGATGATCATTATTTCAACCCATAAACGTCCCACTGCAGGGCACGGGGCTCCACCAAACAATGTGAAGGGAATTTAGTCTACTATACCACGCTGGCTAGACGGGTTGGTATAGTATGGTATATTTTTTTTTTTTTTAAAAGGGTTTGTTTTGAATTTTCCGTTTCTCACAGTGCTCTTAACTGCATAAGATTACTCCCTTAGTCGCCTTTTACGACACCCATGGGTTGAGATGGGGTAGTGACATTATGTATTCTTACGTCACTACACGGTGAAATATATATTATACTAGCTGTGCTCGCGACTTCGTTTGCGTGGACAACTTATCCCCCATTCGTAAAGTTTTAATTTTCTTTTACGGAACCCTGATATTTTTTCTAAACCAAAGTAGCCTAAGTTACTCCTTGTGACATTAGCTGTCTGCCGGTGAAAGTCCGGTCGAAATCGGTCCAGCCGTTCCAAAGATTAGCTGAAGCAAACAGACAGACAGAAAGACAGACAAAAATTAAACAAAAATGTTATTTTGGTATATGTACAGTATACACATTCAAATGCATGTAGTAAAAAGCGGTTATTTAATTATTACAAACAGACACACCAATTTTATTTATTTGTATAGATTAAGTTGAAGTTATGAACTCCCTAACGAGGTTTTCCCAAGGGACTACAGTATGGGGTTCTTCAAAAAAGGAGTGAATAGGTTTCTTAAGGGACGGCAACGCGCTCGTGATACCCCTGGTGTTGCAGGCGCCCATAGGCTACGGTAACCGCTTACCATCAGGCGGACCGTACGTCTGTTTGCCACCGTCGTGGTATAAAAAAAAAAAAGTTGATTTATTTCACAGATTATTTTTAGAATATTTCATAATCAAGCATTATTCAATTGATAAATGATGTCTGACTTACACCTCATTCATAGAGGCGCTCGTAGCATTGTGGTAGCAGTTCGTTACGATCATCAAAGTTAGGCAACACTCAGTAAGGTCAGTCCATGATGGGTGACCGTTGGTGGCAATTTCATTCTTTAGCGTCTCAGTGCTTCGTAGGCACGTAAAGCCGTTGGTCCTGGTTATCACTTAATGTGGTAGTCGTTAAGTCAAGTTGGAAGCAATCTGGGCGACTTGATAAATTCCAACAACAGGGTCTGCCTCAAGCCCACGTGAGAAGAGAAGAAGAAGACCAGATTCATGGAAATCTTAGGTTGTTACGTTGCGGTATCACTTTTTAAAAAACCCATCCACTTCCAGGCCTCGACGACCTCGCACTGCGTTGTGCCCAGTACAAGAAGGACGGCTGCCACTTCGCCAAGTGGCGTTGTGTGCTGAAGATCGGCCGCTTCACGCCATCATCTCAAGCTATTGATGAGAACGCTAACGTATTGGCTCGTTATGCTTCCATCTGCCAGAGTCAGCGCATCGTGCCTATCGTCGAGCCCGAAGTGTTGCCCGATGGTGAGTGATCTCTTTGATATTTATGTACTGTAGTACTTTTTCTAGGCACACTGCGCGATATGAAGAAATTGCAATTAGGCCCTGTTTCTTCATTAGTTGATTAGTGTCTAATAGCTGATTGATGACTTTTTGACTGATTTTTTGACATATTATCAAATTTCAGGTGAGCACGATCTGGACCGTGCCCAGAAGGTGACTGAGACCGTATTGGCGGCTGTGTTCAAGGCGTTGAGTGATCACCACGTGTTCCTCGAGGGCATACTTCTGAAGCCCAACATGGTTAGTTTTGAATAATTTTATACACTTCTACTATTTGGCGTACAGTATTTTTTTTTTCATATTAATCTATTATCATCATAACAGCCCATAGATATCCCACTACTGGGCATGGGTCTCCTTTAAACATTTTGGAGGGCATTTAGCCTACTATGCCACGCTAGCTAGACGGGTTGGTATGGTATAGGGTTTTGTATCGAATTTTCCTTTTGCTACATAATCTGAGAAGTCAATTATTAAGTCATCATTAAGTCCTGAGCTCAGCAGTGGGACTTAATGGGTTGCTGATGATGATGATGATGATGATGACATAATCTGTGGACGCGACCAATACACAATTTTGGCGGTAAACGTTTGCAAATAAATGCAAACATACATTAAGTAAGTTTACACAAATTTTATGAGATTAGAAAAAGTAGTGTATGTAACTAATACTTGGTCTTAAGATAAGCGAATATTTGGTCTTAAAACACTCGTATGATGCTATAAAAAAACTCACACTCGTGTTTTAAGAACCGACATTATGCAACAGTTTGATGATGAACGAATATTTGGTCTTAAAACACTCGTATGATGCTATAAAAAAACTCACACTCATGTTTTAAGAACCCACATTATGCAACAGTTTGATGATGAACGAATATTTGGTCTTAAAACACTTCGTATGATGCTATAAAAAAACTCACACTCATGTTTTAAGAACCCACATTATGCAACAGTTTGATGATGAACGAATATTTGGTCTTAAAACACTTCGTATGATGCTATAAAAAAACTCACACTCATGTTTTAAGAACCGACATTATGCAACAGTTTGATGATGAACGAATATTTGGTCTTAAAACACTTCGTATGATGCTATAAAAAAACTCACACTCATGTTTTAAGAACCCACATTATGCAACAGTTTGATGATGAACGAATATTTGGTCTTAAAACACTTCGTATGATGCTATAAAAAAACTCACACTCACGTTTTAAGAACCCACATTATGCAACAGTTTGATGATGAACGAATATTTGGTCTTAAAACACTTCGTATGATGCTATAAAAAAACTCACACTCATGTTTTAAGAACCCACATTATGCAACAGTTTGATGATGAACGAATATTTGGTCTTAAAACACTTCGTATGATGCTATAAAAAAACTCACACTCATGTTTTAAGAACCGACATTATGCAACAGTTTGATGATGAACGAATATTTGGTCTTAAAACACTTCGTATGATGCTATAAAAAAACTCACACTCATGTTTTAAGAACCCACATTATGCAACAGTTTGATGATGAACGAATATTTGGTCTTAAAACACTTCGTATGATGCTATAAAAAAACTCACACTCACGTTTTAAGAACCCACATTATGCAACAGTTTGATGATGAACGAATATTTGGTCTTAAAACACTTCGTATGATGCTATAAAAAAACTCACACTCATGTTTTAAGAACCCACATTATGCAACAGTTTGATGATGAACGAATATTTGGTCTTAAAACACTTCGTATGATGCTATAAAAAAACTCACACTCATATTAAAGTTTTAAGAACCCTCATTATGCAGTTTCATAAACTACTATTATTCAAACACTGGTAAGTGATTACCGCACCCTATAAACGCCTCTAATACCGGTAGCAACACATACAAGTTGCCGATGTTATTATTAACAATATTTTTGTTACTAGGTTACTCCCGGCCAAGGTTGCAAGAAGGTCTACACTCCCATGGACATCGGACGTGCCACGGTCACTGCTTTACTCAGGACCGTGCCTGCTGCCGTCCCCGGTAACTAATATTACTTTTTTTTTTTAGAATGACCTCCAACATAGAATGTACATAATATTTTTTTTGTAAATCTCAGGCATCACGTTCCTGTCGGGTGGTCAGTCTGAGGAGGAGGCGTCTGTGAACCTGAACGCCATCAACACGGTGGAGATGAAGAGGCCGTGGGCGCTGACGTTCAGCTACGGGCGCGCGCTGCAGGCCTCCGTGCTGCGCGCCTGGGCCGGCAAGCCCGAGAACCAGCTTGCGGCGCAGCAGGAGCTCATCAAGCGTGCTAAGGTCACTGTCTGAAGTATTCTTATTCCCGCGAAAGTTTGTAAGGTTGAATGAATAAATAGATAAGTCTGTAAGGTTGAATGGATAAATAGATAAAAGTTTGTAAGGTTGAATGGATAAAAGTTTGTAAGGTTGAATGGATAAATTTTTAGTACTCCTATTCTGTGAAACAAACTGCTGTATGAATTTTGGTAAAATTTACCATATAAATAGACTTGGATAAAAGATAGGATACTTTTGATCCGAGTGGATCAAGTGGGCTAACCGTAAGCTAGTTAGTCCTATTTCTGAAGGATTGGTTGTTATATCAAACTGTTTCTAATGACAGAAGCAATCTTCAGAGGTTAATTACGGGAAGGAATTTATCGAGAATTTATTCAAGATTTATAAAATACACTAGTCATTAAATCGAGAGGGTATGTAGTAGTCAATAGAAGTATTATTTTGCTTTTCCGCCAGAGATATGCGAAGATGCGATGTTTATTGTGAACCAATAGAATTGCTTCATTTATCTGACGACGTCAAACGTCAGCTAAATGAGGCGAATTTGGACGGTTTAGGCCCTTTCGCTGTATGTCCCGAATAATCAATAAGGCCCTTTAGCGAATTGGCCCTTTCGTGAATCGGCCCTTTCGCAAAATGGCCCTTTACTGCAGCGGCCCTTTCTCGCAAGGGCCCGTTCTAATTAACCGTGTCCTCTACTCTGGTCAAGTTATTTCACATAAGAACTTTTTGAATGTTCAATTTGGTTATATATATAACAATAGGTACAACTTCCTCTTTAGATTTATCACTGGCCACTTACGGTTCTGAAGTGTTAGATAATTTATTTTTGATGACATTACCATTCCTTGACATTAATAATAATAATAATTGGTTCATAATTAACATCGGATCCTCGCACATCTCTGGTGGAAACGCAGCCTTAGTCTCTTGTGTATGTTGAGATAAGAATAAAACGTACTCCAAGTACCAGCAGGTCTATGAGTTCACATAGGTATAATTAAACATTATATGAATGTCTAAAACATGCCTAATGCTACATTATTTTATACCTACTTTATTTAGAAACTTCAGGTAAGTATTAGGAATTATATTTTTAACCAAATAGTATTTAACCATAAAAGTATTACGATAAAAATGTAGCCATCGGCAATAATTCTGTTTGATTTATACACTTATAATATTCTGTTTGTGTCATACCACTGCTGGGAAAAGGCCCAAAACCTTCCACTGTTTGTATATTTTATATTAATATTTCACTCACTCACTCACTCTCAAAGGTCCGACATCTATGTGTTTTATCGTAGTACTGTATTGCACGTATGTGTTGTCTTTTGTGTTCACTAATTCCATATTAATGTTGAGTAGTAGCTTGTATTGAGTAAAAATTTTATTTGTAGCTTTTGTTATAAACAAATACCACCTTAAGCTTATTTGTATTAGATAAAAATTGGCGTGATAGCCAATTGGGCTCTTTTGTAATTGAAATGAAGTTTGAAATTTTAATTAATTAAATTTCATCTTAAAATAATGACATTTGAAGTAAAACGAGCGTACTTAATAATATATTTTCCTCCATAAAAAGAAATTAAATTTACTTATGAAATAAATTATAAATATCACTAATAAAGAATGGTAATAAAATAAATTCATAAAAGATTGCTACAAATGAAATTCTATAAATAGAAATATTATACTAATAATTTATTTTTTTCCTTCTAACTTCAAATTCAACGCAACTCCGGCGCACACCGATCATCTACACCAATCACGTGTTTGGCTGATTCTCTAAATCTAAATTTGGAATGTGACGTTTATCTAAATCTGGAATATGTCGTTTGCCAATTGTGACGTAATAGGCTAACGGTCTAGCTTGTGTTGGTAAATATAAGGCGGGCTCGACTCCATCACTTGCCTCTAGGAAGTCCAACTTTGTTAAGTCGCATGCTTACTAGATTCGCTTTAAATAAACGCCCAGTCTCTATAGTCTATCCGTGGATAGAATTTAGGATTGAATTTGATTTGAAATTCGCGTATAATGGTGCGTCTAAACGGGCCATGTTTTACTGCAATTTGTGGCTGCAAAATTGGCAACTAATGTCCGGCCATCCCAAAAATATTTTATTGCAATTAATGGCTTAGCAATCTATGGCTGGGCGATGCATTGCAATATATCTGCAATAGTATGGCCCGTGATGCAGACTCCTAAACGGGCTACACAAACCGGCAACAATGGCTGACAAAAACACACTTGTCACACGGCTTATATTATTTTAAAAGAAAAATTAAAAAAGAAAAAGAAGAGATTGTGGATTCGACCTTACTTAAATAGATAATTTAAGTCAAGAATTAATATTACAAGCATTTTAAAATAATTTAATAATACTTAACCCCAAAACAACATGACAACTAACATCTCAACAAATCACAGAATATAGCAATTAATCATGGTGTCACTCTCGGCAAACTTCATGTCGCGTAGAAAAGGATACACAATGCCATTACAATAGAGAGCGACTGAAACAACAATAGAACTGGCTGAGCAATATTGCAGTAAATATCGATAGCTCGGCGATCGTCCGGCAATCTATCAAAACAATGTCAGCCATCTGTGGCCATACCAAACATATTTGCAATGTTGCCGGCCACTGTGTTGCAGCCACATATTGCAGAAAACTTGCCCGTTTAGAAGCCCCATAAGACTGGACTCAAAAATATGTTATTTTATTTGTTGAAAATTTTATTTATTTTTAGTTGGTCTGATTATAAACTGCCAGTTTCAAAATTCGAAATCAATGTCTCTAATTTTGAATCACAACATTTTTATTTTTGTTTTAAAAATTGTATAGTTACGTTTAGTTTTTAAAATATTTTTTGCGAAATTATATAAAATTTTAAATCTCGAATTGTGACTTATAAAATGCATTTATTTTTATTGGTATTTTTCAGTACATATATAATTTTATATTTAAATAAGCCTTAGGCCTCGGTCGTGGTGGCAGCGGTGAGCGGGACGTTGGCAACAGCGGTGCTGTGCACTGCAATCAGTTGGCCGACTGCGTCAAAGTGGTATATTTATAAAGCAACTAATCTTTGTGAGTACAGTGATGGATTAAGAATACATAATGTCACTAACCCATCTCAACCCGTGGCTGTCGTAAAAGGCGACTGAGGGAGTAGCCTTATGCAGGCAAGCACTGCAAGAAAAGGAAAATTCGAAACAAACCGTAAACTAAAGAAACAAAAGAAAGAAAGTGCCGTGCCCGTGCCCAGCAGTGGGACGTTTATGGGTTGAAATGATGAATCTTTGTGAGACGCTCTGTTGTATAGTCGACCATATATTTGCCTAACCACTTTTGACAAAAACTTCCATCAAAGTTAAAATTCAATAAGACTCATTATTGATGACAACTGTCACTGTACTGATGTCACTTGCAAGCAAAAATAGACTTTGTTGTTTTGTGATATGCAAACGACATTTACTCTAAGGGTAGTGAAGCAATTTTATTGTCGACTATACAAGGAAAATTTTGCAATAGCAGCTCTATAAATGCACCACCATGACGTAGTCGGCAACACGAAATTGCTCGAATGGAGTGCGCCGCACCGCTGCCGCCGCCGTGCCGCTCACCGCTGCCACCGTGACCGAGGCCTTTGAGTTGGACCATATAACTGCACAGAATCTTTCTCTTCTATATTTCTATCCCTTTCTGTCACTTAGAACCATCATTTACTGGAGCGAGAACGAGAGTATGAACATACGCGACGGAAGCGACGATGCGCTCGGCTCTCTCTCTATCTCGCTCTAACAAATGACGATTCTAAGTACAACACAAAAGACACAAAGTGTACAAACACAAGCTCTGTGTCGCGAGGATTTAACACACCCGGTCTCGAAACATCACACGCTAATATTTGTCTTGTGTGGGAATCGAACTCACGTCACTCGGTGCGGTGATTTTAGAGGCAACAACCGCTACGCCATGGTGAGAGTTAAAGAGAAAGCATAGGATAGTGCGATTTGATGCGGTTAAATATGGTCGAACCCTTATCTGTCATTTCAACGGTTCTTTGGTAAACATTATTGATATCGGGAAATATAATTTTCCCTTCTTATTCTTAGATTATATTATAAAATGAAATCGATAATAAGTATAGTCGACAATAAAATTGCTTTACCGTCTTTAAAATGTCGTTTGTATATCACAACTTCTTATCCGTGTAGTGACGGATTAAGAATACATAATGTCACTACCCCATTTCTATCAGTGAGTGTCGTAAAAGGCGACTAAGGGAGTCATGATCTTAAGAGCACTGCGAGAAAAGGATAATTCGAAAAAACCCTATACCAACCCGTCTGGCCAGCGTGGTATAGTAGACTGAATCCCCTCCACCATCTTTGGAGGAGACCCGTGCCCAGCAGTGGGACGTTTATGGATTGAAATGATGATATCACAAAACAAAAATGTCTATTTTGCTTGCAAGTGACATCACCCGATCCTGCTAAATTACACAAGTCGATAGCAGACCGATGGACAAATATCGACCAATCACAGGCCGGCAATATAGCGCGATTGACTTAGTAAGCCAATCACAGCTGTCGAATAAGACCATCGGCTTACCATTGTTGTAGTAGGATCGGGCCTCTGTACAGTGACAGTTCCAAATCCAAATTAAAAATAATTCTTTGTTAAATGTTGTAAAGCATTTATATGGTCGACTATACCTAGATAAGTATAATATCAGCCAACCTTTAAAGCCGTGCCACACGGTTGTAAACTTGCCTTCCACAGTGGTGACCTTGGTTGTTTCCAACCGTCTAGCCGGCTGTTGTAAACCAAATTTCATACAAACTATGCGGATGACAACTAAGCTCCCACCAAGGTCACTGTGTTGGAACGCAAGTTTACAACCGTGTGGCAGGGCTATTATTGCAAAAATTAAAGATTTTTTTACCTTTTACCTCTTTATTTCTGCTATAAGTAGTTTAGTTTAGTCTGCATGTACTTACTAAACGGCATGTTTGTTCAAACATTTGTATTATTGAGCTGATAGAAATGGGACTCTAGTGTTTTATTAAATAATACTTTATTTCGAACAGCTGCTGACTGCAAATATTTGATCAAATACGCCGAGTATACGCTCTACATATATAGCTTGGCAAATAAGCCTCACCTGTTATTTCAGCGATTCTTTGGTAAACATTGTTGATAGCGGACAGTATAATTTTACTTTCATATTCTTCAAGACAATTTTCTGTAAACTAGTTTCGTTTTTCAAGTGATGGTAGCAAAACACGCGGTCCGAGTTCGATTCCGACCGACAGTACCAATGTGGATTTCACTTTGTGGAATTTATATGTACTAGTCTAGTGACTACTAACGGTAAAGGATAACATCGTTAGAAAACCCACATACCCTAGAATTAATTTTAACGGTATGTCTGATCCACCAACACGCATTAGGCCAGTGTTCAGGACTCTCAGGTGGTTTAGAAAGTAAAAAGACGATTATAGAAAAATGCGCTTGTAATAAATGTTCTCACAATGAGTCTCAACAGGTGAATGGCCGCCGTGTCACGTACACAGCTGCTTAGCCTAACAAAAATGACGCATTGAACATTGTGGTTCAAATTTGTGTAGGCGCTTCTAAACAGCCAGCGTGCGTGGTTTATGGCATAAACCCTCTCAGCTCTCTAGATAGAGGAGAGCAGACCCGAGCCCAGCAGTGGGACATTAATGGGTTGCTATCATTATATTTTATATTATATAGTTTTGATTCTATAATTGTTTGCCAAGCTATACCTAACCTATTTGTTGTTTGTGCTTAACAAATGTTGAAATAAAACTTTTTTATAGCTTTTGTGTTTCTTTCACCTCCTTAGTCAATAGTTGTAACATTTACATGTAGCTTGTAGTTTTGGTAGTGCTGTTTTGTAGTGTAGTTCACATTATCGTGTTTTGGTCTGCGCCCAATGCCGACACGTCACGGGATTTTTTCGTAGACAAATGATTTTCGACATTATTTCATTGACATTAGCATTGACATTCTCTTATGTTAAAATAAAAGAATGTCACTGAATTTACTGATATTCTTTCATGTTAAAACTAAAAGAATGTCAGTGCTAACTTCATTGGAACAAGGTTGAAAATCATTTGTCTACGAATAAATCTTTTGGGCGCAGGCCTTAACGTTACTGTTTGTTAAGAACCAATAGGATCGTTTCATTTACAGCACAGATTGGTTCTAAACAGACACACCCTACGCCACCCATCCTCGCATAATATCTCTAGTGAAAGCGTAGCCTAAAATGCTTAAAACATGCCACCGACTGCTTAACATAGTCCTCTGATATAGCTTGCTCACATAGCTCGCTGACAAAAATGGCTCATAAATGCCGAATGGCCTTATTTAAAAAAGTCTTTTTTATTGTGCTGGTGAGATGCATTAGGAGACCCCCCACACTAGCGTCTTTCGAGCGTCGTCGTCGTGTCAGCGTCCGCACAGCGTTGACGCGACGTCGACGCCGCGACGACGTGACGTCAGCGCTGGCCGGCTACTAAACGCTTTGCTGGCGTAAAAAACGTTGCGCTGACGCCGCGTTGGCCCCGGGCGTTCGGCAGGCGTCCAGCGCTGGCGTCACGCCACCGCAGCGTCGAAGCTGTGCGGACGCTGACACGACGACGACGCTCGAAAGACGCTAGTGTGGGGGGTCTCTAAGAGTTGCAAGGAACCGCACGCGTTTATCCTTTTCTGTCACTTAGAACCGTAACTTAATAATAAAAAATAATAATATAATAATATCATAGCTGTACTACAATAGTGCAGCTGTGATATGGCAGCGGTAAGTGTCTCATCCCATTCTAAATTAAAATTCTTTAAGGGCCTCTGCGTGTTGGACCTGTGTCCCCGCGTAAGCCTTCCAAAAAGACCGGGTATACTTCTCATCTTAGAGAGAAGTATAGCCGTGAAAAAAGAAACATAACAAAAATAATAAATTAATAGGTCTAGATAGAATATGACAGCAGAGCGTATACGTACTCGCTCTAGTAAATGACGGTTCTAAGTTAATTTCTTAACGGCCGCACTCAGAGACGTCAAGCATTAATCTGTTAACATCATTTTTTCATTGAATAATCGTCTTTAGGCGTATAGACTTAAGTATTACACGTTTTTACTAAATAAACTTTAAAGTTAAGTATCGTCTCTGAGTACGGCAGTATGTCTAACTATATAACTAACCAACAATTAAAAAATCAAAATATGAAAATAGATCTTGACGTGTCAACCTCAGTCGTAAGGACTGAGTTTTTAGTTCATTCAGACTCAATTAGATCAAATTTACTTGCTCCCTTCATTATTTGGCCACTGCTCAGCTTCTATTTGCCGTAGCGTGGTGTTATATAGTCTATGGTACTCAGTGAGCTTACTAATCGAAAATTAGTTTTTGACATCGGTCCAGTAGTTTCTAAGTTTATTCGTTTAATACAAAAATTAAATCTTTTCTCTTTATAAGTGTTGATGTGTGTACGTAGTCTAAACTTCAATCTCACCTTATAAGGTATTTGGCAGTTTGAATAAGAAATATTGGCAAGCAACTGTATCACTAAATAACGTATTTTGCTTTGCGTACTATTTAAAGACGCTTATTGATTCGGAATAATACCGTCAGATGGTGTTGTTCACAATTCGGTGATACATGATTAAAATTCGGCATAAATATTCATTACTTGACATTATTATCAATAGGTCACAGATGCCGGATGTTTTCAACCGAGTTTCGACGTAAATAATGTATTTGTTATTCACTAAATCTATACTCATATTATAAAGCTAAAAAGTTTGTTTGTTTGAACGCTAGGATCTCGAGAACTACTGATTTGAAAAAATCTTTTAGTGTCAGATAGCCCATTTATCGAGGAAGGTTGTAGGCTATATAACATCACGCTACGGCCAATAGGAGCTGAGCAGTGGCCAAACAAAAGCGACGGGAGTGAAGCCCCGCGCGATTTCTAGTTCTAAGTATATGCCGCGTATTAGTATTGTCAATACATTACCGCTGGCCGTGTTATCTACACAGAAACGAATGAAATACTATATTATCTGCGGTCTGCTATGTAATAATTAATATTCCCTACCTTTTCTCGATTAAATATGTATTAATATTGTAGTATGAGTGATAGTGAATGATTGGGTGAAGTTAAGCAATAGTCAATATGAAAGGTTTGTTCGAAGATAATATTCTGAAAGTTAATGATTGGGACAAACTGTGGATGAACCAAAATACATACCTGAGTGCTTGAAAATCTAAATAAACGTGATTAGAGATGGCTGTGCCATCTGCTAAAGCTATTATAATAGGAATTTGCTCTGACTTAGTTACTTTGGTCCTGTACTAACACTTGATGATAAATATCTGGACATATACAAAATGAAGATGACAATTTTTGACTTATGTTTCCTATAAAATGTGACGTTTAAAGATAATGAAAACTATTAAATTTTAGTCTCAAACAGAACAGTGCATGAGCATTATCATGTATTCATACACAAGTCTTGTATGAGTCTTAACAAAAACGGCTCCTGTCTCAGCATAATGCTACAATAAATTTATATTATAGCGCTGATTTTCGGCGAGGGCCCGTGTGTGATCTCACTCACAGACGTAACATTAAAATATTAATACGAAAATTCCATACAAAAAAAGAAAGATTTATCAACTTGTGAAATAGAGCCTAAGTACAGTCACTCGATAACTTAGGCGATTTTGAACTTTAAACTCTAGTATTTTATAGTTCAAAATCTAGACGCATTTAATCTCTAGTAATATGAAAATATATGTAGCTTGGCAATCTAATGTTGCACAACGCTGGGTATCGCTTGAATGCGTACTAAAGGATGGGTTGTACAATACTGTTAATAAAATACTTGTTTTACTGGCGTACTTATTAATATTTTATAGTATTTTATGATTATTTTCTCAAGTAGATTAGTTCTTATGATAAATGTTGCCACATTAAAAATCTATTTATAAAAAATACCAAAGAAGTACCAGTATCAGTGACCTTTTATTTACATTTTGACGCCTATAAAAAGCATTATATTAATTCATTAGCGGAATTAAAATAACTAAGTGATGCACGTACATTCGGGAATTGATATTTAATTATTTTAATTAATATAAATCATAATAGCCATAGACAATATTAATTATTATTGTCCTGATTCAACATTGGCAGATAAGTGTCAGAAAAACTAGCTGAGACATACGTGACAGTTTTTTATGATAAAAGATGTGTCAATAATCACTTAGTTTCAGATAGGTTAAAGTCTGACAAGGCTTTTCGTGTAGTATAAAAGTAGGAACTAACACCCCTCTTATTACGTAATTACGGCACGAATAGTGTTGGTAGACTTTATCAAACATGCCAGTGCAAAGAACCTATTGCAAGAAATACAGATAATTAATCTTACTTCTTTTTCTTTTTCCAGGCTAACGGCCAAGCGTCGATGGGCAAATACGTTGGAGGATCAGTGACAGGTGTGGGGGCCGATGCCGGTCTTTTCGTTGCTAACCACGCATATTAAATTCGCCATACAGCATTCATTATCATGTTGTTAGATGTTGTATTAGTTAATTATACGAGAATATCGGTAAAGCGCTATATAAATTTTAAAAAAAATATTGGACATATTTGTGGCAACCCTACGAAAATTGCCGACATTTTTCTCCGATAAATCAAAATCGTATGGTTTATGGTTAAAATATGGTGATGAAAATTGGCAGTCTACCGTTGGGTGATAAAATCTTAATTTCCTATGCTCTCTGGCTTTGAAGATTAACTTCTCGAATGTCACAAATCTATCCAACAATTTAATCTACCACATTGGTGTCAGATAAAGTGACGAGAATATCAGTATATTTTATACTGACCTCAGAAATTTTTTTAAAAGAGAACGTCGCTTATAATTTCGCTCGCTAAACATACAGAATGAAATTCCCATTTTAAATGTGACAACAGAATGGCGCGAAGTAGTTTTAGAAATTATAAGCAAGATATTAATTTTTAAGACGAACACTATTCTCAATAAAATTAATTTGCTTATAAATGAGATTCATGCGTATTTTTAAATGAATTATAGATTTAGACTTGAGATATATGAACAATTTAGAAAAATGTATTGAAATAGTCACATTAATACGAGTATGTAGTGGTTGAAAATTAAATGTTGTTATTGTGAAAAAAAACCGCAGAAATTTTTATGTATTAATTTATAGAGAGTTAAAGATAGAATCATGGATAAGTAAGTTAATTTTGTATGTATCTATTGATTTTGAATATCACTTTTAGTTGTATACTATTTTGATATTTTTAAGTGTAATAAATTATATTAATCTTTGATCATGTAGTTTTGTTTCGATTCATATAGACTTGGTTCCATCAAAACAGAAGGTAAGTTTTAGAATAAATACCTATTTAAAAAAAAAAAACAATATTATGTTTTACTATGCGTTTCAAATAAGATGAGGAAGATTTAAAAATAATTCTTTGGCGACTAGTAATATATTTGATTTTTATTTTTTTATGTAACGGGTCTTCGATACGTGTTTAAGTTAAGGATTATTGAATACCAATGCCCGACGTTTCGGTCGAATTGCACCAATCTATACGATCACGAGCTGAGAAATAGATCGTTTAAATTGCATTTTTGTTCATAATGCTCGATAACTCGTACCCAGTGTTGAGCACACATTTGTTTTAAATCTATGTGCCTTGCATGTCTCTAAAAAACGTTACTAAAATCAATATAAGTTGTGCAAACAACGCGCAGATGCGATCCCTTTCTCATTCGAAACGCATTGTACGTTGAAAAATAACTTATGCGGCTCAGAATAAGTTTGATTTATAATATTATGCAGAACTAGCACGACTATATAGGGCCCAAATTTCCTTAAAGATGAAACGACAATTTTAATTTAATATTATTATTGTTTTTTTTATTTATTTGACCACAAGGCTCAATAAATAATGCACTCATATTGGCAAAGAGTAATGAGTACTGCCACATTACGACATGCACTCTCTACTTTGTCCAGAACGCTTACGGCGTTATTACTCGAGCACAACCATTTTTTATGACATTTTCAAATTAAGTCATTTATTGTTTTTATTTGCTGTTTAAAAGAGCATTTATATTGTTTTTATTTGCTGTTTAAAAGAGCATTTATATTGTTTTTATTTGCTGTTTAAAAGAGCATTTAAACGCCGCATGGGCTTGCTTTGAAGCGTTTTAATTATGTTCCTCTCACTTCGGAAATAACAGGATTTCCTCTGCATTTAGTACCTAGAGATAAGCGATCTGTAATTCAAAAGTGTATAAAGTGGTGTTCTTTAATAAAAGAGAGAATCGCTTTTTATTAGGTTAAAAACGTGCATGCGATTTCTTGGGCATGCCGCTGGCTACGGCACCTACCACACGGTACACATGCGGCTACCATTACTGTAAAAAAATCGAAAAATAATATTTATGACAAAAGGTTTCATCAATATGCTTTACACATTTTCAACATTTTATTTCGAGTGCTCGTAATATAGGCAATTTAAAAGGGCGGTAAGGGGCAGTAGGCCTGCAATCTATAGAATGAATCCTACAATCTATGTTTAACCTTTTGACCGCCACGTCAAATCGGTATCGCCGTGCCTTGAGCGCCAAGCTTTTAAATTAAAATACAATGCATTTTTGACGTGCCATGCCGTCATTGGCGTGGTGAGCACATTTTCATTTTACGTGTATAGACGTCTCTGGCGTTCAAAGGGTTAAATTGTAAAAAGAAACACTTGGACTTTGGGTGAAAGAGGAACTACAAAATTTCATACATCATCTATCTGGCCTAAAAACATCACTGTAATTCAAACAATCCAACTAAAAAGCTGTCTGAACTCGAGTCTACCATTAAGAGTACCATTCCAGCCCCCTGATTCTGACTCTTCGGATTGCTCCCGGATCGTAAACTTTTACGACGTATTTTTACGGCTTATTATATTTAATGTTAAAAAATAGTCTAACTTATAGAAAATTAAAAACTGATTAATTTAAGGTTTTTTCCTACAGCCATTTATTTCTTTAACACTATGTTTTTTAACTTTAACTACACTGACATTTTGAGCCGAAAGTTTTCCGACAGCTTAGAATCAGGGGGCTGTAAGCGTTCTGGACCATGCCTGGGCGCGGTTGGTTAACCTGATAACATACTTTGAGCTTACGATGGATTTATTATGGAGATAAATTATAAAGACAATACAATCACTTACAAATATCCATGCTCAAAATAAACATTTGATCAAAAGGGAAAAAGAAGAAAAAATGAAGGCGCAGCAGGGTGATTCCTAGTCTTCGCGCTGTACTCCGCTTGGCTGTGACTGGTGGCGTATCATGTCTATTCCCTATACAGGTGTGTGTCCAGAATGCTAACAACGAAGCTATTTTTTATTGGTCGTTAAGGCCCTCATGCGGTTTGCGGGAGATTTCTGTTTAAGAGAATCGAAAAAAATGGAGTATAAACGGCTGTAGGTATCTTTTGATTGCGTGAACTTAGAACTCTAATTTTTTTTTGTGGCATGGGACCGAATCAAAGTAAGTGAATGAAACTTAACGTTTTATCTAAAAATAAAACAATGATTTTTTTTATTCTGACAAAGTGAACCGAAAACAATTTGTTGTTCAGCTTTCCAAAATAGGTAAGATATTGATTAAAATACTTACGCCAGGAGTGGACAAAGATAATGTTTTCGTATTAATAGTGACTTTTCAAATGAAGTCACTATTAATATTAGATTTTTCAAAATAAGTTGCTCTGTCAACAAATTGGTGGTGAACACCGGGAATAATCCATATTCTTGACAGACGGACATATCCCTCTAATATAGTACCTAATATTGAATCATTTAGTTAACTACACGAGTACGGTTTTCGAATTTTTCCTTTACTTGTGTACCTTGATATTGCTTCTTGCTGCACTTGGCTGGTTTTTTTTGCCATATTAATACTTTGCCGTACCTACTATGAGGTATATAGTAGGTACGGGGCTTCCCACATTATTGTTTTTTTTTTATTAAATATGCTAAGGTATATATTAAATTTCTTCCGGACCCTAGTATGTCGGGAAAAGTTTCAAAAAAAAGAAAGAGCTGTTCCAAACTATTATCGTGTGCCAAATTTTCTGCAGACCTTCAGCCGTCCTGGCATGATTGAATAACAATACCGCTGAGTATTTTCGGCGAGGGCCCGAGTGTTAATATTAAAATATTAATACGAAAATTGTATATAAAAAAGAAAGATTTATCAACAAGTGGTGAAATAGAGCCTAAGTACAGTCACGATTCAGCGATTTTTACTTCAAACTCCTGTGCATATATTTTATAGTTCAAAATCTAGACGCATTTAATCTCTAGTAATATGAAAATACATGTAGCTTGGCAATCTAATGTTGCACAACGCTGGGTATCGCTTGAATGCGTACTAAAGGATGGGTGGGTTGTACAATACTGTTAATAAAACACTTGTTTTACTGGCGTACTTACATTAATATTTCATAGTATTTTATGATTATTTTCTCAAGTAAATTAATTCTTATAAAAAATGTTGCACATAAAATATCTATTTAAGAAAAATACATGTATAATATATATATTAAAGATCTTCCGGACCCTGGTACGTCGGGAAAAGTTTCAAAAAAAAAGAAAGAACTGTTCCAAACTATTATATCCATCTATCTTAACTTTCACATTTATATTATCTAAGTATATATAGGATTACGTGCAGGTTATGGGTAGGTACTCACCTATTTTATTTAACTATGCGTTTTCTTATACATCAGGATAGGGCTTTACTGCTAGATACGTACCTACCTATCATCATATCAGCCGCAGGAAGTCCACCGCTGGACGTAGGCCTCATCAAGAGATTTCCAATAGGGCCGGTTGTATGTGGACTTCCTGCGGATAATATGAGGATGATGATGATTAAAATTTAAAAAGTCATGACAAATTATCACGTGTACTTACTAGGTACTTAAATTTTTCTGGACACACGATATAAATAATGATTATTTGATACAAAATAACGGTTACCAGCATAAATAAAGGTAACACGCAAGCAAATATTAACAGAAACATTACATTACCATCAAAGATGAAGGGGTTGATTGGAAATTGTTTCGTATAACATAATGTTAACTGGTCATGCTATTTTTATTGGAACGACAGAAGTAGTAGGTAATGAGGCCAATGGAATGTATTTGGAATAATATTTACATTGATAATGTGTTATTTTTCTATTAAATTGTTAGGCTTTGGATACAAATAAACTTATGTTAGTAGGCTACTGGAAGCGATTGTGGCTGAATGGATAAGTCCTAGTTCCACCAGCAGAACCAATGTGGATTTCAGTTTGTGGAATTTATATGTACTAGTCATGTGACTTACCATCTGCTGACGGTGAAGGAAAACATCGTGAGGAAACCCACATACTCTAGAAGTAATTCTAAGTGTATGTCTGATCCACCAACCCGCATTAGGCCAGTGTGTGTGGATTATGGCCTTAACCCTCTCAGCTCTCTAGATAGAGGAGAGGAGACCCGAGCCCAGCAGTGGGACATTAATGGGTTGCTGATGATGATGATTAGGTGATGACTAGCGATATCCACCGTATGCAGAAACGCATCAGTTTGACGATTGATTAGTCAAAATTTTCAAAGGAAAATATAGGTACTTGAAATAAACGATTTGGATTATATTATTCAAAAACGAATCAATTTGAGCGTAGACTTACTCAGGCGTCATTTAAGTACACCGTTGAACATCATTGAGTTTTAACTGTTAGGTGTTCTCTGTTGGTTTTCTTTAACAAAATACCAATACCATGCCAGCACTATGCAACTCTGTCTCCATGTCGAGGGGGGACTCTACAAAGACGAATAAACAGACATAATAGTGTAATATTATCAAGTTAAAAACTATTTGTGGGCCTGTATTTGTAACCCGTAATCTCGTATTCAGCATTCGCATATTATAATGGCGAGACCAGCGAGACAGGTTGTTAAAATTTCCACTAACCAAGTTTGAAATAAAATTTGATAGGAATTTGTTAAACGTAGCCCTTAAAAGATGTCAAAGGCTTAAAACATGTCAGGAATTTCCTTAGTTATTCGAGTGAGGTAGTCCTTTGTTAAATTTAGCAGCAAACGCGAATATTTTCTAATTTTAGTATCTACACGAGATACACGCACATTTTTCGCAATTTATTCAAATTAATAAATGTTCTAACCTCATTTTATATTTGTTCAACCGTACCCCATCACTAGTATTCATCAAACCATAGATATTGGCAATATCGTGGATTTTTACACTATCCACAAGGACGAATGGAATATACAATTGCATGTTCTATTGTTTTAGTGGTATTTTACGGTTTCCAGTACCGAGAGGGATTTACTTATGTACGTACTTTTTGGTAGTCACATGCCGCAAATCCTTTACCTATCCACCGTATTAATTTAGCTTAAGGTCTTCTATTGGATACAAAATATAGTTTCCAATTGAAAACACACAAATTTACAATGTAGCTGCCATATCAATATCGTTACTTTGCTGACACTTTTTAACTGTCATACTGTTCAACCAAATTTTTTTTCTCTAAATCACTATAAACAATATACCTACCTAGTCTGCGATTTTAACATCTGTATGACATTAATTTTCTTTAAAAGTTATCGAAATTGTTAAAGTATGTCTATACCTACTTTATCTACGTATCATTGAACTGCCTATGCAATATGGAGCATGGTGCATTTCATGTTTTGACCATGTCTTGGAAGGCTTGATAAATAAAATTTGGCATCCTTCAATCAAGTTTACACAAATAGCCTACATCAATGATTCGTCTACAAAAATTTGGACCCTATGACGTCTCCCTGTGGTACACCTTGTTGTTTAAGTGCAATTTGAGTTTTACTTATAATTTGTCTCGATATTTAGTCGTGCTAGTTCTGTTGGTATCTTCATATTATCAATCTAGTGAGACATTAATCTTATGATCTTATTGATTGAAAGCTTGGTGTCATAGGCATGTTATCAAAAGCCTATCCCTACTCTACTAATGCTTAGTGCAAAGGTTTTGTTACTTTGGCACATTCTTAAACTTTAGTCAATTTTTGTCTTGTCTTTGTGCAAACATATTGTCATGATGATGTCTTACTGCCTTACTTACCTTTAAAACATGGTCACCAACAGATGCATTTCAGTCCAGTCTAAGCTGAAGAGTTGGGCTTTTGAAAGAGCACGCAAGAATCTTCGTTATGAGTGTTTTAATGTACCTTATATTGTTCAATGTATGTCTTATGCTGAAATAAACGTTTTTCTCTCCCTTCCAAAATGGTCTATGAATCACTATGAGTACAATAACAATTGAATCATAAATTAAAAAAGGTAGGATTTTATTGGCATTAACTGTAGCAAATATTTATCACTTACCTACGTTAAATTGTCGTATTGAAATGAAACTTTGTATACTTACACTTATATTATGTTTGGCTGACAATAGAATAGTTTGGAATTTTGGACCAGTTCTGATGACGAAGCTCGGAGGTGGATAGTGGAACTCTTTACTCTACTGGTGCTGATAGACTTGAGCATTCACTTGTAACAGAAAATTGAGCATTTGCCATTTTTAAATTGTCGAACTGAACAGTGCCAAACATTGCTATAAAGATTTTCACGATCATTCTAAGGAACGCCCTAGGCAATGCTCGTCAAAAAAAATTCTTTAAGGAAATGTCAGACGACGATTGCAAGTACTGCATTTGCATAACTATATGTTGGAGAAACAAGACAGAAATGCTCGCTCGGCAAAAAGCTCGCAGCAAATTTACTGTCCGCTCGCTAGAATGCTCGTTAATACGCTCTCGTTATGCTCATTACTACACAGATAGTGTATGCTCAAGTCTAATCAGCATCATACTAGAAAATCATCGAGTTTGAGGTAGTAAGTTTTAATGAATCCAAGCGTCTAGATTTTTAACTAGATATTTTTATTTAGTTAAAGCTGTTGTCCGAAGTTTAGCTCCCATAGATCTTTGTTTGGCCACAACTCAGTGCCTATCAATCGTAGCGTGATGTTATATAGCCTATGGAAGAAGACAATATCGAGGAAGGCCGCGAAAATAGGGCTATCGAATACTAAAACATTTTTTTAATTCGAAACGGCAAGTTTTGATATTAGCGCGTTGTACCAAACAATCTCTGTCTGAAAACCAGCACTATAACATTTATGTTGTAGCATTATGCTGAGACAGGGCCGTTTTTTAGACTCACAAAGGTCTTATAGTTTATGTTTGTGCTGTAGGTACTATGTAAATTAAGTCTGAAAATAAATCGATTTTCTTTCTTCAATCAAACAAACTCTTTAGCTTTTTAATAGATATATTATAGATATTTAATTCATTATTTTATATTCCAAATTATATTTTTAAGTGGATAGTATCGATAGACACAAGACACTTAGTCGATAATTGAATTTATTTGATACGCATAATAAAATAAAAAGGAATGCAATATAAGGTATATGAAATTCTTTTGTACCTTTCTCATTGGCACTATGAACGGTCAAAGGTTCAAACACTTCGTAATGTTAGCGAAACATTAAATCCAGACGACAGCGTAACAATAATATGATTATGGCATAGAAAATACTATTAAATAATGGTTTTACAAAATGTTGAGTCTGTTTTAAATTTTGAATACTTTTTAAAGAATAGGTTTTGTCAAAAATCTTATTGTATGAATCAGGTCATACGAATTATGTACCTACTTAATTACTTACTCATAATTTAATTTTTAATTTTGCTTTTAGATATGTTAGATTTTTTTTTCAATAAGAATGATGCTGTCACGATAACGCGCGCACGATAAGTTAGACCCAAACTGAAAACAAATATTTATTACTTTTACACAAATATTTTTGTCTAGTGTGGTAATTTATTTATTTTATTTGTTTGTTGTTACATACGTATTAAAATCATATGCACAACATTTTAAAGTGTCACAACAAGCGTAAAATTAACTTCAAGTATCTGTTTATTTATATTTATCTTTGAAAAAGTTAAGAAGTATATACCTATAAAGTATAGGGTAGGGTAATCGAATTTACGTCCCTCGGCAAGACGCGCAAGTGACAATTTGTGGCGAGACAATTCTAAAACCTTCTATGCCACGGTGACACCGTCACAGACAATAACAAAAGATTGTAGCTTACAAAAGATTTAAACATGTTTTCTCCTATGATAAAAATAAATGTATTTCGTTTTTTTTACACATTTACATTTATGAAAGGAAAATCACAGATCACAGACTTTCTTCCATTATAATGTTCAAGCTCATAGTGCCTGGTCAATAGAACATAGCAGCGTGCATCATGCACTCTACAGTGTTAACTAATGTTTGTAATTATTTCAAATTTAAAAAAATTTGGAACCTTTCAAGCAATTTTGAAGTAGATATCATTCAAAGTCATCGTCATAAAATATCCTGCGCAATCTCCTATCCTACGTCCTATTATAATAATTATGAATGTGAAAGTTAGGATGGTTAATAGATGGAAAGATCTAGGGATAGATGTTCATTACTCATCACCCCAAAACAGCTGAAAGGATCAGTATAACTTGACATACAGATATATAATAGTCTGGAACAGTTATGTGTTTTATGGCTACTGTTTACCGTTGACGGAAACTATTAAATACATTTTATAGAACTGTAGAATTACAAAATATTTATTGTAGCTAGGTACTATTACATAACTCTTGCTAACTAACTATATAATTTACTAACAAATTGTCCGTGTAGTGACGGATTAAGAATACATAATATCACTACCCTATCTCAACCCGTGGGTGTCGTAAAAGGCGACTAAGGGAGACCTTATGCAGACAAGAGCACGATAAGAAAAGGAAAATTCGAAAAAACCCTGTACTAACCTGTCTGGCCAGCGTGGTATAGAAGGCCAAATTCTCTCCAAAATCTTTGAAGGAAACCTGTGCCCAGCAGCGGACGTTTATGGGTTGAAATGAGTTATCGGTCGTTTCGCCCGCCAGTTTTTCGCCAGAGTGGCTGAAACGACCAACTCCAAATTTTTATAATATTTGATCAGGCGTTTCGCCCGATGGAATTTTTATTACAATTTAGACACAAAGTAACAACAGCAAGTTAGAAATAATATGAAACATTTGAGTTTTTGTTTTATTTACGTATTAATACGGAATCTTTTTTTGATGCTGTCTGTACATGAAATGCAATAAAAGTTCCATCGGGCGGACCACCCGGATCAGAAAAATTTGGACTTGGGCGAAAAACTGGCGGGTGAAACGACTGGTAACTCGTTGAAATGATGATGATGACTATTAACTCTATTGACTCACTTCGCTGACTGACTTCTGTGTTTGGTAGCTTAATAAATAAATAGTTCCCTACTGAATAAAATACGTATAAAAACAATAATATACCGAAGCTCATTAAGTAGTTAATCCCGCTAAAAGTTGCGAACGACAATTAAAATGCCGTTGACTTCAGTTGTTTCGACCCCAATCCACCGTCTTACTGTGGGTATGTGTTCGGCATGTCAATAGCCTGATTTGCATTCGTTCTGAATCCTTTTTTTTTTCTAAATCTCGGCAACATGTTGATGTGTTCATGTTCGCAATTCAGTTAATAGGATAAGCTTACGTATGTAAACAATTGTTAAGGGGTTTTGCCCAGATTAATGTAATCTGATTTTACGGTGCCCTTTAGTAGCTACTAAAGCGTCATGCATACGGTTTGCTATAACGATAACCACTGGCTATGGACGCGAGTAACATGAACTGCGTGTTGCCTACCTTTTCATATATCTATGCAAAAAATACAAGTTTCTGGGACGTGCTGCAAAAAATTTAAAAGTTTGAGTAACCCCTGATAGGAGCTGGAAACGGCTGCACCAATTCGATAAACATGTTATGAACCATCACAATCATATCAGCTTTTATACAAAACGCATCAAAATCGGTCTATACCTCAAGTTACGAAGCCACAGTCAACCTGTCATGACTTCATGTCAAACTTACAACACCCCTCTTTTTGGGTTGAGGGTTAAAAACATCCAATCTCATAATATTGTGAACGAAAGCCGATTCCAGTGACGTTCCCGTCACTTCCCCACCGAACCAAATTCTATGCGAGCTGAGCTGCGGGTGACAGTTGGTTCATAAAAAGATGGTATACCTACTCTACCAATCCAGGGTAAGAGTATTATATGATAAAGCTGGGCGTGAAGTGGGCTTATCTCATTAATCATCCCAGGTATTATTCTCGTCAAACGCCTAGTTCGCTCTGAAGTTGCACCCCGCATCTGTTTAACATAGTAAATGAACTTCGTTCTGGTGTGTTCGCGTCCGTTTGTATCAAAGGATGGTAGCCCGAGTGTTTCCGAATACGAAGAACCGCTCCCAACGCCCGGACACGGGATGGGTGACGTCTTAACTTAATGTTAAACAGCAGAACTTCAGAGTGAACTAGAAATTTGACGAAACGTCTACCTATTTTTGTCAAAGACATAAGAGATAAGAGAATCATATTGTTTTTTTTTTTTTTTTCCCTACTCCCGACTCATGTAATGTTGTTGTTAAGTAACTTTTGGACATGTTTAACAGATGCTAATATAAGTAATATAAATTAAAAAAAAAAATTAACTTAATTTCTTTGGAGCTCATGATCCTTCTGTATCCGTGGTTAAGGCTGGTTTAAATAATTATATCACTATGCCTTGGCTACGTTTTACATCTATGGAGTAAACAAATCGTATTGTCTATAGGTATCTAAGTATATTGCAAGACTATATAGATGCTTGATGCGTACCTACCTATTCTACCTTCCTCTAACAGGTAAATGAACTCAACAAGCTATTCGAGATTGTCTCTAAGTGAAATTTGTCTCGGTTTTTTACCAAACTACTATTCTTAGCAAACCCTCAAAACAATCTAATCTTCAAGTGCATTGACGTGGTTAATTCAATCCTTTTATTAACAGTAAACATAGAAAATGCTTGACCGAAAACTTACGTGTTTGACTGCCTCGGAACATCTTTATGCAAACACTAACCAAATGTTAAGTTAGGTCATACTTTATAGAAAAAAGACACATGAAAAACGTATTTTTATCCTTATGATTATAGTTACAAGATCTAAAATTGCGAGTACATACATCAACTCTTAAACTTATTTTCTATAGAAATTAACTGTTTACCTACAACCTTAGTAAATAGAATTTACCTCATCTCGACTTCGAGTTTTTATCGAATATGTAGGTTACGCAAACTGTAGCCCGGTTAGGCAAGTGACCGGTGACGATCGCACGTGCAAATACCATCCTAACAAAGGGATTAAACCTAAACCTGCTAAATTTATAGCAGGGTGAGTGTACTTATTGTGGGACGTGGTGAGGTCTGCACTTGATTAAACTTTAGATGAACTTTTAACGAAGAAGACGTGTTTTATTTGCTTGTCTTTTCTTGTATAAAAGTGATCACTAATTGGTGGGTACTGTAAGGGCTTGGGGGATCCCGGTTCGGGATGGTTTGGTTCTTTTCTCGAATTACTTTGAATTAACACTTTTGAGCTTTACTATTTTCATTTATTCACTTTTATTATCGCGTGAAGACTAAAAGGAACGGTAGTAAAAATACACACAATTATTATTATGGGGCTCCGGCCCACACCCAAATTCACATTCAACTCTCTTTTCTTCCAGAGAGTCCTAACCTCTCTCTGAAAGCTTCTTATTTTTACTTCCGATCAGAATTCAAAAGTGACAGCGTAAGCGTAATGAGGTTTGCCATAATAACAGAAAAGGTCATATGCATGGCAAAACTCCACTGTACCTATATACTTAAATATTCCGCAATATACTAAGGACTAACAACGTTCTAACTAACATTCCATCATGAACAAAATTTGATCACAATTGCTTTTTTTTTTAATTTCCATAAAATTTTAGTTTACTACTTCACTCCTTCTCCATAAATTTAACTTTAATTAAGAGATATTTCAAATGTGTCTATGCAAGTAAGTAAATTTCATGGATAGAGTAATTTTCAGGCATAACCTAACGTGTGTGCGGGCCATTATGTTATATCATTATCCCACTCGCTCCTACTGCCACACAAATTGTAGCAAGAAATGCTTTATAATAAAACTTAGCTTATTGCTAAGCATTTATGTATAATATACTTATTCACCAACTAACAGGAACTTGCCCTTTATATCGTAGAAACTAGGTATTGTTAGAAAAACTTGGTAATTAATTATTGTGAATGTTATGCAACTGATTTACTTACAAGCTTATTTTATAAGGTTATGTTTGTCACGTTGCCTTAGACCTAATTAGCCTACCTCTCGGCTGACTCATCGGATTGCTCCCGGATAGCAAACTTTTTCAAATCTTAGAACGACGTATTTTTACGGCACAAGTTATATAATGATAGACAATAGTTTAGTTTAGATATAGAAAAATAAAAACTATACTATATACAACAATCTATTTTGTTAAAAATATGTTTTATAACTTTAAATAAAGTGCCATTTCTGGCCGAATATTTTCCGATAGCTCAGAGTCAGGGGGCAGATTAGGAAATAAATCCTGGGCGCTGATTCTCCTAAATTTCACACATCGATAGCAGACCAATGGACTAATATCGACCAATCACAGGCCGGCAATATGGCGCGATTGACTTAAGAGGGGACGCGGTCTGCGAGAAATTTGAAAAGTAGGTATTTGAAGTAGCTACTGCTGTCGCGTTGAGCCTGAGATTGAAATGTGTGAGTGGATGGTCCACATGCGTAGTAGCCCCCCCCCTACTCCTCCCCCCTACTCCTCCCCACTAGCATATTCCCCGCGCCCGTGTACCGGCGAGTCGGCGAATCTAGATTTTGCATTTATTTGGTTTTTGAAATTTGGACCGATTTAAGCAAAAATGATCCAATCAACACAAACCTCATTTTGAGATATTTGACTTTAAAATTCATTGCAGTATTTCTCTGGCTGTCAAAATGGGGTTTATTTGATTGGATCATTTTTGCTTAAATCGGTCCATTTGATGTCATCGTGTTACTTAGTAACCTACACGTTGTTATTATTGCTTTTACGTGTATGTAAATAATGGAAAAAATCGTAGTACTTACCTTACCTCTATTTAAGATTTATAAAATATTTTATCGCTAACCTACATATGAATAAAATATCCTGAGGGTTCTGTTCGAATTATAATATAATTTTAGTTTTTATTAATATCATTGTAATGGTAATTAAGATCATTGTTGTATTCGTAAATCAAAGGCACTCCTAATACAGCAAGAGAATAATTATGGTAAAAGAAGAGGTAACATGAAAACAATTTTCAGAAGAAACTAGATTGTCCGTCAACTTGGTTATTCGTCAACAACAATAAAAGTTAATAAGCTGCAAGTCTTGATGAACTTGTAAAATATTATGGCTCAATAAATATACAAATAAAATATCGGTATAAAATTTCTGAAAAACTCCAGAAAATGGAATAGAAACTAAAAAAATATGTCTTTTGGCAAAATATCGAGCCGAGACCAGCAGTGGGACTTAATGGGTTGCTGATGATGATCGAACTTATCTAAACTAGATATTTCTTTTCACGAATGGCCTTTGCTTGAAATAATTGACGGGATCACACAATTTACCCGTAAGCGAAAAGACGGAAATGACGATAGAATAAATGTCCTATTTATTGTTTTAAATTCTTTTTAGGGTTCCATAATCTATTCTTCAAAAGGAAAAAAAAAACGAATCATTATAGGATCGCTCCGTTGTCCGTCTGTCTGTCAAGAATATTTTTCTCAAGAATGCGTAGAGGTATCAATCAATTTTGGGACGATACCCTAAAAATACTCGGGTCTGCAATCCCTTGGAATATAATAAAAGATCAGAGTTCTAAGTAAATGCAAGATATGAAAAGATACAGCCGTTTATGCTCCATTTTTGCTACATATCTTGACGATCAAAAAAGTCAAAACCTATAGGGTACTTCCCCTTGACCTAGAATCACGAAATTTGGCAAAAAGCAATATTAAGTTGCACAAGTAAAGCAAAAAGACCGAAAACCGTAATCGTGTAGTTATATTATTATCACTGAATATATTAAAACTTTATTGGAACGGGTATAAGATGATACTCGTAAATAAATTGAATAAGAAAGAGAGTTTATTCCGGACTGATGTGAACTTTACGTGAATGTTTATTGTAACTTATAGCTATCCCGTTACCTTCTAATATCTTACATTTTAATCACAAATAATAAAAAAAATGTATAATTGTACGGAACCCCCGGTGCGCGAATCCAACTCGCATTTTGCCAGCTATTTTAAATAAAATACCCACAACCTACACCTCTCTTGCATCCATTATAATGCGTGTATATGAATATACTTGATAAGACTAGTCTTACTTTTAGAGCAGCTAAATCAAATCGTTGCGACCTAATCTGATAATCTTATTAACTTAATACAAAAGTCGGAAATTAACCTTACAGTTTCACAATTTAATAAATAAAAACAGTAAATCGTCAACATCGACATTGATGGACATCACTACAGTATCGATAAAAAAAATATCGACAGATATCACTTCCCTAGTCATGTACATGTATGTAACCCCCCTTACCTCAAGTCACCCCCGAAGAGTGCGATAAAGACAGCTACAGCTCAGACAGATTTTAAGACAAAATTTTTGACGAAATGGACGTTTCGTATTCCCCTGTTTTCTCCTCGAAAACTGAACGGATTCAATCCTTTTTTACATGAAAAATTTCAGAAAGAGTATGACTAGGTTCCTATCATTTTTTTTTATGGAAATAACTAATAGAATACCTCTGGTAGTCCTCTAATTACGACATTAAAAATACGGCAATTTTAGCAATATTTGGAGGCTCATATTTTCTTTATTAATAAGTTTTTAAAAAAAAGGAAATGATAGGGACATGCCTATAGCTGAGCTTGAATTTTTGAGCTAAAAAAAATTGCCTTTTAGACATTATTCAGGGAGAAAACAGGGGAATACGTTTGTATGAAGAATCGTGCGCCGCGTTCCCTCTTAAGCCAATCACAGCCGTCGAATGAGACCATCGGCTTACCATTGTGTTAGCAGACTCGGACAGAAATTACATTAGGGAACTATAAATAACAAGAGCGCTGCAATATATCATATCTGGTCGAGGTAGAAAAGAGGCTTACTAGCAAAGATGCTGACGGCTACTAGCCCAATGACTAATAAATAGTCAAAAAACGGTATATTGGTTGCACAATAACTGCTACCTTTCGTATCAGTCTAACTAACGGCAATAATTAAATTATTCTACACCTAAAACTGGCGACTAAGGAAACTGAAAAGTTTAGCAAAATTACCAATTACATAATCTGACGACAGGTGCCCTAACCCCGTATAAATTTATTTATTTATTTATTAACTTAAAATACACAAACAATGTATTAAGGCGGACTTAATGCCAGAGGCATTCTCTACCAGTCAACCTAAGGTGGTAAAGACTACAGAGATGTTAAAGATAAAGATAAAGATATTTATTGCGTATACTGTGTACAAGGATGGTTTTACATTAATGGTCTCAACAGCCTGCCCAGTCGGGCGTTGCAATGAACATTAGATATACATACTTAAATAAAAAGTAGGTGCATATGTATAAATGTAGATTATTTATTTAACATTTCCATATCGACGCGGCCTACCCAACTAGCAGGACCGCGAAACGTTCTCTCTAATAGGATTAGATCCTATATAGATTTTGTCTCCCGCTTTGCTATGGAGGGAAGTGGATAATTTATTTCCAACTCCTCCATTTACTTCTGATTAATTTCGTTGCGGGTTCCAACAGTAAGTTAGGCATTCTCTGAGACTCTTGTGTGTCAAAACTCTGTATTCGCAAGGGTCATTGGTCTTAATCCTGGCTCACAGGAGTTGGTTGGCATGAGGGTGGGATTGTTCCGTACCTAACTAGCAATACGTGGACGTGATAAACTTCTGTCTACCCCATCCAACTCTAGGCTTAATAGTATCTTTATGTTAATGCTATGTTTTGTTACAGGATAAACCGGTGAACGAGTCATTTGTGGCGATATACTATATATCCTTAATATTTTTATTACTGTTTTTATTAAGGAAACTTTTGTTTCATCCATTGTTTATAAGATATTATATACTCGACATTATGATAATTTTGTTTTTTATTTGTTATAATTGATTAGTTCTAGTAGTTAGTTTGTTGGAGATTAACGTTAATCAATATTTTTATTGTTCACAATATTAAACAATCATGTAATGACTGATGAATGTTGAACAAGCCAAAGATGTATGTCAGAATCGTAGCAAGTAGAAGGAAATGATCTCTGCCTACCCCTCTGTTGGGATACAGGCGTGTTCTATATGTATGTACAATATTAAACAATCATGTACAAAGGCTTGCCTTAAATGTACTTTACCAAGAGCTTTTCACCGACTTAGAATTGAATAATACCTCTGTATTTAAAAAATAAGTGACATTGAATTACATCAGGTATTTTCAGAACTACCACATATCGGTACCAAGAATGATCTTGTACAGCCACTATTGACCTGGCACAAAAGTTTGCCGCAAAAAATACGGTGAAAGATTATGGGTATAAAGATTCCTTATTATATTATTGTATTGTATTTCGCTAGACAACAAGAGGGAATGACCGAGTAAGTAGGTTCTTTGACAGTTTGGCTTATTATTATAACCTTTGCTGTCTACCCAATAGTTGAGTTATTATTATTGGCACATTTTCTTTTCCACTAAAACAAGTTATATAGGGTTAAGAATACATAATGTCACTATCCCCGTGGGTGTCGTTAGAGACATGTAGGATGCGTTGTGTAAGTGTCGCAATGGTTAGTTGTACCTACTCCTACGAAGCTCAGGTGATCAGAATGAAAGACTAGTGGACTGTAAACTATTCGACTATTCGGTATAATAAAATATTTTCAAATACACTACGAGAACAATTTGTGTAGTTAAATAGAATGCGTGAGCGCGGGCGTTTGATGTAGCTCGTAGATTGCGACTCTCAGCTGTGCGCTCGCCGACGATGACCGAGCCGGCCTGACGACCGGTTTGCCGACGACATCATGTTGAATGATTCAACAAGACACTAAGGGAGTAAGGGCGAGATTCATAGTCGTGACTTTACTTTACAACAGAGGCGTCTTCCCAAAGTATACTTTGAACGCCGAAGTTTACTTTACGTTTTTTGAAATTCATAGACAGTTTCTTGACTTTTCTAAGCAAAAGTATGAACCCAAAGTAAAGCATGTGCAGAGACAGAGATTGTTACGTTTACATGTCCATATATAAAATAACAACGTCATAAGTAAAATCACTATATGAAAGGAACGTAAAACCCGACTAAAATAAAATGTCGTTTGATTTATAGAAAACATTGATAAGGTAAAGGTCTACAATAATTGTCCGTATTTTAATGCAAAGCATACTTTGCGGCCAAAGTCGCCAATATCGTCGACTTCGCCTTTACTAAGCAAAGTATGGTTTCGGAAAGTAAAGTAAGGGTTTGACAGGACTGTGAAACATAATTTTGGTTGAAAGTTGAACTTTCCCTCAAAGTAAAGGCAAAGTACGGTCTGTGAATCTCGCCCTAAGTCTGAAAAAGCACTGCGAGAGAAGTAAATTCGAAACAAACCCTATACCAACCCGTCTAGCCAGCGTGCTATAGTAGGCTAAGCTCCCTGCATATTGTTTGGAAGAGACCCGTGCCCAGCAGTGAAATCTTTATGAGTTGAATTGATGAAAATAAGAGGTTAACAATAGTTTGGTTTCTTTGTACCAACCGGACTTTTTTACACTACGACGGTGGCAAACAGACGTACAGTCCGCCTGATGGTAAGCGGTTACCGTAGGCTATGGGAGCCTGCAACACCAGGGGCATCACGGACCTTAGACGACGACTAATTGCTGATCTATTAAAATTTAGTTTGGCTATGCAAGTCTCGTATTCAAACCTTGGGTATGGCAAAAAAGATCTACATCACCTCTACGAGACTTTTACATCGCGTCTACGAAACGTTACGTAGAAGGCCTCAGAGATCTCGTGTAGACGTGACTTCTGCATCACCTCTACGAAATGTCGACATCACCTTTACGAAATGTCTAAATCTCCTTTATGAAATGTCTACATGAAAATGTCTACGTACTGTCTACATGACCTCTGCAAAATATCGACAATCTACAAAATGAATATAAATATGGATTTTTTTTAATACAGTTATGCATCAAATGATTAATGTCCCACAGCTGTTCTCGGGACTCCTCTCCTCTATCTAGAGAGCTTAGAGGTTCAGGTCATTATCCACACACGCTGGCCTAATGCGGGTTGGTGGATCAGACATATCCATAGAATTACTTCTAGTGTATGTGGGTTTCTTCACGATGGTTTCCTTCACCGTTACATACAATATCATTGGTTAGCAGATGGTAAGTCACATGACTAGTATATATAAATTCTACAAAGTGAAATCCTCATTGGTACTGCTGGTCGGAATCGAACTCGGACCGCGTGTTTGGTACGGCGCCGCCGCCGGTCACTTATCCATATAGCCACCATCGCTACGCTACAGTAAGTACCTCTGTTTAACAATACCTACATATACATATAGATCACGCCTCTTTCCCAACAGAGATTTAGGCAGAGACCATTTCCCTCCATTTGCTACGATTCTGACATACATCTTTGGCTTCTTCAACATTCATCAGTGTTTTCATGCATTCTCGCCGGTTGAGGGTACTTCTGATCTGTCCCTTCTTTAGAACGTTACCTATTTGGTCATGATACGTTGTTCTTCGCCTCATATATTTGTTTTGTCACTCTTCCTTCATTCATTCTCTCGACATGTCCAAACCAGCTTAAAATTCCAGCTTACAATCCATTCTGTTTAATAAACCTACTGTAAATGATTTGTACTATTTTTTGTTCAGTAAGTATACCTTTCCAGTACGTGGCCGCCACTCGAGAACTTTTTTGCCCCATCGGCCATCAGTTCTGCGGGCTATGTGGCCTGCCCACTGGAAAGCGCAGCGTGGGGCGGCCCCCCGCCAGATGGACCGACGATCTGGTAAAGATTGCGGGTGGCCGTTGGATGCGGGCGGCACAAAATCGCTCGCTGTGGCGGAAATTAGGTGAGGCCTATGTTCAGCAGTGGACGTCATTGGGCTGATATGATGATGATGATGATGAAGTATACCTACCTTATGTTTATGATTTTATTACATAAAGTAATACAATCGTAGGTTCTACTACCTACCTAATAAAATACGTGTTTAGCTTTATCTAAAGAAGTTCAAAGGTCCTGCCCTAGTGTTCACGGCTGGGTTTTATGGACGGAAACTGCTGTGCTGCTAAGATTTACGGCCAGGACCGTTGAAAGTGCCGACACGTATTTCACATTAAATGGATTTTTATAGGAAGAAAATACAACGCAGTAACGTAAGTACCTAAGTACTAATCGTGCTTCCTAACATACCTAATATCAGTAATTATATATTTGCTAACAATGATTTATTCAGTACTTAATAAAAGTTCTATAATTGGTATTAATTAAAAAATATTCCTAAATATTTAAATCCAAATTTATATCTCAACGGGGTTAAAAGTTTCAATTTATAATATTAAAATTAACTTTCTGTTCAAACAATAGAAGTATATAGTAATTGGGTCACCATAATATTAGTTTATCTAGACAACTATAACAATCAAATAAAATATCTGAAATTGAAAATCAAAATAAATTACTCAAGCGCCTACAATTATTTTAATAGCAAACATTTACACACGCGCGCTAAACTAACCCTTCAGGCGTTTCGAAATATTATGCTTTGATTAGGTCAGTGTGACCTCATAATAAAACGAAATTTAGAGCTATTAGCACTATTTGTGTTAGCCTAATTTGCTGTTACGATGGCCTGAATTAACGTAATCTGTTTTGTGGCTTCGCGGTTCTGCGTAGTTTTATCGTTGGTCTTAATTATACCTATCAATGTTTGATTAGATGAGTGTTAAAACGATACATAAGAAGGATGTTTGGTATTAAACCTAGAGACTCCTGCAAACCATTTTTTAAAGAATATAAGTTACTTACCTTTCCTAGTTTATTTATTCTGGAGTGTGCTATTTTTGTAAAACAGAAATATAACGTTGTTTCTTAAAAGAGAAAGGAAGCGTCACTTGGGTAAATTGTGTATTGTACCAAGCAAAACAACTCTAATGAACAGGAGCATGTTCTGCAAAGCTCCACTCATCTACAACAAGTTGCCAAAATTTATTCGGGACATAAACGAAAACTTAGGTTTCAAAAGAGAGGTGCATAGGTTTCTTGTACATAGATGCTACTACTCAATTCAGGAATATTTTGACGACAAAACATACACATAATACATCGTTTTTTGCTGACATTTTATAATATGATTATTTAAGTGACATTGTTTAATTTTGAATTATAATTTAATTGTTATATTTGACATATATTGTTAAATTTAAGTATTTTTAATTTTTAATTGTTTAAATTTTTTACATGCCGTAAAGTTGATTATGGTGATACTTATTTGTAAAATTAACATAATCCTTTACCCATATATCGCAAATAAAGACTTTGATTTTGTAAAAAGCTGTCAACGTTTTCGTTTTCAACCCGTGATGTAGTGTAGTCATTAAATTTTTGGTATCGTACCAGGCTTATACATGAATAAAGTGGGTGAATTTCAACAGGTCCATTAAAATATTCATTTCCGTGGATTTTTTTATCTTTAGTTTTATATAAAAAAAATTAAAGATTTTTAATTTACGTGTCTTTTTTTTCATTGCCATAGCAAATTTTGGGCACGGAAACCATATCAATGAGAACATGGCGATGAAAATCAAGGCAAAAATATAAAATAACAAGAAGTCTATTGATTGTTCGAAGTAAACAAATAAATAAACAAAAGAAATGGCGTTCTATCGAATGTATAATCAAGACGACAAACTTATTCAATAGAATGTTATATCTATCCATAGCGATGAAGATTTCATCGATGCCACGCAATTTTTGGTCCCGGGAAATTCACCCAAGTAAGTATGGACATGTTTGTAAAGCTCCCCGCGACACAAGGCTTGTTCCCTAGAGCGGGCGTTGTCTTTACTTATTAAAAAATTAATTAAAATGATTTTTGTTTAAAAGGGATTTGGACAAAAGTGTTCTTAGATAATCAACATCTTATCAGCCCAATGACGTCCACTGTTGGACATAGGCCTCACCTAATTTCCGCCACAGCGAGCGATTTTTTTTAAGATAATATATATTATTGAAAAAAATGGTTCTTTTTTTGTACTTATATTAAATAGATAAACAGATCTTGTAGAAATCAGCGGATCCACTTTACTAAAGGGGTTTTTATAATGTAATCATTCTTTACCCTAATATTTATCTAGTCCACTAAGGCTTCCAACTTGACTTAATAACTACCACACTAAATAGGGTCCGAAGCCGACGGCTTTATGTGCCTTCTGAAGCATGGAGACGAAAATGAAAATATTTCAATTCAATTCAATTTATTTAATTGCGAAATATGGGTTACAAATGGTCTTATATTTAATATAAAGGCATCTCCACATTCTACTTTTCAGCATGCAATAAAAATTTGTTACAAATCAATAAAAATGTAAATTAAATAATTAAATAAAATAATTAAACCACATAATGTCAAGGAATATTAATTGTCAATATATTAATAATTACCAAATATAAAAGCAAGCTTATGTCAAAGTCATTAGCCAAATAGCTATATAGCCAAATACCACAAACAGTCACCTTTGACTGACGTTTCCGAACGTTTACTATACGATAAACATCTCAGTACCAAAAAAAAATACTACGGGTATATCTAACTCTTCACCATCATCAGCAACCCATTAATGTCCCACTGCTGGGCTCAGGTCCCCTCTCATCTAGTGACATAGCTGAGATGATTTACGCTACAATCCACACACGCCTAGTGCGGGTTGGTGGATCAGACATCCACTTATAATTTCTTCTAGAATAATATATATAATAATATATATTTGACTGGCCTGTTGGTCTAGTGGTTAGTGACCCTGACTGCTAAGCCGGAGGTCGTGGGTTCGATCCCCACCCAGGACAAATCTTTGTGTGATGAGCATAAAGGTTTGTTCTGTGTTTGGTTGTAATTTATCTATAATATGTCTATATTTACAAAAAAAAATGTGTTTAAGTAGTATATCAGTTGTTTAGTACCCATAACACAAGCAAACATAATTGCTTACTTTGGGACTAGATGGCGCTGTGTGAATGTGGTAGAATATTATTATTATTATTATGGTAGGTTTCCTCATGATGTTTTCCTACACCGTAAGCAGATGGTAAGTCATTGTCTATTACACATAAATTCCACTAAGTGAAATCCACATTGTTACTGCCGGTCGGAATCGAAATCGGACAACCTAAATTACCGGTCACTTATTCATTCGGCGATATCTTACTAATCCTCCTTAATAATAGTGGGTAGCAGTACTATCCATCTTATATAACTCTTATATTTTCTCTTACACCCACCCACAGTATATCAAAGTCAGTCATAGTTTATTATTAGTTCATGCTATCCAGCGCCGTAATTTAATTCAGAATTTTACACAGCGAAAGAAATTGTCTGCCTCTTGGTCATTTATTTTCATTTATATCAGGTACTAACTTTTCTCGACGCTCTAGCCGCGTGGTAATAAGTAGCCTATGTGCTATTTCAGTCAGTGTAAAATATATCTAATTGTAAAAATGATAGATTTTTAAATCAAATAAAAAATTGGTAGACTTAATGCAAGTAATTTACCTTCAGATGTTTTTGTCAATCGCAAATACCACGACGGCGACGCCGCCTGTTCCAATACTCAAATATTTTGTTTGCCGCGTAACGATATGGATATCATCATCATCATCACTTGCACCCATAAACGGCCCACTGCTGGGCACGGGTCTCCTCCAAAGAATTTGGTCGGAATTTAGCCTACTATACTACGCTGGCCAGACGGGTTGATATAGGGTTTGTTTGAATTTCATCATCATTTGCAAGAAATGTAGTGCTCTTGTCTGCATAAGGTTACCCTTAGTCGTCTTTTACGACACCCACGGGTTGAGATGGGGTGGTGACATTATGTATTCTTAATCCGTCACTACACGGATTTATACGTATACATTATTTTTTTTATCATTCATAATTCAAATATAACAATTTACAATTCAAAATTACCGTCGTCAGAACATACATAATACATTCGAATTCAAACATCAGCTGTTCAAAATTCAATATTCCCCAACCATCCCGATGCCGGACTGCTCACACACACTTGTTGCTCTCACCCCACGTGTGCTATCGCTAGATAGACATGAATATCGAGTATCGATCGGTTCGATAGACCTCTAACCGTTGTCTGATGTCCTAGTACTTTCCGAACGGTTTCACCATTATCGGTGATTGCCAATACTCCCAATAAATTCGATTACCATTCTTTGGACAACTTTTTCACCCAACTGCGTGATATCGTAAAGATTTTGTCGTATAATTAATTACCCAAAAATGTAATTTTAAGTATCTGGCTGTCAAGGCAAAAGTAATAGACCCGTAAAATTATAACAATACAATCCCATAATATTTTTTTCTAATAGTATTAATTAGTAGATTAGGTAATTAATGAATACGCCTAATTTATAACGAAAACTGTCCTAATTAATTTCTTCCCCATTACTATCTATATAAATCGTTTAATTTAAATTAATAAAGTTATGTTCACGTTTCACGTTTCTTTATTGCATAAATTTCATAAAGTAGGTGCTCAATGGGCTGAACTGATGTTTATAAAATCGTTCAATCGCTTACAAACACATAGGTATTGTCTACGAAACCTATTAACACAAGTAAACCGTGAGAACAAGCCCACAGAACAACGTGGGAACAACAAGTCCTATCCTGTTATGAGCGCCTAGTAACTCCGAAGATGTTTCTTCCCGAATTTCTCACGCTCGTATCCCCCATTTCTAACAAAACCAAAATAACTTAAATCATACAATATAAACCTTATACCTTGGCACTAAAGTTTAATTTACAGCCATCTATGTTCGACTTAGTTCTTTGTAGACCACAGCAGGAAATCATCTGCTCTTTTCTTATAATTTTTACCTGCATCCTGTGGCGCAAATAAAATAGCATTGCGACTTTATTCTTAACGAAATAGAATTCAATTCAGCGTAGCGCAAACGCTCATAAAAGGGAGATAGAAATACGCATCCCGTTTCCGTCCTTGTCTATAAATTAGTTCATTGACCGGCGCGACTGGTGTATCCATTGGGATGGGAAGGCGAGGGCGATTGTGGAATGCGGCTACCTGCTATACTTGTCTAGTCGCCTGGTACTTTCGGAGGTTTAAAGCGCTGATGAGGAGCTAGGAGGTGCCGCGCCGCGCTACTGTGCCTCTCTGTCATGACTCTATCTATCTCCTTCTATACATATTAAGTACCTACTTACAGATTCAATTATTCTACTAGCAAAAACAATTCAAAATCATTTCAGAACATAGTTTTACTCTACGGTTTATTTCATTTTTTTTTTTATAAAAATAGACTGCGATCAATCAAGTCGTGTAGAATCGTTGGCCGTGTGGCTGACGATTTGACGTCTCTGTCGTCCTCTAATTAACTAGGATTTAGGACATAATTTGTTTTAAAATTGTCCCAAGCTTGTTTTCCATAGTAAGCGCGGATTCACCAATGTTATGGGTTCGATGATCAAGATAATGTAGGTACCCTAACATTTAAAAACACATACAAATACTCTCCCGATCAGCTTTCACAGAAAGATTCTTTTCTCCTATTCACAGAGTTAAAATCTTGATGTTCGTATGGATTATTTATGGAAATTGTGTGTCATTTCGCAGAGATTATACAATCTACCTAATAAAAAATTAGTTTCAGTAGTGTTATAGTAGTATGACGAAAGAATACTTTTAGTAGAGCTGCTCCATCTACTTATAAGAAGGAGAATTTTATGATATAATCGGTCAATTATATTCGACATAGTGATCTTGGCAGGTGATGTGTTCGATTTTGCACTAAAGAAATAAAAATAGTGAAACAGAGTAAAATTTATAAAGGAACACATTTTTATGGCTTCTCAATCCTGATGATCTGCGTTTAAATATTTGACTGTAGCTACCTGAAATCGCAACGGGATAAAAACTAGGATAAATGTCGTTTTTGAAATTTATCTTTGTATATTGAAATTTTAGAGTCGTAGACGTCGTAAAAAACATCTCTTCCTTCGTTGATAGAGTGACATTTTATAGTGGCTGTGACTTTTGATTCCATTGTGATCTCAGCTCAGGTACTACTCAACCAAAACAATTAGGCTGCAACTTGGCTTCTATCCCTTCGCTTCCCCTAGTGACATGAAAGCAGTCGTGTTGTCGCTATCAAAAGTGATCACTTTCGATCACACTCGCTTTACTTTTAGCGCTCTTAAAATTTGGTTTAGTTTAGTTTTATAAAAATAAAAATGTCTAGCTGTCATGCTTTTAATTGTATTGGTCGAGTAGTAGCTATATTATAAACTATTGTTCCCCCACGGCTTTGTCCACGTGGGAATGTACGCTGCCACTGTACAAAATCTTGGTCAGGGCGTAACATATTTTGTTTTTTGTAACCATCCCCTTTTTTCTAGAAAGGGGATGTTTACAAAATATGTACATTGTATCGTTAATGAGCGAATTCATAATACTCCGCACTTGGCCGATTTTCGGATGGCTGTGACCACAACCTTTTTTAAGGATTGGATCCGCGCGTTACCCAAGTGTTAACGTTAGGTACTTACTGTTCCAAAGCGCGCAAAATTTTTTTTTTTTTTTTTTTTTTTTTTTAAAAAGGGGGGTGGGGTGGGAGTCAACCGTCTTCAAATTTACATTATAAGAATAAATAATGCTTCATTCTCGTTGCAGTAAGGTTACGCTCACTGAAATAAATAACCCGTTACTTCTTGTATTTTCTGTTCGCCTAGTTCCCAGTAGAATGTTCAGGGAGTCAACCGTCTTCAAATTAACATTGTGGAGAAAATTAATGTTTTATTTACGTTCTTGTTCAGCAAGGTTACGTTAACTGAAAGAAGGTGTTACTTGTTGTATTCTCTGTTTGCCTAGTTCCCAGTACAATGTTCAGGGAGTCAACCGACTTCAAATTTACATTCTGAAAAATGAATTGTGTATTTCATGATGAATCAATTATTTTTATAGATAAACAAAATTTTTAAATTGAAAATGATAATAAAATTATGGTAAAAGCTACTAAAATGATATGCAAAGTAGATGGCTGGTTTCACAATTGTCCGGGAGACCCAAACGGGCCTTCTGTCTGTGCACTGGAGACCCGTACCTCCAGAGTGATCTGAAACGAGGCTTCAGTACGATATGATGTAGTACGTTTTCTGCCCGTAGCGGGACGCTCCAAGCCGTGTCGCAGTCAAACGATGTTCTAGCACCTTACATAATAATATTATTGTATCTCAGTTCCGAGATCCCATGCGTATATAATAATTATAATTATTATTATAAATAATTATTATATTATTATATATAATACCATAATAATAATTATTATTATCTTTATTTAATAAACTAGGTTTTACGTACTTAAAAACTTCTTTTATTTTGCTTAGTTTTAGCATCTCTATCATCTATCAAATGTCACCCTTAATCACTATATTTTCAAAGCCCGGGAAATCTACTGTTTAGTACATTTTACAATGTTTTAAATTTTAACCCGTTACTTGTTGCATTTTCTGTTCGCCTAGTTCCCGCTAGAACGCTCAGGGAGTTAACCATCTTCAAAGTTTACACATTCCGTGTAAAAATAATGTTTTATTATTTATTTACGTTCTGGATATACACTATGTACAGCAAGTTCACGTACACTGAAATAAATAATTACATACTTGTTGCATTTTCTGTTCGCCTAGTTCCCAGTTTAACGCTCAGGGAGTCAACCATCTTCTTTACATCTGTAAAAAGATAAATGTTTTATTTTTATTTACGTTCTTGTTACATTACAGCCAGTTCACGCTCATTGAAATAATAAATTAACTCATTACTTTTGCATTTTCTGTTCGCCTAGTTCCTTGTAGATGGTTCAGGGAGTTAACCAAATTCACATTTCGGGAAAATTGGAACGAGTTTGAATTGCATTAATGCTGAATTAATTATTATTTTGAATATAAGGTAAAGGCACCTATTACGGAGGTAGTCAAAATCGGCTCCTATTACGGTGGTATTTCTATTTTCGAGTTTTATTCCTGTCTTTCTTAGTTTAAGTACACCAAAACGGGACCTACTTATTCTAAATTTATTACTTCATGACATAACTGAAGTTTGCAAGTATAGCGCATAGACAACACAACAAGATCAATCAGTTTGTGTAACGGCATCGACGTAAGAGGGGTTTCCATACAAACGCGGAACGACAAAACTAAGTACACTAATATTTAGAAACTAAGTTTTTCGTATTAATAAGCCGTTCAAGTTTGTTTATGTGTTATTTATAGCATTTTCTTACTATTACACTAACTATTTAAATAGCTTGTTTTATATTTGCAACTTGTTTTATACCCAAAAAATAAGAAATAAAACACCGCCGTGATAGGATACGAATTTTATAGATTAATCCTAATTCGGTGGTATAACTCCGAAATAGGAAAAGTACTGGGCATGTTTAATTGTTTATAACTTTCAAATTATTAACTTATTGACTTAGTTCCAAGTTTAGTTGAAATAATTATTAATCTCATAAATTAGAAACCATATTCTGCGGTATGTGTTTTTAATTAGAAATCTGGTTAAATATGAAAACTGTTGAGTACAAAATGTTGGTTTCTTAGAAGGGGTAAAAATAGGAAGGTGTATTTTAATTTATCACAAATCATTTATTTTGTATAACTGTTGGCTGAGTTTTACACATCTGAACCAAAAAACTGTTATCTTTTGATTAAGCATTTACACTCTTTTGTTTATCGAAATTTTTAACGGTCAGAATTAGGATTATTAAAAACACGAGTAGTTTTCCTATTACGGTGGTAGTTATTTCCAGGTAACTCTGTGTTAGGTTCTATGATCTCCTATTACGGCCCTATTCATCATGGAACATAAAATTACAAGTTTTAGGGTTTCGTAAATAAATAAATAGTATTATTTATTTTTGTGGATTCTTATTTGATACTTATGCATGTTTTTTTGATAAAACCAGAAGCGATAAAAACTTTTAAATTTATGTTACTTTTACAAGCTTTCTATTAACTTGCAATTACTACTTAATATGTAACATTTGTTTGTTTTTTTTGTTTCTTTCAATTTAACTCAAAACTACGAGACCGATTTAAAAAATTCTTTAACCGTTTGAAAGATACGTCTTTACCGAGTAACATAGGCTACCTATATTTATTTCTAAAAATATTTTGGGATCCCTACTAAAACTTGTAAAATGTAATCATTTTGTAACTATGTACTTACCAATTTCAAAATGTAAAATCTATATAAATTTTAAAAGCTTGAGGCACTGATATTACTTATATGCCATCTGTTATGTAGGTTTACTATCTCATATTTTACTGAACGTAAAAAGAAAAATCAACGTTATTTTAATTACCTGAAACTCTTTTTAAAACGCGTGTGTGAATGCACGGTTATACTATATTTGTAAATTTTATGAAAACTGAATGAAACATTTATATCATTTAATAAACATTATTTGTACGGAACTTAAATGAATATAATTTCTGACCCTCCGTATTAGGAGTCGTCTACCGCCGTAATAGGCTCTGACCAAAATTTTACCTCCGTATTAGGGAAAATCGACCCGACTATTTAAATATTTTTTTAAAATAAGAAATATCATGAAAAGTAACATAGGCTCAACAGCAATTCGAAATATAAATTCCACTTTTGACGATAAAATTAGTTTACACCTTTAAAAATGCTTAGAAATGCTTATTTTTGTTTCTTACTTTCAAATGTTGCGAAATACCTCCGTAATAGGTGCCTTTACCTTACTCGTAGGTATATCTTAGAAGTAAACAATTATTAAAATGAAAATTATCACAAAATTTTGTGAAAAGGCTATTAAAATAATATGAAAGTAGATAAGATTGGTTTCACAGTTGTGATATGCTACGATGTGATATGGGGGTTCTACCCGAATCGGGTCGCGGTCGGACTTCGGACCAATCCGCGTCGCTGTGAAACAATATTCTTACATCTCACATTATATCTCTGTTCCAGGAGACAATACGAGTAACCCGTACCACTCGGAAAGCTATGAAAACAGCCTATAGTTCAATCAAAAATTGTTGTCAAAATACATAATGGATAACATCATTATGGAGTTAACTAGAATATTTACTTAAAACCTAAAGTTACTTTTATAAATTAACTCCATCTACCATTCTACCCTGTTTCAAATAACGCGAATTTACTGCCTTGTTCAATTTCTCTTAATTATTTTTTTAACTCGTTACTGGTTGCATTTTCTGTTCGCCTGGTTCCCTGTAAAATGTTCAGGGAGTCAACCATCTTCAAATTTACATTGTGAGAATAAATAATGTTCTATTTTGTTTACGTTTTCTTTGCAGCAACGTCTCGCTCACTCACGTAGCCCGTTACCTACTTGTTGCATTTTCTGTTCGCCTAGTTCCCGGTAGAATTTTCAGGGAGTGAACCATTTTAAAATTTAGAAACCAACCTTAGAATAAAATAACTCCACCAAACATTTCATGTAAAATTTAAGATCAAACCGCTTTGGCTCTAGCTAAACCAAGCCCCTAAGCCCTGATTTTACTAACCCTATTAGTCACCAGCAACCAATGATATTGTATGTTAAAAAAGGTGTAGATTGGTTATAAGCGCTCGAAAAGTGGCACACTAAAAATAGTCTTATTAGCAAACTTCATCTCAATGTCCCGTTGACGGCGAAGGTATTTTGACATTGCATTATTACGATATCTATGTGTGCGTTTGTTCGCCATTTCCAAAGATCGAACGCTTTGTAGGTAACCTATCTACACCTTTTTTAACATACAATATCATTGCCAGCAACCCATTAAGTCCCAATGCTGGGCTCGGGTCTCCTTTCCTCTAACTCTCTAGAGCTGAGAGGGTTTATAGGCCATAATACACTCGCGCTGCCTAGTGCGGGTTGGTGGATCAGACATACTAATAGAATTTCTTCTAGGGTATGTGGGTTTCCTCACGATGTTTTCCTTCACCGTTAGCAGATAAAGTAAGTCACTTGACTAGTACCTATAAATTCCACAAAGTGAAATCCACATTGGTACTGCCGCGCCGGTCGGAATCGAACTCGGAGCGCGTGATTTGCACGCCGGTCACTTATCCATTCAGCCACCATCGCTTTAACCTTGGTTTCAAAAGTATGGTTGCTGGTTTCATAGATCTATTATTATCATTAACTTCCTAACGTAAATAAGTCTATTTTACCTTCTGTCTAGCTGATGTGGTTATAAATATTGTCACAATTTTGGGCACAAAAACTTCAAAGAATAGTTAGTTATATTTAATTTTCTAAGTTAACTTTTAGTTGTAACATGTATCCAAGTATTTCTGTCTTGTAAATTTATTTATTTCTCTTTACGTTCTCGTTACAACAAAGCAACGTCACGCTTAATAAAATAATATATACTTATTGCATTTTCTGTTCTCTTAGTTCCTGGTAGAATGTTCAGGAAGTCAACCGGCTTCATATTTACATTCTGAGAAAATTGGCACGATTATGTAGGTACATATTATAATCTATTATTTGCATTTCATGATGAATCAATTCTTTTCGATATTCTTATTCAAAAAAAATATATAAAAAACAATCAGTATGAAAGTGATTATTATACTATAACAAAAGGATGTAAGTGCCATGAAGATACGTTCTTTTGTCCCCTACATTAATAAACCTAATAACATTCTGAAATAACCCGTTACTTGTTTCATTTTCTGTTCGCCTAGTTCCCGGGAGAATGTTCAGGGAGTCAACCGTCTACAAATTCACATTCTGAGATACGAGTTTTGAATTGGGAACATGATTCATGATGAATCAATTCTTTTTAATATTACTATGTAAACAGTTATTATGTTGAAAATTATTTATTATTAAATTATTTGCAAAGGCATTTGCTAAAATTCAATCAAAAAATGTTGTCGAAATACAAATTTAATATTTTATTTAGTAAACTAGGTTTTATGTATAAAGTTAAGGTTTCTTTTTTAAGTTTTATTTATTTTATATAGTTATATTCCCAGTCAAAACGCGTGGAGTTATTTTATTATGATTGTCATTAGCATCATCTCCGCCTATTGCATTCCGCAGCTAAACATTACTCTGTCTTGATCAATTTATGTTTTATTTTTAACCCATTCGTTTCTGTTCGCCTAGTTACCGGTTGAAAGAATGTTCAGGGATCTCTTTTTCTTATATAATAAGTTAGTGAATATCAATGTCCCTACTTATTTAAATTTCTTCATTGAAGGAAGGAGGAGATCGTGTTTAAACTTATGTAAAGAAATTTAGATAATAATATGGTTGCAGTCACTTCCAAACATTTGACAGCGACATTAAAACCGACTAATCGAATGTCGAAATTCAGAGTAAGCTCCCTGGGGATGTAACCAGAGACCTCTTATTCTTGTGCAGCAGTCGAATACACTACCCGCTGCGCCACCGTGGCAGTTCTTATTAAAATTAATAATCATTCAATATAGACCTTATACCTTAGCTTTAAAGTTTAATTTACGGCCATTTATCTACGAGTTGATTCGTTGTAGGCAATATAGACATCATCATAGGTATTTTCTTATAATTTTTACTTTACATTTCGTGGCGCGAAAATATAGGATTGCCTATAATTCTGTGTATCGCTAACTTGTTGCATTTTCTGTTCGCCTGGTTCCCTGTGGAATGCTCAGGGAGTTAACTGTCTTCAAATTTATTCTGAGAAAATTGGAACGAGTTTTGAATTGCATTAAATGATGTCATTGTACTTACTTATCTTTTCTTTTTTTATATATTCATTCTAAGTAAGCAATTTCAGTTGAAAATGTTTATTATATAATGTGAAAAAGTTATTAAAACTGATATGAATTAGACAAAAATAAAAAAAAAATGGTCAAAATACAATATTTATAAATAAAAATTTACTGTCATTGAATGATTAGGACCGAAAATGGCTCTGCCGTTTTGGCTATATTTTTACGGCCTGTGTGTGGACAAGTATTAGTCGGACTTGTGCACCCAGAGTTCCGTACGATTATGCATTTTTTTTGTGATTGAAATGTAAGAATTTAGTAGGTAACGGGATAGCTATAAGTTAGAATTAATTAATATTAACATTAAGGTGCAACATCTATAAAATAATAACGTCAGTCCGGAATAAACCCTCACTCATACGCAATATTTTAAGGCTTATCAATGTGTAGGGTACAATATACTCGTAGTGCTATTTCAGTGACTAGAAGTTGCTCAGGACTTCGCTGATCGCTCCCGACGTTTTTTATTTGGTCACTGCTCAGCTGCTATTAGCCGTAGCGTGATGTTATATACCCTATAATCTTACTCGATAAATAGGCTATCCAACACTAAAATAATTTTTCAAATCGGACTAGTTTTTTCTGAGATTCTGGCGTTCAATCAACCAAACAACCTACAACTTTATAATATTTGTATGTATTTAGAAATATATAATATAATATGTATGTTGATAAGTTGTCTATATCTCATAACACAAGCTTATATAAGATAAAGGCGTTGTGTAAAAATATTTTAACTATTTAATAAAATCAAGTCTCGCTGAAGGCTATAAAACATTGTGTCTGCTATAAAACTTACAGTTATACACGCAGACACCTCTTTCCCAACAGAGGGGTAGGCAGAGACTAATTCCTTCCACTTGCTACGATTCTGACATACAACTTTGGCTTCTTCAACTTCATCAGTCTTTTCATGCATTCTCGCCGGTCGAGGATACTCTGCCCCCTGATTCTGACTGATCGGATTGTTTGACGTATTTTTACGGCCTAAGTTATATAATAGGTATGTATAATGGTATAAAGTTGTTTACCGTATAGAGAATTAAAAACTGATTAATATAAGATTTTTTCCTACAATCATCTATTTCTTTAACATTATGGTTTTTAACTTTAATTAAACTGACTGACCCGTGCCCAACTGTGGGATATTTAATTTTATGGGTTGAGATGATGAAATTGACATTTCCGGCCGAAAATATTCTAACAGCTCAGAAGCAGGGGGCTGATCTGTCCCTTCTTTAGAACTATAAATTCTCAAAGGAATTTTACACCGCACTTCCCACACAAGTATTACTCGTATAATAGTCTTAACTAATCTGGTTTAAAACCCAAATGGGCCAGTGCTTAGCTTTAAAGTCTTAGATTAAGAGAATGTCAATGTTTATGTTCGTTTAATAGGAGTGTGGGCTTTTAATAAAACTGTTAATTGAAATATTGAGGCGCTTGTAGCATTGTGGTACTACGATGTTTACGATCATCGAAGTTAAGTAACGTTTGGCAAGGTTAGTTCATGATGGGTGACGGTCTGCGGCTGTTTCATTCTCGAGCGTCTCCGTGCGTTGGAAGCACATAGAACCGTTGGTTCCGGGTGATGATTCCAAATTCAAACTGGAACGCCATTTAAAAAAAGTATCATATTTACAATAAGCTAGCAGCAAAAAGCTCTAAATATCTAGAACATGAAGTTTATTGCATAAAATGTTATATTATATGTCTATTTTAAGTAAATTACGTCATTTGTTATAATAACTTACCGTGTACCGGTAAGGTTTCTCCTAGGTAAAGTAAGGGCACGGTACCATACAACTTGTTAGCGAGTAGAAGAAAAAAATATTTAGTTAACTATGGACAAATTATAAATTGAAATATATACTTTATTTTAAGTCGTCGTACGTCGAGTTCAAGACATTGAATTGAAATATTGTTCCCTCCACTAGGGTAACAATAATTTATTAATTATTCAGACGGCAATTTTGTATTTTTATTTTGTTTTCATTTTTGTTTTTAATTTTAATGTTGACTGGGTATATTATCTATCTACATTTAATATTTTAATATTAATATTCCTTTGTTAATTTTCATTTTAACTTTATTTGTCTGTCTTGACTATATGTTTTTTATTTACTTTTTTTATTTTTGTGTAGGTACTTAAATTTTCCTTTAAGGGATTTTAACATTTGTATTTGATAATGAAATTGTTTTAAATTATTATTTTATATTTATATTGTATTTTTCCAATTATAATTATTTTATCCAATTGAATTATACAATAGCTTGCATAAAGTAAAAATTAATATTTATCTCAGATGTATATTAAATAATGTTGGTAGTTTATGAGATATTTATCAATTAAACTCATTTGTACTGAATAAACAATTAATTTTTATTTATACGGTTTAATGTATGTCTATGAATATACCTCTGCCTTTCCCTTCGAAGATAAACTTATCTAGGTTACTGTGTAACTCTTATGATATTCACAAGTTAACATCATAACATAGCATCACGCCTTTTTCCCCGAGGGGATAGACAGAGGTGTTTCACACCCACATTTCGTCAGCTATGTTTGATCCCAAGAAATAGGGGGCGAGCCTATTGCCATCAACCGGCAACATTTGTTTACCAAACTCCGGGAAAATCTCAATACTGGAATTTCATGATAGAAAAACCCAATACCATTTTCACCCGACCCGGGAATCGAACCCGGGACCTCTTGCATAGCAGTCGTATACACTTCGCGCCACCGAGGCAGAAGTTAAGAATTTATAAATTAATCCGATAATGTAGTGTCAGCCATATCGCAAATTTGACGCTGTTTTTTTACCCGGCTGTCAGGACGGGTATTGTTTTTTTTATTGCCTGTTGTGGCAGACGAGCAAGCGGCCCACCTGATGGTAAGTGGTTACCGCCGCTCATGGACGTTGGCAATGTTAGGGGCACAACCAGGCCGCTGCCTACCTTTAAACCTCGTTTGAAGAAGGACATGTCATAGCGCTCGGGAAACACCACTGCAAGTTCACCCCAGAGCCAGCACGTATGTGGGAGAAGTGATCGCTGAAACCTATACGGGATAAATACATATTTTTCTTGTGGTGATGTAAGCTCGCTAACAGTGTGACTATTGCCTTACCCCAGCGGGACTCGACTAACTTTGCATACATTTTTGCCTATTACGTAAATTTGTTTGTTTACTAGGACTTGTAAATGTCTAGAAATAACTAGCTTTCTTGATAATCAATTATAGTTATTGTTTGATCTATTTTAGCATCACGCTTTATTCTCCAAAGAGGTAAGCAGATATATTATGTATTCTTCATCGCACCTATTATCCGTCCCATGTAATTTGATTATATTTGAAAAATATGTCTAAAATGTGTCAACTAAGTTTTTTATTTTATTTTATTTTATTTTATTCGGGAAAACAAACAGTTACATAATTTTCTTAAATTAGGGTCTTAATATTAAGTTATATTATGTTATTGCGTAACTCACAGCGTTATGCACATCTTAATTAACAAAAATTTGTTTGTGAACCAAATGAAATATTATAAATAAAAATTTAACAAAAACAGAGTGAGACAATGTTTTTTTTATATACTTTGAGATTGGTTATCAGGTGTCAGTTACTTTTTATAACATCTACTAACTCTCCCGGTCAACTTCGTGCCGTCTACAATCGACTGGTAACTCCACAACATAAAATGTATCCGTAATGTTGACAGCCCTAACCTTGACAACCAAATTTTTTTTAACGCATAATAAAAGCAGCAAAGATTTTAATTCCAGTTTTCCAATTTTTTATAGTTTTTCTGCTACTCCAAGCGAAGACGAATCCAACAAACTAAAAATCATTAAAATCGATAAATACCTTCTTGAGATACCTATAAAAAAAGGTCTGACTAACACGATTTTTTTTAAATTATATAATAAATTAGAAGTGGCGTGGGGTTACGCCCCCATCGCATTTTATTTGGCCACTGCTTAGCTCCTATTGGCCGTAGCGTGATGTTATATAGCCTATGATACTCAGTGACAATGTATCTTTTTAATGGAAAAATAATATTTTAAATCGGTCCAGTAGTTTTATGTTTATTCGTTACATACAAAAATACAAATCTTTCCTCTATCTTCTATCTGTAAGTATTTGAACATTTCCTAATTCCTTTCAAGTGCTCGCGCTCTTTTTAAAGAGCTATCCAAGCGTTTGTCCGACGTTTCGCGTGACCAGCTGGCTGGATATTTTCTTGCAAAAAAAATGAGCATTGCCATACAACGTGGCAATGCTGCCAGTCTGCTGGGCACTTTTCCGGTAGACAGTGGCAGCGATGCGGAAGTATTTTATGATGCCATTTTTTTTTTTTTTTTTTTGTGTAAGTTGTAAATATTGTTTATTTTTCTTTTTAATTTAAGTTAGTTGATAACCTTAGTTTAATATAGTTTATATCGTTGTAATTAATGCTAATTGTAGAATGAAATAAGTTACATTCCTTTCATGTATATATACAGTGACTATTTAGTAGCGTGTTCCTGTAAGCAAAAGCAAACAAAGGGAGTGTTTACACAACACTAGCCAATAGGGACCCCTCCCTATCAACACAAAGTTGTTTGCAAATAGAAGGTAGGCTTGAACTAACATAGTTATGTATGTCCTTCGAATTTAATCCAGTTATAAGTCGTCGAAGGTCGAAGAGTGAGTGATGTACGATAGAACGAATGAACTATGAACGAATGTTTTTGTTAATATTCTGAACTGATTACTGTAACGCAGCGTGAACACGAAAAAATTTAAATTCACGCGGGCTAGACGGGTTGGTATAGGGTTTGTTTCGAATTTTCCTTTTCTCACAGTGCTCTTGTATACCTACCCTTAGTCGCCAGCGTTGTATACTAGCCTAAATTCCCTCCTCATTGTTTGGAGCAGACCCGTGCCTAACAGTGGAACGTTTATGGGTTGAAATCAATATATAGGGACTGTTTGATATATTATATGGTGAGTGGGAGCGCCGAAGGCCAAATTCCTCGTCCCAATCCCCATCTTTCCTTTTTCCTCCGTATTTTCCTTTTTTTGGTAAGCAGCATTTTAGTTAGATGGAAGTTGGATGGAAACCAAATTCCTCGTCCCAGTCCCCATCGTTTCCTTTTTCCTCCATATTTCCCTTTTTTGGTAAGCAGCGTTTTAGTTGTGTTTTCTTTGTAACTAATGCTAAAAGAAAATAGCCGTATTCAGGGGGCGCTTCCTTAGGCAATATATAAATATAAATAAAAATTCACGTGAGAACGGCTCGATCGATTTGGCTATAAATTATTTTTTGTTGTATTTGCTATTATCGAGGCATGGCATTATGTAAGAAATTATACAAAAAATTTAGTGCAAAATTTTAAATTTTGGGTTTTAAAATCTCCATAATTATAAACATTTGAAAATGGAACATTATCACGATACGAATAATAAAATATGGCGGTACGAAGTTGGCCAGGTCAGCTAGTAAAAAATAAATTGTATAACAAAGAATGCAATTTTTTTTTAATGTTTCAAATAAAACAAAAGCTCCTTCACTTTGCTTAAAACTATTGATTAAAACTTAACTCGTTTTAAAATAGTTAGTAAGTTAGCGAACATAAAGTCCACACTTAGGTAAGCCACTTTCCAAACTTTCCATAAAATATAACAATTTTATTTTATTTCTTTATTGCGACCGTTTATCATCACGATTTATTTTATCGATTTAAATCGATTATTATTTTATAAACCCAGCTTTGAAAAGTTAAATTAATGGCTTTTAAGTAAATGTTACTATGGCTTAGCAGTTAATGTGGTCGTGTGACTAACATAGCAGTGTCGTGAATTCGATTCTCACATGAGAAAAATATTTTTGAAATTCGTAGACATTTATTTTGAGTCTCGGTGTACCTACTTTGTGTCCGTAAATTGTATGTTTGTAAAATCCCCCGCGCCACAGGGCCCTGTTACGTCGGTTGTAGGCATTGTCTTTAAAAAAGACTATAAGCATCAATGCTGTAGCGCGACCGTGAAGACTGCAGTGTAAGAAGTCTTAGGTTTCATCTCCGTGTCGCAAAATTTATGTTAAATTTTATCATTGCTGAAGTCTCAATTTCAGTCGAGAGTCTGACATTGTAATCAGTAATATATATGTAGGTCTAGGATAGCCACAGAACAAAAATACATCACGCAATTTCATTTTATAATTTTTACGACTAGAAGTGGAACTAAAATCAAAGTCCTACAACTGTTTGTACGCTACAAATCTATTTCACACTGTTATAAATGTTTCACGAAAGCCGATACAAATTAGTTCAAGCACTTGTCGCTTTTTATATGCTCCTGGTACCAAAAGTCAACTAGACTATGGACTAGGCGCAAATGTAAATGAGATACTGTCTTAAATGTATGTTAATTTTAATAATGGAATTCGAATTTATATTGGTGAATCTATTTATTTTTTGTTCTGAATTAATTTAAAAATAGAAATAACAAAATTGTGTTGTTTATTTGAACTTAGTTCATTCATTTTATTTATTTAATTTTATTATCAATTAATGAAAATAAATAAGTACAATCATTTAAGTACCCATTTTGTTATTATTAAACCTGTATTTTAGATCACAAATTACTAAAATTCTTTTAATAATACCTACGTAGTAAATTACCGCACGAAATAATATTATGTTTGACATAATTTTAAAGAAATCACACCTAATTTAAAATCGAAATTGACTCAAGATAATTCAATATGCAACACCTACTCCTAAATCAAAAACGACAAATAATTAAAAAAAGAGTTATTGAAGTTAATTAATTTTATTTGAATATAACACAAACGGTAGTCGAACACAAAACAAATAAGTTGAACTGGAAATTTATTGGCAAGCTATCGGCAATCGCCGATAATGGACAACCGATCGGAAAGTACTAGGCGAGCAGTAACACGAAGGAGCTCTTTCGAACCGATCAATATTACCAATATCCCGTGCTCTCCCCCATCCTGTTCACACATAGATATTCGACAGGTGGCCGGGTGCACACTACAATATATTGTGTTTGTGTGAGTATCGGGTCATATTGGGAATTGCTTTTGAAATAGAAAGTTTATAGCTAAGGTGAAAGGACTTGAAATGGTTTGAAAGCGTGGAATTTGTTTAGTATTGAAAAAAAATGCCTCAGTGGCGCATCAGGATTCAGGAAGTGTATATGACTGCTATGCAAGAGGTATCGAGGTCGATTCCCGGTCCGGGAAAAAATTTATTGAGTTTTTTTAACATGGAATTCTCAGTAACAATTCCGGAACAAGTGTGCCGGTTGATGGCAATAGGCTCGCCCCCATTTATAGTGTGATATGTGCCTACCCCTTCGGGGAAAAAGGTGTGATGCTAGGATGGATGGATATAATATTTTATGGATGTTTGTTTCTTAATCACGCGAGAACTGCTGAGAGCTTTTTGTATGAAATTTGACACAGATATATCATAGTCAAAAATAGTATATAGGCTAGTTTATTATTATAATTTAAAAAGCATAACATGATAAATGTTTTAAATACAAATTCAAATAAACTAAGCTATAGTTTCTGGACTACTTATTAAGATTAATTTTATATGACTAGACGTCGCGCGAGACTTCGCTCCCGACGTTCTTTATTTAGCCACTGCTCAGCTCCTATTGGGCGTGGCGTGATGTTATATAGCCTATAACAAGATAAAGAATTTTTCAGATCGGACCAGTAGTTTCTGAGATGCTAGCGTTCACACAAACAAACTCTTCAGTTTTATAATTTTAGAATATACAAAATACTATAGTACATCATTTCAACCCATAAAGGTGCATTAGGTAGGATTTTGAAAATCGGTTCTATAGAACCCGAGATTAGTCCATACAACTTCACAAACTCACGTTTTACGTCTTTATTAGGTATTAAAGATAATGGGTGGCGTTATTATTGATTAAATCGTCCCATTAGAAGAATAATGTCTTATCTTCAGATAAAACAAAAATGAAATTATTATAAATTTGGCAAACCGTAAACTATCAATTGATCAAATTTTTATTTTATTCTTTAGTCAGTATTTTACAAAATACAAATTTGATCAATTGATAGTTTACGGTTTTTAATGCCAAATTTATAATAATTTCATTTTTGTTAAGTTAAGATAAAACATTATTCTTCTAATGGAACGAAATAGGTAGGTATATATTATTATATCATTCATAAATGCCAGTTTCTGTCATGTAAAAATTTATTTAAGCTCCAAAATTTCCTCTTTTCAAATATGTCTTTTTATTTAGCTGTTCATGCTAATAAAAAGCCTTCTAATTCCCGTAAAAGAAGTTATCACATTCTTGTCCCAAAATGCTTCTCAAGGTGGCAAATATTCGAGTAAAGTGGCCATTAAGAAAGTGGCACAGAGATATTTATTATATCACATTACAACATCTGTGGTAACATTGTCCTTTGTCGATGAAGTAACGAAATGTTAGGAATACCATGCTTTAGATATTTTTAAATTTTCCTTTTGACCTGAATCAACATAGTGCGTCGATTTATTATATTATTATCGAGATTTAATTTTCTTTACTGGCTTGCGGACGACAGTGCCCGAAATGACACTTTTTAATATTTTTTTTTTTGTTTTATTTGTTTTTTTTTGACAACGCCCGCACTAGGGAACAAGCCCTGTGTCGCGGGGAGCTTTACAAACATGAAACTAACGGACACAAATTATTATTATTTCAATTATTATTTCATTTATTTCAATTCAATTATTATTGAAGCTGTTGAGTATTGTTAGGCTGTACTAAACAGCTTCAATAATTACAGTCAGTGACAAAAAATATTGAAATTAAAAAGTGTCATTTCGGGCACTGTGGCCGAACATATTGTGGTCGAAACGTCTGCAAGCCGCTTTACTGATGCTTTTTAAACATTATGAAATTACTTTTTTTATTAGCCTATCCAGTTGTCATGTCACTAAAGCAATCTGGGCTCCTTTTTAATTCCTTTTTCAATTGGCGAAGAAGAGCCCAATAATGAGTTTAAAAAAATAAAATGTCCACAATCTTTTCACTGCTGTTTTCTATTTTTTAGGGTTCTGTAACTTAAAGGGAAAATACAGAACCCTTATAGAATCACTCCGTTAATAAAAAGTCTGTAGAAATAAACATACTTTTACACGTATTCATTTATCATTGCCTTTACTTTATAGTAGACCGTAATAATGTTGCAGATGGAGTAGTAAGAGAGAGAAAGAGAGAGAGTAGGTCTATCAGTTCACTGAGTGAAAGCTTACTAAAAATCAACACTTTTCTCATTTATTCAAACTCATGGTGACATTCTTGACCCAAATACAACAGTTCCTTTAAGTGACATGTTTAACAAAAAAATACACTCAAAATAACATTTATCGGAACAATTTACCAATATTCGACCTTCCAGCATTTTGGGCGACTATCTATTGTTTGGATAAAAATATGAAAAAGATTTGCGAAAACTTTTACGGGGACAAGGTTGCTTCTAGACAATGTAAATGGTTTGTCTGGTTTTTGGATAGATAGAAATCGAAGGCCAACTATAAGTGTTTAATCATAAACCGAAATATTTGTTTCATATTAGTTTTTACCCGTAGCTTTGCTCGCGTGGTATATCGATAAAAGAAGCATGTCCTTGTTACCGTCCTAGATAATCTCTCTTTGCAATTACTAAACTGAATTTTTATAATAACTGAAATTTCACGGACAGACGAACACCCTTTACCTTCATACCATGTGGGCGAAAACTAGTATTACATATTCATAATTTCAACTCATAAACGTTCAACTGCTGGGCACAGGTCTCATCCAAAGAATGTGGAGAGAATTTACCTATTAGTCAAGTGATATACCATCTGCTGACGGTGAAGGAAAACATCGTGAGGAAACCGACATACCCTAGAAGAAATTCTATGTGTGTAAGTCTGATCCACCAACCCGCACTAGGCCAGCGTGAATGGATTATGGCCTAAACCCTCTCAGCTCTTTAAATAGAGGAGAGGAGATCCGAGCCCAGCAGTGGGACATTAATGGTTTCCTGATGTATGTAACTTTTTAGTTATATGTACTTTTTTATTTATCGCAGCGAGTAGATGGTTTGGCACAAGGCGTTAGGCGGCCATTAATACATTTTAAAGGGTGTCCAAGCTTAAGAAATTTAAATACATTTTTGACAAAAAAAATAAGTAATATGATTCTAAACAAACTACTTTCAGGTTAAGCTTTAAGAAGGATTAAAGGTGTATAAAAAGAGCAACTGACAGACTAACTGATATACTTAAATATCAATACACAGCCCAAACCACTGTAGAAAGGATGTTTCGAAATGCTTAATATGACACAGGGTAAAGTAGGAGTTATATTTTCACTTTAAACTGGCTCTATTGCCGTATAAATACGGTTGTTTCAAACCCCTAGAAATTCAGATTTGTTTTGAAATTCCCCTGTATTAGAAAACATGGCAACTTTCACAGAAATAGATCGTGGGCGGAACCTAGTAAGTACTATACCTATATTAGTATAGATGTTACATCTATACTAATATTATAAAGCTGAAGAGTTTGTTTGGTTGAACGCTAGGATCTCAAGAACCAATGGCCCGATTTGAAAAATTCTTTTAGTATTGAATATCCTATTTGTTGAGGAAAGTTATAGGCTATATAACATCACGCTACGGTCAATAGGAGCTGAGCAGTCGCCAAATAAAGAACGACGAACGTACGAACGAATTCGTACTTCGAACTTTGTACCAATTCTAGTATAATTATTATATTGATTCAAGATAATATTTTTTGTGAATGAAACTAATTCTCTAGAGCTCCCCCCATTCACGATTAAGGTTGCGTGCTGTAACTCCTTAAAGAATATTATCTATCACTTTTAGAGTATATCTGACCCAGTACTTAATACCGGAGAGACTTGAGTAATCCGTTCCTTAATATATCTTCGTCTATTTCTATTAATAAACTGCTACAGAAATAAGGTCTAAGTTATTTCTGATTGTGACATAATTTCGATGTTGTTATTTTTATGCATGACCCACTGTAGGAGACTGGTCTCCTCTCCTCTACCTAGAGAGCTGAGACCGTGTCAAACATAATCCACACACACTCGCCCAATGCGGGTTTTTTATCAGACATACCCATAAAATTAATATTCTACCACATTCACACAACGCAATCTAGTCCCAACTGATATACTACTTAAATACACTTTTTTTTTATATACATACATATTATAGATAAATTACACCCAGACACAGAACAAACCTTTATGCTCATCACATAAACATTTGTGCTGGGTGGGGATCAAACCCACGACCTCCGGCTTAGCAGTCAGGGTCACTAACCACTAGACCAACAGGCCAGTCAAATTTTATTATTTTGCTCTTACGGTATTCAAATTCAAAATATTTTATTGCACACCGTATGATTTACATGTTGTTACAAAAATAATATTAAGACCGAATATGGACCACGGCACAATCATGGGCACGGTAAAAATGGAATGAAAAAAGGAGGAAGCCACTGGTTTTCTATTTTATATACTTATTATGTCTAATGCTTATATTTTTTTTATTCAATATAAGTTTCCTGAGTGTTTTTCTTCATCGTTAGCAGATGGCAACACTCATGACTCGTTATAATCTATGAACTCCAAAATGATACTGTCAGTTAGAATCTAACTCTGACTTCATATGGTGAATGTACCACTGTAAATTCGACCTAAAAAACAAAACACAAAGAGTACTTTTCTAAAAAGACATAAAACATAGAACTGTCTCCTAATGTTAGTTGTGTTCTAAATTCTATAATCTTTATTACTTAGCTATAACTCAGTTTATAGCAACACTTGGTTTAAGATAAAAATGAAATAAAAATTACCATTTTCTTACACAATGTACAATAATATTGTCAGATTCAGTTGAGTTATGTCAGGAGCAGAGTGGATTATAAACAGTTTTATAAGCAATAAAGTGGTGTGGCTATTATAAAAAATGTCAGAATATTTGTTCCTGTTTTTATAAGCTTTGTAACGTGCATAATCGTTCTTATTATTATCATATCACATGTATCAGACACAGTGCCATCTAGTCCCAAATTAAGGAATTATTAGTGTTATGGATACTAAACATTTTTGTAAATACATATTATAGATAAGTTAAACCCAGACATAGAACAAACAAATCATGTTCATCACATAAAGATTTGTCTTAGGTGGGAATCGAACCCACAACCTCCGGCTCAGCAGTCACTAGGCAACCAGGCCAGTCAATATAATATGATGCTTCTGATGTTGAAGAGATCCATCGGCTAGCAGCATTGCAAACAGCTTACCATCAGGAAGGCAGTAACCTTGTATGTCATCACAGTGGTATCAAAAAAGAAAATAATTTATTTATTTAATTATAATAAGAGCATCTATATGAATCAGTATTTTTTTAAAAATTAGGCAATTATATTTGCTTGTGTTATGGGTACTAAGCAACTGTATACTACATATATATTTTTTTGCAAATAAATACATTATTATAGATAACACTCAGACACAGAACAAACAATCATGCTCATCACACAAATATATTTTGTCCTGAGTGGGAATCGAACCCACGAGGAATCGAACCAGTAGCCCAACAAGCCAGTCAAGTCAATAACTTGACTTTTACAAATACAAATATTCTTTATTGTGGTACATAGGTAAGCAATAAGTTGTTACATGTTTTCGAAATTGTACACAGCTATGACCCGCCATAATAGCGTACAATATTTTAAGGTAGGTAACATTTATAACATAAACACAGCACAATTATATAGAAAATTGAAATAATAACAATTTAAAATATGCAGAGTTAACGAATATTTTGTATAAGAATGCTTTTCTATTTTCGAGTTCTGATATCTGAAGGTTAAAAATATTATTTATTCAAAAATATCTGAAAGAAAAACGTGAATACATTGCAGGAAATAACATACTAATAATACCTTTCTTTCTACTTATTATTTTATGTATAAGTGTGAAAGAGAAAACAATACGTTCAAAACAAAAACAAACGAGTCACGTTTCGCACCATCACGTTTTGAAGAGCGAAATTATCAAATTTCATTCGCTTTATTAAGTAACCTATAAGTATCAAATTGACCAAAATTTTGAGAGAAAACCATTTTGTTTGATGTAAAAATATAATTTGATACGATATAAAAATGATAAGGATCAAAAGGAAGTTATTTGTTTTACTGATGTATGTGTATGGCTGAATGGATAAAGGACCGGCTTGCTAAACACGCGGTCCGAGTTCGATTCCGACCAGCAGTACCAATGTGGATTTCACTTTGTGGAATTTATAATAATATGTACTAATCAAGTGACTTACCATCTGCTAACGGTGAAGGAAAACATCGTGGGGAAACCCACATACACTAGAAGAAATTTGATGTGTATGTCTGATCCACCAACCCGCACTAGGCCAGCGTGTGTTCTCTAGATAGAGGAGAGGAGACCCGAGCCCAGCAGTGGGACATTAATTGGTTGCTAATAAATGAAAAAATGTGTTTCAAAGTTATCAATAGGGAGCCTTTAATTTACATAACTTATAGATTAGTTCTATTGTTGTTTACACCGGTATAATGAGGCCAATTCTTTTCATATCTTTGTAATTAGTTGGAGCAAAGAATACAAGCTATAACAAGCTTATTTTCGTAGCATATACTTTTTATTAGTTAAAAATTGCGTTAACCAAATTTAAATCATATGCTTAGCGTCTTAGAGCTTCATATTATATGACACTTTATACAATACTTACCTTATTATAAACCTTACCATCAACTCTTGTAAGACGAGCCTTCCTGAAGTAGGCTACGTAGGCCTTAATGCGTCTTTTGTTTTTATTGTAATAAATGGACGTGACCACGTGACTATAGATAAGAATAATCTTGATTATGAATATTAATAGTAATTCTGTTCTTGTAGAAGTCATTCACCCCAGGTCGTAGTACGCATAGCTTCTACGGCGTAGATAATTCGTAGCAATGTTGTCTGATGCTATTTGTTGCTACGATTTTTGTTATCGTTGATAACGTTGGCAAATGAATTGAAAAAAACCCGGTCAAGTGGCAGTGGGACTCACGCACTAATTCCGTACGAATATGCAATTTTTAGGGTTCACTCCGTTGTATCGATTTGTCTGTCTGTAACGCTGATCTGAACACGTCGAGCTTTTCCTTCACTTGTGCAATTTGATATTGCTTCTTGACAGTTTCATAATACTATCAACGGAAAGTACCCTATAGGTTTTATTCCCTTGATGTCGTCAAAAAAGCAGCAAAAATGGAACATAAAAGCGGCTATATCTTTTGATTGCGTTCACGTAGAACTCTGATTTTTTTCTCTTATTTAAGGTCCGGACCCGAGTGATATTGGATTAGAGATAACCTATAAATCATAGGACACAAAAATCTCAGTTAGATTAATTTAAATTACGATATTTTAGACGTGATAATATCCCCAATGTCAGAAGGGAAATTTTACAAAATGGCGGCTTGACTTCACCTGTCAACTACGTTCAGTTTAATCGTCGGAAAACTATTCATTAGACTAAAATAACTTCGAGATTTATTATTGCGAGAATTTAATATATAAAGTCTTTTTCAGAAAGGTGAACGTATTGAATAATCCCTTCTAAACTAACTGAGCTAAAAGCCTTTTCAGTTAGACTCTTACTTAAGCTCAAAGATTTTTCTTGAAGATTTTTGTACAACTTCGTTGAAGTTTATGCGGATACTAATATAACTTTTTACTGTGGTTTATATCAAATATATCGTATAATATCGTCCCATTAGAAGAATAATGTTTTATCTTCACATAAAACAAAAATGAAATTATTAAAAAATCGATTGATAAATTTTTATTTTATTCTTTAGTCAGTATTTTACAAAATACAAATTTGATGAATTGATAGTTTATGGTTTTTAATACCAAATTAATAATAATTTCATTTTTGTTTTATCTGATTATTCTTCTAATGGGACGATATAATGCCGTGGGTGTCGTACAAGGCGATTAAGGGAGATTAACCTTATGCAGACAAGAGCACTGTGAGAAAAGGAACCCATCTAGCTAGCGTGGTATAGTAGGCTAAATTCCCTTCACATTCTTTGGATGAGTGAGACCTTTCCCCAGCAGTGGGACGTTTTTTAAGGTTCCGTAGCCAAAAAATATTAGAAAAACTACCTTTCTCAACAAAATGACGTAAGTGGACAGAACATTACATTGAGCATGGCTAATTAATAAAATTGTTTGAGCGAAGCTGGGGCAGATCGCCAGTTTATTCCATTAGTATGTGTAAGATGAGAACGAAAATGCGAAGAATAGCGATTACTGACACAATACGTGAGGTCAATAGCCTCATTGTTGTGTAAATAAATGCTACAAAAGGTCTTAAAAAGCTGCCTTTTCCGAGTGTCGTTGTATTGAATTGACGAATAAAAAGAAAGTTAGGCTTTCGCTTCAAGTATATATCAATATATTGACAGTTTAAGAGAAAAATAAGCGAAAAGTCATAACTTCTGATACGGGGGTCTTACTCTGAATTTCGACATTCGATTAGTCAGTTTTGACATCGCTGTGACAATGAAAATGACAGCGACCATATCAAAATTTTCTTACATTTGACAGTGCCATCAAAACCGACCAATCGAATGTGTTGGAATGAACTCCCTGATGAAAGCTTTTTGACAGTACAAATAGACACTTCAATTTTATTTATTTACCCTTTAATATAATATATAATATATTATCATCAAAACACCAATCTCATCTATAAATCTCCGTTAAATCCAATAACTACTCGTATAATTTCACCTCATAACTCGACCTCAGCTGAACTAAGGTCATTGTTCGCATGCAACTTACCTACAAAGCCAACGACCTTTAACTTACAAAACACATAATAATCTTGTTTGAACCCAACCCTTAGCCCTTATGTCACGTTAGAGTGTTTGGACAATTCCTTAAAGTGGTACTGTAACTGTTCTGAGAAAACTTAAGTGAAAACTGTTTAATGTTAGTATCATTTTAAGGTTTATCAAAGCAAGAAGAGATAGGATGAATGTTGAAGAAGCCAAAGATGTATGTCAGAATCGTAGCAAGTGGAAGTAAATAGTCTCTGTCTACCACTCTATTGGGAAAGAGGCGTGATCTATATGTATGTATATAAATATAAAAGCTGGCGTTAGATTTTTACCCCAAATAATCGCACATAATTTTATAATTATTTATATTCATCCAATTCAATGCAATCCAATACGTGGGCCTTAGACAATAGCGCATCGGAACAGTAGATTGTCTCAGAACATCTATTTCTTTTTTTACATAGAACAATTTCATATATCATTAGTCTATAATAATAGTAATGTAACCGAACAAAAAAAATATTCTTTTTCTTCTTCTTATCGTATGGGTTTGAGGACCCTGGTGTTGGAATTTATCAAGACGCCCAGATGGCTTCCAATTTGACTTAACGAATATCACATCGGTGATAACCGGGACCAACGGCTTTACGTGCCTTCTGAAGCACGGAGACGCTCGAGAATGAAATTGTCACAAATGGTCACCCATCATGGACTGACCTTGTTGAACGTTGCTTAACCTTGTTGATCGTAAAGAATATCTCAGTAGTAGTTCACAATGCTATGAGTGCCTCAACAAAAAAAACAAAAAAATTCAATGTGTGGAATGTATAAGTGAACGCGGTCGCTCAGTAAACAGTTTTCACACACATAAGGCTTCCAACTCATGTGTATGTTGTCTCTTTCACAAAACAGTAGGTGGTTCTATAAGTACTATATTGAACCTTATGTCAATCAAGATACTGTTGCATATCAATTTCACAGAACTACCGAATACATCACTCAAATCCATGTTCTCCTAATAAACGAAAAGGGGACAATGACAAAATAGGAGCTATTGTTTCAGCCTACTTGAAGCCTAGTAATATTATCATGTCGTTTCATCTTCATCATTCATGGGTGAAGTAATGAGGATATTGCTGTCACTTGTATCTATCTCTTTCTATGTTTACCATGAAAAGAATCTCCCATTTTCAGGGAAAAATCTCCCCGCGCCATGAGTTTCAGTACTAGGGTAACATGGCCGAGCAGGATATCGAACGAAATGTGTGCAATGAGGGGAATTGCGGGGTGAAGGAAGGTGGAGAGAGGTGTGAGGCGAGCGTCCGCATAATTCGGGAATTCAGGCATCTGATTTCGGGAGTTCATTCATCACTATGCAATTTAAATTCTCTGGTGGAATAAATGTATAAAGAAACAGATTGCATCCTCAATGTTATTTAAACTCATTTATATTATTAATGTTAGAGTGGCGTAACAAATTTTCTTATTAGAAATTTAATTACTCAAGGTAGCGCGTAGAATTTCTAAGTAAGTAAATGAGCTAAAGTTATATTGGTTTAGTTTAGTTAGGTTGTAATTAGCATTCTCAATTTATTCTGTTCTGCTTCGAAGAACTTATTGCGTAATCCACATAATCCTTCATGAAGGTTGAGTTAGAAAGAGATGGAATATAGAAAAACAAGACAGTATTAAGAGAAGTTCGTGATTTGAAAAGCACTGTGTCCTTATGTTGATTAACATAATGATTATTAACCACCTTTTTATGTTTATTATTATTATTACTTTAATAAAATGTTAAAAATGAATTTTAGACTTTACTACTTTGACTTTACACTTTATTAGTTAGCAAAAAGAAAAATAATTGAAAAGAGGTTTTAACGATTAGCAGCTATGATCGAAATTAGACCACAGAGCAAACACTAGTGTATATAGACACACTATAATCCCGTTGCCTAATAATTCATTTATGTAACCAGTAGCTCAATCATAACTAACTTAATCACACAATTGAAAATACACTTTCGGTCGAGGACATAAAATCCATTTTACACTAGTCCACCAAGAGAACATACTACGAACTTGCTCATAAGCTATTACAACAAACATAATATATATTATTTTCTTTCACATAACGATACCGACTAATTGTGTTTGCACAAACAAAGCAAAGGCATATTATGAAAGAGAGATACTTATTATAAGACAGATTAGTATAATATCTTGGTGGAGTAACTGAGCTAAGTGAAATGTATTAAGTCATAAGGTACTTTAGGTCTTCTTATAATAATAATAAATTCATTTATTTCGAGTAAAGACCCATATTTTCCACACAAGTATAAAGATAAAAAATATACTTACAAATAAAATGTTAAAAATACAATAATAAAGAAAAATTTCATTAAATAATTACTTAATTAAAATTGAAATTGAAAAATTAAAATAAGAATTAAAAAGCAGTAAAAATTAAAATAAAATCAAAATTTAGTTAAATTAAAGTCATAAATAATATTAAACTAAGTTCATAAAAGTCCATTTAAAATGTATAATTTATCTAAAATTCAAAATAATTTAACTAAAATGTAAATTTAAATTTAAAAATTCAATAAATAATAATAATTAATATATTTCATTTAATAAATGGTGATGAACTTGTATGTAGTCGCATCCACCGCTCCATCATCGGTGAGTCCCAACGCTCGGACAATACGCTCAGGATACCGTTAGTGCTGCGACTGAAGCGACTCAGTAGCGAGGCTTATGTAGGTCTCATTTTTAGGTAATTAAACCGCCCAAGTTTAATCTGCTGTGTGCAGCTTATTAGATGATGATGGAACTTATGTTGTATTCAATTAGCTATAAATGTGGTTAGCATTAAAATCATGATTATAATCTGCAAAATTGGAATAGGCTTGGAAAATATGATCTCTTTTCATATAGTTAAAGTAAAAATGGTTAAATCCATACATATTATAAAAGGTTTTGTCCTGACTGACTGACAGACAACGCACAGCCTAAACCGCTGGTTGTAGCGACTTGAAATTTGGAGGGTGTGTTTGTCCTAATGTCTAGAGGTGTACTAAGAAAGGGTTTTTTAAAATTGTTTTTTAAAATTGTGAAAAGGGATAAAAACGATTGTATGAAACTTCTTTATTTTTTAACTTAGAGATTTGAAAATTTGTTTTGGGGTATTACTATCAAAATAAAAAATACCCTCATCAATATTTTTGACAAGGGTGGCTTTGGAAGGGTAAAATTGGGGATGAAGCGTTGTATGAAAAGATCTTTGTTTTGAAGTTAATGTTTTGCAAATTAGTATTGGGATAGGAATTTAAAATGTTATTTTTAATATTTTTGATAGGGATGGGTTCAGGGCGTAAAATATTAAATAGATAGTTCTTTGTTTTTCAAGTTATATGTGAACATTAGTTAAGAAGTAAGTTGATGGGTTGTTTTTGGTCTTTGAAAAACTTGCCCTAAGGGATGAAATAGGTGTAAAAATTATTAGAAATTGATATGGATGTCGTTTTCAAGGTTTTCAGGGACGCTGATTACGAAACTGTTATCTATATTGACGTAAAACTAAATTCAACTCCTGCAGTGGGGTGTTGTGGAGTTCATGAATTGCACTTAAAACAAAGATCTATGTAATATCGAAATCTACGCGGACGAAGTCGCGGGCAAAAGCTAGTTTTACATAATTATGTCGATTTGTTGAGTTCGTAGGAGGTATCGTAAAATGAAAACAAACATTATGTAGACAAGAGCACTGTGAGAAAAAGAAAATTCAAAACAAACCCTTTACCAACCCGTCTGGCCAGCGTGGTATAGTAGGCTAAATGCCCTCCACAACCTTTGGAGGAGATCCGTGCCCAGCAGTGGGAAGTTTATGGGTTGAAATGACGATGGCAACTTTAAGAACCAAATATATCCGTTTAACTTAGTTGATTCACCAAAATGTCACTGTTCTCTCTATTTTATTTCACAACTAATAAGTAGGGCATTTATTACCACACCAAAAATAGGTCATTCATTACCGATGAGACACTACTGAGACTCGATAGTTATTCAACATTACTTAATTAGATTCGAAGTACTATAGAAAGGTTCGAATAGAATATCTAGTCTAGTTCGAGGAAATACCCACGTGTAGCTGTGTTTCCATTGTACTTGATTTTTATTCAATATCGCTTTATTATTGCGCTATTGACCGCAGTTAGCGTGGAATTAAATTTTATTTTTTACCACATTCACACAGCGCCATCTATTTAGCGTACTAAACAACTGATATACTACCTACTTAAATATTTTTTTTTGTAAATACATACATATTATAGATAAATTACACCCAGACACAGAACAAACCTCTATGCTCATCACACGAAGATTTGTCCTGGGTGGGGATCGAACCCACGACCTCCGGCTTAGCAGTCAGGGTCACTAACCACTAGACCAACAGGCCAGTCAAATTCAGATGACTACAGACAATTTACCAGAACCAAATTTTAACAGTTTATGTAGCATATAGGCGTTACCAGCCTGTCCCCCTCCCCCAATGAGTTATGGATACCATTACTCGCTAGCAGAAATCATCATCATCAGCTTCCCATACCCATTAATGTTTCACTGCTGGGAACGAGTCTCCTCCAAAGTTTTTGGAGGAAAATTAGCCTACAATACCACGCTGGCCAGACAGGTAGGTTTTGTGGTACACATTTATTTGTATTGCTAATACAAGTTTATCATCATATATATAAAAGATAGTATATAGTATATAGATAGTATAAAAGATATATAAGAAATAGGAAATCAGTATTATTATTTGTATCGAATTTTCCTTTTCTCGAAGTACTCTTGTCTGCATAAGGTCCTTAGTCGCCTTGTATGACAACTTCGGTTTGAAATGGGGTAGTGACATTATCTATTCTTAATGTGACGGATTAGGAATACATAATGTCACTACCCCATTTCAACCGGACAATTGTATGTATGTAAGTCTGGCCTAAAGCCTCTCAGCTATCTAGTTAGAGAGACTTAATGGGTTGCTGATGATGATGATGTCTATACGCTGGATGAGAGTAGCTGCAAATCGTACTCAGTGGCGTGCAATTGGAGAGGCCTATGTCCAGTAGTGGACTAGTACAGGCTGATGATGAACAAAATGAGTCAACCGGACAATTAAAAAGTGTAAATTCGCCAAATTTAGTCATATTACTTTAGATTGTCATAATTGAAGAACAGACAAGTCATTTCCAAGAAAAAGTCTTTGAGTAGTACTTAGTCTTAGAATTAGGTTATTGTGTTTTTGTACCCATTTAAAAATGTTGAGGACCAGACTCCTTTGGTATAATAAGGTCACATAACCAGCGTGGCAAACGAAATTACAAAATTTTACAGTTTCATAAAGATTCGCAGGGTTAAGTTTTATGTCCTGGAATGTTAACCCTCTTTTTAGTTTTAATTACAGTGTGCTAGGGTTGTAAGAAGTTTGACATTATAGGTTTAACTGCTCAAATTTAGGTCACAGGTGCCCGACTATTTTAAGGAATTCCTAGTATTTAGTGGTATTAAAAGAAAGCTTTAAGAAAAATGAATTAATAATTAAGCTTCTATACTAGGCCAGCGTGAGTGGATTATGGCCTAAACCCTCTCAGCTCTCTACTTAGAGGAGAGGAGACCCGAGCCCAGCAGTGGGACTAAATGGGTTGCTGATAAATTAATGAATGAGGTATTTTGATTGTCCGTGTAGTGACGGATTAAGAATACTTAAATTGTCACTATCCCTTTTCAATCCGTGGGTTTAGAAAGGGAGAAACTTTAAGTAGATAAGAGTACTGCAAGAAAAGGAAAAATTCGAAACAAAGCCCTTTGAATATAAATCATACCTTAACCAAATAATAAACCTTTATATTACTGTCGCACTGGTGAGTTACTATTTTATTAACGCGAACGGAGTAGTGCAGGCGTGTTCTTTAAAAAAATGTTCTATGTGAGGATTGAAGCTGTGCCTACATTCCTACATCATGTAACCATATCTCAAATTATATGTGATCAGTATCGATTGGTAAACTGGAATAAACACACGTGTATTACTCATCTGGCGTTTTATTGATACTCAATATAGATATACACATAACGTGTACAAAGCCAGTTCAGTAGTTATATACTGAATCACTAAACCCTCTGATACAAATCATATATTATGCAATTAAAATTTTACAATTAAAAAACTGACTGTCACCGTGGCGCATTGGTTAAGTTGGTCGCCTCGCCACTACATCGCCGTGCTGGGTGACGTGGGTTCGATTCCCACACGAGACAAATATTTGTGTGATTCATAGATATTTGTTTCTAGTCTGGGTGTACTTTGTGTCCGTTAGTTTCATGTTTGTAAAGCTCCCCGCGACACAGGGCTAGTTCCCTAGTGCGGGCGTTGTCTTTTAAAAAAAAAAAAACAAAATCATCATCATTTCAACCCATAAACGTTCCATTGCGGGCACGGGTCTCCTGCAAAGACTGAAAGGAATTTATACCACGCTTGTTGGTATTTGGTTTGATTTTTTCGATGGGTTATTGGAATAAAGCCGCAATCGACAAAACATAATTTTACAGGAAAAAAGAATTAGTGAAAATTTTGAATAATCACAAAACTACGAGGCGTGTGAAAACGGTTTGTATATCAAAGAATGAGTTATTTCTTTGGACAGACATATTGTACATTTATGCTTATACTGCTTAGTAAATACATAAAAAAAGGAAAAAAACATATTGCTGCTAATTAAATTGAAAAGCATTTCCGTAAGAGTCCATTGTTGTTTTATTCCGGTAAAAAGTGCGAAATCAATCAAACAGCAATAGTCTATTGCAATGTTGCGTGCTGATCTGTAGGATGGCTTGTTGGTCTAGTGGTTAGTGACCCTGACTGCTACGCCGGAGGTCGTGGGTTCGATCCCCACCCAGGACAAATCTTTGTGTGATGAGCATGAAGATTTGTTCTGTGTCTGGGTGTAATTTATCTATAATATGTATGTATTTACAGAAAAAAATGTATTTAAGTATTATATCACTTGTTTAGTACCTATAACACAAGCAAATATAATTGCTTAATTTGGGACTAGATGGCGCTGTGTGAATGTGGTAGAATATTATTCAAAAAAAAAAATGTATGGCCAGGTTTTATTATAAAAATTAAAAAAAAATACCACAAGGAGTATGGAGTTCGCAGATTACGAAAATGACTTAATCGGAAAACCGTCACTATGGCTATTGCGGTCTTGTTCCAGGCACCCATCGTTTTCTTTTTTTTTTTTCGCAATAAACTTGTTATTATATTGACTGAAAACCAATCACAATGCCTACGTAATCACAATGTTTCACAGTGCTGTTGGCTGCATAAGGTTACTCCCTTAGTCGCTTCTTGCGACATCTACGGGTTGAAATAAAATGTTTATCGTGTCATTTCTGACAATGGAGACACACAAGTTACTATTACCTATTATCCATCGATGGCCATTGATTGGTATCAGCCACGGCGAGGGTCAAGGATGTTAGCGTTAAGTGAATTACTTCTGATAACTCAGTAATTAATTGATAAAGAACGGTATCACATTGTGCAATAATTAATCAGATTAATCGTTTCTTTGAATAATGTTTTAACGATATTCAGTTTTATTTTTTATCGTATACTAGCTTCCGCCCGCTGCTTCGCCCGCGTGGTATGTATTTTATTATAAGCATTCCTCTTGAATCAGTCTATCTATTAAAAAAACCGCATCAAAATCCGTTGCGTAATTTTAAAGATTTAAGCATACATAGGGACGGACAGACAGCGACAGTAACTTTGTTTATGTAGTTATAGTATTTTTAGGCTCCGTTTCTACTAGAGATGGGCGAGGATGCTATGATTATTATGAACCAATAGAATCGCTTCATTTATTCTGACGCTTACCTGACGTTAGGTTCTATTGCGATAAGTGATTCTATTGGTTCATAAAAAACATCGTATCCTCTCACAAACAATACACTAATTGAATATTTTTTTCATTTAATTTTAATTATCATTTAACTGCCTCGGTAGCGCAGCGGGAAGTGTATACGACTGCTGTGCAAGAGGTCCCAGGTTTGATTCCCGGGTCGGGTAAAAATGGTATTGGGCTTTTCTAACATAAAATTCCAGTATTAATATTTTCCCGAAGTTTGGTAAACAAAATGTTCCATTTGATACTCAAAATATAGTTACATCCGCCATATTGATTTTTTACAGAGGTAACCAGCCACACACAAAAAAAATCGGCCGTAAATGTCACCTTAGATGCGACATATTTTATATAAGTATATTCCTTATTAATATTCAAAGACTAGTCGTTCTACAAAATCAATTTTCCTGTATTTTTTCTGCGAAACAGTTGCTTGATAAATAGTTAGTTACCCGTTTGCATGCAAAGGTCACATAATTTAAATAAAAGTCATTGATGGCTTATATATACCATAGATTATTGGGATATTAAGGTATCTATTATGGAACAATAGATTATAGAATCTGTGAATGGAAGCTATACCATCTAACTCTTATTTTTACTTCGTCCACACATCATCATCACCACCCTGCGAAGTTCGTCACTCTGCTTGTCTGAAGTTCACATGCTACCAAAATAATCTAATTCTTAAACAGTTATTAAATTAAACTATTTGTCTCTGTTACAATAATTATTGTATTTTTTGTTCTTAGAAACCGCGCCTTCATGGGTGTTTTTGATTTCATTGCTACTGGATTCGTGTTATATAATTATGTTTTACGAAATAAATGAATTGAATTGAATATTGAATATCTCTGTTGACTGGCCTGTTGGTCTAGTGGTTAGTGACTCTGACTGGTAAACCGGAGGTCGTGTGTTCGATCCCCCACCCAGGACAAATCTTTGTGTGATGAGCATAAAGGTTTGTTCTGTGTCTGGGTGTAATCTATCTATAATATGTATGTTTTTACAAAAAAAAAATGTATGTAAGTAGTATATCAGTTGTTTAGTACCCATAACACAAGCAAATATAATTGCTATTATTATTATTTTATTCGAGAATTTGCCATTTTAATAATAATAAAAGAGTTTTACAACATATTATATACTATTATCAAGATCGTACTTGCTAAGAGAATAATAAAAGTGGGAAATTAAATTTCATTTATTAAAAAGACAAAAAAAAATAATTCATACTTGGACTTTTCAATATTTTTATTTTATTTTATAGAAATAATCTATCTAAATACCATTCTAACTTTAGTAGCCAATCCATAGATAGTTGAAAACGGCCGTTAATCGGTTCAAACGACCTTCAAAAACTATCTATAATTATATCCGCGGCGTAAATATCTATCGTCTTCGGATACTCACGTTTAAATTTAAGTAACGTAGATCCTGTATACAACAGTACATGATGTAATCATAAATAATAAATCTTTGTCAGTTACCTATTTATTACAAATTTTATTTAATTATTCTGATTGATGAATCATTTTTTTACGAACTAATCAACCTCCTTTGATTAATTCGTAAGAAGTTTTTATTCTATAATTCATTCTAATGGTTACAATAGTAAATTCTTGCTGGTCAGAAATAGAATAGGGCTGTAACCAGAACACTGATTGCATTTTTTACTGGCATACCAACACCTTTTAGCAAATAAAAAATATTATAGCCTTGGTAACGATGGTAGCCAAATGGATAAGTGACGGCATACAAATCATGCGGTCCGAGTTCAATTCCGACCGGCACAGTACCAATGTGGATTTCACTTTGTGGAATTTATATGTACTAGTCATGTGACTTACCATCTGCTATCGGTGAAGGAAAACATCGTGAAGAAACCCAAATACCCTAAAAAAAAATCTAAGTGTATATCTGATCCACCAACCCGCATTAGTCCAGCGAATATGGATTATACTCTAAACACTCTCTAGATAGAGGAGAGGAGACCCGAGCCCAGCAATGGGACATTAATGGTTTGCTGATGATAGCTTTGGTAGCGCAAGACAAGTGGCAATCTATCAATTCTAACGACATGTCAGATTGATCATCTGACATATCGATTGAATCAGCGCATTTTCCTCTTGGGGATGTTTCTTTAGCATGTTCCCGATTTTGTCACAAAACGTTCTTCTAGAATTTCATTTGTCATTTACACTTGTATATAGCAATTTAGGTTAAAATTAAATTACTCATTAGCCCATAAGCTAGATTGTATTGTTATTAGACTAAATAAGACTCATATTAAAAAAAAAAAATTCAAACTTGCAATATATGTTTGTTTTGTCTCTTACATAATTCATCCTCTCCACATGTCCAAAATCCCCTTTGACTGCCAAGCCTATAACGATAAACTGTGTTTCCTACACCAAGCAATAAATAATATGAACAGTTTTAAATGTTTCTGATTCTGAAAATCAACATTAGCCAACTTTTATCCGTCACTATAAGTGCGATGGACGCTTTAAGACGTCATTGGCGTCTCGATCAAGTTATTAAATGACGTTATAATATGTCCTTGGCGGTCAAAGGGTTAAACATTCCATCCAATGTTATAGCTGACGAAATTATTAGTAACCTCTTCAGTCTACTTGTTCAAAGAAATCGCAAGTAAATCCTCAACACGATTCCCCACTGGGTCACATCAAATCATTCTGGAAAAAACCTAGCGAGAGTCGTGTGGGTAGTATTGAATTTAAATTAGTTGTCGGAACACGTGGAGTACTTTCGTTTTTTTGTTGTGATCATCATCAGTTTGATCTACGTTCTCGGAAAATCTGATACAAGCATTAATCACTGTTTGACAGAATCGTGGCGGTGAACCGATAAAGAATTTGGTTCGCGAACTTTGTTCCTGAGTAGTCTATAAGAAAATGAATTGTCGTATGTATGACGGAGCATTATTTTGAGAATGGATCAACCATTTTTGTTATATTTGTATCTAATATATTTTTTTTTTTGGAAAATATGGGTACGTCGAAATTTATTTGGAGGATTTTTTGTTTGTAAATCTATGCTGGGACGAGTTACGATGCTAATTTTATAAAAATACTACACTCCCGTCGGCTTCACTCCCGTCATTTTTTATTTGGCCACTGTTCAGCTCCTATTGACCATAGCGTGATGTTATAGCTTATTAGGTTATGGCCTATTGGTTTGTTTATTTGGTTGAAAGCTAAGATCTCAGGAACTACTGATCCGATTTCAAAATTTATATTAATGTTGGATAGCCCATTTTGTCGAAAAAGGTTACAAGCTATATAACATTACGCTACGGGCAATAGGAGCTGAGAAGTGGCCAAATAAAGAACGACAGGAGTGAAGCCCCGCGCGACTTGTAGTATTTTATACTTGTATGAAATTATCTGTGTGAGACTTATAAAAGAAATAATTTTTTCGAAAAATTATCTATTTGATTAAAATTTACTACCAAAGGACCTTTAATTTTTTAAAGAAACTTCGCACATTAGCTTTACTCACAGTAATGCGTTCCTGTGGACCACGTGGACAGAGTCTATAAAAAAGGTATTCTTCACTGTTTTACCTTTAACAACTAAAACACCATGATGTCATCTGACCCACATTAGCGTCCGTCCTCCACCATTGAGATTACTAAGAACTTTTAAAGCACTAACTCAAGGCTTCAAAACAAAAGATGCATTAAGACCTGAATGCTGCAACTTGGTAGTTATTTTATGTTTTAAAGTGACAAGTATAGGTTTTATTGAGATGGACTTTGAAGGTTTAGTTCTAGTAGTTTGAGACTAGTTTAGGTAAAAGAAAGAGCTAACATTAACACTACGCGTCGTCACTAAAATATAAACATAACTTGGTAAAGTCGACACTTGACTTTATACAAATTCTTTTTCTGGTTATATACTGTAAAAGAAGAATGGCGATTGCTTCACCGACAAGAGCAAAGCTTTTAAATAAGAGGGAGAGAGTACGAGTATATACTGATACGGCAAACTGTGCGAAATTAAGAGTTTATCGGTGTTTCCGTTTGGACAAATAATAGTACATAATGATATAAGTGCGGTAAGTTGATAATTTCAGCCCAGGCGATATTGCTAGCCCGAGCCGCAGGCGAGGGCTACAAGAAAGCAGAGGCTGTAATTATCAAAGCGCACGTGTGTCATACGACGTTTTATAACATAGTTGCGAGGAAATAAATAAAATTCAGCGAAAAGAAATAGCGCACGAAATAATTTTTACTTGTCACAAATTATCGATGCGCGCGCATCAGCGCTTTTTTTTAAAGGCAAAAACACAAAAACAGCCAGTATAACTAATAAAGTAAATTAATATTTTTGTGTTTTAGTACAGATAAATTGGTTATAATTTATGGTCTAAATTAATTAAATTAAAGAATTAAATGTATATTTTATATAATTATATCATAATTATTTTATCTCCCAAAGTTAATTTTATTCATAAAATGTTGACCACTTTTCTGACTTAAAAACTCTTTGCTAAGATTTAAAAAAGCAGGTATCGTTCGTTTTAGACGGAGCCCCTTGATTATTAACATTACGGTATTTAGCATTAAGCCCTCCTTTTGTACATTTACTTTGTATTTTGTGCAATAAAGTTTTTTATATAAATAAATAAATAAATTACGACACTGAAATTGGTGAAATAAGAGACCCTTTATGAGCAAATATGTTATAAACGATATGACATTTTCATCGTAAAAATAAATATTAATTGAGAGTTTCGATTTCGGATACACTGTACCTTAATTGTATGTTTATAAAGTCCCAACAAATAACCACACGAGATTCCAAACAACAATTTCATTACTGTTCATGATTTTAATATTCCAAACGCATACAAATGACTATAAAAATATTCCTTTACCGAGCACAACGTTGTTTGAGGAAAACCTCCACCAAACACGCTTGCACTAACTAAACACAGATTTACATGTGCGTCTGTATAATTTAGTGTAACTATTTCGTATGTTAAATATTACTCTCCTTTTGCCTCATACTCGTATTTTGTAATGTATATTTGTAATAACATTTTATAACATATTTGCTCGTAAAGGGTCTCTTATTTCACCAATTTCAGTGTTGTAATGTATCTCATTACGCACTAGTGCGGTAATGTAAAGTAAATTGCACGGCTTCTCATGCTCACATACTAATAATCAAGGGGCTCCGTACGTAACGAACGGTACCTACTTTTTAAAATCTTAGCAAAGAGTTTTTATGTCAGAAATGTGGTCAACATTTTATGAATAAAATTAACTTTGGGAGATAAAATAATTATGATATTATATAAAATAAACATTTAATTCTTTAACTTAATTAATTTAGACCATAAATTACAACCATTTTTCTGTAATAAAACGCAAAAATATTAATTTACTTTATTAGTAATACTGGCTGTTTTTGTGTTTTTGCCTTAAAAAAAAGCGCTGATGCGCGCGCATCGATAATTTGTGACAAGTAAAAATTATTCCGCGTGCTTTTTCTTTTCGCTGTATTTGTTTTTTTCTAAGAAAGTCCGAATTTTATTTATTTCCTCGCAAATATGTTATAAAACGTCGTATGACATTCGTGCGGTCTGATAATTACAGCCTCTGCTTTCTTGTAGCAATATCGCCTCGGCTGTAATTATCAACTTACCGCACTTATATCATAATGTACTATTTTGTAAATAAATACATATTATAGATAAATTACACCCAGACACAGAACAAACCTTCATGCTCATCACACAAAGATTTGTCCTGGGTGGGGATCGAACCCACGACCTCCGGCTTAGCAGTCAGGGTCACTAACCACTAGACCAACAGGCCAGTCAAATGTATCAAATCAAAATAATACAAACAAAAGAAACACTAAATTATAAGCATAATATGACACTTAAACAATGATTGTATAAAGAGAGCAATTGAAAGTAGAAGTTTTCTGAGAACCAGCTCTCTACACAGAGTAAGTTGAAAGTTAAAATATTGGCCGTACACAAATGCACCCACACATATAATTTATGATTATTACTACACTGTATATAATAGCTATTTAGCTGTTATTTAAAAGCTTTTCATAATGTCATTAACTGTCTCTCACCGTGGCGTAACGGTTAAGGTTCGCTTCTGTTGTTGTAGGTTGTTGGTGAATTCGCTGTGGTCGTGGACGAATGTTCCTGCGCTCCCGTGACCACAGCAGAGTACGACGAGAGGAACACCTTGGGGTTTTAGTGGGTGCGAGCCTCACATAACCCCTCGGTTCTTGGGGTGTGCGTCAGGCATTTCCCCAAGTAAAAGAAAAAAAAGGTTGTTGGTGAATAATCACGCAAATATTTGTCTTGTGTTGGAATCGAACCCACGTCACTTGGCACAGCAAAGTTGCGAGTCGATCACCTTAACCATTATGTCACGGTGAATACACATATAATTGTACATATACCTCATTTGGCGTTTGTAGCATTTGGTACCTACTGAGATGTTCGTTACAATCATCGAAGTTAAGCAACGATCGACAAGGTCAGTCCATGATGGGTGACCGTTTGTGATGATTTCATTCTCGCGTGTCTCCGTGATTCAGAATGCAAAGTCGTTGGTCTTGGCTATCACTTAATGTGGTAGTCGTTGAGTCAAGTTGAAAGCCTGGGTGACTTAATATTTTATTACACTAATTAATAATAGGTCTGCTTCAAGCCCACACGGTAAGAAGATATCATCACATCATCATTTCAACTCACAAATGTCCCACTGCTGGACATGGGTCTCAAAAATGTGGAGGGAATTGTACCTACTATATCACGCTGGCTAGGTTGGTATAGAATTTGTTTCGAATTTTCCTTTTCTCGCAGTGCTCTTGTCTACATAAGGTTACTCCCTTAGTCGCCTTTTACTACACCGATGGGTTGAGATGGGGCAGTGACATTATATATTCTTAATCCGTAAATAAACGGAAAGAAGAAGATACTTTCTTTGAATCTGTCAATTGTTTTTTTTCTCCCGCAACACAGGGCTTGTTCCCAAGGGCAAAAGAAATATTCAATCAGCCATGCTTTTAGTATAGTATTACTACCATAAGCCAATTTTCCACTTATTAGTTACATAGTAATATTGAACCCGTAGTAAAGTACATATAAATTTGTGGAATTTATTATGTACTAGTCAAATGACTAACCATCTGCTAACGGTGAAGAAAAACATCGTAAGGAAACCCACATATCCTAGAAGGAATTCTATTAGTATGTCTGAACCACCAACGCGCACTAGGTCAGCGTGAGTGGATTATGACCTAAACCCTCTCAGCTCTCTAGTTAGAGGAGAGGAGACCCGAGCCCAGCAGTGGGATTTAATAGGTTGCTGATGAAGATTGAACCCGGAAAATTAACTTACACTGAACAAAGTTATCTATGTTGAATGAACTTTGCAGTACAGCTGAATCTAGTTTCATAATACATAGGGTCAAAGACCATACGACACGAGTGATATAAGATCAGATAAGATCACTGAAAGGTTATCTATACATGCGAAACTGTTGCGAGACAGAAAGATAAGCTAAAATTAATCTTATTCGTATTTATATAAGGTGCTTTAGTTAGATGATAATTGATTTGTAACCTGCTTGAATTACACATAGAATAGAATAGAAAGTTTTTATAGCAAATCCTAGTACATTCTACCTGGTCTATGTCACGTAGTAATTTTAAGGATATAATATATTAAATACCTTATTCATTTGCCCGAAGTTTCGATCGAATTGCACCGGGTAGACTGGAGCGGCCGGCACAGCATCTTTTTTTTATAGCATGCGACGGCGATGGCGTATGGCTTGTTTGATGGTATGAGGTTACCGAAGCCTGGACCTCTGCAACACCAGTGGCATCACGAGTGCGTTGGCGACCCCTAAGAAACATATTCACATCTTTTTTGAAGATTTCCATACTGTAATCCCTTCGGAAAACCTCAAATCCATGTCTTCTATACGTGCGGATTTTTGTCAGTCTAGGTTTTACTCCACCGACAAGAGCACAGCTGTTAAATATAGAAAGAGAGAGAGATGTACTTTGTGTCCGTTAATTGTATGTTTGTAAAGACCCCGCGTGTCACTACCCCATCTCAACCCGTGGGTGTCGTAAAAGGCGACTAAGGGAAGTAACCTTTTAAGAGCACTGCGAGAAAAAGAAAATTCGAAACAAACCCTATACCAACCCGTTTTTTTTTGAGGAGACCCGTGCCCAGCAGTGGGACGTTTATGGGTTCAAATGATGAAAGTCACCGCGAGCGTTGTTTTTTTAAAGAAAATATAAACAAGTAAATAATTAAAAAAATTAAATAACCCGACTGCAAAAAATCAAAATCAACAGATAAGCAACGCACTAAAATGACCGAAAAATGATTGTAATTGTTATTGCTGATGATAATATGTATTTAAATAACTTATGTATCTCCATTTAATTCTCTTTATTGTGACACCCATAGCGATACTTCTGGTTAAAAAACCCGCCGTTTTGTTTTTATTTTTATGAACTTTCTATGGACACTTGGGTTTTTGAGAAAAATCTAACGATACCTTTCAAAATCCATCCAGCCGTTTGGAAGAAACGTGGGAATAAAGAAATTTACAAACATACAAGATATGCACGAAAAACAATACCCTTACTGTCAGTGGGGTAAAAAGATTGGATCTTGCGAGTTTATGAATAGCAATACCGCGAGATATCGCTAATTCTGAGATAGAGGAGGGGAGACCCGGAGCCCATCAGTAGGATGATAGACAAATCTTAAACGTATATTTTTTCTTTTATATTAAAAACACCTCCCTACTGTCAAAATTCAAAGTCAATCAAAAACTGACACTTGCACTTTGGCCCACTAGTGGGTCTGCTGGATAAACTACCACATTTATCGGGACACCATTTTAATACTTTACTACACGTTACTACAAAGCTAGTCTTTGTATCATCAAACAAATGTATTTTAATCGTATATTATATAAATCCTTAAACCATAAATAATGGCTTGAAATTTAAAAAAAAGGTTTTACGTAATAAAACAATAGAATTAACATATTCTGTTCTAAGTTTACAAAGTTATTAAAATATTCTTAAGATAATTAGTTTATAAAGGACATAAATTGCATATTAATTATTATAACCTTGAGAAATATGCATCTAGCTAAAACAAATCTAAAGTTAAAGCCTTATTTTTTCTTTGCATTGAATTTTCAAAATTATCAACAAATCAATAAAAAAAAATTTGAACAAATTTTCACAAAATAACTATTCCGTAAAATGAAAATTTATCGGCCGACCGTGACAGGACTCGAACCTGCAATCTTCGGATCCGAAGTCCGACGCCTTATCCATTAGGCCACACGGTCGATGAATAGGACGGCGAAATAGGTCAGTTGATCCCGCGAGGCAAGCCTCCCGCAGGTTACGTCACTGCTGACGTCACAAGGTCATTCACCTCACGTGGCCTCTGTACAGTTTTCCGATAATTTCGTTTTCATTCGCATATTACGATTGTGCTTGAAACTGTGTGAGCAATACTTCAAGGTTAATGTGTTTCTGAATGATTGGAAAATAATCTTTAAAGAAAATGTAATATTGGTCATTTTTCCGAGTGCAGTTTCATTACACAATATTTACTAAGTACATATTGTTTGGTAACTGTTACTATAATATCCTATTGGCGACTTTCATGTGTGAACTATGAAGTCATACTATTAGTTTAAAATTTTAATATGCTATTGTCATTGGCGGATCTTGCTGAAAAAACAACATTAAAACTTATAAACTTAATTTACTTGCAATTATTCGGTACATCCTTATATTTATGATTTTTATTTATTTACACTGACATGAGTTTACGTTTAGTGCAATTAAGCTTTATTGTATAAATTAAGAGGGTTTATAAAGAGGAATGGCAACCTCGCTATTTAGTGTCATATTTCGTAACATAACATAGCAACACGCCTTTTTCCCCGAAGGGCTAGGCAGAGGTGTTTCACACCAACATTTCGCCAGCTATGTTCGGTCCCATGAAATAGGGGGCGAGCCTATTGTCATCAACCGGGAACATTTGTTTACCAAACTCCGGGAAAATCTTAATACTGGAATTTCATGACAGAAAAACCCAATACCATTTTAACCCGACCCGGGAATCGAACCCGGGACCTCTTGCACAGCAGTCGTATACACTTACCGCTGTGCCATCGAGGCAGTCATATTTCGTGGTTTTCGATTTTTATTATTTATTCAGAGTTATTATTATATATATTTTTGAAATGATTTCAATGGATATAATATTTAGATTAGACACGACGCCCAAAAAAAGAAGAAAAACAAAATTAAATATAAAATAAACATAATTTTAAATATTAAAAAAAGAAAAATAAATTTTACATTTCAAATTCAAGAAGATTAAATAAATTGAATGAAGGCTCATCACACAGCTGGTGCTCCTTATTATTCAATTCATCATTTCAACCCATAAACGTCCTAAGCTGGGCACGGTTCTCCTCCAAAGAATGTAGTGTGAATTTAGCCTACTATACCGCGCTGGCCAGACGGGTTTTTTGTTGTCCCCTCGGGGGTAATTCCGCCCCGAGAGGTACTTAGTTTATTACGATTACGACATACTAAAATGTACATTAATTGCTATTTGATGCAGTTTCTATGGAGTTATTTTAGCTAAAGCATAAAATAAAATAATTTAGAATGGTATAGGTTTGTTTGGAAATTTCCTTTTCTCGCAGTGCTCTTGTCTGCATAAGGTGAGTAACCTTACTCGCCTTTTACGACACGGTTGAGATGGGGTACTGACATTATAATATAATATTCTACCACACTCACACAGCGCCATCTAGTCCCAAATTAAGCAATTATATTTGCTTGTGTTATGGGTACTAAACAACTGATATACTACTTAATTTTTTTTTTTTTGTAAATACATACATATTATACATAGATAAATTACACCCAGACACAGAACCAACCTTTATGCTAATCACACAAAGATTTGTCCTGGGTGGGGATCGAACCCACGACCTCCGGCTTAGCAGTCAGGGTCACTAACCACTAGACCAACAGGCCAGTCGAGTCGAGAATCAATCACGGAAATGAAAATCCACATAAAACATTATTTTATATAATTATCTACTTACATGAGTGTTATACTTACATACAATAGATACACATTTTGTAGATTAAATAGCTGCAAAAGGAGTAAAATTAAAGGAAAAAATAATGAAATCAAAATGATCATTTATTTTAATTATTAAACATTCTACTACTCACTCTACTCACTAGACCAACAGGCCAGTCAAACCAGCCAGTATAGTTATTATTTAATTAATAAATTATAAATATCATTAACCTACAGTAATTCTCATTGAGTCATAGATGCGGGGGCTCCCATTTTGGGGATTTTCAAATGGATCAATGACGACATATTCATGTATCACTGACTACGTAATTATTTAACATATTCAACTAGAACTAAATAAATATTCAGTTAACGCACTCATGTTACGATAAGGAAACATCTGCATTAATAAGGTAACACTTATATTGAACCTACCAAAATATGTCCCGTGTGGTTTTACCCGAAGGTTTAAAGCTCATTTATAAATCTTGGAGCATCTATTCTAATTTTTTCGTATCATCTATTATGACAAGTGGCAGTGGGCAGGGCATATAGCTAGTAGAACTGATGGCTGATGGGGGAAAAAGGTTCTCGAGTGGCGGTCACGTATTTGAAGGCGCAGCATGTGGAAGCCAGATGTACCGACGACCTGGTCAGGGTTGCGGACGGCTGTTGGATGCAGCACAGAACAGCTCGCAGTGGCGTAAATTAGGTGAGGCTTATGTTCAGCAGTGGACGTCATTTGGCTGATAATAATGATGATCTATTCTGGTTCTCTCAAAGCATCCATTATAATTTTTTCGTATCATCTATACCTTGTGCCATTTAAGTGCCAGAATTTACCCATTACTGCCTGTGGCGTAGCTCATTTGTTATTCATTCTGTGTATTATGTATTAAAATAATATTGTGTTACTTTTATATTAATTAATTAATTCACTATGTACAGACGGACAAGCGACGTGTGCCTTCGTATTAGATAGCGAACCGGTCGGCCGCCGCGGCCGCCTCGCATTCCTGAGCGGCGCTTGCGCTTCAGTGCGGGCCGACCGGCGAGCAGTCCGCTCAATGCCTTCCGCGCATGCACACGTCGCTTGTCGCATAAATACTTACTTCGCTCTGTCGCTTCCATATATGTTCTTACCTCTCATCTGTTTTCTATCTTCTCCTATCTGTTATATTGTAATCGTCGTGTTGTGTAATTCTCTTGTGTTCATGTCTAACGAAACTAGTAATAAAACGGACTGCCTATAAGTGTAAGTGCTGACTGCTTTTATTCCTCTCCGCACACATTACCCCAAGACACCTACACGACCTATACTGGTGACCATCCGAACTGAGTACGAAAAAGGAAGAAAACTTCACGATGCCTGAAGATGGAGGCGAACGTTTACCGGGCGAGTCATGCCGCGTGGGCGTTCGCGCGCCGCCATTTTACCCCGAGAAGCCGGCGCTATGGTTCGCCCAATTAGAGGGCCAATTCGCATTGTCGAACATCACGAGCGATACGACAAAATATTACCACACTATTGCCCAGCTGAGTTCCCAGTACGCTGCAGAAGTCGAAGACATTATAACGGCACCCCCAGCAAGTAACAAATATGATAGACTTAAGCACGAGTTGATCAACCGCTTGTCAGCTTCCCGCGAGCGAAAGGTTATGCAGCTACTTGACCACGAACAACTTGGAGACCGGAAACCATCGCAGTTCGTCCGACACCTGCAGAACCTGGCCGGTCCCGGCGTCCCGCAGGATTTCCTGAGGACCATCTGGATGAGCCGTTTACCTCAGGCAACTCAAACCATCATAGCGTCCCAGCCCAAAGCCACGTTGACCGAGCTGGCGGAATTGGCGGACCGCGTGCACGATGTCGTCTGCACCAACCCACAGGTCGCCGCAACAACCAACGCGACGCATACCCCCGACCACGTGTCATCGATGGAGCGCCAGATTGCTGCACTCACCGAGCAAGTAAAAACCCTAACAGCGGAAGTGAGGCGGTCACGTGCCGAACGCCGCGACCGATCAAACAGCCGCAGCCACCAACGTCGCCGTTCCAGCAGGACACGTTCGCACGCTAGCACGTGTAAGCATTCCCTGTGCTGGTATCATGGGAAGTTCGGGGATAAAGCAAAACATTGTGTGAAACCGTGCGACTACGCGGGAAACGCCGTGGGCGATCGATAATGGCGACGAACGATTGCCCTGACACCGGTCGCTTATTCGTAACGGACTCAAATTCCAAGGTACAATTTTTAGTGGATACCGGTAGTGACGTATGCGTGTTTCCGGTGCATAAAATAAGTGACAATAATAGTCTTAAGCAAAATAAATGTAGTGATGTAGAATTATGCGCCGCTAACGGCACTAAAATTAAAACATATGGTTATTTAAACTTTATTTTAAATCTAGGGCTGCGCCGCGACTTCGCCTGGCGATTTATTATCGCCAACGTCACACGGGCAATAATAGGTGTTGATTTTTTGTGCCATTTTAACCTTGTTGTCGATTGCAGGAGACAGCGACTGATAGACAACAACACTAGCCTCTATGCCGTGGCTTCGCCTGCCAGTTTTGCCGACACAAGTTCCTCGGTTAAGGTAATTACTGGTGAGTCTGTGTACCATAACATACTCAGGGAATTCCCTGACATCACTCGCCCTTCTGGCACACATCGAACACCTAAACATAATACAGTACACTACATACGTACTACACCGGGTCCGCCCGTATCATGTACACCTCGTAGGTTGGCGCCAGATAAACTGAAGTTAGCTAAGGGGGAGTTTGCTACTATGCTGCAGATGGGTATAGCCAGACCTTCCGACTCACCCTGGTCTTCTCCACTGCACCTGGCCGCTAAGAAGGACAGTACTTGGCGACCCTGTGGAGACTATAGGATGCTGAATGCTAGGACTATCCCGGATAGGTATCCAATCCGGCACATCCATGACTTTGCACATAGCCTGGCAGGATGCAAGGTCTTTTCTACAATAGACCTGGTGAAGGCCTACAACCAGGTGCCTGTAAATCCCGATGACGTCCCGAAGACAGCAATTACAACGCCGTTTGGCCTTTTCGAATTCCCGTTCATGACGTTCGGACTTCGAAACGCCGGACAGACGTTTCAACGATTGGTGGACGAGATGCTGCGGGGGCTAGACTTCTGTTATTCATATTTAGACGATTTTTTGGTATTTTCGGTAGACGAAAAAAGTCATAAACGCCACCTGACGGAGCTGTTCAATAGACTAACGGAATATGGCATGGTTATAAACACTTCGAAGTGTATATTCGGAGTCTCGGAGGTTACATTTTTAGGCTATCGTATTTCAGCTGAAGGTATCATGCCTCTCCCTGCCAAGGTCCAGGCAATCCAGGATTTTCCCGCGCCGAAGACGATCAAGGAGCTTAGGCGGTTCTTAGGCATGCTTAACTTTTACAGGAGGTTCATTCCCGATGCTACCCAACACCAAGCTCCGTTGAACGCACTGCTGGAAGGTTCGGTTAAGGGTTCACATCCCGTTACGTTCACGAAAAGGGATAACGATGCATTCAATGCTTGCAAAGAGGGCCTTTGTAAAGCCACCTTGTTAGCGCACCCTAATAGTCAGGCCAAATTGGCCATAGTAGCTGACGCGTCCGACACTGCGATAGGCGCGGCATTACAGCAACTGGGAGATGACAGTGCTTGGCAACCGCTGGCATTTTTCTCCCGCAAGCTTAGCCCTTCCCAACGTAAATACTCGCCGTACGACCGAGAACTGCTGGCAATATACGAAGCCATCAAACACTTTCGGCATATGGTCGAGGCAAGAGATTTTGTGGTATATACTGACCACAAACCTTTGTGCTACGCTTTCCATTCTCGTAAGGAGAATTGCTCGCCCAGGCAGTTCAGACATCTCGACTTCATATCCCAGTTTACCACTGACATTAGGCATATCTCCGGTAAAGATAATGTTGTTGCCGACACGCTGTCGAGAATAGATGAAATTGCCAAACCAGTAGACCTTCAGCTGTTGGCAAATCTTCAAACCTCAGATACTGAGTTGAGCAAACTACTGGACAGCAACACTTCATTATGCTTAAAAAAGGTTGAGGTACCGGGTACAGATGTCAAACTGTTCTGCGATGTAAGCGGTAATGATATCCGACCTTATGTCCCGAAAGACCTACGTCACTGCGTCTTTGAGAATCTGCATTCGCTGAGTCATCCTGGTGCAAACGCAACTGCCAGACTGGTAGCTGAGCGGTATGTTTGGCCAGGTGTCAGGAAGGACTGCAGAGCTTGGACACAGGCGTGTCTCGCATGTCAGCGATCTAAAATCAGCCGTCACGCATCTCCTGCCGTGGGCACATTCAAATTACCACGGTCGAGGTTCGCACACATCCATATAGATTTAGTCGGCCCACTGCCGCTGTCTCATGGGTATAGGTATTGTCTCACCGCCGTCGACAGGTTTACTCGTTGGCCTGAGGCAATACCACTGCGTGACATCACTGCTGAGACAGTAGCCAGTGCACTACTATATGGATGGATCGCACGCTTCGGATGTCCTTCAGACATAGTTACCGATCGTGGTGCTCAATTTGAAAGTGCTCTCTTCAAGCGCTTATCGGAAATCATAGGCTTCCAACATCGTAGGACAACTGCATACCACCCGGCATGCAACGGCATGGTGGAAAGATTCCACAGGCAGTTAAAAGCCGCAATTACCTGCCATGGTAATGATAACTGGGTGGAAACGCTTCCTTTAGTTCTTCTGGGAGTGCGCAGCGCTTACAAGGAAGACATACGAGCGTCTTCGGCCGAACTCGTCTATGGCGAGTCACTGAGGTTGCCCGGAGAATTTTTTCAACCACAGGCGGAGCACTTTAGTGACGTCACGGACTACCTGTCACGAATTCGTAATTTTGCCAGAAGAATTCAACCCTCCCCAGCATCTCGTCATGGGAATCGGGCCGTCTTCGTGTTCAAAGACCTTGCGACATCGTCACACGTTTTTCTTAGGGAAGAAATAAACCGCGGATCCCTGAAACCAGCATACACCGGTCCGCACGAGGTACTTAAAAGGGGTGACAAGGTACTACACATCCTCTTAAACGGTAAATCAGTGACCGTTTCAGTGGATCGCGTCAAGCCAGCCTACATACTACACGACTCACACATCACAAATACACATTCACATACAAACACACAGACAGCGCCACCACGTACAAGACCCACCAGTAATTTACCAAATGGCCCTGGAACTGATGTCAGAACGACCAAGTCTGGCCGTCATGTCCGTTTTCCAAGCTATTATCGCCCGTAGGGACGGTCTCTGGAGGGGGGTGATGTGGCGTAGCTCATTTGTTATTCATTCTGTGTATTATGTATTAAAATAATATTGTGTTACTTTTATATTAATTAATTAATTCACTATGTACAGACGGACAAGCGACGTGTGCCTTCGTATTAGATAGCGAACCGGTCGGCCGCCGCGGCCGCCTCGCATTCCTGAGCGGCGCTTGCGCTTCAGTGCGGGCCGACCGGCGAGCAGTCCGCTCAATGCCTTCCGCGCATGCACACGTCGCTTGTCGCATAAATACTTACTTCGCTCTGTCGCTTCCATATATGTTCTTACCTCTCATCTGTTTTCTATCTTCTCCTATCTGTTATATTGTAATCGTCGTGTTGTGTAATTCTCTTGTGTTCATGTCTAACGAAACTAGTAATAAAACGGACTGCCTATAAGTGTAAGTGCTGACTGCTTTTATTCCTCTCCGCACACATTACCCCAAGACACCTACACGACCTATACTGCCGGATAAAGTACATCTGACTGACCGCCTATTTAGACCAACTTGACGTACACTAGCTTCCCTTATCCGTGTAGTGAATACATAATATCACTACCCCATTTCAACCCGTGGATGTTGTACAAGGCGACTAAGGAAGTAACTTTATGCAGACAAGAGCACTAAAAGAAAAAATTGAAATAAAACTCTAAAATCAACCCGTCTGGCCAGTATAGTAGGCTAAATTCCCTCCAAAATGTTTGGAGGAGCTCCATGCCCAACTATGGGCCATTGTTTATGGGTTGTAATGATGATGTCTGTACACAAAAGAAATGGATTTTTTAGGTCTCGTATTGTCAAAATACTTTCAAATTATGAGGAAAGAAGGACCTTCTTGTATTGGCTGTTCAACAAATACTCTCGGAAGATCATCCGATCGGCACAAGCCGAATGATGACGAACGTATTGTAGTAGTAGTACTACAATACGTTCGTCATCATTCGGCTTGTGCCGATTGGGTAGTTCTTAGCAGAAGCCGAGCGGCATTATTCCCGGACATTCATCCACATACTTAATATACTTATTCGATTTTACCAAAACGCAGTGCCAATATGCCGGCCTAAATATGTGTGTAGCAGCCCTTACACTAACATCTCTTAGATTTACGTAAGTACATATTATAATCTAAGTTAAAATTACAGCACCGCATTATAATGATGAATGACAAAGTCATGCCACTTCCTTTATCTCTATAGTACAAACGACACAAACCAATTATTTCCATGAATACAATAATAATTGATTAAAACACGCAACATCATTTAAAATGCATAAAATCTGCATTTAAAGTCACTGACGATTGTTACTGTGGATTGCCGACTGTGTCGAGCAATGCGTGCGATTGTCGTGCCAAGCGTCTTCTGTTCGATTCATGAGACAATTCTTTTTGTGATTCATAGCTATGTTTTTGTTTCGATTTTAGGGCCTTACTCTGAATTTCGACATTCGACTTAGTCGGTTTTGATGTCGCTGTCAAATGTTATGATTTTTAGACATGGTCGCTGTCACTCTCACACTCAGGGGGAGTGTACGATGTGTCCATCTTTATATTATATAATTCTTCTGTACGTGTGTTGACAGTGAACTCCTCCTAAACGGCTGAACCGATTTGAATGAATTTTTGTGTATGTGTTCAAGTGGATTCGAGGATGGTTTAGATTCACAAATAAAAAAAAATGCAATCGATTGGTGTATCATGCAACCTCTGTCGGGTCCGCTAGTTAATTATGTGTCTTTATAAAGTTCCATCAACATAGAGTATATGGCATGTGTTTATTAGTGCGATCGTTGTCTTTAAAATTTTATTTTATTATTATTTGTAATAATTTATTTTATTTTTTTATTTTGTTTTGTCTGTATTTTATTTTGCTTTGTATGTGCTTTTTGTTTGTTCTTGTTTTGTATTGTATGTTTTTGTTTAAGGTTTATGTACTGACGTAGTTTATAAGTGATACTAACACTATGGATTGTAGTCCGAAATAAATTATTATTATTATTAAAAACTAAAATTCACATAAAATTGTAAAAAATGGTAGAGTATGCTTTTAGCGTTAAGCCCTTCTTTCGGTTACATAACTTGCGCAAGAAGTTTTTAAATAAAAATAAATAAAAAAGCTAGATAACAATGATGTGTCATGAGCTCATGAGACAATAATATTACGTATAGCGCGTATACAAGATTACGTCACTCAGACACGGTTTGTTTGCTGTTGTAAAAAATCGTCTAGTGTAAAATGCTTACTAAACCAATTATTATGTTTACTTACTGTTTTATATTCATTTTTTTATTGCTTTAATGTTTTGTTTACGTTTTATTAGCACTACGGCAAATATAACTCGTTTATTGGACAGTTTCCGAGGTTGTTTAGTTTGTTGTCTTCATATCTCTGTTGTGGTAGGTTAGGGCATTTATCCATTCGGCTACCGTCGCTTCATCAGGATAAGGATTATAAAGAAAACACACACACACACACAGACAGTAGTTTATAGTCAGAAATAGCCTACTTGTGGGTGCAAGCAAGCTACTGAAATAGGCTAGTTGTGGGTGCAAGCTAGTTTTGTAATATAAGTAGATCCTAGATTATCATCATCATCATCATCATCATCATCAGCTACCCATTAAGTCCCACTGCTGGGCTCGGGTTTCCTCTCCTCTATCTAGAGATCTGAGAGGGTTTAGGCCATAATCCACTCACGCTGGCCTAGCGCGGATCAGACATACACATACAATTTCTTAGAGGGTATGTGGGTTTCCTCACGAATCAAATTCGACGATCCTAGTTATAAAATAAGTATTAATTAGAATCTATACTAATATTATAAAGCTGAAGTGTTTGTTTGTTTGAACGGGCTAAATCTCAGGAACTACTGGTCCGATTTGAATAATTCTTTTACTGTTAGATAGCCCATTTATCGAGGAAGGCTATAGGCTATATAACATCACGCTACAGCAAATAGGAGCTGAGCAGTGGCCAAACAAAAGTGACGGGACCGAAGCCCCGCGCGACTTCTAGTGTAAAATATACGGATATTATTTAAAGTGCCTCTTTCTATTGTAATACCTAGTAATCTATTGTTTACAAACGCTCGACTATTAAGTACAGTTAGATTATATTACAGCTGCTGTTATAAAAGTTACGACGTAATTGAAAAATGATGTAAAACTTCCTGTTGTATGAATTATTATAATTTTTTATCTCTTTCCAGTAGTGACTAATTCCTGCCCCATACTAATGTATACAAATCTATACAAATAAATAAAATTGGTGTGTCTGTTAGTAATAATAAAATAACCGCTTTTTACTACATGCATTTGATGGGTATACGGTACATATACCAAAATAACATTTTTTAAATTTTTGTCCGTCTGTTTGTTCCAGCTAATCTCTGGAACGGCTGAACCGATTTCGACGGAACTTTCACTGGCGGATAGCTAATGTCACAAGGAGTAATTTCGGCTACTTTGGTTTTGAAAAAATATCAGGGTTCCGTAAAAAAAAATTAAAACCGTGAATGCGGGATAAGTTGCCCACGCGAACGAAGTCGTGGGCACAGCTAGAATTAAATAAATAACTATTGCCCCAGGCTTTGCTTGGCCACTGCTCAGTTCTTTTTAACAACAGAAAAATGATCAAATACAGATTTGTGTCTTATCGAACAACATAATAAGAGTCAAAGTGACTTGCACATTTGAATTGTTTATATCATATTTGACATACGGATTTGTCCGTTGTTTTTATTGAAGACTAGCTGATCAGACTGAAGTTCGTTCTTTCATAAGCTTATATAATAATAATAAATAATAATAATATTTTACCACATTTACACAGCGCCATCTAGTCCCAAATTAAGCAATTATATTTGCTTGTGTTATGGGTTCCTAAACAACTGATATACTACTTAAATATATTTTTTTTTTTGTAAATACATACATATTATAGATAAATTACACCCAGACACAGAAAAAACCTTTATGCTCATCACACAAAGATTTGTCCTGGGTGGGGATCGAACCCACAACCTCCGGTTTAGCAGTCAGGGTCACTAACCACTAGACAGGCCACTCCTTATATGTATCCAACATCCTACAAACGAAAATTATAAGTTATAGTTTTCAGGACACCAAACCATCAAACCTTCCTTCCAATGAATATCTATACATATCTATACTAATAAATAAAATTGGAGTGTCTGTTTGTAATATTAAAATAACCGCTTTCTACTACATGCATATGAATGTACATATGGTACATAAAACAAAATAACATTTTTTTTAAATTTTTGTCTGTCTGTCTGTTTGTTCCGGCTAATCTCTGGAACGGCTGGACCGATTTCGACTGGACTTTCACTGGCGGATAGCTAATGTCACAAGGAGTAACTACTTTGGTTTTGAAAAAAATATCAGGGTTCTGTAAAAAAAATGAATACTCCATGAATGCGGGATAAGTTGTCCACGCGAAAGAAGTCGCGGGCACAGATAGTTTAAAATATAAATTGCCGAAATGGTCGAACAGACGACTTGACCGCTTTTCTGTTTGACTTGTTGTATGAAACTTTTATTCGGTCGTACACTTTCTTCTTTTTCTTCTAAAATCGTATTAATTAAAGTTGCGTTTGTGTATCAATTTGATAATTTGAAATATACTAAAATTTGTAGCACTCAAATTAGTACTTACATTTTCAATTCAAAGCATTTTCAAAGTCGAACTGACAAACAATATTACTTTTTAATAGTATGGATGACCGTTGATTAATTATACGTATTGGAAACACAAATTGTTATTGACCATGAGAAAAAAGATTTTATTTACTTTGTTTAGCTAAAAATAGCTTTGATCAATGACCATCAAAAAAATATGATCCCAACTTATATTTAGATCGGAAATTTCCTTCATGACAATGTATTTAATTTATCTAAAGATGTCCATACATTTGTCGACATACAATATAATTATGTTAATTAAATCGATATGTTTTTATCGTTAATGCTTTTTTTCTCTGCCTAGGCGGCGCAGACATACCCATAGAATTTCTTCTAGGGTATGTGGATTTCCTCACGATGTTTTCCTTCACCGTTAGCAGATGGTAAGTCACTTGACTAGTACATATAAAATCCACAAAGTGGAATCCACATTGGTACTGCCGGCCGGGATCGAACTGGGACCACGTAAGGTACGTGGTCCCAGTTCGATCCCGACCGGCAGTGGTATTTAAGTACCAGTTATATGACTTACCATCTGTACGGTAAGGTAACGGAAAGGTAACTATAAGGTAACGGTATGGTAACGGTACAGCTTCGAGGTGGGTATGAATGAAGGTGGAATTGATATTTTTTTTTGCAATAGACTGCCAGTTCCGAAGATTACCTCATAATATACATACAAACAACATTAATTTTGACTGCGTGTGAGTTATTGATCCATAAATTATTTATTAAATAGCAACTAGTTTTTAGATGGAATTTTGTACAGTGTGTGAATATTATATAATATTAAGCAATGGCCGTTAATAAAGATCTAAGTTCAAATATTTTCGTGAAAAAAATTGTTCTATCGAACGTGAGTGTGTGACAGAGTGGCAACTTCGCCTAACTGGCCTATTGGTCTAGTGGTTAGTGACCCTGACTGCTAAGCCGGAGGTTGTGGGTTCGATCCCCACCCAGGACAAATCTTTGTGAAATGCTACGTCTGTTAGCTACCACAATCAAACTTTTGGAAAACGAAATTGTTGGGCGTCTCATCGAAATGAAACTACTCACGAAAAATTAGCTTCAAAGTAATAAAAAAAAAATTTGGGCCAGGGTCCCGGACTATTATATGGATTATCTTGTATTTAATAATATTGTATTAGTCGTAGTAAATAATCGTTGTGGTGTGTACCTACTCGTAGATTATAAATTGTGAGTGAAATGTATAGAGTCAAAGTAAATTTTCATGAATGAGCATAAAAGTTTGTTCTGTGTCTGGGTGTAATTTATCTATAATATGTATGTATTTACAAAAAAAAATGTATATAAGTAGTATATCAGTTGTTTAGTACCCATAACACAAGCAAACATAATTGCTTACTGTGGGACTAGATGGCGCTGTGTGAATGTGGTAGAATATAATATTATATGTTTACTACACTTTTTAGAATTAAGTGAAAATATATTTAAAAGTAAAATATTCGTAATGCTTATTTTACTATGAAAATAACGCGCTGCAAGTTTCCAATGTGTTATTTGCATATAAATAGAACTGTTTGAATGATTACTTACATTTTACACACTTTTCAACTAATTCTAAAAATGCTAAACAAGTACGACGGGACTTGAACCCACGACCCTGCCATTCCGTGTGCAGTGCTCTGCCTACAGAGATACGCGGGCGGACATCTCTGAGATCTGAAGTTTGAATTTTTCCATTACTTGTTTAGCATTTAAATAAAATGTTAATAATAAAACGATAATGTAATTCTAAATAGAAAAGACGGAAGGGAAGCCTCCAGAGACACCTTGTGTAAAGTTTATTAACTAAGCGCCGTCAATGTAAAGTCTCCTTTACAAAATAATTGTGTAGATAATAATGTGAAGCGTATAAATATTATTGTAAGTAGGTAATTAAATATCATAACATATTTATTTACATTTTAGGTCAAATCGACCAAAATTACGACGTCGCGTCGTTAATTTTTTAGACGTAATTTATACTAACTTTGTTTGTTTGTTTGAACGCTAAGATCTCAGGAACTACTGATCCGATTTGAAAAATATTTTTAATGTTGGATAGCCCATTTATCTTGAAAGGTTAGAGGCTATATAACATCACGCTATGGCCAATAGGAGCGGAGCAGTGGCCAAATAAAGAACGATGGAAGCGAAGCCCCGCGCTTCTTCTAGTTATTTATTAACACAGCTAATAAAGTCTTTAATATTAAATGTTACATGAAAAATATATTTCTATATTTAACTTTTGTTGGTTTGGTAGATTAAACTTTAATCTGTATTAATATTATAAAGTTGATTAGTTTGTTTGTTTGTTTGATTGAACGCAATAATCTCAGAAGCTACTGTTCCGATTTGAAAAAAAACATTTTAGTCTTGTATAACCCATTTATTGAGCAACGAAACACATTTTAAAACTCAGGGGTGCCGTTACATACAGGCTACATAACATCATGCTACGGCAAATAGGAGCAGAGCAGCGGCCAAACAACGAACGACGGAGCGAAGCCCCAGCGCGATAAATAAAGAGCACACACCTTTTCATAGAAAAACTGCATTCCGCGATAATCCACCGATTACCCATTCCGTATCCCAACCGTCTTCATTCCGTAAAGTACCAGGAGATCATAGCAATTTAAGAGTTCCTTTTCGCAATACTCGCACAACATCTGTACTGGGTGAACCTTAATATAATGACATTAAGATTCATTTTCTCTTATATGACATGCAGTGCAGGTGTTATTGAATACAGAAAGAGTGAGTAGACCTTGTTTGTATGCCATAAGTGCTATATTGGCCTGCCGTTAGTTATTACTATGAGGCTTGCGAGGTGATACCGCTCACTGTATTCTGTATTCCTAGTATATTGGTCACATGTTTTCATTCCGTTTCCGAATCGTGACGGAGTTGAGACAGGTGCACAGGGGGATTTTAGTGGGTATTCCGGTCCGTTGGGATTCTTTGGGTAACCTTGGGTCTCTTTCAGCCGGCGAATCGCGCCGGGCGGCGCCGGCGGCGAATAGTTCGGATCTGATTTTGTTTTTTTCCTAAAATGGGTTTTTAGTAAATACAAAATATAGGTGATGGGCTTCTGCCTACCCCATATATTATAATAAGCGTGGTGCTATGTGCATATATGCAGTAAATATTTTAGAAATAATAACATAATATTTTTACGGAAGAAGAATTACTAATCGAAAATCGTCTTAAATATCTGTAGGCCAAACATCAGTAATCTTGAGGTCATTTAATTGCAAAATAATGTGTACTATCTCACGAACTGGCGACTATCACTACCACCCAAGGCTTGCTGATAACCCCGTGGTTTCCTGACCTCAGGGAATATTCCTACTACGTGTTTGTGTCGTTATTTATTTTTAGTACACCTAGTATTGCTGTATCGTTTGTGATTTGACCAACATTTTGTTATAAAATTAAACATCTTGGTCTGAGGTTACGTTTCTAATATTGTTAAGTATATATCTGCGGTGATCATTGACTTATTAAAAACCCAAGAGTCCAGAAACAGATAAAAAACGCTCAAAATAGAGCTCAAAGGGAGTTCAATTGTCACACAAATGGGGCCCCCTCTATAGATGCACAATCACATTCTAAAATATGCTCAAAACTGTACTTTTTTTAGAAAAAAGTTTTTTGTAAATTCAGTCTTATTTAATACACATTACAATTGCTTTTAATAAACAACATACAAAGCTAAAAGACTTTTTGACGTTCACAACTGGTCCTGTCTGTGTGAGTGTGTGACTTAGGTTTTTATATGTCATTGCCAAACACATACAAAATCAGTTCTCTCTTACATAGGTAACACGCATTTCAGTAAATACAATATTTTAGTCACAGTTACAAACCACTGTATAATCGGTATGGGAGACAGGCGTGTGAACTAAGAGAACTGAATGATAGATTACCAGCCCCTCCAGACTCAAGGTAGATGGAGTTATACTATACTATTCTACCACATTCACCCAGCGCCATCTAGTCTCAAAGTAAGCAATTATATTTGCGTGTGTTATGGGTACTAAACAACTGATATACTACTTAATTTTTTTTTTTTGTAAATACTTACATATTATAGATAAATTACACCCAGACACAGAACAAACCTTTATGCTCATCACACAAAGATTTGTCCTGGGTGAGGATCAAACCCACGACCTCCGGCTTAGCAGTCAGGGTCACTAACCACTAGACCAACAGGCCAGTCAGTTATGTTGGAAGTACTGAGCAAAGGTGTTAATATGAGGTAAGTTTTAAGAATCATCATCATCATCATCATATCAGCCAAACGACGTCCACTGCTGAACATAGTTTTAAGAATATTGAGAGGAGTTTGTGCTGATACTGAGAATTTCAAGCCAGTAAAACTTAATACAACTTTTGTTCGACCGGGGACCGAACTCCGGCCTTCTTACCCAGCAAATCGTACTCACACCCACTGTGCTATCGAGGAATTCAATTAACACGTAACAATGCACTAAAATCGTTACAAATAGTGACAGTAAATATTTGTAATAGATAACACTTTAAACTATTACAAATGAGACTTTTGACCTATGTTTGATAAGAGTATACAACAGAGTGCCCCTGAATCAGTTCTTGTAATTTGTTTGACTTTATCTAATACGAGTACATTTTATCTTTGTTGAATTTAGATACTGACCGTATTTATGTACTCTTTAGAGTCCGTAAATAAGAGGCGAAATGGTTTCTTCAGGAATCAGATCTCAATAAGAAACGGGTGTAACTATAGATTGTAACTATACATTTTTTTTGACTGGCCTGTTGGTCTAGTGGTTAGTGACCCTGACTGCTAGGCCGGAGGTCATGGGATCGATCCCCACCCAGGACAAATCATTGCTCATCACGCATATATATGTAGGTTTGTTCTGTGTCTGGGTGTAATTTATCTATAATATGTATTTAAGTAATATATCAGTTGTTTAGTACCTATAACACAAGAAAATATAATTGCTTAATTTGGGACTAGATGGCGCTGTGTAAATGTGGTAGAATTTTATTATTATTTATTATTATTTTTAAAAAGAGTGGCGTGAGTTTCTTGCCAGTTCTTCTCATAGCTCTACCCCGTCAGCGAACTGGTCGTAGGCAAATTTGCTGACACTTTTTTTCGGATAACCTGTTACATTATTAATTTGTGACTTTCATAAGTGTTACCTTGTAACCTAGATGAATAAACGAGATTTCATTTTGGTGTAGCTATAGCTTTCAAATGGGGCCTGCCCGGCCCCCGAGAAAGGTCATGGAGTAGAGAGTCAAAATTATACATATTAGTTAAATAGTTTATTACTATCATTCGGGCTTGAGACATACCTTAATGTTAGAATTTATCAAGTCGCCCAGAAGGCTTGCAAGTCAGCAGTCCAGTTGGCTTAACGGCTACCACATTAAATGGTATCCGGGACTAACGGCTTTACGTGCTATCCAAAGTACGGAGACATTCGAGAATGAGAGAGCCATAACGGTCACCTATCCATGGATTGAGCTTGCCAAACATTGCATAACCTCGGTGAATATATTATTTTATTTTTGCATAATACATGTACAGTCGAGTTCATTAATATATTGGCACCATCATTAGATATTTTTGTTGAAAAGGGTGACTACAACTTATTGCATAATGTACAGCATATTTTATTGAACCATTCACATGAGAACATATATTTGATCCATAGGTTCTATAGTATTTATTGAGCTTTTCAACGCTCACAATATTTTGAATCCTTGATGGTGGCAATATATTAATGAACTCGACTGTACATATTATAAAGCGGAAAGATTTGTATTATTGTATGTAACAAATAAACGTAAAAGCTACTGGATCGATTTCAAAAATTCTTTTCCTTTTAGAACGTTACATTACATAGGCTAGCTACATTACATAGGCTACCTATATAACATCACGCTACGGCTAATAGGAGCTGAGCAGTGGCCAAATAAACAACGACAGTAGTGAAGCCCCGCGAGACTTTTCTAGTAATAAATATTTAGAAGATAAATGTAAGCGTTCGCTTGGTCAAAGAAATCAAAAGGCGATTGATGAGTAGCAGAACTGTGTAGTGTATATTATATAGGGGAAAACAGTTTTTAGAAAAATATTTGTAGGAGGCGTGTGGAGTACGTGGGCTCGCTATTTGACATTGGTGCGTACTGCCGAAAAGTGCCGAACTGAGCCGACTAACATTCGTTGCAAGCGCGCGCAGCTCGCGAGACTCCCTGACATTCATATACAAATTAAAACTTAACCATAAAGATAAACATAAATGAGGATACAGGGCTCGCGTCGCTTACAATAAAGTTATTGTAAATTCTTATTGTTATTGTAACTTATTGTAACTCCCCAAATTGTACAGAATGTGGTGTAGTTGAGGATGTATACCATATTATGATGGAGTGTCTCCGGAATGTAGAATCCAGAATGATTTTGTTTGGAAAATATTACATTAAGTTGAATATGATTGGTATTTGTAATAGCATTCTGGCGTTCCCATTGTCAGAGGAAGCTAAAATGCTACTAAAAGTTGTAAATACTGGAATTAGGCGTAGAAAATGAAGTTAATAACTTTTTAAATTTAGTTTAAATAATAAGTGTATAATAAATTAAATAATGTATATTGTTAATATGAATAAATATAATTTACCATAAACAATTTAACTGACGTGTTGTTGTCATGTCAGTTGATTTGACAGTTAATAACTGTGTGCCTTTTCGAGGGTGACATAATCAATATGATTAAACCCTCTATAAAAAAATAAAGATAAAAAAAAAAAATTGTACCGTTATTTATCTCGTTTCAACTTTGATAGAGCCATAGCCTAAAACGCAGAAAAGAATAATACACCAAATATCATTCTTTCATCACGAGAATCTAATTTACTATTGATCCATTTAGAGCTCATAAAACGTTTTTCTTATTAAGTCACGCTATTCTGTTTTATAAGGTTATTTACCCTAAGTCTATAAACATAGTTTTGGGCACAGAACAATGAACGAAAACCTATCTCTGTTCTGTGGTTTTGGGTTATAGGTACACTTAGTTCATCTTATAGTAATATCAGTAATAGACATAGCGCTATAATGTCACTACCTCATTTCAACTCGTAGGTATCGTAAAAGCCACTCAGGGGAGTTATGCAGATAAGAGCACTGCGAGAAAAGAAAATTCGAAACAAACCCTATACCATACCAACCCGTCTGGCCAGCGTGGTACAGTTGGCTAAATTCGTGTAGTGACAGTTTAATGTCACTACACCATCCCAACCCATGTGTGTCGTAAAGAATAAGGGAGTAACCTTATGCAGACAAGAGCACTGCGAGAAAAGAAAATTCGAAACAAACCCTATACCAACCCGTCTGGCCAGCATGGTATAATAGGCTAAATTCCTTTCACATACTTTGGAGGCGACCCATGTCCAGCAATAATTAATAAATAGGTAGTTTACAAATAAACTTACTACAAATACCTAAAAATTCCATTTCTATGGTGATTTGACAATCGGGAGTCCTACTCTTGCATTTGGCTGCTATATGCAAGAGTAGGATTCCCGATTGTCTTAATCAGCGTATAATCAGAATCAATAATATTGTATGTTAAAAGAGGTGATCAGGATAGTATATGTGTGAGGAAAAAAGCGCGTGAGTTTTAAAATATCAATATCGAGCGTTTTAGTAGGGCACCTTTTTATATGAACGTACAGCCACTGACTGACGTATTAAAAAGGGCATGTCCGTTTCTGAAGTAATTTTACACATAGTGCACTGCCAGCTCCTTCTCATGGAATATTTCATAAATATTTAATTTAAATCATTAATATTATTGTATTTTTTGTATTGTGTAGCAAACTGAACTGGCTACATTTCATATAACTGTGTGCTATCAGCATACATTTAACTTAATTTTAATGGAAATTTCTCAGTATTTGATATTGAAATTTTTAGTTCTGAGTAAAAATAAAAACATGGAAATCACAATTTTCATTTTCCATTGAAACCTTTTCTAGCTGTTATTTGTGTAGCGCTTGTCCGAGATCGACTTATTGATTTATTTATACATTAAGAACTCATAAGGATGATATATTTTGTATTACTGGAAACGTGTTATATAAAACACTTGACCTCGAGCGGGGCTTCGCTCCAGTCGTTCTTTATTGGGCCACTGCTCAGCTCCTTTTGGGCGTAGCGTGATTTTATATAGCCTATAACCTTCCTCGATAAATAGACTATCCAACACTAAAAGAATTTTGAAAATCGGCTCTGTAGATATAGATAGAAGATAGAACTTTTTTTCTAATATTTTTTGCTTCTTGTTTATAATATTAATAGTATAGATGAAAGTTTATTTTAGTAATTACTGCACTTTTACAAGTTAGGTTACAAATAAATGTTAACAAACATTGATAAGTACCGGATAAATACGAGCAAATCAATCCTGTGATGTCAAAGGTCGAAAGTTAAGGCTAGTGTTGACATAATGTGACAGGTCACAGTTACTACATGGTTTCCTTATAGGAAGCGAGACGATGTTTTGATTAAGAATTATTTATCACTTTGCATTTGCTGCTAGAAATTGTAAATTATTTTTTATTTCCCGGTTAAAACGGGGCGAAAAATATACAGGAGTGAATACTTTTAATAGGTTTAAAATCATTATCATCATCATCTGTCCCACTGCTGGGCTCGAGTCTCCTCTCCTCTAACTAGAGAGCTGAGAGGGTTTAGGCCATAATCCACTCACGCTGGCCTAGTGCGGTTTGGTGGATCAGACATAGTCATAGAATTACTTCTAGGGTATGTGGGTTTCCTCACGATGTTTTTCTTCACTGTTAGCAGATGGTAAGTCACTTAACTAGTACATATAAATTCCACAAAGCGGAATCCACATTGGTATTGCCGGTCGGGAAGGAACTCGAACCGTTTGATTTGCACGCTGGTCCCTTATCCATTCAGCCACCATCGCTGTTTTAAAATGGCCATATGAAATGCTTGAGTAATTAATTTAATGAAACTATAAAAGAAAATAAGATACGATACCCTAATTAATAATTCAGCCCAATAATGTCCACTACTGGACATAGTCCATATCTAATTTCCGCTACAGCAAGCAATTTTCACGCTAGTTAAATTAAACGAATAACAAAATAATATTGTTGTCCTACTGCTGGGCAAACGTCTCCCCCAAGTACTCCCATTCTATTGGATTATAATGTATTTTAAATCGTAATTGACTTACGTGGTCATTTTTGTACTGCTATATAATTATATGAATTAACTAATGGTTTTTTACATAATTCATTTATTTTGAAAAAAAAAGTTAAATACAAGATAACACCTTTTTATAGAAAAACTATTACTAATTTTGCGACATTATTATTCCACGGATTGCCCATTCCGATTCCCGACCCTCTTCATTCCGTAAAGTACCAGGCGGTCATAGCTATATAAGAGTTCTTTTTCGCAACATTCACATAACGTGTGTATTGCATGAACCTTAAAGCTTTAGTATTAAGATTCGTTTTCTCTTAACTGACTTGCAGTGCAGGTGTGTTATTCAATACAGAATCATGGAATAGATCTTGTCTGTGTGCAGTAAGTACCCTATTGGCTAGCCGTGAGTTATTAATATGAGGCTTGTGGGATGATACCGCTCGCTACATTCTGTATTCCTAGTACATTGGTCACATGTTTTCGTTCCGTGATCGTTACGAAGCGGAGCGGCAGATTTGAGATCTTTTTGTTTCAATTTCAATGGAACCTTTTGTTTCTTTCTCGCGTATTGTTTCGTTTCTTTCTTTCTCGGTAAGTTCATTCATTAAATTTTTTGCGTGTTTAAAAGATCGCCATGCATATCTCATTTTAAAGTATTTCTAGAACTTGTGCATTCAAGTTATGTATACAACAATAGTTTGTGAATTAGTTACGGGTGCGTTTTGTTTAATAAGTTAGCATTTTGTAAATAAGATTTAAGGTGGTGGACATTCAATAGTATTGTAAAAATATAATATCAAAGTTACCTAAGTACTTGTTATTTGTATGTTTACCGAAACTGCTTTTGATGGCGTTTTTATCTTTTTAACAATTACTACTAGACAATCTGCTAACGGTGAAGGAAACCATCGTGAGGAAACTCGTATATCCTGGAAGAAATTCTAGTCTGATCCACCAACCCGCACTAGGCCAGCGTGTGTCGATAATTGCCTCACTCAACTCTCTACATAGAGGGGAGGAGACTCGAGCCTAACACTGAGATATTAATATGTTGCTGATGGTCATAAAGAATTATTAAATTGTGACGTCTTCCATAAATGCATGTATTTCATCATGCATAATTTAAAATGTGCGTCAACGCTTTTACTTATTCTTTTCTTATTTATCTACTTATATTAGGCGGACATTCAATGAAATATTTAACTCCAGTACCTATCCTTTTTTTTCTGATAGCTACCTAGTACCTGCGCGTAGTAGAAGATAAAGGTTTTTTGTAGTGCCCGGGGCTCGGTTGCGAGAGATAAGTCTCCAATACCTCGTAGTTTTCCCGCGCTCAATGTTCTCCAAGAGGCTATCCTTGAAGTTGATTTGTTTGCTGATGGATGGACAGAAATTATGTCAGTATGTATAAAGTATTGTGAGTGAGGTGCATGAAACTGAGTCTTTAATTAAGTAATTAGTCTAATCGTGATACTGCCGTACTCAGAGACGTTACTTAACTTTAAAGATTATTTAATAAAAACGTGTAATACTTAAGTCTATACGCCTAAAAACGATTATTCAATGAAAAAATTATGTTAATGACAGATCACTGTTAATTGACGTCTCTGAGTGCGGCAGTAATTCAATTCAATCAATCATATCAGCCCAACGACGTCCACTGCTGAACATAGGCCTCACCTAGTTTACGCCGCGCCACTGCGAACGGTCCTGTGCCGCTGCAACCAACGGCCGCCCGCAACCCTGACTAGGTCATCGGTCCATCTGGTGGAGGGTCGTCCCACGCTGCGCCTTCCAATACGTGGCCGCCACTCGAGAACCTTTTTCACGATCGGCCATCAGTTCTACGAAATTAAATATGTACTTAATTTTAATTTTCGTCAGAATATCCAGATTATATCTGAGAACGATAATTACACATCTATTAAAAGCAAACAATCTGCTAAAGTATTTCTTTAACAACAAATATAGGTCAGAGAAACACCATTACATGGGTCGAAGATTACGTTAGTCTGCAGATCCAATTATGTTCGTTTGGTAAGACAACGTAAGGAAACTATTTAGTCAGAAAACATATTACCATTTATGCTCGATAGGGTACCTAAGTAGTGGTGCATCATATCTAAATTTCGCCAGGTATATAGTAATATGATATGCAACTATAAACATAACTTCAAAAAAAGCGTAAAAGGGCATGACCACATCAACCCGCATTAGGCCAGTGTGTGTAGTTTGAGGCCTAGCTATTCTCAGCTCTCCAGATAGAGGGGAAGAGACCCTTGCCCAGCAGTAGGATAATGATGGTTGAATATTAATTTTATAAACAGCTTGTGTATACCCTTGAGACAGGTATATCTCACCTCATAAATACCTTTCTAGAATCGATTTCTACAATAACACCATTACAAAATTCTTCTCGATATTAAATCGATACTTTATTTAGTAACCACAATATAATAAGTTTAATTGATAAATTAATTCATCTTAATTTGGGTCGATGGTTTATTTAAATTACAAATGTTTGATATATATAAAACCACTGACTGCCCCGATTCTGTATATCAAACTCGAATTTGATGGGTCATCGTTCCCAATCTATATTAGTATGTAAGGTCTGTGTTTTGATAAAACAAATACTTATTTTTGTTCTCTACGTTTGTTTTAGAAGCTTAGTGAGTTATAATCCTGCTAATACTATACTATAAGCTAAACTTTTAGTAAAACAAAATAATTAAATTTCAATTAAGTATTATAGCTGAAAGCGATGGTGGCTGAATGGATAAGAGACCGGCGTGCTAAACCCGCTGTCCGAGTTCGATTCCGACCAGCAGTACAAATGTGGATTTTGCACTTTGTGGAATTAATATGTAGGTACCTACCTACTAGTCATGTGACTTAGCATCTGTTAACGGTAAAGGAAAAATCGTGAGGAAACTCACATACACTAGGAGAAATTCTAAGTGTATGTCTGATCCACCAACCTAAAGCCTCTCAGCTCTCTAGATAGAGGAGAAGAGATCCGATCCCAGCAGTGGGATATTAATAGCTTGCTGATAATGATGATGATTTAACTTACAGGCAGCACAAAATCGTTCGCTCTGACGAAAATTTGGTGTGGACTTTGTCCAGCCGTGGACATCTTTGAGCTAATATGATGATGATAACTTATGCCTATTCGTTCCTAGATTCGAAAAAGTTGACGATGGTTTTCGATGATACGGAATAAGGGCCCAAGTGTATCTGCCCATTCCAGTCATTACACACGGAAATCATACGTTGCCTTGACCCAAAAGCCTTTAAGACATTGTACAATACTATCTTGTTACACTACCTTATACGAACAATCCTCGTACGTAAGTGTAATGGCGGCCATCTTGGACGAGATAGTGCGAAATTGCGTTTTGTTCGCACATGACTTGGTTTGGCCCGAAATTGACTAGATGTAATGTTTTCATTTGGAAAATTTGCTGTATAATTTTATTTTATATTGTAGTATAAAATTTCTAAAATATAAGTAGCCTAGGTTACTTCTTATTTCATCAGCTATCTGCTAGTGAAAGTCCCGTTAAAATTGGTCCAGCCATTCCAGAGATTAGCCGGAACAAACACAGACAGAAAGACAGACAAAAATTTTAAAAATGCTATTTAGGTATCGAACCCACGACCTCCGGTTTAGCAGTCAGGGTCACTAACCACTAGACCAACAGGCCAGTCAAAAAAAAAGACGTTTGGAGTGTTTCAGCTTTAGTATTAAAACAAAGCATAACGTTGTATAATCCCGATGGCTTAATCGCTTTCTTACAAGAATTTCATTTTCAGAGTAACCACTTTTAATCACAATGTGATATCACCCCTCAGTACAAACTCGCTTATGTAATGTTGGTCCTAAGTTTTATTCCACGTGGCTAAGTGAACGTGACCAAAGTCCATGCTCTTCCAAAAATAGCATTGAAACAAATTCAACTCAAACGTGACTTTAAAAGAAATGGTGTGAAATAATGTCGGTTAGGTATTTTGTTTTCTTTAACAATATTTTTACCTGAGAAATATAAATTTCACTAGAAGTAGCGCCGTTCTTTATTTGGCCACTGCTCAGCTCCTACTAGCCGTAGCGTGATGTTATATAGCCTATGTTACTCAGCGATAATGTAGCTTTTTAACGACAAAATAATTTTTGAAATCGGTCCAGTAGTTTTTAAGTTTATTTGCTACATACAGAAATACAAATCTTACCTCTTTATGATGGCGGAAATGAGGTGAGGCCTATATTCAGCAGTGGACGTCATTGGGACGATATGATGATGATGATGAATGTCATTTAGTCAAATACATGAAGTTTTTATACACGTTATCCTGATTTTACTGTGCTCACGCGCAGTGGAAGCGTGCTGGGCGCATAACCTGAAGTAAACGAATCGGTTATTCACTGCATCGTGCATACTACTTTTTAAACAACTTCAAAAAAGGAGGAGGTTATAAATCGACTATGTATTTTTTTTAATGTATTTTCATCGATGTGCCTTAGATATCTAGATGTCGCTAGTAGTTACATTTTGATACATTAACAGCAGTGCGTCTTCATACTTAATTCATTTTAATTACCCAACAATTCAAGTATTCAATAATCGCATAACAATATCTCAAATGAAGTGCAATAATATTAGAATGATGGTGAATTGAAGCACACCATAAAATAATCCCATTCACCTTGCTCACCCCTGTAACTGAGGTCGATAATGAGAACAACATAAAACTGTATGACATTCGAGGTTACGGATGATGTTACACCGAAGCGAATGTTGCGAAATTTTTCGCATTTAATTATGAATTAGAGAAAGTTGTGTTCAACAGTGGATGTTATTGGGCGTAATATTAATATTATAAAACTTTGTACGCATGGTACGTAAGTGAATATTTGCTACGGTCTTCTCGAGGTCTTAAACTATTTTTATGTGAATTTTATGAAAGCCGATTGAGTAGTTAAAGGCGCAAATCTGCAACAAACATTCAGAGCTACTTTCGCATTAGTAAACGTGCCTTTTGTAAAATGATTGTTGTAATGTATAGGAATAAATAGACACGAACACCGCGTGACGTACGGTGGTGGGAGCGTGGCGAGTGAGAGCTCGCCGCGCACTTACTAACTTTACTTACTAGCCGGCAGCCGCGGTGGGCGGTAGTCTCTCTGAACAAACTACTGTTTTATTTAATACCTTAAACTCTTAGAGTACCTATATCGGATTGTGACCTTAAGTACCTACATAGTAGCAGACGTCACATTGGCGACCGTGCCAGGATAATACGTGCTTGTAAGAATCGGGTTACGTGAGTACAATGAAATTATTTCATTCTAAATGTTCGAAGGTCGGTCTGTAATTGAGATCGGTTGTTGTGCGAAAAATCATTATAATGTTGCATAACTACATAGCATAGCACGTTGATGGTTAATTACCGTACTGAGTATCATGCTGTGTCACTACAAACAACATTAGATTGATTTGTTGGAATGCATGAAAAAATAACAAAGTGTGCTAAGACTAACTTTTCGATATGATAAATTGACAAGTACCTTCTTATGCTAGAGTTATAATGCTGTCTGTGTAGACAGTACACAATGCTCTTCTTTGAGAAAACTTGATTTTATTTTATTGATATGTGTTATAACAAATTGTAAAAATAAATTAATTGTACAAGAGTGATGCATCCTATTTCATATTGTTGTCAAGAACCAATATACCTAACTTAATCTAATTATTTATGTGAACAGAATAATCATATACCTACCTAAATGGTTTATACAAACCTTCAATACCCAAAATTCGAGATAATTTACATTTCATATCAGTTAATACACTAGTATCCTCAGTATGTTTTCTCAAAATACACAACAATGGAAGTTAATTAAAATAATATTTAAGGTTATAATATAATAATGTTGCAATTAGTATAAATAATGCTAACTGTAATGTATTCTATATTATTAGTCAATCATTTACAATTAAGGGTTCATATAATTAGTATTTAATAAATAATGTGTAGGTAGCGCAGTTGGATAAATAATTTTAATTTATTTTCTATCATAAACCAGATGTTAGAATAACATACTTACATCCTTCTTTTTACTTACATAGTTTTTAAACTAAATTCATAGATGTTACCATGGAACAGAAGGAACAGATGTTACATTACTATCTAGTGTAGTATTTTGTTTCACTGTATAGTGGTACATAAGTATCTAATTTCTTACATATTGGGTGTTTATAAATCGATTTTCTTGACAATAATTGAAATTAATATTGGATGTCCGAGGTATTTGGTTTACCAAATAATACTTATATACAACACGAGTTTGTGCGGTAGCACTAAATAAATAAAGAGGTAGTTCAATGAAAATCAGAACTTACCTATAAGTAGTCAATACAACAACAACAACGACTACAACAACAACGACTATAACAACAACAACGACTACAACAACAATGAAAGAGGTAGTTCGATGAAAATCAATTACCTGGGAACTAAACGATCAAATCGTAAAAGAGGTAGTTCGGTGAAAGTCCGAACGTACCTAATATACAACAACAACGACAACAACAACGACAACAACAACAACGACAACAACAACGACAATAACAACGACAACAACAACGACAACAACAACGACAACAACAACGACAACAACAACGACAACAACAACGATAACGACAACGATAACAACAACTACAACAACAACGACTACACAAAAAACGACCTAAACAACAACAATGACTAACGGCCAAATGATCGTCTGTTAGGGACGGGACCTATTGTGCTGTACCTACCTACTTAATGTACGAAGCACTAAATTAAATTCAATGTTAGTAATTCAATGTTCTTATTCCATAGAACTACTATGGAATACCTAAGAACGAACCTACACAAATAATTTACCTAGGTTTATGTAAATGAAAAATTAAAATTAAATAAAAAAATTTAAATCGGCATAATTATAAGGTTCAAGAGTAGTCGAAATCTGTACAATACAAATACAGAGAAATTTGTAAATGTGGCAACACTGTTTACGACTACTTACTACAAGGCAAATAAATAGTTCGCTGTCTAAAACAAAATAATTTTGGTTAATGAACAAAATTATATAATATTTTTATGTGAGCAGTTATTGCAACTGGTTATTAAATTGACATGATCAGAATTTAATAGTCAATTAAATTAAACAAAAGACATTCAATGCACCAAATCCCTGAAATGGAATAGTTTCAAACTTTTGGCAGAACTTGACGTTTATGGTTTCGCGGGCTATAAATGAAAAATGGAATGTAATTTAAACTACTTAGGTAGGTCTTCTGTGAGTCAAACTATTTAAACTTCAAAGACTTAAAAATAAAATTAAAAAGTCCTTGTGAGATGTGCATTGTAAATTATTAATATGACGATTATTAACGGTTATATTGTGAATGCATTATGTGCTTTTATTATATTCTTTAACAAATACACAGAAAATACTGACTGGCAATATTGATGTTACCAGTACCGTACGTCGAGTAAGGTCAAAAGAAATTTCAGAGCTTCAGTACCTGCACCGTCAGGGTATAAGTGTTCTGTGACCTGCACAGAGTACTTTAATATTATACACGAGTACCAGGACCTGTTAGAGATCAAAACTTTGACTAAGAAAGGTAAACACTTAAATGCATTTTAAATAAAGTGGTACAGAACAACTGTAACAGGTGATCTTTTTTTAACAATTTATAAAACAATTAAAATGTTTACAAATGGTTATTGGTCTGAACATGTCTGTGAAGTACACAAAAGCAAAGATTAGATTAGATTTCCTCAGGACCTGTGCATAAGGTTTTAGGTATGGCACATTGATAATTAATTTAGCCAAGTAATACCTCCAATATAAACAATTTAAGTAATTAAGTTACTGACCAGTTGAGAATTTATCCATTTTATTCAATAACAATAATGTAAAGTAGCTTGGGGTGGAGACCTGATGTCCTGAAATACAGTTTATACGTACCAAGTTTAAATATCAGGCTCCCTAATAGACAAACAATAATAATATGCTATTGATATTGAATCTGAAATTGTGGTGAGCATTAAATGATGTTAATATTTATTATAATCTTTTGAGCACAGCTTAGCAGTCACAAATACCACTTCATGGTATCACTTCATACCAGCGCAAGTTGTGTGCCCATTATTCATAGGCTGTCATTGTGGTACAATCAATGAGTCAAGTTGGATGTCTTCTGGGCGATGTGATTGGTTCCAACACCAGGGTCTGCTTCAGGCCCTTACGATAAGATAAAACTGGTGTAGCTGTGGCAGAGTAAGTAGTTGCCTGGCCACTAGCATCACCATACCATGTGATGTGGGTTGAGTTCCTACACAAGACTGGTTTATGTGTTGTTTATTTAACACATTCACACAGCGCCATCTAATCCCAAAGTAAGCAATTATATTTGCTTGTGTTATGGGTACTAAACAATTGATATACTGGTACAATGTATAACTTATGATCTGAGAGATCTTTTCTCACAAATTGTACAATACAGTTTGAGAGGTCAAGAAATGTATAGATATATATATAATTAAACCTAGCTATTGAATAAATAAAGCAGCATTGTCTTTCTAAGAAACAAATTGTACTTGCCATATATTCATATACTGAGACTTAAAAAAAAAAATAGTACAAATTACCTTAAATAATTGATTTATTTCAATTCAATTCATTTATTCAAAGTCAAGAACATGGACTGAGTTCAATCCCGACCGGCAGTACCAATGTGGATTCTACTTATTGGAATTTATATGTACTAGTCAAGTGACTTACCATCTGCTGGCGGTGAGGGGAGACATCGTGAGGAAACCCACATACCCTAGAAGAAATTCTATGAGTATGTCTGATCCACCAACCCGCACTAGGCCAGCGTGAGTGGATTATGGCCTAAACCTTCTCAGCTCTCTAGTTAGAGGAGAGGAGACCCGGGCCCTCCAGTGGGACTGAATGGGTTGCTAATGAAGCGAAACAGGCTGTATCTTTCTATTTTGTAGATGACAAATTTCTAAATTTGTCTGTAATTTATTTTTCAGCTCAGAAATCTTAAAGGAAATTCTTCTTTTCAGAAATTTAATGAAAGGAAATTTTTATTGAGAACAATGGAAAAAGATGGCAATATAATTAATTGGCTCTATACATTCTACCACAGCATTACTAATCAATTTACAAAATAACTAAATAATAATACATATAAAGTTCCAGTGATAATGTCCATAATAATAACAGTATTAGACACTCAGACAAGATACTCTTTAGATAAAATAATTATAATAACTAACAATTCCAAATGCCATATTGGACAGTACTGTCCGACAGACAATGCAAATTTTCTATTGTGTCTTCAGTCTGGTGTTCTATGTGTTAAACTGTTAGGATATACATACACAAGAGTGATTTTAGCATACCGGAAACCGGTTAAATAGAAGACTGTTTGATAAAATATCTCAGTATGTATTATTAATATTAACCCCATTCTGTTACAGGAAATGTTTTTTAGAACTCTTTTTACAGATGTAAATTTGAAATAACTAGCTAGCTTCACAGGTGTATAAAACTCGGAACAAAAAACTCAAAAAATCAAAAAGGAGGGAAAGGATGTTGTACCATAAATGTCACTAATGGAATACATTGCAAGAACATTGAAAGCAGGAATGTAATACACCTGAAGTGTTAAAGGAACTGGAAAGTGTGGAAATGAAAGTTTGAAAGATTAAACTTATAGTACCTACTGATAATAATGAACTCAAGAGTTATATAATTATGTTATATTATATAATTTAATGATTGATTGATTTGTCTAACCTCATAATATTTTATGTAATCTTAATCATGAAAATATTTGTGTTTGTTTCATTTTTCAATTTTGTAAAAGGTAGATGTAATGTATAGGAATAAATAGACACGAACACCGCGTGACGTACGGTGGTGGGAGCGTGGCGAGTGAGAGCTCGCCGCGCACTTACTAACTTTACTTACTAGCCGGCAGCCGCGGTGGGCGGTAGTCTCTCTGAACAAACTACTGTTTTATTTAATACCTTAAACTCTTAGAGTACCTATATCGGATTGTGACCTTAAGTACCTACATAGTAGCAGACGTCACAATTGTAATGGCCCTGTGCAAGATTAGTTTCTTAAGATTTTAACCAACAAAGTTACCATAAAACAAACAAAATTTAGTAAGAAATCTTTGATAAATATTAGACGTGAATGTAATAATTGTCGTCGTTAGCACGAACATGTTAAGGAGTCATCGTAATGATTTTTTAAACATTAGGATAGACATAATGTCAACAACAACAACAAGCTTGTAATGACTTCAGCTTTTCCTAGATATTACCAACCTAACATGATATTTTATATCGAATAAAATCTGACCAGGTAGCTTAAAAAACCCAAAAAACCAGGAGCAGCAACAGCCTGTATATCAACTTCGAATTCATTACGTAAAATATCTTTATGGAATCAGATCGATGTTCGTCCGTCTGTGTTTTTAAATATTACACTCCGGTGTATAAACCGTCCATCTCTAGATAAGTCAAACAATCACAATGGTTCGTCCCTCGTTCAGAGGTTAAAACCCCAACAAGGTTGTTCGCTAACTTCACAGCTTGTATAAGCATTACCTTCGGAAAATTTTCAAACGAAACTGTTTTATTTGTTAGGAAAACATCGCTATTAAATGTGTCTACTTTTATTGTTATTACGACCGCCTTACTGCCGTACTCAGAGACGTTACTTAACTTTAAAGTTTATTTAGTAAAAACGTGTGATACTTAAGTCGATACGCCAAAAGACGATTATTCAATGAAAATTGTGTTAATTCAATTCAATTCGTTTATTAAATGTCAACATGGACCAATTACACACACAATAATTACAGATATAAAATTAAATATAAAATGAAAATTAGAATAAAAATAATAAATAAGAGATAAAATTTAAACAAAATTAAGATTAAAACGAAATGAAAATTAAATTAAAATTAAAATAAATATTTTATATTTGCCCGTACATGAATCATGTCGCAGTGAGCCAGTTATGGCAGTCAAAGCGCTCGGCGAAAGCGCTCAGAATACTGTTCGGGCTGGCCCTCACCCTGCGCACCAGTGATGTGCACCTCTTGCGCATGGTTGTATAAAAACAATCCACGCGCGCTTCGGAGAACATCCCCGAGGCGCTACAGAATCGAGGCAGCCTCAACAGTATTCTGAATGCGTTATTGTATTGGACGCGTAGGGCGCTGTACTGCTTTTGCGCATAATTCACCCATAGACTGCTCGTGTAGAAGGACGTGCAAAATGCCCTAAACAGGGTGATTTTGACTTCTCTTGAACATCGAACAAATCTGCGAGCTATCATATTCGCTCAAACAGACAACGCCCTACGCTATTAATGACAGATAACTACTAATTGACGTCTCTGAGTGCGGCTGTTAGAGTTAGAATATCCTTAACTTATTAAATGAGTCATTTTTGTTTGTATATTTATAATTTTGCGGTAATAGAAACTAGGTAAGGTCTATGTCCAGCTGTGGGCGTCGTTGGGCTGATATGATGATGATGATGAAAAGTTCTAAGGTTTTGGATTATAAACGAGAAAGGAGACACCATCGCCTTTTATATAAAAGTTTTTTTTTCTTTTTCTGTAAAATGTTGTGTTGCCTATAATAAATATTATAGGTTTGTGTTTTTGTTATTTTTCTGATATTTATCTGTTAGTAGGTATGTATCATTTGTTGGTAATCCTTAAAAAAAAATTAAATAGCATCAGATCTCATCTCATTAATTTCGATAAACTCCATCTCGAGGTGATGAAGTTGGAGGTCTGTTATAGGTACTTGAAACTGCGCAATTTGTTGATAAGAGTAATATAACAATTACTTTGCACATGAGTGCGCCCTACATCCGCTACTTTCTTAAATCAGGTTCAAACTCGTAGACAAATTTGCTGACACTACTTTTCGGATAACCTGTTACATTCTTGCGACTTTCATAAGTGTTACCTTGTAACCTAGATGAATAAACGAGATTTCAACTGTTCATTTCTTTTGTTAAGACATAAGTTTACATTCAATATTAAGCAATTTCCTTTGAAAACCCGCGGCGGAACTTGAACCCGCGACCCTGCCATTCCGTGTGCAATGCTCTCCCATTTGAGCTACGCGGGTGGACGTTTCAAGCGCGGGTTCAAGTCCCGTCGTGGGTTTGAATTTACTTGTTTAGGATTTATATAAAAAGACAAAGTTATTTTTTTAGTTAATAATAAAAAATACATTTGTCTCAATTTACAGATTACACACGTTAAATTCATACGATTTAAGGTAAATTGAACCGCGATATCTCACGGTAAACAAAACAGATTTTACGAATACGAACTTTGTGCAAATATTTTAGTACATTTTAGTGAAGACAGATGGCCTTGGGGTGGATACGCAATTTTATAAACACGCAAGGTATCGAATATCCATATAGTATTGTTTATTGTTTGTATTCTTGAATAATATTAAGATGTTTATGTTTATATAAGTCTATTTATACTAAAACTTTATACACAAATGAACAATGGAAGACATAATGCGAGAGGCATTTCTATCAGTCAATCACGATGATGCAGAGATGATCTATGTATATTTATTTAAACATTTCAACCTATAAATGACCCACTTCTGGGCACAGATCTCCTCCAGAGAATGTGGAGGGAATTTAGCTTAATAACCATGCTGGCCAGACGGGCTGGTAGATATCTTTCAAATTTTCTCGCAGTGCTCTTGTCTGCATAAGGTTACTCCCTTAGTCGCCTTTTACGACACCCACCGGTTGATTCATCAGCAACCCATTAGTCGCACTACTGGGCTCGGGTTTCCTCTCTTTAACTAGAGGACTGAGAGGGTTTAGGCCATAATCCACACACGCTGGCCTAGTGCGGTTTGGTGGATCATACTCATAGAATTTCTTCTAGGGTATGTGGGTTTCCTTACGATGTTTTCCTTCACCGTTAGCAGATGGTAAGTCACTTGATTAGTACTTATAAATTCCACAAAGTGGAATTCACGTTGGTACTGCCGGTCGGGATCGAACTCGGACCGCGTGATTTGCACGCCGGTCCCTTATCCATTCAGCCACCATCGCACGAGTTGATTGGGGTAGTGACATTATGTATTCTTAATCAGTCACTACACGGACCGTTCATCAATACTGAAATCAATAGTTTCTGTTATGTAATAGGCATAGCTTGTTATCGGTATTATAACTGTTATATAATAGAAATAACTGTCACAATTCACAATATCAGGACCGTTATTGAAAGACTTTCCTTTCACTTTAATGCGGAAGATATCCCGTATCTATTGAACGTTGGTTTTCACTCTAATGGAGATGTCCCGTACTCTTATTATGTCATAAACATAACATAGCCTCACGCCTTTCACCGAAGGGGTAGGCAGAGGTGTTTCACACCCACATTTCGCCAGCTATGTTTGGTCCCATGAAATAGAGGGCGAGCCTATTGTCATCAACCGGGAACATTTGTTTACCAAACTCCGGGAAAATGTAAATACTGGATTTCCTGATAGAAAAATCCAATACCATTTTTACCCGACCCGGGAATTGAACCCGGGACCTCTTGCACAGCAATCGTATATACTTCCTGCTGCGCCACTGAGGCATTTCTTTTTCTTTTATTATGTAATGTGTTATTATTATTGTATTCGTGTAGTTTTATGTAGGTACATATAAAATATCTTTAAAATGAATAATAGGTGTTCTATACGGTTATAAACTTGCGTTCCAACAGAGTGAGCTTGGTGGGAGCTTGGTTGCCTTCCGCGTAATTTGTATGAAATGTGGTTTACAACAGCCGGCTACACGGTTGGAATCCACTAAAGGCACCTCTGTGGAAGGCAAGTTTATAACCATGTAGCACAGCTTTAAATGAAAAGGATTTTCGTGCGCCATAACAGTTATTTATAATTATTATTAATTGGGCTAGAAGCCGTTGCAGCCTCCTTGCTACTCCGACCAGAATTGATCTATTGTAGCGCCCTTATTGTTTATAGTTCTGCCTAGTCTTATAGAGGCTAGGAACTTCCAGATTGTTTGAGCAGAGAGAGACTGGATCTCATCTGGTTGCATCTGGTGCTGTCCTAAATGGATGCTTCTTTTGTGCATGAGTGGCCCACATGCATGACATGCATTTCAATCTCATCTGACTCTTGGCAAAATCTACACATTTTGGACCGGCTTACAACTTTAAGCTTTATAATAGTAGTATTTGTCCCACTGATATGTTTGCATGAATAGGCCGACACGTCCGGGGAAGTGAGACAGATACAGTGAGCAGAGAGACGTTTATGGGTTAAGGGCTGAAGGGGATCTAATATATGCATGCAAAATTTCATCTCAATCGGCTGAGGAACACGAACACACAAACATTGCAACTTAATAAAAACTTGAAAAAAAATTACACTTACTTTACTTGCGCCGTAATTGAAATTGAAATTCTTTATTTCCAAATAAAACAATGTAATCCATCCTACTACTAACATCCTAGAATATTAATATAAGTGTAACTCATTCAACATTACTCCCTAAAATTAACCTCTAGTTTATATTAGAACGGATGTATCATTATAAGTATTTAGATTCAGTTTGTTGTTTTGCAGAATTTGGGTTTACGCACTCGTATTTATACATAGAAGTTCCATCTTTAGACAATATTTAAGAAACAGATCTAAAACTAGAAGGAAATTTTCCAAGATTCATCTGTCAGACAACAGTGACGTGATTGAATCATCAGTAAAGAAACTCTTTATGTTTATAATGGCTTCATTTTCTACCTATAAACGTCCCACTGTTGGGCACGGGCCTTTCCAAGATAATCTGGAGGGAATTTAGCCTTCTATACGCTGACCAGACGAGTTGGTATAGGGTTTGTTTTGAATTTTCCTTTTCTCGCAGTGTTCTTGTCTGCATAAAGTTACTCCTAATACCTTATTCGCCTTTTACGACACCAACGGGTTGAGTTATAATGGCTTATTTATAAATTCGATACGGTATTAACCGGGGTTATTTTTATACAGTTACACAAGGAGTTTTACAAGAAAAGCTTGCAATTTTCCCTAAATTTGCGATATTATAACATCGATATTTATTTTACTAAAGTAAATTTTTTTCTAAAGTAAGTTTACACAATCTTATCCCATACTAAGGTTAACCGCCTAATCCAACTCGGTTGGGCAGTTACGCACTGTTTTCTCGTCCACGATACCCCAGTGTTTGAAGACGAAGGTCTTCAACCAATGTGTGTTGCCAGTGATGACTTACGGTACTGAGACGTGGCCGCTAACTATGGGTCTCATTAGAAAGCTCACTGTCGCTCAGTGAGCCATGGAAAGAGCTATGCTCGGGGTTTCCCTGCATGATCGAACCAGAAATGAGGAGATCCGCTAGAGAATTAAAGCTGTCGACATAGCTCACCGAATCGCATCGCTTAAGTAGCAGTGGGCAAGGCACATAGCTCGTAGAACTGATGGCCGATGGGCGAAAAAGGTTCTCGAGTGGCGGCCACGTATTGGAAGGCGCAGCGTGAGACGGTTCCTCACCAGATGGACCGACGACCTGGTCTGGGTTGCGTGTGGCCGTTGGTTGCAAGCGACACAGGACCGTTCGCAGTGGCGTAAATTAGGTGAGGCCTATGTTCAGCAGTTGACATCTTTGGGCTGATATGATGATGATGATGACCCCATACTATATATAATTTACGCAAGTAGGTGTAGTTTATAATTTCTCCAACATTCTATCATTATGAATATGATCAGCCCTGGTAATTATGTAATGTCAAGCTTATCAACAGGCTGTAATAAATCCTCTATAGATTGTAACGTTACGATAGTATAAAGTGTGAGCCATGAGTTGACCTAAATACTCCTCTATAGTTTATCGTTTGACCCAAATTAATATCCAAGTCTATGAAGGACAGTTTTGGTCCATATCTATTGGCCATTTCCACTTAATCACTCGCGCTGTCACCAAAATAATAATTCCAAGGTTTACATTTAAGTTTTGCCAGCTATGTTGCAAAATATTGCATACTTGCTGTCACGCGGAGCTTCACTCCTGTCGTTCTTTATTTGACCACTGCTCAGCTCCTATTGGCTATAGCGTGATATTATATAGCCTATAGTCTTCCTCGATAAATGTGCTATCCAAACCTAAAATAATTTTTTAATTGGACCAGTAGTTGCTGAGATTTTAGTATTCAACCAAAGCAGCTTCAACTTTGTAATCCATACATGTTATAAAAGGCTTTGACTTGACTGACTGACTGACTGACTGACTGACTGACAGACTGACAGACAACGCACAGCCTAAACCGCTGGTCGTAGCGACTTGAAATTTGAAGGGTGTGTTTGTCCTAATGTCTAGAGGTGTACTAAGAAAGGGTTTTTTAAAATTCAACACCTAAGGGTGTGAAAAGGGATAAAAACGATTGTATGAAACTTCTTTGGTTTTTAACTTATAGATTTGAAATTATGTTTTGGGGTACTACTATCAAAAAAATTAGTTATTATTTAATCAGGAATAATAATTATAACGATCTAAACTATATTAAACTAAGTTTATCAAAATAAAAAATACCCTCATCAATATTTTTGACAAGGGTGGCTTTGGAAGGGTGAAATTGGGGATGAAACGTTGTATGAAAAGATCTTTATTTTGAAGTTAACGTCGAACTTAAAATGTTGTTTTTAATATTTTTGATATTGGGTTCAGCGGGTGAAATATAATAATAAAAAATTACCCTAAGGGATGAAATACATACATACATACAAAGCATCACGCCTTTTTCCCCTTTGCAGAGGTGTCTGCTATGTTTGGTCCCATGAAATAGGGGGATGAAATAGTTGTGAAAATTATTAGAAATTGATATGGATGTCATTTTCGAGGTTTTCAGGGACGCTGATTACATAAATATTATCATTAATGACGTAAAATGAAATTCAACTCCTGTAGTGGGGTGTTGTGGAATTAATGAATTGCACTTAAAACAAAGACCTATGTACCTAATATCGAAATCTACGCGGACGAAGTCGCGGGCAAAAGCTAGTATTAGTATAAATTAGATTAGAAATATAATAAACTACAATGTAGTTTCTCCGTTCCATAAATTAAAAAGAATATACCGCTAGTCTAATAAAATTTCAATAGAAACCAGATAAAAGTTAAAATACTGTTATGAAATATTGAATACGTAAGTTTTACATGCTAAATTTAACTGAATAATACATCAATCTTTGCCGCTCAGCAACCCATTAATGTCCCACTGCTGGGCTCGGGTCTCCTCTCCTCTATCTAGACTTAAAATTATAGTTTACTTTTACAATGAACGTACGTGTGCAAATCACGTTTATTTATAAAATGAAAGATAATGTAATAATAACATAGAAGATAACGTACCTAATATTATGAAACTGTTATCATTAACTTGATAAAGTTTGATAAATTTATTGATAAATTTGCGAAGCGGTACATCTTTTTACCCATGATGTAGATAGTGAGTTTAGGGTTAGAAGTTGTGTGCTTGTGTGTGTAATTTAAGTTCCCATTTAGCGTATTCCGTTTTCTGTACCAATATTTCCAGCACCTATGGTTGACGAACTAAGCTATTCCTCTTGCTATTAGGTGGGTGTAAGCTAAATACAGAATGCGAGCGAATGGATAAGGGACCGGCGCGCAAATCACGCGGTCCGAGTTCGATCCCGACCGGCAGTACCAATGTGGATTCCACTTTGTGGAATTTATATGTACTAGTCAAGTGACTTACCATCTGCTAACGGCGAAGGAAAACATCGTGAGGAAACCCATAACATACAAGAAATTCTATAAGTATGTCTGATCCACCAACCCACACTAGGCCAGCGTGTGTGGATTATCGCCTAAACCCTCTCAGCTCTCTAGTTAGAGAAGAGGAGACCCGAGCCTAGCAGTGGGACTTAATGGGTTACTGATGAAGCTAAATATACATACTGGAACTATAAGTGGTGCTGAAAAATTAGTGCCGAAAGAGTAATACCCCTATTTTAGGTTGCACTAGAAGATAGGTCAATTAAGATAATAAATTTACTATAGATATGTATACACATATCTATAGTAAATTTATTATTTATACCTACATACGTATACACGTATGTAGGTATAAATCTTCTTCTTATCGTATGGGCTATCCTAGCGTATGGATGGAAGATCGATGGAAGTCGGCGGCGGCTTCCAACTTGACTTAACGACTGACCCACATCAGTGATAACCGGTACAAATGGCTTTACGTGCCTTCCGAAGCACGGAGACGAAAATGCCACAAATGGTCACCCATCATGGACTGACCTTGTTGAACGTTGCTTAACCTTGATGATCGTAAAGAACATCTAAGTACCACAATGCTACGAGCGGCTTACGTATGTAGGTATAAATAAGAATGGTGTATTTACTGTTTTCTTCAATAGTTTATGGGGAATCCCCTTAATGCCAATGTTTTTCGCTTTCAGTAGAGATAATGCCATTCTGTGTGAGTTAGTAGCTTATCAACAACTTACAACTTACATTCTTCGCCTTTTGACGTCCTTGGAGCCTAACGGACACGGACTCTCGAGATTCGACTCCATTTTTATATCACTGTCAAATGTTTGAGAATTTAAATGCACCCAGCACATTGGTGGGGGATGGTGTCATTTTCAGACACTTGACATTGTTTTAAAGTTGGAACTAATTTTCTCGAATAAAATTTAAGTGCCTATTAATCCTTGTGCTTTGCTTCTTATATTAAAAAAACGCAAAAGACAGGTTATATCGTAGAATTTTAGTTTAGATGCGGTGTGCAATAAATTTACTTTGACAAAAATTTGCATTATTGCTTGTCAAAATGAATTATGTTAGATATTGAAGTACCGAGTAAGTCCTAGGCTATTGGCATTAAAATATAGTATGACTCACTTAGTATTTATAATCGAAGAAAGATACGATACTACTGAACGATACTCAGACATCACGTATCGGTAATGTTTGCAAAAACCGTGGGATGAAATTAGAATTTTATTTTGAATTTCCAGTACAAAATTGTAGCGAAAACCTGCCGGAAAATTTATGACAGCTATTTCTACACCGACGTTTATTTTTTTATACTAGGTGTTCTACACGGTTATAAACTTGCGTTCCAACAGAGTGATCTTAGTGGGAACTTGGTTTATATCCGCGTAGTTTGTATGAAATTTGGTTTACAACAGTCAGCTACACGATTGGAATCCACCAAGGGCACCTCTGTGGAAAGCAAGTTTATAACTATGTGTCACGGCTTTACATTGCTGCAAACCGTACTCGCCAACGCAAACACGCGCCCGTCCACCAAGGACGTTGGAGGTCAATCAAAATTTGGTTTACAACAGCCGGCTACACGGTTGGAATCCACCAAGGGCACCTCTGTGGAAGGCAAGTTTATAACCATGTAGCAGGGCTTTAAGTTACTATATGATCATGCGTGCATTTACCTCACGTGTACTAGACGGTAGATTAATAGTGAAACGTGGCAATCTGACTCCAGCAATATGCCAGAGTCTGCCAATCTGACGTCACTTTTTATAAATATTTTACCTTTTATGTTGATTGATGATATTATGTTTCCTAGACTTGCTGAATGTTTTATGTTAGATTCGTTTAGAGTTCCGGAGAATGCATTCACGTGTCCCGGCACACGATAGGCAGGTGTGAATAGACAGAAAAACAGACAGACCTGGAGGCGATAGTAGCTGTTTTATTGGAATAGAAACGTAGGAAACTCAACCACATTATGGTTGTATATAAGATCGATATCCCATCCACACGTGAAGCCTATTAATTTGGTTTCTTATCTCTAATCGTGTTCAGACAACTTTTATTGAAAATTCAGATTAGATATTTTATGATAGCCGCTTTATTTCAAGGGCTTCAGTTTTTCGCAAACACATTTTATTACTATGTTTTTCAGAATTTAAAAGTGATTTTTTTCTTGTGGTTATGTTTTTTGGATTCTTCAAGAGTAATATGATAATAGTTACTACTATACTTTTAGCTCGGTAAGCCATTTTTTGAATGTTCTATCATCACGGAGAAGTCGTGAGCAGTTCGGCCAGAAAACTGGTGGTTTTAAAATCGCATAAGGTCTTTTTTTTCTGAATACGTTGAACCGGTTTTGGTCTTAGCTATAACTTAAAATGTAGTTAAAATTACTAGGTATAGAAAATTCATAATGTCGTACGCAGATTCCTTACATAGCATAGGCGTGCACTTAGAAAGGAATATACGCAATACCCACAGGATAAGGAATAAAAAAATTGTAATGCTTATATCTAAAAATTCAAATTTGGTTTTAAATGGCCGCCCTGGGATAGAGAATATGGCAACTTTTTACCGACCATGAGAGTGAATTCGAGGACGGACGATAGTTATATAATATGTATAATGTTTTTAATCTTTTCAATCTAATTAATAAGATACTTAAATATTATTTCGGCTTCCTCTTAAGAATTTCGCACTAGGAGTTTTAGGGTACCGCTTGGCTTAATATTTATATGGAGAAGATGCATACATGGTACATTCAAAGGAAAAGTAGTGCTAAGAACGATTTTTTAAGTATCAAAGAAACATCCAATCTCGAATCAGAAACAAAATTCGTCCATAGGTCACAGACCCATAGCACCTTTGCGGTCAAATAACGCTTTAAGCTCGGATCAGTGAACACTATTTACGTAATGAGAACCTTTCTCACCTCGCCACCATAATACTTAGACAAGATGCCAGATACTGATGGTCCCTCGTAATTTCACAGTGAACAACCGGTTAAGGGCATGTCGGTCTATGCTTATTCATAGCGCTTATGTCCTTTTGTGAGCAGCGGAGTTTTTCAGTAATAACTGAAAAATGGTACAGCTGATCATGCACAAAAAAAAAACTTTTTTAATGGAGGAATTTCTTTCGTTACCTTTGGGATTTATTAATTTTTAGGTCTTACGGTTTAGAAGATAGAGGGAGGGAACAACATTTTTGCTGACGCTATGTTTATATCTAAGTGATCCAAATTTGACGTTGCTATCGAAACCATAGACCTAGGATCCGCGCGCTACATCGAAACAGAACATTCCGTAAGGGTTGTTACACAGATATTCGGGCCGGCATTATCGGCACTATTTGCCGAACAAAAAAGCCGACCCGAAGCAATTACTGCACTTGTTCGGTTTTAATCATTTGTGCCGATCGGGTAGTTTATCTGTTACGGCACATCATTCTATTCGGCAGTATTTGCTGAACGAAAAAGCCGACCCGTAGCAACTACTGCAATACAGTCGGTATTATTCAGCTTGTGCCGATCGGGTAGTTCCTTCGGGACCGATCGGCATAAATCATCAGTCGCCAAGCCGAATGATTCTGTGCGGCAGCCGAGCGGTTTGTGATTCCCGAATATTCATTTACACATGTATATATTCGGTTTTAACGCCCAGCTTTGCCGAATAATGCTACCCCGCTCTTGCCCAGCCCAGCCAAAGCCGAGCGGCATTTTTCCTAAACATTCAACCACATATTATTATATTCGATTTTACCGAACAGCAGTGCCGATTAATTAAAAAAACGCAGCCCGAAAATGTGTGTAGAAATCCTTACTTTTACATAACAAATATTACTTGGACGGGTTCAATTGAAATTGCCACGCTCCGTAGCGTTTGATGTAATCCCTCAGATGGCTTGCATGCTTCGAAAACGAAGGGTCACCTGGAGACCAGACGGTTGACATTGGGTAAATGTGTCTAGGTTATAGGATAGTGACAATTAGGAAAATTTTATTGGTTTTGATGATTTTTGTGTAATGTTGACTATAATTTCGTGGAACTGGAAATGACAAAACTATACAAATTTGGAAGTTGTAATTGGAGTAACAGATTCTTTATAAGTCTATACCTGTTTGCATAAATATATTTTAAAATACAAATAGAAATAATCATTAATAGAAATAATCATTAAATTTTTATTCGTAGCATGAAATTTTGTACGTTAAAAATTTCATATAGGTAATTTTTTATTGCTTTCGGTTTTTACTGTTAAGAACTATATTAATATCCGGCAAAGTTTAATTAATATTCTCAGAATGTCTTTAATACAATCGTATATTATATTATTATATACATCATCAGCAACCCATTAAGTCCCACTGCTGGGCTCGGGTCTCCTCTCCTCTAACTAGAGAGCTGAGAGGGTTTAGGCCATAATCCACACACGCTGGCCTAGTGCGGGTTGGTGGATTGATTATATACATACCATATTATATTTATATAGTCAAGCATTCTCTACGAATACATGTCAACCTTATAGGGTAATTAATAGGTGAGTCGAAGTGATAATAATGTTAATATCACCACAAAATATATTACCTGTTAAAGGTTATTTTTTTTTTCAAAGGTTATTCGTAAAATTACAATAAAAAAATATTATGTTAAATGCATAAAATGAAGTGCAAAAAAGTCGGTATACATCAAATATATGACATCACATCACTACTCATTGTTTCATGCTGTCATACATAAGTGACATCATTATCAATGAATTGACATATTGTAATCAATGTCAACAATGCTAATCCAGATTTGTTTGATTGTACGTAATAGAGAACGAACTATTAACTGGTTGCAAACCGGTTAGCTTAGTGTGACTAACAATGTTTGAGCAAAAGTTTAGTTGGTGTTGGTATATTGGTGACCAACTTTTTTAAAGATATGTTAAGAGGGTTCATGCAGAGGAATGGCTAAATACAATAAATTAGTTTCAACCATTAAACTGTTCAGTCAGCACTGACAGGGTGTCAGTAGTAGTCAGTACTTAGTACCATTCTGCAATTATTTGCATAATTATATAAATAAAACCTCATTGAAAACCGTAAAGACTTTGACTGGCCTGTTGGTCTAGTGGTTAGTGACCCTGACTGCTAAGCCGGAGGTCGTGGGTTCGATCCCCACCCAGGACAAATCTTTGTGTGATGAGCATAAAGGTTTGTTCTGTGTCTGGGTGTAATGTAATTTATCGATAATATGTATGTATTTACAAAAAAAATGTATTTAAGTAGCATATATCAGTTGTTTAGTATCCATAACACAAGCAAATATAATTGCTTACGTTGAGACTAGATGGCGCTGTGTGAATGTGGTAGAATATTATTATATTATTATGTAAATGTAATGAAATCCAAAAAAATTCACCTTGACTAATTCATTCAAATGGTTGTTAACTAATCCGTAATATAGATGTCTCTAGTACATTTTGATCAATAAAAATCACAATATTTACTAGCAGAAATTCTTGAAGAGCTTTTTCTTTATAAAATTTTACCTACTTACAACATACCGTATAATCATTCTTAACCCACGAAAGACAGACTGCTATTATATAATAAGTTATTATATAATAGCAGTATTATTAATAACATAATAACCTTAAAATATATCATTGTTACACTATTATGTAGAAAGTTTCCTTCTTTGTAAGAAACAACAAAACCCTTTTCCTCGATGACGCAAATGAAAGTAACAATTAACTATAGGAAAACCTAAAACGTATTTACTTCGAAATTTAAATTGCTTTACTGATTCTATAAATAAAATATTTTTTTGCTTATATTGCGTTCATAAGCCGTTATGAACTGCCAAATTGTATTTATGCCGATAAAATCCTTCTTTTATGGAATTAAAAAAAATATTAAACGAAAATTTAATCCTGGTTCTCAAGAACATGTTATCGATTCGGGACGTTCTTGGTGTCGTTAGAAAGGGCTCGACAGCTTCTGTCCTATTAAAAATATCACAGGTACCTCCGTGTGTCAGCAGAAATGGAGGGGATGAAAATATGGAATTTTATTATAAAATATTTTATTAATTATTGAAAGGGATTTTTGAGGGGTAAAATAAATAATATGTTATGAAAATTTTATTATATTATATTTTATTCATTATTTAAAGGGATTTTTGAGGGGCAAAATAAATGTATTTTTTTCTTTCTTCCTACTAATATCTATTTAAGATGGATGGATGGACATTTTACACTCATGACACACAATAAAATAAAATAAATAATGTCACCATCCCATCTCAACCCGTGGGTGTCGTAAAAGGCGAATAAGGGAGTAACCTTATGCACAGCTCAGTGCTCTTGACTGAAAGAAAAGGAAAATTCGAATAAAAACCCTATACCAACCCGTCTGGCGAGCGTAGTATAGTAGGCTAAACGCCTTTCAGATTCTTTGGAGGAGACCCGTGCCTGGGCAACGTCCCACTGCTGGCAGTGGGACGTTTATGTTATATAATGATGATGATGAATAGATACTTAATTATAATTTATATTTACTTTTTTTATATGTATTGTATTAGACATATTGCACTAACAATCCAAAAGAGTAATAACTTAAAAATCACATGTGGCCAAATTTGTATCTTAGAATAATAAGTAGAAGACAGAAATTGCCAGAAACACAAAACTCTTCTGTATGTATCAAATAATAATATCATCACTCCACCAGTTTCCTGAGAGCTTTTTAAAGATTTCTCTAACACATAATAATATTATTTATATGACGTATTTCACAAGATTTATAGTTCTGACGTGAACGCTTATTATCTTATCGAGATATGCAATTTAAAATATAATATTTGAACTTCAGTCATGAGCGGAACTAATTAATAAGCTTTTGTTATTATTTAAACTAAAATACTATTATTACTCGGAACTCAAGCACGTGTTATAACGTTATAACGTTACTGTAGTGTTTAAACATTCCAAATGCCGGATACAGATTAATATAAATAAACATTTTTTATTCAAATAGCTAAGTAATGGGGTAAACAGACAAAATTTCAAACAATTATTTTAATAATATTCACACATTTTTACAGTGCATTCCTGTCATAACATCTGAATGAAATTTAATATAAAATAGCATCACGCTTTTTTCCCCGAAGGTGTAGGCAGAGGTGTTTCACACCCACATTTCACCAGCTATCTTTGGTCCCATGAAATAGGGGCCTTTTGTCATCTATCATATCATATGAATATTTGTTTATCAAACTCCTGGAAAATCTGATAGAAATGCCCAATACCATTTTCACCCGACCCGGGAATCGGACCCGGATCTCTTGCACGGCAGTCATATACACTTCCCGCTGCGCCACCGAGGCATTTGAATGAAATTTCGCATTACTAATTCAAATTCCTATAGTTATTTTAAATTTTTAAATCAGTCATTCAATATTGTATTACCTATATATAGATAGCTAAACGTTTTCACAATTATTTTCCAAAGCAAACCTTATTCATCATTGAAAATATTTATGATGAAAATTATCAACTTCCTTGGTATACAATCAGCTCTGTTACATACGATTCTGCAAAGAAATGAGAAATAAGAAGAAATCTTAAACTCTTCAGTTGAAATAACATCCGTTATGAGGAATAGGACAATGTATGGCATTTCAATCGCTTTTTTTCCGTCAATTGAGAAAGAAACAATTACTATCTGAGCAATGCAACGGGGCAACTGGATACTTATAATCCCCGGATTGGGTAAAAGTTTTTATGTTTTTTTTTGGCATTAAATTCAATAGCACGACGGCCGGCGCTCGTAGCATTGTAGTACTGTGATAATTAATACGATCAACGAGGTCAAGCAAAGTTCAGCAAGATCAGGGCATAGATGGGTGGACTTTTGTAGCTTTGTCAGTGCGTCTGTCTGTCAAGAATATTATTCTCAAGAACGCGTAGAGGTATAAAGCTGAAATTAATATATACTCGGGCCTGCAAACCCTTGGTGTCAGAAATCAGAATTTCAAACTTGATGCAATGAAAAGATGTAGCCGTTTATAATCTATTTTTATCACTTATTTGGACGATAAAAAAAAAACCTATAGGGTACTTCCCGTTGACCTAGAAACATGAAAATAAAAAAATTGGGTAAGACTGAGATGTAATTCCGGACAGACGTTACATATAGATGGTGTACCTTTTCGTGAATATTTATTCTAAATTATAGCTATTCTGTTCCCTACTAATACCTTACAAATCAATAAAAAAAATCCCTCAGTGCCGGTTTTTTTCATACAATCTTATCAGGCACATGTTAATTCATTTATAATATCGTAAGTACTTGCTTGTTTAGGCACACTTGTGTACCCGTGCGTGTAATTTGGGATTAAATCTAGATAAACCCAGAAACTACATAATATTATGACGTACTTATGTTTTGATAGATAACGTATTTCCTATATGAGGCCTAATTGCACTGATAGCACTAAATTGCAAGTGTTCGACCTCCACGGCAGAAAAACATGTGATAAAATATTTAATTTTGAATCTGAACCTTCCTGTTTGAGATCATCAGACATGCAAAAATTATGATTTCTTATTTACAATTAAGTAATGTATTAGGAATAAGGTATTTATTTAGAGAAGATAATTACAATAATGAAAATAATTAAATTAAACACCTACTTACGTATTAAAACCCTATATACAATTAATTACAAACAAAAAAAAAGAAATTAAAACGTAAAATTAAACAATAAAAAAAAATCAAGAAAAACTTGTTTAGGCATCGTAATATTCGTCAGCATCACTGTCAACTGGAAACGTACCCAAAAGGCTGGCGGCATTACCACGTTGAATGGCAATGCTAATTCTCTGAGCGAGAAAAACACCAGCCCCCTGATCACCTGAAGCGTCGATAAGCCTCTTTGCCAGGTGTTTAAAATGTATTAGGAAAAGTCTAATCGATTTGAATATCAAATTTAAATCTAATTGTTTTAGTTTAACTTGACATGAGTTTTGAAACCAGTAGGTACAGGTTCTAGCTCTCACTACTCTAGGGAACAACAACCCTTTTGAAATGTTTTCATATGCTATGAATTTGTAAACGTGGATAATTTTTAGAGTAAATAATATTCATTTGAATATAATTATTATTTGCCATCCAACACGGTAATGTGGCTAGGCCTTTTAGGTACGTTTGCTCGGGAATCTGACCTCAATTAGATATTCTATATACAGGAATTTCCTGGGAATAGAGTATCTGGTTCCTTTTTTTTTAAATAAGTTATGTAAGTAAGTATAATTTTTAAGATATGATTTAAATATTTTATTGAATAAATGTTATATATATCAAAAACTATGTACCAGTTGCCCCACCCACGTGGCATTCAGTCCCCATGACCACAGAATTTTTACCCCTATATATTATTAGTTTTTCTACGTTTTTAGTCAATTTTTCCGACACAAAAACCGCCGAAGATCACATTTATGAATGAATTATCAATAAAAAACTTTTAAACTACTCACTACGAAAGAAACAATTATAATTAATTGAACATTCGGTAACATTTCGTACAACCGGTAAACTCACCTCATTCAAATAAACAAAAGTAATAGTTACTATCTACAATAACGTACTAAATAACAATATTTTAAACTAAATTTAACCAATAATATTTACAAATAACAATTACCTAAATGTATCATTAAATTAATGTGCTATAATTAGATGCCAAGTCAAGTGACTTACCATCTGCTAACGGTGAAGGAAAACTTCGTGAGGAAACCCACATACCCTAGAAGAAATTCTATGAGTATGTTTGATCCACCAACCTGCACTAGGCCAGCGTGAGTGGATTATGGCCTAAACCCTCTCAGCTCTCTAGTTAGAGGAGAGGAGACCCGATCCCAGCAGTGGGACTAAATGGGTTGCTGATGAATTAGATGTATTCATCTGCATTATTTATAATTTTTCCATAGAAAATAAAAACATAAGAATGAATTTTCCCACTAATAACAGTAATCATAGCACCAATCTCTCATCTAGAATACGTAGGGTAAGTAGGTATGTGTATAGGTAGTTTAACATGAAGTAAATATATTATCGGATGCTGTAATATCATGTAATAGTCAGTTGCCAATGTAGACGTGCAGATTATAAGGTAGCTATGGAAAATCCTTGGCATTAAGGCGAAGAGAACTGAAATTAATATATGAATAAATAAATATTTACTTTTACGGTACAATTGGCTCGCTGGCGCTGCTGGGCAATTTTGGACCTGATAAAAATGATTGTAAGATAAATATGGCCAGACTGACGAATATTGATTTATAACTTTTTATAACGACTGGCCTGTTGGTCTAGTGGTTAGTGACCCTGACTGCTGAGCCAGAGGTCGTGGGTTCGATTCCCACCCAGGACAAATCTTTGTGTGATGAGCATACAGGTTTGTTTTGTGTCTGGGTGTAATTTATCTATTTATGTATGTATTTACATAAAAAAAAAAGTATTTAAGTAGTATATCAGTTGTTTAGTACCCATAACACAAGCAAATATAATTGCTTACTTTGGGACTAGATGAATGAATGTGATAAAAAAAAAACTGTTTAACGAAGTGCAAATTTTGATCACCCTACTGCCGTACTAAGATTATTTAGTAAAAACATGTAATACTTATGTCGATACGCCTAAAGACGATTATTCAATGAAAAAAATGTGTAATGACAGATTACTGCTAATTGAGGTCTCTGAGTGCGGCCGTTAATAACTTTGTTGTAAATTTTCATTTATTATTTTATTATCAATCTTTGCCTTAACATAAGTATATATACGTATTATAATGAAAGACTTTAGACAAACAGTCTGATATATTGTTTGTATAATAGAATTTTCCATACACAAACACATGTCTCAATAATGTTGGGTTATATATAAATTTCCTTAGTTCACCGTATCAACATAACATTATTATAATGAAGGTTTTACAGGAAATACGTATCGAATAGAATTATATGAGCAGCTCTCGTATATAAATGTATTCATGTATAATATTATAACGGAAAAGACTCTAAAAATTCCAAATCTTTACACTGTGATAAAATTCGTATCCGAATTTCTTCTAGAACATTCGAAACAACACTATTTTGAAACATCGCGTCAAATAGTCTTCTTTGCATAGAATCTTGTGAATTAAGACTCTATCAAAATACAAATTTTAATATGGTTATGGTCTAGTAAAACTGTAAACTGTAAACCTTTGGGTAAGTATTTACTTACTAAGAAGTAGGATGTAAAAAAACCATTTCATGAGGAAATTCCTCATTGAAAACAATATAGTTCATCAATAGTCACATATAACAAAAAAAACCGGTTTATAAAAAGAGAAGAAAAACGTAAAGCAATGTCTTGGCATACATAGGTACTATTCACGCCTTTTTTCTCGAAAGAGTAGGCAGAAGTGTAGCTACCCACTTTACTCTAACTTCTAAGCCCCATATAACAGGAGCCTGTTGATATTTACCGGAAATATTCCCAGAGTTGGTCTAAGACTGAATTTATAATAAAATTCGAAATTTAAATTTTAAATTTAAAAATAGAATGTATTTTTTCGAATGAAGAATCGAATGCTACTAAGTTTAACTAACAATCGATTTTAAAATTTTGTTCTAACTGCCTCACGACAGTTTCTCAAACATACCTATCAATAATGTCAGGTGAATGATGATGCAACGATAATAAGCAATCAATATCGATCAGCAACTTGTCTTGACCCGGACATCGAATTGTGTTACACGCGCTATTTGTTGCTGACTGTACAAATAAGAGTAGGTATTGCAAGCTAGTTGCTAGCCGCACTGAGTGTACATGTACAGACTCTTATTAAGGTACTTACACATTAATTAAAATTTACTTAAGACAAAATAAAAATAAAAATTCGTTTAAATGAGACTTACTGTTGCTTGCGACTCCGACTGCTTAGAAATTGAATGAAGAAGAAAGAAAGAAAGAGAAAAGCACTTATCACGCAGTCAATGTGACATTAGTAGGAACAAATTACTTAAGATTAAAAAAAGAAAAAGATATAATAAAAAATTTTACCTACTGCATGTCACATCTGCAGGAATCTGGACTCTGCTCAGCATAATGCTGCGGCGCCAGCAACTAACAGCTACTGGTGACTCAACAGCGCTGATTTTCAGCAAAACCCCAATTCCCCCAATTGCAGTCTTTTCACTAAAATTCAACAGTGCATCTGATGATGATGATAGGAGACGTGAAGCTCGGCAGGGATAATGATGATTGAAGGAAACTAAAAATCTATTGAAAAACTCACGTGAATACAAAATTTACTTACTACATTTTACTAGCAGTTTTATCTGATATTAATAATAATATAATATTCTACCACATTTACACAGCGCCATCTAGTCCCAAATTAAGCAATTATATTTGCTTGTGTTATGGGTACTAAACAACTGATATACTACTTAAATACATTTTTTTTGTAAATACATACATATTATAAATAAATTACACCCAGACACAGAACAAACCTTTATGCTCATCACACAAAGATTTGTCCTGGGTGGGGATCGAACCCACGACCTCCGGTTTTCAGCAGTTAGGGTCACTAACCACTAGACCAACAGGCCAGTCAATATCTGATAGTGATATATTGATATCTGATAGATAAGAGCCTATGTTACACTTCACACTCCACCTCTCCATCTACTCATATGAAAAAATTGGTGATCAGCTGGTCTATCGTAACCCGACTACCAGGAAGGGTATTGTTTTTCGCGCGTATCTTGTAGGTTTGTAAATTTATTTTTAGTGCGTTGCTATCTGTTGTTTTTTTGCAGTCGGGTTATCTTATTTTGTAATAATTTACTTGTTTATAAATGGAAAATAGTAATTCTATAAGCCGTTTAGTATCTAATTGTATAATTTATTGCAATTTTTTAATTTAATTAACTGAAAATACAAAAAACCTTATGACTTACATTTTCTATTTATAGACTAAAATGAAATGAAAGCGAATCGTTTCCAAATCGTTTTCAAAATAATCAAGTTACAAGAACATGACATTACGTAACAGAGAATGGAGCTTAATACAGGTAAAGGTTGAAAAAGGCCTGAAATGCTTATCAATTATTACCTTTTGTATATGGAGAGAAACGTAACGAAACAAATGAAAATCTATTTTGGGAACCTCTTTTTAAATTCGGAGTATTTTCTTTTAATACGAGAAAAGAGGTTAAACAAATGCATAACTTTTTAGAACGATATTAATATACAAATTGGGTTTTGGGAAAAATGCTATTAAGTAATAGAATACGTAAGAATAAATATTTCACCACTCTTTTAATACTCTTGATGACGTATGAGGTTACTAAGGGATCGTTTATATTAGACCGGGCCGTGCACAACCGTGGTGTAGACGAGTGTCGTACGTTAGTAAACGTGCCCGGACGGGACACGGATCATGCACTGTGTAATATAAACTGCTTCATACAAAATGTATTTAACGTTTCAAATCCGTGCCCCGTCCGGGCCATGCACACGGCACACCCCGGGCACGGCCCCGTCTAATATAAATCTTCGCTAAGACAATTGACAATGATATAGCGATTTAAGAGAAGGAAAACTCAAAAATAAACTCATTCCTTTTTTAATTTTCATCATTTCAACCCACAAACGTCCCACTGCTGGGCATGGGTCTCCTCCAAAGAATGTGGAAGGAAATTAGCCTACTATACCACGCTGGCCAGACGGGTTGGTATAGGGTTTTTTTTTCGAATTTTCCTTGTCTCGCAGTGTCTTCGCCCGTCCGGCCAGAGTGGTTTAGTAAGCTAAATTCCCTCCAAATCCCATGCTCAGCAATGGGACGTTTATGGGTTGAAATGATGATGACTGCTTTTGCGCTTAGTGCGGCAATATATTGCTTGACGTTTCGATCAGGTTACTCTGGCCGTGATCACTTTACTCAACATAGCTAGTAATTCTAAGAGAAAGCTAGACTAAAACTTTTTTTTACATTTCAAGACATAAGTTCCAAAAACCGATTATTATCTATTTTTATACCAATACGAACCTGTATAAATAGTACCTGAATAAATAGTCAAAACATGTTGAAAATGTGTAATACTTTTATAACGTAAACGTGGGCAGGCAATTTTCAACAACTTTCCAGAAATTGGGCAAGTAGTCGCATTTTTTGTAATTAATTTCCAACAATAGGCTGTATTTTTGTTTGGATTCCAATGGAAAATGGCATGTTATAAACGGCTTTTTGTATTTAAATTTAGACTACTACGACACAGGTGTTATATTATGCTAGGATTTCTTTGAAACTGTCCTCAAAAAAAAAATGGAAACGACCAATTAACAATTCTATTTTATCTATTTACCATCAATAGTCTTATAAACCGGTGATTTAAAGAAATAAATTAGTTCAAAATTCATCCAACAATAAAAAAATCATTTTTTCGATTGCATGTACAAGATTTTGAAGATGATAATTTTTTATTCTATATTCGGCTTGAAAAGAGAACACTTAAAATAGAACTCGCAGACGATTAAGATAAGACTGAACAATGCAGTCAAATAATACAATTTACAACACAATGATATTCTGTAACTGACATTGACAGCAGTATAATGACAGGAAAACTTTTAAATGTTGATAATGAGCCGGCCGAAGTGGCTGAAGCTTAGTCCAATGTGCCGAAGTAGGTATACGCGAACATGTGGCTACACACTTCGTCATTAGGTTATCACGATGAGTGTGGCCGGGGTAAACGCTACACGAAGTACTCAAAGCATCGTCCGAAGTGCCGGTAGTAGTGGCTACACTTGAGGCGATTACGCGAATGTTCGGGTTATCGCGATGAGTGTAGCCGCATCATAAGATCATTGATTATATATTGTGTACTAGAAGTCGCTCGGGTCTTCGCTCCCGTCGTTCTTCTATTTTGCCACTGCTCAGCTCTTATTGGCCGTAGCGTGATGTTATATAGCCTATAGTACCTATTCCTTGATAAATGAGCTATCCAACAATTGAAGAATTCAAATCGGACCAGTAGTTTTTGAGTTTAGCGCGTTCATTCGAACAATAAAACAAACTCTTCAGCTATATAATATTAATATAGACTAGTCCATGTAATGATAGATTAAGAATACATAACGTCACTACCCCATCTCAACCCGTGGGTGTCGTGAAAGGCAACTAAGGGAGTAATCTTATGCAGCACTTAGACATTAATTCAAAAGTAAAATTTATTTAAAATAAAAAAAAATCAATACAGTAAGTGTAAACACTCTATTATATTATATTATTTAGTCGACGACGTGATGATGTAAAAAAAAGATTATTTTTAGAAAAACTGCTTGAATCAATTACCTAGATACTTTTTCTGAATTAAGGTGAGGTTTTCCCAGAGCAGTAATTAAGAAACTATAAAATCATCATCATTTTTATTAGAACCCATAAACGTCCCACTGTTGGGCACGGGTCTCCTCCAAATATTTTGAAGGGAATTTAGCCTACTATATCACGCTGGCCAGACGGGTTGGTATAGGGTTTTGTTTCGAATTTTCCTTTTCTCGCAGTGCTCTTTTCTGCTTGGGGTTACTCCCTTAGTCGCCTTTTACGACACCCACGGGTTGAAATGGGGTAGTGACATTATGTATTCTGAATCCGTCACTACATAGATAATACATATAAAATAAAAAAATATTTTTCATTTAGATTTAACGCATGTTACACAGGCATTGGTCGTTGAATGAAGGCGCCACAAAGTCGCTCGCTGTGGTGGAGGTTGGACGTCATTGGGCTGATATGATGATGATGACTCAGGCATGTTCAGTGACAGTTACATACATCATCATATCAGCCAAACGATGTCCACTGCTGGCCATAGGCTTCATCTAATTTACGCCACCACTCGCGGTGGCGTTACATAGTACTAGTACAAATCCTGCAACTATTTAATAATAATAATAATAATCATTTATTTTCAGACAGTCCATAGTAAAAATTAAATTACATAAAACTATCTAAATTAACATTCATTATAATACATTAATATACATAAAATTAAAATAAAAATACAACGGGATAAAAATAAAACATGAAATTAAGTACAAACACAACACAAAATTCTTTTTAAAACCTATTTTAAAAACTTGAATGACGCCTGGTGGGTCGTTACCCAATGCCACAATATTGGACTGCTTATATCTTCGGCAATGGTAGCTAATAGGCTGTTGGGGCTATCGCGCACGCGTCACTCCTCATCACTAAAACACTCAGTCATTTAAGTAAAACTATTCTAAATGCACAAGTTTGCGATTTTATTTGATTCAATGACTGGCCTGTTGGTCTAGTGGTTAGTGACCCTGACTGCTAAGCCGGAGGTCGTGGGTTCGATCCCCACCCAGGACAAATCTTTGTGTGATGAGCATAAAGGTTTGTTCTGTGTCTGGGTGTAATAATATATATAATATAATAATAATAATATAATATGTATGTATTTACAAAAAAAAAAATGTATTTAAGTAGTATATCAGTTGTTTAGTACCCATAACACAAGCAAATATTGCTTAATTTGGGACTAGATGGCGCTGTGTGAATGTGGTAGAATAAAAAAAAAAAAAAAAAAAATTTGATTCAGCAAAATGAGATGAATCGGTTACTAGAGGCGAGTCGTTAAACCTTTTAGTGTAAAATAACTATATACAAGTAAAATTCGGAACAAACACGGGCTTTTGGGAAAGCATCGCCTTAATTAAGAAAAATCCAAGTATAGAGTTGCAGTTATTTTAGAAATACCGCTGTGTATGATTTTTTTTTCAATGTTAAGCCTCGAGGAGTCTGCAAAGTTATTGAGTTATATCATTTGCTGTAACAGTCAATTAATTATTTTTAAAATTTATTATCTGATTGGCTCGTTGGCGCAACTGTAGTTAGTACTGCCTTAGTAGTGTGCGATACAAGAAGTACCGGGTTCGATATCTAAGTCAGAAAAAACGATATTGTTGAACAGTTTTTTTTTTATTGCCTGAAGTCGCAGACGAGCAAGCGGCCGCTCATGGACGTTGGCAATGTTAGGGGCACAGCCAAGCCGCTGCCTACCTTGAGAGGATAGCTCTCTTTAAACCTCGTTTGAAGAAGGTCATGTCATAGCGCTCAGGAAACTCCGTTCCAGAAAGTTCACCCAAGAGCCGACACGTATGTGGGAAGAACATTACACAAAAAAAACACACACAACACACAAAAGTTATTATATATATATAAGATATATAAATAGTTTTTCTGGCTTATGATTGCCCCCTATTACATAGAACCAAATATAATAGGAGAAATGTGGGTCTGATGCATCTCTGCCTACCACTATGGGGAAAAAAGAGCTAGGAAGAAGGCTTATATATGACAAATAACGCCACTGTAACCGAATTATTTCTGTAATCGAAATAAAACCTTCTTCCAACACGTTTATCATTGTTTCTTTGTTAGAGTGATACGGTCTTGAAGCCCTAGTGACCCAGATCTTTTAAATAGCTACAACAGCTGGATGGAAATAAACACATGTAAGTTATGCTGTGTTATAGAGAATTGGAATATAGTGTACTTATTGTAAGTGTTGTAAAAGTCTGATTAGCCTCTGTTTTCCAATAGGTTGTTGATCTTTGAAGATTTCTGTGAACCGTTTAATGAGTTTCTGTTACTCAATTAACCTGTTACACATTAATTGTTGTTTCTGGGTGTAATTTGTCTATAAAATATGTATAAGTATATTTACAAAAGAGAAAAATTCCGAGAATTTAATGGTTGAAAAACCCAATACCGTGAAATAAATACATCTACAGAATACAGCAGCCCATTAATGTCCCACTGATGGGCTCGACTCTCTTCTCGTCTATCTATTAATTTTTACTTCTATTTTTTTTCGATCAAATACATAAATTCCTTAATTTTTACTTGCTAAAAATGTCATAACAGATGCCATTTTTGGCACGCTTGCTATGATGAACTATGCCTACTTTAGACTTTTCTTTTTATTTGGCTGAGTTACAGTAAAAACTGGTTATAATTTCTCGATGTGTATGTGGTATTCTTGTTGTCCCGTGAAAAGCTGTTGTTTAAGTTGAAGGCAAACAGTCAATAAATAAAAAAAAACTTTTGTAATTCGATGACCGAAGTCCTTTTGATATTTATCGATAAACGTACTTTTTTTTAATAAAAAAACAAATTGTGCGCAATTACTAAGGCTTTTATTATGATTTACTTTTGGGATATTGTTAAGGCTTCATGCTTTTGTTTTGTAAGAAGCGGCCAAAGCCCCGTTTGTTCAGAATAGTGCGTTGAACTCCCAAACGCTTTTGGTGTTTTATTTCGCCAAGTATTGTGCGTAAGTAGTATTATTTAGTTAAATAAGAAATTATTTTATAATAATAATAATATTCTACCACATTCACACAGCGCCATCTAGTCCCAAAGTAAGTAATTATATTTGCTTGTGTTATGGGTACTAAACAACTGATATACTACTTAAATATATATTTTTTTTGTATAAATCTTATTACAACATTTTTTTTTGTAAATACATACATATTATAGATAAATGACACCCAGACACAGAACAAACTTTTATGCTCATCACACAAAGATTGGTCCTGGGTGGAGATCGAACCCACGATCTCCGGCTTAGCAGTCAGGGTCACTAACCGCTAGACCAACAGGCCAGTCATTATGTATAAGGAAGCTTTGTGTACTTATAAATTTTGTTTAATCCCATAATCATATAACATAAGTAATTTACTGTTTTCTGCGTATAATATTATTACGTAGCGATATTAAAGAGCCAAATTAGCTGACATATTTATTCCGGATTACCTCAACCGTTCAATGCTTATGCTTAATTTGTTACTGTAGCTAGTAACCATACTTTGTAACTTAAATGCATATATAAGCTTTGAGTTTCAATTGAAGCTATTAGGGCAATAGGAACTGAGCAGTAGCCCAATAAAGAACGATGGGGCCCAAGCCCCGCGTGAGTCTAGTTGTTTATAAATCAGCATTAATTAACACAGTTTTCTTTTGTGTACATTCTTTATTTAGTAACTGGTATATAGATATATAAATTTAAACAAGTGCGTGTCGGGCCATGCACAGTGTAGGGTTCCGTAGTAGCCCGTTATATTATTTTGTTTTTAAATGCAACTGTTACCCGTTATAAAAAAGCAACTACTTTATCTTAGTCACTATAAAGGAATAATGCTAAGGATTTTGTATTTGGTACAAAATTATTCAACACCCAAGTTCAACGACTATTACTGCTAAACTAATAAAGTTATCTAATCTATCTGCTATCCAACGCGGTAATGTGGCTAGCCTTTTGGGTACGTTTCCTCAGGAATCTGATCTTAATCAGATATTCTATTTATAGGAATTCCCTGTAAATAGAGTATCTGGTTCTTTTTTCTTTTAATAGGTTAGCTGTGTATGTTTTTAAGTTATGTGTAAATATATTTTATACCCTGTATACTAACTAAATATTACAAATAAAGTTATCTTAACCACTATAATTTTCATTTAAAGTTCATGAAATGCACTATCATCATGAATTTTTCCAGATTTTTCAAGCCAGCAGTTTAGCTTTTAGAGGGGGGGGGACGCCCTACTGGAACAAAAATTTGCTCTTAAAAGTTTAATATTTTGTAAATGGACCATTAAATCGAAAAATAATGTTAGTAACTCCCAAGTCATTTTAGAAGACCTATTCACCGATACCTCACACGATACCCCATCGTGTCGTCGTCACTAACAATTAAAATTCAGATAAAAAATAAAATTCTTTGGCAACAAATAAAATCTGTTTTTCATTCATCGACTTGAATATATTTAACAATGAACCTGATCATGGAATTAAAGATAAATCATTATGAATCATATGACTATTTAAGAGTATATCAGTGATTCATTTTTAATTTTTAACGCATTGTTTTTAAGCAGGAAATGTGTTGTTTTTGTAATGGAAAACAAATGTATATGAATATAAATGCCTCAAAAACAATGGTTTTTAGGATGAATCATATGATATGTGTATAATATGTGTTTAGTGGTACCTAGAAGCAGTGCGATTCGGTTTATTCCGAACCTGACCCGAAATCCGCGGTTAAGATAGCGACATGAAAAAAAAATTTTCCTTGGTTGATGTTTTGATGAGTAGCAGTGGGATATTTATGGGTCGCTGGTGGTCGCGATGATGATGATGTTTTGATTCCATAAAATAGGTTATATACCCTTTTTACCATCGCACCACTCGACGCCGCTGTAGGCTTCACCCGCACTACCTGGAGCCAATATCGTCTAGAACGGTAAGGTTTCATTTCGGCGGTCATTCCTCCCACGTATGTACCGTACCGGCTCTGGGGTGAACTTCCTACAGCGGTGTTTCCTGAGCGCTATGACATGTCCTTCATAGATATTTAAAATACCTACTTATTTATTCTAACACATTTAAAATTAACTACATTCAATTACTATTAAAACTATAATTAATATATACTTAATTAATAAAATTAATTAAATAATTACGAACTAAAAAGAACCGAAACTAAAACACTAAAGTTAACTATACAAATCGTAAAAAAGTGGTTTAGGCATCGAAGTATTCGTCAGCATCACTGTCAATACCTACTTAAAAATTTCAAAATTTAATTCTTAAACAAATTGCAAACTTAATCACTTTTACGTTCGACCGCGAGGCGCCTGCGCTGCGCAGTGCCTCGTGATCTTGCGCGTGTATCTTCACGTGCAAACATAATATATCGATACTATCGACATTATCGATACTCGACACTTGGTATCGAATGTCACTGCGTTGCACTTCACCTGCAGCTATTTGGAACTTTTTATGGCGTAATATGCCTATTGTATCGATTGGATTAATAATAATAGATGATTTTTTCTAGGTTACCTGCAAGATGATTAATTCATAATGGTTGAAATCATTATTGACTTTTTCTATAATTAATTTCTGAGTCTCTACCGGACTCTAGAAATATAGGTAACCGTTTAGGGGCCAGGCATAGCTAGCTAAATGTGGGTATTAAGCCTCTGAAGTTCCCTTCAGGGAAAATGGCGCTGGTGAAATATTTTTAGTATTCAATCATTATTTTTTTATGCTGGAAAAATAAAATTATCATCAAATCATTACGTCACATGCCTAATTTGCAAGTATTTGATAAGATAATTGAGGCTGCGACCAATTGTCTGGAGAAAGTTTCTAAATCTGCGCAATTTTATAGATAACTTTCATTACAAAAATAATTCATTGGTAAATCCAACATCAATCATTAGCTGAATGCTACTGAAAGTGACCAATTTGTTACACAGAATACTTTCGTGCTATTTAAACTGAATCTGAAAAAGAAAGTAGCTATTGCGCATGAACAGGAATTAGTCGTGCGTACATGAGAATGATTAATTCGATGCTTCAAAATACTGGAACCACGTACCATTAGACTAATTTAGTTATTTACCGTTTTTATTTACAAAAACAGATATTTGGCGAGGAAACATGCAGATAATTGTATTTTATTATATCATTTACATTTTGCCAGATTGTTTTTGGTCTCGTGTAATAGAGGCAAGCATATATAATAAAAGCCTTTGTGGCTCAGTGGTTAGTGACCCTGACTGCTGAAACAGAGGTCGTTGGTTCGATGCCCACAATACTTTGTTCTATTTCTGGGTGTAATGTACCTATTATACGTATTATTTACAAAAAAAAGTTGTGTAAAGTATTATAATATCAGTTGTCTAGTATCCATATTACAAGCATTAGCTTCGTTTGGGACTTAATGGCGCTGTGTGAAGTGCCAAAAATTATTACTGTATTGTCATTTCAAAATTTCGAACTGATTCTGAGAATTTCGTGACTGAAAAACTCAATAGGTATCATTTTTGTCCGTTCCAGGGATGGTCATCTTACTTTGGATCCATAAATACCATCAAATAAAGATAGTTTAACATCAGCTCAGCCATAGCCATTGGGAATTGGAAAACAAAAGAGCCGAAAAATCCGCTTTATTGTATTGCTATCCAAAACAATTATATCATTGAACATCTGCTAATGAACTACGCGTGAACGTTGACCTATTAACGAAGCTCTCGTGCGCAAAACGTGTGTATTGGATTACGACGTGCAGTATGAATATGAGACATCGCGTGGTAATTATATTATTAAAAAAAAAAAACGTGACCATTGATTGAACGACAAATATTTGGACAGGTCTGCTGACTACAATTTTTGATGTAGGTATTGTTATCGCATGTGTATTTAATTAAGGCATTTTTTTGACTAAGACTATGACTTTAATGACTAAGTAGTGATGGATTAGGAATACATAATGTCACTATCCCGTATCAACCCGTGGGTATCGTAAAGCAACTAAGGGCAAGTTCTCGAAATCGAAATTCGAAACAAGGCCTACACCAACCAGGCCAGCGTGGTGTAGTTAGTCCAAAATTTTTGAAGGAAACCCGTGCACAGCAGTGGGACCTTTCTGGGTTGTAATGATAATGATGAAGATAGTTAATAAGAAAGGAACGGTTAGAATAAGGAAGGGTAAATATTATAATATTAAGCGTAGGACACCCCCCAACCAGGTGAACCGACGACCTTGAAAAAGTGAGCAGTCTTTTTTTTTGTGTATGAAAGTAAACAATTGGGTTAATCCTGATTCCCCCCGTTCATATTTCCCCCCGAAGTAATTTTATTTGAGAAAACGTAATTATTTAATAGAAAAATGTTCATGGGGAAACAAAAACGGCGAGAATCATCGGTAACCCATTTTTGTTTTTATTTATTTACTGAATATGTTTCTTGGTAGTTCTAGTCAGATTACCAACCATAAGGAGGTATAGGAAAAAATATCTAGTACCATTAAAATCAAATCAATTTATAGCAGACAGTAATCAGCTTTCCTATGATTCTTTTTTCATTATTATCAATAAAAAATTAACCACCTGTGATGCAAACACGTGTGTAATAACTCTAATAAACTGCCATATTTACATCTATTCTTTTTTTTTTGCTTTTTTTAATTATCATTGATAGGCAGTCATTTTATTTTACAATTCTCTTTAGTGCTAAGAGAACCTTTTTAAATGCCCGGTTCATTAAACCGGCGTGGACAGAGGAAATGTTATTAGTATTCAAAAAACATATAAATTTAGCAAATTTGATTAAGTCTATTTTTAAATTGCACATATTTTAAGACATGAAATTTTCTTAAATTTTTTTGTCAAATATAGAATAGATCATAACTGAATAACTTAAAGTTTTATTTTGAATACTAAAACAAATTGAAAATATTAGATCGTTGATCGTAGCAAGTAGAAAAAATAGTCTCTGCCTACCCCTCTGTTGGGAAAGAGTGAGATCTATATGTATATAATAATATGTATACAAATTGGCTCTACTCTCAAGCCAGTCTATGTGAATGACATTAAAGCTTAACATGGTGTGCTTAGAAGACTATAGAGAGACCTTTAGATGTGCCTGTGTTAGATGTGACCTTTTTAAAGCTAGCATGGTGTGTCATGCAAGCTTTAAAAAGGTTTCACACAACAAAAATGCGACTGGCAGCTAACAAAAATTCCAAGCACATGTCAAAGGTCTTTAACCTCACGATTGCAAAATTCGAACGCATTCAAAACCAACGTTAATTGTAATACGATTAAAACACGTGACGTCACGTAATACTTGTGATGTAAAAGGATATCCGCACGTTTTAGTAATAATAGCTTTGGTTTGATAATTGTAGACTAACAGCTGTTATTTAAAATATTACTTAAACATATCATCACGCCTTATTCCCTGAATGGGTAGGCAGACACACAACGTATAACGTATTACGTCGTGGTATAAAAAAAAAAAAACAACATTGAACAAGCTAGTGGAACTATCATATAATGGATCCGAACTCAAGACTTTGTCGTAGGGCTAGTGGACATCCATCACTTCGTATATACATTCACACATACAAAAATCACACACATTAATACTCACAACACTGGTGGATCAGTCACCTGACTGGTCCGAAGCCAAGACTCCATCGCAGGGCTAGTGGACACACCTACCTGACTGCTAACCCGGAGGTCGTGGGTTCGATCCCAGGACAAATCTTTTTGTGATGAGCATGGTTGTTTGTTCTGTGTCTGGGTGTAATTTATCTATTATACGTATGAATTTAAGAAAAAAAAATGTATTTAAGTAGTATATTAGTGGTTTAGTACCCATAACACTACAAGCAAATATAATTGCTTAAATTGGGACTAGATGGCGCTGTGTGAATGTGGTAGAATATTATTATATTATTATAATTTAATTTAACACGGAATATTAATAAAAAAGCGATGTCTTCTGATACAGGCATTTGTTTGCCTAAAAGGAGACGTCAACAACTGTAACAACAAGAGACCTGTGTTAAAATATAATAAACTAGGTATTTTGTATTTGTATTGTATTGTATAAGTGCATCACACAGTGTTTGATCCTATGTACTTATTAAAGGGTGAGCCTATTGCAAGCAATCGGCACATTTCTTCCAAACTCCGGGCTGATGATGATTTCGTGATAGAAAAACCATTTTTACCCGACCTGGGAATCAAACCCGATCAAATCTTGAGCAGCAGTCTTATACTCTTCACTGCGCCACCAAGGCAATAATTATCTGCCAGCTGTGAAAAAGCCTCAGAATATTGTAGTCACTTTTTTCTTGTCGTTCAATAATAATCTATGCTAATATTATCAAGCTGAAGTTTTTGTTTGTTTGGTTGGTTCAATGTGATAATTTGAGGAACTACTAGTCTGATTTAATTTTAATAAGATTTTACCACATTCACACAGCGCCATCTAGTCCCAAATTAAGCAATTATATTTGCTTGTGTTATGGGTACTAAACAACTGATATACTACTTAAATACATTGTTTTAGTAAATATATACATCATCATAATCATATCAGCTCAATGACGTTCACTGTTGAACATAGGCCTCACCTAATTTCCGCCAAAGCGTGGGGCGGCCCCCTGTCAGATGAACCGACGACCTAGTAAAGGTCGCAGATGGCCGTTGGATGCGAGCGGCACAAAATCGCTCGCTGTGGCGGAAATTAGGTGAGGCCTAAATATATACATATTATAGATAAATTACACCCAGACACAGAACGAACAATCATGCTCATCACACAAAGATTTGTATGGATGGGATTTGGCTAAATAGGTACATAAACTACTGATATTCGGCAATATTCGGCCGGCGCGCGGCAGCACTAAGCATATTGTGAGGCTTAATTCATTTTTACCCGACTGACAGGACGGGTATTGTTTTTCGCGCGTATCTTGTATGTTTGTAAATTTCTTTATTCCCACGTTTCTTCCAAACGGCTGTATGGATTTCGACAATTAAGGTATCGTTAGATTCTTCTCAAAAACGCAAGTGTCCTTAGATAGATAGGTATTATAAAAAAAAAGACAAAACGGCGGACTTTTGGCGCAAAATTGTAAGAAGTGAGATTTTTTTTTTTATACAAACGTATCGATTAGGGTATCAAAATAAAGGTAATCAAAATGAGATTACATATATTCAAAAAGAAGTTATACATAGGTAATGTAATGGTGTCAAATTGTAAGTAGTTAATTTTATTTTTTTAACTAAACCTATCGAGTAGAGTACCAAAACAAATACATATGTTATATATTTAAATGTAATCATGAATAATAATTACAACAATATTTCAGTCTTTTTAGTTCGTTGCTTATCTGTTGATTATCTGCAGTCCGGGTTATTTAAATTTTTTAATTATATTTACTTGTAAATTTAGATTTTTTATTCTGATTCTGCAAATAAAAAGACGTTTGGAGTAATTCAGTATTTGTAAATACTGAATTACTCCAAACGTCTTTTGAATAACATTGTGTACAACATTCAATTGAAACCACTTTTATTGAATGTTTCTTGGAATATTTGCCTTTATAAATAATATTGGTATTGAAGTAATAATCCTTGATGTATTTGATAGGGCATCAGTAACAATTCAAATAGAGTACTTGCACTTAACATAGTGTAATACTTGTCAATTAAAGAATGGTTTCTTTTTAATAACAAGATCTACATTGATTCACTATCACATCTCAATCCGTGGGTGTCGTAAAAGGCGACTGAGGGCAACTAAGTAACCTTATGCAGACAAGAGCACTGCGAGAAAAGGAAAATTCAAAAAATCTCCGTACCAACCCGTCGGGCCAGAGCGGTATCATCATCACAACCTAACAATGTGAAGGGAATTTAACCTACTATACCACTTAAGGTTTTTTTTTTTTTTTATTGCCTGAAGTGGCAGACGAGCAAGCGGCCCACCTGATGGTAAGTGGTTACCGCCGCTCATGGACGTTGGCAATGTTAGGGGCACTGCCAAGCCGCTGCCTACCTTTGGAGAATAGCTCTTTTAGGTTTACTCCCTTAGTCACCTTTTGCGGCAGCCACGGCTTGAAATGGAGTAGTGACATTATGTTTTTTTAATCCATTACTACACGGACGGACATTATTAGTAAAATGTGAAAATTATATAGGTACCAAACCACAGAACAGAGATAGGTTTTTTAGTACCAAACTGTAGAAACAGATGAATAAATTTGGGAATGTTATACGAGTACCTATAGCTTTTTTTTTTTGTTTTTTTTTATAAACTTTTTTTTTCGTTTTTTATAACGTCAATTGTCTAAATCCCATAACACAAGTTTATATAAGCTGATGGCGCTGTGAAAAAAAATATCCCCAATATTTAAAATTCTTATTTATTTTAAACCGATCCCAAATTTACCAATGAGTAAGTTAACCTCTTTTGTTAATTGTCTGGTATTTTAACAGTATAATTTTATTTATCCACTTACACTTTGTTATGATACCCAAAGGACTTAACAGCCTGAGGCATTAATTTCTCATTTTGAGATCTTTTCAAGTAGATAGTAAATTAAATAAAGATCATTTTGATGTTGAATTACGTAGCCTATTTCTATCACGAACAATTTGGTTATGTTAGAATTACGTTGTAAGATATCTAGTACCTGTTGTTTAGTTAATTTTGCTTCAATTATAGTATCCTCTTTCCTAAATACTTAACAATTTTAACTTATTTATTGTATAACAATTGGTTTTTGTAAAGGGATAGAGAGCGTGTACACGCAAATTGTGTCCTTTCTACATACGAATTGTGTACATAACGACGGTAAAAAAAATCTTGTCTGCACTAGAGAAGAAGCGCCCTGTATTAACGTTCAAATTTCAAATTTTTGCAGTCCAAGTCCGTTCGTCCGAAACGTCAGAAAAACCCCACCTGGCCAAATTATCCTTAGTTCAGCCGATCTGTGTCCGAAGTCTATTTGAGTCTTCAAATAGATTTCGGACACAGGTCGGCGTTTGTTTCATTTAAGCCAAGATTATTATTAAGCCAATTTGGACCTATGGTATTCAGCTCTGGGGTTGTACCAAATATAGTAATCTAAAAATGATCCAGACATTCCAAAATAAAGTGCTAAGGGGCATCGTGAACGCACCTTGGTACATTCGAAACGACGACCTCCACCGGGATCTTCAAGTGGACTTCGTCGTAAATATAGTTCAAAAGTGTGCCGAAGCTCATCAGCGAAGACTTCACCATCATGTGAACGTCGAGGCTATCCAGCTCCTTGACAACACGGACATAGTGAGAAGACTAAAAAGACTAAAACCCTTTGAGTTAGTGTAGTGTGATAGTGCAATATATAGTGTATCGAGTGTTACATATATATTTAATTAAAAACACAAGAACGATGTGACTTCCCCTTAATAGAGACAATAAGTAAAAGTGTTATTGGACACATTCTTGGAATACTCTATGTAGCAGTTTAAGTTATAAGTAAATTACTTATTAGTCTATAATTTAAGGCTAGATTGTAATATTTTTGATGTACTATTAAAATAGTACGTCATACCAAAAAAAAAAAAAAAAAAAAATTTAAGCCAAGATTAAGGTACGATTCAGACCAACCGGCTCGCGTCGCGCCGCATCGGAACGGAGCCGTCCGCGTGCCGCGGCATGCGTACGGCTGCCGCGGTAGCCGTACGGGTGCCGCGGCAGCCGACAGCGTCCGCTGGAATCCGTACGCACTGCAAGCGCCCAGAAGTGCCGCTCTCTTTGCGCCGCGTAGACGTAAAGTGAAATATTATTTAAAATATCGCTTGAAGAACACAACTTGAATGATTCGCTAGCTGTTGCTGCACCGTAATCTCCGTACGACACACGGCCGACCGGCTCCGAGCGGACCCGACGGCAGCCGGTCGGAGCCGGTCGGTGCCGGTCGGAGCCGGTCGGAGCCGGTCGGAGCCGGTCGGAGCCGGTCGGAGCCTGTCAGAGCCGGTCGGCCGTCGCGCGTCGCGGCGTGCCGACGGAGGTAACTATGCGTAAGTTGCATGCAAATATGAACTGTAATTACTGTTGATACATTTCAATGTTCTTTAACGCATTGTAAAATGACGCCCGGCGCGGGCCGATGCGAGCCGGTTGGTCTGAATCGTACCCTACGCTCGGCAGCTACCTCAGTCAGCCCGTGACCACGATCAGTGCAATTCGATCGAAACGTCGGGCAAATAAATAAGGTATTTACTATACCTTATAAATATAATACGTGACTTGGACCCGTTTTATAATAATTTAGTAAGTCAAGGTAAATAACGACTAGGCGAAGGACTCTATGACGAAAGAGTGGTAATTAATTTTCTGTCAAATAACCTCGTTCCTTGCTGGCTTGCGAGTGTGATCCATTCTGCTTTCAGGGAAGGAGTGACGCTATGATACTATGTATGTTTGAGTGTGTGCTGTATTACACAATATTCTAAGTATAATATAATATTATTGTGCTGTAATGAGGTCATGACTCCCGAGCACAGGCATATAATAAAAAAATGCTTACTTATTATTACGTCTGTGCTCCTGAGTTATTTTGCAGTTTTAAGTGTTTTTTTTAAAACGTGCACACGTGATGACTTATATTACATTTTATTATTTTTATAAAATACCATTATGTACCAAGTAAAACTATCTCAGTGGTGCAGCAGGAGGAGCAGTTGGGTTCAATTCTTAACCGGTTTTTCGCACATCTAAAATATTGACATTTGGTCTGTTTTAGTAACCCACTATGGACAACATTTTAGGATGTTCCTTATACAGGTGTGGTCTATTCTCTTCACGTAACTTCGCTTAATATGTTAATTACCGGTGTTATGGTGCATTGTTATAACGTTTTATACTTAATTACATTGTTCCGGAATCACGCAGAGAACTTCTTAATTGTTCCTATTAACTTCAAGGATGTATATACTAATACTCGAAGTCGCGCGGGCTTCGCTCCCGTCGTTCTTTATTTGGCCACTGCTCAGCTCCTATTAGCCGTAGCGTGATATTATATACTTTATAATCTTCCTCGATAAATGGGCTGTCGGACACTAAAAGATTTTTACAAATCGGATCAGTTAGGAGGTGAGAAGTCTGTTTGTAATATTAAAATTACCGCTTTTTACTACATGCATATGAATGTATATACGGTACATATACCAAAATACCATTGTTTTACAATTTTTGTCTGTCTGTCTATTTGTTCCGGTTAATCTCTGGAACGGTTGGATGGTTTTTGACATAGGTATTTGGCATATAGCTGATGTAATAAGGAGTTACTACTTTTATTTAGGAAAAAATCAGAAATTATTATAAAAAAGTTAGATTACTTTTATAATAATTTTTGATTAGAAATGGTCTCCTCCAGCTAGATGGTCCGACGATCTAAAAAAGATCGCTGGGTCTGACTGGATGCGGAAGGCGAATGACAGAGTATTATGGTGCGTATTAGGAGAGGCTTACGTCCAGCAGTGGACTGCAATAGGCTGAAATGATGATGATGATGATATTACTTTTGCTAAATTTCACGCAGACGAAGTCGCGGACACAGCTAGTTTTATATTAATAATGTGAATGATAATATCTTAATTCTACAAAGGATTCTCCGCTTAACAACAATTCGGTAACTACGCCATTCTGTTAGTGATATTAAAACAAAATTATGCGAATAGACAAAATGTAGATCGATTATTCAAGAAGCAACCTTGGTATCGTTTTTATTTAGGACAAGAAAAAATGTAGGCGAGAGGGTACATAATTTATTTTTTTAATCATAATTATGGATTCTTGTTGATGAAGGCTGGTATTAAAATTTCATGAGATGGAAATGAAAAATGCCTCATTGTTATAAAACTCTATTATTTATAACAATAATAATCAGCAACCTATTAAGTCACATTGCTGGGCTCGGGTCTTTTCTCCTCTAACTAGAGAGCTGAGAAGGTTTAGGCCATAATCCACTCATGCTGGCTTAGTGCTGGTTGGTGGATCAGACATACCTACTCATAGAATTTTTTCTAGGGTATGTGGGTTTCCTCACGATGTTTTCCTTCACCGTTAGCAGATGGTAAGTCACTTGACTAGTACATATAAATTCCACAAACTGTGGATTCCCACATTGGTAATGCCAATGCCGGCTACATGGGCACCCCATACATATAAAACATGCTAAAAAAAATTTTTAGGCCTACAGCCTTTCTTGGTAAATGGGCTATCTAACACAAAAATATTTTCTCAATTAAGACCAGTAGGTCTCGAGAATTACATTGAACTGCACAAACAGACTCTTCAGCTTTTTAATATTATTAGTTTCGATTATCACAAATGTAATCTGACTACAAGACACTGTAAACAAGTTTATTCATTTCTTGAAAGATTCTCAAGTTGATCCAACCTTGAGGTGTGTAATATCGGCCCAACGACGAAGCGACGCGACGCGAAACTTGATGCGACGTTGAGACAATGTTACTGCGGTTTGAAAAGATATTTCATCCATTTAATACTTTATACATATTATATCAAATTTACTATCACGTGTTAAATGAAAATAAAATATTAATCGTTAAATATTTTTTTACCTAAATTAGGTACGATTTAATCTAAGGGATGATTTATATTAGTCAATCAATCAATAGGACTACCTAATCAAAGCTAATAGGTGTTCTACACGGTTATAAACTTGCGTTCTAATAGAGTGACCTTGGTGGGAGCTCGGTTGCCATCCACGTAGTTTGTATGAAAATTGGTTTACAACAGCCGGCTACACGGTTGGAATCCACGAAGGACACCTCTGTGGAAGGCAAGTTTATAACCGTGTAGCACGGCTTTAATTGTCGTCTCTGAGTGCAGCAGTAAATTGGAAATGATTTATGAAAACGTAATTTGTTTTCAAATTGGCGTTATGCGTAAATGTATTTGATACGTTGGTGTCGTATAAAATATTGGCAGTTGAAGGCTGAAGCGTCAAGTATAGGTTCAAATTACTCTGAATATTGACTTGCATTCGATAGCAAGGTTAAAACTACACAGAGTAAGTATAACAGCTGTTTGTTTATGGATATGACAACAACAATGGTTTGTGGCTATTTGAGTATTAAGAGAGCCACTGATATAAAATTAAAGAGTCAATTAATAACAATTATGAACTTTGAAATAAAAAAGATAACATAAATTGGACGTAATTATTACGTATTAAGCGATGGTGGCTGAATGGATAAGGAACCGGCGCGGCGGCGTGCAAATCACGCGGTCCGAGTTCGATCCCGACCGGCAGTACCAATGTAGATTCCACTTTGTGAAATTTATATGTACTAGTCAAGTGACTTACCATCTGTTAATGGTGAAGGAAAACATGGTGAGGAAACCCACACACCCTAGAAGAAATTCTATGAGTATGTCTGATCCACCAACCCGCACTAGGCTAGCGTGAGTGAGTGGATTATGGTCTAAACCCTCTCAGCTCTCTAGTTAGAGGAGAGGAGACCCGAGCCCAGCAGTGGGACTCAATGGGTTGCTGATGATGATGAATTATTACGTAGTGTAAATAAAACCTATTTCTGTTTTGCGGTATAACTTGACTATATCGAAATATGTGTTTCTTTTTCATTGATATACAAAAATTCGGTGTCTCCCCTCTAGATGTATAATCACGAACTAAACCCAAGCTTAATACTGTCACCGATTAAAATAATAATGACGTTATTATAAAATATTTTTTGGAAAATCAGTCTTATTTAATACAGGTTAAAAAGGCTTTTGAAAAAAATACTTATAAAAGAATAAAACTTTTTAACGCTCACACCACGCAAAATATTGAGGGACAATTGAACTTTTTACATTTTTTTTGTATTTTAAAGTAAAATATTTGAAATGAAAAATTATATATACAGTCTTATTTATAACTTATACCTAGTCGTAACAATATTAGGAAAAGGATTGTAAAAAAAATATATATATATATAATATAAAATATACTAATATTTAACAAGACTACGAAATTTAGCTTTATTCTATGCTAAGATTACAATTTAATTGGTATTAATAATATTAGGAGTAATAACTTCAACCTTGTCAATACTACCTACACAAACTGTATTAAAATATTGTATTTCTCTTAGAGGTACCTATAGCTTATTTAATCATTAACAAACTGTATTGCATTCGTGTAGTGATGGATTTTGAATTCGTGTAGCCCATTGCTGGTACGTTAAAACCCATATCTTCTTATTTTGTATAAAAATATAATAATCTCATTTGACGACCGGTTTAACAGACATTGGAATAACAGAAAAGATAAATGTTCCTAAAATTCAAGTATTTCGCCGGGGATTGAACTCACTATACGTCATACTGTGATTAACTGCAAGGTGACACTGCATCCAGCTGTCAGTTGTATTTAATTGTCATACCATACTATTTTTAAATTTATTGGACACTAGAAGTCGCGTGGGGTTTCGTTCCCGTCGTTCTTTATTTGGCTGCTCAGCTCCTATTTGCCGTAGCGTGGTTTTATATATAGCCTATATTACTCAGTGATAATGTAACTTTCTAACGGCAAAAGAATTTTCGAAATCGGTCCAGTAGTTTTTAAATTTATTAGTTACATACAAAAATACTAATCTTAGCTCTTTAAAATATATAAAGATGCCAGATGGCTGATAGATTACATTTTTAGTTTTATTTTGTCAATATTATTCTAATCAATCATTGATATCAATAACAGTTGCATAGTTTTTCAAACACCTTGCACTACACCCAGCATTATTTTCAAACACCACCGGACTGATTCTGAGAATTTCATAACAACAACAAAAAAAACCGCATAGTTTTTACTCACCCCAGAAATTTTACCCTGTACGGAGTGTACTGCTGCGTCACGAGGCAATTAGTTTAAATAATGGACATTCATTTATTATTTAGATACAATTTACTATTATTGACTAGTACTACCTACTTAGTATTGACAATAATTCTGCATGATTGAAACCTATTTTGTTATATTTTAATAGTAAATAATACATTGTAAATTACTACACTAAGTTTATAGATCATAAACCTAAACGTGATGTCTTTAAAAAGATGTTTCTTTATATTATTGTATGAGTTTTCATATTGTTATTTCCGTATGATTTCATACACTATTGTTTTAATGGTAGGGTTGACTGATAAGCTAAGCTAAGCCCTTTTTTTTTTATTTTTTTTTAAAAAAAAAAGACAACGCCCGCACTAGGGAACAAGCCCTGTGTCGCGGGGAGCTTTACAAACATGAAACTAACGGACACAAAGTACACCCAGACTAGAAACAAATATCTATGAATCACAAAAATATTTGTCTCGTGTGGGAATCGAACCCACGTCACCCAGCACGGCGATGTAGTGGCGGGGCGACCACCTTAACCACTGCGCCACGGTGACAGTCAAAGCTCACATAACTTGCTACAAAAGTATAAACAACGGGACAATCCCACCCTCATGCCCGCCACTGCAACTCTGGTCAGCCAGCATTAACAGCGATGACTCTTGTGCCTAACCTGTCTTGGAACCTGTAACGAAATTAATCAAAAGTATGAACAACCTTTTTCCCCGAAGGGATAGGCAGAGGTGTTTCACACCCACATTTCGCCAGCTATGTTTGGTCCCATGAAATAGGGACGAGCCTATTGTCATCAACCGGGAGCATTGGTTTACCAAATTCCGGGAAAATCTTAATATTGGAATTTCATGATAGAAAAACCCAATATCATTTTACCGGAACCGGGAATCGAACCCCGGACCTCTTGCACAGCAGTCGTATACACTTCCCGCTGCGCCATTGAGGCAGTCAGTATGAACAGTATAATCGAAAAAATTTCCTATAGATGCCAATATAATAAAGAGATCAATATTTTTTTTTATATGTGTTCGTGTCATCTCTCTCACCATATTTTCGAACTCACAGCACTCGGACAATATTTGTGTGATGCATTTAATTTGTTTTGAGTTAATTATGTGCTTGTAAAGTTCTTTGCGAGTTCACAGAGGTTGTTAGCTACTACGGGCGTTGGCTTTTAAACGAAAAAAAATGTTAACTCGATCAAAATTTTAATTATATTTGTCATGATCTTTCGTTCATCTAACTCGCTGCCAGTGTAAGATCAAAACATTTCGAAATTAATATTTTAGTATGGAAATAAAAATAGATTCAAATATGACGTCATCATACCTGTCATCATGGCGAGAGTTGAAGGTCTCTATGCTAACAACCTCATTGACGATGGTGTCCAAAATAGCGAAATCAGTTTGCCATAGACGTCATCACTAACTTAACAATACCGTCATTAGTGGCGCTACTGTCGATGACAAATATCGTTTTCTTTCATAGCTTGTTTAGTTCTAATTTTTGTCACCTGCATTGATATTTTTGTAGTTATTAATAAATTGGCTGTCTATCATGGAGTGCCTGACGTCATATAGACATATTGCTGTATTCGAATGAAAAATGGCACAATTGAGAATTATTCTATGATTATATTAAATTTATGATGTATTGAATTTTTCTGACAAAAAATAATTTGATGTCAAAAAAATTATAAAACCTTTTTTCCCAACCTGGGAATTAAAGCCAGGACAAATTGCACAGCAGTCAAAAACAATGTATGCGGTGATCGTAATCGGCAAGTCATACATATCTGGATTCTGGACCCACCTTGTTTGATAAATTTTCTTCCTCCACGCTGAAAGAAACGTGATGCCTAGTATGCTAATATTTCTAAAGACAGGGGTCAGCACCTTTGCTTGTAGACGAACCACACATAGAACTGTCAATGTGTTTCAGCTGCTGATTATATCTTCGTGTCTGGCAAAAAAAAAAGGTCTACAGTCAAGGCTGACATCTTTTTGTCAAATTAACCACGTGGCTTACGCGTGAAGGATGACAATCAACAAAGTATGCTTAGATACTTCATCAGCAACCCATTAAGTCCCACTGCTGGGCTCGGGTCAAATTATACTTCTGCTTGTATTATAATTTTTTTTTATTTTTTAAAAAGACAACGCCCGCACTAGGGAACAAGCCCTGTGTCGCGGGGAGCTTTACAAACATGAAACTAACAGACACAAAGTACACCCAGACTAGAAACAAATATCTATGAATCACACAAATATTTGTCTCGTGTGGGAATCGAACCCACGTCACCCAACACGGCAATGTAGTGGCGAGGCGACCACTTTAACCACTGCGCCACGGTGACAGTCTAAAATAAAAGTTTCTAGAGATGTTTGGATGGAATTTCAATTTAATTATAAACCTAATTGTCACCGTTTCAGCCTTCTATCCACTGCTGATCAACGGCTAATTTAAATGAAACAAAATATTACGCTTTACAAATATTTCGAAATGAATATTCTAAAATATTCATACTTATTTATTGACAACCAAATTAATTGGAAACCGAAGAAGAGAAATAACATTACATCATCATATCAGCAACCCATTAAGTCCCACTGCTGGGCTCGGGTCTCCTCTCCTCTAACTAGACAGCTGAAGGGGTTAAGGGCCATAATCCACACACGCTGGTGCATTACATTATGAATATATTATTTGGAGGAGACCCGTGCCCAGCAGTGGGACGTTTATGGGTTGAAATGATGATGATGGTGAAAGTTAGAATGGATGTATGTTTGTTTGTTACTCAATAACGCCAGAAGGGATGTAATGATCTGTGTGTAATTTAAGACACAGAATAGTTGGACGACTTGGACCACTTTTTATTGCGATATTACGTGGGCGAAGCCACGGGTAGAACCTAGTATTCAAATAATAAATTTTATAATAATAATACATTAACATGTCTAAATAAAGATCTGAAACAATAGTAACAACATGCGTAAGAGTGAATCATTTTTCAAAGGATTTGTCGCGAACGAATGAAAAAATAACATGCTACTAAAAGCAAATTCGTAATTTCATTTCCGTATATATAAATATGCTCTTGAACTTTAACTCTATAAAAATAAGAGCTAGTTTTCTTTGGACTTGAACAAAATGGATGCCAAAACAATACCCACTGGATGTCACTCCGATTTCTATTAGTCGACGTTTTAAAATATTTTTTGGCAATACCATACATTGGTTGATGTTATCCAGACTTTAAGTCTTAAGTGGTTTAACAGCGGTTCGTTTTCTCCACACGTTGAGAAGTGAATTCTGTTGTTGAAAAGAACAATGAATTTATCTTATACAAGTTGTTGCCCGCGGTTTTGTCTATAAGGAATTTGCTTCTCGTAAATAAAGCCTTTTTTCCTCTGTCTATAAGTTTTTTATTGTTCCATTTTTTTCAATTCATTAGAAACTTCTCTGGACTACAATTATAAAAAAGTATATAATATACTATTAAATACTTTTTTACTTGGAAAAAATATACCTAGAATATCAATAATCGATCTCTACACGAACAAAGCAAGCAATTACAATAACAACATAGATGATTTCTTACCAGTAATATTTAAGTAGAGTTTCATTCATCCATTTTGATAATTTTGATCATTAAAATAACTTTTAGAACATTATACGATAGTTAAACGAGACTAACCGGTCACTTAACTATTTCCTGTTGACACTTCTTGATTTATTTTTATTTGTTTTTAATGAACCAGATACATTAAAATCAATATTTCCAAATTACGGCCATTATTTTTGAAGTTTAAGATTATTATTTGATTTCTGGTCCAGTGGTTTTCAAAGTTTACAGCTAGCAACCCTCAGTTTACAAGTTTTTAGTTATATGCGATAAAATTGAAACACAATAATACATAGGTTAATTATAAATACATAATCTCAAACACCACGTGTACCTGTATATGTCAGAATGCGGTAATCTTAAAACTACACAATGAATTTCCATATGATTTTCATCAACTACCCGAGTTATGGGTCATGGTAAACGAGAATATGTCAGCGAAAAATTGACTTCTTGAAAGTTTATTTAAAATTTAAACATAATCTTACAGTAGTTAATTGCATCCGTGCTATATTGGCTGATCGCTAGATAATTGCATAATAAGAAATTTATAAGCATATTGCTGTCTCTAAAATCAAATATACGATGGTTTTATAAAGTAATAATCTTAGTTTCAAGTACCAAAAACTAGTAAAATTAATCAATTTTGTATTGTGGATTATTTTGGAATCACACAGGGTTCAAAATAAATCTTTCTGAAAGTTTAGCAATATAGCATACAATTCGAATAAGATCTTTTGTTTGAAGTGTCGCCAGAGGGTGTACTCGCAATTTCGATATACAATTGGTCGCTTTCGATATCCTTGTCAAATGTTTGAAAATGTATATTTCGAAATTGTGAGTAAAGAGGGACTCCCGGGGGTCACCGTCGTAAAAATGTTGAGAAACTTATACTGCATCTTACATTTTAAATTTAGACTGTATTAGTTAAATTTATTTTAATATTATTCTACATTCATATAACCGATCGTTTAACAAATCTTTTATTGATATTTTAAAGTTCATTCTATTCAAATAGAAGTACATAGCAACTGAATAGCGGAAAATCATCAGACTGGGAGAAGAATAAAAAAAAATCGGTATAAATAATGCATTTAAAAACTTTTTATCACTCAAAATGGGCCAATGGCGAAGCGACCACTTTCTATGCAAATTTTATCCTCGGCACGTGACAATCCATTAGTCTAAAATAAATAGAACAATGTCTAATAGGTCATTCGTCCCTTTATACAGCGCTTAGGCGACCAAATTAAATACTATGTTATAGCGATCCAAATTCACACAATTATCAACTTTATTAACACAGTCACGTTTTTTGTCTCCGAAGAGAAGAGATTCATAATTCATTTATTCAGCAGCAGTATAAGTTCACAGTTTAACACCAAATCACTTATAAGCTATGTCAATATGATACTAAATTAGTTACAATAGAATATGAATAGGAATTAAATTAATACAATGAAATAAGAATTAAATTTATTAGAATAAAAATTAAATTAAATTATGTAATTGTGTATCACATCAATGTATATCACACCCACTTTTCGCCACCTATGCTAGGTCCCATAAAATAGACGACAAGCCATTAACTGGCCAAAAGCCAGAGCCAGAGTCCAAACATACAAAAAATTCCATGATAGAAAAACCTTTAACCAAAAAAATTCAGGTTTTAACTTAGTGTGCAAGTGTGGTGCCATTCCTCAGACAATGGCCCACGTGTTATCAAGCTCTGCGTGCCCGAACAACTGCACGCAGGAAGATCTGATGAGCGCAACTGACGGTGCAGTGCAGGTGGCCAAATTTTGGGCTGATACAATTTAAGACGTTTTGATGTCGACACGATAAGAAGAAGAACCAAAAAAATTGTTGAATCCGCCGTTTTTTATACCACCACGGTGACAAACAGACGTTCAGCCCGCCAGCTGGTAAACGTTTATCTAAGCCTATAGCCGCCTGCAAACACCAGAGACATCACGAGCGTGTTGCCAAACCTATAAACCCCTTCCCTCCCTAATGAGGTCTAGACACCATTATACCTGGGTAGTTGGGCAGCAGCCTTATACACTCCCAATGAACCATAATTATGGTTAGGTTTCGATATTCATCATTACAATAACATAGCATTACGCCTTTTCCCCGAAGGAGTAGGCAGAGGTGTTTCACACCCACATTTCGCCAGCTATGTTTGGTCCCATGAAATAGGGGGCGAGCCTATTGTCATCAATCGGGAACATTTGTATACCAAACTGGAATTTCATGATAGAAAAGCCCAATACATTTTTACCCGACCCGGGAATCGAACTCGGGACCTCTTGCACAGTAGTCGTAAACACTTCCCGCTGCGCCACCGAGGCATTTTATTACAACCCATAAATTAATGTCCGGCTGCTATGCACGGGTCTCCTCCAAACATTTTTGAAGGAATTTAGCCTACTATACCACGCTGGCTAGACTGGGTATATGGTTTTGTTTCAAATTTTTGTTTTCTAACAGTGCTCTTATGGCTTAAGTTAGTCCCTTAGTCGCCTTGTACGACACCCACGGGTTGAAATGGGATATACCATTCATATTACATACTTTCAAATAACTTACTGTTCTTATTACTATGTACTTCCATAGTTCTCTAAAAATAAAAATATCATAGTTACGGAAAGTTTCAATACAATATTTTTCACCATAAAATTGGTATACCTTAAAAGTCAAGGTGACAACTTAGATTACAATAAATAAATACTTAAAATGTTTATCAAATTTGAGAATTTTTAATGCACTAACACGTGCCTAGAACCACGAGATTGGCTCTAAAATTATGTGCATTATAACTCAGTTTTTATGAATGAAAAAAAAATGGTCGGAGACTTGGATACTAATTTGAAATTCGATTAAAATATACATAGCGGTCGAATGGAACGGATATCGTAGAGGCAAAATTATAATTTTGGAAGGGAAATACTTATACGTATGTATTTTTAAGCGAGTAGTTATACATTCGGAAAAATATGGATTTAATATCTTTATTTAAGGTTCCAGTTGAAAACAAAATAAATTCGCCGCATTAACCAATTTTGATTCGGATACGATTAGTATTGTATCCGCATCAATAGCACGACTCAAAATGGCTCTTTTTTTAGGAATAGAAAAAGAAACGTTTTACTCTATTTTTATTTGATGTATTAAAAATATTCTTTATGTTTTTGTATATCTTTTTTTTGTTTTTGTGTAAATTGACTGTTGGTCTAGTGGTTAGTGACCCTGACTGCTAAGCCGGAGGTCGTGGGTTCGATCCCCACCCAGGACAAATCTTTGTGTGATGAGCATATAGATTTGTTCTGTGTCTGGGTGTAATTTATCTATAATATGTATGAATTACAAAAAAAACTGTATTTAAGTATTATATCAGTTGTTTAGTACCCATAACACAAGCAAATATAATTGCTTACTGTGGGACTAGATGGCGCTGTGTGAATGTGGTAAAATATTATAATATAAATACTCCGCATTAAGCTGAACTGGTGACAAATCGTATCGTATCCGCATCAACAACACAACTCAAAATGTCTCTTTTATCAGCAATAGAATAAAAATGATGTATTAAAAATATTCTTTACGTTTTTAGGGTTCCGTAGTCAACTAGGAACCCTTATAGTTTCGCCATGTCTGTCTGTCTGTCTGTCCGTCCTCGCTTAATCTCTGTGACCGTTAGCACTAGAAAGCTGAAATTTGGGAGCAATATGTGTATCAATCACGCCGACAAAGTGCTAAAATAAAAATTGGAAAAAAATGTTTTATTAGGGTAGCCCCCCTATATGTAAAGTGGGAAGTGTTTTTTTTTTTAATTTTAACCCTAATGTGTGATATATTGTTGGAAAGGTATTTAAAAATGAATAGGGGTTTACTAAAATCATTTTTTGATAATGTCAATAATTTCGGAAATAATCGCTCCAAAAGTAAAAAACAAAGCGTCCCCCCCCCTCTAACTTTTGAACCATAAGTTTAGAAAATACGAAAAAAATCTGAAAAGTAGAACTTTATAAGGACTTTCTAGGAAAATTATTTTGAACTTGGATGGAAACAACAGATGGAAACTGCAGTTAACCAATATAATTTGGTCCCTGAATCGTATGAGCGCCTATACAATCCAGAGGTCAAGTTTCATTTGCCCGTATTTTTTTTTTAACTTCGTTTACATAATATTTTATTATCCTGAACGTATCTTTTTTTAGGGTTCCGTAGTCAACTAGGAACCCTTATAATCGCGATCGCGAACATAATGGATAGTATGGATACCCACCTTTAAACTCATAAGTGGGAACACTTATTGTGACGGACGGGAAACTACGGAACCCTACACTGAGCGTGGCCCGACACGCTCTTGGCCGGTTTTTGTATAATATTTTATTAATAGACATTTTTGAACGGGTGTCTTTTGGTTACTGAAGTTTTTAACGCAGATTTCTGTAATAGTAATAACACGATTTTGAATTACGGATGATGATATTAGACCGGGCCGTGTCAAGCCGTGCACAGCCGTGGTGATTACGAGTGGTCGTACGTTAGTAAACGTGCCCGGACGGGACACGGATCATGTACTGTGTAATATAAACTGCTTCATACAAAATGTAGGAATTTACTGTTTCAAATCCGTGCCCCGTCCGGGCCACGCACACGGCACGCCCCAGTCTTTTATAAATCTTCTCTTATTTGTAGTTGTGCTCCTCTTTATCTAAGTGTGCGTTATTCCCCTATTAATTGGCAGGCAAGAATAACTTCACCACCGTAACCTACTTCCATTGCTGTACTATTGATTCCCCAAGAAATAATAGGACTCTGTTCTATCAAAGAAAAATAACGTACATCAATACATAATTATTGTGGAAAATTCCTGCATTCGATACAATGAACTGAACCACCATTGAATATGAACTTCTATTCTGCCCTACCAAAAAAGAACGGAATAACTACATGACAAGCACAAGGAAAATTGTATCTAAAGATCTTTACTTAACATATGATTTCCCTTTAGCTTATGTAATGCAACTGCGCCTTTTTTTCTTAGCAAGGCAGTATTGTATACAGACAATATAGGTTAATAATAAATTACGTGTTTATTTTCATACATTTTGGGATAAAAGCTGTTGATGATTGTACATCAATATATAATAATCAGCTTTTATTACAATGAAAACAATTTGAATTTTTAGTATCCAGAAATTATAATACCTGAAAAACATAAAATACGAAAAGTACAAAATACATTTTGGACATTTTCAGATTTTTTTTTACACAGCGCCATCTAATCTAAAGTAAGCTAATATAATGGGGTCTAGACAACAGATAAACATACATACATTATATAAAACTAGAAGTCCTGCGGTGCTTCACTCCCGTCGTTCTTTATTTGGCTACTGTTAAGCTCCCATTGGCCATAGCGTGATTTTATATAGCCTATAACCTTCCTCGATAAATAGGCTATCCAAAACTAAAAGAATTTCTCAAATCGGACCTGTAGTTCCTGAGATCCTAGTGTTCAACCAAACAAACAAACAAAATTACAATTACAGATCATCATACAAATATTTTTTATTATCCGGGAATCGAATATGAGGCCGAAGTAACAAGTGTAGGAACTACTGCGCCACCGAGACAGTCGCACAGAAATGCTAATCTCACAAAGTACAATTTTTCATTTATTTTTTTACCACATTCACACAGCGCCATCTAGTCCCAAAGTAAGCAATTATATTTGCTTGTGTTATGGGTACTAAACAACTGATATACTACTTAAATACATTTTTTTTTTGTAAATACATACATATTATAGATAAATTACACCCAGACACAGAACAAACCTTTATGCTCATCACACAAAGATTTGTCCTGGGTGGGGATCGAACCCACGACCTCCGGCTTAGCAGTCAGGGTCACTAACCACTAGACCAACAGGGCAGTCAAAATTTATATCGATAATATCTACACGGCGCATTAAAATTTTGCAGACATAATTCCGCCTACATACTCTGACTCACTGATTCACCTGTCGGTCAATAACCTCTCAATATAGGTGAAACCATGATGAACGACTTTTGTCTGTCTGCTTGTTGATACCATATACGCATTTAAAAGCTAGTCCAATGACGTCATATGGTAGGCGTTGATCTGTCCACACTTTTACTGATGATGAATTGGAACACTTTTTTTATTTTTTTTTATGTTATTGAGAAACCATTGTGATGTTATGATCGCAAATAGAAAGTTTTTAATTTTTAAAGGTTTTTTTTTGTCACGAGTATCAGACCAATATTTGTGTTTTACAGACTTTTTTTCGGTCTAGGTAAGTGTACTTTTTTCGTTAATTGCATGTTTTTTTAATTTTTTAAGGCTGGTTCATAGCCGGGCGTTGTTTTAAAAACACTCAAAATATTACCCATTTTATTATACCTACCTATACAAATAAATAAAATTGAAGTGTTTGTTTATTTATTATGAATGTATATACGGTACATTTACCAAAATAATTTTCTTTTTTTCAATTTTTGTCTGTTTGTTTGTTCCGGCTAATCTCTGGAACGGCTGAAGCGATTTAGACGGGACTTTCACTGACGGATTTAGTTATCCGTCAGTGAAAGTCAGTGTCACAAGGAGTTTTGGACTTTGATTTTGGAAAAAGTATCAGGGTTCCATAAAAAAAACTCCATGAATGAGGGAATAGTTGTCCACGTGAACGAAGTCACGGGCACAGTTAGTGTATAATAAATTCTTCTTAACCATCTACTACATATGTATGACGCAGTTCTGTAATTGGGTGTTCAATTGTCAATTATAACTAATAATTTTCAAAAGAAAATATTTATAAATATATAGATTGGCCCGCCAATTGTTAAGTCGCCAATGTTAAATTGTCGACTGTTCTGTGAATAGATATTGACAATGTCATGGTCAATAAAGATAATTGATACAGAATGGTGTGTATTGTAATTTTATTTTTATTTATGTCCCACTGCTGGGCTCAGGTCTCCTCTCCTCTAACTAGAGAGCTGAGAGGGTTAGGCCATAATCCACTCACGCTGGCCTAGTGCGGGTTGGTGGATATTGGAAGAAGAAGAAGTGGAGAATTTCTTCTAGAGTATGTGGGTTTCCTCACGATATTTTCCTTCACCGTTAGCAGATGGTAAGTCACTTGATTAGTACATATAAATTTCACAAAGTGGAATCCACATTGATACTGCCGGTCGGGATTGAACTCGGCTCGCGTTATTTGTACGCCGGTCCTTTATCCATTCAGCCACCATCGCTTATTACTGAGACATAAAACAATGACACTAAATCATCATCATCATCATATCAGCCCAACGACGTCCACTGCTGAACATAGGCCTCACCTAATTCAACCCGGGTTCTAGCTGAAAACCAGCGTTTGGTAACTCCTTATGGGGCCCAAGCATAAGCTGACGCCTGAACCCTTTGCTTTCGGTGTTATAGTTTTACTTTTTTTTTTCATTACTTATGTAATAGATATAAGAAATTAATGCTGTAAAACTGAAATCAATAAACTTCTCCTATTCTAATTTACGCCACTGCGAGCGGTCCTGTAAAATAAATAATAAAAATAATAATATATATATATATGAATAATTAATAATGTGACACTAACTAATAGGCTGAAATTATGATGAATCTTACAACTAAATAAATATGTAGCCCGCAACTGTGTCCACGGAATCATATTTAATACTAAAATGTATGCTATGTAAATGTAATTGAATAAATGATATTGTGTAGAGCTATTTATTGGTAATTTGAATTTGGAAGCGCGAAAATGTCTACATTGAAAAAGTGTGTGTTCAAAAAACTACGTCACTGTTGTAGAGACGTTCCAAGGCCGTTTAATTTGGTAAGATCAAAAAAATATCGAGATATGACAATGCTCAGTCTGGAGTACTAGTTACACAATAATTAACAGATACAAACCAACTACCCAATAAAACAACTATTAAATGTGTTTTTTGCAAATATAATTCAAAAATAGCTTCGTTCAGTTTATTAAATAATACACTTTGGAAGTACATGCCAATATTATCTTCAATTTATCATAACTTTATTATTACTTTGACTGGCCTGACTGCTTTGATTACTTTGACTGGCCTGTTGGTCTAGTGGTTAGTGACCCTGACTGCTAAGCCGGAGGTCGTGGGTTCGATCCCCACCCAGAACAAATCTTTGTGTGATGAGCATAAAGGTTTGTTCTGTGTCTGGGTGTAATTTATCTAAATATTAATATGATTGTATGTATTTAAAAAAAATGTATTTAAGTAGTATATCAGTTGTTTAGTACCCATAACACAAGCAAATATAATTGCTTACTTTGGGACTAGATGGCGCTGTGTGAATGTGGTAGAATATTATTATTATTGCTAGTTAATAAGTAAACTTTTCTGTGTAGTGACGGGTTAAGATACATAATGTCACTACCCGATCTCAACCTGTGAGTGTCGTAAAAGGCTAATAAGGGAGTAACCAATGCAGACAAGAGCACTGTGAGAAAAGGAAAATTCGAAACAAACCCTATACCAACCCGTCTGGCCAGCGTAGTGTAGTAGGTTAAATTACCTCCACATTCTTTGGAAGAAACCCGCAGCGCACTTTTCACTTTGATTACAATGACTATTATGACTAATAAAATATCCAAACAACGTGGAAATATTTCTTTGGAAAGATAAAAGTCCCCGAGCGACCTTAGACTATAAATTCAACTCATGCTTCAATCATGAGTCATCTAAAAGTTCCGTTCAAAAACCTTGCCCATATATCTATACAAAAATATCATGAATATTTATACATTATTTTCTTTTGCATTAATTGTGCATGTTGCTACGACGCTTGTTGTGAACTGGTTGTCACCTAATATATGACGTCAACGTGAATAAAAATTAAACTCGATTTGGGATATCGATTTAGTTTAATCGATTTGTGTATTGTATCGATTGTCATGATTTATCGATGTTAGAAGAAAAAAAACAAACAAAGAGCATGTTGGACCATGCTGAATGTAGGGTTCTGTCAGCAAAAGAGCGTATCTTCATAGAATTCTATGTTATAAAGTTTCTATGTTCAGAGACAATATAACCAGTAAAATGTGATGAGGAGGAGTATCTGAATATCCACCATAAGCCCTTAATACATCTAACTACCGTACTCAGAGACGTTGTAAACGTGTAACACTTAAGTCTATACGCCTAAAGACGATTATTCAATGAAATAAATTGTGTTAGTAGCAGATTACTGCTAATTCACGTCTATAGTGCGGCAGTAAGATTTAAAAATATTACGGTGCGATAGATTTTGGAACGTTCAAAATCAGGGCGCAGCTTTTTGCAGAGCCGTTTAAAATTGTCTGAAATGCACCTTAAAAGTCGTAAATCATGTTCAGTCACTTACGTTATCCAGTCTCTGACAATGACATGTGTAAAGCATTTTACGTAAACATGGATTACCTACGTCTGTCGGTCGTTGACCTCGACATCCACGAGGCAAGGCAACCTTCGAAGGGAGTGCCTTACGTTTACTTACGCATGTTACCTTTTTGTATGCACTGTCACAGTTTATGCGAAACCAGCTGGCTAACACAATATGGCAAACAAAATTACGGCCTCTGATTGGTTGTCGGAAAATTTCGGCCGGAAATGTTCGTTTATTTAGGGAACTCTAGGGCTAGGACGCTCTAAGGAACAAATCTTGAGTCACGGGAGACTTTACAAATATACAATTAAGACACCAATTACACCCACACAAATACACAAATATTTGTCTCGTGTGGAAATCAAACCCACGTCACTCAGCGCAACGACGATTAATTAGTGGCGAGGCGACCACCTTAAACACTGCGCCATGGTGACAGATCTATCACAAAAAGTCAAGTATTGGTGCACAGAGGGGTATGCTGGATTTTATAAAAGGATTTAAACGCAGATAGTCCATTCATTAGAGCTCTTTCAATTTAAACGTTTCATTTCAAACGGCTGCAGGATGTGCCTTGCTACGTCTCACAGCAGTGTTATTGTAGGACATCAACAAACGTCTATATTGAAAGACTCCTTATTTTGGATTTAAATGAAGAAATCATAAACCAATTTCACACTGTATCCAAAATCCTTTTGTGATCAATAAGTACGAATCAAGTTGTGTCACAGAATAATTAAAGTTTTATTATATTTTTAATCATTAATTAGGAGTTTATGAACAACTTTCTTTTATCTAAGAGATAAATACAACGATTTGAGACTGATTTAAATAGAAGACTCTATAAGTAATATTTGAATAGAGAATGGGAAATCATGATTGTATGTTTGTAAAAGTCCTCCACGACACAAGAATTGTTTACAGGCGTTGTTTTTTTTGTTAAAATTTAAACAACTAGCTGTTTTGTCAAAGCTGTGGTTTCTACGGAAAAATAAACGGTTTTCGATTGTTTGCAAATGAGCCTAGGTCTGTCTATATGTGCCTTTCTTTACTTAGTAGTGTTCGCTTTATATGTAGTTACAGATTAATTAAGATGTTAATTGAAATTGTTGTATTCGTTGTATTTAAATGAATTAGGTAAGTAACACGATGCATGTGTATGATATGAGTATTCAATAATAGGTAAATCTACATTAGGTTTTATTAAATTTATACTAATATTATAAAGCTGAAGAGTTTGTTTGTTCCTTTGAATGCTAGGATCTCAAGAACTACTGATCCGTTTTGAAAAATTCTTTTATTGTCCGATAGCCCATTTATCGAGGAAGGTTATAGGGTATATAACATAACGCTACGGCTAATAGGAGCTGAGCAGTGGCCAAACAAAAGCGACGGGAGCGAAGCCCCGCACGTATTTTTACAACAACAAACAATTTAAAAAAGAGAGCCAAGATTATGTCAGATTGCCAACTACCTCTGATTCAATAGCCTAGTATAACCCACTACCTACTACTAAACCTAATATAACAAAATGTGTATAAATTCGACATCAAACCCAAGCCTTCAACAGGAATATTCACAAATAAGTAGTTCAATAATAATACGTTTGCATAAATTGACATAACTTTTTATTGCAGATTGCATGCTCGACTTAGATACCTTGTCACGCACAACAAGAATAGGCACCATGCGTGTTACATCATTGCGAAATATTACCGAACACAGGACTGAAATAGAAACAAATAAAATAAAATATTTTATAGTCCTAACCGAAGATTTCACCAAATCAATAAAATATAAATTCGTACTTAAGTATCGGCTATAAACTTTACGTGTCGCTAAGTACAGCCAGCGCTATGGCGGACGAATTTAGTACTAAATTTGACATTAATGACAGCGCACTTGAATAGTAACAGTAACCATTTTTATTTAGCTTTGCTGCGTAGTGTGCTTTTCAAACTGCGTTTAAAACCCCCGTATTGAATAGAAGAAGCATATTAAATTAATTGGTATCGTGTGTGCTTGAAGTATACAGGCGTTACAATTATATACATTAACGTGTACTTAATGATTTGCGTAGGTAATGATATTTGTAACTATAAACTGTGGTGGAATAACTGTGGTTAGACCTTAGAAAGAGATTTGAATTACTATTGCGACGTATACTTATTACGTAATTATACAAGTACCTACTGACTGACAGATAGCTGAATTGTATTATGAGAGAATTTCATCATCTTATACTCTTAACCCTTATACTGTCCATTAAAAAAAGTTGACAGGTAGATCTCCGTTAGCTATGGTACGACAGGTCGTATGAATGGGCAAAGGGTTAAGTTAATGCGCTCCACCGTGCCTCCAGAGGTGTGCGCTGGATGTAAATATCGCTGTAAACATTTGAAAATTGAAATAAGGATTATTATTATTATTACTATTCATTGGGCTTGGAGCCGTCAGCCCGTTTTACTACCTTGACCAGGAGGGACAGAACCAGTCCTGTAGAAGCTAGGAACCTCCAGAGTTTCTGAGCCGAGAGATTTTGTAATAAGGATGCTCTCTTTTTCAAACAACAGCCATATTGAATCCGACTAAGTTGATGTCGTGATTCAGAGTACCTATTACTCGCTGGTTATTCAATGAAAGACTTGTAGTCAGTTAAAATTGATAACTTATATAATCAGTAGTATGTATATTGTAAATGATATAATGAGGCAAGGTCAAGATCATCCAGACATATCTGTTAACGATGTACGATTGTTATAATTGATAAGATATACTGACACATATGAATGAACTCGTCATTAACACATAACACGTTTTTTAAACTCGAGTAGGTTCTTCCATTATTTAAATTCACTAAAGAACACGACACTATTCTAAATCGGAAATAATTTAGGAAGTAGTGCGGTCAGGGCCTGTTGGTCTAGTGGTTGGTGACCCTGACTGCTTAGCCGTGGGTTCGATCCCCACCCAGCACAAATCTTTGTGTGATGAGCATGATTGTTTGTTCTGTGTCTGGGTGTAATTTATCTATAATATGTATGAATTTACAAAAAAAATGTATTTAAGTAGTATATCAGTTGTTTAGTTCTTATAACACAAGCCAATATAATTGCTTAAATTGGGACTAGATGGCGCTGTGTAAATGTGGTAGAATATTATATTATTATTCGAACTAAATTGGGATCTAAGTGTTCTAACTTCGATTACATTTACCGATTTTATGATTAGAAAAAGATCATCATCATCGTTTCAACTCACAAATGTCCCACCACTGCTGGGCCCGAGTCGCCTCCAAAGAATGTGAAGGGAATTTAGCTTACTATAACACGCTGGCCAGACGGGTTGGTATAGGGTTTGTTTCGAATTTTCCTTTTCTCGCAGTGCTCTTGTCTGCATTAGGTTACTTAGTTATCCTTAGTCGTCTTTTACGACTCCCACGGTTTGAGATGGAGTACTGACATTTTGTACGTCATTACACAGATAACATATACCGTAAATAACATACTTATACCGTAAATAAACTTCGTTCCATGATTCGAAATAATTAACGATACGGGGGGGGCATTCCGGTGACTCAATAGACTCAATCAGGGGGCAGATCCACCAGGCCGGCTGTTAGGTTTCAAATAAAAGAGGGCGAACTTATTGAAATTAACCGCCCGGTTAATGATTGATAATGAAATAAATGTTATGTTTATTGAATACATATTATTGTATCTTTTAATTATCACATCATGTTTTTATAATTTCGACGAACATAACATGGCTTTGACAAATATTTACATGATTTACATTAAGATAATGTTAAGTATTTTGTTAATGACTAACCACTTTCCGATATGTTGTAGAAATCATAATTATTACTGAGAATAATAATAATAATATTCTACCACATTCACACAGCGCCATCTAGTCCCAAATTAAGCAATTATATTTGCTTGTGTTATGGGTACTAAACAATTAATATACTATTTAAATACTTTTTTTTTTGTAAATATATACATATTATAGATAAATTACACCCAGACACAGAACAAACCTTTATGCTCATCACACAAAGATTTGTCCTGGGTGGGGATCGAACCCACGACCTTCGGCTTAGCAGTCAGGGTCACCAACCACTAGACCAACAGGCCAGTCAATAAAAATTGTGACATAGACCTTTTAAGAACCGTTTCTCTGCTCAAAGGGAGTGGCTCGCCTGGGGAAGAAAATATTGCATGGATAGTACAGGATCTATAATACTATCAACGATCGAACGATTAGAGCTATAGAGGTTTCACTGTAGGACCAGTTACTTATCCATTATAGCGCCACATACACATAGAAATTAGAATTACTTCTACTGGTATGTGGGTTTCCTCACGATGTTTTTCCTTCACCGTCAGCAGATGGTAAATCAAGTGACTAGTACATATAAATTACACAAAGTGCAATTTATATTGGTACTGCCGGTCGTAATCGAACTCGATCCACATGACTTGCATGCAGGACACTTATCCGTTTGCCCACCATCGCTTCTCATAAACGATCAAACTCAAGTTCATAAAAAGCAATCTATGGCGCCAGTGGTTAATAGAACCGCTGGAGCCATCCAGATTGTTTTCTATTAACTTGGGTTTCAGTGACTGTATTCCTGGTGGTGCTGGTGAATAATATTCTACCACATTTACACAGCGCCATCTAGTTCTAAATTAAGCAATTATATTTGCTTGTGTTATGGGTACTAAACAACTGATATACTGCTTAAATACATTTTTTTTTTTGTAAATACATACATATTATAGATAAATTACACCCAGACACAGAACAAACCTTTATGTTCATCACACAAAGATTTGTCCTGGGTGGGGATCGAATCCACGACCTCCGGTTTAGCAGTCAGGGTCGCTAACCACTAGACCAACAGGCCAGTCAAACAAAAAAAAAAGGTGTTCAGAACTCCATCCCAGGACTTCTTGTACTAGAATTGTTCATACACCTATTGCGCTAAGGAAGCTAAACGACAGATGATGAGAGATTAAGAATACATAATTTCACTACCCCATTTTTACCCGTGGGTGTCATACAAGGCGACTAATGGAGCCACTAAGCAGACGAGCACTGCGAGAAAAGGAAAATTGGAAAAAAACATATACCAACCTGTCTGGCCAGCGTGGTATAGTAGACTAAATTCCCTTCACATTGTTTGGAGGAGACTCGTGCCCAGCAGTGGGAAGTTTATGAGTGAAATGATAAAGCCCAATGCACTTATCTCAGGATGTACAGGTTCGATTTAAAAAAATCTTTTATTATTGTATAGCCCATTTATTGAGGAAGGTTATATGCTATATAACATCCCGCTGCGGTCAATAGGAGCTGAGCAGTGGCCAAATATAGAACGACGGGAGCGAAGACTCACGTGTCTTTTAGTGTAACGATATACAGATTAAGTTCCTACGTCTACACAGTCATAATTATTCGCCTTGTCGCTCAAATGCTTTTACTATAGTGATATTCTATAGATTATTTCTATGATAACTCAATTACATACTACACTCGCTATCATAATCATATTCTAAGAATAAATGATATCATTCAAAATTAGTTATCATACATTAATATTCCGGGATAAAATAAAACTTCCGTTGCAAATATCCACATCGATTATGAATTAATTAATGACTCATGATATTGATGCAAATAACTTGAATGGCTGTTTTAATTTAAATAGAAACATAATGTAGTTATTGGTAACTACGGGGTCTTGGAGACGTCAACACAATAAATAAATGTTCTCGTAGAAGGTAATGATCAGTTGGCTATGTCATTACTTGTGACGACATAATAGTGACGTTGCAACTACTTACTACTTAGTGAAGTTGGAATTTATCAAGTCGCCCAGAATACTTCCAACTTGACTACTAGACTAAGTGGAAACCGGGACCAACTACTTTACATGCCTTCCGAAGCACGGAGAAGCTCAAAAATAAAATTGCCTCAAATGGTCACCCATCATGGACTGACCTTTCCGAACGATACTTAACCTTGATAATCGAACCAACATCACAATGCTGTGAGCGCCTCAAAATCTGATAATTCTGTACAATTACGCAACGTCATACAAAAACACAACATTGAAAATTTTACCTAACTCCCAACAAAAGCTGACTAACCTTGAAACAGTTACAATATTGATGAAACATATCTAAGAACCGTCACGATCGTATCAGCTTTAAAATCAAAAAAACATATCAAAATCGGCTCATTCGTTTAGGAGCTCCGCGCTACGTTTGCTACAGAAAAAAAACCGGCCAAGAGCGTGTCGGGCCACGCTCAGTGTAGGGTTCCGTAGTTTCCCGTCCGTTAGACGTGCCAGAAGTTTTCGATGGTAATTTTGAATTGCGAGAACCTATTTTAATAATTATTTTTTTGTTTGAAAAAAGATACGTTCAGGATAATAAAATATTATGTAAACGAAGTTAAAAAAAAAATACGGGCAAATGAAACTTGACCTCTGGATTGTATAGGCGCTCATACGATTCAGGGACCAAATTATATTGGTTAACTGCAGTTTCCATCTGTTGTTTCCATCCAAGTTCAAAATAATTTTCCTAGAAAGTCCTTATAAAGTTCTACTTTTCAGATTTTTTTCGTATTTTCTAAACTTATGGTTCAAAAGTTAGAGGGGGGGGGACGCTTTGTTTTTTACTTTTGGAGCGATTATTTCCGAAATTATTGACATTATCAAAAAATGATTTTAGTAAACCCCTATTCATTTTTAAATACCTTTCCAACAATATATCACACATTAGGGTTAAAATTAAAAAAAAAAACACTTCCCACTTTACATATAGGGGGGCTACCCTAATAAAACATTTTTTTCCAATTTTTATTTTAGCACTTTGTCGGCGTGATTGATACACATATTGGTCCCAAATTTCAGCTTTCTAGTGCTAACGGTCACAGAGATTAAGCGAGGACGGACAGACGGACAGACAGACAGACAGACAGACAGACAGACAGACATGGCGAAACTATAAGGGTTCCTAGTTGACTACGGAACCCTAATTATACGCATTGACTTGAGATAGTCATTTTTTTTTGTTGAAGCGTAGTAGTAGGTATGTTTTAATCGACGCATAGCACTGTGGTTTCTACTTACCTCATGCTTGATCTTATGTAGATCTTAGGTACCTATTAATATACTTATTTATTTATTTATTTACATTTATATACACAGAAATATACAAAGGCGGACTTAATGCCAGAGGCATTCTCTACCAGTCAACCTATAGGGTGATGCAGAGAAGGGTCGAAGTAGGTGCATAAAAAAAGAGATAATGATGAATTAAATTAATCACAATTAAACACATATATATAAATATATTACATAAATAAACACAAATACATAAATAATATACATATAAAGATACAATATACATATATACAGTCATACAAATATATTAATTCTTATCGTATTCTTACTTATCGTATTCGGTCTTAGATCACCGAAAGGGAATTTCCTCATTCCACATCTCGTCACGTACCCAGATGGTTATAACCCTTTAAATAGCTCATCGGAATATTTTGTGCATTTTTATATGCCCTTTATTACATTAATAAAATGTCAGATATGGGCGAGAAATGATTCCTATTATAATTCAATCATTATTATTAATATTTTTTCTCCCTAGTTGCTTTTAAGCTTTTTGGAAATATCTGCGCAAAATCACAAGATTTTGTAAAAAAATTAACCAAACCATATAGACAGCCCATTTATTGAGGAAGGCTATATGCTATATAACATCACGATATAGCCAATGGGAACTGAGCAGTGGCCAAATAAAGAACTATGGAAGCGAAACCCCGCGGGACTTCTAATGTAAGGATATAAAGATAAAGTTCTTACGTCACCTTGTCGCTCAAATGCTAACTCTGTCACTACCTCCGTGTAGTGACGGATTAGGAATAATTAATGTTATTACCCCATCTCAACCCGTGGGTGTCGTAAAAGGCGACTAAGGGAAGCATAAACAGATAAAAGCACTGCTAGAAAACGAAAATTCGAACGAAAGAAACCCTTTACCAACCCGTCTGGCCAGCGTGGTATTAGGCCAAACTCCCTCCACATTCTCTGAATGAGACCCGTGCCCAGCAGTGGGACGTTTACGGGTTGAAACTATGAAGCACACTGAAATTGCACAAAAGATAATTTCTAAAGAATATTCTGCATGTTCCCTGTACATTAGTAAACAGAGTGAGAGCCAAGATTTCCCTATTACTCCTCATAAATATAGCACTCTGATTAATTATTTGCCCAATTAATTTAAGTGTTTTCTGTCTGAGATACACCTGTCTCAGTTGAATGGCATTTAATTTGCGTTCTAAAATGGTTTGTCAACGTGTAATTACTTCAGAAGTTGGTCCGATTACGTCCGTAAAATTACTTTAAATGAGTAATATGAATGCAATGTAATTATAGATTTATAAGAAGTCTGACCTCTGTTATGTGTCATCCATAATTTTTATCCCAATTATTTCGTAAGGCACAGGTAACATAAATCACAACACGCCAGTTAGAGAAGGAAAACTTGAAATAAAATTAATTAGGATAAGCATATTGACAAAAAGATCTTCTGCAAACAGAGACCCATGCTCGACCCTATCCTTTCTCCTTTTACGAGATTCAATTCATAATTTTATATTAACACTAGCTATCACCCCAGCTCTCCCAAATTTTCCTTTATTTTTGTAAATACGCTCTTAAAGAATATTTTTTTCATCTTATCTCTAAATAAATAAATAAATATTTCAATACGCAATATTACGTCTAATGTAAGTCGATCATAAACATCACTAGACTAGATCTAAATTCAAAATATCAATAAACAAAAAACGGTCACCCCATCGAAACTTGACCTTGAAATACATTGCTTAACCTCAACATCTTTACAAATAATTCTTTTCAATAAGGCTAAACTTAGCACAAAACCTCTCACATCAATATTGACAGTTTGTTTTACGTATACACATAAATATAACTATTAAGTTATTTGTATGTCATGTTATCAATGAATGAATGAATGACGTCAAGACGAGCCCCCGTGTTATCGCTGCGTAGAATAACGGTTTTATTTTGTTTGTTAATGATGTTTTAGTATTTACACATTAGTTTATTTCTATATCGTTAATTAAATAAATGCGATGGTGACTGAATGGATAAGGGACCGGCGTGCAAATCACGCGATCCGAGTTCGATCCCCACCGGCAGTACCAATGTGGATTCCACTTTGTGGAATTTATATGTACTAGTCAAGTGACTTACCACCTGCTAACGGTGAAGGAAAAACATCGTGAGAAAACCCACATACACTAGAAGAAATTCTATGAGTATGTCTGATTGTCTGATCCACCAACCCGCACTAGGCCAGCGTGAGTGGATTATGGCCTAAACTCTCTCAGCTCTCTAGTTAGAGGAGAGGAGACCCGATCCCAGCAGTGGAACTTAATGGGTTGCTGATGAATTAAATAATGAAGCATTGGAGTGTAGGCAGGGGTGTCAGATTAGCTTTTAGACATTTTTTATTATTAGTTTTTACGCAAATTTTAAATACACAGTTCAAGTTCATTTGGCAAATCGTTGTCAAATATTTGATTAAGATATTTAACAATGACGCCACGTGCTTTCTGAAGCCAGGAGGTTCGGTAATGAAAATGCCATAAACGGTCACCCATCTATGAATAGACCTTGCCGAATAGTGCTTAACCTCAATGATTATAATTTAAAACGAACATTTCTGTACAAAAATGCTATGAGCGCAGCGTCTCACAGAAAAATAACGTATCTAAGAATGGACAACGTGACAGGAACTTCGGGTGATTACTGAAAGGCAATAACTATGATTTCGACACATATGTCATCTCTACGAGACATCCTAACAGCAGTCAGCAATAAAAATTACATTAAAGTCTGATTTTAAATTATATCCTGTCCATTAAAATAAATTTGAATTAATTACAAACTAATTTAAAGAATGTCAAGACTATGCATTTATTAAATAAAATATTTAACACATAATATCTTCAAATAAAAAAACCTGTTATTCTATTCATAGAACTGTCCTATTAATAGAAAATATGAATGCCTTTTGATCTGGATATGACTGTATACTTTTGAAATACTGGTCACATTACTACGCTGATTGGTAAGGCCAATGCGTTGCCCCAGGTAAAGGATAGCCTTCAGATCCAGTCACCTGTAGACTAATTTCACATTAAAATGAAATTAAAAATTAATAAATCAATAATTGAACTTGGAATCTATACATACAAATAAATAAAATTGGTGTCTGTAATATTAAAATAACTGCTTTCTACTACATGCATATGAATGTATATACGACGGTACATAAAGCAAAATAATATATTTTTGTCTGTCTGTCTGTTTGTTCCGGCTAATCTCTGGAACGGCTGGACCGATTTCGACGGGACAATCACTGGCGGATAGCTAATGTCACAAGGGGTAACTTAGGCTACTTTTATTTTGGAAAAAAATATCAGGGTTCCGTAAAAAAAATTAAAACTCCATGAATGCGGGATAAGTTGTACACGCGAACAAAGCCGCGGGCACAGCTAGTAATGAATAAAACATAAGAATCACTATACAACTAAACACGTTTATATGCGCTTCCTATAAAAGTATTATGCAAAATGTTGTTAGCAAATATTTTCGAAAGATGCGTTCAAATTAGACGAACTAGATTTTCAAAAATATTTACGTAATCATAATGGACGGTCACAACCTGATTTGGTTTTGAAGTTCATCAAGATAAAAGATATTAAACTCAATATCATAGATTGCAGCTATGCTAACGATGCCAACGATTCTAAGTTCAAAATACAGCCGTTTATGCTCGCTTCATTTTTGTCGCATATCTTGACGATCAAAATATTCAAAACCTATAGGGTACTTCAACCTCGCCAACTGCGCAACTATTTTTCCTATTTTTTTTTCGCCTATTTTTCTTAGCAAGGTAGAGTATAGCATACCAGCGAGGCACCAAAATATAACTAGTAATGTATTCCTTTAGGTGAGTATTCGTTTTCAGAGCTCATTGTAGACAGAGGCAGACACATAGCTCGTAGAACTGATGGCCGATGGGGGAAAAAGGTTCTCGAGTGGCGGCCACATTGGAAGGCGCAGCGTGGGACGGCCCCCACCAGATGGACCAACGACCTGGTCAGGGTGGCGGGCGGCTGTTGGATGTAGGCGGTACAGGACCGTTTACAGTGGCGTAATTTAGGTGAGGCCTATGTTCAGCAGTGGACATCGTTGGGCTGATATGATGATTGAAGACAGAAAGGGTTAAAGGGTCGGCAACGCGCATGCGCTTTCATAAGCTATGGTAACCGCTTACTATCAGTAATCGCAATCTGGTAAGCCACTATCGTCATATATTCTCCACGGAATGAAAGACTATCTAGCTAAGACAAAAAGCCGCAGTTGCATTACATATGCTACTAGAAAAACGCATTTAAAGTAACAATGTTTAGGTACAATTTCCCTTCCACTTGACATACACTTATGCCGTTTTTTTTTTGGTAGGGCAGAAGAGTGAAAAAATAATCGACTCTTATACCCTTGGGATAGCAAGGTAGGATAAAATATAATAATCCTAAGATTCGGCTCACGTAAAAAGGTCGCAATTTAATCTTTGAGAAACTTCATTAGAATAACTTCAGCATCACGGCTGCCAAAGGTAGGTCAGATATATTATATCTCAACTGTTTCTTTGTTAGGCTTTTTCTATAATGTTCGAGTAGTATATAAAAAATAAAAATATATCTAAGTACGAAAAACGTTACTAGTTATTTTACTTACTTGCTTTGTTTGGCCACTGCTCAACTTCTATTTGCCGTAGCGTGATATTATATACAATCTTACCTTCCTTAATAAATGGGCTATTCAATACTAAAAGAATTTTTCAAATCGGATCAGTAGTTTCACGACAGCAAAACAATTTATTGTGTGACAATTGAACTCATTTTGAGCTTTATTTTGAGCGCCGTTTTTTGTCCGAGCTTGCGTCTTGGTTATTTTATAAATCAATGATCGTATGATATATTTTCTTATGAATAACAATGCTTTTATTTCATCACAATTAATAACTATATAAGTTAAATAAAGCGAGATATCAAGCCAAGACTGGCGTCATTAATCTATTTATGTGTGTAGTGTAAACTTCCCCAAGAATGGCCTGCCGTACGGTCAGAGGTTATCTTATTGGGTTAATAAATTAGAACTGAGACTGAATTAGGAAATAAGTCGTATCATTAACTTGCAAAGTAATAATTAAATTGTAATTATAATAAGTAATAATAACATTATGTATTAATAAGTACATACATAGGTATAGGGGTATGGCCCTTTAGAGGCATATCATTACGCTTATTCCACGAAGGGTTAAGCAGAGGTACATCACGCACACATTTCGCCAACTGTGAAATTCCATGTAATAACTTATTTCCATCCAACTAGACATGTCATTGTATAGACTGCGGGCTGAGATTGAGAATTTAAAGATAGAAAAAATAACATTTTGCCTGACCCTGGAATCGGATTCGGGACTTCATGCGCGATAACAGTCGTATACCTGGTACCACCAAGGAAGTACCCGTTATCTAAAAAAAAAATGGAATCTCAATGCAACAAAATCTGCAATGCATACTTGCTTAGCGCTTCGAAAAGGTATAAAAACGTTTCCTCCTCACCCAAAAATCTCATCTTAATATATATTTGCAATGCTTGAATAATCAAAGTTAAATTTCCTTAGAAAATGGTGGAACCAGGGAATGTAAATCGCGAATAAACCAAATAAATTTTCTTGTTTATGGAATTTAGGTCATATATATCCTTGAAACGAAATCTTCGATAAGTTTCTCAATGTCGGTAACCTCTTTCCCTAAAATTCCTTCGAAATAGTGACATGTTTATTCTACGGCACAGACGAATCTATCGTTTCTTTGATTTGCAAATACTAAGTTAAATTTAGATTGTTTGATCTAAGAAAATATTTAACCTACATACCTATATTCTTGATTCCGCATACAGTTTTTTTTTTGGTTTTATTTAAAAAGACAACGCAGCTCTAGGGAACAAGCCCTGTGTCGCGGGGAGCTTTACAAACATGAAACTAACGGACACAAAGTACACCCAGACTAGAAACAAATATCTATGAATCACACAAATATTTGTCTCGTGTGGGAATTGAACCCACGTCACCCAACACGGCGATGTAGTGGCGAGGCGACCACCTTAACCACTGTTTTAATTAAAAGCGTAAAAATATTCTACTGACTTCCTCAACGGTGTAGAAGTGTATATGTCTGCTGCCTAAGAGTTTCTAAGTTCAATTCCTGAGTCGGAAAAAAACAGAATTGATCCGATATGCCTCTTTACCCGAAGGGGTAGGCATAGAGGCATCACACAAAACCGAAAGGGGTTTTTTTTTATTACAAGCAGTCATTAGTCCCTGCCTATTTCAATAGGAGACAGAATATTATTAATAATAATAATATTCTACCACATTTACACAGCGCTATCTAGTCTCAAAGTAAGCAATTATATTTGCTTGTGTTATGAGTGCTAAACATCTGATATACTACTTACATACATTTTTTTTATTTAATACATACATATTATAGATAAATTACACCAAGACACAGAACAAACCTTTATACTCATCACACAAAGATTTGTCCTGGGTGGGGATCGAATCCACGCCCTCCGGCTTAGCAGTCAGGGTCACTAACCACTAGACCAACAGGCCAGTCAAATATTAACTGAAACAAAATATTGTACTAAAATATTGGAAAAAGTAATCTTTAGAAACAAAAGTGATAAAAAACATGATGGTTTATTATAATAACTAAACTAAACACCTCATGCGAAACTCGAAAACAAAATATTGTATGTAGAATGAAAACAAAGTGCTAATATGTAAAAAATAGGAAATAAACTACAATAAGACCTAGGCTAAGATAGCATAAGTAATGTTTGTAAAACTCTTTTTTATTATAGTTAGAAATAAAAACCCTGGATGAAGAATGAGGGAGCTATAAAAGGTTTCTGTCTTAGACAGAGGATTGGGCTCAATACACGGTGATGACGGGAGCCATTAAAAAAAATAGGAGACAGAAATACTTGGAATAAATTGATTAGAACCTTAAAAGTTTGTCTTAATTATCGCCAGCATAGTCGTTAATTTCTTTAAGTTTTCAAACGACGCGACGCCTTGACGGTTTTGGCCTAGTTGTCGTTGATTATTCCTTAAATAAAAAAGTTTAGCGATAGATTTCAAAGTTTTAAAATTTTGTTGGTTTAAATTTAAACTATGTAATTTAAGATGTTCTGATTAAATTAAAAAAAGAATTACCTACAGTTCATATTTATTGTTCAATTGGTTTTTATATAATATTAATTTCAATATATACAACAGGCATTAATAAATATATTCTAAAAATAAAAAACCTTATCGCACAATTACAGAAATGTTATAAATAAACAAGAAAAATTACATACAAAATTAAGATAAAAATAATGCTGAATCTAATAAAATAATGTTAGTATTTAAATTATTAATTAAATTTAAATAATGTGCACTTGTGATTCCTAATGAAATCACGTTTATGTTATTGTTATTTTAAATATTATGTTACATCACAAAAACAAACATGTTTAACATGCAAACAAGACGCAAGGCGTATTGACAGGACAAGAATACATATTTTTCGCTCGTTAAATACTATATTTGCGCATATTCTATGAACCATTTACGTCGTGTGATGTTAATGATACCAAGAATCTACTACGTTTTTTATCAACAGCGTAAGATCGTAGTATGCGACAGAATGGGGTTAAGACGTAGGCAAACTCAATAGGGGTGGACAGGCCTATTTTTATAGAATTACAATGACATATTGCTGGATAAACATTGACTCTCAAGCTATAGACTTAGTTAAGGAGCCAGGGTAACCTTTAATTTAATAATTATCTATCCATAAAACATTTCCTCTATTTTATAAACATGTCAAATTTTGAAACATAACTTGAACGTCGCACGATCAGAAGACTGTCTCTACCTGGGGCTGGCTAACTTAAAGACTGGCTACTTTAACTCGTTGTTAAAGTAGCCAGTCTTTTGGAGGTTAGGTTTCTTGCCAAGTTCTTCTCAGAGTTTAACCTTGTCAGTGAACTGGCCGTAGGCAAATTTACTGACACCTTTTTTTTTGGCTTTGTATGACGTTCATAATTAAGTATCATGTATGTGATCTATATGAAATAAAAAGATTTGACTTTGACTTGACTTTGACTTTGTACCTGTTCCAAGAAACAGATTTTAATAACTTAATCTAAATTCAATAAATCTTCAATCGAATATTTATTGTTTTGCTAACAGTTTGCTGGGTAGGTACTTACTTACTATGTTCGACATTCGAATATTCGGTTTCGATGTCGCTGTCAAATGTAAGGAAATTTAAATATGGTCGTTGTCACTTTCAAACATTTGACAGCGACATCAAAACCGAACATTCGAATGTCGAGATTCATAGTAAGCACCCTGTTTATATATTATTTTATTAGTTTATAAATATTTTATTGAATAAATATTGAGAATTTGTTATAAAAGATGACCATATCACCATCAATAACGCATTAAACTCCAACTCCTGGGTACGGGTTCACTTTCCTCTATTAGAAAGTCGAGAATCTTCAAACCATTTAAATATAATATTCTACCACATTCACACAGCGCCATCTAGTCTCAAAGTAAGCAATTATATTTGCTTGTGTTATGTGTAGGTACTAAACAACTGATATACTACTTAAATACATTTTTTTTTAGTAAATACATACATATTATAGATAAATTACACCCAGACACAGAAAAAACCTTTATGCTCATCTTACAAAGATTTGTCCTGGGTGGGGATCGAACCCACGACCTCCGGCTTAGCAGTCAGGGTCACTAACCACTAGACCAACAGGCCAGTCGAAATATAAAGCGGGTCTGTGGATATGACATCCTATTTATACACAATCACTTATTAATTCCACTATCGCATACGATTAAATTTTCCAATATAGTATGGAAATATTAATATTCTATTATAATGAGTGATTGTATACGAGTATTTGATAAACTATCAGGTTTATTCCATTACTTCAATAGCACCACTGACTGCAACCCTTCTTAAATGAATAGAGATGCAACTTCATTTCTAGTTTCGACGAAATTGCGTCTTATATTGTAGGCGTTATATGCGTTATTGCGGTGAATTAAATAATGCATTTGCAATAACTTTCGTTAATTAAAGACTTGTCTCACCATTTATTCTGACAGTATGTTATAATAACTTTTTGTTCTACTGAAGAACGTTCCTACACATATAAGTGAAACAATTTAAAAAGCAGATTGCTATTATAAAAGTAACACACCTCCTAACTGTCTTCATTCTATACTAAAAAGCCTATAAGGGTAAAATAGACCCTATTTAATTCAACTTAAACTCTTATTTCAAGTAATTGTAGTCCGACGTATGACCCTGAATGCACCGTGAAGGTTATAATATAATTACACACATTATCGACTCTATACGTTGGAAATACGTATTTGTTTATTTATTCTAATGATCACCTGCAATACAACCTCCTTCGTTCAACGGTAAGTGACGTCAGAACAGCTGTTATATGAACTTGGGTTTCATGGAAAATTATTATATAATGATTTGCTGCTTCAGAAATGCGAAATGTACGGTTTGCGTGGATGTGCTAATAAATGGCTCGAGAGCTATTTAATTGGTAGAGCGCAGTATGTTCAAATAACAACTCTAAATAAAAACAATGAGGAAATTGTAACTCAATCTTTGGCAAAAGTAAATGGGTCCGGAGTGCCCCAAGGTAGTATTTTAGGCCCCCTTTTGTTTCTTTTATATATAAACGATCTTCCATCTGTTACTCAATATCCATGTATTCTCTACGCAGATGACATTTCTGTTATTGTACAAAAAAAATCTGATCTGGACTATACTGAGGAACTAAATAAAACTATATGTGATATTGTAGGTTGGATGGAGTGTAATAATCTTAGTGTCAACATTTCTAAAACTAAGTGCACTCAATTTCACAATAAAGGCGGTAAGAGACTAGTTCTAAATCTTACATATGACGATCAACAAGTGACAGAAGTAGATGAGATGTGTTTCCTCGGTATAATGTTAGACAGCACATGTACTACTTACTTGGAAGCCGCATATAGACAAAATATCTAAAAGGATAAATAGATTTGTTTATGCCCTATGGAAACTCACTAAAATAACCAATAGGCAAACGGCATTAAAAGCGTACCATGCGTTTGTTGTCTCAAGCCTAAGATATGGCATTATTCTATGGGGTAACTCAGTGGAACTTTGTAGACTCTTTATAACACAAAAACAGTGCGTCAGAGCTATCTGTGATGTGCCTCCGTGGGTCAGTTGCAAGCCCTTGTTTCGAGAGCTTTCCCTACTGACCCTACCGTGCTTGTATATTTACGAAGTTTGCATTTTTGTCAAAACAAATTTTGAATTGTTTACATGTAAAAAGTCAGTTTGTACTTTTAATACACGATATCCGGATAAGCTGATGCTTCCAGGTATACGGACAGAAATATGTAATAGGAACAGCTATGCCATGTCTGTCCGCATATACAATCATCTTCCAAAGGGTTTAATCAACTTAACGTTTAACAAATTTAAAAATCAATTGTATAGGTGGCTTATGGATAAGGGATTCTATTCTGTTAGAGAGTTTTTAGAGTGTAAAATATAAATCCACCTAGTAATACTAGTCGAGCAAAAATTTTATATTGATGATTAATGTATACCTAATTAAATGACATAATTTTGGACATAATTTTGGACATAATTTTAAATATTATTGTATTGTATGTTAATGATGTTATTATGATCCTGCTATTTAATGTATTTAATTCTTATTTGTGACGGTATTTAATTTTATTAATTGTAATTACAATATTTGCATGCCATCATTACGGCGAATGTGCTGTGAACTAATAATTATGTAAACACCTATAATGTACCCACATTTCAGCAAATAAATTAATTTGAATTTGAATTTATGAAGAGGAATGGCTGAATTTAGAAGGCTTCAAAGAAAAATAAACTTAGTTGCATAGTACTACAGTTGAAAATTGTTAAAATTATTAGAATATTTAAAACAAAATACATTTAGACTCAATACATTTGTGAATTATTTTTTAATGTATTATTTTAATTTTAAAATGTCTTTGTTAATCTATACTATATAAAGCTGAAGAGTTTGTTTGATTTTTTATGGGCTTATGTTATGAGATCTAGACTACTAATAAACATACATACATATATGGGACAACACAGGTTGATTAAAAATAAAAAAACATATATATTCCTAAATACATACAAAATATACATATAAAAACACCCAAACCTTGAGACAAACAGTTGCAGATCATACAAATATTTCTTCCCATCTGGGGATAGAACCCTAGACCTTATAAACCGCAACTGCGCGCCTCTGCGGCACAAATATCCACATAATATAAACATGAAATAAATAAATAAATTTATTTATTTATAGGAATTTCCTGTAAATAGAGTATCTGGTTCTTTTTTCTTTTAATAGGTTAGCTGTGTATGTTTTTAAGTTATATTTATTATATAAACTATTTATTGTAACAAATATCTTTTTGAAAAATAATAAACAAAGATAATAAATAAATAAAATAGTTTAATAAATAAATTTATATATTATTTGTTACAACAAATAGTGGATAGATCACAGTTAAGAAGTTACAAAAATATGTCTTTGAGAGACTGGTGTCTGAAATAGGCATACTGTGTCAGAAATTATCAAGCTCCCCGCCCCGTAAAACACTTTCTATATAGTAAACTCATTGAGAAATAATGTTACTGATAAATAAAAATTGTTTTTAGATGTTGTAATTTTGTAAATAGCAAAAAGATGAGCATATTCACAGTGGGTTAGCGATGATTCCCCCCGTTTTTGTTTCCATCCGAACTTTTTTTTCTATTCAATAATTACGTTTTTTCAAATAAAATCACTTCGGGAGGAAACATCATTAACCCTTCACAGTGACTATGCGATATGTAAATATTTATATAATTTAGACATCATTAATGTATACGTAAACTGATATCCAATCGTTTAGTTTTTTCCTGTATCTGTTTTGTGAATGTTATACGCATGATTTTGCGAAGTATTGAACTCTGACCTATGATACTGAACTCTGTGACACCGTCTTAACTACTACGCTTCTTATAATATCATATATCAATACTTAGTTGTAAATAGTAACGGGTTGAGGGGATTAGAGAAAAACAACAACCTTTCAACCTATTTGGGTGTCACCCGAATTGTAACTCACAAAAGCTTCTAACGGCGATAAGAAAATATATGATTAAAAAAAGGTCTAATGTCTTTACAAGAATTGCTGTTCTATTCTCGTCGTACTTAAAAAAAAAAGATAAGCCTCGCAATACAAGCTATGTGTGGCGGGGGGAACTTTACGAATAGGTAGACAATTATCTGTGTAGTGATGGATTAAGAATACATAGTGTCACTACCCCATCTCAGCCCGTGGGTGTCGTAAACGGTGACTAAGGGAGTACCTAACCTTATTCAGACAAGAGCACTGCGAGAAAAGGAGAATTCAACAAACCTATACCAACCCGTCTGGCCAGCGTGGTATAGTAGGCTAAATTCCCTCCACATTCTTTGGAAGAGACCCGTGCTCAGCAGTGGGACGTTTATGGGTTAAAATGATATTGATGATGATGAATTTAAATATCTCTATGTAAAAGTTAATGGAGATCATAATAATGATCTTTATTTTCATATCGAGGAATACCCTAGTTGTTGGAATTGATTAACAACAAGGACTGGCCTGTTGGTCTAGTGAGTGACCCTGACTGCTAAACCGGAGGTCGTGGGTGCGATCCCCACCCAGGACAAATCTTTGTGTGATGAGCATTAAGGTTTGTTCTGTGTCTGAGTGTAATTTAACCATAAAATGTATGTATTTACAAAAAAAAAAGTTGTTTAGTACCCATAACACAAGCAAATATAATTGCTTACTTTGGGACTAGATGGCGCTGTGTAAATGTGGTAGAATATTATTATTATTATTATTAAATCGCCGAGTTGTCAATTTAGTTGTTAAATTTTGAAATTTCTAACCATTGACGGCTATAATTAATCAAATTATAAGATTTAATTCCTTGTACATGATAAGAATTTACAAAGCAACTTATACTGTTTACCACAAAAATTACCGTAATTTTGTTTGTCTCATTAAAAGTCATAAAAAAATACGTAATTGATAACTTTGTTTACTCACCTCTTCACCCCAACCTTGCTTAAATTAATGTAATCTATTATTTTTGCTTTCTCGTAATAAAAATGTCAAGGCCATAATTATATCTTTTACATAACTTTAAAATTTGCTGGTGCCTGGAGCTTCGATCGCGTGGTATTTTTTTTGTTATTACTATTAAATTAGGTCAGGCCTATGTTCAGCAGTGGACATCATTGGGCTGATATGATGATAATGATGATTGCAAATGTATCTAGTTCTATGCTAAATAAACACATACCATTAAAGTTTATTATTTAGATAATTATGCTTGTATTATTGTTCTAATTATTAATAAATAATAATATTTTTTAATAGACAACAGATCAGACATACCCTTAGAATTTCTTCTAGGGTGCGTGTGCGTCCTCACGATGTTTTCCTTCACCGTTAGTCACATGACTAGTACCAAATTCCACAACGTGAAATCCACATTGGTACTGCTGCCCCTTTAGACAAGTCAATCAATTCGGTTTACAGTTACGGTTACGGTTCGACATGTCAAATTGGAAAGAAAGAAAGAAAAATATTTTATTTGTTGACCAAAAAACACAATAGACAAACAGAACACAGATTAACATTATTTATATTAAAGTCACCAAAATAGGCTCCAGTTCAGCTTAAAACACATGGCACAAAAGTGCCATGTGCTGATTTTCAACTAGAGCCTTTTTGACAACGGTGTCGGAAACAGCAGACTACCCTACTCGTAAAAAAAATTAGTACATTACATTACATACAATTGTACTTGACATATCGATAAAGTCAGGCATATGTTCAAATAGTAATTTATACATTTATTCAATAAAATATTTACACATAACTTAATAATTATACACAGCTAACCTATTTAAAAAAAAAGAACCAGATACTCTATTTAGAGGAAATTCCTATAAATAGAATATCTGATTGAGATCAGATTCCTGAAGAAACGTACCCAAAAGGCTAGCCACATTACCGCGTTGAATAGCAAGGCTAATGCATTGAAATGTTCAAATGTTGTAAGTTGTGTAAATATTTCAAATTCCGTGTTTAGCACACCATCGCTTAAATTATGATATTTTATAATAATAACAGTTCAATATAAACTGTGATGTAATATTTAGAAAAAAACAACAACATTCTCATTATAAAAAAGCTAGGCAACAAGCTTTTTTCCCCGATGAGGAAGGCTAAATCTCATTTACATTTTGTTGGTTATGTTTAGATTAACAACATTGCTCACAAATCTTTACACGTGGTGTTAACCTGTAATTGATTCAATCAATTAATCATTATTTATTATTTTGCGAACATGGGTATTGAAGATTATATGGGTACACGATTAGTACACTTAACTATATTTCTGTATACTATTCTGTAACTATATGTATGTATTTTTAAAATAAATAAACAAGAAGATGTAATAGGGGCGGGGCTATCGCCATGAATCAGGCTCTGGGCAGATACCGAGAATTTTATGACTGAAAACCCTATTTTTTGCGCATTCATTTGGATTTTTTGTCCACACTGATACGCTGGAGTATTTATTTGGACCTTTCGATCCTTTAGGAAACTTATAAAAATTTAATTATCTTAATCGATGCGATTACTTTAAGAAGAAACTAACACCGAGCTTATCCAAAATAAAAGGCTTAGGCTCGGCTCGCCCCCGGAATCTCGCCCCGTGTGATAAAATGCTCCACTCGCCCCCTTTTTTATTATTTTGGTGTAGTGACTCATCCCTTGCCACGGGGCGAGTTAAAAATCTACATTTAAATAATTATTTTGGTGGATTGAATCGCCCCTTGAGGTATTTCTTTTGAAATTTAACCTGAAATGGTACAGTTAGACAGAAAAATGTTCACATATGAAAATTACCATGTTTGATGTCTGTAATCTCACCAATTAGTGACACTAAGTTTTTGCTACCTGGTTCACCTATTATAACAAAAGGAACCGTTTCAAGGGTCTAATAAACAAAAGCTTTGTTAAAATATGTCACCGTCGGAAGAGTCGTATATATAATGCTTTCTCTTTCTAAGTTCGTATTATAATGTGGAAGGGATGTGTTTTGCAATATTTGCTTATAGGTTTAGTGGTGCCTAGTGACATCGAAGTGCAACGGAATACGCACAATATTGAGATTGTGTAGGTATAGTTTTGGATAGAAAGTCAAGATAAGTTTGTATTACAATCGTATTTTAATATTTTATTCAAATTAAATTTGCAAAACAGTTATTAATTACGTCTATACTTTTTGTTTGACTTTTACTTGTTACTAGCTTTTGTCCGCGACTTCGTCCGCGTAGATTTCGATATTACATAGATCTTTGTTTTAAGTGCAATTCATGAATTCCACAACACCCCACTACAGGAGTTGAATTTCTTTATACGTCAATATAGATAACATTTTCGTAATCAGTGTCCCTGAAAACCTTGAAAACGACATCCATATCAATTTCTACAAATTTTCACACCTATTTCATCCCTTAGTGTAAGTTTTTCAAACACCAAAAATAACCCATCAACTCACTTCGTAACTGAAGTTCTAATCGCGTATTATCCGTCCATAAAAGCCTAAAAAATAACGACTTAGTACTTAGTTTTCAAACGTCTTTATCACAATTTCCTCCCCTTTCTTAAAAATTTCACCCCCTGAGGTCCCATCCCTATCAAAAATATTAAAAACAACATCTTAAGTTCCTATCCCTATACTAATTTGCAAAACGTTAACTTCAAAACAAAGATCTTTTCATATAACGTTTCATCCCCAATTTCACTCTCCCAAATTTTGTCAAAAATATTGATGAGGGTATTTTTTATTTTGATAGTAAGTAGTACCATAAAACAATTTTTTAAATCTATAAGTTAAAAAACAAAGAAGTTTCATACAATCGTTTTTATCCCTTTTCAGCCCTTAGAGGTTTTTTTTTACACCTCTAGACATTAGGACAAACACCCCCTACAAATTTCAAGTCGCTACGACCAGCGGTTTAGGCTGTGTGTTGTCTGTCAGTCAGTCAGTCAGTCAGGACAAAGCCTTTTATAATATTTATGGATTAATTGGATTATAAGCTAAACCATAGTCTGTCATAGGATTACAACCTTTGAAAATATAAATAGAGAAATAATGACACTCATGTCGCCGCCATTTCGTTTACTTGTTAGTAACTACTGACCATTCAATACTTCTTCTACTTCTTCAGTAGTGATTATGTTTTATTATAATTAAATTATTGCCTTTTAATAAATTTAACATAAGGTAATAATTTTGTAAATTTAACAACACATGCATAGCTATTTCAAAGATAATAAATAATATTTTTTAATAACTAAAAACAATAAATAAGTCGTGGTCCAAACATGACTTTTGTTAAGTCGCAAAGAGGAGGTACTATATTGCTGAGAGCTGGACACATATACCACAAAAAAGAAATTTAACTTCATGTGTCCTTTTATTCCGATCTTCACCGTCCAAATCCATAGAATGCTCTACTGAAGTTTTAATAAAAATATTTAAAAGTCTTTATTGCTGACAGTACTTTTAACTTACTAAAGAATCGGGGGCGATTTGGGGTATCTAACATGCAAGGGGGCGAGTTACAACATTAAAGTAATCAGGGGCAAGATCCACGGGGCGAGCCGAGCCTAAGCCAAAAATAAATTATCTTAATCAATATCAAACTAGTGGGCAAGTCATTTTAAATGAATATAACCAATTAATTATAAGTTTTGCTTAACTCAAATGGCATTAACAATGTAAACAGTTATAAAATAACAAATGCCATTTGGCAATTTTGAACCTTATATTGATATGCATTAAATAAAAATATCGGATCGACGAATTTCATCTTATACCTGTTTGAAATTACCTTTTTGAAATTTATAGTGCGATTTGTCCTAGACCAAAATAGTGATTAATATCTGTTATATTATCTTTTTCTTGTGATAATAATACGTTTGCCCATAAAAATGGGGTTTCTAGAACTCTCGTAAATTATAATGGCTTACCTATGATTTTCGACTGCCAATTTGTTACGAGTTATTACAGTTTGCTGTTAGCGAAATTAAAGCCAAATAAACATTAATCTTGTTGGTCTAGTAACAACTGTGTGAAATATTACAATTAGACAGAAACAGATTAAACAAGAGATAAAAATAACAAACATCTAAGACTAATGCAATTCTAGACAAACTTTTATCCTCTGGTTATTTTTATATTTAATTACTGCTTGAATATTTTTCTGTACACTTTATGACTAAATAAATCGAAATCACAAGCATTCGAGAGTATGAGGCAGTGAAAATGTTTTTCGAAACAGCGTCTTTCGCGACTATTTCATTCGAGCTCAAGAGCTTTCGAACCTGTGAGGCAGTGGATAAAAAATTCGCATCAGCGTGTGTCGCAACAGCGGCGTTCGAAACAGCATACGACACCCTTGTGATCAGTGGGTAGTACCTACCTAGATGTGTTTGGGATAATGATGACGATTATTTAAATGTACGTAAATACACGACTGATTGAGAATTTAGAAATTTTATTGCCAACAAGGTGTCCTCCAGAGAATGTGGAGGGAGTAGCTTACTATACACACTGGCCAGATGGGTTGGTATAGGGTTTGTTTCGAATTTTCCTTTTCGCAGTGCTCTTGTCTGCTTATAGCCAACTCCCTTCGCTTTCCCTGGAGGAGACTGGCGCCCAGCTGTGGGACGTTTATAAGTTAAAATAATGATGAATTCTAATGATGATGATTGCCAACAAGCGAGTGCATTTATTATTTCTTGAATCGAATGAATAATTGTTTAATTTAAATTCAGCGTTCGTTTGTTATTAGGTGCCATAAAAGCCTTTTATATTGTATGGATTTTTTTTAAAAGAACATTATTCGAGAATATTTTACTACCTAGCAAAAACCTTTTGTTTAACCAATTATACTTTTTTAAGTTAATGACAATGTAAAGTCATTAGTCTCATCCCCTACAATATCATTATCCTATACCATTAGCGTTAAGGTAAATGAGATAAAAACAAACAAATATTTGAATGGAATTTTTAAGTTTTTTTTTTGTTTATGTGAAGCTAAAACTCGAAAAGTAAGTATTTGAGATGTTTTTAAAGTCAATTTGTAAGTATAAGTAATGTAGATTTATGTGCTGTAGTATTAAACATTGTTTTTGTTAGGGTGTAAAATACGCTTATTTATAGGTATCATGATAACCATGGCTAAATTCAAATAAAAAACTTAATTACATGATATCAACAGTCTCAATGTTCTTTTAAAAATGTACTAACAGAACTAATAGGTAATTATTTATAGAATCGCAAACTAAAATAACAAGAACAAGTCGTGTGTTTCAATTTTGAAATGAAAACAGGTTGACTAGCAATTTCTTAGCAAAAAAAAACAGTAAATTAATTAAGTGGAGTCGAGACAGGTAACAAAAAACGACTAAACCAAAATTATCCCTTAGTTAGAGTTAGTCATCAGCGATCCATTAATGCCCCTCTGCTGGACTCGAGCCTCCTCTTCTCTATCTAGAGAGCTGAGAGGGTTTAGGCCATAATCCATACTTAGAATTTCTTCTAGGGTATGTGTGTTTATTCACAACGTTTTTCCTTCACCGTTAGCAGATGGTAAGTCACTTGACTAGTACATATAAATTCCACAAAATGGAATCCACATTGGTAGTACTTCTTTTATTTATTTATTAGGTTAACCAACGATTGTTTACACAGTACATTTTAAAACTTATTTACGAAAGTTGGTACATTCACATGTGTAACAACCACTTACTGGCTAACACCGCATTTACAATCATCATCATCATCATCATATCAGCCTATCGATGTCCACTGCTGAACATAGGCCTCACCTAATTTACGCCACTGCGAACGGTCCTGTGCCGCACGCAACCAACGGCCGCCCGCAACCCTGACCAGGTCTTCGGTCCATCTGGTGGGGGGCCGTCCAACGCTGCGCCTTCCAGTACGTGGCATTTACAATAAACGATCCAAATTAAATTGAACACATAATATATTAAAAATTGTTCTTAAAAAATTATAATATTGGTTATAAAAATTATAAGTATTAGAATTGGAAAAAATATTATGGAAACTGCTGGTCTGGATCGAACTCGGACCGCGTGTTTAGCACTGGTCACTTATCCATTCAGCCACCATCGCTGTTACAGTTAGTATTTTTATAAATATTGATTGAATTTAATTACAACGCAATTCACAAAAATCACATAATCACAGAAGATTAAGTATACCTTTGACTCAAAAACAAGTTTCAAAACTGTATTAGTCAAATTGTATTTGGCACCATGACAAACAGATTAGGGATCCAGCATTGGACTGCTTAGGTTAATGACTGGTGATTTCACTGAATCTCTAAATTCCCTCCACATTCTTTGGAAGAGACCCGTGCCTAGCAGTGAGACATTTCTGGGTTGTAATGATGAATAACAAGCATTTTAAAAATTAGAAGACGTGAAACAAAAAATTAAAAATCTAATAAAAAGTTTGTCATACGCAACAGGATCCTAGGCGCCACGTTTATCTCAATACAAGTTACAATCATATTAAAACTATGATTTAATAACCTGAACTGCTATCCGCAGTTACATATTCTAACAATAATAACCACACGTTTTATTAATTGAGAAATAAAAAGGCCTATTCACACACATCAGAGAGCCTACTTTCAATTTGTATACATTTAATATCGATGGATTTCAAATCGACATAATATTCTACTCTGGTGCTTAATTGACGTCGGATTTCAATGAAAATCCATGCAAACTTTATGATTATTCTCTGCCTTCCTTTAGGGAAAAAAGTGTAATGCTATGTTATGATATGTATATGAACACACAGTCCAAGCAAGTAGGTATGATGATATTCTTCATACACGGCCCTGATATGTGTGATTAGACCTTTAATGTTATGTTTCTATCGTGTAGGACTACTTTCTCTGTACGTGATTAGAATGCAGTCGAATGGAATATTTTTTTATGGCTGCTTGGAGCCAAGCTTGTTCATAAATCAATTTGGTTATATTGATCTAAATCGATTAAAATATTCGATATTAAAATTTTGTATATAGAAGTGCGGGTTGGTGGATCAGACACACTTTTAAAATTTCTTCTAGGGTATGTGGGTTTCCTCACAATGTTTTCATTTACCGATAGCAGATTTACCACTTGACTAGTACATATAAATTCCATAAAGTGAAATCCGCATTAGTACTGCCTGTCGAAATCGAACTCGGACCGCATGATTTGCATGCCGATCATATATCATTCGGCCATACATAACACAAATAGTCCCATTAGTAGAATAATTTTTTATCATCATATAAATCGAACATAATATAAATTCGGCATTAAATCGTCATTAGCAACTCATTAATATTTCACTGCGGGGCTCGGGTCTCCTCTCCTCTAACTAGAGAGCTGAGAGGGTTTAGGCCATAATCCACTAACGCTGGCCTAGTGCGGGTTGGTGGATCAGACATACTCATAGAATTTCTTCTAGGGTATGTGGGTTACCTCACGATGTTTTCCTTCACCGTTTTAAATTACCGGCATTAAATACCTACCGTAAATTATATCGATAGCTTTAATTTTTTATGTCAGATTTTTTTTTAAATTTGATCAATCGATAGTTCATATTATTCTACCGATGGGACGAAATTATTCTCAACATCAAGGGCCCCACAGACTATCAATTTGCCGGACGATGACGGCCTGTCGATAAAGCGAGGAAGCTCGTCTATTGGCTATTCCGAGTTGTAGTAGCCAATAGGCTTCCACGCTTTACCGACAGGCCGTCATCGTCCGGCGAACTGATAGTGTGTGGCGCCCTTAATAGATACAGTAATGGCGATCAAACGCATCAAAAGACCTGTCATTAACGAACCTCGCAAGAACAATGCTCATTGTTCACTTTGTAGAAGCGTTTGTTTAGTTTACATAATAATGCGAAAGTGGAATACCTAATTCTACTGACAGTAATGGACACATGCAAACTCATTGTAGTTACGTAATAGGAGTTGAGTGTAGCAGTAATTCTAATTCCTTAGGGTATGTGTCTGGGAATGTGAAAGGAAGAGTTAGAAGAGAAAGACTAAAGAAGGGACAGATCAGGAGTACCTTCAACCGGCGAGAATGCATGAAAAGACTGACGAATGTTGAAGAAGCCAAAGATATAAGTCAGAATCGTAGCAAGTGGAAGGAAATGGTCTCTGCTTACCTCTCTGTTGGTAAAGAGGCGTGATCTATATGTATATACGTATGTATGTGTGTCTGGGACGGAGACATGCTTCGCCAACGGTTTAAAAAAAGTCGGTTGATATATATTTAATAGGAAAAAGAAGGAAGGTGGAGGACAGAGTGCTATGGCGCGTGTTACGAGAGGCCTACGTCCAGCAGTGGACTGCAATAGGCTGTAATGATGATGATGATGATGATGGTATAGCAGTAACTAATCAATTTTATATTTATACTAGAAGTCGCGCACTATTGTCTGTGTAGACAGACATAATGTCACTACTCCTTCTGAACCCGAATTCATAATAATTCATAATAGTGACCCTGACCGCTAAGCCGGAGGTCGTGGGTTTGATCCCATCCAGGACAAATTTTTGTGTGATGAGCATGAAGGTTAGTTCTATGTGTGGATGTAATTTATTTATAATATGTATGTATTATTTTATTGGGCGGCCGTTGGTTGCATGCGGCACAGGCCCGTTCGCAGTGGCGTAAATTAGGTGAGGCCTATGTTCAGCAGTGGACGTCATTGGGCTGATATGATGATGATGATGATGATGTATGTATTTACAAAATAAAATGTATTTTAATAGTATATCAGTTGTTTAGTACCCATAACAGAAGCAAATATAATTGCCTAATTTGGATTAGATAGCGCTGTGTGAATGTGGTAGAATATTTATTTATTTATATTTCTAGTATGCAATTAAGTATAAAAAAAAACAATCAAGTAATACCCAACGTGAGGACGTCTCATACAAAAGAATGGGATAACAATACCAGACCTCAGCGGCACGTGCTCGTTTTATATCGAATTTAAGGACTAAAGCACGAAAAGTCGTGATGTGAATTTTTCTAACAGAATACAGTGTCAGTGCGCTCAGATAGTTATTATGTCACCTGTGTCTTGTTTATATAAATATAAACGTTCTTGTACGTTTATAAAGGCATCTACGGTACTTATAACATATCAAGTATGTATGGTAGTTATAACAAAAACACACTATTCCAAATTACGTACCTATGTGTCAGTCATGTAACTATTTTTTTCTGTTTTGATAGAGTTTAAAGCTTAGTTAAAAGTTGTTGTTTAAAGTTTGTTTACTCCCCCCATCATAATTCGAAACAAATTGAGATAGCTAAATGTGTTCATTATTTTTTTTACAATATTTGACGCTTTTAAAGTATAGATTCCTCCGTAATTGGACGTACGTAAAAACGTACAATGAGGGAGCCCCCTTCGTCGTTCTAGATGTGACCCCTTGTAAGATTATTATGCAGAAAAATTTGAAAAGTATTCCTGGTTTTACCTTGTAAATGTCTCCTGGATTATAATTAATTAAAAATAAATAAATAAAAATAAAAATAGATTTCTAATATACCTAGTTATTACTGAAGCAGTTTTTTGTCTCTCCTGAAAAGTTGATTGGTTTGCATATACGAGGGGTCACATCTAGATCCAGGTTACACTTTTTTGTAGGTAGGTAAGTATAGTTCTTTATAAAGGTTCGATTGTGAAAATAAATAAATTGTTTTTGCTAAAGGGCTGTGCGTGGGTAGGAGCGTAATTTACCCTAGTTTCTACTCGACTACCCTTCATAGTGGCATGTTTCATAATTGTTTACGTTCTGCTTTATATTGTCAATATTATCATCATCAGCAAACCGTTAGTGTTACATTATTTGGTTTTGGTCTCCACTACTCTATCTAGAGAGTTCAGAGGGTTTAGGCCACATAAGCTAGCCTAGTACGGGTTGCTGGATTAAACATAGGTACCTACACTTAGATTTTCTTCTAGGGTATGTGGGTTTTTACCTCTTTTCTACACCGTTAGCAGATGGTAAGTCACTTGACTAGTACATATAAATTCCACCAAGTGGTACTGCCAGTCGGGATCGAACTCGGGACCGCGTGCGACGGTGACTTATCCATTCCGCCATTAACGCTTTATCATTACCTACTTTATATATTTTATATGTTATTTTTTTAAAGAGAGCAGACAATGTACTTGTCTATTATATTATACTTACGAGTCCTTGATTGTATATATACTTACGCGATTGTTGTTAATCTTTGAGTCCGCTTGTTCCCTAAAGAATGCAATATGTCAACTTCATTGTACGTTTTCTTTTCTCAGGTTCGCCATGGCAACTAGTTCTTTGTCGAGATTGTTTGCGTATTATGTAATATTATCATTCCTTCATTGATATCATATGACATTCATGTCTGAGAAATGTATAATGCCTATAAGAATGTGTGTAATGCACATTGTGCAGTGATATTGTAGTTTGCTCAGTTTAATGAGACCCTTATGTATATTAGCACAAAGATGAAACTATTGTAACTATATCTTAAGTCTTTTATCTGCCATAAGGTGTGTATGTGTAATTGTAAAGTTTCTAACATTTTGTAATGTATGAATGACTTGCAGTTAGACAGTTACTTCACTTTCAACCTTCACATTTCTACTCCATTTACATGTTAATTCTCCGTCGCGGTTTGGTGGCGAACCAACACTATTAGGGTCATAATTGAAACCACACAGTACAATTTCACTTCCAAGTCATTTAATGTTTTCTTACACTTATATCAGGTAATAAAAATTGTCTCCGCTCAGCGGAAAGGTACATGGACACAATAAATTAACTTAATACTAAATCAGTCTAACGGTCGCGCCGAGCGCGTTGCGGCTTAGCCTAGTATCACAGATGAGTAGAGCGGTGGGGCGCGGGGCGAAGTGCACCCGCGGGGGGCGGAGCGCGGGTCACTCGTCCGACGCAGACGACAGCTGCGTGCTGCCGCCCGAGCTGAAGGACGAGCGGCAAGCACCCGTCTCGTTGTTCGTCGTCGTGGTCGAGTCATTGCCTCCGCTACCTGGTGACAACGTCCGCAGGAGCTCCAGTGCGGCGCGAGCTCGATGGCCATCAGCCGCAGCCGCGTTTGCCGCACCAGATGCTCGCTCCCACGCGCTCTTCTCCGGCAGCAGCAACCGACGCGCTTCTCTTTGTACACGCCGCGATCGCAGCGCGAATAGGAACGGTGATGCCGCTGACGCTAGCAGAAGCAGCGCCAGCGACGGTGTGCGTGCGCAATCAGCCAAGCCCGGTAGAGCAGCCGAGACCAAAGCCGTTACGGCGTGTGGCACGTGCAACATCACTAGGGCACCGGTCAACAGTCCGACGCGCGCAGCACGAGATTCTTCTCTATATCGAAATAGGGATGCGTTAGAAATTCGACATCGAATTGAAGTAATTCTGGATCCCGCCTGGGAGGGTTGCGGTGTGCGTGGCTGCACGGCCAGCAGTGGCGCGACGAGTGAAGGCGCCGAACTCACCGCCGGCAAACCCTTCCTGAGATCCTCGTTAGATTTTCCTTCCTTACGGGTATTGCGTAAACTGGCCACTGAGGGGCATCGAATTGGTCGTTCCGGTGGAAGTAGGAAAGGACCAAATTTCCGATCGTTTTCAACTGCAGTGGAGTTTTCGGGCACATCGATTTTCAGGGTAAGTCCCTCACTTTCCTCGGCGAGATCGGGTAGTATCGATGGGGGTTCATGTAGTTGCAGGGCGCTGGCGCCGTGCGCTCGCGCTCTCAGCCCAGAGGAGCGCGCCGCGCGGTAGATCCTTGCATACATTATGCACACAATTGCAATGGGTGTAATTACTCCTAGTATTAAGTACACAGTGTAGTAGGCGAGTTCGACTCCTTGCACGGCGGGCTGAAGAGGGCAGAAGTGGCGAACTACCGCGATAGCGGCACGAAGTGCTGCAGCACAAGCAGCAGCCAGCCAAGTGCCGGCGCAGAGCGCGACTGGGCGGCGTTGTAGTAAACGAGTGTGGCAGCGTAGGGGGTCAGTGACCGCGTGGTGCTGATCCAGTGCAATGAGCATGACTGATAGCAGTGCAACCAGACTGCACGCCGCTGCCGCTGCGTCACCCGCCTCCATCCACGATGCTGTGTCCTCCCTCGCCGAGTGCTCGCCAAACAGCGCGGGTGCTAGCAGGGAGGTCGTCAAAAGATTCGTCGCCAGTAGGTTGATGACGAACCTGCAACAATAAGAGAGTCCACATTAGTCCATAGTTCTAAAGTCAGAACAAAATATTTGGTCACCAGTCTATGTTTACATGGTTTGCCCGCGTTCGTACAACACCATTATAGCAAGGTTGTGACAGAAAGGTCGTATATCGCTGATTTCATTCGAAAATTAATTGACGTTCCTTTGCAACGATAACAAGATGGCGTCGATCAAGTACTATGAAATGTTGTTTGTAAACATTAATTTCGCCACGTCATTCGACATTGTTAACGAAAATAGTAACCCACGAACATTACTTGGAATGTTCACAAATGGTTCATGTAACTTGGATTGGAGCATTTAATTGAATCCGTCAAACATTGCTATTAATTAGCACACAAAAGTGCCCCGCTAATTTTACGTTACCTCGTATTCTAGACCTATACTTAACTATGAAGTAAAATTCAGACGGAAGATTATTTTGAAAATATAAGAGCAAAATACTTTCATAAACTGTGCAAGAGAATACGCAATTCGACCGAGATCACTATACTTATTACAATTAGTGGTCCTGATACTGTGAATAATGGATTGCTTTATGTAAAATTTAATTCTGATGTTGTAAGAGAAATTTTGTAACTTAACCTTAATGTTACTGTTTATGATAATAATGAAAGAGCAACAGCTTCTAACACAATTACACATAACCAATAAAAGTTGTAAAGTTACTTCCCAACTGTTAGAGCTTCAATAACAAATGTATTCTGTTTATTCTCTAATTGTTTTTGTCTAGACAAAATATTAGTTTTAATCAAGTTTGTCTGTTGAGTAAAAGTTTTATTATAGCAGATCCGTGTTCTAGTAAGTCAAACAACAAGTCATTCTGTGTCAGTCAAATGATGCTTGTTTCTATCAAATATTTGTACGTTGGCGTTGTATCAACGTTTCCGTTTCTTAAAAACACCATCATCATAACACCTGCTTTGATGAGTAAACAATCTACTACGAAGAACTATCGGATGTCTTCGTCAGAACACCATATATTCTTCGTCACTATATTCTAAAGCGTTCAAGGCAAGGTTGTTGTCTATTTACAAACATAAACTAAGGTCCAATAAACAATTATTCACGGCTATGAAATTCAGGAAGTAGATTGATGGATAAAAAAACATGATATGAGCATGCATGCATAAATTTAAAAACATAAAATTTTAGCTCCCGTGACCCAATAAGAAAGAACTTGAATATTGGCTATAAATAATAGTTGGGTCACAAGCGTATTCTTGAAATTTAGGAAAACTTGATATTGTGGTTGATGCCGTAAACGATAACTAAGAATATTTATGTATGTGAGAATTAGCGGCATTTATTATTCAATTTGACGTCGTTAGTATAAAATTGTTAAACCAGTCGCGGTCTGATTCACCAGAAACTTGATTTTAGAATGTAAATATTTTCATCAGACTTCGAATGATATCATATCAAACGCAATATAAAAAACCATTTTCTCAAACATATGTTTGGGGATTCCAATTCTTTTGAAATTTATTAATATCTTACGATTCATAAAAGTTATAACGTTATTCATAAAATTTCAATATCGAATTGATACAGTATAAGAATCTACTTCGTAAAGAATTTTATTCAGACATAAGAAACCAAAGATTGTACAAATAAAAAGAATTTAGATTTAATTTTCAACTTTAATTTAATATAAGGCATGTAACTAAAATTAAACGCATTGTTTTAGAAAAAAAAGAGTTCAAGATGGCAACACTTAATTATCTGTCATCCCTATTCCAATAACCTTCTCTAGATCCATCTTTTATTAATCGATCGTCCAGATTGTTCCCGTATTAACATAAATGTTAAACACTGCCCTTGCAGATTATATAAAGCTGTGACATTGGGTCCTATAGACCTTTAATGCAAGAGAATTGATATTTGAAAATCAAATCAACTTTTAAATTCATTTATTCATGCAATTTTTCTCTAGTAGGCGGAATTGTTCTTGAAATTGCATGCATGTTAGATTAAGTACCTAACTAAGGCAAGGGACTTAGAAACAAGTAAAATCATTGAGATTCACGAAGAAAATTATGATTCTAAGACTAGCCATGATTTAACTCAAGGTAGGCATACTAATCATACCTATCAATAATAAAATTTGCATTTTAAGGGTAGCAATTCAATAGATGCATTAGTGTATATTTATAATATATTTTCAACAGATGGCTTGTAAATATCACGGTTAATGATACAGCTGATAATGTAACTACCTTATACATAGCTAATGATTGATTACAAACAATAGATTCTAAACCAGACACCGTATTTGATTCACAGCCAAATCCAAGAGTCTAAATTATTCATGATAAAAATCTAATGTTTAATTTTATGTAGGCCGCGAAGGTGTTCATAATGGTTTCTGGCCATAATAAAGTAGACACCATTTTGCCTATTTGCTGTTTTATGCACAAAAGGCAATTCTTTACTGTGTCGAGGCCAATTACGTATAACACGTACTCAGTGTAAGATCTAAGATCACAGTATTTGAGGAAGACTGATGCAATTTGGCGGAAAAGGTTTAGCAATAAGAAAACATCAAAGGATGTTTAAATCTATTGGAGAAATTGTAACGGTAGTGGAAAGCTAGGAACCAAACTATATGTCGTTGGATGAAGTCCAAATACACATGAATGTAATTAGTTAACGGTCTTACGACCTAAAAGCAACCGTACGATTTAACTACTCGAAATTATACACTTCAAAACGATCGTATAGCAGTTCTAGAAATTATTCATTTGTATCTCGTATCGGAAGTTCTGTCTGTAACCGAATCCTTGAAACTGGATGAATATTAAAAACTTTCAATGTCATTTTGCATATTTTAATTTGCAAATCTTTGGGGATCTACTGAATCTATGTCAAGTGAACTATGATGGTGTGTTTTCTTAAGATCATCATTTACGATACCAATAAATTATCCACCACTATTCCCAGCTAAGACTTTATCTGAAATATCTTAGTTTGTTTTTTTTCAACAAAATGTTCTCATCATAAGTAAATATGGGTCGTAAATATTTCAATACGTTTACCTTGTGTAAGGCCTTTCATATTTTGGAATCATTTAGATTACCAATAAAAATAAACGTTTAGTATAACATCAACACGTATATTTGCCTCAAATGTGTAAACATGAAGATATAATTATATATAGAGGCCGTAATTTCCTAAAATAAAAGTACAAGGTTGGGGAAACCCCACTCAAGCGATACATTCTAAACCTGTTCAAGTTATTTGCTCAGCAGATATAGCTAAGTCATTAAATACACAGCCAGTACTAAGTCGACTTGATAGTGCATGTAGCAATGAACAATAATTACATTACAAAATGCAATCATGAACCACTTGTATCAAATGTGAATCGTTACTTAAAACCATTTGGAAAAACCGCAGTTGTAAGATTACTTTTATGTATTCTGACTACTAAAATATCACTGGAAAAATAAAAACTGAGAATGTAAAATATTAGTAATCTACGTTTGACATGGACTAAGGTCATTGACAAACTTCAAATAGCTATGTGACGTATTAAAGCTTCGCAAGAAAACTAATATTGTTTCAGTTATATCATTTTACGCGGAAATGTTTTTTTGGATTTCGGATACTACAGTTCAAAGATGTCGCTTTTTACTTAGTTGAACTTTAAGAATGGACCGGGAAGTTTGAACTTTGCTAGTATAAAGATAAGTTATAAAAAGATTGCGAATAATTCCTACTGCGGGGATGTGATGCGAAAATGCAGCTGGAATTTTCCAGTGGGTATCCTTTTTCTTTATAACATCATTGGTACCCATACACTTAAATCACTCTTGACTCAGATCTTCGTGAGAAATACAATATTCACACGGTATATTTTTATAGCGGAATATTTTATAATATTTCTTTTACACCTGTATTAAACAGAAATAGTAAGCAATTATATGTACCGGAAAAACAGTGATTTAAAGAGCCTATAAAACCAATTTATTTACTGCGAATAAAATAATGAGAGTTTCGTATCACAATATACATGAAAAATACACAGAAAATAATGTTGTTAATAGTTTTTCTTCTCTAAATATCATGTTACGGTATGAACAGGGTGCTGATTCAATGAACGTTTTCTTTGACCTATCTCGAAAACAGTTAAACTTATTTTGATTGAAGTTGTGCCAAAATTTGACCTGTGTCAGGAAGTCAATGATTCTATTCGGTCTCTCTTTCTTTTTTTACTAGCTGTAGAATTGCCGAAATGTTAATGATTTCTATTAATAGATTTCTAGTTAGTAATATTTAAGTGACTGCATTAAAAGCAGTGATTAATTAAGTTAATCAGTGATTTTGAATATACTAGAAGCATACAAGTTTTTAATAGTAGAACAGTTATGGAAAATATGTGTTATGTAAAACGAGTTACGCTTTGTAAACACAAACACATACAATGTATTATACCTATAGTGTATTTACTTACATACAGAGATACTTACAGAATAAAAAAAGGTTATAATTGACCGATATAATTAGTTTGTCATTATAAAATGTCAAAGTTCATTTTTAATCTGTTAATCGGAAATGACATAATATATGTATTAATAAAAATATTTTTATGATTTCACACTATAAGCGTTAGATGATAATTATTATCTAAACTGGATTCCGTGATAAAAAATTCGAAAGCTGTACATAATATAGATTTATTACTGTCGTATAATAGAAAAATCTAGAAGGATATCTAAAATTACTTCGGTAAAAATATCATTAAATCTAGTATGAATGGTTGAATCAAAATGGCTTCAATCTATTTCAAATTATAATAAACTATATGTGAGTCAATCAAGTTTTACACCCCCACCTAAATCATTTACTTTTTTATTAATTAACACGTGTTCTAACAAACTACATTCAGTATTAGTCAATTAAACCGTTATATTACCCTTAACCGTGTCAGTGTTAGCTATAAAAGTGGAATCTGCCAACCACTTAACTTTATTGGTAATCTCAAGCAACCCAACTGAATCTAAGAGACGCTACGACTCTCCATAGCTTTCAAGCTGACCTACTCTTAACATTAGTCATGTTATACCAATGTTTGGCGGTTTTTGTTTTGCGATGACGTCACTTTGAACTTTTACTATTAATTGAAGAAGCAACGGACTAAGTTAATACGTCTTGATGCATCGGAAAGATACAGCGAGTTTTACGAGGTTATCTTACCTGCATATTATGAGTTTATTTTTAGATATGTGTGCATATTTTTGAGCAGTCATGAAGAACTGAATGTGGAAAGCTTTTATTATTGTTTTGTTTATCATTTGGTATCGTTTTCGACATGTATGATAGGACTTCTATTTATCTTAAGGATTATTGTTAGTTGTACAAGCATTAAATACTTAGTGTTTACTTATTAGTGTCTAGGATATAGGAAGCAATTTCAGTAGGCTACAGCCTACAGTATCATTAACATTATAACAATAAGATTATACGTCAAAGTAATAAACCTGTTAATGTTAGTTATCGAGTAGGTAGTAGGGATTTTCCATAACTGCATATCCGTATGCAAGTACACAAATAGAATCAAATAAGCCCCCCGATCTTAGAATAAATAAAATAGATTTTTACCATTTCCATCAAATGAGTTGCTATGCCAAATTGAGACTGGTAGATGAAACTGAAAAAGAAGTGACAGATGCTTTAAACCCACGCAACTCAACATAGTGACTTTTTGGCAAAACAATAATTGCAATTCAAAATGTTCTAGAGTTGTATTGTCTATGCCCATAAACAATTCAAATCAAGAAAACAACGCATTTGAAATTAGAACATCAAATTCTTTTTTTTTATTTAAGATTTAGGTACAGCTATATAATACTTGCATAAAAGTTGCCAGTATGATTTATTGAAGTAAAAACAGAAAGAGTCAGTATTGTAAAATAAATTAACGTACTTAATTAATATTATCTTTATGAAACAGAACGCTTTATGACGTTATTCAAAAAATGCAATAAATAAAGGAAGGATACGCACGTTAGCCGGAACGTAACGGCCAATTAGTTTTAGTATGGTGTCATGAAATGTAATTGCCAACCAATTTGGTTGTAATACGACATTACTATGACGGTAATGTCGTCGCCGCTTGGCATACATTTTTGGCGTAACTTGGCATTGGCACAAAGTAAGTGTGGAATCTTTGTATTAATCATGTAATGATTTATTTGATGTTAAAGCGGTAATCGTTTATGTATTGTTTAACGTTGATTTTGTATTCTGTGTACATTTTTATTTATTTTTTTCCGTCACTGTTTACTTATTTGGTTAACAATAATGTAGGTAGTTGTTTTTAATAAAAATACTGCATAAACTCAATCAAAATGTCGTTTTAATACGTAAGTAATAGGTATTATTAGGTATTTCTAGCAATAATATTACTATATTAGAAGCTTTTTTGAAAAGTTTTAGAAAATATATCTTAGGTATAAGGTTCAATATTGTGATTTAAGTTTTCAAGCACCTTACGTAGCCATGTTTGCTATTTTAAAATATTTATATAGAGGTATCACAAAACCTGTTTAGATTCTCGTGTCGCCTCCACACTAGAAACTGCACTCTCTCTTGAATGCCTCTGTAGGTTAATAAACTTAAATAGTAACATTACGATTATTAATCATTACAATAAAAAGTCGATTACAAGAATCAATGTTATTTCAGTTCTTCGATAACGATTAATGAGATTACGCACGGTCGATAATGTGGCTGCGTCACTTACTAGTTTTATTTAAAAACATTTATTTTGTCTACGATTTCTTGACGTCATCAAGACGTCAGAAAAATAAAAGAAAATTCTAGTCTGCCAGTATTTCCATATTAAGTCATAAAAATACTGTATACTGGTATATAATTATGTAAATTAAGTAAAAAAGAAACGATACTAAGTGTAAAATTTATGTTCATAAAGAAATAGGTACAAAATAAATTTCCCGGGTAAATTTGACAATTTTTATAACTTTTAGATATATCTATTAGATAACTACGTTCTTTTGGTTTAAAATGTAACTATTTCATGAACATCGAAACTCATTAGGTGGTATATAAATTCAAAGACGATGATAGACGTAGTTTTTATTTTGACAACGACAAATGCAAGAAAATGCGTAAACTGATGAAGGTTACACGTAAAGAGGTCGGTACAAAAGTAAGTACCTTTGTGATAATATTTTGCACAGACTTTATTTTTTATCCAACACCAGAAGGAGGGTTTTTAATGGCATTTTGTTGTTAGAATTGTTACACGCGTTAGTTACCACCAAAAAGTATTAAAACTACTGTCATATTTTGCCGCAGGTATTCTTTTGAGGTAGGTATCAGTTTTTGAAAATGGAATCCGAGCAATTAAAACTTTTCATTTATTGACCGCAGTTTTTATAATGATTCTAGGTAAGTACTCCAAAACTTTGACCATAACATTATTTTTAGACAAAGTTTCTGTGCTACTACCGAAGTCGTTAACCCTTTTGAGATTTTATCCATAAAGCAAAAATTGGTACATTCCACCATTTGAGAAAATTAAGAGATCTACATAACCTGGTTACAGTGAGTTTTTTATAGGCACAAGGCGGGTCGAATAAGAGCATAATAGCTCTAGTTACTGTTATTCTATTCTGATTTATTTTGTTCCATAACTTTACAGACTGGCGTGACACATTCAGATCAGTCTGTTTTTAATTCATATATCGTATAAGAAGGCTTCCCTTGTCGTATATGTTCTGACAGTAATAGAATATAAATATTTACTTATTACTATTACCTGTTACACATCAATGGACTACGTGAGGCCTTGTGGCATTCTGTATTTGAATAATATTTTTTTTATTATACAACTTCTATGCACAAAAGTTGAATAACAAAATACGGCCAGTATTTTTCACGTGATTCTTGTGTTACCTTAGTAAAATACATGATTATATTTTTTTTTATTAGTACCATGATTATTACGATGATATTGTTATATAAAATAGAATTAATCACATTAATCCTTTATATAATTAATGTTAAGGAGCATTATACTCTTTATGATTTATTTATTTAAATGGAATGTTAAAAGTAAATAGTTATTAAGAGTCCATAAACATATTTGAGTCATGCAGGCCCTATCACTTGTTCAAACATTATTACATCGAAAGAAAGATCACACTTTAATTATAGGTTGCTACATTATTTTGTTTATATCATAATTATTATACAAATAATAGCAAGTGTTGCTACACTTATACTTAATTACAAAACTGTCGCAAGATAGTAGGCGACTGAACCTTCTCAAAAAAATAATAATACTACGTGTCTATTAAAAATATTATCTATGAACTAAGGTTATAGAAAAACTACTGGTCAACTACTGGTCCATTGATTGTTTTCAATTGGCATCGGCGATATGACCAAAGTTAATTAAAAACTCATATAATATTCCTATCTGTAGTATAAAATAACGTGCAATGTATTAATCAGAACATAACAAAAGGTATTGTTGTGATGGATAATATAATATAAAGTCCGTATTGATTATAATACAAACAGATCGAGTTCAGAATGCAATACTAAATATTGAATGTTACCATTGACCTTTAATTTTTAAGTGAGATATTGTCAACCATTTCGAAAACATTTTAAAATTTAGAATAAAAACTGGCAGGTTAGAAAAATAATTAGATATTTAGAATTATTACAATGTAGGTTCCTAATTTAAAGTAGGTAAGTAGAAAATTAAATGTCGATGATGGTTGAATTTTGTAAATAAGACATTTTAGTACCAATCTGTTTTTTTTAAATATCATATACCTTAAGATCTAATTAGGTATCGATTTTTCTATTTATCGAACAATTTTATTAAATTATAGAAGGGTTAATCTTAGCCTTCAACTACCAATAAAATGGATTGAGGAAATATCATATTTCGCTATTCTTTGAACATAATATATTTAAAATTAGCATTACTTTAGTGAAAGGAACTACGAGTATACACACTGTTCTATTTTCTATTTTTTCTATTTTTCTATTTTTTAAAAGACAACGCCCGCACTAGGGAACAAGCCCTGTGTCGCGGGGAGCTTTACAAACATGAAACTAACGGACACAAAGTACACCCAGACTAGAAACAAATATCTATGAATCTCACAAATATTTGTCTCGTGTGGGAATCGAACCCACGTCACCCGGCACGGCGATGTAGTGGCGAGGCGACCACCTTAACCACTGCGCCACGGTGACAGTCAAAAGTTTTGCTGTAATTATTTGCAAACGGATGTTGGTAACGATTAAAAGATTGAAGTTATTTTAAAGGTTAAATGCAGCATATTATGGCATTTAAAACAATAGTCAGATATAAGATATGTACTAGAACTACATAATATTATTAATACCAATGATAATGTATTTAAAATAAGAATTTGTTTTAAAATAGAACAGTTTTTGTAGATGGCCGTCCATTTTGTATCTATTGTACGGAGGAGGTATTAAAATACCTTCAATATTTTCTTCTATAAACATCTTACAGCGTTGCAATTTGTAGTAATATTTTATAACATTAATTATTGACTTTTAGTAGCCTAGTTGTTTAGGTATAGTAATGGGAAAATAACATCTTGATCGAAAGAACACGTCATAGTACTGGCTGATTATAAAGATATTCAGATAAAAAGGTATGTTTTTTAATAATTTGTATTTAGAACGGTCTATGTTTTTTTTTAAATCGAAGCTATTTTTTAATTTATTTATGACTAATAAGTACTATACACGCAGTATTCAGGCATTGTACGTGTTACACTCTGACGAATTGAAACATGCAGTAAACACTTGAAAACTGTTGTTAATCTAAAGTGCAACAAGTGGGAAGCTCAGACAATCCAGTATCATACCAATACATCGTGTTTTACCGACACAATAGGCTACAAAGTCGGCGGAAGCCTATTCCATTGTTAACTAATCCAAGATGGCGGATTCTTGAGGAAAATAGAATTCTTTTAAGCATTAGCTCCCGATTATGGTTACAATTACAAACCTACTAACTTTAACATTCCGAAATTGAAACTAGAACTCATTTTAAAATATAAGCCCCAAAAGATTTAGAAACAATAGTTCAGCCTCACTAACAAAAATGCTGTAACTACACGACAAGATTCAAAGAAAAATGTGCCTTAAGTGCATACATTACATGCTCTATTTCCATGACATAAACCTTAAGAATTATGGCCTTTGTAATTGTTAACGGGTTCATTTACTTTTCATTGAATTCCGATAACAAAGTTCAAAATAGATTTCAGTTATTTAATATATTAGCTTCATAACTTACAGAATTACTATACTCGTAGTTCTATTATATACTAGGTACACAATCCAAATAATTGTCATCTATCCATTTAAATCAGTAGAATTCATTCATGAACTACAAAGGAAATATTGTTCTAACTTTCAATTTTAGAGCTTTAAAATAACTTGAGCAAAGAAAAATTTAAAAATTTTCAACAAAATATCCTATATTAAACCCCTGTTTAAAAAGGATATTAAGTGAAAATACTCCTTACATCTATTTCCATCTTGTAATAATAGCATTAAGGTTAATTATTGTTAAGCGGAATAAAATTTACGACATTTTTTTTCAACTGAATGTGCGATATAATTGTTATTGTTTTGTTCAAACTGCAATCACCTTAACCTGGTAGCATGAATACCTTCAGGCTTGACCTAAATCTTAGCTGCAAGCCAATTTACGGGCAAAAAAGAAATTCTTGAACACATAAATTACTTCGAAGTCTCGGCCATATTGCATGGAGATTGTTAAACCATCTGAACAAGCTGTCTTTGTTATGTCCTTTCAATGAACCTTTCAGTATACATTTAATATTCATATGAATTACTATCTTTTGATAAAATAATATTATGACACTTATGATAGTGAAGTACTATGTGAAATTTATATATTTAAAATCGTTAAAAACTTTTCAAAAAATGTTCAGAATAATTTAGTCATTCTATTTTTAAATTTTGATGACAAAATCGGTTATTTTCAATCTGGCCATTAAAGGCAAATAAAAAGTACTTATTATTTATTTTGATTAGAGAACTCATATGTAATTTTATTATCTTAACAACCAATATCATAACATCAAAACTAGATAAAAAATGACATAATATTCAATTATTCTAATTAAGATAATAAATGTCAAAGTTTATCGTCGCAATTACACCGGTCACAGAATATTAATCTCTTGAGTCATAGACTAAGAAACAAAAGCCGTGTTTATTTTTAATCTATATATTTATTATGTTGTAGTTTTGTTGCTAGGTCTACTTATGGAAACATGAACTGGTATCCGTGATTCAGTGTTTGGCTTTGTTTATTGTTTTACCAAGTTCAATAAGTAACTAAAAAAAATATAAAAATCGATTACAATACAGGAGTGTATCAAGGTTATTGCGGTTAGTAACGATTCTATCTGCATCGGTGATCGTAACTCGGTGGGTTGCATTATTATTAAAATCGTGGGTATGTGTGTATAACATTCACTTCGAAGTTCGAACGTGTAATTCTAAAAATAGACAAAATGATTCAAGTTGATGTTTATCTATAGAATTATTTTTTTAAATAAATTTAATCGATATTTGAAAAATTCGCGCTATAAAATTATAAGTAACTATTCTAAAATAGAACTAGCATGCTAAAAAACATATATATAACTATGGCAAAATGATCATAAGGTTTTTTATATATTTAGATTTGTTATGTGGGTAGTGGGTAGTCTTTAACTTGGAATAAGCCGAATAAATTAAGTATCAAACTTTCAACATTACAAAACAAAGTTTAGCCAAATCAACAGATTATCTAAACTTAATTTAAAGCTGCAGATTAAACAATAAATTCGTTCGGTGTTTACATAACCTTAATATTGTTTTCCATTGTAATATCTACAACAGCGTTGATATATGGGTCAATGGAAGCCAAGGCGAACCTAGATGGAACCACCTGGAAAGAGACCTCGTTCTACACGTGGAGACGTGGATTAATAACGCTTACAATGTTTACTTTAAAAAGTTGTTAAAAGTTCAAACGGTATTGTCTGGAATTAATAACAAATAATTGTTCTTTTGAAAACAGAAGGGCGCGATAACAATATGACATTGACAGCGAATGTAAAACTCATTTCTTTTATTTTAAAATAATCGCGTTCATTTTTTTAATGTCCAAATAGGCCGCTATACAAATATTTAAAAAGAGAATTTGGAAGTTTTTAAAGGTTTTTTAAAGTTATATTGTTGGAGAAATAATAAATCTAGGTTTTTTAGTGGCGATTTCTTCCATTTTTACTATGGAACAAAATGTAATTATCCTTAGAAAGGATTGACATCATCTTAGACAAGTAAATGCATAATGATAGCATTGTAAAGATGCCACGTGATAGTACCTTTGTATTTCTTTCTCACGCAAAAAAGCCGATTATGTTTAATTACTAAACCATTGTCTGTTTGAATCGTTAAAAAATTAATAAAGGAAGATGCATATCCTATAACACATACAATTCAAAAATATCTACAGCTATAATATTAGTTATCTGTAAATGACGTTTTTATATTTAGAATTAGGTTCAAGATTACGATGTCAGGTTTTTAAATTGTACTTACCTCTTCTACCTGTATTGAAATATTTTATAGCTCAGCGGGATTTATAGTCCTTTCCTTTTTTATAAAGCTTTAAATTAATGATTTATGGAAGGTTAACTTCATTCGATTGTATGAGGAAGAATACAATCGATAACAACAAAATGAACGAACTAAAAACCGGCAAAGAATGTCAGTCACGGAAATTGCATTCGCAGTTTCCGATATCTATGTATTATTATCGATTGGGATTTCCATTGTGTGTATTCATTTCCTCATTCAAATTCGGACTTTTTATTACTATTAGGTAAAATTAAACAAATCTGGCAACATTTAATTAAAATAATACATTTGAAAATAGAAGCATTGGAATAAACGCCGCCCGTTACAATTTAATTTCGATAACTACGCATTTAGTGGTATTTACGATATTGTTTCCGCAGTAACTGTCTGTTGTGAAATACGTAAAGTCATTAAAAGTAAGAAAACGTAAACAAAGTAACGAGATTTAATTACTTACTTCCTTTCACGAAATACCGTAAGTGCGTACTTTTATCAATAATAGTAACAAAATACGTAATAGTTACTAAAGTAAATTATAAAGATAGCGGAAAACACGAACTATAATATAATTATAAACAATCGATTGCTTCTAAGAATGAGAAATCTTGCGTTAATTACACTGTCCCGCGCAAAAAAAAAAAACAATGACGTGACCATAGAGAAAAAAACCTAATAACAGTGATGTTCATCCGGATCTATGACGTCTAAGTTACATGGTAGATAATTATACGTCAGAGTTTATTCGTAATAGACTTAATAGTGAAAAGCATTGATTATTATTTTGATTTTATCAATTTTTTAGTCATTTTCTTCATAGTACATTGGTATTTGGTATATGCAATGTTAGAAGATAGCTGCCAAATACCACTGGCACGATCAGGTGGCAATGAAAGCGACTGACTAATCCAATTAATCGTACAACGACACTAAACAAATATGACTTTTTAACCTAATAAATTAAATCATGAATGTCAGATAATTTTGATATGAAGACGAATCCCAAAATATTTACGCAACAATTAATTTAATATAATAAAGCTTTCTTTATCTTAAAACGTGATGTTTACTAATATTTCTGCTCTAAATAAGCTTGCGCAAGGAATTTGCACTAACAGCGACATTTAAGTAATAGACTCTATTTCAACAACGTAAAACATTCAATTTTATTACCTTAGCTTTGACACATTCTAAAAAAAGAATGCACTAGAGTAATTTGACAGCTGCAATACTACATCACTAAATAGTCGTACTATGAAAGAAGTACGATATTGAACTATTACAGCTTTTTAGCACAAAATCTTAGTATTTAGAGGTCAATTGCATCACTCATTGAAACTTCTTTAATTTGTGGCTCGTAGTCTAGTTTTAAATTTGTATACAATTATTGTGAGGCAAAGGCAAAAATTTGAAAATGCCAATGAACTGTCAAAGTGACACATTGTCTAATCAATCATACCGAAAGCAAATAGGAAACAATAATTACACCCTTAGTTTGAACAAATTGCACAATTAACTACAAAATAATTTAATTGCGTTAGCAATGTCAAACCAAAGGCTGTATGAAAGCAAAGCTGGCTATTAATTATTGTAATTTTAAAGGCCATTGCATGCAAAAGGTAATGATTTAAAAGGAAATTCGTTAGGTAATGTTGAAGAGACGGTATTTAAACTGCGAACAGTATTATAGCTTTACATGTGCAGTTTTAGTCTTTAGTTATCAAGGTTTTTATAGTTCGGTTTCGTAAAATATCCGATAGCGGGTGCTTTATACATAGTGACATAAATGGTCGAGTGCCATGCGAGTTTCTCGATTTAACTCAAAGTTCGTGACTGCAGGTAAAGGATCTTATAGCTCCCTCGCATTCGTATTTGGCAACGTTTTATCATATTTTTGGTTAATTTTATTGGTTTATTCTAAGATATTTTATGACTATGCGACAGTACTGCAATATCGGTTTAGAAGCTATCATGTTTAGTTGTCGTATTTTAGACCGATTTTAGCATTCAATACAGTTCATGATTAATAAAAGATTTCAAGTTTCCTGTGATATAGCTACATTCTAAAGTGGAATATCTTTAAAACATCATTTGGAATATCTATGAAATATACTCTTATTGCTATAGCGTGTAGTTACTCGTATGTGAAAAAATAATTCTCGATAACAATGGCTTGACCGTGAAATCTGTGGCTAATAATTGTCGTCAACTTATTGTCAGTTCATATTAATTGCTGTAATTTTTACAATGGCTTCTGGGGAACTAAATTATATTGATTACTCCTTCATTCATCAGGTTAAGTGGTCCGTTAATAGGCTTATGTTGAAATACGTACTCAAGTTGAAACAAAAGCACAAACAAAAAAGGTTTAAATTATTGTTCGAAATAAAGTGTTAACGTGTAATTTTAAATTTAGTACACGACCTTGATTTATACCTAAATACTGGCCACTTTGCATATATTTATAAATAGAATTAGATCATGGAAAACCCCGATATAATAAAATATTTATAAATCGAACATAGTCCAACTTATTAGCCCACGCAGCGTTTTGAGTTAAGAGCAAAGACTAAAAACATTGCCCACTCTGTTGTACAAATTTGTCTGTTGCTATGAACAGGTCTACATCTTTTGTATAACACGCAGTAAGAAAAATTATAACGATTATCTACGCGTATTGTTGTATTGGCAAATAAAAGAATATTCGTAATACCAAAGCGACCTTTGTTTAGCTTTTTTCACACAGTCTATTGATAAATAGATCCCCAACGTACACGTTTCTGTACATTATTAATCTTAAGTTTACAATACAAGAGTAGTTTTTAATTGATCTAGTTTAAAATTATAAGCTGGAGTTAGTGTTCTAACTACATAATAGAAATATATTACAGTAAAAAAAAACAAAACATTCATTGTTGCATACAAACTCACCTTCACGCATACTGAAATCGTGGCTCTCAGTCATTTCCTTTGCCTAATTCAAAGCATCCTGCTATTCTAAAAATAAAATACATTCAAACATCTCAGCTCGAAGCAATTCGAAATTTAATAAAATATAAACAATCTAACTGGGTTTGAAAAATTCAAAATTTAAAAATATGAATATGACTTTTTAATTGAGTTGTAGCTATTCGAAATTCAAACGTTATTTTCTATACACTGCTAACTATCTACGGCTGGCACTCATAGTTATCTCTTCATAATACCTATTAATATGTTTTTTATATACAATATACAACAGCCATTATAGAATAGAGTCGAGACATTACAAAATAACGACTGTGTTACCACTTAATAAAATTAAGTAACAGTTACTAATCGTCTTGAGCAACTTATGTATTAGCTTGATATTACAAAGGTATGTAACATAAAGGCTTGTGTAAGAAAATAGGGACCGAAACGAAATTATTTATTTTCTATGCGTAACTAACTAAAGAAGGGTGACTGTTTACCCACTAATTAAAAAGAGCGTAACGATATTAAGGTTGCAACTTATACATTTGTTACTAAGCAATTTCATAGTCGACTGCTTGTTACGATTTGCGATACGATTTTAATTAGGGCTATTTAAAACTCAACGGATGTAGCTATTTTAAAAAGAAAATACCACTTTTCAGTCTTTACAATTTTCTCATTCCTAATATATCTTTAAAACTTATTTAGAAAAACATACAGTTAATATTAAATTATTGAGTTTTATTAAAGGCAGGTTTTACATTTATCTTGCTTGTGGTCGTGGTTTGTATTACAAGTAATCTTAACGTCACATAGCTTTCTCAGATTACAGTGTAAAGCAACCCACTTATACGATAGAAGTCAGAAGTCAAAGTAATTTCAAATTCAAATCAGTTCTTTGAACCTTTCACATAGAAAATGTATGATTTTTAACGGTAGTAAATAAATAAGTAATTAATACTTTACTCATTTAAAGTTAATTATTTAGCTTATTTCAAAGTACTTGTATAGTCCTAATCTTACCCGGAATCTTCTACACGCGTTAGTCATTTCTAAACCTATTTTTAAACAATCTAAAACTCAATCGAATCGAAAACCAACGCAAATCTACAACATTCGTCAAAGTCTTCGCGAATCGACTAATCTAATCGATTAAATCAATCGATAGACCATTAATAAATGCTTGTTTATGTTTATTTTCCGTTAAGATACGAGTTCAAAAGAAATTTCACCTTTCCGTCAAATATGAAGGTTATGGACTACTAAACAGATTAAACAAATAAGGAACCTGTCACTTTACGAGTTCCTTTTTTAAATATTTACAACGGCCATCTTTGGTTATCGAAACCAAGGTATGAAAAATGCTATTTATTAAATAGCCATAGAGTTTAGTTCAGTTGGCGGTAAGTATTTTTATGTTCAACTATCAAGTCGGTTTGCGAGATGTCTATCAGTCTGCATTGACATGGGACTCATAATTATCCGGAGAAATCTGGGTGAGAGATACGTACCTCTGTCAACTCTTCGAGCAAAAACGTACCTATACTAATAGTATTACATTATTCATCATACTTTATAAAGGAGATTCCATCATGATTTAATCGGAACTGACAAAATTCACTGTAACATTTGATTTCGTTCAGTCCATCGAATGTGGTGGTAAGTACACCCACATGGCTTCAAGTTTATGATCTATTTTAGTAACACGCCATGGCGTCGTTAATCATCCATTATAAATACCCCATGCCCTTACAAGTCGGTGAGAGAATCAGATCACCTGTGACGTCAGTTAGTTTTTAGTTTACGCCGAATTTTCACGCTTTATTGCAGTCAGTCAATGATGCTTTTACGAGAACGAAAACACGTATTTAGAATGAATGTCTTTGTTTTTTTGTTCAAAATCAGAACTGATTGCCACTGGCTGAAAATTAGTCTATTGTTCTTTTTAATCCCGCGTTTTCAGCTGCCACATATTTTTTGTTAGACTACACAAAAGAGTCTACTGACTATTGAAATAAAAACATTTTTAACTAAAAAATTGTAGTTCCATAATTTTCCGCGGGACTTCATAAAGTGCGTACCTACTACTTACGTTTTAAATTGTTTCTGTCATGGCTGTCAAACGTTCCACTTTTTAAAAACGTTGTCGTAATTTACATACCTAATACTTCCAGCGAGTAAGGTATATATCACTAACTACGTTCCACAACGTACCCATTTAGATAGTAAAAAGGTGAAAATGTCTTAGAAAGTCTCTTTTGTTGATAACGCCATTAGTATTGCTTAACTTTACAGCTACACTTAAGTTGTTTATTTTCATTTGACTTGTTTATTTGCATTCGTTGGATAAGGAAATTGATCAAAATCACCAAGGTCTCATTAGTAGAATTTGTTTAACGTAAAATATGTTTACTTACAATAAAGATAAGACTTTTTCAATAATTAGGCAGATACTTACGTTTTGAATGTGGGTAAACCCAAGAGTATTCCTACCAATCAATATTTTTTTAGTTATAATAGTTGATAACTATATTATCCTGTTGCTGAAATAACTTCAATTGTGATGAAATATTTTTATCTTAGATATATGAGGACTAACAATGATACAGGTAGTTCTGCTATATCATTGTTAGTGTTAGTTACATTCTGTTTGCGAATGATATATTAAAACAATGAAATTGTTTACATAATGTTTTTTCTGTTTTTTTTTAAGAGTAAATATCCGTGGAGACATGATGATAAAGAGTATGACCATAGCATATTGTAATTTGTGTCTATTTATGAATAAAACTTAAATGTTTTTAAAGAGCACCGCTTCGTCTTTTTATTGCTTGTTGAATAAATACAAAATAAAATCACTCAAGATTTTTGAAAAAGTCATCGCTAATGCACCTACTTATACCTAATGATACAGTTAATATTCAACTTGGCAACACTGCTAATTTCTAAGTAGTTACAGGCATACCTACGTGACATAGATAGTTTACATACAATCTATGCCAGGCTTTTAAGTATATTGTCAGGACTTTAAAATTGTATTTCAAACGAAACAATTTGTTAAACATAACATACATAACATATCTAAAATTTTAACTTTATGTTCCCGCCATTTTTCATACGTCATTGTGTGCTTGGCAACAGATACACAGCAGCAGATCATTCATGTCATTAAGATTTAAAGCTGGCCACTGATAAATATACGTTTTTCTAAAGCTAGACGAATGAAATATCATCTGTCATAACTTTTTTTCTAGGTAACCTAGGGTTGACGTACCTTGTCTATTTACCTTTATTTTTAAATAAATTTATGTAGTTTAAACATGGCGGCTTGTGATAGTGTTTTCTTATTGAATAAACATTTGAACAAACATGATTCGTTTTTCATATAGGTGTTTGACGTCAACGTTATTAATTACAATTTTCATTGTTCAAATTAATGGCGAATCGCTATTGTAAATATGCGTATTTTATGAAATATCCTCGAAGCCATTGTGTTTAAATGTTAACCTATATTATAGACAATAATATGTATCATTTTTATTTAATTTTTTTTTTCAACTAGAGAGGATACCGTCGCTCAATTGTGTGTGAAAAGAAAGAGTTGCTACAATTTATTGTTTTCTTTTCACCTGTTTAGAATAGACGTAATTTTTAAAAAAATGTAAGCGTTCATTGATTTTTACTATATTTTAGTTAGCAGCTTAGAGCTGCGAATTTTGACATCTCCGTAATAAGCGGTCAAGGTCTTATTTACGAAATATCACGTGATCTGATCAAAATTCTGAGATTATGTATTTTTTGTACATAGCGCTTAAATAAGTTATGATTCATGTTTAAATATATTAGAAAGCATCGAAACGTAGAAATACGATTAGTTATGATCCATTATACATTTAGTATATTAATATTACTACGTACATACAGAATTATATAATCGTTATGTACATATAGCCATCCGTTTTAAATTCAAATAAATATTGGGTTTAAATTTAAAAGAAATAGAATGGTACTGGTGCCATTTTTTTTTTGCTAGTTAGGTAGATATCTTATCGCAGTCATCGATTAGGATAATGATCTTTTTTTATTCGTTCCTTTGTTTCTAAACTTCAAAGTAGTACAAAAAAGAACATCAGTCCAGACAATTAAATTTATTACCGGCCAGTGGCTAATATATTATTTTTTTCAATATGTCCGAAGTCCGCTGTATAATATTCCGTATAAAGTTAATTAAGATAAGTATATAAATAAGACTTGTAGAATTATCAGTAGACACTAAGTATACGTATTTATGTGAATGAGTAGGTTTCTTCCATTCAATAACAGCTAACCGACTGAGTTGCATTGATTAACTATCGCGACACTGCCGCGCCGTCCCTGATTATTATTTGTATACAAAGATTAATACAAATTACAAGATTATTGTGATAAACAAAAACACACACCTGAAAAATTACAAATAAAAATTCTTATTTCGCAAAAACTAAAAAAAAAAAACAACGTAAAACAAAAGAAAAATAAAATTTAATAATTTTTATTCAAAACAAGAATGCATTATAATAACATAGAACAAAAGCTTTTTTGTGACTTCCAAATTTAAATTACGAAGGTTACTAAAACAAAAGTATGGTCATAAAACCAAATTGATTGAACTTGTAAAAATTTCAAAGTGCCTAAATAACAAAGTGCTATGCCAAATTACCTCGGCCTTTTAATAGAATATGTAACTAGTGAACACCCATTTCATAATCGATAAATTACAATTGGATCTAAAATTATTATAGAAACATCATGTACCTACTTACGAATTAACTTGCCAAAAAATCAAAATGTAAAATTTACACGTTATTTTAAATGGCAGCAAATGTTAAGACATAATCCCTGAAAATCTAATTAGTAAAACATATTAATAAACAGTATTGATAATATCAAAGAAAATCATTCTATTCTTCAGTTTTTATTGAATAAAAATTTAAATACTTAAACTATATAAATATTTTTATAGTAAAAGTGAAGTATAGAAGCAAAGAATTTTAAATATTTAAATAATGATTGGAAACGGGTTACTATCACAGAATTAATTTAATTACGTATGTAATTGGGAATTAGATTTTATCGAAATGTTTTTGTAACAAATGAAGAAATTTTTATTGTCATTGCTTCACTTCAAATTCTACACTATGTGTATTAAATTGAGCTATTTTTATGGAGTTAACATTTTTAACCGATCGTGATTAACTAATAAACATAAAATAAAACTCCTATTCAATAGAATAGATTTTAAAACAATGTACTAAAATGCAAAGAACAGACAATTACAAAGATACAGACATGGTGCCTTATTTGGCTATTAGTATTCCGTCTACGTATCGTGACGTAATCATTTTTAACGTTCAAATTAATGTAGAATATATTAATCGATAAAGTTAGTATTCATATACACGTGGTAAGTATTAAATAAAATTACTTTAATAGTGTAAAGAAACATTGAGCGCAAACATTGTTTGAGTAAACGGTGACGATAGTGATTCGAACATTATTACTTCAAAACGATCGTAACTGTATTTTAGAATCGATACTGTCTTTATGTGCATATATCTGTTTATATAATACCTATAATTTTAACTAGCACTAGTATGTTAAAAGAAAATCGATTTAGATTAATAAGATGGAATCAAACAAGAGACCAGGTTTTTTGCAAAGATAATTTAAATTTAACAAGAAACATCTGTCTGATAAAGACATATTTTTGAGAAAAAAGCTTGTTTGAAATGCATAAAACTGGATAATGTTGATTGACTTTGAACTTTTAGATTGCCTGGCAACCTGACAAATTGCAAAACTACAGTCAATGTACTGGGCTACCCACGCCGGTTGCCATTCACAATTGGTCGGCTAACCATTTGGGGTCAGGATTAAATGAATCATGGAATGATCATGTGAAACTCTTAAAGAAGAAACTGTTTGGAAATAAAGTTATATTTATAATTATATTAATTTAAATGTAAGTATGATATTTATGTACACAATCATCAAAGTACTATGAGAATTTACGGACCTTTAAAAACACTAAAGTATGACCTAAAATTTTTAAGGTGTGATTTTTTTCTTAATTTATTATCCAAGAATCTATAATTCAACCGAATCTATAATATTATGAGAACCTAACAAAGACAGTGCATGTATACAAAGCTTTATAAACAGATCATCATCAACTTAAGCCTTAGCTTAAGATCGGACAATGACATCAGCCCGATTTTTCACGTCGAAAATTTCCAAGTATCTTAGTTGACAAAAAGTAGAATTATATACCAATTAGTTAAAACAATTGTTTGTTTTGTAACAAGTTGATTTTAATGAGTTTGGTCGTTATAGCACAAGCCATTTGGTTCAATAATAACACAGATGTTTTACAATACACCACTTCTTACTAAGGGATCTTTTATTTATTCATCTTCTGAATTTCCATATGACCCGTATGCTCTCATACTCTAAATTCTTAATATTGAATGACTAAGGACTTTATTAATCAGTTACATATTAGTCAGGAATTCTAATTAAAAACGCAATTAGATACAAGTTTGAAATTAAAATCTAATAAGGCGATAGTTGGTTCAATCATCATCAGACAGCCATTTCTCAATTTATTAGAATATACATTTTGTTTGAAGTTACAAGCTTATCTTGCGTGATACCTTAAACTAGGGATTAAGCTATCGTGTACTTAGAGGTTTTTGTTCATGAGATCACTAAGATAAACAAAATCTCTATTCCCACGATACGGATAACTTTTCACGTGTTCTATTGTATATTTTGTATTGAAAAATCTACCAAGTTTAATGCAAACAAGATTGTTTAACAATTTTATTGACTAACAGTGTACGGTGTAACGATACTGAATTCCCACCGGTAAAATATGTGAACAATTCATTAACTTTTTATTCATTGTGCAATCAGCTAAACAATTTTTTCGATCGCTCTTTTTTTGTACTCCAATATCAGGTAGGGAGACTTTGATTTAATCAATTACTGCGGCGAGTGGGCCAATTATAGTTATTAACTTTAACAAAACAATTTATTGCTTTTTCATTATGATTGAAGGGGTTAAGTACTTTTTGGGTGTCCATTTAAACTTCTACTAGTAATAGTTCTATTGTATACATCTATCTTATATTCAGTACGTTAAGTGTCAAAAACAAAGTCAATATCATCATATATAATCTGTCCGGGCCAATGATTGCTTATCAGACTAAACAGACGTTGTTTGCCTTGATACAACCAAGTTCATAAAACATCGATTTGATAATAAATCGCAAAAAAATCTGTTTATATCGCTTTACTTAATTTAATACAGACAAAACTAATCTTCCGGAATTGCACAACTTTTTCGATAGTTTTCCAGTCTATTGCAGTGGCCTTATCTATGAGTATCGCTTACTTGAACTGTGCGACGGCCTTAACCGTATCTAAAGGCCAAATTGTATTAACAGCGTAATCATTAGAGTAATTCGGGTTTTTAGGTATTCTGATACCTTAATTGCAGGCTAATTTATGCAATATATTCAATGATGTATTGGTAAACAAGTCTAACACATAGATATATTCGAGTATGTTAATACACGGCTTAGGCTGAGTTAGAAAATACATTTAAACATCTTACGTTTTCTGCACTCCTGGTACTCTGATGTTAGAACGGTTTTAGAATCTTTCCGAATAATATTGTTGTTAGCTTAGTCATCTGTGTTTTTATTGAGATCATAATATATTAGATTCAAACCAGTTTTGATCTTTTTAAAGTTTTCGCGATTGTTATTTTTATTTAAAGAAAAATTAGTCCAATTAAATTGCGGCAATTGGATTTTAGAATCTGATTTATAATCGATTGTGAACGTGCTCAGAAGCGTAACAATAACTTTTATTTCATATCTTAAATGAGAAACTAAGGCTACCACATGACCTTCTGATGAAACATCGCAACCGCTCGTGGGAAGTATGCGATCAAGTTTTTAAGCATTGGCTTTTAAGAATTCTAAGCCCAAAACAACAACTTTGGTGAATGTTATTGTTTTTGCTGTTCCACTTTAGTGAATGCAAAGGCGCAAAATGTCAAAGCTTTCGTATAAATACAAATTTTATTTGATTTAGGCTTATTTTTTGGTTTTTATGCATTTTATAGTGAGAAGAATTATTTATAATTGTTGTTTTTTTTATGTAGTCTATTCTGTTTCATTGGATTGATTGGATGATTGTTTTACAAACACAAATGTTTGTCCATCGCCCATATTTCACATTTGAATGTGATTGGAGAATGTGAAGTTCTTTGTTTTCATTGTTATGTTGGTATAAATGATGACCAAAAATTTAAGTAATATTACTTGGATTGTTTAAATTCTTTAGAATTCATGAATACGTGAGAATATTAAAATACGTGAGTTCAATACTATCTGCTATCTCGATAGAGCCTAGTTACATTAATTTATTTCACGATAATTACTGATATGGATCCATTAAATAAGTAAGTATGATTTATATAGTAATATTTGTTTCTGCAATAGGTCTAACAAATTGTCTTCAACGGTTCAGAAATCATGCATATCGTCCGCAAAATAAACGCAAAGAGGTGAGGCAGGTAGAGACTACGACAGTATATCTAATAATAGGAACTGGCCGTTTTGGCCGTTGGCCCAACATAAGGAGGGTTCTCATTAAAACATTCACTTCTTATTTTAAATGCACCAATGTTTGAATGTTATCTGGCATTATTATAATGGCCTCTAAACAATTTAGTTTTACAACTCCAGCTTTTGCATCATAATTATTATCTGATATGTTGAAAGTCAATTACTATTGCTTTCGCCGGTAACGTTCATGTTTAATCTATTTAAATAATACTTTACGACATCTGCAACTCTCTCTTGGTTTTTGATAGACGATCACTTGTGAAACATCAAGTTTAAGTTTCATTAATATTTAACGGTTTTGGATTATGGGAACACGCTAACCTTGAATGGAGTGGTCTGACATCCTGGTAAGTATTTATTTGAAAAATAAAAGTCTACTCATACGAAGTACCAGGAGAGCATGCAAGAACTAAAGTTATCATATGTGAAGTTGAACTTACCGATTTGAAATAGTTCTTAGTCCCGGTCGTCGGCAAAAAACGAGTAAAGCCAATGAATTGGCCGCAGTCGACACCAGGAACAGCGCTAGGAGTACAATCTCCTCCACTAGTCGGCCTCTCGTATCCATCCCGGCCATCAAAGCTTGTCCAAAAGACATGAGACAGGATTGTTCCGCAATAATGTCATCACTAACACAACACTTGAACTTGCAACTTAACACTCTCAGTCAAATGTTTTTGTATACTGCAGTTGTTAGTCGCGTAAAGTTTTGAGAACACGCAGGTCGATTCGGCCGCGTCTTTCTCGTACGGCTGTCGTATGACAACTGGCTGGCTGGAGCGGCGAGCGGTCGAGGCGCGCGTGGCGGCTGCGGCGCCCCCCACTCGCGCCGTTCGTTGGTTCTTCACTGGCGACACTACAAATAAATCTATTAATGTCGGTCAACATCCTGACTTTTTGTTTTATCGTTTGTGAAATTTCACACTGTGTGGTTTGTTTTAGTTCTTGTTTGTAATCTTCTGATGGTGCATATTTTTAAAAATGGGCTTGTCCATATTCCTAGTCTGTATATTTCTAACTAAAATTATCACATATCTTTGGTAACCTACATGTGTGAATGGTGATAGTTCTAAATATACAATCACCAGACCTTTCTCAATCATCTGTCGATTAGCGGCAACTGTTTAGTTTACACTTGTCATTCTCATTTTTCATGTGAATTATCAGATGTTGACAGTATTAAAGTTATCGGTTTCGTTTTACAACTGAAGCTAAGACCATCTGTTTTAAAATTCAGATTTTAAAATCATTGGACTTACGTTTATAACAAAAGAATGATTGCTAGGACAATGGACAGTCCAAGGTTTGAAGAGGCTAATAAGGATTGAATTGAAGGTTAATTAAATTCAACAGCAAATTGATTAGCTTGATTGAAGTTGAAGATATTTATGAAATAGAGAAATATAAAGAAATATGACTTGCTGTGTTGTGTTGCGTATTCTTGTTAGCGTCGTTACAGCAAAGTTACGTATTGAAATATAACTGGTTTATGAGTTGTATTAGGTATGCCTCTGCTGCTTTCTTCCAGTTGCTTGGCGAAATTTTAATACTCTTCTTGAAATAAACTTATTTGTGTTGCAATAACTTAAAGAGGATTAGTAACATTTATGCAAAACTGTTCGAAAATAACCCTATCCTACTTCTGTAGGGTAGAGTTATTTTTAGGGTTTACTGGAATAAACTACCTTGGATGTATTGATTTCTGCTCATGAGAATATATATTTAGAGATATTTAAAGGGGGAAGTGCCAGTAGTAGAAGAAGCTATGTATCTTAACTTACTAGAATTCCTCCATCACAGTTTTGCTACTACAAATGACTTAAGAGGAAAGACAGAATCAATAATGTTTAAGCTCTGGCTTAGCATTATTAAAATGTAAGTAGCTGTCCTCGATAGAAGACGCACTACATCTGAAGAAACCGAATATCTGTTTATAGTTTAATTAGAAGGCCCCTCGGGCTTCGCTCCCGTCGTTCTTTATTTGGCCACTGTTCAGCTCCTATTGACCGTAGCATGATGTTATATAGCCTATAACCTAGCTCTATAAATGCTCTATCAAGAAAATAATTTTTCAATTTCGACCCGTAGTTTCTGAGATCCCAGCGTTCTACCAAACAAGCTCTTCAAGAATTAGTTTAAGGTCAGTGGCTTGGCTGTTGGTTTTGTCTTTGACATTGTACTGTAATATAAGCTAGCAGTTTCCATTACTGTCAGCATCTAGTTACCTTCAGCCATAACACTATAATCGTCCACAGTTCATTTTTTATTCTCTTATTGCTTCCTCGTAAGTTTTCTTTCACTCCAATTTCAAGGTCTTTTTCTTTATTACATAACAATGCTTTATATAGCATAGTTTTACTCTTCACTTGCAATACCAAGGTTAATGAACAAAGCTTGTTGATAAATGCAATCAAAACATTAACTTCAATGGGTTTATCATTTCTGTTTTATTTTGTAACCATTCGGAACAAGAATTCGTTGCTTATCACTTAGTGGGAGTCATACATGGTGAAGAGAGAATGACGTTGTTGTTACATGCAGGGGCGGACCGCGAGTTTGTGGGGCCCTGGGCTGATATTACTCGGATGCCCCTAGGGTGCCTGTCTAAATTATCAATTTGAGGGTTCTGTTCAATAATGCATTTTTTAGGGTTCCATGGCGAAATATTGGCAAAAACGGAACCCTTATAGTTTCGTTATGTCCGTCCGTCCGTATGTCAAATCCAACCGTCACACATTTTACTCGAAAACTAATCGATGTATATTGATGACATTTGGAGAATAGGTGTCTTGTGTGAGCCGCTAAGTAATATTGAGATTTTGCTGCAGAACCCTACATTGAGTATGGCCCGTCATGCTTGTAACCGATTTTTTTTTTAATTCACAAAGTCTTCAATTGGGCCTGGGGGCCCCTTATATCCAGGGGCCTCGGGCTGCAGCCCCTATAGCCCCTACTTAATCCGTCCCTGGTTACGCGTAGTGACAGAGGCATCATGTTTATTGAATGCGTTCTTTTAACCGATTAAGTAAATTGAGATGTTGCTAAGCAGTTATTGCTTCTTGAAACTGAGCCATACTGGCGCACTCAGAGACTTCAATTAGCAGTAATCTGTCATTAACACAATTTTTTCATTGAATAATCGTCTTTAGGCGTATCATCATCATCATCATGTCAACCCAGAAATGTCCCACTGCTGAACTCGGGTCGCCTCCAAAGATTTTGGAGGGAATTTGGCCTACTATACCACGCTGGCCAGACGGGTTGGTATAGGGTTTTGTTTCGAATTTTCCTTTTCTTGCAGTGCTCTTGCCTGCTTAAAGTTAGGTCTCTTTGTCGCCTTTTACAACACCCACGGGTTGAAATGGGGTAGTGATATTATGTATTCTAAATCCGTCACTACACGGACAAGGCGTATAGACTTAAGTATTATACGTTTTTACTAAATCAACTATAAAATTAAGTAACGTCTCTGAGTACGGCAGTAAAACAAAAAAATACTTTCTTTAGAACTAATAACTGGCTGATTTTGTTTAAAAATCGCCTTAATTGATTACCAGAATCCAGGTTCAACTCGCAGAAGCATCAAATTTGCCATTGTTGTAATACCAAGTACAATACTTGGTGTTAGCTAATAATATTGATGTAAAACCAAGTCAAAGTTTAAGCAAAACCTATTTAATTTATAAAAATAACAGTTTTAAATGCCGTATTTAGAGACGTTATTTAACTTTAAAGTTTATTTAGTAAAAACGTGTAATACTTAAGTCTATACGCCTAAAGTCGATTATTCAATGAAAAAAATTGTGATGACAGATTACTGCTAATTGATGTCTCTGAGTGCGGTACTAATTTATTTAATACTTCTAGTATAGTTTATTCTTCTAGTGTATCAAATAAAATACAGTTATAACAGTTGTCTTAGCAGAATACCAGCGCTACCTAGATTTTATTATTTTATTTTATTATTTATCTATTTATTTATTGCATACATAAAATATAGTATTCATTTTTCCCCACAAAACCATTTAGTGGTTTGACTGTGGGATGGAGTCTCCGTACAAGTAATCTTATATATATAACTTACAACTTACAATACAAATTGAGATCACACTTTTTAATTTAAAGTACTTAAATAATATTTTCTGAGTTTTCTGCTAAATATATTTTTATTTGTTTCTTTTCGAATGTCTTCAGGCATTTCGAGGCGCATATTTTGACTGGCCTGTTGGTCTAGTGGTTAGTTACCCTGACTGCTAAGCCGGAGGTCGTGGGTTCGATCCCCACCCAGGATACATCTTTGTGTGATGAGCATCAAGGGTTGTTTTGTGTCTGGGTGTAATTTATCTATAATATGTATGTATTTACAAAAAAAAAATGTATTTAAGTAGTATATCAGTTGTTTAGTACCCATAACACAAGCAAATATAATTGCTTACTTTGGGACTAGATGGCGCTGTGTGAATGTGGTAGTATATTATTATTATTATATTATTATATTGTTAATAATTATTTTTTCCACTTTTCTATTGTGAGAAGTAGTGAGAACAAAATAAATATTTTAATTTTTTTTGTGGCAATTTGCTGATTCTATATTCGAAATAATTTAAATGTCACTTCAATACATTTGAATACATCTCTGACATAAGCTATCGACATGTCACGTGATCAATGTGCTAATTTGACATGTCGATAGAATAGATAGATCGAGGCGATTGCTACTTGTCTAGTTGTGCTGCTCATACTAGGGCTAGAGACAAGTGGCAATCTATTTTATATATCTATTCTAATAAAATCCAGATTAGTACATTGATCACGTGACTTAACGATAGCTTATGTCAGAGATGTGATCAGATGTATTAAAGTGACATAACAATATAAAAATTCTAATAGAATCAGCGAGTTTGACACTTGTCTATGGGGGAGGGACAGCTTTATTAGAAAGAAAACACCTAATATTACAGCGATCAAATGATAAACGAATTTCTCGTTGAAATTGAAAACCAAGTGTTTATTTACTGGACTCCTAAATCAATATAGGCATATTTGGAAATCCACTTCAGTTTAACTTAAAAACCGTATTGCATGACGTCACGTTGGCGAGTCATTACCATATTTTGTTTAACACGTGCAATTGTATACTTATATAATATTCAGACAATGGAATTTTCCATAAAATACATTAAATAAAAGTTGTATTATTTATGGCTTAGGCTCGGCTCGCCGGATCTTGCCCCTTGCTCCACTCGCCCCCTTTTTTATTATTTTGGTGTAGTGACTCACCCCTTGCCACGGGGCGAATTAAAAATCTACATTTAAATAATTATTTTAATGGATGTATGATAATATTGTAAGTATTAAAGATGATGTCTTTACATTCAAAACTCCGCCTAAATTGGTTAAAATTTGGCGTCAGTTAACTAAATTAAGCGCCACAAAGCAAACCCATTGTGGACATCAGTTCCGGGAAATAAAGTTTTAACTTTACGTCATTTATACTTCACTCTATTGTCTCTGGTAACAGCCATCCGGTAAGGAGGTCGTAAGTTCCCACATTAATTAAATGAACAAGATCATGCTAACCAGATATTAAAGATTTTTTTTTTATAACCATAAGAGAAGATATATTATAGTAGACTGGGCCGTGACCGGGGCGTGCCGTGTGCGTGGCCTGGACGGGGCACGGATTTGAAACGTTAAATACATTTTGTATGAAGCAGTTTATATTACACAGTACATGATCCGTGTCTCGTCTGGACTTGTTTACTAACGTACGACACTCGTAATTTGCCTTTTTTCTGATCATAGCATTACATAATCATCTGCGATAACAATCAAATTCTTAAGTCAAATATTTTTCATTATGATCTCTTATTATACTTTACTTACGGGTATGTACGTCATACGATGCCAATGAAAAAAATATACGCCATCCAATTTCATAATATCCTCCTACGACAATTTTTCTAAATAGACTTTCTTCAAAAATTCTCACAGCAATCGTTTCTGAGTCCTTTGTATCTGTGGGCCTTTTTAGGGTTCCGTAGCCAAAATGGCAAAAATGGAACCCTTATAGATTCGTCATGTCCATCCATCCATCCATTTTTAAGGGGGCTCTTCATACATGTAATAGAAGCTGATAATTGTTTTTTTCAGCAAACATTTATAAACGGCTCCTCATCATCATCATCATCATATCAGCCCAACGACGTCCACTGCTGGACATAGACCTCACCTAATTTACGCCACTGCGAACGGTCCTGTGCCGGCATATACCAACTTCGAAAGATATTTCAAAGAGACAAGGTTATAGATTATATTTTCGGAAATAATCACTTTGAAAGTAGAAAAATTGTATCCTCTCTGTATTTTCCACGTACAATATAATAATATTTCAACAACGAACTAGGTCACTGAACAGTATAGGACCAGAACAAACATCAACTAAAAGTTAATAATTAAATAACTAATTACGAACTAATATTGGCATATTTAAAGTTAACAGTGTTAGTTCCGAAGTAGACCACTTGGAAAAGAAAACAAGCTGACGAAACTCAACTCTATTGTTACGGAGCTAAAGACACTATTATATTGTACTCAGTACAACTGCGTAAGAGGTATTGGTTTCGATTTAAAGGTCGCGGTCGGCCAAAAACGGTATTGAAATTCTTAGTACTTACCAACCCGGTGTTACTTGAGCTCGGTTAATGGCAAGACGCCTCTTTTTTGTTATTTTATTGTCTACTCAGCACCGTCTATCCTAATGGAAGACGGATTAAGAATACATAATGTCACTCAAAAAAAGAGATGGTGGCTGAATGGATAAGGGACCGGCGTGCAAATCACGCGGTCCGAGTTCGATCCCGACCGGCAGTACCAATGTGGATTCCACTTTGTGGAATTTATATATACTAGTCAAGTGACTTACCATCTGCTAACGGTGAAGGAAAACATCGTGAGGAAACCCGCATACCCTAGAAGAAATTCTATGAGTATGTCTGATCCACCAACCCGTCTGGCCAGCATGGTATAGTAGGCTTAATTCCCTCCATATTCTCATTCGGAGAAGACCCGTGTCCAGCAGTGGGACGTTTATAGGTTGAGATGATGAATATAGTGTGGCGAAATTAGGTATAATAATCCTGATAATTGATGAATGGATGTTAGTTAGTCAATCACGCCCAAGCGTCTGCAGTGATCTGAATGAAATTTGACACACAGATAGATATATTTAGTATAGATACAATAGTACTTTTTTTATTGATAATAACATGGACTTTCATAAAATTACTTATCTTCCGCCCCAAAACCACACACTCACACATCACACTCACACACATCACACACAATTTAGTGTTAAGATGAACCTTTTATATTGTGTTCTGTTCTAGATGCATAAATAAGTTAAAATAGTAAATCGTAAATCCTATAATTAATTAATGTTCTCTCCAAATGTTTGTAGCACATTTGTCTGTTTCATTTTTTTTCATTAATTAATTGGCTATAAGATTAGTTAATAAGCAAAATTGTATAGATTAAGAGCTGTGGATTTTATGAATAAACAAATATTATAATATTTGTTTTTACACATTATAATATAAAGGAAACGTTGGAAGGGGTAGACCTAGAAGAACGTACCATGACCAAATAGGTGACGTTCTAAAGAAGGGACAGATCAGGAGTACCCTCAACCGGCGAGAATGCATGAAAAGACTGATGAATGTTGAAGAAGCCAAAGATGTATGTCAGAATCGTAGCAAGTGGAAGGAAATGGTCTCTGCCTACCCCTCTGTTGGGAAAGAGGCGTGATCTATATGTATGTATGTATGTATGTATAATATTTAAATATGTGTGATTTCATTTCATTACAAGTAACAAACACAAAGTACACTCAGTCTTAAAATAATTTAAGTGTTTGTAGGCTGTTCAAATATTATTATATTTTATCGTATGTGAAAAACCGTTAGTGCAAATCCACAGCTCCGTGTTCAGCATTCAAAAACAACAACAACAGACTCAAGACAGTCAATATTCTAGTGCTTAAAAACATAAAAACATAGCATCACGCCTTTTTCCCGAAGGAGTAGGCAGAGATGTTTCACTCCCACATTTCGCCAGCTATGTTTGGTCCCATGAAATAGGAGGCGAGCCTATTGTCATCAACCGGGAACATTTGTTTACCTAATCTGTGTAGTGACGGATTAAGAATACATAATGTCACTACCCCATCTCAACCTGTGGGTGTCGTAACAGGCGACTAAGGGAGTAACCTTATGCAGACAAGAGCACTGCGAGAAAAGGAAAATTCGAAACAAACCCTATACTTACCCGTCTAGCCAGCGTGGTATAGTAGACTAAATTCCCTCCATAATCTTTGGAGGAGACCCGTGTCCAGCAGTGGGACGTTTATGGGTTGAAATGATGATAATGAAACTCCGGGAAAATCTCAATACTGGAATTTCGTGATAAAAAAACACTATACCATTTTCATCCGACCCAGGAATCGAACCCGGGACCTCTTGCACAGCAGTCGTATACACTTTGCGCTGAGCCACCGTGGCAGTTCTAGTGCTTACCACTCTATTACTCCCAAATTAAAGTTAATAAACACCATTGAAGCTATATTGCTACAAATTCTAATAATAAATGTCCTTCACAACAAAAAAAACGGAAATGGTTATTGAACAAAAAACTTAACCTTAAGTTCATCACTTACGGAGATTTTTGCGAACATATAGACAAACATGACATCATAACATCGGAAGTAAAGGTTTGTATTAAATTAAAAATAGATATAGACGAAATTTTTTTATGTAGAAAACGTAATTATCGCCAGTAATTCAAGACAGAGAATACTTTTTAACCGACTGCCCCACAAGGAAGCAGGAATTATAACCAATAATAATATGGAATATATAAATGTAAGAAGACTTAAATATAATAGTATGTCTTTAAAATCTACTAACACTAATATACTTAATAATATAAATCTAGATAACTTAATTGTACTATAACATGCCTGATTAGGTAAATTGTATTGTACTTTTTAATTTTAAGATCACACTTGTTTTATTACCACAATATGACGCAATAAAGATATTTGGATTAGATATTTGAATTTGGAAAGAATGAAGGTGATCTAGAATTTTGATTGGGCTTGTCTATTAAAATCGCTACGTAGTGTTATTTAAGACTTATAGTAATTATTCAAGACTTCTGGGCTTGTTTTTTTACTTTGAAGTTTTTTCTTTTAATTATTTTTAATGTTTTACTCACTTACGTACATTTACCTAACAGAAGAATGGCGGCTATTACAACACTAATTCGATAGTTGTTTGTTTCTGGTGAGGTAATAGTGTAAGGGAGAGGAGAGGCCGTTTGCTCATCTGCCATTTAAGGCAATGAAAAAAATTGCTGTTTAGGCAAACTATGCTAGCAATTTTCGCTTAGCACCATATTGCCTTTTTTCAAGGGCCCTGTTTGCGTTCGCCCTCTCGACATTCGATTTCATTGTAATTTTATTTTTAAGTTAATATATATTATTGGTGTGATTTTCAAATATTTGTGGTTAGGGCCGTTGTGATATTAATTGCTAGTAGAAGCGAAACAAAGTTCTTGTCCATGTAACTTTGAGGTGGCATTCAGGTGTTTTTCTTTTACACTTTCTATCGTGACACATCATTTTTAAAATAGTATTTTCGTCTTTTTAATCGTCAACAAAAATTTTCCAAGTAATTGTGTGCACATTTCAACTAAAACATTTTGAAATATATATTATGCTGTGACTATTTCAGTTACAGATTTACATTAGAACTGCATAAATATTAGATAAATTTAATGTTTTTTTAAAGTAGTTAGGTACGTAAGCAAGTGGGAAAACTCTTAATTATGCTGAAGGATACAAACACTTTTATTTTTCAACATGTAAAACAGAGTTATAATTTGTAATTTTTATTTTTATGCTTTTTAGTAAAGATCTAATAAATCAAATCTTTTATTTAAATTATGATCAGTAAAAAAGAGAATTTACTAAAATAATTCGTAGGCAAGTATATTAACCATGAGTACAAGTTTTGGGTACCGTGTTCTTCCCACTTTTAGAAATGAAACCCATTATCATATTTGAATAGGTTTATCTACGCCAATGTGAGACACTCATGATGACATGTAATTATCAAGACTACAGTCCAGAAAGTAGTCCAAAAACGTGATTAAAACTAAAAGATAAACACCTGATACGTTCATATAAATAGTATCGTCAAGATTATCAAGACGTGGCGCCAGACAGAGACACCTTAACAAACGTTTCGCGAACTTTATCTCTCAGATAAGTAGTATCAAAATTAATACTTTAGTTACATCGCTAGGTAAGGCATTGGTAACCTAGAGAAATTAGTAATTACTGGGAAAGACATAAACCGGCTGAAACTATCATTTATCAGTATCCAGAAACTTGCGATAAGATTGTAGTCACAACAGCGACATATTAATGAGAATATCCTAGTCAACAACTTGGGCTATTTTTCCACAAACAGATTGCCAAGACGCAAGATTCAGACAGAAAACCTGGGAAACTTGAAGGCAAGCGGCATGCCCACTGCCACTTCATTATTTTGAATATTCGGTGAACTATATCTTTTTTATTCGTTCACTAATGAGACTCCGAGAGACTTTGAGCTTATTTATAAGGCCCACAGTTAACGGTTACGTCTCAATTGCGTATATCATCACTGGTAACACGCACTGGTTGAAGACTTGCATCTTCAAACACTTGGGTATTGAGGACGTGAAAATATCTCTAGTAATACATAAATTCGACCAAAACAGCAATCTAGAGTTAATCTTAATACCCGTTGTACCTTAGATACACGAGTTATGTATTCACATTTATCAGTTCGCGACTGATTATAATTATAATCTCAGTAGGACACACCTCGCGTTGAATCTTATAGTTGGCATAGAAATACCTTTTGTCGTTTTAGAGTTTACTTGTGACATTTTTTACTACATGTGAATTACTTGTCATAAGATATACCTGTCCTAAAAATGTTAAAATATCTTCATTCTATTTTTTCTTAACATTGAAAATTTTGATATAGGTCAGATGAGGAATGAGTCCAAAGTTCGAAATTCGATTCGATATCACTGTCAAATGTTTGAAATTTTAAATATACTGTTGTTTTTAATGTCATTAACCTCGACCTTGCCGCATCGTACTTCCAAGGATTGTAGTTTTCTTTGTTTTCATTGCGTTCTAAGATCAACATCACACGCATCTGCTCGTCAGCAATGCCGACGCCGATGCTCCGATGGGCAAAGCAACTCGATTGTTGGTAGTTACCTACGTCAGCAAATTCAATCGCTGCGCTGCCGATACAGTTGTCGCAAATATAACAGAAGTATCTGTGTTCAGTTCTCGAATGGAGACCACGCACCGGCAAGCGCAGCGTAGGACGCCCACCCACAAGGTGGACAGACGATCTGATCCGAATAGCAGGATCGCGCTGGATGCAGGCCGGGCCAAACAACCGGCCCTATAGGAAATCTCTTGAGGAGGCCTAGATTCAGCAGTGAACTTCCTGCGGCTGATATGATGATGATGATGATGATGATCTGTGTAGTGATGGATTAAGAATACATTATGTTACTACCCCATTTCAACACATGGGTATCGTAAAAGATGACTGAGGAAGTAAAAAAATGCAGACAAGAGCACTGGAAGAAAAGGAAAATTTGAAACAAACCCTATACTAACCCGTCTAGCCAGAGTGATTATAGTAGACTAAATTCCCTCCATATTCTTTGGAGGAGACCCGTGCCCAGCAGTGGGACGTTTATGGTTGAAATGATGATAATGAAACTCCGGGAAAATCTTAATACTGGAATTTCATGATAGAAAAACCCAATACCATTTTCACCCGACCCGGGAACCCGTCCAGCCAGCATATAGTTGACTAAATTTCCTCAACAAACTTTAATCTACCCGCGACATAATGTATTTTAAATCCGTCACTACACAGACAGCATTCCAGTAATACACAGTAAATATTTGACAACTAGTTGAGTAGAAAATAGTCTTCTAACCTTTGATACCACACTAGTTTTTGATATCAAGAGTCTTGACTTCCACCCAATAAACCTTAATAGTATTTCGAAAGTCAATAAAATAAACAATTCTAAAGGAAATGATTTCATTTCCTATACTCTTTCACTCTAGACTGGTTATCGAAAGTTACGAGAATTTTATTAGTTCAGCATATAAAATATTATGTAATACAAATATTTATTTTGGTTGTAGTGATAAGTGTTTACGATAAGGGGGTTTATATCCAATAGGTAATAAATGGAATATTTTTAATGATAGTAATTATATAGGTCAAACTTTTTATCATTTATTCCGTATATATTGTATATTTTTACATTTGTGGTTTTAAGTTTGAGGGCCTGTTTCGGGACCTTCAAATAAAGTGTCTCATAAACTACCTGAGACTTCTTTTAATGATGATGATGCCAAGTTACGCTCCTTTGTGCCTATTCTCCCCTAAACTTCTGTATTAAGGGGACCCAAGAGCAAGTGGGCAATGGTCAACGGAACTAGTTGGCAATTCTGCCTTACCAATTAAAAACAGTTCAACTGCGTGCTTAAGTTTAGAGAAAAATGTGTCTAAATACATCAATCTTAGGCCCATTTTCCAAAGACTTGTGAAATGCAATTACGATGTTCTTGTTTAGCACGGCAGAATTGTTGGCCTAGTCATTACTAAAATGAAAAATGTCTATAAACAAATATTGTTATTACTCATAGTTAGTCAGAATGTAGACGTTTGCTCTATCCTAGACCCACTTCCTTAATACCAAGCATTATTCAGATTTCCACTATCAGTTGACTGCTGATAAGACAGGATTAACTCTAGAAAAGATTTTCTACATAATCATTAGTCTGCACAAATTTTACAAATTTAGTTCGTGACATGACTATATATAGTATGCGGACGACATTCTTTATTAATTTTTTGTTTAGTACCCATAACACAAGCAAATATAATTGCTTAATTTGGGACTAGGTGGCGCTGTGAGAATATGGTATAATATTATTATTATTAATTTCAGCTTGATACCTTTACGCGTTCTTGACATAAATATATTTGACAGATATACAGACAAACGGACAACGGAGCGATTCTTAAGAGCTCCATTTTTTCCTTTTCAGGTACGGTACCCTTAAAAAGAATGTTTGCTTAAATCACTATTGTTTAATTGTGAAGCTATTTGGAAACATTAAATCTGAAATACAATTGACAAACCAGCACAATACATTGTCTCGCAAAAATAATATAGGTATTGTTTCATATAAACAGTAAATCATAACATGATCACTAGTCAAATTTATCAACAAATTATAAAACTAATAATATCTACTTTACTTTTGTTTTAGACTGTTATAGAATAAACCAGAACATCACTTCATCGTCATCATCATCATCATATCAGCGCAATGACGTCCACTGTTGAACATAGGCCTCACCTAATTTCCACACACACTTCCATTTTTAACATCACTTACTCTCGATAAATTATAATAACATTTATGTGTGACTAACTGTATCTACTACTAATACTAGTTACGGAGAGATACTAGTTACAGAGAGATACTAGTAACAGAGATATACTAGTAACAGAGAGTTACTAGGTACAAATTAGCTGTTATCCGTGTAGATGCTCGCTGCCGTGTAGTGACGGATTAGGAATAGAGAATGTCTAAATTACCCCAAATCAAACCGTGGGTGTCGTAAAAGGCGACTAAGGGAGTAACCTTATGCAGACAAGAACACTTGGAGAAAAGGAAAATTAGAAACAAAACTCTACACCGACCCGTCTGGCCAGCGTGGTATAGTAGGCTAAATTCCCTCAACATTATTTGGAGGAGACCCGTGCAAGTGGGACGTTTATGGGTTGAAATGATGATAACTAGCTGAACCACGCAGCACAACCAAAGGGAAAAAAAAACATACGTTAAATCCAGGTTGTCAGCTACCTCAATACAAAAATTTATCAAAATCGGTCCAAACGTTTGATCATGAAAGAGTCACAAAATACACACTCAAAAATTTTCGCCTTAAGCTGGTGTGGTAACTTCAACATTCATGTCAATAATTTGAATACTTTCATTCATGGCAATGTTTTTAAATAATAAACACCTAAATATACATTAAAAAAGCTATTTATAAATCTAAATCTAATTGCAACTAATTAAGGACATGAACCAGAATGTTATCAAAGACTGAGATCATAAATATTTCATAGCTAGAAAGTAAAAGTAAAAAGTTAATGAGAATTATATTATTAGAATCAGTTCTTAGTATATACTATTTATAAACGTTCTAATTATCACGCAATTGCCCCTAACGAAAGTTTTCTCAAGAGCTAAAAGGTTGGCTCAAATATTGTGGTTCCGTCCTTATTCATCTATACATTATAATGTAAAAATAATTATAAAAATAATTATTTGATTACTAAACATATCCTATCCTATATACCTCATCATCAGCAACCCATTAAGTCCCACTGCTGGGCTCGGGTCTCCTCTCCTCTAACTAGAGAGCTGAGAGCGTTTAGGTCATAATCCACTCACGCTGGCCTAGTGCGGGTTGGTGGATCAGACATACACATAGAATTTCTTCTAGGGTACCTGCTGACGGTGAAGAAAAACATCGTGAGGAAACCCACATACACTAGAAGAAATTCTAAGTGTATGTCTGATCCACCAAGCCGCATAAGGCCAGCATGTGTGGATGATGGCCTTAACCCTCTCAGCTCTCTGGAGGAGAGGAGACCCGATCCCAGCAGTGGGACATTAATGTGTTGCTGATGATGATGAAGATATTTTCCGGTGATATTCGCAATGTTTGACTTTATTTAATAGTAATTAAAATGGTTTTCCGATTTTCATTAATAAATATAACACACTGATTACGTATTTTCTATTTTCAAGAGTCCTGCAATGTATCTAAGAGGTCTATACTTGCAAATAACGTAGAAACCACAGTATTCAGCTGGTAACCATTCTTTTTCTTATATGGATAGCTGCAAATTCTTGTTAACTCTATCTTCTTTTATTTGAAAGTCCAACTCTTGTCAACTTACGGCAAATCAGCCTTCTTTTTGAACTCGAGTTCGAGTTATCCTTGACTTCTTGTATGAAAGCGATAATTGCGTTTTTTCCTCGAAAAATAAATTTTCTCAAGTATTACGTGTTTATATCCAGCCAGTGGGACAGGTTGATACAGTTTACCAAAATATTTACGTTTATTCTCTTGATACGTAAGCTGGTTAAAGGAATTTTGTCCCAATTAGATTTGTTTTGCGTCGCAGATTTCTTACGAAACATAACCCATTATTTCAAATATATTCAATATACGAATCGGCTGTGTGTTGATTAAAATGAACGAGGCGAAGTGGTATCATAACAGTCCACAAAGGCTTTCATCATTAATTTTTTTTCGCATTTTGAATGTCATAATGAATACAATTCTTACATTTATCAGAATTCTGACGTGATTTTGAATTTTTCTGATATTTATGACATAAACTTTACACATTAGATTGCAATGCATAGACATTCATTTTGTAATAATACATTTTTTATTGTTATCTATTCGCAAAGAATTTGAATAACAAACATGACGTCAAAAAAAACATATTAAGTATAGGTATTTTTATTTATTTATAAAAATATAAAATTAGTTTTTTTGACGTCATGACGTTCTGCGAGAAAAGCAAAATTCGAAACGAACTCTATACAAACCCTTCCGACCAGCATGGTATGGTAGGTTAAACTCCCTCCAGGTTTGGAGGAGATCCGTGCCTAGCAGTGGGACGTTTATTGGTTGAATGAAAAAATGGACTGAAGTTGGAGAAGGTAAACATGTAACAGGTGGAAGGAACTGGTCTACCTATCCCTCTATTAGGCAGATTGACATGATCATGTCATCTTTTTCATTCTATAAGAAATCTTGGAAAATTTCTAGAACACCGCTCCGCTCATCTCAATTTATTCCCAACCTTATCCGTACACGAGATTAGAGGATTATCATGGGAATGGATTACGTTGTTTACATTTTGATACTGTTTGCCTGCCGCTAGCTTTCATGAGTTAATTATGACAATGTCCTCGAATATTGAACAGATAAATACGTCATAGAAATACAAGGATTAAGTTTAATTGAGTAGTATTTTCAATTGGTTGGTCAGTAGGATAATTTACTTAATCATGCATTCAAATCAAAGACGCTAATTTTATAACAGTGATGCCGACGAATACTTTGACGCCTAGCCCATATTACCATTTGTATTATTATTTATTTACAGTATTGTAAATAGTATTTGTAGACAGTTTTTATTTCGTTTTAAAAATATGTAATATGAAATTAAATTTAAATTACGAATAGTAGAACAAAAAATTAATAACCATATTATTCTGATCTAAAAAATTGATTTTTTGCTAGGTAGCACGATTATTAAAAAAGCCAATTGAATGTCAATATATGTATTATGTAGGATAACTCTCACTATTTGCATTTTAGTAACTAAAATTCATGTAGCGATGGTGGCTGAATGGATTAGGGACCAGCGTGCAAATCACGCGGTTCGTGTTCGATCCCGACTGGCAGTACCAATGTGGATTCCACTTTGTGGAATTTATAATAATATGTACTAGTCAAGTGACTTACCATCTGTTAACGGTGAAGGAAAACATCGTGAGGAAACCCACATACCCTAGAAGAAATTCTATGTTTATGTCTGATCCACCAACCCGCACTAGGCCAGCGTGAGTGGATTAAAAGAGTGGCCTAAACCCTCTCAGCTCTCTCGTTAGAAGAGTGGGACAGTGGGACTTAATGGGTTGGTAAATTCGCTTCTACCTATTTCACGGCAAGGACAATTGAGTCTATAGGTGGCGCTAAGCTTTTCTAGAAACATTACGGTATGCTAAAAACGCACGCAACGACTTAGTACTATTATTTTTAATTAATTGACTGAACTAACGTTATTGAGAAATGGTATTTAGGACTTTGAACTATATTATGTACGCAGATAGGTACGTAATGACATGAAATTTATCGGCTTAGAAATTTCATTGAATAACATTACATATTATTATCTATTTAATCCTATTACACGAACAAACATAATATATAATACCTACCGTTATAAAATAATAAATAAACAAGTTTTTTATGTATTACAGAAGTATCTACATTAACGCTCTGAAATCCCCGAAACGTTTTACGTGTTGTTAAAAACCATACCATTTTTGCTCGACATGGGAATCGAACCTGGAACCTCTTGTGCACTACACATACACATGCATGGCCAGGCGTTAATAATGCTAAAACAAAAATCATCCAAGGTCAATTGAATAAATCAATTCATTGATTATTAAATGACATGTTTTGAAGATTATACAAAATTAAAAACATACGCCCACTTCAAAATAAGTCTTGTATCGTGTGAATTTCACACTTCCTTCTCCTTATCCTTCAGTTATCATAAATTAATATTTTATAAAAACTTTCCACTTATTAAGTACTTAAAGATTTTGTTTGTCATATCATTGTCGTATTAATAATACGAGTAATACTGTTTAGCTCCTTATCAGTTCAAAGGTTTATGTCGGAATTATATATTTCACTCATTGATAACTGTACCCTTTCTGGGATATCCCAAAAATAATATCGTAGTAGAATTAGTCTTTGCTTTACAGACAAATGTTATCAAACACCAATCACGTTGTTAATAATTAATTTATTTGGTTTTTTTTTTGCCGGCGGCTCATACAGTTAATAATTGGCAGTAAATGAAACAATGAAAACAGCAGCCAAATTTTTTTGCTTTGTATAGTTAAATATCCACGTTTCTGAATTTATTTTTGGTACTTTTGATTTATATTTAAAACTATTTCATTCAAAGTATAAAAGAATGTTTTAATAACTTTTTATAAACTAAATATACAATTAATTACAAACAACAAAAAAATGATCCGTTTCTGAATGTGTTTTTACATAAATATCAGATTATTTAAAATCTGTCGCTGTGGCGGAAATTAGGTGAGGCCTATGTTCAACAGTGAACGTCATTGGGCTGATATTATGATGATGATGATGATGATGAAAGTTAAATATTACGATATAGCCTAATGAGCTAATTAATTTTATATTAGCTTAAACTTCGCATTAATATTTATTCTAAGAAAATATCCATTTATTTTTACTTAGAGTCTGTTGAACTGTACACTTTGTTCTTGTGTTATTATAGCACTATAAAATGTAGCTAATTGTTTTGTTAATCAACACTACACTAGCTCAAACGGTTTATCCTTTTCAACTATCCATTTTTTTAAAAAGAATGGCGTGAGTTTCTTGGCAGTTCTTCTCATAGCTCCACCTCGTCAGCGGTCGTAGGCAAATTTGCTGCTACTTTTCGAATAACCTGTTACATTCTTAACTAGTGACTTTCATAAGTGTTACCTAGATTAATAAACGAGATTTCATTTCATTTCATTTCATTTTGAGTCTTATTTTTATGTCCGTACAATCGAGGAGTTGGATGGACTCAAGATTGTTATGGTAATGAAGTCTCTTTTCGTTAACTTCTGCAAAACGGATTACTTTATCTATACAGTTGTCTACTACTAGACACTAGTAACTACCACACACATCGACTGTCAATGCATTGACATTGCGTCATGCCAGCTGTGTGACATCTCTAATACATATTTACATTATATATACTATATCAGTACAGTCATGACGTCATTTCACGCCCTGTGTCACTTGTTTTTTTTGTTTGCCAAAATTATCCATCATCATCCACGTTTCTTAATGTATTTTTATATAAATTACTCAGCTTAAATACCAGTCAGATTATATTTATTATGATAAAAATACTGTTGAAATGATTCAATTTTATAACTTTGATAACATTTAGCTAACAATTTTTCTAGTGATAATATTATTTTTCATTGTTAGTGTTCTAGTTATTGAATTAGGTAATGATATGCCTCTATTACTCATTATATTTTTTAAGAGTCCTGGTGGCTTACTCTGAATTTCGAAACTCGATAAGTCGGTTTTGATGTCGCTGTCAAATGTTTCAAAGTGATAGCGATGATATCTAAATTTCCTTACATTTGACAGCGACATCAAAACCGACTAATCGAATGTCGAAATTCAGAGTAAGTCCTTTGTCTAAAATATACTTCGATATTATGTTAGGTATCTAGTAGTATCTACTCATATAACAGTGCAATCTACGAAAATTAAAAACAAACAATCTTATTTAGCAAAAACAAAATGTGAAAGATAAAGTCATAAAAACATACCCTTTTACTCAAAAGAGTAAGCAGAAATGCATCACAAATTTTCAATCGAATCGAACGATATGCCTTTTTTCATCATGGATTTTATTTATCACTTTATTGCACATTAAACAAATAATACATTAAATAACAGACAAAAAGCATATACAAAGGCGAGCTTAGGAGTTAACTTAAAGGAGTTTTCTTACAGCAAACTTTAGAGTGTAGAAGGAATAAGTGTATGAGAGCATGAATGAAGTACACAACTAAAGAGAGAAAAAATACATCAGTTGTACACACACCCAAAATCGTAGTTCATTTTTTTTTCGTTAAATATTATATTTAACTGACTACAAAGCCTATAAAAACTGACAAAAGGTTTTATTATTGATATCTATTCGACCTATTTCTACTGTTATTGAAGCAAAATGATTAATTATAAATCTTGAACATTATTTTCATAACATTATAAAACCGTGTGAACGTACAAGGTGATACGGTTTATATAGAAATTAATACTATCATTGGGTTCCAGTTGATAACCAGCGCCAGGTTCTGTTTACCTGACACATGCTGAACTGGACACCCGTTTTATACAAAATAGAATATATTCTAATTATGGCACATAAAAAAATATTTAAAATTATATTTTTATTATGTATTAATTAGTTGGGTTTACTTTTTACGCAGTCAGGTTCTTTAAATTTTAATATTTTTTTTAAATAACATCATTACACTAATACAAATTTTTATACCGACTGTACTTTATACTCGCGAAAAGGAACGAATAGGTGTTGCTGCTATGCTAAGGATCGAATGGGTACTCAAACTAAGAAAGGGTCAAATTTTAAGGTACGTATGGTCTCATAGCCTATTGACATATTTTATCCAAAAACGGCTCGTTTAATAAGTAATTAACAATACACTCGTATTTATGATAACTATCGCTATATACCTGTATATCATTATGTCGATAATAAACTAAAATTGGAGAGCTTACTACTGTTTATTTTGACATTCAGATAGCCACTATCACGCATGTAGATGATGATATACTATAAAGTGAATGTTCTATTGTTTCTATGGACGATAACACAAATTCGACTGACCGATAAAGATAATAAAGATCGATTGGCGTTGTAGGTTTACGTGTGGTATAAAACCTTTTGCACACAGAGGAGGCTGATTCTAAAAACATCAAATTGAATCAAAATTATCAAGTTATCTACGATGAACCTTTGAGCTTACTTACTTATGAATCTCGAACGTTCAGTTTTGATGTCGCTGTCAAATGTTTGATAGTGACAGCAACCATATCTAAGTTGTAACAACTATGGCGATTAAAAAGAGTGGCCTGAGTTTCTTGCCAAGTTCTTCTCAGAGCTCAATCTTGTCAGTGAACTGGCCTTAGGCAAATTTACTAACACCTTTTTTTTGGCTTTGTATATCGTTCATAAGTATCATGTATGTGATCTAAATGAAATAAAAAGATTTGACTTTGACTAAATTTCCTTACATTTGACAGCGACATCAAAACCGAACATTCGAATGTCAAAATACATAGTAAGCCCCCTTGTGAACTAATGAACTGTATTGAAAAATTCTTTTAGTGTTGGATAGTTCATTTAACGAGGCAGGCTATAGGCTATATAATACCACGCTTTGGCCAATAGGAGCTAAACAGTGTGGCCACACTAATAAAGAACGATGGAAGCAAAGCCCTACGCGACTTCTAGTTGTAAAATAAACAGACTTAGTGTCATGTTAATTTATATATTTGATTGATTGTGTACCGGATGTTTTTGTTACGTGATTGTCTGTCGTATTTTCTTTGTTATCAATAGGTAATATTGCAGATTATGGGACAGTCACACCTTCATACACTGGAACACCTCTAAAGCCAAGATTTAACAACAGCGATGACCCTTTCAAATACTGAGCTATAAAACTAGGAAAAGAAAATAAAGAGAGATACAATCATTTATTTGGTATATCACACAAACATACAAGATAATTATTAAATAAAATTATTAAGTAAACATTATTTATTTTTAAAGTATATTTAGTAAAAACTTAAAATACTTAAGTCTATAATATGTCTAAAGACGATTAGACGATTCCACGGCTCTTCCGCGGCTTCGTTTAAACAAAATGGTTGCACTGACCACTTAATACTAGTTAAAGATTTATACCAGTAATATTCTACTAATAATATAATAATAATATTCTACCACATTCACACAAATACATAAATATTATAGATAAATTACACCCAGACACAGAACAAACCTTTATGCTCTTCACACAAAGATTTGTCCTGGGTGGGGATCGAACCCACGACCCCCGGCTTAGCAGTCAGGGTCACTAACCACTAATACAGGCCAGTCTTAAAGTTTCAAATTAAAAATAAAATACTAGGTTTCATCACAGTATAAAATATTTCTTGCCTCTGTTGAGCCCTAGATCACTGTTGATCAACAGAGACCTTAATTTATAAATAATACATCGATTTATAAATAAATTCTTCGATATTATAATTCCCTAGTTTATAAATTATTACTTAATACATACCTGATATTATAAATAATTCCTAACAAAATTCTCTAAATTTATAAATGATGACTACAACGTTTATATAAAGATTTATATAATATTTATTTTATTATAAATATAATCAGGAATCTGATCTCAATCAGATATTCTATTTATAGGAATTTCCTGTAAATAGAGTATCTGGTTCTTTTTTTTAAATAGGTTAGCTGTGTATAGTTTTTAAGTTATGTGTAAATATTAATAATAATAATATTCTACCACATTTACACAGCGCCATCTAGTCCCAAAGTAAGCCATTATTTGCTTGTGTTATGGGTACTAAACAACTGATATACTACTTAAATATATTTTTTTTTTGTAAATACATACATATTATAGATAAATTACACCCAGACACAGAACAAACCTTTATGCTCATCACACAAAGATTTGTCCTGGGTGGGGATCGAACCCACGACCTCCGGCTTAGCAGTCAGGGTCACTAGCCACTAGACCAACAGGCCCTTTCGTAAATATTTTATCAATACATTATAGTGCAATACCTTATATAGATACATACATATATGGGACCAAACATAGCTGGCGAAATGTGGGTGTGATACACTTCTGCCTACCCTTTTCGGGGAAAAAAGGCGTGATGCTATGTTTTTTTGTTACATACATGAGTCAGAGAGATTGTGTCTCTCTCTCTCATGTATGATCACTCTTCAAACTACAATCTATAAGCCACACCTCCTAGACACACGATTTATCAATATTATACCACACCCAAATTTAATAAACTCATAACTGTAATCTTTTGCATTTTAATAAATTATCTCTTGCAATCGTGATTAATAGACCGACAATAGGTAATTTTGTGTATAAACCGTGTTAGATTTAGATATAAATTATGAAATTAAGATTAATATCTGCTTCTTTCATTTAGATTACCAAACTTCTTTTGATTGATTATGAGATTTGAGCCGAAATATTATGCACTGATCTAAATACGTTTTATGAAATAAGTTTTTTACGATTCGGTTGGAAAAACTATGATGGATTGTAATTAATTTTGCAAAACTTAATTGGTTCGTAAACAGAAAGTGATAGTACCTATTTGTTTTAATCAGATGTAGAACATTACAATATCTGTACTATTCCTAGTCCACTGTCGTTTGTCTGTCTGTCTGTCGCACTAGTGCACTGTAGTCTGTACTATTCCTAGTCCACTGTCGTCTGTCTGTCTGTCTGTCGCACTAGTGCACTGTAGTCTGTACTATTCCTAGTGCAAGCTTAATATTTGATTTTAAGGGTTATTTTGTGCGGATCCCCTGATCTGATCCCTTCCTGTTATTAAGTGTTTAACTTTATTTCTATCAGGATAAAGTTCAAGGTCTCAGGGCACCCGACCATTTCTGTACCATTATGTGTAATTCAAACTGTAACCAATGAAAATTGTAACTATTTTGGCGATTGAAAGAGTGGCCTAAGTTACTGGCCAAGTTCTTCTCCAAGCATTAGATTGGCATTAGAAATTTCTTGCTTTGTACCACGTTCATGTATGTGATCTTTGTCTACTGTCAAATGTTTTAAAATGACAGCGATCATGTTTATTTATTTATATTTACAAAAACATTATCTTCCTTTTTGGCAGTCGGATAAAAATACTGCAATATCGAAATCGACTAACGGGCTCTCTGGGTCTTGGGGTTTTATTTAAACACAATGTGCAATGGACGCATACATACACTTACACTCAGAGTACTTATTTTAAAGGCACGGTAAAGATTGGAAAATATAACATATTGGAGTACAGTTTTAAAAAAAAAATGATAAATACGAATCAATAAAAAACAAACTTGACTGTTTGTAATGATTAATCATCGTTGCTGTGTTGCATGATAACGATAATATAATGACGTCACAACTTGTTTTTAACGTAAAAACAATGACAAAAATATTTTTAAAGTGATGTTTGACGTAAGCAACAATCCAACTAATGGGGTATATTATGTTATTATTCTGGTTATTTGCGATAAAATAAAATAATAAGACTTTGGGGGCTTACTCGAATTTCGACATTCGAATATTCGGTTTTGATGTCGCTGTCAAATGTTTGAAAGTGACAACGACCATATCTTAATTTCCTTACATTTGACAGCAACATCAAAACCGAACATTCGAATGTCGAAATTCAGAGTAAGCCCCCTGTTTCACTGTAGCTGATACATTTCGGATAACTTCGCCTGAACCCAACTAAAACTCAAATTTTTAAGGTGTCAAAATTAAATATATTTTTCAGTAGTTAAATCCGGCCCTGCCTTTCATGCCCACCATAAACTAGAGAGAGTTATTAAATAATTATCTATGTTAAAGTAAATGCCATCTAATACGTCATAGTGTTAGGGAAACTCCGTAGTAGGTAGTGATAACAAATCGCCTCGAGTGACAAGACTCGCTTGTTAAGTGAGTTTAACTCACTATTATTATACTCGGTTTGTAGTATTCCTTCTTCCTACTGCGACAGCAAAGAACCAATTTGATGACGTAACGAATCTATACTACTATTATAAATAGGTAACTGCCTCGGTGGCGCAGCGGGAAGTGTATACGACTGCTGTGCAAGAGGTCCCGAGTTCGATTTCCGGGTTGGGTGAAAATGGTATTGGACTTTTCTATAATGAAATTCCTGTATTGAGATTTTCCCGGAGTTTTGGTAAACAATGTTCCAGGTTGATGACAATGGGCTCGTTCCCTATTTCATGGGACCAAACATAGCTGGCGAAATGTGTGTGTGAAACACCTCTGCCTCCCCCTTCGGGGAAATGTGATGCTATGATTAATAAATAGGTAAAGTTTGTAAGTTGTATTTCGAATTCGAATTTCGGGATCTACTGAACCGATTTTCAATTTTTTTGTTTTGTATAGCCCATTAATCTAGGAGGGTTATAGGCTATATAACATCACGCTACGGCTAATAGGAGCTGAGCAGTGGCCAAATAAAGAACGACGGGAGCGAAACCCCGCGCGACTTTTACTATTATTACGGACCAGTAGTTTTTGAGATTAGCTCGTTCTACCAAACATACAAGAAGCTCTTCAGCTTTATAATATTAGTTTAAAGTATAGATTCAGATCAATTCACACTATACAATTACATATAACATTGTACAGTAGCCAACAAAAGTGTTAAATTATAACTAAATTACAGTTATCACCTCGGCAAATGACCTACATGGGAAGCTTTGTGTAGTGGAGGTCAGACTAAGGTCACTTATGGCCAGATACCATTTGAATGACAAATGTGTGATTAAGAAAACAAATAAACAAAATAAACAACAATGCGTGTATTGAATGGATACGGTATATTACGTATTTTTTGTCTCCTTTAAATGCAGACGTATTAAAAGTAAATTAAGGTTGGCGACCGAGCAAATTTTTTTTTCTACATTAGTTTTTAAAAAAGCGATGGTGGCTGAATGGATAAGTGACCGGCGTGCTAAATTCCGACCGGCAGTACCAATGTGGATTTCACTTTGTGGAATTTATAGGTACTAGTCATGTGACTTACCATCTGCTAACGGTGAAGGAAAACATCGTGAGGAAACCCACATACACTAGATGAAATTCTAAGTGTATGTCTGATCCACCAACCCGCATTAGGTCAGCGTGTGTGGTTTATGGCCTAAACCCTCTCAACTCTCTAGATAGAGGAGAGGAGACCCGAGCCCAGCAGTGGGATATTAATGAGTTGCTGATGATGATGATGATGATGACATTAGTTTAGTAGTTAAGGTTTGCGACTGCTGAGGGCTTACTCTGAATTTCGATATTCAAATATTCGGTTTTGATGTCGCTGTCAAATGTTTGAAAGTGACTGCGACCATCGAAATTTCCTTACATTTGACAACGACATCAAAACCGAACATTCAAATGTCGAAATTCAGAGTAAGCCCCTTGAATACAAGGTGATAGGTTCAATCTTTAACTATTACATTATAAAGTTGAAGATTTTGTTTGGTTGATCACGCTGTAGGATATATAACATTTCGCTACAGCCAATAGGAGCTGAGCAGTGGCCAAACAAATACTGATGGGAGCGAATTCCTGGGCAACAGTACTTAGACATAATAAATTTAAAATGTAACTCAACAATAATGCGCTAACTCATTCTGAGTTACTTGACATGCATAAACCATCAACTGTAAAGCTAAACATATCAATTGATTGCTCAATCAGTACTTAACTAACAAAACTACAATACAATATTACATTAGCTTCAGAATATTAAGTCTTAATTCCCACATCTTAAATGCGGTTTTCCAAAGCATCCTGTCAAGCAGTTGCACTGTTTTTACTAAACTATGTACTAAAGCAGTGATTGATGGCGTTAGGTGAAAATAACTAAATAAATAGGTTATAAACAAACAAATTAAGCGGTATACGTCTGTCAGTCATTAACTTCAATAATGCGAGGTCGCGGCGCGGGCGCAACCATGGAACGTGCAGTTTTTAATTATTCTACTATCGCGTCTATGTGGTCGGCAGTTGTCCCTTCCGTATGCAACTGGATTAAAAATAAAAATAGTGTTAAATTTCTTATTACTATGACCAAGATCTATAGAGATGATGGCCGAATGGATAATGCATGCAAATCATGCGGTCCAAATTCGATTCTGACCGGGGCAGTACCTACAAATCTGGATTTCACTTTGTGGAATTTATTAGGTATGTACGTAAGGCGAGTATTGCCATTAACAGGGGGTTTATTCTGAATTCCCCTTATCTGAATATTCTTATATTGAATAATTTTGCGGAAAACTCCCAGTTTGGTCCTCCGGTCAGGAAAATTATTCAATATACGAAACCCAGCACTTACACACTAATACAAACCAGATGTGCAATAGGCATCACTCTCAATCATGATGACTAACACGTGCTCGTAGCAGCATAGGGGACAGACAGACAGATATTTCGCAACAACACGTGGACAGTCATGCGATCGTAAAGCACTACCACAAACGGCACGCTGCCATCAAATTGATTAAACGTAAAGGTTGCGATTGACTTGTAACATTTAAATTATTATTTTTTTACAAAACGTTGGTGGTGTACAGTCGGAACAGTCCCCTTAGACAAGTGGCAAAGCAATAAATAAATAAATAATAAATAAATTGTTTATTCAGCATAAGAAGTACACTATTACATAATTCTTAAGATTTAAAGAAAAGGTAAATTTTTTTTGCAGTACTCTTGTCTGCGTAAGAACACTCCCTTAGTTGCCTTTAAGCCACCATCGGTTCGATCCCGACCGGCAGTACCAATATGGATTCCACTTTGTGGAATTCATATGTACTAGTCAAGTGACTTACCACACTAACGGTGAAGGAAAACATCGTGAGGAAACCCACATACAGAAGAAATTCTATGAGTACGTCTGATCCACCAACCCGCACTAGGCCAGCGTGAGTGGATTATGGCCTAAACTCTCTCAGCTCTCTAGATAGAAGAGAGGAGACCCGAGCCCAGCAGAGGGACTTAATGGGTTGCTAATGATGATGTTCGCTATATTATAACAAAACCGCAGCGAATATACATTTATTACAAGTCAATCGCCACCTTTACTTCCGCGGCGAGCATTTTAATTAGATTTTATTGTTGTATTATTTACTGCACTGCATTAATCTAGGCATCTTAAAACATTACGAGTGTAGTTAAAGATTCAACTTAACTTTATATTTTCCGAATCGTTTTAGATATTATGATGATCTAAAATGCTTCGGAAAATATAATCATCATAATAATAATAACCTTTATTGTACACACGATAATACAAAGGAAATAATTACAGTAAAATTCACATAAAAATAAGCACGTATAATGGGCGGTCTTATCGCTTGCAGCGATTTCTTCCAGACAACCTTGGTATGGATATTATTGTCAAAGAAGTAAAAATTGTACACCATAGGACGTCCACTGCTGGACAAAAGCCTCCCCAAAATATTTCCAACTCGATTTTGTCGTTAGAGAAAGCGATTGAGTTGTAAACAGCTTGCATCCAACTTGATCCTATCGAAGAGAAGAAGATAGAAGAATGTTATATTGATTGATAAATATTGGAAGGCGCAGCGTGGGACGGCCCCCCACCAGACGGACCGACGCAGACGACCTGGTCAGGGCGGCCCAGTACCGCTCGCAGAGGCGTAAATTAGGTGAGGCCTATGTTCAGCAGTGGGCGTCGTTGGGCTGATATGATGATGATGATGAACGGTGAATATATTGGAAATACTCTATGCTATGCTATATATACGCACATGACAAGTTCTTGTAATATTTAATTTAAACATCCTAATACCTCTTTAGGAGATACATACTCTGTGTTACAAGATGACAATGTCTAGCAGTGGACTACAATAGGCTGAAATATTGATGATCCTTGAACCTTCCTCGATAAATGGGCTATCTGACACTAAAATAATTTTTCAAATCGGATCAGTATTTTCTGAGATACTAGCGTTCAAATAATAGCTTTATAATATTAGTATATATGTAAGTCAAAAGTAGCTAAGCTAATTTCCTAAAAAAAATTACGCAATAAAATAAAACGGACAGAACAAATCACCTCCACAATAAGCCGCTATGATTTTGTAACTCGTCCGGTTGTAGCCGTGAACATAATACACGTGTTTCTAAGGACAAGAGTTTCGCAAGAGTACCATAGCACGCGCCTGCGCGTACTACAGCGTTCACACACACATACACGTAAGTATACGTCATCATAGATAAAGATTACTGTGTGTGAAACGTCATAAAACAGCTGGTGATAAATTGAACAAAAATGTCAATGACTGCATCGTCACGTCAGTTTAGTGGGCGTCGTTCATTCTATTCCCATTTTGAACAAATATTTCTAATCGATAACGTCTCAGTAATGGTCAGATATTCGATCTATAAATAAATAAGAAAAAAATTTAAAAGCATGTCAGACCATGCTCAGTGTAGGGTTTCGCAGCAAAAGAGCGTATCTTCATTCACTTACGTCATTTGTTAAGACGCGCAATTTGTCAGCAATAATTAAAAAACTTAAAAAAATTACACGCTCGCAGAGCCCTCACAGCAAGAGCGGTCATTAGTTAATTTTACATTTAAACTTCAAAAACAAGATATTAAACAACTAGTACTTGTTAAAAACCCAGTCCACTAAATCAATCTAAACAAAAACAATGTCACTACCCATTGGCATATAATCACAGTGATATTGAAAATATCATTAGGTCAAGTTCAATATAATCAAGTGGTAAGTTGGTAACTATTAGTTTCAATAATGAATAATGTTTTCTTACAACGTGTAGTCGTGCAGTTGCCTTTAACAATCGCATTCTTCATAAGAATGAAATCCTAAATATTTCTCTTTCTATATAAATATACATTCCAAAGACACTTGGCTGGCAAAGTGTCTAACAAGCGTTAGACACTTTGACACTAGTTATGTAATCCTTGAGACTGACTCTCAGACTGTTACTGTGGCATAGCGGACGTGGGTTCGATTCCCATATAGGCTTTTTTTTTTTTTGATTATTTACTATTGACTGGCCTGTTGGTCTAGTGGTTAGTGATCCTGACTGCTAAGCCGGAGGTCGTGGGTTCGATCCCCACCCAGGACAAATCTTTGTGTGATGAGCATAAAGGTTTGTTCTGTGTCTGGGTGTAAATTATCTATAATATGTATGTATTTACAAAAAAAAAATGTATTTAAGTAGTGTATCAGTTGTTTAGTACCCATAACACAAGCAAATATAATTGCTTACTTTGGGACTAGATGGCGCTGTGTGAATGTGGTAGAATATTATTATTATTATTATTATTATATAGGACATAATTAAATATTTGTGTGATTCATACATATTTGTTTCGAGTCTGAGCGTACTTTGTGTCCGTATTTTTTTTTTTTAAACTTATTGCACAAAATATTTATGTTACAAAAGGCGGGCTTAATTCTAAAAGCATTCTCTACCAGCCAAACTTTTTTTTACACAGGGCTTGCACTCGAGTTACTAGTGACTTTTGCTAGGTTCTGTACATTAAATAATATCAGCTTTATCCAAAAACAAACATACCATTGCATCTCTAATACATGATCTCCCTTATCCTGAACCAGCAAATGTAAATTTGTAATGGATAATTCAAGTTATATAATAAAAAAAACAATTATTTCAAATGAAAGAACTGTTTTTTTTATTATATAACTTTTCTAAAAAGAATGACGCTAAAAAGACGACGACGCCATAAAGATATGACGCTATTTTAAGATGTTATAAAGGAAAACATGCGGATTTCATTAACCTTTTGAGCTACGGAAGCCAAACAAAAGTTTCATGAATTGAGACATAAAATTGTATTTTTAACTGTAAACTGTTAACTGTAGCTAAAAATATTATGCAAAATAATAAAAACAATCTGAATCAGAAACCGTAGCCATATGATTTAGGAAGTTGTAGACAATTTAAATACTAATTGTAATTTGTTTAGTATACTTATGTATTAAAAGCGATTGCGGCAGAATGGATAAGGGACCGGCGTGCAAATCACGCGGTCCGAGTTCGATCCCGACCGGCATGCAGTACCAATGTGGATTCCACTTTATGGAATTTATTTGTACTAGTCAAGTGACTTACCATCTGCTAACAGTGAAGGAAAACATTGTGAGAAAACCCACATACCCTAGAAGAAATGCTATGAGTATGTCTGATCCACCAACCCGGACTAGGACAGCGTGAGTGGATTATGGCCTAAACCCTCTCAGCTCTCTAGTTAGAGGGGATGAGACCCGAGCCCAGCAGTGGGACTTAATGGTTTGCTGATGAATGATTGAAATGACTTATGTAGTGAAGGCAACGCCTCTGTGATTTGATTTATTAAAACATATGAGTGTATACTTCAAAAAACATAACAATATACCAGAGTTGTACTTCGCGGAAGTATTGCAATAATTCTGTTCAAGTGTAAGGTAAATATTTAATAATCCACGTAATCGATAAGATTTATTTGCATCAGTCGCAAAAATTTTGAAAGTTATACAATTTGAGTAGTTAATTGATATAGAGTCCTACAGAGAAAAACTGGAGAAAAAATGTCAGGCTAGTTTTGCGCATTGATTGGGTAGAGGATCTAATTCATCTTCTATTATATTCAAACAATAAGCAAATTTTCACTAGCTTTCTAATGAGACATGATTAGATTTTGTTATAGAATAGAATACAGTTTGAATTAAAATAATTATTCAATAAAAAGATTAGTATTCTTTGATCTCTTTCACTTCATTCGAATAAGGGAGTAATCTTAAGCAGACAAGAGCACTGCAAGAGAAGAAAAATTCGAAACAAACCCTATACCAACCCGTCTGACCAGCGTGGTATAGCAGGCCAAATTTCCTCCACATTCTTTGGGGGAAACCCGTGCCCAGCAGTGGGACGTGTATGGGTTGAAATGATGATGATGATGAAGTGTTATCTTGGCATAAACGACACACTTCTGCAATTAATATACCAATTAAAAGCGAATTAAAGACTGACCACAAAAGATTCGATATAATATCGTTTAAAATATGAATTTTGTTAATTAATATTCTTGAATATCCATTATGTAATCAAAGGGTTTTCACATAAGTTGATTATGTAATAAGTAGGTTTTTGATGCATTATTCGGTTTTATTCATTTATTTGTGATTACTGAAGTTTCTGTTTTTCTGTGTTGTTTCCACTCCAGTCCTGAGTCCAGAGTGGAGACCGAAACTCGGCAAACGTAGAGTAGGACGCCCTCCAGCTAGATGGACCGACGACTTTAAAAAGGTCGCTGAGTCTGACTGGATGCGGAAAGTGGAGGACAGAGTCTTATGCCGCGTGTTAGGAGAAGCCTACGTCCAGCAGTGGACTGCAATAAGCTGAAATGATGATGATGATCTTGACAGAAAAATTGACTTCCTTAAAATCTAGTGGTAGCAGTGCTTTTTTGTATATCGTCATTTATCTGGGTTTACGGGAGATGCAGTGATGCCTCTAATAAAAGAAGACTGTCCCGTTTTAGTCATATAAATTTAAGTAATAAAAAAATTGGCTTTCCATTGATATTTATACTTACTAATATTATTATATATTGCTGGTGTTTAGTTAGTTGAATATAATACAGAATAGGTTATAAGCTATATATAACTCTATAACGAAAAGGAGCTGCGCAGTCATGTCATGTAATCAGCCCATAGAGAGCTGAGAGGGTTTAGGCCATAATCCACTCACGCTGGCTTAGTGCGGGTTGGTGGATCAGACATACTCATAGAATTTCTTCTAGGGTATGTGGGTTTCCTCGCGATGTTTTCCTTCACGGTTAGCAGATGGTAAGTTACTTGACTAGTACATATAAATTCCACAAAGAGAAATCCACATTGGTACTGCCGGTTGGAATCGAACTCAGACCGCGTGATTTGCACTTATCCATTCAGCCTGTGTACCTCATTTTTTACCCTGTGCAGTACCCAAACAAAATAATACAATAATATAAATACTCGTATTTTTGAAATTGAGCTAACGCCGCCTAAGATTATTAAGCAATTAACTTTATTGATATTGTGCGATATTATCAACAAATCCTTGCAAAATTAATTGCTTAACTGTTGTAACGTGAAGAAACACGTGGCTGGGAAACAACCCGACCTTACTGTTGGCAAACCGAAGCTTTACAAACTCTTTTGGAGTTTGCTTAGTACCTATTTATAAGTCGTGGGCTACAGCTGACCAGTTACATAACTAAATAATAATGTTAATTATAATGTTTGTTTGGACATTTACACACAGCGCCATCTAGTCCAAAACTAAGCTAATGCTTGTAATATGGATACTAGACAGCTGATATAATACTTAAATCATAATTTCAACTCATAAACGTCCCAATGCTAGGCACGGGTCTACGCTACGGCTAACAAAAACTGAGCAGTGGCCAAATAAAGAAAGCCGGGTGCGAAGCCCCATCCGAATTTTAGTATTATAGCCACCTAAGCTATGGACCGTATTTATATTCTTCATTGTAGCTCGTTATTTCGAGTTTTCTTTCTCTTGTGTTGTAATGCGGTCTTTTAGAAACCTCTTCTTCGAAAGAAGAACAGTATTAGTGTCATATTTTATTTATTTATTTACAACTTCATACAAACAATTTTGTACAGGTGGACTTAATGCCTTTAAGCATTTTCTACCAGTCAACTATTGGGTGATTGTTACAGAGAAATGTATGATGTAGGTGCATAAATAAACGTAACGAGAGAATTAAGCAAATTAATAATACAAATAACAAATAATACAAACAATTCCTAAAGTATATATAGATGGATATATAGATATAATTACATACCTATAAATATGATAAAGATATAATTATAAATACTATAAACTATTTATAACAATAAATATAAAGGGTATATGAATATTATATTATTATATAAGTTAACTTTTAGAATTATACTGCCACACTATTTAGTCAAAAAGAATTCGTCCTCTTCTTAAACACATAACGACTGGTGGACTTCCTGATCTGAAGAGTTCAGCGTTCCAGATAAGTACGGATTGGATAGAATATGAAGAATGAATAAAACCAGATGTGTGACAAGTCAAACAAGAAGGAGTATGCAGTCACCTGTGGGCGGGAGCACCTGGATACCAGCTTGGGCCTTTTGACTCGGTTCAGAAGCGCGCTGTGAGAATCATCGACGATCCTATACTAACAGGCGGTATCGAACCATTAAGTATGAGGAGAGATTTTGCCTCCCTATGTGTGTTCTATCGCCTGTATAATGGGTTGTGCTCTGAAGAACTGTTTGAGATGATGCCCACGGCCACCTTCTACCATCGCACCGCTCGCCATCGGCAGGGAGTTCATCCCCACACCTTGGAACCGAAATGGTCTCGTACCGCGCGGTTCCAGAGGAATTTCCTCCGAAGAACTATCAGGTTGTGGAATGAACTCCCTAACGAGGTTTTCCCAAGGGACTACAGTATGGGGTTCTTTAAAAAAGGAGTGAATAGGTTTCTTAAGGGTCGGCAACGCGCTCGTGATGCCCCTGGTGTTGCAGGCGCCCATAGGCTACGGTAACCGCTTACCATCAGGCGGACCGTATGTCTGTTTGCCACAGTCGTGGTATAAAAAAAAAAGAAGGAGAGTATTAGAAGAAAGGTTCATTCAAAGGTAATTTGGTTCTGTACTTTCTGTGATATTTCAAACTGTAACCAATTAAAATTGTAACAACTATGGCGATTGAAAAGAGTGGCCTGAGTTTCTTGCCAAGTTCTTCTCAGAGCTCAACCTTGTCAGTGAACTGGCTGTAGGCAAATTTACTGACACCTTTTCTGGCTTTGTATGACGTTCATAAATATCATGTATGTGATCCAAATGAAATAAAAAGATTTGACTTTGACTTTGACAAAGAAGATTTCGGTTTTGAACGGATGGAGGTAGTGTCAAATTTTGTTGTATAGGTACCTAACTACTATGTTTGCAAAAATAAAAACATGTCCCAATACGTAATAGGAGGCGTAATTTTTAACGAGAAGTGGGCGTCTCCGATATCACATTGCGTGAGTATTTATTTACTGCGTGCGATATACGAATCTATCCTATCAGCTTACAAAAAACCGAATGCGTTGCGTTAATTATATCAAAAACTTGGCTAAATAAATAGGTGAAACAGCCGACTGTCGTGGTTTTACGTAATATAATACTTTTTTTTTAGTTCAAGGATTGCTGATGATGATTAATGTGGTTTCATAATAAAAACATAATTTTACTTTGTTTTATTGAATTAGTAACAAGAAATGAATCATACCTAGTATTACGATAAGTATAGGTGTGGCCACTTTCGCGTGCAATTTTTTTTTTCTATTTACAAAACAACGCCTGTCGTTGAGGACTTACAAACATACAAAAAACGGACACAAATTACACCCAAACTTGAAACAAATATATATGTATAACACAAATATTTGTCTCGAGTGGAAATCGAACCTATGTCATTAGGCACTCGATGTTATTGTTAAGGTGACCTTAACCGCTACACCATCCATCGCAGTCTAACACAGTCTAACTTAATGTATAGTAAACTATACTATATTATAGTTTGTTTGTTTGGTTGAGTGCTAAGATCTCAGGAACTACTGGTTCAATTTGAAAAATTATTTTAAGTCAAAGTCAAGTCAAAGTCAAATCTTTTTATTTCATTTAGATCACATATATGATACTTATGAACGTCATACAAAGCTAAAAAAAAGGTGTTATTAAATTTGCCTACGGCCAGTTCACTGACAAGAAGTTTTTTTTTTTACCACATTCACACAGCGCCATCTAGTCCCACAGTAAGCAATTATATTTGCTTGTGTTATGGGTACTAAACAACTGATATACCTACTACTTAAATACAGTTCTTTTTAATTTGTATTATAGATAAATTACACCAAGACACAGAACAAACCTTTAGGTCACTAACCACTAGACCAACAGGCCAGTCAAAAGTTTATTGTTGGATAGTCCATTTATCGAGGAAGGTTATAGGCTATATAACATCACGCTATGGCCAATAGGAGCTAAGCAGTGGCTGAATAAAGAATGATGGGAGCGAAGCCCCGCGCGACTTCTAGTCTATACTATAATATTATGGAGCAGAAGAGTTTGTTTGTTTGGTTGAACGCTAGGATCTCAGAAACTACTGGTCCGATTTGAAAAAAATATTTTAGTGTTGAATAGCCCATTTATCGAGGAAAATTATAGGTTTTATAATATCACGCTTCGGCTAGGAGCTGAGCAGTGGCCAAACAAAGAACAACGCGAGTGAATCGTCGCACGACTTCTAGTATAAATTTATAAATATTTGCCCGCTATTTTATATCTGACAAATGTCTAAAATAACACAAAATTCCTAGAATATTCTTATCACACTATATATCTTTTAACACTAAATAAGGTCGCTATTTGCGTAAACTTCTTTTACTTGTGTAGGTTAGGGAAAAACAGGATGCATTTCACACGCAATCGATGCAAATAAAATTGACCTATCTAACTAAAGTATATGATAACCGTAATTATCGAGATGATGCGATGACGCTGAAAATATTTGTACATTGCGTCAATATACTTATAACAATTCGAAACAAAATGTCATTCGTAACTACAAGAAAAAGTAAACCTCATCTAGTAGAATGAAAGATTTAAATTACAGGGTAATTGTTTTGTAAGTTCTGACATTTATTCATTTATAGAAAGAAATCGACATTGATAAAAAATGAAGTTTTAAATAATTCATGAAACGTAATTGCGTTCCGGTTGTATTTTCCGGTTTTATGAATAAAAATGTCATTGTCTGTCTGTCGGGATCGTAATTGAAAAGACACATAGTATCATAATAATTAAAAAAAAAAATACTTTTTCCTTACACTTTTACCTTATTATTAATATTAACCCATTAATGTCCCACTGCTGGGCAAGGCTCTTCTCTCCTCTATCTAAAGAGCACAGTGAGTTTTGGCCTCAATCCACTTATGCTGGCCTAATGTGAGTTGGTGGATAAGACACATTATACAGAATTTCTTCTAGGATGAGATGATGGTTCTGTGGGTTTTCTCACGACCTTTTTCTATGATATATAATTTAAACCCCACAGTGACATCCACATTGCACATTGGGCCGGTCGGAATCGAACTCGTACCGCATAATTGCACGTCAACAATTTTAACTAGTGAGAAATTTCTCTTCTCCCAATATTTCTAGAACTACAATTAAAAGTCCATGTAAGTATGTTTGCTCAAATCTATATCTATAATACTATACTAACATTATAAAGAGATTAGTATTTTTATGTAACTAATGAACTTAAAAACTGCTGGACCGATTTAAAAAAATATTTTTCTGTTAGAAAGCTACATTATCACTGAGTAACATAAGCTATATAACACCACGCTACGGCCAATGGGAGCTAAGCAGTAGCCAAATAAAGAGGCCCACGCGACTTTAGCGTAATATGGTCGTAGGCAAATTTGCTGACACTACTTTTCAGATAACCTGTTACATTCTTGTGACTTTCATAAGTGTTACCTTGTAACCTAGATGAATAAACGAGATTTCATTTCATTTCATTTCAATAACATATCCATTGAAATTCGTTTGCCGTTACCAATATTCAGCACGCTTTTTACAATTCATTCATAAAGAAAAAAATACTCCCATTCAGATAGCAATATAATTACTAACAATAACAACATATTGTAGTAAAATACACGCATACTAAATTATATTCCCGTTATTGCCTCATTTACTTCAATTCTGTAAACATAATGTCTCAGTGCGCTGTTGAACTCTTGCCAATAATAAAATTGTTGATAGCTCATTGGTGGAATATCAATATGATAGATTTACAAGGAGTGTAATTTTGTCTGTAATTTGTATCGGCTGTAACACTTTGTCAAATATTTATAATATGTAATGAGCACAGAACAGAGATAGGTTTGTAATGAGCCTCTTTCAAACAACCGCTGTTATATTATAAAATACTAGAAGTCACTCGGGGCTTCGCTCCAGTCGTTCTTTATTTGGCCACTGCTTAGTTCCTATTAGCCGTAGCGTTGTGTTATATGGGCAATGCTACTCAGTGATAATGTAGCTTTCTAACGGCAAAACGGTTTTTGAAATCGGTTCAGTAGTTTTTAAGTTTACTTGTTACATACAAAAATACAAATGTTATATACTTATTGTTATTGTTATGTATAATATTAGTATTGCAAAGATGTTTCATTCCTAATCTTTTTTTATCAGCTTACAGTACAGTCCCACTTGCACACCTACCGTGTAAGGTAATAGGTATTCTACACGGTTATAAACTTGCGTTCCAACAGAGTGACCTTGATGGGAGCTTGGTTGCCCTCCGCGTAGTTTGTATGAAATTTGGTTTACAACAGCCGGCTACACGGTTGGATACCAAGGGCACCTCTGTGGAAGGCAGGTTTTCAACCATGTAGCAGCTTTAACCCTTTGAACGCCAGAGATGTCTATACACGTAAAATGAAAATGTGCTCACCACGCCAATGACGGCATGGCACGTCAAAAATGTAGGTACTGTATTTTAAAAGCTTGGCGCAGAAGGCACGGCTGTATCGATTTGACGTGGCGGTCAAAAGGTTAAGATTGACAGGGACACTGGCAAGCTCGAGTTATTAAATTCGGGCGTCGCAAAACAATGCCTAACCTGCTGTTTTGCAAAAAGCAAATGGAGACATTCAAACGAATGTGAAAGTTAAAATGGTTGGATGGATGTTTGTTACTCAATTACATCATAACGGCTGAAGGTATCTGTATGAAATTTAGCGCACAGATAGATTTTATTATGGAATACCACATAGGCTATTACTAAGACACCACGTGGGCGAAATGACGGGCGAAAACAAGTTGTCAATATGGAAATTCTAATGGCTCTAGAAGATTTTTTCACTAAACAGAGCAAAAACAATTAAAATTACTGTGTTTTGGCATCTAGGTTTAATTCTGTAGTTAGGTACTGGGAAATAATAAAATCCTGCTTTGTTTTTGTTTGACCTTTCCGTCATCAAAATTAAAATTAAATTATAATTAAAAAGCAAAATAAACTCAAAACTAGGTACATACAAGAACATCCGCTTCAAGTGTGAAACACAATGATGACATCACGATAACACCAAAAAACCTTTTGAAACAGGTACTATTTATTGCTTGGAGTTATAATTTCATTTAATGTTATTTTTGTTCTAGAATGAGTACAAAATAGTTTTTAAGCGAGGGTGGCCGAATGGATAGGTGACCAGCATGCAAATTATGAGCTCCGAATTCGATGGCGACCGATAGTACCAATGTGGATTTCACTTTGTGGAATTTTTATGTATTTATAGTCAAGTGACTTACCATCTGCTAACGGTGAAGGAAAACTTCATGAGAAGGTGGGTTTCCTTGTTTACTAGTAATTCTAAGTGTATGTCTCATCCACCAACCAATAAACAATAAGTTAGTTAATATTTTTGTACGTAATAAAAAAAGGTCAACCAAAACAGAGAGAAACTTCTAGTATCTTTATAAATCAACTTCCTGGACTTTGTTCACAACACACAATTAAAGATCGTCTTGTTCATAAAAGGCTTTTGTAGGGCTAAATTAAGGTCACCAAAGTTACTCGTGCCCTAAGATTTTTTACTTATTGTTTACAGAATAAATGAACCGTTAAATAAATTAACTTTTTTAAAGTTAATTTATAGTTTTTGTTGAACTTGGAATCTAATTGAATGAAAAATCTAGAATTTTCTATTCGATAGTTTTTTACGTAGTTTTTATTGTTTTATTTACTAAGAGAGCTAATTAAGTTATGTATACTATATGCCGTACTCAGAGACGTCAATTAGCAGTAATCTGTTATTAACACAATTTTTTCATTGAATAATCGTCTTTAGGCGTATAGACTTAAGTGTTACACGCTGATGATGAACGTCTCTGAGTTACGACAGTTAGACTATTACCATGGCGTCAGTAGCAGTTAGCGGTAGTAGGCTCAACTCTGGTATTATTAAAATTAACGTCAGATGTTGACATATTTTTTAATATTATAATATTGGTCGCTCACGTAAGGAAGTCGGAACTGCCGACCGTGTTTTTTAAGTTCCATAAATGAACCATCTTCAGCGCCAGAACTTTCAACAAAAAAAAAAAAAAAAAAAAAATATAGGGTGACAGGGCTGGCAAAATGCTACGGGCCCCCGACCCAAGAGGGCCCCGGCCTAAAAAGCCCCGAGTTCAGAAGTAAATTTTTAACAAGGTACTTTATGACTCGTAATTTTATTAAAACTATGCCATAAATGGGTTGCTATTATTTTTATAATTATTTATTTTTACTAAAGAGCTCTATTGATTGCAAGGATAGCACACATGCAAGTGGTATTGTAGACAAAACAATTTTTCTATTTGTGTATTCATATTGGACGCAGCCTTTTATGACACAGTTTTGTTATGAAATAACTTAAAAGAGTATAAACAAATAGACAGATGTAAGATGTAAAAATTAAAATGGCTTCTGTTGCTCTAAAAAGACACCCATATTTTTTTTCATTACGCCTAATACACACACACAGAGTACCTACTTGACCCATTACAATTTTATTATACCTACGAGATTGTTTTTTTTTATTTGGGAAAACTAACAGCAGTACTTTAGATCTTTAGATATATAGATAATAATAAAGTCGACTTGTTTTGATGCACCCCCAAGGACTTTACTCAAGTCACGAATCAGGTGTGTATAGTACATAAGGATATTACATAATATAATTATTTGTATTTTTCTAATATTTTTATTTGTAGTAGTTTTATAGAATTATGATTAAATACTGCACTATCGCATTCGGTTAGCCTGTAAGGATAGCTGTAGGTTTGTAATAATAAATAAATAAATGATGATGTTTAGTATTTTCAGGCTGAATAGAAGGTAGTCATAATTAAATTAAAGGAAGATAAATAAAATACAAAAAAAAAAACATAGAACCTACCTACCTATTAGTTATTTATTTCTCTGTTACTATCACCGCGGCAATGTTCAGAAATGTAAAGTCAATCATTTGAAACAAATCATCTAGTTTACGTACATGTTTTGTCATTGAACCGGTACTAGATTGAAATGTAAATAGGTATATCATTGGCCGATGAAGTCATATAATTTTTTATTGTATTTTATAATGCGCTTAATTTTTTTGCGATGAGCCACCAACAGAAAACATGATGAGAAGAACATTGGATTTGTATACTTGATACCTAAATATAACTTTTAAAAGGCAACGCTCCTAGGAAAAAAACATAATAATATTAAAGGAGGCAGCTCCACACAAAATGTTCGTAAACAAAAACTACCTATAGAATTAGATTACACTTGAAACCTCCTTCCCTTTTTTTACCCGATTGCGCCAGAATGTTCTCGGGGGCTACTCTGAATTTCGACATTCGATTGGTCGGTTTTGATGTCGCTGTCAAATTTAAGGTTTCTTATAGACAACGTTTACACTGTTGACAGTAAAATTTAAAAAAAGTTCCGGCGACTATTATTAGTTTTATAGTAGTTTTTATTTTTTTATAAATCCTCTTAATCGTGTGACTTTTCATACATACAAAGTTCACGCTGGTTTTGATATTAGGTATTTTTTTTCAATCGCATACAACACTAAGGGCCGGTTTCTGAGCCGTCAAACGGAGGTTATTGATAAGATAAAATATAACTCAAACAAATTAAAAATGACAGTTGTATGTATAAACCGGTTCTATTGTTTTACTTTTATTTTCAGTCAGGTTATACTTTAATCGATGTTGAACTATAAATCTGACGGCTCAAAAACCGAGTATTACATGTTCAACTTTGGCAAGCAAAACATTAAAATTTCTATGAAACACACCTACACCACAGTAAGAAGCTTAAAAAAATTATAATTACTCTCACAGCGCTAATGATTCACAGTTCTAATTCATTCACTCATAACACATGGCATATCATTGTTATCTCAATTCCCAGACTCTGTCCTACTTTTACTGTTGCGTCATAGTTTTGGTTTATTGTCGTTTTGTTCGTATCTATAGCGGGATTTCCGTGTTTACATACCGATTTTCGATGTCTGGTGTAGGTTTAAAACCATTTATTATCCCACAAAAAATAAAGATAGTTTTGGGAATCTACGAAGACATATGACTTCATGCCTTTTGTCCTCAGAGAATCACGTCTTTATTTCGGTAGCTATGTTAATTCTTAATTATGGGATGTGGCTGGGCCCTATTACTAATGACCCAGAGTTGTTTTTCATTTTGTTCTAGACTGAGAATTTGAAGACAAAAAAAAAACAAAATTATTTTTATACAACTCAGTAACAAACCCAAAACTTCTTGCGTAGTGACGTAGTGACGGATTAAGAATACATAATTTCACTACCTCTCAATCCGTGGGTGTCTTAAAAGGCGACTAAGGGAGTAACCTTATGCAGACAAAAGCACTGCAAGAAAAGGAGAGTTTGAAACAAACCCTATGCAAAGCCATCTGGTCAGCCTGACAGGAGACCCGTGCCCAGCTGTGGGATGTTTATGGGTTACAATGAGTCTTACACATTTTTGCTGCACCACTGAGACAGACATTATTTTTTAACAGCCACTAGCTCAGTTGACACTGATCTTCAGCACTGATTGTCTGCTGGAATTGTCAGATAAACTAATAAAAAAACTAATTTAAATCACACAGAAATATATTAGAGACACAATATTTTGAAGTTAAGTTCAAACACTTAATCTGTAAATATTTTTTTGTTTTTGATTCTAAAATTTTCTAGAAAATTCTAAAATTTTCTAGAAAATTTACACAACAATACATGTTTTGAAACACGTAAGAGGTTTACATTATTTACTGATTCCGTAATAAATACGGTCTCATAACGAGCCACGTGCCTCTTTGTTGAACGCGCAAATTCTACCAATATTCTTTCTTCGCCCTTCAAACAATAGTTTGAAACAAAACAATAGGTGTTTCGGCTAGTGTTTAGCTTTACCTGATGTAATGTTTGTAATTACCACTGAACAGGTGATAGACAGAAAATTCAAATAACGTAACCCGTTACAGCCACGGTGGCGAAGTGGGAAGTGTGTTGTGCAAGAAGACCCAGATTGCATTCCCAGGTCGGATGAAAATGGTATTAGGTTTTGAAATTTCCGTATTTAGATTTTCCCGGCGTTTGAAAAACAAATGTTCTCAGTTGATGACAATTCCCCCTTTCATGGGACCAAACATAGCTGACGAAATGTGGGTGTGATATACCTCTGCCTACATCTTCAGGGAAACAGGCACGATGTTATGTTTATCACGAATTAGATAAGTCGCACACCAGACATACATTATTTAGTATAATGGTAATATTGTACTGCATTAGGTAAGCTACGAAGAAAAGGCATGAGAATGAGCACAGCTGATAACTCATGTTTACAGGCAGCGCTGGTAATCATTGGAGATGGCTTTCATCTAAGGAGGAGTTCTTGCGTCATATATGAATTAGACAAGTATCATCTGCCTAAACGTTAATAACTTAATTTGTTTAAGAAGTTATATTTTAACCTATTAATAGCTTCAGAATACCAGCGCTACCTTGATATATTTCGAGGTAGCTAATGCTGAGTTAGTACCATTTTTGTCTCTTACATAGTAAAAGTACATACCTACTGAGTGAGTAGTAGTTATTGCTTAATTTATAAGTGTAAATTTTGTCTTCCTCATTGTACCTAAGTGAGAACAAAATAAATTATTTTTCTTTCTTATATTTGATGGTTTAACCGGGCATTAGTAAATCAGACTTCATCTTCTTTTATTATCACGTATATTTTCAAACGAAGGCCATCTAGTCACATGTTTAGTGTCCCATAACGTGTCAAATAGCCTATATGTATAGTATATCCTACGTAACAATAATTTATGCCAAAGTAAAGGTATTCAAAGGTTTCCAACTTACGCTAACTACGCACCTTTTAAAATGATTAGCAGATTTCCTTGTTCATTATATAATTATTGTGATATAATGTTTTGTTCAAGGTTGTCTGCAAAGTGGTCTACAATATTGAAGCCCAAGTAATGTCAACAAAGGCATACAAAGACGTGGTATTGCGTAGTATTCTGTGTCCTTCATAGTAAATATGACTTGTTTGGCTTTCAGGGCTAAAACTTTCACACTTTATTTCCTGTCATTGCTGTAGTCATCATTGCTTCCATAAACATCCCACAGCTGGGCACGAATCTCCTCCAAAGATTGAGAAGGGAATTTAGCCTACTATACTACGCTGGCCAGACGGGTTGATAAAGGGTTTTGTTTCAAATTTTCCTTTTCCCGCAGTGCTCGTGTTTGCATAAGGCTATATATTTGTGTAATACAGTTAAATTTGTTTAAATTCTGGGTGTAATTTGTGTCTGTTTGTAAAGCACCCCTCGACAAAGGGCATAAGAAAAAGGTGATTATATCGAAAACAGTCTCTCTATATTAGCATGTCGGGCCATGTTCAATGTAGATTTCTGCAGCAAAAGAGCGCATCTTCATGGCGCTAACATACACATACACACGAAATAACTCAAATACTTTGTATCGGAAATCGGAATTTGTTGGGAATTGTAAAAAAAAATTGGAAGTAACTAAGTATTTTAGTAAACCGTTAACTTTGTGATATTTTAATGTTTAATGGATTAGAAGATAGAAGGGGAAGGGTGGCACAATTTATGCCACTTTCAGATCGATTATTTCAGAAAACTTACACTCACACAAATAATATGCTTTCTTAAAATGACTTTAAAAAATCTGTCGATATATATGATGTCACTTGTTTTCATTATTTAACTAGGAAATTATAACGAGGTTTTCCCAAGGGACTACAGTATGGAGTTCTTCAAAAAAGGAGTGAATAGGTTTCTTAAGGGTCGGCAACGCGCTCGTGATGCCTCTGGTGTTGCAGGTGCCCATAGGCTACGGTAACCGCTTACCATCAGGCGGACCATACGTCTGTTTGCCACCGTCGTGGTATAAAAAAAAAAAATATTTTTCACATTTAATCATTATACATTACATTGAATCGTTTTTAGTGAAATGCCTGCCTATGACATGGAACGAACGGACGGACAGACGGACATGACGAAAAAATAAGGGTTCCGATTTCCTTTTTAGGGTACGGTACCCTAACAATGGATTCCTGCCAAGTAAAACTTATTTTCGTATTTTTTTATAAATTAATTTAATTAACCTAATGCAGTGGTGTAGACAGCAGTGGACTGCAATAGGCTGAGATGATGATGATGATGATGATGAATGGTGTAGAGTTTAAAAACAATGGAATAAAACTAAATTGTCCTAGTAATTATATAATTAATAATACTCAAAAACTACAATTGGGTACACAATATAGTAGGTACAAGTAGCCTGTGTGAACTCACCCAGTGAACATGGACACCGCATTGAGCATACGCAGCGTGCGCGTGAGTGCTGAAGAAATCCATAGATTCGTAGCCAGACAGATCAAAGGCCTGTATAAAAGCCAAAGGTGGCAATTTCGAATAGGATATATTTTTTATTTTTTGCTGAGACTATAATAAATAAGTATGTATCTAAATAAGTTTTACAATATTATTTCATAAGAAAATGCAAGTTCATTTGTAACAGAACTTACGGCCGGACTAGGTATGTAGGTATCCGACACGGGGATTGAAACCAGACTTTCAGAAATCGCTACCGCTGCGCAAGCGAGGCAGATTTCATTAAACAAAACTAAACATCGCTCTTTAACTGCAAAAAATTAAACATTCATAAGCAACAGTCCACTAAGTTCGTTTGAAACTGAATCCTATATTGTTACAATAATAATGACGTAATCGTTCTGTAATGATAGATGACACTGGAACCGTTTTTAATTATTTACTTGGCAACTTATATAATAGAAGTCCAGCGTGATTTAGTTTATAAACTTCTTTATGCAAGAGTGGAATAAATTCCTACAGCAATTGTGTTATCATAAGTTTATTCATAATAAATAAAGAATCCATTGTTACATGTTTGAGACATGATCACTTGAAAACCACTCAACTAATGTTATTTATTTAGTTTATAATATAGTTGATTGAATTTATAATATAGTTGGCACTCACGCGCACGTTGCGTATGCTCAATGCGGTGTCCCCACGTAGTTAAGTTTTCATGTTCACTGAGTGAGTTCACAAGGGCTACTTGTACTATATTGTGTACACAATCGTAGCTTTTAAGTATTTTTAATTATTTCAATAACTAGGAAAATTAAGTTCTATTCCATTGTTTTTAAATTCTACACAATTGCATTAGGTTAAGTACATGTAATGATGGCTGTATGTACGGAAATAAATTACCGTATTTGAGTTATTTCGCTTAAAAAAGACGTAAGCGCCATGAAGATACGCTCTTTTGCTGCAGAACTCTACATTGAACATGGCCCGACATGCAATTAACCAGTTTTATATAGAGACTTTTCGATATAATCACTGTTTTTAGTACCCTTTTTAGTCGCGAGGGACCTTTACAAATTACAGCCAGAAATGAAACAAATATGTCTAAATTACACAAATATTTGTCTTGCGTGGGAAACGAACCTGGGACACTCAGCACGGCAAAGTTAGTGGCGAAGTAACCATTTTACAGTGAAAGTAATAAACAGAATCAAGGCTACCTATTATCTAATACAAGTAATAACAACTAATTAATTATGCTATGTTACAAATACTGATATGAGTTAAATCCCAAATTATTTTGGCATAAGATAAAATATTATCTTAGATGCAATCTTCATATTTCTATTATTACGTTAGATTACGGAATTATTACGTATCTAGAACTTCTAGAATGTAAACAAATGAATAACAGGCAGGAGGTATTAAAAGTACCAATATGGTTATACATTTATTCAATAAAATATTTGCACATAACTTAAAAATTATACACAGCTAACCTATTTAAAAAAAGAACCAGATTCTCTATTTACAGAAAATTCCTATAAATAGAATATTTGATTGACATCAGATTCCTGAGGAAACGTACCCAAAAGGCTAGCCACATTACCGCGTTGGATAGCAAGGCTAATGCGTTGCCCCAGGTAGAGGCCAGCCCTTGGGTCATGTGATACCTCAGAAACACGCTTACAAATTTCACGATAAAATTCGTGAGCGTTTGGCCCCCAAGATCCAAGAGTTTCAACTCCAAAAGGCTCAAAAATGTAAGTCTCACCAAGATTTTCATATTTACGCCGCTTGAGGCACTCTGCAGAATTGGCAGCAGAACCCGTTTTAATACCAGTCCGTGAAAGATGAGATGCCGCTAGTGGGTCAACGCAAGTAGCATCCCACACCAAGGGCCTACCCATCTTCCACGGAACTTCGTCAGAACGGCCGTCGTCGGGTCACTTGCCATCGCTACGCACTATAAGGCCGTTTGGCTCCAAGACGGACGGTATACGCGCACTGACAAGCGCCAATATTATAACGTCACGTCTTAATTGAAAAGGGCAAGCAGACGTGTATGGCCCTTCATACACAAGGATACAGAAATCTCCGATACTAAAGTTGTATACTTGCCTCGCGAATATCTGGTAGTGGATGACCCGCACACAGTCACGAGTCGTTTATTAAGACAGTATAAGTGTAGCGGCTACACGGCTCACACAAATTTATAAATTTAAAATTCAATAGTAAATAATGATTGCTCCACCATCTTCGGCCGTCAAGTAGCGCGCGATATAATTCTTTCGGCGACAAATAAACATAGAAAAACGCATAGGGAATAATAGGTAGAGAGAAACTTTCCTTACTGATCAACAACGCGTCAGTATCATGGAAAGCAATAAGGGCACTGTGAGAAAAGGAAAATTCGAAATAAAACCCTATACCAACTCGTCTAGCAACCCATTAAGCCCCACTGCTGGGCTCGGGTTTCCTCTCCTCTATCTAGAAAGCTGAGAGGGATAAAAATAATCCCAAAGACCTCAAATCGGTTAGTAACAGTGAAATTGTATGTAAATTTCTACTACATCTATAATTTATGTTTCATTGTGCGACTTCGGTGATTCAATATATAACCACAGTTTACATTCATATACAGTTCATTCTGCTGTACCTAACGAATAGCAATAGAGTAAATACCACAAGCGTAATTAATTCAACGTAATTTGCTTGTTATACATAATATATTAACTACTAATTGATTGCCTGATTAAAATGTTGGCTTAGTAACTAATTTCGTGCTTTATTGACTGATGACTGACTGTATAATATGTTTGACTTAGTTAAAAACATGTATTTGATTTAGGCATGACAAAATAATTGCTAACTGTGGACAGCGCTAGAAATTATATTAGAATGACCTCCGGGCTTTCGGCAGGCTAGATCACCTGACGATGGTTTAGAGTTAAAGAATTATAAATTTGAATTTTGAAAAATTAAAAGTAAATAAGAAAAGAAATCTTTAGAGGTCAAAAAGGCAGTAAAAAGATGTCCATTCGTGCAGGATGCAACCTGCGACGAGTGCAAACGTTACAGAATATATATCAATTTTCCTAACGAAGGCTGGGTTTAGAATTAAAGAAGAATAAATTTGAATTTTGAAAAATTAAAAGTAAATAAGGAAAGAAAAGAGGTCAAAAAGGCAGTAAAAAGAGGTCCAATGGTGCAGGATACAACCTGCGACGAATGCAACCGTTACAGCTATACATATTATTTCCTCTAAACTCTATTTTGTTATAAATAATACGTCATTACACTATCCAACATATACAATTTTCCATCACGTATTTGTATACCTACCTTAATACGGAAAATTTTCGCACCAAAATAGTCTAAAAATAATAACAATTGTCACGCCGTTTTGTCACGTGAATACGAATATGTTTGAGAAAAACGTGATTCTCACGCGACTTATGTCTGCTAAAATATTCGATGTTTAGAAGAAAGTGATCTTATGCAATTGCTACTTACCTTTTATTTTAGTGACATGATTTTAATTTAATCTGTGGTCATTTCTGAATGCGAAGATCATTTTTATCATCTGTTTCTAAAATTATGCTTGTTACAAAGAAAATCTAATAAAAGCTTACAGGTTTGGTTTTAGCAATCTAGACATTCAATTGGTCGATTTAGATATCGTTTTAAAATTTTATATAGTTGCTGTTTTTAAACATTTGACAGCGATATTAAATTAGATGATGTCACTGTCGAGACTCAAAGTAGCCCATCGGAGTTAAATTAAATCAAATAAAATGAGCCAAATTTTATGGGTTCTCATCTTATCATTACACAGTTCTTAAAACCACCTTCCGTTTCCTTCATCAGATCAAATCCATTTCATAAAAATATTACGTCCAATTACATATGCATACAAAATCTCAGCTCAATAAAAAACCCAGAGAGTTCAAATTCCGATGCCATGATTTGACCTATATACACATACATACATACATAATATATAACAAGTTAAAATAAAAGCTTCTAAAAAGACAATCTAATTTGACAATAAGGAAAAAACAAACCATTGACACCTAATCTATCTGTTTCGAACATAATCCCATTAGCACGTTTCATGAATATTAATATCGTCGCTTAGCTTTTCTGTAAACAAGTACCTACTTTTATCAGAGAATATCAATTAGACACGTGTGTCATCTAAAACGAGACTCAATGCAAAAGGAAACTCGAAATAATTGAGGCTTTTGGAAAACCCCTACTATGATCTTGCTTACTGAGAAATTTAGTGCTGTATTTGCATGAACTATTTATAAACTAGTTCTCGTCTAGAACTAGTGCTAATGGTGAAGGAAAAGATCGTGAAGAAACCCACTTAACCTAGGGGAATTCTATGGATATATCGGTACCCACCGGCATTGTGCCAAAGTATTTGAATTATAGGCTATATCTGTTTTGCTCTCTTGATAAAGGAGAGAAGATTATTTTACTACTGTTAGCGACTTTATAAACATAAAGTTAACTTAGGTATCGAATATTTTTACACTCAGTGGTTTAGTTATAACCAAATAACTTAATTATTTTTAAATATTTAGATTTTAATTTCACCATTGACTCTCGAGTTCAACTTAGTCGGATTCGATATCCCTGTCAAATGGTTCAAAAATGATAAGGACTAGATAGATATCGGATAGACTTCAAGTGCTCGCCAACTCGAAACAAATTAAAATAAATCACACATTTTTTCCCTGCCTCTATTGAACTTAACTGTATACGACTGCTACGCAAGAGGTCCCGGTATCGATTCCCGGGTCGGATGAAAATAGCGGCTATATTAACATTTTCAAGTGAGAGTCATAGAGAAGCATAGTTCGACCTCGCAAGCGATATTTCATCATCATCATTATTCCAACCCATAAACGCTGCCCATACCCACCGTTGGGCACGGTTCTCCTCTAAACAAGGTGGAGGGAATTTAGCCTGCTATACCACGCTAGCCAGACGGTTTTGTAAGTCAAAGTCGAATCTTTTTATTTCATTTGGATCACATACAATAATACTTATAGTATACGGATTGTTTCGAAGTTTCCTTTTCTTGCTGTCTCTTGTCTGCTTAAGGTTACTTCTTTAGTCGCAATTTACGACACCCACGGGTTGAAATGGGGTAACCACATTATGTATTCTTAATCCATCACTACACGGAAAAGCGATATTTACGTGTCGCAAAACCTGGAAACGGTGAAAATTAGTGGTATGGATCATCTAAATATCGAGCAGTGATAGTGAAAAAGTGTAGCCTCAATTTCTAATAAGTCCTTCTCACAGCAAACGTTCACAATGCCATAAAATAAATAAAACAAGTAAATATAATTAAAAAAAATTAATAACCCGACTGCAAAAAATCAACAGAGAGCAACGCACGAAAAAGACCGTAAAATTATTGTAATATTATTATTATACCTGATTAAATTTAAATACATAACATATTTATATATTTGTAATCTCCATTTGATTCCCTTTATTTTGATACTCTACTCGATAGGTTAAAAAAAAAAATAGAACTACTTACAATTTGGAACCATTCAATTATGTATAATCTCTTTTTGAATATATGTTATCTCCTTTTAATTTTCTTTATTTTGATACCCAACTCGATACGTTTGGTTAAAAAAAATATTGAACTTCTTATAATTTGGCGTCAAAAGCCCGCCGTTTAAGTTTTTTTATTCTTAAAACCTATCTAAGGACACTTGGGTTTTCTAGACGAATCTAACGATACCCTAATTGTCAAAATCCATCCAGCCGTTTGGAAGATTCGTGGGAATAAAGAAATTACAAACATACAAGATACGCGCGAAAAACAATACCCAACCTACGACAAACAGTAACTCCTCAAAGTGACTTATTAGAAAACTATAATTAATTGTCGTCACGTACGTCCTACTTAGCGTATTGTTGTCCTTGTTGCTTATTCGACGAAGATTCACTGTTTGAAGACTCTCACTGTTCTCACTTTCTATTAACTATGTATTTATTTTAATTGATTTATTTATTCGTGTTGCATAGCGAGATGTGAGTAGGATGCATCTATCCCTCTGACAAACCACTGTATTTTCAATACTCTAAAAGAATACAATAAGCAGTAAACTTTGTGTCGCAAAAGACTTCAAGTGCTCGCCAACTCGAAACAAATTGAAATAAATCATTTTTTATCTCGTGTGCAATTTGCCTGCCTCTATTGAATTTAACTGCCTCGGTGGCGCAGTGTGTGTATACGACTGCTGTGCAAGAGGTCCCGGGATCGATTCCCGGGTCGGGTGAAAATTGTATTGGACTTTTCTATCATGAAATTCCAGTATTTAGATTTTCCCGGAGTTTGGTAAACAAATGTTCCCTGTTAATGACAATACAACATAGCTGGCGAAATGTGGGTGTGAAACTACTGTGGTGTAAACCACTGCCTACCCCTTCGGGGAAAAAGGCGTGATGTTATCTGTGGAATTTGAACACATGTTAGATGGAACTTGGACGTTAATAGAGAGACAACCACCTTACCTTATACCAACCGCCTTATACGGCCATCTGAGGTGTGTCCACTATTGTTTCTTGTTGATTATATCATCTTTTTTTATTACGTCACTACACGTGCTAACAATAATGTGTAGTGATAAGTGCATTTTAAAGAACACAAGAACAAAGTGACTTCCCCTTAAAAAAAACTAAGTAAAGTGTTATTGGACGCATTCCTAGAATTATATTTATATAGCAATTTAGGTTAAAATTAAATTACTCATGAGCCCATAAGCTAGATTGTAATGTTATTAGATCAAATAAGTCTCATATAAAAAAAAACTACTAACTGCAGTAATAAGTAATTCTTTATTATTAAACGAAAAGCTGATTTACCACATTAATGCCACAATTATATAAGCTAAAACCCACTTGTTCTTACGCGTCATATTTCTTATCTAATTTATCAAGCTGAAAGTATTTCTAAGCACTTACGAACAAGTGCATTTTGTTTCTTAGTTTTATCAGTTTACGAAGTACATTCATATCAGCATCATAATAACCCAATGACGTCCATTGCTGGACATAGGCCTCAGCTAACTTCAGCCACAGCAAGCGTCTTTGCACCGTCTGCATCCAACGACTTCCCACAACCATTAGGCTCGGTGAAAACCGGCTACCGACCACAGCCACTGGTGGCCAGCGACTGCCACTTCATAAGCTTTTTTCATACATTTTGTAGTGAAATGAGATGTCGATGGGCTGTGTGCAAAACCTTACCCTTACAAAGTACTTTATTCGTTGTAATGTGATTGTTGTATTTTAAAACAGGCACTCGAAGATGGTTTTACATGTCATGTGAAAAAAAAAAGTTTTTGATTAATTTAATAGCCTGTTAAAAACTGTTGGTCTAGTGGTTAGTGACCCTGACTGCTAAGCCGGAGGTCGTGGGTTCGATCCCCACCCAGGACAAATCTTTGTGTGATGAGCATAAAGGTTTGTTCTGTGTCTGGGTGTAATTTATCTATAATATGTATATGTATATTTACAAAAAAAAAATGTATTTAAGTAGTATATCAGTTGTTTAGTACCCATAACACAAGCAAATATAATTGCTTACTTTGGGACTAGATGGCGCTGTGTGAATGTGGTAGAATATTATTATTATATTAAACTATACAGAAAAAAAGAGGTTTACGCAGATACGCAGACGCAGACGAATCAATCCGCTATAACGATCTGTTTAGTGTTATGTAAAACCAGACATTACTAAGAAACGCGTAATAAATATTTATAGTGACATATAGTCGAATGTTCTTTGCATACGTATGTCCAAAACAAAAGAATAGCTTCGTATATTTCCATTACCAGCCGTAGAATTTAACAATGGACTTTACTGAAGGGCAATGTTTTGTTGTTGTGTTGTATAATAATAATAATAATTACGATATTTCCCTATTTTTACCCGACTGACAGGACGGGTATTGTTTTTCGCGCGTATCTAGTGTTTGTAAGTTTTTATATTCCCACGTTTCTTCCAAACGGCAGGATGGATTTCGATAATTAAGGTATCGTTAGATTCGTCTCAAAAACCCAAGTATTCTTAGATAAGTATTAAAAAATAAAAAACAAAACGGTAGACTTTTGCCGCCGTTTGGTTAAAAAAAATATTTTTTTAACCAAACGTATCGAGTAGTATATCAAAACAAAGATAATCAAATGGAGATTACAAATATATACATAATATGTTATATATTTAAATTTAATCAGGAATAATAATATTTGTTTTTTTTTTATTGTTTAAGTTTTCGTTTTAGTTTCCCTTTTTTTTGTTTGTATTTAATTGTATATATAGTTTAAATATGTAAGTAGATTTTTAATTTCTGCCACAGTAAACGATTTTAAAAATAATTAATTAAAATAATACATCAGGAATAATAATAATTACAATCTTATTTTTTTGTAGTGCGTTTTTTATCTGTTAATTTTTTGCAGTCGCGTTATTATATATTTTTTTAAATTTATTTACTTGTTATTTCTCTTTTTCACTTATGTTACTTTTATTTATTAGGTTAGTTTTTGTTGTAAATATTGACTTGTAGATATTATGTAAATAAAAAAATATCCGTGTAGTGACGGATTAAGAATACATAATGTCACTACCCCATCTCAACCCGTGGGTGTCGTATAAGGCGACTAAGCGAGTAACCATATACAGACAAGAGCACTGCAACAAAAGGAAAATTCGAAACAAACCCTACATCAACCCGTCTGGCCAGCGTGGTATAGTAGGCTAAATTCCCTCCACATGTTATGGAGACCCGTGCCCAGCAGTTGGACATTTATGGATTTAAATGATGATGAATGCAGATGTTTTTTTTTACACCCGATATACTGTGAAGTTTTTTTTTTATAATAATCTTGTGCCATATCATACGTGCCAGAATTTACCTACCGTTGTCGTTTGAAGTACATCTGACTGACCACCTTATTACCAAGTATTTGTTAAGTTACAGTAGCTATTATAATTTTTATTTATTTTTTTCCAGTTAAATATGTATTGTGAGAACAAAAAAAAAAAAAAAAAAACATTGTTCTTTTCTTTCTTCTTTCACCAAGTTAGACCAGCTTGACGTACACTGGCGTCCCTCGAGGCGACTAACCGCGATGAGAAATGTATAATTTCTTTCAAAGTTCTCCCTTCATCTAACTTTTGTCATTTGTCAGGCATTATATTGCACAGACTGCATGTATAAACGTTTTATACATGCAGTCTGTGGACCAGTTATAGTCGGCGCGTATACAGCGACCTACGGGTCCAGTACAATAATGCGCTCAGGGTGTTGTTGGGGCTGCCGTGGCGCTGCACTGCGTCAAGCATGTTTGCCAAAAGGCGTATTGATAGTTTTTCAGCAATAATGCGTAAAAGGTGCGCCTCTTTCCTTGCGCGCGTACGCGGCAGTACTGTACCCTGAGTGTGTTTGTTGACGAATGGAAATCTCCAATGATGCAACATTGGATGGAGCTCCACACTAGCTTTAATAAATAATGTTTTTACTAACACTAGTTTATAAGATCATTGTTACTAACACTATATGGGCTTGCCCGAAATAAACGTTTATTATTATTATTCGTTGTGGGTTCTAATTACTCCCAAGTCTCGTAGATCGGTGCTTACAATGTTCCATCAATTTTTAACTTACAGAAGTCAAAGTGAGTGTGTCATCTATGTTTACCAGTAAAATCGATGCGCAGTTTCTGATGATGATGTTTTAAAAACGAATCTAGGTATTAAAGGATTAGTCCCAGACATAGACAAGCAGTTTGGTCTACAAACATATCTGTTTTTGCATCATTTTATCACGGTAATAGTTATTGTAAAGTACATTGTTTATCAATAACGTCTGATAATTGCGAAATGTTATCATATAAGTAGGAACACGCTTGCAATTAATGATTCTAGGACGTCAACGGTTAGAAAAGACCACTTGATGCTCAGGGAAATTTTCCTGAAACTTCACTTTGATGGTCAAAACACTCTTTGTTTCGGGGAATATTGACGGGGTAATGTGTCGTCAATGGAGAGTAGAATAGTGAAAGGGGAGTTTATATTAACTTATCTTAAAGATTAGTATTAGATTAGTATTGTATGTATATGTGGCAACAATATACAATTAAAGTATTATTTGCATGCCGTAACTGACTAAATATTTGCCACATTTAGCCCAATTAGGGCAATATTTGTTAATTTTATTTAAGAACTCAATGTACCCATATTCCGCAAATAAAGATATTCATTCATTCATAGTAATTTTCAAGTCAAATTTAACCGACAGAGATAAGACTGAGGCCGACTTATTTATTTAATTTCAACTTAATGCACAAAAAATGCATAAAGGCGGTCTTAATGCCAGAGGCATTCTCTACTAGACGATCTTAGGGTGATGCAGAAATAATTTCTTAGGTGCATTTAGCGGAAAACTAAGACCATATCTCTGTCTTATTCATTTCAAAATTGCATTTTTCCGCATTTCTTTTAAAAATAAATTTTACTCAGTACCAAAAGGAATATTAATATCGGTATATATTGCGCTTACTTAAGGAGGCAAAACTTATATTGACAAAATGGCTAAATTCAATGTCCTACGACTATACATAAGGCTTACGGGTCCCATTAACATGATCAATCATATTAGAATACATTGAAATACACAAAACTATTTCGCACACACACATATTAATTAAGAATACAAATAGTAAGTAAGTAATCTATTAAACTATCTTCATTATACAAACCTGAATAGAATTGTTTATTTACTTCCATTTAAATTACTAATAAGTTAGGTTAATTTTTATTTTCATTATTCTTCACAATAAGACGATCGAGCTTATAAATGTAACAGTAAATCGTAACAGGCACCCACAGGACAGACTTGCCTAGTGTGGGGCCACTGGATAATGCACTAAATTGTAAAAAAAATCTGGTAATAAACGATATTTTATTTTTTATTTATTTAGGTTATACCGGTGCATTCAGAGTACCTGTTATTTATTTATAGTCGTAGGTCGTGTAGCCTAATGAAAATAAAGTGTATAATATGTTTAACAAATATTTGCATTCAATATAGTACTCCTTTCTAAAAATAGCTTAAATTAGCGCACATTATTGAACTCACGACTAAATAAACACACTGAATATTTCAAGGACAAAGTTCAAACTTTTATTTTTACCTGTTTACAAAATAATACTAGGTAATTACGTTACCACTCGACATAACAACACTGTACACGTTAAAAAAACTCACCGTGCCTACATAAGGGATCGCCTGCCCGAGCGAAAAAATCGCGGCGATTTTTCTACATTTTTCTATGATACATTCTCCCACCGCGATAATATCGCCGTGTGTAGACACGTTCTGAGAGAGTGTTTAGAAATACGTGGCACGATATATCGCTGCGATTCTCTCGTTCGTGGAGGTGATCCTTTAGAATTCGTATAGTTTCTACATACGAAACTAATTCCTCATGTACACGATAAGAATTTTGTCGTTAAATGTCCCACTGCTGGGGATGGGTCTCCTCTAAAGATGATGGAGGGAATTTAGCCTACTATACCATGCTGGCCAGACGGGTTGGTGTAAGGTTTGTTTCGAATTTTCCTTTTCTCGCAATGCTCTTGTCTGCATACGGTTACTTGCCGTTTACGACACCGTTGAGATGGGGTAGTGACATTTAGTTTTCTTAATCTGTAACTACAGGGATCAGATTATAAATAAGATATTAAATTCGTCTGCCCTGGGAGCAAAATGTATGATGTGAAAAATCAACTGCGCAAAACAATTTTACGTAAAATTAAATCACAAATAGGAAATATATAAATCTACATTATTTCCTGGATTTAAACCCAGAATTTGTGTGACTTATAACCCGGTCACCTTCAAATAATTGAACGATAACAAATGATAAAACTTTATTATGCTAATCTCCACCGACTTCAATGAAATTTTATTTTTGTTTTATTTGTTTGCAAGTAGTAACTTAGTACTTACTTCATCATCATCGTCATCATCATCACTACAACCTAAAAACGTCACACTGCTGGGAACGAGTCTCCTTCAAAGATTTTGGAGAGAATTTGGCTTTCTATACCACGCTAGCCAGATGGGTTGGTATAGGGTTTTGTTTCGAATTTTCCTTTTCTCACAGTGCTCTTGTCTGTATAACGTAAGGTCCCCTAATCGCTTTTTACAACACCCACGGGTTGAAATAGTGATATCAAAAGTTACCTACCTAAATTTGCAACTACATACGTGCACACAAAACGATTCAAAATGCAGGTGTTAAGTATTGAGAAACATTATGATAAATAATATTTAAAACGTGTAAACGTAACAAAGCGAGGAAGGTCATAGGAAAAACTAGATTACTATTTCGCAAACGAAACATCATCTGCTTATAAAATACAGTTTATACTAGCATAGACACTGACGTTCACTCTATCTCAAAGAAGTAAATAGCATTGTCTCTCATTATGTACATATTGTATTGAGATGGATAAATTGTATGTGGCTTTTTGAAATAAAGAATTATTATTATTATTATAAAATTTATTTTTAGGATTTCGCATCCCATAAAGAATGGTTTCTTATGGGATTCCGTTTGTTGTCGTGTGTAAATAAATAATTAAAGAGTCATTATTTCAACCCGTAAACGTCCCACAGCTGGGCACGGGTCTCCTCCAAAGAATGTGGTTAACAACGTGTTGGAAGAATGTAAACAACGCCTAATCACTGAAATGGTTCTCTTTATGGCAACACTGTCTTGGCGCCATCTCACTACTATTCTTTGTCTATGTGCAACTGTCATGTCAATTACTTGCACTTGTTTCAATAAACCGTATTTAATTAAAATACTCTTAATCGTATTATTTCTACACAACGGTTAACTGCGCGGGAGGAGGAGCAGTACGAGTGGTGGATGTCAGCGTTTTGTGTGGCCCGTAGCGACTTCAAGTGGCGAGTCGCGGACACGTGTGTGCGCGTCTATACAAAATATATGAAAAAGTGTGTTAAGTCGCCATCGCTGGCCACCGCTGGCTGTGGACGGTAGTCCGTTTGCGCCTAGTTTTAATCTTAATTCGTTATTTTACACAACAATACATGAATTAAAAAACATGTACATCGACATGCTATTTGAGTATTCAACCAGCAATCCTAATGAGCAGAGGAAAGTGAATATACCATGACTCGTGAGAGGAACTACATATATACTGCCCTACTAAGCGCAAAAGCGGTATCTCAAAAAAAACCGAAAATTTGATTTTTATGGCGTCGGATAGCTTAGAAAAATACGCGTCTATTGAACTAAGACTTATAGCGGTATGTTACTTAAAAAGTATAAAAAAACGTTAAGAAAGTTTTCTCTATCTCAGTTTGACCTTAAATTTCTAAGGATATTAGAGGTATATCAATATAACGTAGGCAACCAGCCGTATATTTGAATACCGCCAAAATCTCTTTAAAAACAGGAGCGTTTTACGCACGTCGCGGCGTCGTGTTCTAAGCCAATAAGCGGCATAACCACAGAACGACTATACTCACTGACTTACCACAAATTGATCTTTAGGGCCTATTCTATACGGTCGGATTTCTAATACATCTTTCAATGATATGTCCCTGCCTAGGCTAATATTCGTGGCATTCATCATCAGCAACCCAATAAATCCCACTGCTGGACTCGGATCTCCTTTCTTCTATCTAGAGAGCTGAGAGGGTTTAGGCCTTAATCCACTCACGCTGGCCTAGTGCGGTTTAGTGGATTATACATACTCATAGAATTTCTTCTGGGGTATGTACTTCTAGGGTTTCCTTACGATGTTTTCCTTCACCGTTAGTAGAAGGTAAGTCACTTGACTAGTACATATAAATCCCACAAAGTGCAATCCACATTGGTACCTACTGCCGTTCGGAATCGAACTCGGACCGCGTGATTTGCACGCCGGCCCCTTATCCATTCAGCCACCAATATTCGTATCATTCATCATATGTTTGTTATTGTTGTAAACAAGTGGCTTAAATTACTGTTAATTCATAAGTTCAGTGGTTTGATTGCGTGCTTCAACAATAAGGTAGGTAATATACTCAGTTAAGAGTATCTATAATTTGAATGTTAATTTTGGTAAAAGTAATATCCTGTAAACTCTATGCGGTACTTTGATGTTTGAATTTGTGTACAAGATATATCGCAGATACAATGGTTTTACTAAAAAATAACTTAATAATCAAGTAGATATAACAGAAGTACAACTTTTGTTGAGTTTACAAAATATATGATTTTGCATTATACCCCAAAATAGAATGTCCTTTTGGAGAGAACTCCTTACTTTTGACTGATTAGAATTCATAGAACACGTTTATTTTTTTAATATGTTTTTTTACGATTATAAATTTAAATAATATAAGAATTTATAAGTGCACCTTGATTTGTTTTTTTCTTTATAAGAATATGTTTTTTATTCGACTGAAAATTCATGTCCTTTTGTATACAAGCATTTTAGGTGAAACGTTAACCAAAAGGCGGCAACTCAACTCTTAAGTTTGTAATTACTAAGCGGTGTAGCAGTATCTCATGGTTAAGGCATTTCCACGTATATTTTACATATTTTAACTATTGTAATAGAAAACATACCTAATATTATATATACATTACATTTAATAACTCAAAATAACAATCTATAAATTAACAAAAAAATGAATTTTACATAACGTCAATTATCTCGAAACTAGCTTTCACTGAGATACCGCTTTTGCGCTTAGGAGGGCAGTATAGTTAATCTACTGAATTTCATACTCGTACATTCATGCTCCGGCGTATGTTTAAAATGTTTTTTTTATACCACGACGGTGGCAAACAGACGTACAGTCCGACTGATGGTAAGCGGTTACCGTAGCCTATGGGCGCCTGCAACACCAGGGGCATCACGAGCGTTGTTGCCAACCCTTAAGAAACCTATTCACTCCCTTTGAAAAACCTCATACTGTAGTCCGTTGGGAAAACCTCGTTAGGGAGTTCATTCCACAATCTGATAGTTCTTGGAAGGAAAAAAAACAGCGCAGTTCTTATTTCTTTTAATAAATAGAATTCATCATTCGACTGAAATTTCTGGCCGGCGAGAATGCATGAAAAGATTGATGAATGTTGAAGAAGCCATGGATGTGTGTCAGAATCGTAGCAAGTGGAAGGAAATGGTCTCTGCCTACCCCTCTGTTGGGAAAGAGGCGTGATCTATATGTATGTATGTATTTAATAGAAGTGATGCCACACAGTCTGCCACTCACTAACATTATAATGTGTCACCGCGAATTTAAACCCGTCATCTGGTCTTTTACATAAATTTTATGTTATAAACGACAAGCTGATAGCTTTGAAGAAAAATTCACATCATTAAAAGGGCAATAAAATTGATAATATTAGTTTTAGTAGCCATTAGCTGATAACGGGTTCGTGCCGGATGTGTAACATTTGTGTGTTTGAAAACCGGTTTTTGGACATTTTAGGGCAGATAATACATATTAGCTCGCAAAATATTTCGTTTATAAATAGATTATGTTAAGTGTGCAAATAATTCGATGAATTGAGTTTCTTAATATTTATTAATATTATATTATTTAACCGTAGCGACACGCCTTTTCCCCCAAAAGGGGTAGGTAAAAGTGCGTTAGACCCACCCACACCAGCTGTTTGTGTCCCACGTAATAGGGCATTTAAATGGCACTTTGCCACGCTCTGGGCTAGGTATTGAGAATTTGAACGCAGAAAATCATCATCATCAGCCCCAAGGATATCAATTCAATATCAAATACGTATATAAATATGAGTTATCATTTGATTGTCTTTGGATACATACATAAGCTGCTGGCTAACAATAAAACATAATGGGATTTGGATAAGCTAGTTATAATAAGTTCAAAAGTATAAGTACCTATATATATCAAAATGAAGCTCATAATGTACCTATATTTTTTTTTTTTTTTTTTGTTTTTTTTTTTTTTTAAAAGACAATAATAGATGATAATAGTCACGCCTATGTCCAGCAGTGGACGTCGTTGGGCAGATATGATGATCATCATCATATGAAATGATACAAATAAAACAAACTCATTTTCATATAATTATTAGGCACCAAAAAGTACATACCTACGCTTCAACAACGTGACCACTTAGAATTCACCCCTAACACACAGCATAAGTGTGAAATCATACAAAATTAATGTATCGTACCAAACATTAATATTAAAGTTATTTCAAAATGCCTGCCTGTCCTTGGCCGTGACATTTTGACACCGGAATATATCAATTGGTAGGTACTGATGTAAAAATTCTCCCTATTTTTATTCCTGACGAACGAATTCGAAATTATGTTAAAAGTATGTATGACATGTATGTATCTAATTTGAATATATAAGGTTGTAATGTAAGTAATCTTGAGGCAACTGTAAAAAACAATTTGTGACTTATTTAACAAATTTTAATAAATTTTCAAAGCAAATTGCCTATGTAATTTTTACCCGACTGTCAGGACGGGTATAGTTTGTCGCGCGTATCTTGTATGTTTGTAAATTTCTTTATTCCCACGAAGCTTCCAAACGGCTGGATGGATTTTGACAATTAGGGTATCGTTAGATTCGTCTAGAAAACCCAAGTGTCCTTAGATGGGTTTTAAGAATAAAAAGACTTAAACGGCGGGCTTTTGACGCCAAATTGTAAGAAATTCAATTTTTTTTTTTACCCAAACCTATCGAGTTCGGTATCAAAATAAAGAGAATCAATAGTAGATTACATATATTCAAAAAGAGATTATACATAATTGTATGGTTCCAAATTGTAAGTAGTTCTATTATTTATTTTAACCAAACCTGTCGAGTAGAGTATCAAAATAAAGGGAATCAAATGGAGATTACAAATATATACATGTATGTATGTTATGTATTTAAATTTAATCAGGTATAATAATATTACAATAATTTTTCAGTTTTTTTAGTGCGTTGCTCTCTGTTGCTTTTCTTCAATCGGGTTATTAATTAATTATATTTACTTGTTATAGTTAGAGTTATGGAAATTAAACGGACACTTCTACCATAAAGTCATACTAAGATTTCAATATCGTGTTTTCATTATAGACTGTTATAAACTTTCGATGTTCTATGACGTCATTTGACAATTAATTTCTCGATTCGTCACAACTAACAACTTCTAAATCATATTGTCGTATTCACAGAGAGAGGTTCGTCGTATTGATGTGACGTCTTTATTTTTTTGTCAAAATTAGTTATGACATAATCAAGTTTGGCTCCTACCTAGAATTTAAATTATCACCTACATAATGTGCCGGCTTCTTTCAATTAGTAGTTGGACAAACTGTTAATCGTTTTATTATAATTTAGCTAATTTATTCATTGACGCTACTTCTCATAATTTTCACGTCATGTTGATTGAATGTTGTAAATTTAATTTAATTTAAATATTAATTTAAATATCTTAGAAATAGATGAAACGATGTTACTAAATTACTTTGATGTATCTTCCTTAAAAGTAAGAAAGATGAGTCTTCTTCTACTTGCGAATGAGCTAAGATTTTTTAATAAAACAAAAATGAATGATGAATGAACTCCCTAACGAGGTTTTCCCAAGGGACTACAGTATGGGGTTCTTCAAAAAAGGAGTGAATAGGTTTCTTAAGGGTCGGCAACGCGCTCGTGATGGGCCTATTAAGCCTATGGGCGCTTGCAACACCAGGGGCCCATAGGCCCCTGTAACCGCTTACCATCAGGCGGACCGTACGTCTGTTTGCCACCGTCGTGGTATAAAAAAAAAAAGCAATTGTTATATCTTATTTTACTGATTGTACCAAATGTTGATAACGTTTAGGGCTTCAGCACACGGCGGACCGGAGCGGGCCGGGCCGGCCGACCACCGTGAATCGAACAAACCAGTTTGTATATCCGCCGTGTGCAGAAAACCTTAAAGTTCACACAAAAATTAAAGTGGTACGAATTGCAGAATGAAAATATTATTTATTTTGATTTTCTGCCTCGGTGGCGCAGTGGAAAGTGTATACGACTGCTGTGCAAGAGGTCCCGGGTTCGATTCCCGGGTCGGGTGAAGATTGTATTGGGCTTTTCTATCATGAAATTCCAGTATTGAGATTTTCCCGGAGTTTGGTAAACAAATGTTCTCGGTAGATGACAATAGGCTCGCCCCCTATTTCATGGGACCAAACATAGCTGGCGAAATGTGGGTGTGAAACACCTCTGCCTACCCCTTCGGGGAAAAAGGCGTGATGCTATGTTATGTTATGCAACTCATCCTAAATAGACCATAGGCATGAAAGACGAGTTAATAAATAACTCCTACGGAGAAAAAAGGCGTGACGCAGTATTATTATATTTAATAAAAATGGCGCATTTCAACATGACATATTTCCCACCTCTCTAGGGTATCTTAATACATAATAATAAGGTTCAACAACCGACCAAGGCAATACTAACACGGGTATTGGAAAATAATACCACTACTCTCTCTAGCTAGCATCATAACAACATCCCTTGGGACACGAAGGAAACACACAAGTAAATCTCATTGACCTTATTATACGTGGTGTCAGTTTCAAGACTGCAAATAGCCGTAAATCAGCTGCAGTACTGCACGAGGCAAGGGTCAGTAACTTTGAAAAGGTTGACGCTATTATTAGAGGAATTGGATTGACGTCTTAACTAAAGTTGTAAAAGTTTTATGATAAAAATGAATGATGTAATAATAAATGAAAAATTTTGGATGTCCTTGTGACGGATTAAGAATACATAATGTCACTACACCATTTTAACCCGTGGGTGTCGTACAAGGCGACTAAGGGACTAACTTTATGCAGACAAGAGCTCTGCGAGAAAAGGAAAATTTGAAATAAAACACTATACCAACCCGTTTAGCCAACGTGGTATACTAAACTAAATTCCCATAAAATGTTTGAAGTTTTTAGCATTAATTTATGGTATACCTAGACTATCAATTATTATCTTTGTTTTTATTTATTTATTTATATAATAATTAATACAACGGTAAAATAACAATGATAGTATTAATAAAAAAAGAAAAAATATCATAAGTAAGTACAATGAAATAATAAGAGTAAAAGAAAAAGAACACATTCATGCATCACGCTCACAGAACCGCAAGCGCTCATACAATATTTTCGGCCATACATCCACAAACAGATCGCAGTTAGGATTGGCACACAGGAGAGCGTTAAGTGCTGTAAGTGTGCGTGGAATTTTAAAACAGTGTTACCATTCGTAAAAAAAAAGAAAAAAAGACGCGTGAAATAGAAAATCTTAATCAAGTTGAAGTACGCGAGTTGCAAAGGGGGTCAACAGAGTGCGTCATTTTTCTTCTATTTCCCACCGATCTTAAAAACTTTTGTTATTAGGCCACCAGTAAAGAAAAATCCCTTTATTTGGACCGCTAAAAACATTTTTTATAAAACTTTTATGACTAATTCCGTGACTTATTTCCCGTTGAAATAAATTGGATCCACGAAATAAAAATTCTTGGAAAAAAGTTATTTCGATATTTTCCGAAAAATATACTTTAAGGCTAACATACTTTAAGACTTTTGGGCAAAAATCACCACAGCTCTGAATAAATAAACCAAAACTTTTTCGTCTGCTTGGTTCTTTATAACTAATTATAATTATATTACTTCGGCAGGTTTAGCTTTATGTCCACGAAAAAGAACATAGTTCGTTTTTTTATTATGAAACACAAGACAAGGAAAACTCGATTTAAGGCAGCATTCAAACAATAGGCATGAACTATGCGCTGGAAAATTTGAAATACACCCTTCAGAGGTCCTGCATGACATAGTCACTTTCGCTGCCAAATTATTGAAAAATTAAACATCAGAGACAATTTCGATATAGACTTAACTGGAGTCGATATGGCTGTCAGATGTTTGAAAAGTTAAATGGTCGCTGTTATTTTCAAACATTTGACAGTGATATTGACTCCAAATGTCAATGTCGAAATTCATAATAGGGTGAAAAAGTTTTTAAACAGGCATGACCTGTTTCAGGACTTTTTCACCCTATATCCTGTATGAAAAGCCGAATATGACATTTGATATTGCTGTCAAATGTTTGGAAATGACAGCGAATGTTGATTTTTGAATCCACTAGCGCTATCAGATGACAGCGCTTATAAAAAATCGACAGTATTTCTTATGAAGCATACAGTGCTTTATCCGACAAGCGGATGAGTAAAGTTTCAACTATGGGTTGCTCTAAAAATAAATGGTAAACATCACAACCTTAACTTAACCTTAACCTTTATCTTTAACCTAAGAAAGAAGAGACAGTACGAAAGAAAGTAAAAAAACGATTAATTTAATTTAATTGATTTCTCTGTTTTTATTATAGTAAAATATATAAATCCCTTTGTTCCGAAAGGAGACTCAATTATTTAGCAGTTGTTCGCTAAAGATGCTTATTTTAATAGACGGCAACGACAATAACCCAATTTCTAACTCAAATAATAGTAGCATTAAAATTCTGTACGACAAAATTATACTAAAATGAAAATCAGATTACGACCCACTTATAAAAGCAACATTATAAACAATAATAATAACAATATTAGTAAAAATAAACTGGTATACTTTGATGTTGGCGATGACCTAGATTGAAAATTAGCGATATAAATCATTATTATTTTTCGCGACATTATGTGAATGGTTCTAGAAACGTCTTGTGGAGGGATTTTATTAATTTGAATTGGAATTCGTGAAGTTTTTTTTTGCTATTTTATAGCTTTTTGGGGCCCGAGCCCAGCAGTGGGACTTAATGGGTTGCTGACGATAGCTCTTATCGCGGGCTTTGAGCGTGGCGACCGAATTAAGAAATTCCGTAACGAAAATAAACCTAACACCTCGTCTAACGTCGTTTCAGTTCGGCAGACTTCGGCACGGTGTTTGTGTGCGTGTGACTAGATATTATATGCGTGTAGACTGTACGAAGCTCGCACGAGCTGCTCCGAAATCGAACGAATACGTAAGCAGCTGTTTGTGAAAAAGTAAATAAAAATATTATGCAATTATAATATAAAAATATTATAATTGCATAAGTTGATATAAAATGCTATGCTTTACATAGCATTTTATATCAACTTTTTGTATTTTTAATTATAAAAAAAAACTTGTTTACTGGCCTACAACTGAACTAAAAGTGCTTATAAAGATTATACTTATAAGAAGTCTATAACACATAAACATTTCACATCACACGCGAGAAATGAATCAGCCTGATTTTCGGGTTTCGCGTTGGGCACAAAATTATTTTATGTTCTTCCGTCTAGAAATTTTTATTAACAGGGGGCTTACTATAAATTTCGACATTTGAATGATCGCTTTTGATGTCGCTGTCAAATGTAGAGAAATTTAGATATGGCCGTATACTTTCAAACATTTGACAGCGACATCAATACCGAATATTCGAATGTCGAGATTCATAGTAAGCCCCTAGGTTTCAATGGATTCGTTCTTTAATACATGGACCAAATATAACTGGTAATAGCTGGATGTGATACAACTTTGCCTGACTCTTTAGGGAAAAAGGCATCAAACCATAATTATGTTGTCCAACCTTCAAACAAAAACAAGAAAAATAACGCTTCATGTATCAGGCGGGTGGAACCGTGGGCGAAAGTTAGTTAATCATATAAACAAGACAACAAGTACTCACCCCCATCAGCAAACGTCTACACCCACACAGAAGCATAAAAACTATGTCCCATAAAAACAATAAAGTTTACACGTGGAGCGTTTAACGAGAGGTTATTCAGAGGGTTTACGTCGGACGATCTAGCAACGTTGCATTTTTACCAAAATTTTTAAAATAAAAATGATGAAAATGTAATATTTATATTAAATGAATATCATCATCATCATCAGCAACCCATTAATGTCCCACTGCTGGGATCGGGTCTCCTCTCCTCTATCTAGAGAGCTGAGAGGGTTTAGGCCATAATCCACAAACGCTGGCCTAATGCGGGTTGGTGTATCAGACATACTCTTAGAATTTCTTCTAGGGTATGTGGGTTTCCTCACGATGTTTTCCTTCACCGTTAGCAGATGGCAAGTCACTTGACTAATACACATAAATTACACAAAGTGGAATCCACATTGGTACTGCCGGTCGGGATCGAACTCAAACCGCATGATTTGCACGCCGGTCTCTTATCCATTCAGCCACCATCGCTTATGTTCAATATTAGTACAAAAATGCATTTTCCGACAATTTCATTACAAAAAATATGATAAAAGCGCCGTTACTAGCCCGCCCGGTGAAAACCATCATATTTATGAGTTTTAGTACACTAAATATTGCCATGTTATTCGAAAACTATCCACCATTACGTAAAGGAATGTCGGTTGTGTAATTTTATGACTAAAACTATTCTACAAGTATCGTTCGGTGATAATATTGTGTGGTATTCATGTAAAATAGCACAGTGACGTGTGAAACTCGTGCTGAATAGTATTTGAAGGTCGGGAATGGGTAATACTTCTTTTGTAGCAGAAGAAGATGAATTACGGCCCACTAGTTGGTGAGTACTATTCACCGTCTTAAGCGGAGCCAAGAAGAGAAAGGACGTTTTTATAATATACTTAATTAAAAACGATTTCTTGTGGCATTAAAACAGGTATGGTAGTATTACCACCAATTTTGGCACCAAGAGGAATTATATACATTTCTAACTTATGAATTTCATGCTTACACATATGTATATACATATAGGTCACGCCTCTTTCCCAACAGAGGGGTAGGCAGAGACCATTTTCTTCCACATGCTACAATTCTGACATACATCTTAGGCTTCTTCAACATTCAATAGTCTTTTCATACATTCTCGCCGGTTGAGGGTAGGTACTCTTGATCTGTCCCTTCTTTAGAACGTCACCTATTTCGTCATAGTACGTTCTTCTAGGTCTTCCTTACCAACGTTTCCTTTCACATTCACCTCATATATTTGTTTTATCACTCTTCCTTCATTTATTTTAGAAATTAATTTGTAACCTAACATCAATATATTGTAATTTAGAGATATTTTGTAAAATCGATTCGAATGAAAACTCGAATTAGAAATAGGCTCGCCCCCTATTTCATGGGACCAAACATAGCTGGCAAAATGCGGGTGTGATACACCTCTGCCTACCCCTTCGGGGGAAAAGGCGTGATGCTATGTTATGTTATGTTTTATGAAAATTCGAATCGATTTTACAAAATAAACTTTCGATTACACAATCATTCACATATTGTTTCAAGTTCTGTACGTCAGACCAGGTGTTTAGCTGCGAACGCTGCACCGCAGTCATTAACCTCCATGCGAATATGACTCATCCAGGTATATTTATGCTCACGATCGTTTGAAGGTAATGTGGTTTTGGATGAACTTTTCAATTAAATGAAACTCATTACCTACTACTTAATTTGTATGTTGTCGATAATAAAAAAATTTAGTGCGTAGATAATGTGTATGCTGAATTGTATCATCACGTTTTGTAAAGTAAGAGTCGTGTAGGAAATATGATTATGTTACAGTCAAAATACTTAACCAGTCATAAGTAGTTTTGACTGGCTATATCAGTCAAAACTCTTAAAAAAGTAAAGAGGTACTAAACGAGTTTTTAAAACTGATTGTGTTAGATTAGGTTAGTTTTTACCCGACTGACAGCACGGGTATTGTTTTTCACGCGTATCTTGTATGTTTGTAAATTTCTTTATTCCCACGTTTCTTCCATATGGCTTGATGGATTTTGACAATAAAGGTATCGTTAGAGTCTTCTCAAGAACCCAAGTGTCCTTAGATAGGTATTATAAAAAAAAAAAGACAAAACGGCGGACTTTTGGCGCCAAATTGTAAGAAGTTCGATTTTTTTTTAACCATCTTATCGAGTAGGGTATCAAAATAAAGGGAATCAAATGGAGATTACAAGTATATAGATACATAATTATGTTATATATTTAAATTTAATCAGGAATAATAATTACAACAATTTTTCTGTCTCTTTAGTGCGTTGCTTATCTGGTGATTTTTCGCAGTCGGGTTATTTTAATTTTTTAATTATATTTACTTGTTATCTATATACTAATATTATAAAGCTATTGGGTTTATTTGTTTGGTTGAACGCTAGGATCTCAGAAACTACTGGTTCGATTTGAATGTTGGATAACCCATTTATCGAGGAAGATTATAGGCTATATATTAATCTCGCTACGGCTAATAGGAGCTGAGCTGTGATCAAATTAAAAACCGTGGGAGCGAAACCCCGCTCGACATCTAGAATTATTATAAAAACTAACCTAACCTAAATAGTTCCGACCTCTTTACTTTCTTAATAGTTTTGTCTGATATAACCAGTCAATACTACGTTTGACTGCTTAAGACTTTTGACTGTAACATATACATTTACAATAAAAACAAGTATACAACTATTAATTTTTTATTAATTAATTTGACTGGCCTGTTGGTCTAGTGGTTAGTGACCCTGACTGCTAAACCGGAGGTCGTGGGTTCGATCCCCACCCAGGACAAATCTTTGTGTGTTGAGCATAAAGGTTTGTTCTGTGTCTGGTTGTAATTTATCTATAATATGTATGTATTTACAAAAAAAATGTATTTAAGTAGTATATCAGTTGTTTAGTACCCATAACACAAGCAAATATAATTGCTTACTTTGGGACTAGATGGCGCTGTGTAAAAGTGGTAGAATATTATTATATAATTAATTCTTGAAACCTCGTGTTACTCCACGAGAGTAAACATTAGCGTCTACTACTAAGTCTCCCGGCCTTGATATAATGTCCTAAGTCTGTGTTGACAGCTGGTCACGTTGTTGCACAACCAAAACAGACCCGTCCACAACAACGTGACCGTTTCGGGTGCCAACCGACGGCTGCGGGAGATATCGATCAAATAATTACTGTCGGTATAATATTATTTTAGAATTTAATCTAACTAATATTATCCGTCACTACCCTTTATTTATTAATTTTTTTTTACTTGGGGAAATGCCTGACGCATACCCCTCGGTCTTGGGGAAGAACCGAGGGGTTATGTGGGGCTCGCACCCACTAAAACCCCAAGGTGTTCCTCTCGTCGCGCTCTGCTGTGGTCACGGGAGCGCAGGAACATTCGTCCGCGACCACAGCGACATCCGTCACTACCCTATTTCAACCCGTGGTTGTCGTAAAAGGTGAGTAAGGGATTAACGTTAAGCAGACAAGAGCACTGCGAGAAAAGGAAAATTCGAAACAAACCCTATACCAACCCGTCTGGCCAGCGTGGTATAGTAGGCTAAATTCCCTTCACAATATTTGAAGGAGATCCGTGCCCAGCAGTGGGAAGTTTATGGGTTAAAATGATGATGAATATTATAAAATGCCAGAATGAGGATATTTGTCACTCAATAGCCAGGACAGTTGAAAGGATCTGTAAGAAATTTGACAATAGTGAAACAGCACACAGCTAAGGGCTCCGTAGCCAATATATCAAAAACGGCACCCTTATAGTTACGCGCCATGTCTGTCCGTCCGTATATCAGAGGCATTTTGCTCAAAAATTACTCGACGTATATTGATGAAATTCGGGGCAACTCGACCCCGGGTGCTGAGTTTTTATGCGCCGAGATTGTATTAATAGGTATATTAAGTCAATAGTAAGTAAAGTAAGTATAATATTAAGTCATTTTTTTATATTCTGTAGTACGAACATTCCTTTGTCTATTCACTCTACAACAAGAAATAACTTAAAAGATAAATAATCCTATGTTTAATAATAATTTCTCTACTTCTTGTTCTACTATATTTATATTTGAAACAGCTGTCTAATTAGTCAGTTCAACTTCTACAATTAACTTGACGAATGTGCCTGAAAAACACTATTTATCAACTGCTACAGAAATGCTTAAATTTAAATGGTTTCAGTTTATTTTGAGACGAAGAAATAGGACTTAAATAATCATCATTTCAACCCATAAACGTTCCACTACTGGGCGCGGGTCTCCTCCAAACAATGTGGAGGGAATTTAGTCTATTATACCACGCTGGTGGGTTAGTATAGGGTTTGTTTCGAATTTTCCTTTTCTCGCAGTGCTCTTGTCTGTATAAGGTTACTCCCTTAGTCGCCTTTTACGATACCCCCGGGTTCAGATGGGGTAGTGACATTATGTATTCTTAATCCGTCACTACACGGAATTAAATAAATATTTTGACAGAATTTTATTTGTTTTTTTTTTCCTTATAATTAAGTGAATGGAAACTTAATGTATGCGGTAACTATTGCTCATGGAATCAGCAATACTATTGACGCTACCTAATGTAATTCCTCCCTATGTCGGATGTCTTCTATTTTACATTTCTTAACTTAAATGTTATGTTTATTCATCTAGGTTACAAAGTATTTTCATAATAATGTTATTACATATTTTATAACTAAATAAAAACTATCTACTTACATATCTACAAATACTATTTACAATACTTAAAATGGTAATGTGGGCTAGGCGTCAAAGTATTCGTCGGCATCATTGTCACAAGGGAAAGTGCCCAAAAGGCTAGCAGCATTGCCACGCTGGATGGCAATGCTGTTTCTTGTGCGAGATAAAAACCAGCCTTCTGGTCACGTGAAGTGTCGATTAACCGCGTCGCTAGTTCATTATAAACGCGGAGAGCACTCGGACCCCATGAACCTAGTGTTACAGATTGTGTTAGGAACAGTCAATTAACTCTGTATAAGACAAAATTGTAGTTTAGACTGTGTTACTGACTACAGCGGTTGCCTATAGAAGAGTGGTTTGCTTGCCCTACCTTGCTTCTCAATTTATCAATAATTATGACGTGTTCGGAAAAGAATTGCGTTGGCAATTCTTATCCGATCACGTCATAATTACTTTACTTTACTGTTACTTTAGCGATGCTATTTAGTGAGCTATGTTGATAGCTCACTAAATAGCATCGCTAAAGTAACAGTGAGCAGGTCAAATAGCTCGTAGAACAGACAGCCGATGGGGAAAAAGGTACTCAAGTTGCGGCTACGTATTGAAAAGCGATGGTGGCTGAATGGATAAGGGACCTGCGTGCAAATCACGCGGTCTGAGTTCGATCCCGCCTGGCAGTACCAATGCGGATTCCACTTTGTGGAATTTATATGTACTAGTTAAGTGATTTACCATCTGCTAACGGTGAAGGAAAAAATCGTGAGGAAACCCACATACCCTAGATCACCAAACCGCACTAGGCCATCGTGAGTGGATTATGGCCTAAACCCTCTCAGCTCTCTAGATAGAGGAGAGAAGACCCGAACCCAGCAGTGAGACTTAATGGGTTGCTGATGATGATGATGAGTGAAAAGCGCTGCGTGGGACGCCCCATCTCCTTATGGACCGACGTTGCTTGAAGGCGGCTGAAATTCGCTCGCTGTGGCGAAAATTTGGTCAGTCCTATGTGTGCCTATATCCAGCTGGACGTTATTAGATTTGACGATGATGATTATGATACGTGGTCTTCCTAAAATAAATTATAGACGTTTACAAATTATACGCAATTACATATTTCACAGTCAATGAAGCACTTGGCAAGAGTAGAATGTAATACATTAAACTCACTATGAAGATTTACGTGCAATTTTCTAAATTTGGACAAGTAGAACAAAAACAGTGTATGGAAGTGGATCATTTCTTTCCAACTCTTCCATTTACTTCTGATTATTTCGTTCCAAGACAGTAGGTTAGGCATTCCCTGGGACTCCCAAGTGTCATATCAAGGTGCTTGCAAGGGTTCAGCATTAATCCTGGCAAACAGGAGTTGTAGAGGTAGGTGTGAGGGTGAGACTATCCCACAAAACACTAATTTATATATCGCAGTGTTAATATATACCTACAGGTATAAGATGAGACTTGTCTATCTAGCAATTTCTGTCTTCTACTTATAATTCTAAGATACAAATTTGCGCACAAGTGTATATCTGTTAGTGCGTTATATGAGCACATTAATGAGCAATTAAAAAAATTTTTTTTTTTTTTACCACATTCACACAGCGCCATCTAGTCCCAAAGTAAGCAATTATATTTGCTTGTGTTATGGGTACTAAACAACTGATATACTACTTAAGTACTTTTTTTTTTTTGTAAATACATACATATTATGGATAAATTACACCCAGACACAGAACAAACCTTTATGCTCATCACACAAAGATTTGTCCTGGGTGGGGATCGAACCCACTACCTCCGGCTTAGCAGTCAGGGTCACTAACCACTAGACCAACAGGCCAGTCAAAATGTTTATAATATAAGAAAATTTATAACAATCTATAATAATAAGTCAATGAGACATTTACAAGTTTACCATATTATGGTTATTTATAAACGTAAAATAATATCATATATATTATTAGACACCTACATACTGTAATATTAAATCATTACATACCTACAGAGTGATATAATTTTCATTCTACTTCACAGAAATAAGATACTTTGTGACATTTTTCATCATTGACGTGCCTGTTGGTCTAGTGGTTAGTGACCATGACTGCTAAGCCAGAGGTCGTGGGTTCGATCCCCACCCAGGACAAATCTTTGTGTGATGAGCATGAAGGTTTGTTCTGTGTCTGGGTGTAATTTATCTATAATATGTATGTATTTACAAAAAAAATATGTATTTAAGTAGTATATTCAGTTGTTTAGTATCCATGACAGAAGCAAATATAATTGCTTAATTTGGGACTAGATGGCGCTGTGTTAATGTGATAGAATATTATTATTATATTCACAATACAAAATAGGTGAACTATATTATACATTGGGGAGGGAACGGGTTTAACTACTTACCAACAGGCGGGTAAGCTTGTTTTGCATCGACGTGGTGTAAAAAAAAAACAAATTTGGAATCCTACGTCACTCGACCCTCATTCTCTGCTTCACACATACTCTGTCCGAGTTAGAGGCAGTATCAATGACGCCAGTCTGTCTAATGTAGAAACAGTAATTTATATAATTTATGTAACTCTTGAAATTCTCGTAAAATACAAGTGGTCGTAGTTTCACGAATATTTATGATCGCTCGACCATGACCGCCATGATGTTCTTAGAACTTATTTTAATGTTTTATTTTTAAATATTCTCTCACAACTATTTTATTTTTTAAACTTTATACTCTTGTGACTTATTAACACATCCACATATAATATTTAATTACAGCATCGAGTATTTTGGTTTTTAAATAGATTTTTTGCCCGATGTTTTGATCGAATTGCACCGAAGGTGGTTGATATGTTGACTTATAATTTAACTTCCATTTTTAACGTGGCATAGCGGTTAATGTGGTAATTTCGCTATAAACATCGCCGTGTCGAGTGTCTTAAGTTCGATTTCCAAACGAAAAAACATGTTTCTGTGATTCATACACAGTTGTTTCGATTCTAGGTTTCCTTTGAGACCATTGTACAATCTTAAATTATTATGCAACGGGTCTACGTCACGTATTATATTTAAGGATTATGAACAAGTCGCAAAAGTTTAAAGATTTCATTGATTGTACGTTTGTAAAGTCCCCTCCCGAGACAGGGATTGTTACGCAATACAGGTAAGCGCCTGTATTGCGAAAAAAAATCATAGCAAAGCTCGAGAATTTAGGCAGAGGTGTATCACAAAAAATAATGATTTTGTTGCTCGACGAGCGTCATGCGGCCTATCTGATGGTGTGTGGTAACCGTCACCCAAGAACTTGGCTGTATTCTTTTAACAAACACAACCAAGCTGCCGCCTACCGAATAGCAAAAGGGGAAATAGAAAGGAAAAAGAATATTTCGTTCATTCATCATCATCATTTCAACCCATAAACGTCCCACTGCTGGGCACGGTTCGCCTCCAAAGAATGTGGAAGGAATTTAGCCTACTATACCACGCTGGCCAGACGAGTTGGTATGGGTTTTGTTAAGCATTTTTTCACAGTTCTCTTGTCTGCATAAGGTTACTCCCTTAATCACCTCAACTCGCCTCTTACGGCACTCACGGCTTAAGATGGGGCAGTGACATTATGTATTCTTAATCCGTCACTACACGGACCAATATTTCGTTAGCTTTGTTAAATCCCATGGAATAGGAGACAAATCCACTGCCATTAACTAGGCACAGTTCCAAATTCAGTGACTTCATCATAACTGTTGAAAAATAAATTGTAATTACCTTGGCATTATCCTTCAAGTCTTTTAAAATAAAATATACTCTATTAAATTCTCTTCCATGATACCTACATCACAATTTATTTAGTATTATTATCTGTATCAATCTTGATTTTTATGACAACGTCACTATTATAAAAATATTTTATGAAACTAGAAGTCGCGCAGGGCTTCGCTCCCGTCGTTCTTTTACTACTGCTCAGCTGTTATTGTCTGAAACGTCAAAAGCCTTTAAAACAGGAGCCGATATGTCAAATTTTGTTAAAATACTTTAGTTTTTCATCATAACGTTTGAAAGAATAGGTATTTTACAAAAAATCTTCGAGTATAGTAGGTATATAAGGTCCTTGTATTTATTTAAAACTGTTATAATAATGTTATCACGCCATTTCTCCTAACCTCTCTGCTTTAAAGTAATTCAGTCAATAATGTCATTTACCTTACTAATTATAGTTTATAATGAATAATTCAAACAGCACTATAAACAAAAGACGACCTATGCTATTATATGCTATAAATAAGTCCAAAGTTATAAATAGTTGAGGCACAGTGATCTAAAATTCTATTTATTCGCTGTTAATGAACTTTACCTCATGAGTACAACCGTCTGAACTGGAGATCTGACCTTATTATTAATTGTTTATTATCTGAATATAACTAAGAAGATGCTTACGTAATTTTTACCCGACTGCGCCAGTAGGAGAGTTATATTTTCGAGAGTATAATAATAATATTCTACCACATTCACACAGCGCCATCTAGTCCCAAGGTAAGCAATTATATTTGCTTGTGTTATGGGATCTAAACAACTGATATACATATTATAGCCAAATTACTCGTACACCCACACACAGAACAAACCTTTATGCTCATCACACAAAGATTTGTCCTAGGTGGGGATCGAACCCACGACCTCCGGCTTAGCAGTCAGGGTCACTAACCACTAGGCCAACAGGCCAGTCAAAATTTGGTGGGCAATGTCGGTAACTCTGGTTCTTCTGCGGATCTCCTCATTTCTATAATAAAATACATTACTATAATAAATATCTATCCATCTATGTAAACGTTTACATTTATAATATTTGTAGTATAATATTATATAGCCGAAGTGTTAGTTTGTTTGATTACACGCGCTACTCAGGGACTACTGGTCCAATTTGAAAAATTATTTTAGTGTTGTATAGCCCATTAATCGAGAAAGGTTGTAGGCTTTAAAACATAACGCTACGGCAAATAGGAGCTGAACAGTAGCTAAATAAAGAAAGGCGGGAGCGAAATCCCGCACATGTTTGTATGGGTGCATTTTTTGTAAAATTGATATCCTTAGACTCATAACTTGAGTCAATTTGTTCGTTTACAGTAATTGACATTCATTAACCTCTTAAAATTTATTAATCGGAATTTGTAAGTAATTAAAGGTGGTTTTCTTTAGTGCTACAAACTGAAACACTAAACTCATTTACCCATTTAGGTTACAAAGCAAAATATCTACAGTGACTTTTAAGAAGTCAAATTATAATTAAAAATAAAATAATTAATTAAAATTATAATTAAAAATAAAATAATTAATTTAAATTATAATTAAAAATATAAAATAATTATTTTATTAAAAATAAAAATTTAAATTTAAATAAATTATTTTTAAAAATATAAAAAGAGCTATCAGACGTTGACAGACAGTCTTTTCTCTTTTCAAATATTCATTTACTTTCTTTTTCTTTCGAATAACATAGACAATCCTAAAAGGCTACCACGAAACACAGTCCGAAATGTCTACTGAATTTACACACACATCCAAATAGCATCGACTTCGTTCGAAATTACGAATATAATACTACTACGAACTTCTACAGTAGAGCTGTGATAGTGTGGACAACTGCTGCAGACCACCAGCATGGTTTGGTGGGTCAAAATTTAATTGTAATTTTTAATGTACGCAATAAATAAAATGAATAGCTGAAGAAAAGAGACAGTGCTTTACCTCTGCATACCCCTTCGAGTAGTGATGACCACTACTCATTTTTGACTCAAGTATCTTCTCTTTAAACTTGAAGGTAAATTGTTTAAAACAACTCTAAAAAAATGGTTAATAAAGTCTGTGTTCTACAACTTACTCGATTTTTTTGCAAATAAGTATTATGTATATAAGTTCCTCACCAAGAAAGAGAAGATATTCTAAGTGTATGTCTGATCAAGCAACCCGCATTAGGCCAGCGTGTGTGGATTATGGCCTTAACCCTTTCAGGTCTCTAGATATAGGAGACCCGAGCCCAGCAGTGCATTGGGACATTAACGGGTTGCTGATGAGTATGATGTATAATTTTAATTTAGCATTTAAGTACTTAATATTGCAATACCCGATTGGGTAGACTGTCGGGACCAAATTTTATATTTACCAGCACATGTTATTGGAATAGCTTTGTCTTTTTCTTATCTACCTCTTTCTGTATCATAATATTTCGCTTACTCGGAAGAATACTGTATTATGTCAAAATTAATAGTTACAAGAATACAGTCACAAGTGGTACCCTTCATAAAAAAGGTATAAATAACTTTAAAAAAAGATAAATGAACACTGTCTTTATGATAAATGATAGAATATAGACTAATCCATGCCATTATAAAAAAAATTGTTTATAATTATAAAAATATCACAATATTTGTAATTAAAAGATTTAATCGCTTCTGAAAATATGTGTAGTATAGCTTTTGAGTTAATACAGTATTCTTGCGGGCAAGCGATTTGTTATTACACTTATTACTTAAATAAAGTGAAGGATAGAGTCCGTTCACCTACAGTTTATTACGGGTCGTAATACCTGAGGGATGGACTACTCTATTTGGTATTAATATCATAATAATATTACATAAGCTTATTCAAACACATCACGTAACTTGTTTGTTTATTTCCTCCGGGAAATATAAATGTAGGACTGTATTTAGATATTCAGAGAATTGAACACTAGGTCGCTATTTATTTATTTATTGAAGCATAATATATACACAAGCATAATATATACATCCTAATTTATTTTTATAAATGAGTTAGTTATTTAATGTTTATTAATAAATCACGCAAGAACTATTGCAAAGATCTGTATTTTTTTTGGTACACAAAAATTACAAAACATCACAACACAGAGAGAAAAGACATGTACATAGGCAAACTTAACTCAAATTTGAGTTTTTTTCCAGCAAACCCCAAAGTGTAGAGGAAATAAAAATATAGCGAGAGAGCAAAATAAGTGTACAACGAAGTAAAAGTGAAAGGAAAACAAGAATAGAGTAGATTTGGTAGGTATACCATAATGTATACCGTCGAAATAAGTACATTAGAATAAAAATATTGAATAAATATCCATCAATAAATAAATATATCTAGATATATACATACATAATTATATAACGGGTGGCGCAAAAGTAAAGACCCTATTTGGTTCAGCTATAACATTTTTTCTAAATTAGAAAACTAGATTTAGATTTTTTTAAATGTATATTTGTGCCATTAAATTTCGTACCATTAGGATTTAAAGATGATGTCTTTTAAATGGTGACCTCCAGAGTTGATACACATTTGAGCCCTATTTATGACATTTTGCATAACTTGCCGTAACACTTCCTGCGATATGTTCGTTATTTCTTGACGAATGTTTTCTTTTAGAGCTGCGAGAGTCTGTGGCTTGTTCACATACACCCGAGATTTCAAAAAACCCCAAAGAAAAAAGTCTGGACTGGTCAGATCGGGTGATCTTGCAGGCCAAGGCAAATCGCCAAAACGAGAGATAACTCGGCCTGGAAAAGCGTCCCTCACTAAGTCCATAGTGTCGCGCGCTGTGTGTGCCGTAGCGCCGTCTTGTTGAAACCAGATGTGCTCCAGCCCCAATTCGTCCAAACTGGGTATCAAAAACTCACGTAACATGGTTCTGTAGCGTTCTCCAGTGACAGTTATCGCATTGCCTCCAGCGTCTTCGAAAAAATAGGGTCCGATCACTCTGTCAACACAGATGCCACACCATACAGTAACTTTTAGTGGGTGTGTGGCAAAGCGTCGAATTGTGCGACCAATCGGTGCCGGACGGTGGGGAAATCGTCGACGAAATTCACGTTGTGTTCTTATCACTGATATTCCACGTTCTTGGGGAGTAAAACGGTCCATGTTTATTTTCAGTGTATTTTACATTTGTTCACTACACAATTTTCAACAACAGAATGACAGAAAATGTATAATAAAAAAAAAAAAAGCATTTTCTTTAGTGCCACTACTTTTGCGCCACCCAGTATAATAATATAAATAAATAGATAGAATCTCGATATTTCATTAGTTCTCAAAAAACTACATTTTTAAATATACACAATATACAGGGTCTGCCGTAAGTAGTGGATAACCCGTTACTTGGAGGTAGCTCTGTCAGGCTGCAAGAAAACCATATTTTTATTTCAGGGTTGCCAACGGTGTGAAAATGGTATACACATTTAGATTTTTTTTTAATTATGCTCCTTTGCCCACTCAATCCGTTGCCATTTCAAGAAATTTAGGTACTTTTATATATTTTTTTTTTTGATATCGTACTCCTAATCCTCCTAAATAATGCAAGTCTTCAACTTGCATTATTCAACAATAGTCCGATCAGTGATGATAGATCGATTATTATGTTTTTATTATTTTGGTTTTTTCTTGTCGAAATCATAATGACTGAATGATGTCAAGCTAATTTGGACATGACGAGAGAATGAATGATGTTAAGACAAAACAAATATATGAGTTGGATGTGACAGCAAACGTTGGTAAGGAAGACCTAGAAGAACGTATCATAACCAAATAGGTGACGTTCTAAAAAAGGGACAGATCAGGAGTTGATTGAGATGATTAATGTTGAAGAAACCACAGATGTATATAATCGTAGCAAGTGGAAGGAAATAGTGCCTATCCTGCCCCCTCTGTTGAGAAAGAGGCGTGATCTATATGTATGTATGTATCATAATGATGTATGTTTAAAGTTCAATCGTACCATCACAATTTCAAGCGTCTGCAATTGACAATCCCAAAAGCAACTGTTAAATCAATACAAAAAATCACGTGTTATTTATATGTTGTCACATTCAGCTAGTGAGATCACACTTTAACTCACGTGTAGGAACACGTTGTGAACGTTTAGTACAGACGCTGCACTTCAATTTAATTGTCTTTATTAACTTATTGGCTCCCATCCGCGGTTTCACTAGCGTGGAATGTCATTAACTTTATGTCTTTTTCCAAGTTTTAAACTATCTCTGTGTAAAATTTCATGAAAATTGGATGAGCAGTTTCAGAGATTACACCCTACATCCAAACTTACAAATAATACTATTTATACTACTATTACGATTACTATTGTCACTATTTCTACCCGTGGGTGTCGTAAAAAGCGACTAAGGGAATAAAAAAATTCGAAAAATCGAAAAATCCCTATACCAGCCCGTTGAGCCCGTCTGGCCAGCGTGGTATAGTAGGCTAAATCCCCTTCAAAATCTTTGTAGGAGAGAGAGCCCTTAGGTACTTTTTCTAGTCAAAATGTTGAATTCTTCCATTCCTACGTTCCTTTTATAAGTTCAACTACCTTATCGAAATGAATTTCTACGTCCTTACAAAAGTTCTATTCAGAAAACTTTCCTTGCCAACGAAAAGAACGACGTCAGTTTCTAAGGTACACAGTTGAGGCTATGCCCCTACCCACTAGTTTTCCACACGCCACTCCCGGTCATTGCACTCCATATTCACCATGCTAAACCTTCATTGGATGGCAGCTCCACACCTTATTTCCCCAAAGAGATAGACAGACGTGTATCTTTAGTCATATTTCGCTAAGTTCAGCTGAAGTATTGGAGAATGTAATTGTTACTATTATTTTAAACTTTATATGCATATAGCTTTAGCTATATTACTGAATTAAGACCATTTTTGTCTCGCACATACATTTACGTTTTTTCGTGGTGCCAGTGCCGACTCAGTATCTCGAGAAGTTCCTCAAGAAAGAATTCTGGCCTATAGGTGTTGTGTACAGACGTTTTCGTGGAAGATTGCACAACACCGCTCAGCGAAACACGACGCCGAAATAAATTGTCTACGCATCTATAATAAATACCTATATGTATGTTATTCTTTAAGGTATTTATCTATGGGATCTATGCAATCCCGAAATATTTTATTTTATATTTTATATTTTTTTTTAAGACAACGCCCGCACTAGGGAACAAGCGTAAAGCAAAAGTAGCGTGTGTCCTACACCCTTAATTCCTGCCATCATTTTTTTTAAATTTATTTATACAGATACAAACCTAGCGTCACGCTTTTTGCAGTAGTTTGATGCATTACACTCCCTATCGACCCTAGTAATAGGGGGCAAACCCAGCATGTTTGTTTTCAAACTCTATGCAGATACAGAGAATTTCATGATTGAAAAATGCAATACCGTTTTTGCCCGACCTGGGAATTGAAACTGGGACCTCTTGCTGCGGCATATAAATTCCCCGCTTTGCTACCGAGGCAGTTACATAATTTCATTCAATTCTACAACAAAGTGTTATTTTCCATTCACTCAATAACAATGTTTTATGTGATAAGATTCGGGTTTTTAGGGAAAACACGTTTGATTGCTCGTTAAACTATTCACGGTATGGAACTATCTATAGATCATTTACATACGTCACAGCACACAATAGCCACTGTTGCCTATTTGTGTCTAACAGTGGCGTAACTGTTGCTTTGCACACGACATATACGTCAAACTCATCAATATTGCTTGACCGTTTTATAGGTCATTTCAAATTAACGTCATGGAGTATTTTGTTTTAAACATTCACCTGGAATGGATGACTGTTTCATTCATCTAAAGGGCGTCACAAAAGGTGAAGAGAACCGTTAAATTTATTTTAAAATAGCTAGATATTAAATATTAAAGTATTATAAAGTTAAGTTACAATAATACACATTCAAATCTGAAACGATACGACAGAGAAACAAAGTCGTCGATGTAACCCGCTGTATAAATAAGCACGCTGAAGTGGTAGTGGGTAGGGCATTTCATTCGTGGAACCGACATCCGTGTAGTGATGGATTTAGAATACATAATGTCACTACCCCATCTCAATCCGTGGGTGTCGTTAAAGGCGACTAAGGGAGTAACCTTATGCAGACAAGAGCACTGCAAGAAAAGGAAAATACAAAACAAACCTTATACCAACCCGTCTGGCCAGCGTGGTGTAGTAGGCTAAATTCCCTCCACATTGTATGGAGGAGACCCGTGTCCAGCAGTGGGAAGTTTATGGGTTGAAATGAGTAGGTATGAATATATATTTGTATGAATAAATATTTCTGAAGTTGTTGATTCGCACACAAATTGACATATTCTAATTCGTGCGACTGTTTCATATATTTTTTTACTAGCTGACCCGGCGTACTTCGTACTGCCATATTTTATTATCGATAATGTTCCATATTCAAATATTTAAATGGAAATTTTAAAACCGAAAAATTTAATTTTACCTACACTAATTTTTTGCCAATGCCTTGCTTCGACAATAGCAAATACAACAAAAAAAGAATTAGTCAAATCGGTCAAGCCGTTCTCACGTAAATCCATCACATACTTTTCGGTGATTCATTTTTATATACCTAATATATAGATTAATTCCCACGTCAACCAATAGTCTCATTATTTTGGCGTACAAACTATCAGCAGCAAAAAAAAACTTACCTACTAACTACCTAAAAGACTTACCTATATAACTATGTATAGAAACAACTTCCATTTTCTCGATAACGTCATCGAATGAGTACAATGAGGTCACAGTTCTGACCAAGCCCACAACGAAAGGAAAGAGCTAGTACGTTCTATTAGCCATATATCGGTTGGAAAACAAGGAATTATTTTGGGACTGCAAACATCTATGAAGTCGATAACCGCTTGCACTTAGGGTTATGCTATTTGCACAATGATATGGAAACGAATGTACCTCTAGTTCTACCTATGTTGAACTTTGGACAGGTTTGGACAAATTTCGACGCGACGTCACGATGGCTTTGCGGTTAAGGTGGTCGTCGCGCTGCTAACATCGTCGTGCTGAGTGACGTGGGTTCAATTCCTATACAATATAAAAAATTGTGTGAATTATAGATTTTTTTTTAATCTGAATATAGTTTATGTCTGTTGTGTATGTTTGTAAAATCCCCCGCAATATAGTGATAGATGTCTAGGGCGATGACTTACAAAAAAAGGAAATAAATAACTCTATTAAAATTAGTTTTTTAATAATGATGGATTTAATAATGTGACTGATCATTGTGGACCCTAGCGAGCACAGCAAAGTGGAAGAGTGAGGATATACCTCTTATTTTTTAGATAGCTATAATAATATAATAAAAATGATAATAATGAAATACCAAGCGATGCAAATCACGCAGTCCGAGTTCCATCCCGACCGGCAGTACCAATGTGGATTCCACTTTGTGGAATTTATATGTACTAGTCATGTGACTCACCATCTGCTAACCGTGAAGGAAAACATCGTGAGGAAACCCCTAAACCTAACCTAACCCTAGAAGAAATTCTATGAGTATGTCTGATCCACCAACCCGTGCTAGGCCAGCGTGAGTGAATTATGGCCTAAACCCTCTTAGCTCTCTATTTAGAGGAGAGGAGACCCGAGCCCAGCAGTGGGACTTAATGGGTGTCTGATGATGATGATGATGATGATGATGAAAAATGATATAAGAAAAAAACGTTTAATAATTATAAATGTTACATAATATAATTATGTCAATTTGTAAGCGTGTTTCTGAGGTATCACATGATCCAAGGGCTGGCCTCTACCTGGGGCAACGCATTAGCCTTGCTATCCAACGCGGTAATGTGGCTAGCCTTTTGGGTACGTTTCCTCAGGAATCTGATCTTAATCAGATATTCTATTTATAGGAATATCCTGTAAATAGAATATCTGCTTCTTTTTTCTTTTAATAGGTTAGCTGTGTATGTTTTTAAGTTATACACAAAAATGTATTTAAAATACTGCGTAAACTTTGTCATATCCGTTTCTCTTATTATATTTCTCTCAAACCAGAAAAAAAAAATTATGTCAATTAATTAAATTATTATTCGGTGTCTTTTTTTTGCTATAGGTAATTTTTATAATCAACTTTAACTTTTTATAATATTTGACAGCCAAAACGTACTCCTATGTAGGTACTAATTGAATGTATTTTTAGATGAAATACCCATTTGTGAAAAAAGATGATTTTATTGTTGATAAATATCAACAATCCAATCAATTTTTGTGTAAATCTGTAAAATCTCGAAAAACTTTCCGCTGAAAACTGTAAATAAATCCACGTGACTCACTGTGATGCCTTATTTAGAATTTTAAGTACACCTGTAAAATTTCATTTGAATATTTTTGGTAAGCGCATGTACTTACCTCACAGCTGGATACCGTTTTGTTTTGGACACTTTTCAAGGGCTTAAGTGTATTCTTTTGTTTTATTGTTCAGTTCAGCTATATCTATTGTAGATACTTGTTTTTAGGGTTCCGAACCTCAAAAGAAAAAAAACGGAATGCATATAGGATCACTCCCTTGTTTGTGTCTGTCTGTTTGTCTGTCAAGAATATTTTTATCAAGCTGAAATTAATATCAAATACGTCGGGCTTGCAATCCCTTGGCGCAATTAAAAAATCAAAGTTCTAAAGAAAGTTTTGTATTTTTGTATATAACGAATAAATTTAAAAATACTGGACCGATTACAAAAATTCTTTTACCGTTAGAAAGCTACATTATCACTTAGTAACATAGGCTTTATAATATCACGCTATGGCTAATAGGAGCTGAGCTGTGGCCAAACAAAAACGACGGGAGTGATGCCCCGCGCGACTTCTAGTAGTTTAAAAATAAATAATTTGAAACAGCTCTGACTTGCATAATGTTCAGTCATGTTTTCATTTATATTGAGAGTCTATACAGTATATATATAAGTTGTTTATTAGCAAACTATGTTTATCATTGACCATTCATCATCATCATTCACCCAGCGATGTTGGCTGAATGGATAAGGGACCGGCGTGCAAATCACGCGGTCGGAGTTTGATCCCGACCAGCAGTACCAATGTGGATTCCACTTTGTGGAATGAATATGTACTAGTCAAGTGACTTACCATCTGCTAACGGTGTAGGAAAACATCGTGAGGAAACCCACATACCCTAGAAGAAATTATATGAGTACCTATGTCTGAACCTATGTCCAACCCGCACTAGGCCAGCGTGAGTGGATTATGGCCTAAACCCTCTCAGCTCTCTAGTTAGAGAGGAGACTTTATATGTTGCTGATGATGATGATTCACACAGCATTCCATAAAATGACGCAATCGATCCTTACCGCTATGTACGTAATCTTTTCACAATATTCTACCATTATCACTATTCCATCATTGTTAACTTTTCAGTATTCAATTATGAATATGTATTTGTTTGTATGAATGGAACGAATGTTGAATGGGAGTCTGTTGATATGAGACTGTTATTGTTTTACATACATATATATTGATAAAGTCCTTTTCAATGACAAGGGCACTATATATTTTATTTACGTATCATTTAGACTACTGAGATTTGTCCTTTAATTAAAACATCATCATCATCAGTAACCCATTGTTGTCCCACCGCTGGGCTCGGGTCTCCTCTCCTCTGTTCTGAAAGCTTTTGAGAGAGGGTTTTTGAGGCCATAATCCACACACACTAGACTAATGCGGGTTGGTGGATCAGACATAGACTTAGAATTTCTTCTAGGGTATGTGGGTTTCCTCACGATGTTTTCCTTCACCGTTAGCAGATGGTAAGTCACATGACTAGTACATATAAATTCCACAAAGTGACATCCACATTGGTACTGCTGGTCGGAATCGAACTCGGACCGCGTGTTTAGCACGCCGCGCTCTCTTATCCATTCAGCCACCATCGCTTTAATACATACTATCCGTCTATCCGTGTAGTGACGGATTAAGAATACATAATGTCACTACCCCATTTCAACCCGTGGATGTCATAAGAGGCGACTAAAGGAGTAACGTTATGCAGACAAAAGAGCACTGCAAGAAAAGGAAAATTGGAAACAAAACCCTATACCAACCCGTATGGCCAACGTGGTATAGTAGGCTAAATTCCCTCCACATTCTTTGAAGGAGATCCGTGCCCAGCAGTGGGACGTTTAGGTATGGGTTGAAATGATGATGATGATGATTACATACTAACCTTCGCCCGCGGCTCCACCAGCATAATATGTCAGTGAAAAATCTATTTGTATGTATATCATAAAAATCCTTTCAGCTTAAATATGTCATTAATTGCTATAGATGATGTACCATTAGACCATATATATATTCTAGAATAAGTTAAAATAGTGTTAAAGATTTAATCTTATAGATAAACATCAAAACAATGTTTTCTATATTTAGATTATTATTTTACCTAAAAAAGACTAGAAACCTTTTTACAAAGACATCACATTCTTGAACACACGTGAACTTCAGAGTCACGTGAACCCATCCGTGATAAATCAATCGATTTGATTCCAAGTCGATTAGCTTACAATCGATACGAATTCTTGTCGGAATCGATTCGAGTTTAGAGGTGTGACTTCATCTGTTTAGTTTTCTGAAGGTCTGGCTATAAATCAGTGTCAGGATGTTATGTCAATAATGTATATAGTCTCGGTACTGCGAATCGATAGGAAATTATTCCCGCGTGACAGATCACGTGGATATTATTATTATTAAAATAATCGGTCACGAAGACAGGTAGTGGAAAGTGGATAAAATTGTGTTGTGTTCTTGCTGATGAGTAGTGCTGTCAAGAGCTCATTTGGGAGGGAAGATGTTTGAAAGGCTGGCATCACGCTCGAGATGTCTCGTTGCAGATGTCCATAGGCTATGGTAGCCGCTCACCGCCGTACAATTCTCTGCCAGCATTGTGGAATAATTTCGTGGTTCTCACGCACAGAACGGAGATAGGACAACTCCCATTGTTCTGTGGTCTCGCGCCTTGTAACGTAAGTTGGTTTTGTTTAAACTAGTTGGAATATCATTTGTACACCCGTATTGATAGTGTTTCCTTTTTCACATAATAAGTATTGGTGTCTTGTCTGTTTTTGTCCGTGAATTTTCATATATTACATAATTTCTGAAACATTTCATGTACATTGTAGAGTTTATTCAAAAATCTTTCTAAAAATATTATTAGACCAGATCGTCCCATTAGAAGAATAATGTCTTATCTTCAGATAAAACAATAATGAAATTATTATAAATTTGGTTTAAAAACCGTAAACTATCAATTGATCCAATTTGTATTTTGTAAAATACTGACTAAAGAATAAAATAAAAATTTGATCAGTTTACGGTTTTAATGCCGATTTTTTTAATAATTTCATTATTGTTTTATGTGAAGATAAAACATTATTCTTCTAATGGGACGAGATATAGAATATTGTTAATCAATAACTACCTAGTATTCAGATTAATTCCTTCCACATTATTTGGAGGAGACCCGTGTCTAACAGTTGGATGTTTATGGGTTGAAATGATGATTAATTTTAATTTTAATTGGATACTGCATTATCGCATTAGTTTTAGCTCTCTTTATTTTAAGACTGTTTGTTTCCTGAAATAAATAATAATAATAGTAATAAGTTTTTATAGAGATATAATAATTGTAATATACATCATCTGTGTAGTGACGTATTAAGAAAACATAATGTCACTACCCCATCTCAACCCGTGGGTGTCGTAAAAGGTGACTTAGGGTAACCTTAAGCAACAAGAGCACTGCGAGAAAAGGAAAATTTGAAACAAACCCTATACCAACCCGTCTGGCCAGCGTGGTATAGTAGGCTAAATTCCTTTCACAATCTTTGGAGAAGACCCGTGCCCAGCAGTGGGACGTTTATGGGTTGAATTGATGATAATGAATATACATGTAGTGTGTGTAAAGTATTTACCCGCTAAATCGAAATATATTTCATAATAAACCTACTTTAGAATAACAACGATCATGAACTAAATACACAAGTTGACTTAACGAAATAAACAAAGCCAGTGAAACTATTTTATCAAGTAGCAGACACCATTGATGCATCTGTGCTCGCTGAAACAGTTAGCTGTACCGTGACACACCTGGCACGAAGTCAAGTATTCAGATACGATAGATGCAACTGTATCGCTGTAGTGGCTATGATCAAGGGAGAAAATATCAAATCTATTTATTTTTCAGTCTCACTGCCGCACTCGGAGACGTCAATTGAAAGAGAGAAAGAAAAATATTTTATTATGTACGATAAAATACAAACGGCGCACAATATATACATAGATCATAAAACATAAAAACACAGATTAAAAACAATAATAATATTTTACAGTTCTTTACAATCTTTTACAATCTGTGGTGGCTTTTCCCATTGAAACTGTCAGGTGGATTGACATATTCCTAATTGTGACGTTTACAAATCACTTGGACTTCTAAACGTCACAACCAGAAATACGTGGCAAAATGACGTATCGCCACGTGCAATATTTGAAGAAAAACCACCGCAGATTCCGGCCAAATGATTTATTATGTACGCCGCTAGTTATCGTACACAACGGGTTGACACTCAGCATACTCTGGGGAGAGCGTTACCCACCCCAGAACTGATTTTCAGTGCCAGCCATGAGGAGTATCAGCTAGACGCCTACGCCGACGACGTAGCATATCCTTACTATTTAGTATTATATTAAGTACATTAATAATAAGTGTTGGATTCGTGGTGAGTACCCACAATTGACTACTAAAGTAATACATAAAATAACTTAGATAAAATAATACTTTTACAATTATATTTACAGTTACATTACCCCAATTTTTTTTTTTAGATTTGCAATAATATAGTGAAATAGAAATGAAAAGCAGCTGAACAATACCTTTAGCAGTAATCTGTCATTAACACAATTTTTTCATTGAATAATCGTCTTTAGGTGTATCGACTTAAGTATTACACGTTTTTACTAAGTAAAATATAAAGTTAAATAACGTCCCTGAGTACGGCAGTATGTTTTACTTCTGATTTATTTCGTTCCGGGTTCTAAGAGAGATTTTCTGCACCTCCCGAGAATCATAGCTCAGTGTTTGTTCATCGCTGTTAATCCTAGCTTGGATTTGCAGCAATCGGTGTGAGAATGGGTCTGTGTCAAGTCGTATTCTAATCAAATTAAATGAGAAAAAATATGTGTCGATTATAGCCTGGAGATCCTTACCCATCAGTGGGATATGAATGGGTTGTTACTTTTTTACTGTTGAGTCTTAGTCAACCAATAGACTAAAATCCAAAAAAAATAACATTCAAATTGAACAGCCTGACTAACCAAATACGGATATACATATGCTCTATAGAAGATCGTAGTAATAATAAAAACTGGGTGAACATCATCATCATTATCATCATTTCAGCCCAATGAAGTCCACTGTTGAACATAGGCCTCACCTAATTTCCGCCACAGCGAGCGATTTTGTGCCGCCCGCATCCAACATAGGTGAACATACTCCGATAAAATGGGTAATGTGCTATATAAAAACCCAGTTAATAGAACCTGAAACATGTTTTAATTCTGCTAACCGTACAGACTGTTTTGGAGCTGTCGGGAACATACTAGTAAGTAGGTCTCTATTTGATAGTATACTATCATTTGGAGCTCTTGGGAATAAATGTATGGAAATAAGAAGTTTTGAAGAAATAAATTTGCATAAGTTTTTGGAGCCCTTGGGAACATTTTACAAAATAATAATAATAATATTTAATTTTAGTTATGGAGCGCTTGGGAACAAAATCGTGGAGCGGGTGGGAATAAGGCGCTCTGTAGTCTATGCCTACCTTAATGGGAAACAAGCGTACTGATATATGCGTTTTTGAAAGAAAGGCATCCAAATCATAACCTGGTCACCCTACTCAGGATCCACGGTTCAGTTCTACGTGTCTATTTATTGCTTTCCAATGAATCGATGCAAAACAGCGCAGTACCTAGCATAGGTACTTAGGGATTAGTTCTGATGCAATATCGACCCAATTCCTACTTTGTATCCAAAGTACTGGATATTACTTTAGGGAATATGCTAGTAAAACTTTAGATTGGTATTGTTCTTTATTTTTATATTGTACACGTGTAGTTTGTTCGGTGTTTTGTAAGATGATCGTAACGAATAGGTATCTCAGTATCACAATGCTACAAGTGCCTCACCATGGCATTAAGAAAATGGCATTGTTCATATTTATGAAAATCACTACACCACCAAGTGAGCACCACTTAAATTTTAGATATGAATTAAACCAGGCCAAGTTGTTCTAAATTCTACCACAAGTTGAGACCTTACCCATTGTTCTATATAAAGATGGTGTACTAAATTTTAAGTATCGTTTTCAATACTTAAGGCTCGTAAAGTTTTATCTGTAGTAACACTTACAATTACTGGACTGTCCCAAATGTATAATAGCCTAGTTTCTTAACACATAACGATGCTCAGAAATATCTTATGTACTTAAATATAATTAAATTAATGGCTATAAGCTTAGCTTTCTGTGTAGTGACGGATTAAGAATACATAATGTCACTACCCCATCTCAAACCATGCGTGTCGTAAAAGGCGATTAAGGAAGCAACCAGAAATTTCCTTTTCTCACAGTTCTTTTGTATGCATAAGCAGACAAAAGAACTGAGAGAAAAAGAAAATTCGAAACAAACACTATACCAACCCGTTTGATCAGCGTGGTATACTAGGCTAAATCCCCTCCACATTCTTTGGAGGAGACCCGTGTCCAGCAGTTGGACGTTTATGGGTTGAAATGAATAATAATAATATTCTACCACATTTACACAGCGCCATCTAGTCCCAAAGTAAGCAATTATATTTGCTTGTGTCATGGGTTTAAACAACTGATATACTACTTAAATACATTTTTTTTTTTGTAAATACATACATAATTATAGATAAATTACAACCAGACACAGAACAAACCTTTATGCTCATCACACAAAGATTTGTCCTGAGTGGGGATCGAACCCACGACCTCCGGCTTAGCAGTCAGGGTCACTAACCACTAGACCAACAGGCCAGTCTAATAGTAATAATATAATCTCTAGTGAATGAATGAATGATGAAGGCGGAACACTGAAATTGTTCTCCGAGCTGGTGTTGTCATTATTAAACAAACATCCTGGCTAAACCTATAGCATTAGGTACTTAATTTCATGGCAATCGCATATCACCTATCTTCAGATGGACCTCGATTGTCGTCATTTTCAATAAAATAAAAGCCCATAATATCTGTCCCTTCGCTTAACAATTTCGACACCACATAGTGACACCAGAGACACGTGTATGAAATAATTATTCGCGAATATCGTCGCTAGAGGTTAAAAAAGCTATCTCATATTTCAATTGCTACAGTATCACCTGTTGAAATAAGTAGTACGTATATACAGTTTAATTTATTTACTGAAGCGAGTGACTCACTCTGGCGGAGAGCCAAACTTTACAGTACTCGCAGACTGACACGAGTAAATGATATACATATAATACTTAGAGGGTATTTACTTTTAAACTTTCGCGGTGCATGTTATTCGAAACTACAAGACGCGCGGAGCTTTGGTCGTAGCGTGATGTTATATCCTTACCTATCCCATACCTTCCTCAATAAATGGGCTATTCAACATTAAAACAATTTATCAAATTGAATGAGTAGTTCCTGAGATCCTAACTTTGAACCAAACAAACAAACTCTTCATCTTTTTTCACAAGAACTTATCATAGCGAGTATACTCGTTTTGTCCTAATCATCATCAGCAACTCATTAAGTCCCACTGCTGGGCTCGGGTCTCCTCTCCTCTAACTAGAGAGCTGAGAGGGTTTTAGCTATAATCCCCACACGCTGGCCTAGTGCGGGTTGGTGGATCAGACATACTCATAGAATTTATTCTAGGGTATGTGGGTTTCCTCACGATGTTTACCTTCACCGTTAGCAGATAACAATCACACATCACAAAACTAGTACATATAAATTCCACAAAGTGGAATCCACATTAGTACTGCCGGTCGGGATCGAACTCGGACCGCGTGATTTGCACGCCACCCGGTCCCTTATCCATTCAGCCACCATCGCTTAAAACCTTTTCTAATAAAACCAATCAATTCTATAACCATGTGAAAATCGATTGTAAGGACAAAAGAAAACCTATACAAAATAATGTAGTAAATAGTAATTAAAGCGTATCATTATCACATGTATCGGTGAGAGAATATCATGGGAACCGACATTTTCAATACAATAAACTAATATCGATGGGTTTTCCTTGTTTATCTTAAAAGGTATCATCTATTAATTGAGGAGGATTTTAACTGAATTATTCTTTTAATGAACTCTCTGACAAGAATTTCACATTCTCAAAATTTGTATTATTAACATAATCTCGTAGCTCGTAGAATAAGTAAGTTGAAGTGGCAATGGGCTGGTCATATTTGACGAAGGACCGATGGACGGTGAAGCAAGCGTGTCCTGGAGTGGAGACCGAGACTCGACAAGCGTAGAGTAGGACGCGCTCCAGATAGATGGACCGACGACCTAAAAAAGGTAGCTGGGTCTAACTGGCTGCGGAAGGCCGAGAACCGAGTGTTCTGGCGCGTGTTAGGAGAGGTCTATGTCCAGCAGTGGACTGCAATAGGCTGAAATGATGATAATGACGATGATGAAAAATTTAAGAAAATGAAAAAAAAAGCTACTGTTTTACGCTGTTATAACAATAATAATATTTTATATATAAATATATAATATTTTACCACATTTACACAGTGCCGTCTAGTCCCAAATAAAGCAATTGTATTTGCTTGCGTTATGGGTACTAAATAACTGATATACCTACTACTTAAGTACATTTTTTTTTGTATTATAGATAAATACACCCAGACACAGAACAAACAATCATCATCAAAGATTTGTCCTGGGTGGGAATTGAACCCACGACCTTCGGCTTAGCAGTCAGGGTAGTGAACCACTAGACCAACAGGCCAGTGTTGTATTGAAATTCGTAACGGAATTCCAACTTTTTATAACAAGCATGATAAAATTCCTAACCCAGTAACATAATTTACAAATAACATGGAACGAAAAAACTCTCATCAAACCGGTTGGTCTTGGAAAACAATGGACACGTTTTCCGTATTTTTTCCAATCAATTAACTGAGTCCAAGTATTCTGTTGTCATTATATAAATTGTTCTTCGTAAAAAACGTCATAAGAAAATGCAGCGTTTGTCTGATAGAAATTAGAGTTACAATTGTGTAGCTTGACGATATTTTCAGCTGTATTCTAATTCTTTAAAATATAATGGATTTTTCATGAAATAGGTTAAGAAATTTTGGTCATGGTATAATGGTTTTGAAGCAAATATTTCATACGATATGCTATTATAATAATTTTTTGCTAGTTAAATAAATTAGGTGTATGCCAGTAAAAGATATTATTTTTTTTCAATTTCAATTTATTTATTGTGATCATTGGTGCATACAAAAGTTGTTGAAGATTATAAATAGTCCTCAATGTTCCGCCTAAAAGGGAATATTCCGGTCTGTCCCACCGATCTGTCCCCCGGTGGGACAGATCGGAAAAAAAAGTTCATGAATAATAAGTATAACAAAATTTTATAATTTTTTTTTACATACGTCTTATAAAATACGGGGGCACTTCAATACAAAGTGTCAGATTTGTAAGTAGTAAGATTGTTGGGAATAATTATAGTATGTCAGTCAAGAAGTCGTAAAAATATTTTAAATTACCTACGTTAATATATAAGTAATATCCTCAAAAGGCAGCCAGAAACATATTTTATTTAAACAAATATGAAGCTTACATAACATAATGTATTTTTTTATTTAAAAAATAAATTCATTATTAATATACATTATTACATAATGTATAATAATAAATTTATTTTAAATCACGTTGAAAATATTTTATATATTAATTTTTGTTTTGCAATAATATTATGTTTTCGGGAATACGGGTTTCAAGTTTAATACAATTTACAGTACAAACACTGCTCCACCTTGTGATATAATAACGTTAGTCAATTCAAGACTGGAGTTGTTTTTCGCGAACATTACGAAAAAATACTGATATATGTCAAAATTATTTCAACTAATTAATAACAAAATACATTATTACGTTACCAAGAAAAGAAGACAAAAAATAATTATATTTTTTTATAATAATATTTTCGCTCGCTGTGGCCGAAATTAGGTGAGTTCTAAGGTTCAATAGTGGACGTTATAGGGCTAATATGATGAGGATAAATACTTTACCACATTCACACAGTGCAATCGCCACAAAAAGTCACCGTGAACGACGCCTCTCTCGCCAATTCGCAAAATTGTATTATCATTTTCAAAGAAAATATTTCAAATATTTTCTATCGAAACAGATCGCAGACAAGAACTTATTAAAACGTACTTTTGTAACAACAAAGTTTACAATAAACGAATGAAGGTATTCCGATTGTGTACAAGCTCCGAAACTCAATATTGGACTACGATTCAATATTGTAAGACGTTCACTTCTGGAGTTCAATGAAGGATAGGTATACCTTTGTCATTCTATTCACGTTCGTTTTGTCATACATAGTATAAAACATATTACCTATTTGTTACTTGGATATCGTTACATCTGAAATGGAGCATGATTTAAAGCGAGGAGCTCGTAGCATTGTGTATGTTCGTTACGATCATCGAGGTTAAGCAACGTTCGGCAAGGTCAGTCCATGATGGGTGACCGTTTGTGGCAATTTCATTCTCGAGCGTCTCCGTTCTTCGGAAGACACGTAAAGTGTTTAGTCCAGGTTATTACTAAATGTGGTAGTCGTTAAGTCAAGTTGGAAGCCTTCTAGGCTGTTTGATAAATTCCAATACTAGTCTGCCTCAAGACCATACGATTAGAAGAAGAAATTGATTGTAAAAGCTTTCAGATTTATCATGGCTTTTCTTCATTGCCACAGCACGTTGTAGTCATATGAAGCCAGCATACAAATTTCACTATGTGATCTTTCTGTGATATATAGATAACACTAATGTGGTTGGTTGCTTTTGCACAACTCTCTATGAGGTGTTATTTTGTATTTTCAGTATTCGAGAAAAACAATTTAAGAAAAAAATTCAAAGTCAAAATATTTATTTAAGTACAGAATAAATATCAGCTATTCATATTCAATCTTACGGCATGCAAAATGTACCAACATTCCTGTTATGTATTTACTAGTGGGTAGATTTATACACATCTACCCACCACACTGTATTCGTTTCATGCAATAAAATATCATTCATTCTGCGATCGTCCGTGTTTTATTTAATACATTACATTGGCGCAGTCGGTATACAATGCCTATCGGTAAAATTGAACAGTTTGAAGTGGGGACTCATAATTGGGATGCCTATTGTAGAAGAATTAAACAATTTGTGATGTTAAATGACATCGATGCAGAGTTACACGTGGCGACGTTAATAACTCATGTAGGGGTGACGTGTTACGAGCTGATGTGTGATTTGTGTGCTCCGGAATTGCCTGAGAACAAGTCATTTATAGACCTGGAAAAAATTGTGAAGGAACATCTCGAACCTAAACGATCGGAGATTGCAGAAAGACACGTTTTTCGGCAAAGAAAACAAGGGGAGGCGGAGAACCTTAACGATTACTTGCAGAATTTAAAGCATTTAGCCAAAACATGCAATTTCGGAAATATGCTTGAGATTAATCTGAGGGATCAATTTGTGTCGGGTTTACGTCTTGAAGAAATGCGGTCCAGATTATTTGCCGAACGAGAGTTGGACTATAAACGAGCTGTCGAGCTCGCTTTGGCGTTGGAGGCAGCTGACAGACACGCGGCGACGGCGGCTTGCGGCACAAGCAGTGGTACAGAGCCAGCTACCTTGTCCAGCGAGGGCATGCATCGAGTGGCGGCAGCGGGTGCCCGCTATTCCACAGCACCACGTGGCAACCGTAGCGGAGGTGGCGTTCGCGCCGCGCCTGCAGCTGCGGAGGGCGCGCCGGCGCCGGCGCAGCGCGCGTGCTCGCGCTGCGGCCGCGCCGGCCATGCACCGGCACGTTGCAGGTTCAAAGCGTATAATTGTGATCAGTGCGGTGAAAGAGGCCATTTAAAGGTGATGTGTCGTAAAAATCATAGTGATCGAGCGGTACAGTTAAAGGATTCGAAAGGTCAGTTTTTTTTAAACAGTTCTGATTCTGATAGCGATTTGAATTTTTTTCATTTTAGTGACAACAATGACCGTGATGACCCATATTATATTGATTTAAAGGTCGAAAATCGTCTCATTACTTTTGAAGTTGACACGGGTAGCAAAATTTCGGCAATTTCGAAATCTTATTATGATAAACACTTCAATTCAATGCCTATCATTTAAAAAATATTGAGATTGAATTCGTATGTCGGGGATGTCATTAAACCTTTGGGTTACATTACGGTTAATGTTGTTTATAATTCATTGTGTGAAAATATGGAATTGTATGTATTTGAGAACGGTGGGCCACCTTTATTAGGCCGCACTTGGTTGAGATGTTTGCGTTTAAATGCAATACAATGTTACAATATTAAGCAAGAGTATGATAATTGTGTCACATATTTGCTCGATGAGTTTCCTGAAGTTTTTGCTAGCGGATTAGGGACGTTTAAGTCTTCTTTACAATTATATTTAGTTATAATAGATGCTCACTCTAAGTGGCTTGAAGTTGAACGGGTTTCTTGTACATCAGCGAAAGCTGTTATTTTTTGTTTTCGTAAGATTTTTGCCAGGTTTGGTCTTCCAAGGGTTATTGTCAGTGACAATGGACCTCCTTTTTCTTCATCAGAATATTTGTCTTACTTAAATAAAAATGGTATTAGGCGTGTGTTGGTGGCACCATATCACCCATCTAGTAACGGCGCTGCTGAAAACGCGGTACGATTAGTTAAACAAGTGCTTAAAAAAGCCACAGTCGGACAAGAGGATTGTGACATAGCTTTGCATAGATTTTTATTTACCTATCGTAATACAGAGCATTCAACCACACAAAAAGAACCCGCTGTGGCTCTTTTTGGTCGTCGGTTGCGTGGCAGACTAGATTTGTTACGACCTTGTACTGAAGAGTTAGTTCGCGAGAAACAAGAAGCCCAGGAGGCACGTCGAGGTGGAGTGATGCGCGAGGCTGCCCCTGGGGATTCTGTGTTAGTTCGCGATTATACCAATAATCATACTAAGTGGAAAGATGGAATAGTCATGGATAGAACAGGACCAGTGTCTTATAAGGTTAAAACTATTAACGATAATCGTATTGTTAAACGTCATGTTGATCATTTGATTTGTAAGAATGTAAGGAAGTCGCGTCATTCTTTGTCTTCTGTTAAGTGCGGTGATGGAATGGGATTAGAGAACGTTTCTAGGGATTCGAGTGGGGATATTGATGGATCTGAGTCGACATCATTAAGGATTTGCCCATCTGTAGTAGAAGAGAAAACTTCTTCTCCAACACAGCTAACAAACTCCCCAAACTCCCCTGTTGAGATTAAAAGTGATAACCATTGTGTAGAGGGCAGCGCTCAATCTGATAACACCAATCTTGTTGTACATAAGCGTCGACATATAACTCATAGCCCTCATAAAATGACTTTGAGACCACGCATTAACAAAAACTTACAATAGATTCATTTTTCTATGTACTTAGGTTTAGTATTTTATTGTTCTAATATATCAAATAACTAATATTAAACAAGTTTGATAGTGTTTTAAAAGTCATTAGTTTGTTTAAAATAAAGTACCTACTTATGGAGTAATTATATTGAAGTGTTTCATAGGAAACACAATTTTATTGAGAATTGTTATACTGGGTAGTTTAGTTTAAGCTAATTGGTATTTTATTTGTTAAACTTATTTTAAGGAAGGATAGTGTTATGTATTTACTAGTGGGTAGATTTATACACATCTACCCACCACACTGTATTCGTTTCATGCAATAAAATATCATTCATTCTGCGATCGTCCGTGTTTTATTTAATACATTACAATTCCAAAGCAAAACTTTTTATAAATTTAAATGTAATTAATTGTAGAATTATTAAATGTGTATCATAATTTCAATAATATCATTCAATAGTAATTGTATTAGAGAAAAAATAACAAGAAGTAAAATATTTCCTTCTGTGTATTAGGTTAGGATGAAATTACTACAAATACTACAAAATACATTCGCACTGGATCTCAAAGACAACAAAATCATTGACAATCAGCATTCATTTTCATCAATATAAAAAAAAATTGGTCCCGTGAAATGCCCATCGTCAGAAACACATAACAGAGAGGTAAGTCAATTTCAAATCGATTTTGTATACATCGAAAATGAGAGTAGGACTATCGTATTTGTTTTCGAATAATGGGTTGTGATTGATGGTTTAACCAACTATTAAACACTCAGTCTGATAATAAACAGCTGCCACAACTAAACTTGTTTATCATCTACTAAGAAAATGAGGACACGATGCCTAAAAAAAACATTAATATGAGTAACAACAGTATTCCCGCATACCATTCGCGGATTTGTGCCACTTCGAGCACAATTTATTAGGTTTAGAGCACACTGACGCAGTCTAAGAGCTATCAAATTGTGTCAATTTAACCCTTTAACGATCGACGAAGCGTTTTCTCAACCATTATATCATTAATATCATAGCTCGATTTGCGATTTAGATAGGTTATCCTCTCTCCTAAGGACACCTATGTCGAATCTACCGTCGAATCAGAGTTAATCAAAATATCAAACAGGATTATGTTCGGAAGAAATGTAGGTATTATTTCAAGTTAAATGCTCAATCGATATGCATAATTTAATTTACGGAAGAATGGTGTCTGATGGGGATTCTAGTACATATTCGAAATTTTTGAAAAGTAGACCATACCCACACATTACTATTGAAAAAATCGAATGTCGTAATCACATTCTCAGAAATCTATGTAATAAGATGACAGCACTTCAAACAGACACGAGATACATAATAAAATATCGAAAAATTTTATCACTAAAAAAAATTATGATACTGCGGAATACTATCAGAAAAATTATAAAAGCTCATAAAGCTGACTCAGAGTCCATGCGACGGAGCAATATTGAACCTTTGTAGGTACAATGATTTACTTTTGGCACATTTGCACGCTTTTGATGAACATGCCAGGTGGAAACCATTTTTCTGCGATGGTGGTACAAATATATCTCAGAAATCAACCACAGAAAGGGAATTCTACACTAGTTCACTTTGGTCTAGAATCTGTGTACTGATGACAAATTTGGCATCGCAAGCCCCCAGCTTGATTCACGACATAGACAGCAATACCGTTGAGTGCTATAATAGTATAATAGCAAAGCTAGTTGGGGGTAAACGAATAAATTTCAGTAAAAGGGGATCATACCAATCAAGATGCCATGCTGCAGTAGTGTCATTCAATACGCATAAAGTGATATCTTCGCTGTATAAATCTATGGCATGTCGCAGTCCCCGAGGAAACGTGGCGAAATTAGAAAATAGAAGAATTAAAAAGATGATGAGAATGAGAAAAATTAAACAAAAGAAAAACAGAAAGCTATATTCTAAAGGAGAAGATCTAAATTACGGAGATAGTTGCGAAAAACCAGATATGGCTCCTGAAATATTCGAAAAACAAAAGAAAACATTTCTTCATAATTTAAGGAAAACACAAGAAGAAAAAGAAATCATTGAACGAGAAACGATATTACAAAGCTCTTGTTCTGAATGGCTTGAACTGAGGCGAAACATATTAACGGCTTCTAATTATGGCAAAATGATAAAGAGGCGTTATGATATAAGTTGCCAAAATCTCGTTAAGGATATCCTTTATAAGCAGTCATTAGAACACGTGAAATCAATAAAACATAACGAAAAAAATGCGCTAAGCCAACTAGAAATACAAGAAGGTATAAAAATTGGCCCCTGTGGTCTTTTCATAGATAAATAACATAACTACTTAGGAGCTACGCCTGATGGTATGATAGATGACGAAACTATTGTTGAAATAAAGTGTCCACTTTCTACATATGAAAAAGACATTATTGAAGTAGTGAAAAATAAAAAACTTAGTATTTTCAAAATAACCTCAGAAAATAAATTAATCTTAAATAAGACACATATATGGTATTATCAAGTACAGGGACAGCTGCATGTTGCAAAGAAAAGAAAATGTTTATTTGCTATTTGGTGTGGAGAAAATAAAAAAATAGTAACAGAATGGATAATGAAAGTTTGGAATGTTTGGAAGCGTGAAATGGAACCAGAATTAGTGACATTTTATATGGAATGTTTACTTCCTGAATTAGTGGATCCAAGGTACCCAAGAAGAAAAAGAAAAGAAATTGCACCAAAAAAGGAAATATACCGAATATGGAACCCAAAATAATTCTGAACAAGAAAATGAAGCGCAGAATATTGAAGAACAAAGTATAACACATGAAATCAAACAGTTATATAATGAAGGGCAAAACAAAAAGCAAAAAACAATTAATGATGAAAGGCAAGTTTAAGTAGAGCGAAACTACGAGCACAATACACAATATTATGAAAGAGTAATAAAGTTTACTGAATTTTAAAATGATAAAATAGTTGTTTTATTTGAACACATCTGTAAACATTATTACGAGCTAGATAGTCACCTCCATACTGATATGTGTGGTGTATTTATTACGGATACCAACTTTTTCGTCTAGAGATAATATCTAATAATAATAAGGTGCGAGCCTTTAACAGCTGGGTCATGCCTGTCCTAACGTACTCCTTTGGCATACTCAGATGGAGTCAGACTGAACTTGACGCTCTGGATAGAAAGGTCCGTACACAACTCACTGCATTCCGCATGCATCATCCACGATCATCAGTGATGAGGTTGTACATCCCGCGAAAGTGTGGGGGTCGCGGCCTGTTATGTGCCAAGACCTTACACAACCGCGAGGTGTACAACCTCAGAGAATATTTTCTAAAGTCTGACGTGGAAATGCATCGGGACGTAGTGGCGGTTGATAACGGACTCACCCCGCTCGGTCTAGCTAAGGAGAACTGGCGCAAACCGGCAATACTCAGTCTTGATGACCGGAAGGAAGTGTGGAAGGGCAAAGAACTGCATGGACGATTTTACCGGGCTCTACATGGGCCAATGGGGTTGCAAACGGCGAGTATTTGCATAGGCACAACCAAGAAGCCAGGATTGTCCATCAGCAACTTGCCCTGAAGTACAGCCTTGTGGACTCAGAGGTGCCGTATTACATGTATGTGCCCAACCCAGTTCTCGAAAATGGCCATGCCATAATGTACTGGGATCGATCTATCATCACTGATCGGACTATTGTTGCCAATAAACCTGATATAGTGGTGATAGATCGATTAGAGCGCCTTGCAGTGATCATCGATGTCACCGTTCCTCATGACGAGAATCTCGTGAAAGCAGAAAAAGATAAACAAGTAAAATATTTGGACCTTGCTCACGAGATTGTCGACATGTGGGATGTGGATTCGGCGATCATTGTTCCGATAGTCGTCTCAGTCAATGGACTGATTGCCAGAAAGAAAGTAAAATAAATACTAAACTAGATACGAAAGGCAAAAGCACTTAAGTAAATTCTAAGTCCTTATTGTCGCCGCTTGATGGACCTACATCTTTGACATAATGTTTATAGTACGTCGACTGTACCATAAACATTATGTCACTATGTACTGACAGTTGACTTGCGTGCTTATTCCCGGTATATCGTATCGATAAAAACCGTGACGGCATTTTTGCAAAAAATTACTTAAGTCTTTTTGCCCGTGTCCTATTTTACAGTTTTTACAAGACATTCTTTTTGCACGGGCCTCTGGTTGCCGACCGCTGCACTAAAGTAAACACGCCTTTAAACAAAACATCAAACAAGATGATACACCCAATACCAACACAAATTCGCGGCAGTTAAAGCGGTATTTCGATACACAGTTTCGAAATCAAGATAATGAGCCGAAGTAAGAACAGAATGCTCCAATATGAGTCACTGTACAAAATTGGCCGACTACAAAAATATATCAGCAGATCTTAAGGTGGCGGTATTTGAATATGGGTCTGCCATGAAACAAGTTAGGAAGTGCCAGATGGAAATAAGTACAAGTTTCGACAAAAATGTGATTTTTTATGAATCGATTAAAATTTGCATTTCAAAGTTTAACTTATTTAGTAACCTAACAACTTTTTAACAGTTTATTTCTATTCAATTATGGCAATGATATTAAATCTTGAGCCAATTATAGAGTTTCACAACATTCGTATATAGAAAGTACAGAGCACTCGTTCAGTAACATCAAAAATATTAAGAAAAAAGTAGTAAAAAATATAGAATATATTATATTACATTAGAAGTCACGTGGGGCTTCGCTCTTTGGCCACTGCTCAGTTCCTATTGGTCGTAGGGTGATGATAAATAGATGATATAACTTTCCTCAATGAATGCGCTATCCAACCCTAAAAGAAATATTCAAATCGGAACAGTAGTTCCTGAGATTCTGGCGTTCAAACAAACAAACTCTTCAACTTTATCAGGATCAGGATCCGATATCATTTTAAGCTTTTGGCTTCTGTAACAAACCATGCCGATATGTGTAAGATAGATAAACGCGGTAACTTCACCTACATCTATTTCATGTAATAATGGACCACACATTTCGGGACACGCCTTCAAAAATTTGTTCTTCTAGTGTTGTAGCGTAATTTTTTACGATTGATCGAAAGGGTTTAGCCTCTTGAAACACTAATATTCGGCCCTCAGCTCAATAATTAACATAGCTAAAACATATATAGACTGGCTTATTGGTCTAGCGGTTAGCACCCAGGACAAATCTTTGTGTGATGAGCATAAAGGTTTGTTCTGTGTCTGGGTGTAATTTGTCTATAACATGTATTTATTTACAAAAAGAAATTTATTTAAGGAGTATATCAGTTGTTTAGTACCCATAACACAAGCTAATATAATTGCTTACTTTGGGACTAGATGGCGCTGTGTGATTGTGGTAGAATATGATTATTATTATTATATTATATCTTACCTACTCGTCCCGATCTCCCATATCAATAACCGAGACCTTTACTCAAGCAGGAAGTTATACGGAAGTATTTATACATTGCAATCGATATTATTAATGTTTTATTTCAGCCAATATATAATGTAAGCGTAATGCATTGAATGTTGAGTTATTTTGATGTAAGATACGAAACAGATCAACATTACAGGTGTTTTTGTTATTGTGTGTAGCTGGTGATGGATAATAAATTCTCACTCAAAAGCCCTCTCTTTTATTAGCTACCTGATAGTACAGAATCGGAAGAACGTTCTGGAAGTATCCGTCTTCAACAGACCATTGGTATACGTACCACAATAATATAATAATCCTTTCCTCTACTTTTCGTTCTATTTTACTTTCATCCTCTTTATTTCTCTCTTTAGTTGTACACTTCATCCATGCTCTCTTCTTTACGCTTATCTCCCCTACACTCTAAGGTTTGCTGTAAGAAAACTGAATTCTGAGTTAAGCTCGCCTTTGTACAATCATGCTTTTTGTATATATTGTAATTGTATTTATTATTTTCTTGTGTGCAATAACACTTTATTATATTAATGGTTTTGTTTTAACACTTTAAAACAAAACCATTAATAATAATAATAATATTCTACCACATTCACACAGCGCCATCTAGTCCCAAAGTAAGCAATTATATTTGCTTGTGTTATGGGTACTAAACAACTGATATACTTTTTAAATATTTTTTTTGTTTTTTGAAATATAGAGCGAGTATACATGCTATCTTAAGGTATCCTTCTGATCTAGGCCTAGGTTCCCAAAAATTCTCTATAGATTTATATGAAACTGTGTCCGCGACTTCGTTCGCGTGCACAACTTATTCCGCATTCATGAAGTTTTAATTTTTGTTTACGGAACCCTGATATGTTTTCAAAATCAAAGTAGCCTAAGTTACTCCTTGTGACATTAGCTATCCGCCAGTGAAAGTCCCGTTGAAATCGGTCCAGCTGTTCCAAAGATTAGCTGGAACAAACAGACAGACAGACAGACAAAAATTTAAAAAAAATGTTATTTTGGTATATATGTACCGTATACACATCAAATGCATGTATACCAATGTGGATTCCACTTTGTGGAATTTATATGTACTAGTCAAGTGACTTACCATCTGCTAACGGTGAAGGAAAACATCGTGAGGAAACCCACATACCCTAGAAGAAATTCTATGAGTATGTCTGATCCACCAACCCGCACTAGGCCAGCGTGAGTGGATTATGGCCTAAAACCCTCTCAGCTCTGTAGTTAGAGGAGACGAGACCCGAGTCCAGCAGTGGGACTTAATGGGTTACTGATGAAAACTATAACTTTTTGCCCAAAGCTTCACTTCCATTGATCTTTGTTGGTCCACTACCCAGCTCCTAATGGTCGTAGTGTGATGTTATATAGCCTTTCGACTTCCTCGATAGTTGGGCTATCCAACACTAAAAGATATTAATATATATTTCTATATATTATTACGGGGATAATATAGCATCACAGTAGCAGAAAAAAGCGGTTATTTTATTATTACAAACAGACAAACCAATTTTATTGATTTGTATAGATGAAATTCGGAGTTCGGCAGTATTGTTGAGATCGAAAGAGTACTTTAATTTAGTTATTTTATTCATTTGTTTTTAAACGAGTCTACGTCACTACTCGTACTTTACCCAATGTCGAACGCGCTGGATCGACTGGATTGCCGACGTTTACAGTTTTTTTTTTTTGTGAATATGTTAACTTTTCCAAGGAATATAATTAAGTAAAGTTGATTACAATTTATTAAAATAATAAGGTAAATATGTATAAGCAGATTTTTTTAAAATAATTTAATATAACAACAACAAAAATGATGATTAACCTGCTAGTACCACCTATGCTGTACACCTACCTATGCTACAACCTATTCCGTGTAGTGACGGATTAAGAATACATAATGTGACTACCCCATCTCAACCCGTAGTTGTAGTAAAAGGGTGGCGACTACGTGAGTAAACTTATGCACACAAGGACACTGTTAGAAACGGAAAATTCTAAAGAAATCCTATACCTACCAACCCGTCTGGCCAGTGTGGTATAGTAGGCTAAATTCCCTCAAAATTCTTTTGAGGAGACCCGTGCCCAGCAATTGGACGTCCGGACGTTTATGGGTTGAAATGATGAAAACTCATACAAAGCACTCTTGTACTCCTTACAAAGTAATTATATAATAACACTCAAATCTATATAGGAGTTTCTGAGATATCTGTATTTAAATAATTATACAAAAATTGCTCGTTATTGTAACGGGTGGCGCAAAAGTAAAGACCCTATTTGGTTCAGCTATAACATTTTTTCTAAATTAGAAAACTAGATTTAGATTTTTTTAAATGTATATTTGTGCCATTAAATTTCGTACCATTAGGATTTAAAGATGATGTCTTTTAAATGGTGACCTCCAGAGTTGATACACATTTGAGCCCTATTTATGACATTTTGCATAACTTGCCGTAACACTTCCTGCGATATGTTCGTTATTTCTTGACGAATGTTTTCTTTTAGAGCTGCGAGAGTCTGTGGCTTGTTCACATACACCCGAGATTTCAAAAAACCCCAAAGAAAAAAGTCTGGACTGGTCAGATCGGGTGATCTTGCAGGCCAAGGCAAATCGCCAAAACGAGAGATAACTCGGCCTGGAAAAGCGTCCCTCACTAAGTCCATAGTGTCGCGCGCTGTGTGTGCCGTAGCGCCGTCTTGTTGAAACCAGATGTGCTCCAGCCCCAATTCGTCCAAACTGGGTATCAAAAACTCACGTAACATGGTTCTGTAGCGTTCTCCAGTGACAGTTATCGCATTGCCTCCAGCGTCTTCGAAAAAATAGGGTCCGATCACTCTGTCAACACAGATGCCACACCATACAGTAACTTTTAGTGGGTGTAGAGGTGTTTCTTGAATAATGCGCGGATTATCAGTGCCCCAGAACCGAGTATTCTGCTTATTGACATGCCCTGAGAGATGGAAATGCGCTTCGTCACTCATAACCAATTTTGAAGGAAAATCATCCTCTTCAAGGTTGAGGTTTATGACGCGCTGGCAGTAATCTAGACGAGCTCGGTGGTCAGCAGGCAGCAGCTGATGAGTCATTTGAGTTTTATACGGGAACATCTTTAAGTCTTTCACCAAAATACGCTGCAGGGTCCGTCTGGAAATGCCCAATTGCGTGGCACGTCGCCTCGTTGATGTTTCTGGACACTCTTCCACATCTTCGCGCACAGCATCGATATTTTCAGCTGAACGGCCTGTTCTTGGTCTCCCAGACTTAGGTCTATCCAATGTTGAGCCAGTTGCTTCAAGGCGTGTGGCAAAGCGTCGAATTGTGCGACCAATCGGTGCCGGACGGTGGGGAAATCGTCGACGAAATTCACGTTGTGTTCTTATCACTGATGAATTATTCCGTAAGAACATTGACACAATTATTCCACGTTCTTGGGGAGTAAAACGGTCCATGTTTATTTTCAGTGTATTTTACATTTGTTCACTACACAATTTTCAACAACAGAATGACAGAAAATGTCATATAAAAAAAAAAAAAAGTATTTTCTTTAGTGCCAGTACTTTTGCGCCACCCAGTATAATAAAGTGTAAAAAAAAATATAATTGCCTAATTTGGGACTAGATGGCGTTGTGTAAATGCGGTAGAACATTTATTTATTTATAATATTATTCAGAGAATCATTTCGCACCCAACATTTTCGCTATACGGAAGAAGAAAACTCGTAGTGATAGATTAGTTCTAGGTCAATTGATTCATGCAGTCAATCAACTGCGAACTATATTTAATAGTCTGTATCCAGACATCAGATATGCTAACTATGCGTTAGCGAAACATTCAGATACGATTATAGAAGCATCTATACAATATACAGGGTGTATACGACGATACGACATTAAATGAAACCACGTGTAGCATGGGATGTTAGAAGACTATACCAAAAAAATTTAACAGAAATTTGCAATAGTTTAGACGCAAATGTACTTTCTTTATGTCACAGTTGTTCACAGTTTTAAACAACCTGTAGGTATTGACGTTGATCGTATGTTGTCATTACGTCATTCAATTCATTTAAATATCTCTGACTCTTTCATATTATCTTATCTCTTACTCTGTTCCGCACTGTTGTCATCGTCATGTCGAAAACGTCATGATAGAAAAATAATGTGTGGTTGTATATTCTTAAATTTTTCGACTTTAAATAATGTGTAAGTAGCTTTTTTTTTTTTTTTTTTTTTTTTTTTTTTTTTTTTTTTAATAATTTATATTAGAATATGTTTATTAGGGTTAACACTGGCTGCCTTGTCATTTAATGTCGTATCGTCGTATACACCCTGTATAATAAATTAATGCAACTGTCTGGAGTGCCCACTTGAGCTTTAAATAGTCAAGGAAAACTGTTCAGTAAAGTGTCTCTGGGTATTTTGAAGTGAACACAAAGGCATTATGTTCTGTATTCAAATATATGAAAGGAATATATCAGATGTAGTCTGAAAAGAATTTTGGGAGTCAAGGCCAAAGGTCGCGACTACCGGGTGATTAGTTACTTAGATAAGAATAATGTGAGTTAAAATTAAATTTGGCATTGTTAAAAGATGTTTTTTTTAGTTTTATCATTGTATTCAATCAAATTTAGTATTTTCTGAGACATCTTTGGAACTAACTCTATCTATACCTAATAAAGAGGAAAGATTTGTATTTTTGTATGTAACGAGCTAACATAGAAACTACTGGATCGATTTAAAAAAATATTTTGCCGTTACAAAGCTACATTATCACTGAGTAACATCACGCTACGGCCACTAGGAGCTGAGCAATGGCAAAATAAGGAACGACTGGAGCGAAACCCCACGTGACTCTGGTCAGTGATAAAATTCTGAAGTCGTTGTCATCATAATATAAAAAGCGCATGTAAATCGGCCCATTTGTTTAGGATATACGATGCCACAGACAGACACACAGATATACAGAAACACACTCTTTTTGCGTTGGTGTGTTAAATATCTAGGGGTTTCTCAAAGTTTGAGTGTCATAATAAATAACAATAATTATTATAAAATTCTGTATGATCATCATCATCATCATCATATCAGCCCAATGACGTCCACTGTTGAACATAGGTAGGTCTCACCATATATCCGCCACAGCGAGCGATTTTGTTTTCAATTCATTAATTCTACCCACAAACGTCCCACTGCTGAGCACAGGTCTACTCCAAAGAATGTGGAGGGAATTTAGCCTACTATACCACGCTGGCCAGACGGGTTGGTATAGGTTGGTTTCGAATTTTCCTTTCCTTTCTTTAAACTCTGGCTAGAGAGCTAAGAGCTAATGATGACATTGTTTAATTTTATTCTTCATCATCATCATCATCATATCAGCCCAACGACGTCCACTGCTGAACATAGGCCTCACCTAATTTACGCCACTGCGAACGGTCCTGTCGGTCAGATGGACCGACGACCTGGTCAGGGTGGCGGGCGGCCGTTGGTTGCAGGCGGCACATTTTATTCTTACTAAAAAAAAAATTACTTACTTCAAGTATTCACTTCGAACTAGAAATACTAACAACCATTTGAAACAAAATTTAAATGTTAAAAATAAACACACATTATTCATAATGTTAATAAAAATATTTGCATGGATCTCATGATTAAATGCGTTTTATATGCCACACAACTGGGCTCGGCGTCGCACTTTCAACGTGCAATATAAACTGAGTTGTTTTAATTTACATTATAATGTTGGTAAGTATATAGGTTTAAACTCTTTTTACACATTAATTTTCACATGTCACTTAACGACAAAATAGAAGGACATTGTATAGAACCTAACACCAAATGTATTAACTCTATTTTATGTGAAATAAATCATTCATTCATTCATTCATTGTACCCTAAAGGAATTCTGGTGATTTCTGACAATGATTAGATGGATTTTGTTCGGATTGAGTCTGTAAAAATTAAAATAACATATTATACCAAAGCCATCTAGTCCCAAATTAAGCAATTATATTTGCTTGTGTTGTGGGTACTAAACAACTGATATAATACTTAAATACTTTTTTGTAAATACATACATATTTTAGATAAATAACACCCAGACAAAGAACAAACAATCATGCTCATCACACAAAGATCAGTTCTGGGTGGGAATCGAACCGACCTCCGACTTAGCAGTCAGGGTCACTAACTACTAAGCCAACAAACCAGTCAAATGTAACTCTTAAAGAGTGGTGACTATAGAAATAGGCAAAGACAATGATTAATTAATGTAAAAGAAAGAAGTCAACAGAACAAAACATAATAAAAACAGGGGTCTTGAAATGAAATGAAATCTCGTTTATTCATCTAGGTTACAAGGTAACACTTATGAAAGTCACAAGAATGTAACAGGTTATCCGAAAAGTAGTGTCAGCAAATTTGCCTACGACCAGTTCGCTGACGGGGTGGAGCTATGAGAAGAACTGGCAAGAAACTCACGCCACTCTTTAAAAAAAAATGGATAGTTACAATCTTTTGTAATTTACAATTTGGGTAGCGTGTAAAGTGTTGCAGCAGAGCACTTCTCTCCTTCCTTCTTCCCTTTTTCCTCTGAATTTCGACATTCGAATTCGTTTTTCATGTCGCTGTCAAATGCAAGGAAATTTAGATATTATTATGGTCGCTGTCACTTTCAAATATTTTACAGCGACATCAAAACCAAACATTCGAATGTCGAAATTCAGAGTAAGACCCCAGATCAGCAGATTTACGAAACAGTACCTATTAAATAATATCAAATTGATACACAAATCGAGTACGAATACAAACATGAACCAATAGCATTGACATATATTTAGCTAATGGTTACAGATGTGCTTTATCCTACAGCAAGGAACAACTGGGTTAAGAAAATATATATTTTTGATTGATTATTATAATGTGGCCCAATTTAAGGAGACGATTATAGCTGTTTCAATCACTGATTGGTCTGACAGTTACATAAACAATCTTCTGTTTAATTTTGAAAAGAATGACATATTTAAATATGCCGTCTTTTTAATTTAGTCGCGTAAAAAAACAACTGAAAATTTTGGAAAAATTATTGGTTTTGTATTAGTGGTTGGAAATAGAAAGTTTACTGCTAAACAGGGCCTATGTTCAGCAGTGGGCTTCCTAAGAGACTTCCAGGTTTTATGAGGCTTGCATTCAGTGCGATCCTGAGGTTCAGATCACATCGTCTATCCGCCTTGTGAGTGGACATCCTACGCTAAAATGATTATGAATAGTGGTCAAATATTATAATTCAATTTTAGATTCTGTCTAACAAAAGATGAAAAATAAAGACAAAAATATGCTTTTTTATTGAATAAAATTTAATTATCATTTTCAGCCCAAAATCTTCAAAAATGTTCTAAATAATAAAAATATATTGTTGGTTTCGAGTTCTTATAATTTGATACGCTACTTAGGCTTACATAAAAAAATAAAACTTTATCATTTGCTTCTTGATTTGCTTCAAATTTGCATAGGGATATTATCTCTATAGCAACACCGTCCATGCCTATACAAATTTTTGCTTGGTTCCGCCCCTGCTGCCACCTACAAGAAAGCAGCTTACAGCCTTGTCATTATAATTCACAAATAGCCAGACAGTCTAAATATGTTACAAAAGAACAAAATAATCTCAGACTGCTATTTTTATTTCCACTTCGAACGTGTAATAAGTATAACTAAAGAATACGAGATTATCTAAAAATAACGAAGGCTTGTCAAACGTAACATCGAGTCGTGTGCTATATTCATTTCACGATTTATGAATTAATCTTCAATATTGGTAATAAAGAACGAGACATTTTTAGCAGTTTCATTTGATTGAGGCAAGCGTGGATTGGAATTAAAGCACAGATAATTATGATGTTATGATGAGATAATAATTATGTAAACAGCCAGTCCCTAACAGCACTTTTTGCTAGAAAAAAAAACATGAATGCTCAAGTTACAGTTTGGTAATTTTCTAAAGATAATGATAAAGATCCATTTATTGCAGAACTCTGTACATAATGGAATTAGTGTAAACATATAGTTTAGTTTCAATAGTCTACCCATGTCGGATATGCAATATTATTATTCGATTCATAATCACATAATATACAATAAAATTAAATTATAACATGCTGATTGATTCATTAAATTAGATTATTACAAGCTGATTGGTTCATTACATTAAATATTATGTAATAATGCCCAGACTAAAAGTAAACGAACTAAATAAGTTTTTAAGTTTTCCCAAGGGATTACAGTATAGGGTTCTTCAAAAAAGGATTTAATAGTGTTTTTAAGGGTCGGCAACGCGCTCGCGATGCTCGTGTTGCAACCGTCCATTGAGTTAACTGCTTATCATCAGGCGTGCCGTAAGTATGTTTGCCACCATCGTGGTATTAAAAAAAGTCTTTTCCGTTTACTGCACCTACTTTCTGCGTTCTAGGCAGATAATTATGTACCATAGATTATAAATATGCATAGTATTTATGTAAATGACTCAGTTACTCAAGACCGTACCCTCACTTGGGATTGGTTTATAAAATACTAGACGTCGCGCGGGGCTTCGTTCCCGTCGTCGTTCTTTATTTGAAAGAAAGATGAAGTTGTTTAAAAATACATGTATTTTCAAACACAACAACAGAGTACAATTTTATTTTAGAACATAAATTGCACACCGTCATCGGAATGGCAAAAAGGGTGAACCGCGGTCAACGCTAGGTTTGAGAGAGGCTACTAGGTTTTTACAAGCACACTACGCAGGTAAAACTGCAGGTGGAAGTTAGTAAGAAATAGTCTGAGACAGATATGTAATCAATAATATAATTTGTATGTAAGTTCACAACAACAACTTAGTGCGCCTAAAGATTAGGTGACACACTTTCCCAGTTACATTTTCTTCTAGACTAAAAATAAAACGTACATTTTATAAAGAGAAATCTGAAATAAAATCATTACACATGCGACGAATTTGATAAAAGAAACGTGTGCCGAATTTTGCGACTTTCCGTGAAAACATCTCGTAACCCGTCCTTGGCCTGTCTATTGAAAAACAATCTTTGGAAATATTTTTTATTAGAAAGTGTGCAATTTCAGACAACGTTTTGTAATAAATTTCACAATCACGTGTTTTGTTTTGTTTGGAAATAGGAAAAAAACTTCGTAACCCTGACAATTTCTGAAATAACAACACCCTAATCCATATTCGTCGCCAGCCCAATTTAAACCCACCTTTCGCTGTAATACTTAGCAAATATCGAGCTATAACGCTATAGAGTTTTTAAGAAATCTAAACCGTTGAGTTTTTTAACGAATTTAGTCAGAAGTATGATGAAGGAGTTAGAAAGAAACTATCCATTTCCCTCCATAGCAAATTGGTGGTAGATGCTTAAAAGCTAAAACTCCCAACCCTCTCCTATTGCGCCAACAAATTTTCTTTCAACGAAACCTCTAAAATAACACCGCATAGCACGAGGCGACATTTCACCATTTTAACTCGACACTTTTCACCTGTACAATACCAACGTGACCCCACGTGACTCCCGGCAGAAAGGAATTCTGCGCTCATCTGTACCACCCTGAATTGCAAAGGACTCGGGTCGCGTGTTCACCCGAGGCTGCGTTTAGTAAACTGAGACAAACGTGACAATAAACTGACCTATTTTAGTTGATTATACGCTGAATGCGATTGACTGAGGGTTATTCGGATTGCTCTTATGATAGTATTGATATATGGAAGTGAAGCGAATGGATAACTACGTAGTATATTATAGAGGACTTTGACACTGGTCACGTCGAGGTTATGCGTTTGATTGACGTTATGATAAACATCTTCGCGTCAAACAAGTAAATATACATCAAGGAATCATCATCATTTCAACCTATAAACGTCCCACTGCTAGGCACGGGTCTCCTCCAAAGATTTTGAAGGGAATGCAGCCTACTATTATAACCCGCTTTAGCGCGCTGGCCAGACGGGTTGATATAAGGTTTGTTTCGAATTTTCCTTTTCTCGCAGTGCTCTTGTCCGTCCCATCTAGCCAGCGTGGTATAATAGGCTAAATTCCCTCCCACATTCTTTGGAGGAGACCTATGTCCGGCAGTGGGACGTTTAAGGGTTGAAATGATACCTATACGTCCTATACCACAGACTATAAACTAGCCTCAAAAATTCACTACAAGAATACATTTTAATAATTAGGATACCTCCAACACGCTTTTAACTTTTACACTGACACTAACCACTGATATTGGATCACCGACGTACAGTCTACAGGTCCTCTCCCAACCTTCAATGTCTTAGAACAATTGACTTTGACACATTTACCTCATAATCTTGATAGAGCAAGGTTTTCAGACCCTTACAAAGGTTCCAGTACATTAGAGCGACGAATAAAATGTCCTCGTAAAAGAATCTCGGTCACCTAATTGCAACTGGGTGACTGAAACTAGCCATTATCATGCATATATGTGAATGTTAAGATATGAAATTTCTCTTAATATTAAAAATATAAAATATTATATAAATATAAAATATATAATATTTTATAAAATACCTCGTTCTTATTATATTAAGACAGTAAGGCGCCGATCCCACTAGAGGTCAGTTTCGAGTTCTGCGTTCCACGTTTACACTTGTGTACATTGCAACTAGTAGACTGCTTGCTTTTGGTGTGTAGGGTTCGTGGCTGTCGTATAGATTACAGTGAACGTGGAACGCAGAACTCGGAATCGGCGCCTTATAAATTAAGAGATATCAAAAATTAGCTGGCACAGTTGTACTCGCTCAAATTGAACAACTTAAATAGCAAAATACTGCAACCTACAGAAAATCATCATTTCAACCCATAAACGTCAGTTTTAGGAGGGAATTTGACCCACTATACCACGCTGGCTAGATGGGTTGGTGGTTTTGTTTCGAATTTCCCCTTTTCAAAGTACTCTTGTCTTCATAATTTCTTCAAATTGAATTCATAATGTTACACCTTAGTCGGCCTCTTACGACACCCCCGGGTTAAAATGGGGTAGTGACAATTTGTGTTCTAAATCCATCGCTACACTGACAGTTGCTGCAGAAGATAACAATAATTAATTTATCATTTTACAGCATCATAACATCATGCCTTTATCCTGAAAGAGTAGGCAGAGCTATATGACATCCACATTCTGCTAGCAATAATAGGTCCTTATATAATAGGGGGCAAACCTATTGCGATTAACCTAAGAATGAGCTAATACAAGAAGAAAAACCTAGTTTTATCACACGTGTAACATTCACTTAGATGACCTTTACTTTAAATTAATTCAATTCCCAATCGCAGCAGTATGTGTGAACCTTAAATTGACACAAATCTATTACCATTTCTAATAATAACCACGGGGCAGGATTGTGATCTCATTACGTACAAGTATTCTATTCGCCATGCAATTAGGTCATCTGATGCAACTCACATTGAGCAATCGAAATATTTCGTAACAATTTGACTTTTTAATGTTTGTTTGTTTATCTTGTAAGTTGTACCAGGAAAAGGCCACGCTATTTCGTAACGGGATTTTTCGAGAAAATGTTTTCGGGTTTATATGGAATTGTGGCAAATTCAACAACTTTTTTCCTTATAAAATATTGCGTCGCAAAATAATTATATCGATATATTTTGGGGTGATTATACTTACTGTCCGATTTGCATGAATCTACCTATTTAATAATTTTCTTTATCTGGATCAGCTAATAATTGAAGCAAATTTAGCCTTCGAGGAAGAAACAAAGTCAAACTAAAACAGTAAGTATCAAAACCTAGCCATATAGGAATGCAGCAATATACATACAATATACACAAAGAAGTCATCATTCAGTAATTAAAATGAAAATAAGTTACGCGGGGCTTCATTCCCGTCCTGGCGCAGGTGCTCTCGGGGCATGGTTGCTTCGGGAGGTACCTGTGCCGGGTCGCGAGGAGGGAGCCGCAATGTATCTGTCATCATTGCGGCTCCCCGGAGGACACAGCCCAGCACACCCTTGAGGTGTGCGGGGCGTGGGCGGGTCAGCACGCTGCACTGGCCTCGATCATAGGCGAAGATCTCTCGCTCCCAGCAGTGGTGAAGGCCATGCTGGAGAGCGAGACGAACTGGGGAGCAGTGCTCTCCTTCTGCGAAGAGGTGATGAGGCAGAAGGAGGAGGCGGAACGGCAGAGGGAAGACGATGCCCTCAGTGACCCGATCCGCCGTCGAAGGGTAGGCGGGAGAAGGCGGGCTTACGCCCGCGACCTCCCGCCGTAATAGCCCGAGAAGAGGACGCGCCCGGCTGAGCGCGTCCGCCACGCCAGGACCGGTCGACTTTGGGGAAAGTCGACCGCGAGCGTCTTCTGGTTGCGTGTGCGTGTTCCCGCACGTCACCGCCGGAGCTAAGCTCCGGCAGAGAGGGGGCCCGTAGCGGGCCATCGTCGCTGTGGTCGCGGACGAATGTTCCTGCGCTCCCGTGACCACAGCAGAGCGCGACGAGAGGAACACCTTGGGGTTTTAGTGGGTGCGAGCCCCACATAACCCCTCGGTTCTTTCCCCAAGACCGAGGGGTATGCGTCAGGCATTTCCCCAAGCAAAAAAAAAATGGGCTTCGCTCCCGTCGATCTTTATTTGGCCACTGCTAAGCTCCTATTGGCCGTAACGTGGTGTTATATGGATATGTACTCAGTGATAATGTAGATTACTAATGGCAAAAGATTTTTTGAAATCGGTCCAGTAGTTTTTAAGTTAAAATGGTAAAACGAAAATTGGTACCCTCTTACTTGCTAACAGTTAAATTGTATAATTACCATGTAATGTTGTGAAGGCAAAAAATTGACGACATAAAAATGTCGTATCAATTTTTACATAAACTTAACTGTTAAAACGCACAATTATTATTATTACGACTATTACTTAGCCTTATTTTTCTAATAATTAATGCTATTGTATGATCCATACTGTTGATTAAAATAAATATTTTGAATTGAATCATATGGCTGTTGCTTTTTACCCGACTGACAGGACGGGTATTGTTTTTCGCGCGTATCTTGTATGTTTGTAAATTTCTTTATTCCCACGTTTCTTCCAAACGGCTGGATGGATTTTGACAATTAGGGTATCGTTAGATTCGTCTAGAAAACCCAAGTGTCCTTAGATAGGTTTTAAGAATAAAAAGACTTAAATGGCGGGCTTTTGACGCCAAATTGTAAGAAGTTCAATTTTTTTTAACCAAACCTATCTTGTTGGGTATCAAAATAAAGAGAATCAAAAGCAGATTACATATATTCAAAAGAGATTATACACAATTGAATGGTTCCAAATTGTTAGTAGTTCTATTATTTTTTTAACCAAACCTATCGAGTAGAGTATCAAAATAAAGGCAATCACATGGAGATTACAAATATATGCATATGTTATGTATTTAAATTTAATCAGGTACCTATAATAATATTACAATAATTTTTCGGTCTTTTTAGTGCGTTGCTCTCTGTTGATTTTTTGCAGTCGGGTTATTTTAATTTTTTAATTATATTTACTTGTTATAGATAACGCTACGATTGGGAAGAAACGTAATGAAGAGGATTTTGCAAACTTAAAATGAATAGATTCGCATTATTCACAGACTCAATGAACATTTGTGGACCGTACGGATGTTTGTTCTATGCGGAGATGAAATCTCGTGCTCAGGCGATCATGTAAGTACCATGACAGTAAATCAATGACAGCTTACGTGTCGTGATTGGCATCTGATTGCATTCCAACGTTTCACTGTGTTTGAGCCCTAAACTGTGGAATGCGTTTGCGTATCCCAAAATAAAAACCATGTTTGCCATTTCCATGGCAATAACTTCGGTATAATGGCACAAATCGTTTAATATCACGCACTCGTACGCAGCGCATGGTGTTCTTGAAGGCTAAAAATATTACAGGATCATTTGTCTGCACTTTTGCCGATAAAAGTAATAGCTACTTATCATTTTCATGGTGATGCAACTGTTTATTTAACTTCTCATGTACAAAAGGTAGCCTTTTCACTACAATTATCCTAAAAATTGGATGGATGATTGATTGGATTGGATTGAATGCGGGCGGCACAAAATTTCTCGCTGTGGCGGAAATTAGGTGAGGCCTATGTTCAACAGTGGACGTCATTGGGCTGATTTGATGATGATGATGATCCTAAAATTTTTTACAAATACGCAGTTGCAAAAAAAGCTATGAATTGTTATTTTTACAAAAAAATCATTGAAAATTATTTGTTCAATTACAAAATCAGTATGAAGTTGTTAGTGTGGGAATCAAATTACAATAATTCTTAACAGGCAGCGTCTCAATCAACGTCAGCAAGGCGTCTAGCACTACCATTGTACATAATAGTAATATAGTAATAATGCTAATAATAATACTTACTTACCTACCAGTTAGTCCTAGTGTCAGGTGGTCTGCTAACTCGATAACCATTTTCAGTAATAGAAAACACTTTTGATGTATCATTGTTTCACCTTCAAAGAGCCCACGCTTCATTTATCGCCTCGGAATGTCATCAATCATTCTAAATATAATCTTTTCTTTTATAAATCTGTTTTCAAAGCATTTAAATTCTTAATGATCTTTTTATTAATTACACTCAAGATCTTAAATTTTTTTGCAGTGTAAGTAAATTGCTTGAATAAAAATAATTCGCGATTTTTTATTTTCTCGGAATTTGGCTTTGTTGTAATTTAAGAACGCAATGTCAAGAATTAAGTAATGATCTTCTTATCTTATCTTATCGTGTGGGCTTGAGGCAGACCCTGGTGTTGGAATTTATCAAGTCACCCATAGGGCTCCCAACTTAACGACTACCACATTAAGTGATAACCGGAACCAACGGCTTTACGTGTCTTCCGAAGCACGGAGACGCTCGAGAATGATATTACAACAAACGGTCACCCATCATGGACTGACCTTGCCGAGTGTTGCTTAACTTCGATGATTGTAACAAATGTACCACAATGCTACGAGCGCCTCAATGAATGATTGTACTTTGTTTTTAGTTGTGATTGGAGAACTCAAAAACCAAAAAGAAATATTATTAAGCCCAATAGTGGAATTACGACGGTAATTCTAACAAACATCGAACCAAATCGGAACTGAAACCGGGCTATTACAGCCATAATCATACACACTGGCAAAGTACGATGACCATAATTATAATAAAAATTATATCTGTGACATGCATGACTTGTGTGTAAATCACTTAACGAAAAAGAAGTGCACTAAATCCCATTATAAAGGCATTTATAGACACATGACTGCAAAGAAATAGATTAGTGTATGTTTTAAATTTGTCAAAAATGGACTATTAATTATACATAGTATGTAAAAAAATCATCAGATCAGCACCCAAATTGTTTCGGAGATCCAATTGTATGGCTTCAATTTATATCGAACAAAACGAATAAAAACATCAACCTCTCAAGAAAACATAAACCTAGAATTTGGTTTTGTTAGATTTTGAATAAGTATGATTTATAATATGTTATAAATTTTTTAAAAAAAGATTAAGAATACATAATATCACTACCCCATTTCTACCCGTGGGTGTCGTAAAAGGCGACTCAGGGAGTAAGCAGACAAGAGCTCTGTGAGAAAAGAAAAACTCTAAACAAACCCTTAAACCCGTCTGGCCTACGTGGTATAGTAGGCTAAATTCCTTCCACAATTTTTGAAGGAGACTCGTGCCCAGCAGTGGGACTATATTGGGTTGCAACGAATAAATTAAAAACACGTCCATCCATCTATTTGTATGGCCGCGCTCGCGTGGCCACTTAGTACTGGATGAGTGCTCAATATCACAAGCCATAACAACCAAACTGACTAATGAAACATGGATAATATTAGGAAGCAATCTGTCTAAATACCGTACGCTTGTTTCGTGAAGCAACAATTAATATAACAACATCCATAACAGTGCAGTTCAAACCCCTGCTGCGACTGAAGTATTAAATTCCAATGCCACTTTTAATATGAAGTCCAAGAAGTCATAAGGACGTAACCACAGTTTATGAGTTTGGCTCGCATCTCTTCCTGATATTATCTGTTTACATCATTACAATAATTATATAGTGAGTGCAGATATAAATTATTGTGACATCATGTTAATCCAGACGGAGGGAGATATTTTATATCAAAATTTATGATTGCAAATTATGATCTTGCTTGACGACGGTTTAAATTGCAAACTTGATCCTCACAATTTCGATATTCGATTGATCGATTTTAGTATCGTTGCCAAATACGTGAAATTTTTTGAATAGATTGAATTGAAATCGATCAATTGAATGTCGTGACTGTGATTTTTTTCATAATACAGGGGGCTAATGAGTTAACGGGTCACCTGTAGTAAGTGATCTCCGCTACTAATGGGCATCTGTAGCACCCACTGTGGCGGTTAGATACATTTATGGACGTTTTATGTATTCTTCGCTAATTACAACTTGACGTTTTTGGCCCTGACGCTATAATACCGGAGACCATTCGATGGGGATATCTTCATCATCATTATCTTAAAAAACTCCTGTGAAATATAGGCCTTTCCCAAAGACTTTTACCGTAACCCAATATAAATTGTTTGCAAGCGTTGGCTACAGGAGAAAAAAATATTATCTTTATACTAGCTTCCACCCGCTGCTTCGCCCGCGTGGTATGTATTTAATACCTGTAAACCTTCCTCTTGAATCACTCTATCTATTAAAAAAACCGCATCAAAATCCGCTGTGTAGTTTTAAAGATTTAAGCATACATAGGGATATAGGGACAAAGAAAGCGACTTTAATTTATACTATGTAGTGATACGTGTGTTGACAGTGAACTCCTCCTAAACGGCTGAACCGATTTGGATGAATTTTTGTGTATGTGTTCAAGTGGATTCGAGGACGGTTTAGATTAAAAAAAAAAGCAATCGATTGGTATATCATGCAGGACAACGTCTATCGGGTCCGCTAGTTATGTTATAAATATCCAATTGACGTGCAAATGCGCATACTCTACATTTAATTTCGTTGCGCATTCTAACACAAGGTAAAGCATTCACTTAGAGAAGTTATATATTAGACCGGGATGTGCGCGGGGCTTGCTGTGTGCGCCGGACGGGGCACGGATTTGAAACCTTATAGTACATTATGATATAAGTGCGGTAAGTTTAAAAATTACATCCGAGGCGATATTGCTACAAGAAAGCTGAGGCTGTAATTATCAAAGCGCACGTATGTCATACGACGTTTTATAACATATTTGCGAGGAAATAAATAAAACTCGGACTTTCTTAAACGAATAAATCTTTAATCACTGTAGAAAAAAACAATAGAGGGAAAAGAAAAATCGTGCAAAATAATTTTTATTTGTCACAAATTAGCGATGCGCGCGCATTAGCGCTTGTTTTTAAGGCAAAGGAACAAAACAGCCAAAGTACGTACCTAATGAGATACAGGCATTACAATATTGAAATTGGTGAAATAAGAGACCCTTTACGAGCAAATGTATTATAAATGCTGTCACAGTACCATTACATCACGTGACAACGATTAATATCAGTTAGAAGACAAAACAAATATATGAGACGAATGTGAAAGGAAACGTTGGAAGGGGAAGACCTAGAAGAACGTACCATGACCAAATAGGTGACGTTCTTAAGAAGGGACAGATCAGGAGTACCCTCAACCGGCGAGAATGCATGAAAAGACTGACGAATGTTGAAGAAGCCAAAGATGTATGTCAGAATCGTAGCAAGTGGAAGGAAATGGTCTCTGCCTACCCCTCTGTTGGGAAAGAGGTGTGATCTATATGTATGTATGTATGTAGAAGATAGTATACGCGAAATGAGTTTGTTTTTTTTAACTTGTGTGGGAAGAATTTACATACCTCAGGAACTTATTGAATTCTCGGCTCTAAAACGTGATTCTCTAATAGGTATTACACACTGCACGTGTAGACACTTAAGTCTGATTTATATCTCTAAATAAACTGCCTTATATATTTAGGGGATAGTTTACTTTAGTTTATAATATATTAACATAATATTACGTTTATAGACTCGCAAACATAACAAACAGGTTCCGTAATAAGGATTTATTGATCATTGGGATCAATTTGGAATTCTAGATGTTACTTTATGTTTCGTTACTTTGTTGAAACGACCGGATATTTCGATGTGCTTCACTAACTGCTCTGTGAATGGCGAAGTGTTTATTGTATAATATATTTTATTGCATACAATTACGGTTTATATTTCTTAGAATTAGATAGTTGGCCATGAAAATAACGATTGAAAGTAGGAGTAAGATATATACCCATAAAAATAACAATTGAGAGTGCGTCAACGTCAAAGAAACTTTCTGGAACTTTCGGGGCACGTGACTTTTCTTTTTTAAAGGGGCCCCGAGACGGTCAAACGGTATCCTTCAAACCTTACGCGTTTGATGAAACCGTTTGAACGGTTGTCAATCGGCACGGTGCAGTTTGCCTCGGCACACCGTTGAAGATGCTTAAAAAGATGCTCACGCTTTTCAAAATCCACCGAAAAACAGAGCTGAGTTTGTTCAAACGTGTCGGAACACGATCAAACGGCGCGGCGCGTCAAAACAACAAAAATATGAAATTTCATCAAACAAAACACGTAATTTTTGTCAAACCCTTCAAACTAGCTTTGTAAACGATCAAAATAGTTTGAGCCAAACCAAAATTTACGTTTGTATCAAACCGTTTGACGGTCTCGGGGCGCCTTAAGACACTCTCTTAATAGTACACTATCTAAATAAAGCCCGAAGTGAAGACAAGATAAAAAGAAAAGTGAGAATAAAATTTATTTTCTTATCAGTTCCAAATCATGTCAATTACACCCTGTCTAAACGTTATTAAAATTGACAGTAAAATAAACAACGAAGGTTCTAATGACTTGATTATGACAGTAATGTGACAGTTACCGTTGACATAATTACATTGACTGTCATTACATTCAATCAAAAAATTATTTCCTCACGTCTGTCATAATTATTGTAATCACATTATAAATCCGGACACTAAGTCTGTTTGTTTATAAACTCATAAGGAATTAACTACTGAACCGATTATAAGCTGTTAAGCTTTTTCGATTATTTACTGTCAATACTACTATCATCGATGGTGGCTGAATGGATAAGGGACCGGCGTGCAAATCACGCGGTCCGAGTTCGATCCCGACCAGCAGTACCAATGTGGATTCCACTTTGTGGAATTTATATGTACTAGTCAAGTGACTTAGCATCTGCTAACGGTGAAGGAAAACATCGTGAGGAAACCCACATACCCTAGATGAAATTCTATGAGTATGTCTGATCCACCAACCCGCACTAGGCCAGCGTGTGGGGATTATAGCTAAAACCCTCTCAGCTCTCTAGTTAGAGGAGGGGAGACCCGAGCCCAGCAGTGGGACTTAATGGGTTGGTTGCTGATATGATTAGGACAAAACGAGTATAAAGTAGTAGGTTCTTGTGAAAAAGATGAAGAGTGTATTTGTTTGGTTCAACGTTAGGATCTCAGGAACCGATGCCGATGATGACTACTATCATCCCAATGCTAAGAAAAGCCCCTCCCCGATTTCTATGCTTTTCTATTTGGGCATAAAGTCTACAGTCTAACTAGTGTTCATATTTAATTACTACAATTTTAATAGCGAAGCGTAGCGTAGGGAGCGAAGGCCCCCGTCGTTCTTTGTTTGGCCCAGTGGCCGCAGCTTGATGTTATATAGCCTATAGCCTTCTTCGATAAATGGGCTATCCAACACTAAAAGAATGGACCAATAGTTCCTGAGATTAGCGTGTACAACCAAACAAAAAAACTTATACCCCTTTATTACAGAATATAGACTAAGTATTAAACCAGGTTTAAATTGACATAAGCCGTTGTTTTAGTGTCAAAGTTGTCAATTTAAACCTGGTTTAATGCTTAGTCCGTATTTTGTAATAAGGGGTTAAGTTTTATAATATTAGTATAGATTATAAAATTGGTCTAGGTTGCGTATTATGAGTCAAAACTCAGAAAAAAAACATTTGTAGATTATACAAAATATTTACTCCGACCCGGGGATCGAACCCGAGATCTCAGAAACCGCAACCGAATACACCACTGCTGCGCCACCGAGGCAAAGTGTTGATGACGTAGATCACGCTTTTAAAATAGTATTTGGAACTAGATATTGTCGTGGATCACATCACTCATCACTAAAACCCATTAAAGTCCCACTGCTGGGCACTGGTCTCCTTCAAAGATATTTTTTTTTTGTTTGTCATGGATTTTTTTTTGAAAGAAAGAAAAATATTTTATTATGTACGATAAAATACAAACGGCGCACAATATATACATAGATCATAAAACATAAAAACACAGATTAAAAACAATAATAATATTTTACAGTTCTTTACAATCTTTTACAATCTGTGGTGGCTCCCATTGAAACTGTCAGGTGGGTTGACATATTCCTAATTGTGACGTTTACAAATCACTTGGACTTCTAAACGTCACAACCAGAAATACGTGGCAAAATGACGTGTCGCCACGTGCAATATTTGAAGAAAAACCACCACAGATTCCGGCCAAATGGTTTATTATGTACGCCGCTAGTTACCAAGATTGTTAAGATTGTTATTTAGGTACTCTAAAATTAATATAGACCAAGCTGGATGATCCACTAGTGATATATAATTATAATGACATTGAAAGACATGCATTGTTTGATTGATGTTTGCATGCTATGCGTTTTAGTTAGCATATAATAGAGTTCTAGAATAATCGCTGTCTTGGCATAATTAGATTTAACAAACAGACATTTTTACCCGACTGACAGGACGGGTATTGATTTTCGCGCGTATCTTGTATGTTTGTAAATTTCTTTATTCCCACGAATCTTCCAAACGGCTGGATGGATTTTGATAATTAGGGTATCTTTAGATTCGTCTAGAAAACCCAAGTGTCCTTAGATAGGTTTTAAGAATAAAAAGACTTAAAAGGCGGGCTTTTGACGCCAAATTCTAAGAAGTTCAATTTTTTTTTTAACCAAACCTATCGAGTTTGGTATCAAAATAAAGAGAATCAAAAGGAGATTATTTACTTATTCATCGTGAGCAAGTTTTCGTTTCAATATCTGTGTTGTTTTAATTTTCTTGTTCTACTAATTTTCGTTTGGGATTTATGTCACAATCTAGATAGTACACAAAATTTTATCAATATTTTTTAGATATTTATTAACTTTAGGCCAGATATCATTATAAATATATATATAAAAAAATCAATAAATTTCATAAGTGACCAATCTTAAAATTAAACCTGAAATCTCATACTAACAACAACATATTTACTAAATCAACTAGACAATCAAATCTAAAAAAAAAAAAAACTAGACAATCAATAAAAGAACACAAATCCGACTAACTATTCAAATCTAAATTCTATTTGAATCCCGCCAACAAAACATGACGTGGTATCCGATTAAAGTCCAAGTTACAATTGTAAAAGCAACTTACTTTCGCTATCAGAAAAACCTTTGATATACGGGAAGACCCTAAAATACCCCACATTGTGTATTACATCCTAGTTTCGAGGAAGACTTCAAGGCCGTTCAACTGGCTGAACATAGAGAAACAAAAGAAAACCATTACGTGACTCAATTGAAGATAGAAAAAAAAATAACAATTGTCACAGTTTTTTTCGATTCCTTTGATCGAGTTTTTGCAGCTAATCATGACAGAATGCGTAAATAAATTATTAATTTAAATTTGGAATTTATAAACTGGCTTTCCTCGTAATCCACGGGATAATATTTAGACACGAAAAGAACTTGCAAAAATTCAAATTCGCCTAGTAGTCCCAATTTTTTTATGTTTATGATGAGACCGAATTTCTATTACTTCTTTTTTAAAATTTCATCACACTATATTCATCATCTCAACCTATAAAATTCCCACTGCTGGACACGGGTCTCCTCCAAAGAATGTGGAGGGAATTAAGCCTACTATACCATGCTGGTCAGGCAGGGTGGTATAGTATAGTGTATTTCGAATTTTCCTTTTCTCGCAGTGCTCTTGTCTGCATGAGGCTACTCCCTTAGTTGTCTTTTACGACACCCATGGGTTGACATGGGATAATGTGTGTGTGTGTGTATATATTCTTAATCCGTCACTACACGGGAAAATATTAGCCACACTATATTAGATGAAAATTGCTATACAGGGCCACTAGACTCACAGGTGTGTGTTTTATATAGGTACTTTTAAAAACACAAGCCTTATTTTAAATAAATCTACATTTTGAAGCATCTTGACAGTACATAATCTCATTCATTTTGACCAAGACCTTTAAAACTTATTTACGATAAGTATAATAAAGAATGTTTCACATTAAACATAAAAGGAGATCTTTTTTTTAGATAGCCCTGATTATAAACCATCTGCCTTTCTTATTGTGATAGGTTATTAATGAAACAATACCTTTCACGTCCTTCTTCTTTTTACAAGATTTATAGGCCATAATTTGCGATTACTAACTAAGTATTAGCGGACGGCAGAGGACAGAGTGTTATGGCGCGTGTTCCGTTTTAAAACTATTTGTTTTTTATGTGTGTTTTGTGTAAATATTAAGTTCTGTGGCTGTTCAGCTAATAAAGGAGGACAAATGACTAGACCAATACTGATTTTTGAATAAAGCAAGTTTCAAAAATGAAATTTTATTACTGTAAGCTGTGCGCTCGCTTAAAAGTCACATTTTTATTCCTTCACTCGTATTTGAAGTACACATACGCATTCATACGAACGCTTCCTTTCAACCGAAGCATATTATTATGCATTCGCATAATTGGCATAAGAAATACGCCTGTGTGAAAACACATCCCTTTACATAAAGGTCCTATAGATAAGCAAACAACACACAACATTGACTCCAATCAACTAAAGAAGACAGAACAATTTGTGAACTACAAAAATAAATTACAATTAATCATTGTCTCAGTAAAAGGCAGTGTAAATAATATATAAAAACACATTCATTTTAAGACGCGGAAAAAATGGTTGTATTAAATGTTATTTTAAAAACATTTTAACAGTATAATGTGCCTTCCTTGTGCGGAAGACATGTTAAGAGAGTGGAATACAGGATATACAGAGGATTGGCTACGTCGAAATTTATTGTCGTCATATTTCGTGGTTGTCGATTTTTTATTACTTAATTGGAATATAACTTAATTTTTTTAAAATTTTTATACTTATACTCTTTTTAGAATAACTAATATTATATACCTACTGTTGTGGTTATTATCATAAATAACTTTCCCTTAATAGAGCCGCGTGCAAATCGACCTACAATATTATTTGCGTCATAACTGATCTGTCAACTGCAGAATATTTATTATTCTTATATCTGCAAGTTTTGCACTTCTATACATTTATATTTATTCTTGCAGTTTCTGGAACATTCTCGTTCAGTTAAGTATTGAAGAAGTATACTTATTAGAAACTAGAAGTAGCGCGGGGCTCCCGTCGTTCTTTAGTTTGCCACTGCTCAGCTGCTATTTACCGTAGTGTGTTGTTATATTGCCTATAGCCTTCCTCAATAAATGGGCTATCCAACACTAAAAAACTTTTTCAAATTGGACCAGTATTTATTTATTTATTTAATGCACAAAACAATTTACAACCTTAAAAATAAGAAAGTATAGTATATAAGTGTTCCGAACTTCCGATTCTAGATTGTAACTCAAATACATGCGCATACATTAAAACAACTTATAGTTTTACAAGTGATCGAACATCAAAATTTGAGAACTAGCATATTTACAACTTAACAATTTTATTATAATATGTTGAAAGGAGCAATTTAAAAATAATATAAATATGCAGACATTGCGTGACAGACATCATGTTACAGAAGAAATTGTGGGTTTAGAATAGAGGATATCTTTTACCGTCTTTATGTATATTCCAACCTGGGAAACAAAAATATCTACTTGTAAATGACCCGGTACCACCTCATTATACTGTCTAGTCATTCTTACGAGTGGGTTATAAAAGGATATATTATTTTTATAGACATTTAGAACAAAGAGATTGACACGATTTGACCTGCGTTCACTATATTTAATATTAAATGAAATATCAGAGAGTAGTTAATGTGGGTGAGTCTACTATTGAGTGAATTATTTAGTTCCAAACAAACTCTACAGCTTTATAATATGAATATAGATTAATAATTTTATTTTTTTTCAAACTTAACTCAATGGTACAAGACACCAAACCTAAATTAATGATCTCCAAATTCATAAAAAAATTCTATTATTTTTTCTAATATTTTGTATTATTTTTTTATTTCATTAATTATAATTATTTAAAACTGTAATTAAAAAATAATGCAATGTTTCCCATGTTAATTATTTCTTTTTTAATTTATAAATATCTACTTCTTTTGTTATTGAATCCTTTTATTTTGAAAGAAAGATAATAATGACAACAAAACAATAATCATAACAATATTACTTCAATGTTATATCATCTGCTTATAAAATAAAACTGAAGGGTTATGGAAAACAAATACTAGTGACGGCTGTTGGCTGTCCCACGCAAGTTATTAGCATAATATAAACTGGAAGCTTCTCTTTGTTTTTAATACGAGTTAGTGAATAATATTACATCGACAGTGTACAATGATGATTATAAACGTCGTGTCTACAATTGCATTGTTATACAATCTTATTTTTAATTTATGGGAACATTCTCAGGTTTTTAAACTAAAATATGTACTATGAATCTCAACAGCGACTAACGGCCATTTTCAATAACCTATCTATGGATTAGGCTACTAAAGTTAGAATTTTGACATACCTATTTTTGTATGGAGCTTCGATATCGCTGTCAGATTTGTGAAAATTTGGTCGTTCTATTCAAAATTATTAAAATTAAAATATGTTGAAAATATCAGAGATAGACCCGCTTTTTAAAGTTAATTTTACATAATTTTATTCAGAAAATTTCAGGCAATCACATGCCAATTAAAAGGGGGGTCTATCTCTGATATTTTTCATGTTTCATCATTTCCGTGTAGTGATGGATTAAGAATATATAATGTCATTACCCCCATCTCAACCCGTTATGAGCGACATTGTATAATAAAATATTTAGTATGGTTTAAATTCAAACCTAAAAGCTTGTTTAAAAATATTCAATTACTTTTATCTTCAAGTAATCTGATGATTGAGTGTACAGTCAAATTAAAATTATACCTACTTATAAACTATAAAAGCAGGATGGCCACCGCAGATGGACGCAAGGTGAGTGCGAGGCTACGCCACTACGAGGTTATTGCTCCGGAATTATAACTCATCTTTACTGTTTGTATAGTCTGGGTGTCACAGGCAAATTACTTCGTTGGGTGTTCGATTTCTTTGCGTATGAGAAGAAATGTCTCAGGGTCAGTTTCATGTAATTTGCTGCATGTAAATGTCTGTAGTTTTTGTGCTGAAAGTTCAGCTTATTGATGTCAGTAATATTTACTAATATTATATATACGTGGCCGCCACTCGAGAACCTTTTTTCCCAATCGGCCATGTGGCGACTTCGTATTGGAAAACGCTGCGTTGGACGGCCTCCCACCTGATGGACAGACGGCTTGATAAAGTTGACGCACAGAACATGAATAAACCAATCTCTGTTCTGTGAGGTTGAAGGTGGCCTCTAGCAAATATATACCAATATTATAAAGAGGAAAGGTTTGTATTTTTGTATGTAACGAATTAACTTGGACGTAATATACATACAGTGGTCCGCAATAGACTAAGATGAAAAATGAAATGAATAAAAAAAAATGTTTATTGCAATTACACGAATAATACAGTTAAGTATACAATTGGATACAATTGTGTGTGTGTGTGTGTGTGTTTGTGTGAGTGTGCGTGTGTGTGTGTGTGTTAGTGTGAATGTGAGTGTAAGTGGTTTAGAGTGTATATGAATGCGGTCATCTAATGATAGTCTCTAGGTACTTCTTCTTAGTCTTTTGTTTTCAGCCATTGTGTTACAACTTTTTTGCAGTCACGAGTTTTCAAGGGATAGAACTGTAATTCTTTATTCAAAAGGTTATATAAGATTGCTGATTGACCAACGTATTGCCTTAAGATCTAACTGTAGTAGTTTGAACAACAGAACTATGAATAAAAAAAAAACTACAGGACCGATCTTAAAAAAAATTTGCCGTTAGATAGCTACATTATCACTGAGTAATATTGGCTATATAACACCACGCTACGGCCAATAGGAGCTAAGCAGTGGCCAAATAAAGAACGACGGGAGCGAAGCCTCGCGCGTCTAGAATATAAGTATTTTTATTATACGTTTGGAGGAGACTCGTGCCCAGCAGTGGGACGTTTATGGGTTGAAATGATGATGATGAAGTATTTAAGAGTCGTGTTGTGTAAAAATTATAAAAACTGTCAAAATCATGTTACTATGTACATTTGCGAGGCGTTAAATTGAAAAAACGTTCACATATCACGGAATATGACATTTAAATTTATATTTTGTTTAAAGTAAACATGTTATGACTGAAATTATATGTTATTTGAAGGATGAAATAATTTTTTTTTTAATATATTTTAGTTTCGGTTTGACAAGATATGGATTACGCTTACACATTATCGAGAAAAACATTATCGAGTTTTATATTTAGAAAAACAGGGGTTTTTTCTTCAGCACTATGATTTCATGTAACATATCATGAATTTATTTCTCGAAGGGATAGGCAGAAGTGTGTCACTTCTACATTTGTATTTTTATTAGAAGTCACCAATTTAAACCTTTATTATTATATCAAATAACTAATGATAAATATTTCCGTATTATAGTGTGCGTAGTGAAAGGATGTTGGGTATCAGTACCGGTAGTCCATAGATGGCTTATTATACTTTTTTTAAATAAAGAAATTAAATTTATATATTTCTAAAATAATTTTACAATGTATAACATCCTAAAAACCTCGCTAAGGTTTGTCTAAGAAACTAAAATTGGAAACTTTAAAATTGGAGCGCACAAAACAGTTTCGAAAATACCTTAATAGGTACCTTATTGTTTCGATTTTTGAAAAATTGTTTCCATAAGTGAGATTCCCTTTTCAATCTCCAGATAAGAGATAACTTTATGCGAAGAATAAATCTGTATTTTTGACAGTCTTTCTATACAAAATCAGTCAAGCGTCGATTGTATTCTCCAGGTAAAAGTAATCTCTCGACGGAAACAATTGCCCCTTAATAAAAAGAAAAGCTATTTTACAGTGAATACTATCTTTAATTTCATTTGTACGAAAACAAAACGTCATTCGCTGAAATATAAATTACCATCACTTACGTCAATGGGCAGTTTATAATTTCAGATTGTTTTCGTTTCTTCAATAGGTGACCTCCGACCGCGACAAATATATTTTTATTTATTTACAGTTTTAAAAACAAATGAAGTAGCGATGTGAACTTGTATTTATGGTTCACATAGCGGTAATCAGAGTCACTACTGTTTATAGAGAGATAAGAGCTAGAAGATAAGACAGATGGCAGCGGAATGGATAAGTGACCGGCCTGCAAATAATGCGGTCCGAGTTCGATTCCGACAAACAGTACTTACCAATGTGGATTTCAGCGTGTGTGGAAAATCACTCAACTCGCTAGATTGAGGTGAGAAGAGGAGACCCGGAGCCAAGCAGTAGGCCAATAATGGGTAGGTAATGATGCAAAAATCCCGTAGCCTAAGTATTTTTTTTTTGAAAATTTAATGTAAATTTTTGCCTTAGGGCCAGGGGAAGTCATTGAATGCCCCTAGGGTACGGCGGCGGCGGTTGCGACCGCGCCTGTTTTATATATGTCTAAAACGGTTCAGACTTGGTGATTTTTATCTATTTAAACTTTCATCTTTTTCTACAGTTTACGAGTATATAGGTACGCCGAAAGAGATGAAGAAAATCTTGTAAACAAAATACATGATTATTGGTAAAATCATTGCTTGTGAAACGCCCTTATAATATATATTAAATATGTTTGATTGTTTGTTTATATTTCAACGATGCAACGGACTGGAGTGTTATGGCTATAATTTATCCGAATCCGTGCTCCCGTGAGTCACGTGGGTGAAATCCTATTTGGAAACAGCTAATTACACGCTGTGGCTCCATCGCATTGTATAAGAAGAATAAAACTTGTACATATCAAAGTACTAACATACTTTGGCCAAATAATGGGAAGAGGGGATGAGAGCCTCGAGAAATTGGTCATTGTTGGAAACACGGAGGGTAAACGAGCCAGGGGACGTTCACCTACCAGATGGAGCGATGAAATTCTACGCTCACCAACAACCAACTTCTGCTCAGCTGTCTGAACCGCCATGGATAGATGCCGGTGGAGGCAGATCGTCCAAAATAGGGGCAAACCATCCACATCGATGACCACGATCCTCAGCCATGAGGGACCGACGAGAGAGAGAGATATCAAAGTAACATTCAAAAAGAGATATTAGCTACAAACACGCCTGAGCAATTTTGAAACTTAGTATAGTTAGAAGACGGAATTTGACCGACAGATTTAACTCGTCGTATGTCTATTTTACACTGACAAAATGATTCACTTGTTCGCCATGATATTCAGCACACCAAGCTAGGGTCGGTTAAAATCAAGAGTCATGGCTGAAATTCTACTAGGAGGACAATTTTATTGTTTAGTAAGATTAATTTTGTTTGTTGGTAAAATCAAATATTTTGTGACGCAAATTTTGGGAGATTCTCATCGTTTTGTCCATCAACCGTAGCCCAAATTCCAAGAGTAATCCTCGTAACCTGTATACAATACTATCGTAATAATTTCAGTCGGCAGTGAAATGCACGCCTATTTAAAAAGATTAATGTTCGCTTCTTATCCTACTGAGCTAAATACATCGCGCTCACCTAATGCTGTGCTGCGATATATTGCCGTGTGAAATATAAGGATAGGCGGTCACCGACCGAACGGCTAAGTTGTTATAAAACAGAATTCAATTTTTAATAGAATGTCGATAGGTGCTGACGCTTGCATACAAACAAATAAAAAACTTTGTGATGTTAGATAAATGTTTGATGTTTAGAATCTGTTATTAAAACCTTCTAACCTTTCTCGACCAGAACACTTAATATTTTTAAACGTGTCTACATTACAAACTTTATTTTAAGGATTAATAATTACTATTAGTCTAACCTAGTACTGCTGTAGTACGTCTACTCGAAATCTTGATATTCAATTGTTCGATATCGATAAAAATGAAATGATGTATGTGATAATTTAAATAAGTTTGCTGACATTTTCAAACATTTGACAACTGTATGAAAATTAACAAATAGAATGTAGAAATTGCGAGTAAGGTATTACTCATATAGTGATATAGACACCATAGATTGACATGCATTGAGTAGGTACCTAAGCAAGAGCCTGTTACTGCATCTTGCACAATCAACTTGCAATTTTGCGCCTTTCCGTGTTGACGTTAAACGCCGACCCTAAAACGCTGTTTCATATCATTAAACATTTGAAACATTAATAATATTTATGATTTTATTGTAGCACTTAGAAAAATATATCAATGACTTGGCATTGTTTTTGTATATTTTCAAAGAAATTGTGACAGTTACTTTATTATAATGATGAGAAAAATAAGAACAGAGTTTTGTTGCAAAATAGATGACGTTTTTCCGTCAATGGACTAAATATACAGGTCAACACGTTTAGATATCATGATGATATCAACATCATCAATAATCAAACCTGTGAATTACTCTTAATTATAGCTGAATAAAATAGTTTATTATAATAAATAAAAGTAATTTACTTACGAATTTGATTTTAAAATAAAAGTATCTTTGGTCTATTTATACCACATGCTGTTCGCCCACGGTATGAATCCAGAAGGAACACTTGAAATCGTCGCTCCATACCATAGAACAATGGAAAATGGTATGAAACAACGACTTTCAAAATGATCCTTCTCGATTCATACCGTGGGGCGAATAGCTCTTGACATGAATCGGCGAAAGACCTAAACTATGGTAAATAAACAAAAAGTATTCGATGCCGCAGCGAGATTGAATCGACGGATTGAACAAACACACTATTGAGTTTATCTTTCTTGTAATTAGTATCATCCCGGAGTTTGAAAATTTGTCCGATCAATGGTAACAAGGTAAATATAAATGAAAAAAAAAAAAAAAGATAAATGAAAGCCTGATGCTGCCTACCCATTCGGGAAAAAAGGCGTGGCGCTATATTATATTGTGTAATATTTTTTTTCTATTGCTGAAAATTATCAAATCAAATTGTTTATATGCGAAATATGAGTTTCCAGTGATCTTAAATTAATATATAGTATCAACATACTCAGCTTTTACGCATGTAAAATTATAAATAATTATAAATTGAGTTCTAACATAACTAAATATATATTTAAAACATGTTTGCACTCAGGATATTACATACATACGTTTGTCAAAATTATTATTATAATTTGTCAATCTTATGAGATCATAAGCCTATTTGTCTTCATTATTTAGCAGGGATTACCCAAACACAATTTTCAGTTGATTCCTTTGAACAGCCGAACATCTCACGATCTCTCAGTAGGCTAATAACATCGAGAATATATCGTCTTTTTCCACTTTCTTACAAAAATAGAACGAAAACGTGGAAGAAATGTCGCCGATCGCTTTTTTAGTACCCTTGCTCTAAAAACGTGTTTAATATTAATGGATTTTTCTAAGAAAATAATAATTATGACAAGTTACATATTAAATATGTGGCATCATATACAGGGTGTATACGACGATACGACATTAAATGACAAGGTAGCCAGTGTTAACCCTTATAAACATATTCTAATATAAATTATTAAAAAAAAAAAGAAAAAAAAAAAAAGAAAAAAAAAAAAAAAGCTACACATTATTTAAAGTCGAAAAATTTAAGAATATTAAACTACACCTTATTTTTCTATCATGACGTTTTCGACATGACGACGACAACTGTGCGGAACAGAGTAAGAGATAAGATAATATGAAAGAGTCAGAGATATTTAAATGAATTGAATGACGTAATGACAACATAAGATCAACGTAAATACCTACAGGTTGTTTAAAACTGTGAACAACTGTGACATAAAGAAAGTACATTTGCGTCTAAACTATTGCAAATTTCTGTTAAATTTTTTTGGTATAGTCTTCTAACATCACATGCTACACGTGGTTTCATTTAATGTCGTATCGTCGTATACACCCTGTATATTTAATGTTTTATTTGAATTTGGATAACAACACTATACTATAGACTTTTTTGTATGAAATTAAAATATTGTATGACTTCAAATGGACTACGACGATTTCCAACGTGATCATCTATACTAATATTATAAAGCTGAAGAATCTCGGCATTAATAAAATATTTTAGCATTGAATAGTCCATTTATCGAGGAAGGTTATAGGCTATATAACATCACGCCACGGTCAATAAGAGCTGAGCAGCGACTAAATACAGAACGACGGGAGCGAAGCCCGGTGCGACTCTCCAGCTTCTCAACTTACTAACACTTCTCTTCTTCAGTAATAAATCTATAGGTACTAATAATCACTACATAGTATAAAACAAAGTCGCTGGCGCTGTCTGTCCGTCCCTATGTATGCTTAAATCTTTAAAACTACGCAACGGATTTTGAAGTGATTTTTTAAATAAATAGAGTGATTCAAGAGGAAGGTTTATAGGTATAAAATACATACCACGCGGGCGAAGCAGCGGGCGGAAGCTAGTAATATTATAAAGGTGAAGAGTCTTTTGTTTGGTTGAACGCTTGGATATTAGGAATTCCTGGTTTGATGTTTTTTTTTTGATAGCCCAATTTTTGAAGAAGATTATAGGGTATTACGAGATATCACGCTTCGGCCAATAGGAGCTGTGCAGTGACTAATAAAGAACGACGAATGCGAAGCTGCGCGACCTCAAAATATATTATGTAGAACACATTTTTTTACCCGACTGTCAGGACGGGTATTGTTTATCGCGCGTATCTTTGTATTTCATCATTTTATTTCATATTATAGCTGGATCCTACTACCATATTCTTGCCTAGCGCCCACTGGAGGGGACGGTGGAGACACTAGATCTTGTATGTTTGTAAATTTCTTACACCATCTTCATTAATTATTTTAACTGCCCAGATAAAAAACAAAAAACATCGTTTACAAAGAAGTGCTGTGAACCGCTCTGCCTTGCCAATAGCGTCTAACTATAAAACTATATCCACGCGAGCGAAGCCGCAGGCAAAAGCTAGTAAAATATAAATGAAAATTACTAACATTAATATTTTAGCTTATAAACTTCTTATAATAATTTAGAAATGCGTTGGTGTAATACAGTATCTTATTACATGTTATTAGATATGTTAATAATCCACCTTCATGTATTACCGTATAATCAAAAGAAATACATTTTCTTATGTTAATTTGATTTACATTATTCTGTTTGATATCAAGAACGAGGCTGAGCTAAATATATATCGTTAAAAAGACATTTTTGTTCATTTCTTTTTGAATTGACTCCAGACATTGACGATGTGGACTTGACCCACATTTATTAGAATCTGTTATTATCTTTACACGTAATTGTTATGAAATTTGAGTGTTACAGAACAAGGAAATAATAAAAAAAAAAATTAATAACCCGACTGCAAAAAATCAACAGAGAGCAACGCACTAAAAAGACTGAAAATTATTGTAATATTATTATACCTGATTAAATTTAAATACATAACATAATACATATGTATATATTTGTAATCTAAATTTGATTCCCTTTATTTTGATACTCTACTCGGTAAGTTTGGTTAAAAAAAATAATAGAACTACTTACAATTTGGAACCATTAAATTATGTATAATCTCTTTTTAAATATATGTAATCTCCTTTTGATTCTCTTTATTTTGATACCCAAATCAATAGGTTAGGTTAAAAAAAAATTGAACTTCTTACAATTTGGCGTCAAAAGCCCGCCGTTTAAGTCTTTTTATTCTTAAAACCTATCTAAGGACACTTGGGTTTTCTAGACGAATCTAACGATAGGTACCCTAATTGTCAAAATCCATCCAGCGGTTTGGAAGAAACGTGAGAATAAAGAAATTACAAACATACAAGATACGCGCGAAAAACAATACCCTTCCTGGCAGTCGGGTAAAAAGGGCAAAAACCTCTTAAAAAGGTTAATATCCTCATATCAGAACTCACTATTGCCTATCAGTGGGTAGTAATTGGTTGTTGATGATAATGACGTTCATATTCAAGCTATTCTTTCCAGAGAGTTTTCCCAGGAATACATTGCGATACAGTCGCAAACAACTACGTTTTACCTCTTATTCAAAAAGTAGGTTAAGTGATGTATGTCATGGGTCAGGCACCCGTGTTTCTTCAGACAGGACAGGTCAACACACGTGAATAGTAACGAGTAACTGTTATATATCGGTTATCCTCGTGTTTAGCTGTAATCGATTTTGAAACTTATTTGTTGATTCGTGATATCGCAATCGATAATATATTTATGAATCGTATTACATTCAAAGGATGCCTACCGTTATCTCCGTAGGTAATTTCAATTTCTTTTCGTAGAACCTTCTCGAGATATTTTAAAATGCTTTACTTGATGCAGCGTTTAAGTTGCCTGTTGTGCAGAAGGAGTCAAAGAAATTACCTTATAATTATTAACCTTATAATTATTATGACTGGCCTGTTGGTCTAGTGGTTAGTGACCCTGACTGCTAAGCCGGAGGTCGTGGGTTCAATCCCCACGCAGGACAAATCTTTGTGTGATGAGCATGAAGGTTTGTTCTGTGTCTAGGTGTAATTTATCTATAATATGTATGTATTTACAAAAAAATATGTATTTAAGTACTATATCAGTTGTTTAGTACTCATAACACAAGCAAATATAATTGCTTACTTTGGGACTAGATGGCGCTGTGTGAATGTGGTAGAATATTATTATTATTATAACCCTACACTCGATGAATATACTCATACTAGAATAGATTGATCTTATTCTACAATTAACTTCCCCATCAACTTTTGTTTTCAATGTTTCCAAAAGAAACATCCTGCACAAAGTTAGAAAGACACGCTACATTCGTACTGACAAAGACCAAACATTAGTGGGCTTAGCAAATGTTTAGCTAACAACGCCGTTTAATTGCTCATATTAAAGGTTTGTTTGCACTGGTGCACACGAGTCGTCGTAAATGAAGTCTAGTGTGGGCTGAACTCTCGTAAATTGGGCTAAAATGTCAAGGCTATTAGAGTAACGGACTTTGATACAGGTGAATGCAAACAAAAAGTTGCTAAATACGCCACAATAACACAGCGGCCGATAACGGAATTTATGACAGTACCATCATCATCATCATTTTAACTCATAAAGGTCTCACTGCTGGGCACGGATCTACTCAGAGATTGTGGAGGGAAATTAGCCTACTATACCATGCTGGTCAGACGGGTTGGTATAGGGTTTGTTTTGAATTTTTTTTTCGCAGTGGTCTCTGCTTCTCCCAGTGGTAACTGCCTCGGTAGCGCAGCGAGAAGTGTATACGACTGCTGTGCAAGAGGTCCCGGGTTCAATTCCCGGGTCGGGTGAAAATGGTATTGGGCTTTTCTATCATGAAATTTCAGTATTGAGATTTTCCCGGAGCTTAGTAAACAAAATGTTCCCGGTAGATGACAATAGTCTCGCCCCCTATTTCATGGGACCAAACATAGCTGGCGAAATGTGGGTGTGAAACACCTCTGCCTACCCCTTCGGGGAAAAAAGGCGTGATTATATACTATTCTATGTCTCTGCTTAAGGTCATCCCTTAGTCGCCTTTTACGACACCCGCGGGTAGACTGGGTTAGTGACATTATGTATTCTTAATCCGTGACTACACGAACACTAGACATATACAACTATTGAAATGGCGATTCTTACCATCGCGATGGTAAGAGAACTAATCTGAATATATAAACTAATATTATAAAACTGAAAAGTTTCTTTGTTTGCTTAAACGCGCCGTATTACTGAATGGAATTAAAAAAAATAGTATTGGACAACCCATTTATCAATGAAGTCTATATAACATCACGCTAGGACCAATAGGAGCTGAGCAGTGGCCAAACAAAGATCCAAAGAAGCGAAGCCCCGGGCAACAGTTGTATTGGTTAATTCGGTTTTGTAGGTACAGGAGTCACAGTGTATGATTAAATTCCACTAGTTACGATTCTGACAAGTATAGTTGACAATAAAATGTCTTTACCACCCTTAGAATTAATGTCGTTTGCATATCACAAAACAATAATGTCTATGTTTTGCTTGCAAGTGACATCAGTACAGTGACAGTTGTCATCAATGCGAGTCCTATTGAATTTGAATTTTGATGGAAATTTTTGTTAAAAGTGATAAACTCCCTCTCGAAGTCAGGATGGCTACAAACCGGTTCTCTTTTAAAATTAAAGTACGGAAGCTTCTCTTCGATGAACTAGCAGTATTATCGCATCGTTAATTTCACTTGGTATGGCAATATTATTATATATTTATTTTTATTGTATATATTATATTTATATATATTTGTAAGTTATATATTTTATTATATTATATGTATTTTTGTATTTTGTTTTTGTTGGAAATAAGTTTAAATTAATACGTGTAAATATCATTTTAATATTCTTTTCCATTTGCACCTACAACTCTCTTCTCTGCATCGCCCAAAGGTCGATTGGTAGAGAATGCCTCTGGCATTAAGTCCGCCTTTGTACAGTTCTTTGTGCATAAAGTTGAAATAAAATAAAATATATATATAAAGCAATTACGTTGTCGACTATACATCTTTCGCTTCTTTCTTAAAATTATAGAATTTTAACACCGTTGAAACTGAAGTTTCCCTACTTGTATAAAGCAGTCACACCCAATGAATGACTCATCAAATGTTTACAATTACAATGTTGAAACTAACACCTTCCTTTTGGCAAACTTGAAAGGAACTGGTTGGTGTTATGTTTACAACCATATTCCCCTTGTCTGTCCGAGGGCTCATAAACATCCGTGCTTAAAATTTAAAACTAATGATGTGATTTTTCTTGTAGAAATACGATTAGACTTTAATAAAACACTAGCTGCTCTGCTCAGGCAACAGTTGTTCTTCCATAATAATTTCGGAATTTTCCTAATTATAAAATAAAATAAAAAAATCAGACTTAGAGACTACTATGAATTTCGACATCGACTTATTTAGAGTCGATATCGCTGTTAGATGTTCGAAAAAATTGAAATGGACGCTGACGTTTTCAATCATTTGCGATATCAACTACGAACTCTCTCGCGTTTGTTTACATTGACAATGCGATAGACTACAGCGAAGTATTACGGAGCGTTTGCATTGTCATCGCATTGTCAATGTAAAACAGATGTAAGTTGATGATTGTCTATCCAGCAATTTCCACCTTCTGATTATATGCATTCGGTTCAAAATTGCCCAACAGCGTTTTTCATCTTAATACTATTTGTACTGTGTATGTTTTCGACACTCCTGTTTTGGTAACTAGGTTAAAATTGTTCCTGTAAGAGTCGAATGAGTGCTAAATGTGACTGAAACCGTCTATTAGTCATACTTTGTTTACTAATAATGATTTTGGGTCGTACATTTGTATGTGTGTACGTCAGTCTAATTCTGTCGAGTACCTTGTTAATAAAGTGCTTAAATAGCTGGTAGTTTTACAGATTGTTTACCGCTGTTCTCCATATTGAGCATGACGGACCGATGCCGGAGAAACGGTCGAGAAATTATTTAGTAAATTGCACTGCGTTGTACTAAATTTAGACCTGAAATCTATATAATGGTATATGAAAATGCGACTTATTGTTTTAAGTAATAATAAGTTTTAATTTTTACTGCTGCTGTGCGGAGAGATATAAGCGATGGTGGCTGAATGGATAAGGGACCGGCGTGCAAATCGCACGCAGTCCGAGTAAGATCCCGACCGGCAGTACCAATGTGGATTTCACTTTGTGGAATTTATATGTACTAGTCAAGTGATTTACCATCAGCTAATGGTGAAGGAAAACATCGTGAGAAAACCCACATACCCTAGAAGAAATTCTATGAGTATGTCTGATCCACCAACCCGCACTAGGCCAGCGTGAGGGGATTATGGCCTAAACCCTCTCAGCTCTCTAGTTAGAGGAGAGGAGACCCGAGCCCGGCAGTGGGACTTAATGGGTTGCTGATGATGAGATGAGTGCGGAGAAGACAGAAGAGGTCCAGAAATCCTACTATGAGTTCGAGAGAGAGAGTTCGTAGTTGATATCGCAAATGATTGAAAACTGACAGCGTCCATTTCAATTTTTTCGAACATCTAACAGCGATATCGACTCTAAATAAGTGGATGTCGAAATTCATAGTAGAGTCTCTAAGTCCATTTTTTTTATTTTCGCCGTACTTACATATTGACAACTTTGACACTAACACAATGGCTTCTGTCAATTTAAACGTGGTTTAATACTTAGTCCATATTTTGTAATAAGGGGGTAACAGTGCAGTAGTTATAACAACTTAAATAAAAAAAAAAACGAGTGACAATAAAAAAGTTGTAGAATCTCTGTGCTGCTTTTCATAATGTTTTACATCAACAAAAAGTTGACTATTATCCTTCATGAGTCAATAGAAGGTGACAAAATTTTATTGCAAAAACAAAAAATCTAGCACATGAGTTCATGACACCAAATATCAAACAATATCACGTTGCGTTCCTTGTGCTTCAATTTCTGGACCAAATAAAAACGTGGTTTCCAAATCGCCATCACTAGGTATGCCATTATGCTGATTTATTAGATATTTTCTTCACTTTGGAATATAAAATCTCACGTTCGCAGGTGTACTGGCCTATTTTCTTTAGCAAAAAGAATATGGAAATATCATGAAACCTATTTAATTACTATGTAATCGGTCTTCCCCACGTTAATATCGTAAGGAATATTAAATACCTACCTTAATTATTTGGCCGCGAACGCGACACTTCGATCCAGTCAACCCGACGTGACCACGATCGGTACAATTTGATGGAAACGTCAGGCAAATAATTAAAATTTATAATATTCCTTAGAATATAATACCTACGTAAAACGGGCTCGTTACATTATTAAATATATGCGTACTAGTCTTTTTATCTTGATTAATTACTTTTCCAAGTGTAAATTCAGCAACATACTAACTGTATATAGGCCTATTTATTCGGTTAGCGGTACTGTCCCTAGCACGACGTTCTATTTTTAAAATACTTATTTGAATTTCGAATCGATCGAACCGTTTTTTGTGCTAAATATGCAGTGGCCAGTAACTGAATCTTCAAACTTTACCTACCTCCTTTGTATTATTTAGTAGATGGTAAACAAGTTTAGTATAATTCTGTTATTTCATATGTACAGTAGGATTTTATATTGTAACTTGTTATTTGGTTACAATAACATTTAAAATGTTGTTTAATATTATTTATCGAGAGACTGATAGATATACATAGAAATAATATAATAATAATAATAATGTATTTATTTTCTCTTCACAAACAGTATGCTTAAATAAATTAATCTAATATCTAGAACTTAGTTTGTGAGAGACTGGTGCCCGAGATAGGTATTATATTATTAAGTAGCTTAAATGTTATTGATGTGTTGTTTACAAAAGAGATACAAGTACATTATAATATAAGTAATCGGTATAATATAAGTTTACGTAGCTAAGAAGAAATGTTCAAGATGTGATAGTGCATAACGCAGAAAGACTAGAAGTTATGCTACCCAAGAATTTAAAAGAAGTAGAAGAGACGTAGAGAGACTGTAAAATTCCTAAAACTAATTCATTATTATGTTTTAATTTAATATTGTAAATCTACAGTGGTCGCTAATGACCTTAGATGTTTAAGTGACCTCAAGTAAAGAAATTAAACAAAAGACACGTTTTATTATCATTATTAATATTACAATTGTCATTTTACTCCTCTATTCGAAGGTCATCAAGATAAATAAATAGGTAATTTGTCAATCTTTGGACTCAATTTTCTGACTGACATTATTATCCGAAGCTCTTCAAAATTGGCAAAAACATGACACCACGTCCGGCATTTTAATACATTTGAAGTTCTTTTAATAAACGTTTAATTGCGCGTAAAACACCCTTCAAATGAAAAGATAACAATTGCCACCACAAATTTTGCCATTTTACTATTTACAAAACTGATGTCAGCTACGATATATTTGGGCTTAGTATTACAATAATTGTTGTTGCTTTACTGACTCAAGTCATTGGTTACGAAAGGAAATTTAATTTGGATCGTGTCCAACAATTTGAAATTATTGTAAAACAATTTCTATTGGATTAACACTAAATCGTAAAGGATTTGAAGGAAAACGATGTGTGTGAACTGAAACTCACCAAGTGTTGCTTATCAAGTTCTTCAACTTTTTATCGAAATTGTTAAAAGCGTTAACAAGGTCTGAGTGTTCTATGGTATATAGACTGATTTAATCACCTAAATATCATTGGATCAACGGTTTTTTTTATTCAGTCATAAACATTTTCATGAGTCTCTCTGCGAAAATAATAAAATTCTGTACTTATTTGTGGAGACCACTTTCAATTTATAAATAATCTACTTTTATGCCCACAATATTTTTAAAATATCATTTGCATAAAGGATGTCATAACGTTAAAAATGATGTCGTTGTAAATTCATATTTCTTTTCATACCATGATTCTTTTTTTAATTGACATTATAAACAGTCAGGGTAAACACTCATTTTTTAATATTTCTCATTTAAATAAGGAACACGGAAAAGATTAAACTTTACGAGAGCATGCAATGACATATAGCGTGAATTTTTAAATTTTTACAAATTATTTTGAACTCAAAATGTTTAATTTTTAAAAATATGTTTTTTTTAACGCCTCTTTCGTTTTCTTCTTCATTTTTCGAAGTTTTGCATTTATTTGAAGATACTGAGCCTGATATTCAGTCTACACTGTACACCTATCTTACCATTACCTTTACAAAATAACATAACAAAAAAATTGTGTAAGTTCTTAAATTATATCCAATACTTTTATTACGTATAACACGTAAAACAAATTAACTAACTATAGAAAATTGTTATAGCTAAAGTCTAAGTCAGAAGGGAGACTTCAGATGATGAGTTATATGTAAGACATAATTTAAATAATACGCATCACCCACATATTAATGTTTATGACACATCTCCCCTCTTCGAGACCGCACATAAAACATTCATTTATTTCGTGACCGATAACCGAGACTTTTGAATAAATTTCAAAAAAAGTATTACGTTTAAGATGTTGATGTGTTATGTACAAACTTTGTTAGATATTTACCGTAATGCCGTTATGACATGAATAAGTGAAAAACTGTGATCTCATAGATCGAACTGATTTTAAAACGGTATAATATGTTATGAAAACACGTAACATAACTATTTTTTTTTAAATAGTTCTTATGTTCAACCAAGATTGAGCTGACTGACGTGTATTGTCCAGCAACACGCTGAAGATGATGCAAAAATATTTATGCTACAGTTTCTTAGAAATTCTACTTTTGCGATTAGTTATTTCTGATTTTTTCCAAATACCACATCGACCATTTTTACACGACTGCCCACAAAAGTAGTGTTATTAGCTTCGTATGGCAGCTGAATGGATAAGTGACCGGCATGGCGGCATGTATATCATGCAGTCCGAGTTTGATTCCGATTGGTAATGACATTAATCGTAATAATATAATAATGTAATATAATAATATTATTCTAATGATCTTAATGGATAAATAAGATCCCAGATAAAAACGATTCTCTTTCATAATAAAATATTCCTTATAGGACGTGTAGAAAATTACAAATGTGTTTGTAACTCCTCACTCACTCAATCAATCACGAAACTGTTCAATAACAGGTACACAAACCTCAAATAAAACAAAACATTTTAAAGACATGAAGCAGACCATAACAGACGCATCCTTTGTAAATAGATGAAAATTTATTTAGAACGAGACAACCCGAAACAATTTCACGGACTTTTTGAATTTAGATTTGTAGAACGTCGCCGTGTCGTCGATGCGACGCCATCTTTGCTTGAAACTTCCATATTTAAATTTCTATTCACCGTTAACTGTTCAGTGGACGCAGATGCAATTTTTGGTCGACTTACATAATTGAATCGAGTGTGTGTTCTTAGACCTAGAAATTATAATTATTTATGAATTTTAAATTGTTCCATTGAATGTTAAATTTATTACGTTTACTGTTTATAACTGTTACTTAAAAGTTTATTTTTGATGTCGACTTTATATACCGTTATCTATTTAATCGATATCTAATTTTTATTTATAGCTATTCTTTTCTAAATAAATATATATTTTATATAGATAAATAATAGACCCATGCCTAGCTGTAGGACATTTATGGGTTGAAATAATGATGATGATGATAGATAAATTAAACGAAAACACGAGTTTTTCCAAAAATTGGTTAACTCGGAATATTTCCAATGTCATATGTCGGAATATTCCAAAATGTCGAATATAAGCTTAATTGAATGCCTCAATTTATTTTGTACTCTTCGATACACGTAGGCGTAGCACAGGTCCTTGGTGGTTTGAGGTTTCCACGTGTAAGAAATTATATAAACAGCATTGTTTTTTTGCTTAAATGTGTTTTTGAGTATGAAGGACGATTTTTAGTTTTTTCAACAAACATGGAACAAATAGCTTGAAGGAAATCTTTAAAAGCAACCTGCCAGTAAGGCTTAAAACAAAAGCTATGTCGAGCTGCCTATTACCATGTTTAGCGTACACCTGCCAGACCTGGAAATACACAAATAAGGTCAAAAACAAAGTTATTACTTGCCAGCGAGACCTAAAACGTAGTATGCTTAATATAAGAAAATCCAAGAAAATAAGACATACAAAAATAAGAAGTATAACCAAAGCTACGGATGCCCTAACATATGCCCAAAGACTATAATGGGAATGGGCGGGGCATGTAGCACGTTTATCAGAGGAGCGTTGGACAATAAGGGCAACCCGATGGAGCGGTCCAAGTGGGAAACGCTACAGAGGGCGACCTCTTATGAGATGGGCGGACGACATAATTAGGACGGCCGGCCCAAATTGGATGCGGGCAGCACAAAATCGCTCGCTGTGGCGGAAATTAGGTGAGGCCTATGTTCAACAGTGGACGTCATTGGCCTGATATATATATATTTTTTTTTTAAATAACAACGCCCGCTCTAGGGAAGAAGCCCTGTGTCGCGGGGAGCTTTACAAACATGAAACTAACGGACACAAAGTACACCCAGACTAGAAACAAATATCTATGAATCACACAAATATTTGTCTCGTGTGGGAATCGAACCCACGTCACCCAGCACGGCGATGTAGTGGCGAGGCGACCACCTTAACCACTGCGCCACGGTGACAGTCAGGATATTATGATGATGATGACCACGATCTTCAGCCATAAGGGACCGACCACAGAGATCTCTCTGTGGTCATCCATCTGGATACCATCGTAGCTATGAACTTTGAAGGCTTTTTGTTGAAGTATTTGTTTTCAACAAAACTAGGTCGTCGGTCTATCATTCGATGTAAATGTTTTGCTCTTATTTACCCACCACCGTCGTCGTATCGTCCGTGTAGTGACGGATAAAGAATACATAATGTCACTACCCCATTTCAACCCCTGGGTGTCATATAAGGTGACTAAGGGAGTAACACTATTCAGACAAGAGCACTGTAAGAAAAAGAAAATTCGAAACAAACCCTGTACTAACGTATAGCAGCGTGGCATAGCCTACTAGGCTAAATTCTCTTCAAAATGTTTGGAGGAGACCCGTGCCCAGCAGTGGAATTATTTGAACATTTGGAGTTATGAAGATATATTTTACCTCCTTTTGACTTTCGGAATAAAGTTTTTCGTATTTATGTAATAAACAGATATCATACTTCCTCAAAACAACCTTCAAAGTTTATAGTAACGATGTTATAATTTAAATGCGTCGTGTCTGTTCACGACCGCGGGGTCAACCAACCTTTGATGTACTGCACCACTAACATAATATTTGTATTTCGAAGACCTTCTCATTGGTCAATCAACGCTTATTACTACGATCAATGCTCTTCCGTACATTTATATCCAACATCCGTATTGATATCAACCCGATTTTGTTTGCCGAGAGAAATATACCACAAAGGAGTATAGACTTATAGAGTTCTTCAAAAAGAAGTGAGTAGGTTTTTCGTGGGTCAGCAACGCGCTCGTGATGCCCCTAGTATTGCAGGTGTCAGAAAATGGTATAATAGTTATAAAATATAATCAAGTATTATTTATTTACTTGGTAAACTTAATACAATTTATAGTAATTTATCAGTGATGATATGAAAAGGAAACCACGAGGAACATTGTACTGTTTATTTTAATACAACAGGTTCAATATATTATACATAATGAAACTAGAGGTACTGTATACCCCTAACAATAGGTTATAATATAACCAATAGGTCAAGGAAGGTCATAAATAAATATATCAGAAATTATCAAAATCATATTATGAATTTTAATATCCAGCTACAAAGTAATATGAATAATTATCATCTTAACAAACACATATTTATCATAATACTTTATTTAGATATAACAACCAACCTAAAACTATAATGTAATTAATTATGATATGATATTATGGATATTAATTTATAATAATATTATCAACAATTATTAGAACTTGTTCAACAATTCCTAACAAATAATAAGTATTATTACAATTTTCAAGAAAAAGTGACAAGAGAGGTACTTAACTCTGAATTGATGTGATCCCGTCGGCAGCCAAACAAGAAGTGTTCGAACACTCACTGTGTTTGTCTTTTATACCTTAAATTGTACTGACATAAGTCAAACGACTGATTAATTACAAACTTAGTAAGAGATATTATTATTATAATATTATAAACAATATAGTAATACTTCTATTCTAAAAATATTTAAAATATTAGTAGTTAAATTAACCATACAATAATTATAGAATATCTAAAATGATCAATCAGAAATTCTAATGACAGTTATAAAAGGAAGACATTACTATCTCGATTTCCGTTACTTGTTGACAACAATTAAATACTATTTATTTCAGTAATTGCCATTTATAGTAATTAACTATACAATAATTGATATTTAAATTTAACCTATAAATTATCAATGATTTAGAATCTAGCCAGATTCATAACAAGTAACTAGACTTACTACATTTATAAATAGGTACTTACAAATGACACACACATATTTAAACGTTTCTGTTTCTCTTATTTGAATATTTGTTTCAATATTTAGACAAAATATTTCGAATAATCTAACACGGCCAGACTGACAAGTACTTCGCTCTCGAAGTACCTAGTCTGTATTTTTGTTTTTTACCTGCTGCATTAACGTTTAGTTAACCAGCAGTATTACCTGCTGCATTAATTTTTAATTAACGAGCAGTATTTTTTTTTAATTGTTACCTGCTGCATTAACGTTTAGTTAACCAGCAGTATTACCTGCTGCATTAATGTTTAATTAACCAGCAGTATTTTTTTTATTGTTACCTGCTGCATTAACGTTTAGTTAACCAGCAGTATTACCTGCTGCATTAATCTTTAATTAACCAGCAGTATTTCTTTTTGATCTTTGGCCTTGGCATACAAGCACCTATCACCCGCTGCAGTGTGAATTTCAGTGAAGTATCAGGGCAAAGATCGACCAGCGGTATTTCTTTTTGTGACTTCTGACCATGACATATTAACCCTATCACCCGCCGCAGTATGATATTCAGGTTAATATCTGATCAGAAGCCGACCAGCGGTAAAAGTATTAATTATGTGTGTGTGTCCTTTGTAAACACAGCCCCTAATATACAAAAATAATAATAGAACTTTCCACAATCCGCTTGGCCAATCTGACACATTTCAAAATCTTGCAATCACAACTTATACAAATTAAACATTAGTTTATTCTTAATACAATATCAATAACAATATTTTTCTATTTATCTATAATTTTTGACACTCACGTTTTCATCAAATAATTCACAAAGCCAATATATGTTTTCATTAGCTTTTCTTTACTTATGAGTTTAAAGTGATTTGAGCAACGATTAGTACTTATATACAACCTTCACTGAACTGAGTAAACGGTTCTATGTATATAGTCCAGATGAAATATGAAAAATCTATTAAGTACAGTTTTTGTATAGGTTAAAGAGAGAAGAAAAAAAGAAAGTTATAAGTATATGATTGAATTTTGGTCCCCCAAATAAATTACCCTTATTTTAACATGTCCCGATTTGACAAACAATAACATTTTCTTTCGTCAGAATTCTACATTTGTACCGACGTATTTACTAATGTTATTTTTGCTCTGTTTTATATAATTTAAGATTTACGAATAATTTTTCACATAAATAATATTGATGGAGGCCATTCTAATATTTAAGTTAAGTTAAGTTATATTCCGTATACAAAACATTTGTATTATAAAATATCTAAGATATAAACTAAAATTCTTCCAAGTTCTATATTCAGTAGTCCCAAGACTAAGCAAATTAAAGCAGAGCCCCTTAGGGCCTTACCATTTTTTGCTACAGTTTTGAAGCTGCTCCATTCGTATTCTCCGAACAGCTCCTCGATGTTGAGACACCAGCCGTTCGCGCTGAAGTCGATTGACGCCGGATCAAAGACTGAAGTGTCACGTCGTCATCAAAGCAATGATGGCTCCCCTCGCGGATCGCCTCGAGAAGATCTTTGAAGATTGTAGGACCCATTCTAAAACTTTCAATTCAATGTATTAGTTTATGGACATAGTGTATCCCACTTCTGATGTCAGAAAATGGTATAATAGTTATAAAATATAATCAAGTATTATTTATTTACTTGGTAAACTTAATACAATTTATAGTAATTTATCAGTGATGATATGAAAAGGAAACCACGAGGAACATTGTACTGTTTATTTTAATACAACAGGTTCAATATATTATACATAATGAAACTAGAGGTACTGTATACCCCTAACAATAGGTTATAATATAACCAATAGGTCAAGGAAGGTCATAAATAAATATATCAGAAATTATCAAAATCATATTATGAATTTTAATATCCAGCTACAAAGTAATATGAATAATTATCATCTTAACAAACACATATTTATCATAATACTTTATTTAGATATAACAACCAACCTAAAACTATAATGTAATTAATTATGATATGATATTATGGATATTAATTTATAATAATATTATCAACAATTATTAGAACTTGTTCAACAATTCCTAACAAATAATAAGTATTATTACAATTTTCAAGAAAAAGTGACAAGAGAGGTACTTAACTCTGAATTGATGTGATCCCGTCGGCAGCCAAACAAGAAGTGTTCGAACACTCACTGTGTTTGTCTTTTATACCTTAAATTGTACTGACATAAGTCAAACGACTGATTAATTACAAACTTAGTAAGAGATATTATTATTATAATATTATAAACAATATAGTAATACTTCTATTCTAAAAATATTTAAAATATTAGTAGTTAAATTAACCATACAATAATTATAGAATATCTAAAATGATCAATCAGAAATTCTAATGACAGTTATAAAAGGAAGACATTACTATCTCGATTTCCGTTACTTGTTGACAACAATTAAATACTATTTATTTCAGTAATTGCCATTTATAGTAATTAACTATACAATAATTGATATTTAAATTTAACCTATAAATTATCAATGATTTAGAATCTAGCCAGATTCATAACAAGTAACTAGACTTACTACATTTATAAATAGGTACTTACAAATGACACACACATATTTAAACGTTTCTGTTTCTCTTATTTGAATATTTGTTTCAATATTTAGACAAAATATTTCGAATAATCTAACACAGGCGTAAATAGGTTTTTTAACCGCTTACTTCAAGGCGGGTCTTGAGTCTTGTGCCTAGTGGTGTGGCGGGTGTATGGGGATGGTATAAATATATAAATCAAAACTTCAAAGTTTATGAGGCAACAGTATTGACTGTAAACTGTAAGTCAGTTTATAATTTATATGCGACATAATCTATACTTATATTATAAATCAGAAGTTTGTTTGTTTGGTTAAACGCGATAATGTCAGGAAAAGTTGCGGTTCGAATTGAAAAAAATCGTTTGGTATTGGATAGCCCATTTATCGAGGAAGATTATAGGCTATTTAACATCACGCTACGGCCAATAGGAGCTGAGCAGAGGCCAAATAAAGAACCATAGGACGGAAGATCCGCGCGACTTCTAATTATATATGTAGATGTTCGACCTACAGTGAATTATTGAGTTTAAAGTTCAATAAATCTGTTTTTAAGACTTTAAAGTCATTACTCATCACTCGGTCGGTGCAATAATATTTTTGTGTACTCTACAAACAAACGGTCCATCCTTCTTTGTCAAAAACGGCAGTTTTAGACAAAAGCCAATCATAATATTTATTGAATGGTTAATTTTAAAGGTAATTGAGTGTTATTTAGTTTGTAAACAACCATTACCTTCAAATACTAAGAAATCAACAACACTTTTTTTTTATAAAGACAACTGCTGCACTAGGGACTTTTATTATTTTTTTATTAATATAGCTTAGTTTCCACCAGCATTCTTTCTATTTCTATATTTTTGTTTCAATTATTTTATTTTTAGTTTTCTTTGCTGTGTGGTGCCCGTGGGTAAAAGCCTCCTCCATCTTTTTCCACCATTCTCTATACTTAGCTATGTGCATCCAAGCTTTTCCTGCTGTACTTGTAATGTCATCTGCCCATCATTTTCTTTGCCTCCGCTACGCTACGTAGGTGAAGCCTATTTGTACCGCCTGAAACCTATTTACTTCATCTTGAAGAACCCCAAACTGTAGTCCCTTGGGAAAACTTCGTTAGGGAGTTCATTTTACACCCTGATAGATCTACACCATTTTAATTATAATAATATGATAATATTCTACCACATACACACAGCGCCATCTAATCCTAAATTAAGCAATTATATTTGCTTGTGTTAATAGGTACTAAACAACTGATATTTTTTTGTAAATACATACATATTATAGATAATTTACACCCAGACATAGAACAAACAATTATGATTCATGCTCATTACACAAAGATTTGTCCCTGGTGGGAATCGAACCCACGACCTTCAGCTTAACAGTGAGGGTCACTAACCACAAGCCCAACAGGCCAGTATTTTGGTTCTTAGGTGTGGAGTTGAACTGCGAGCGATGCGATCATCATCTCAAACAATTCTTTTGTTGCTAAAATATAAAAAAATCATGTTTTCATTTACTTTGAACTTGTTAAAGACAGATGTGATTTGTTTTTCTGAATATTTAAACGATGAATCTCGCCTTTTAATGAGTTCTAAAAACTTGAAATGTATAAGTATACAATATGCACAATACTTTATTGTTCTGAATCATGAATGATGCACCGTCAATATTTTGCTTAAATATATTAATTGACTTATTATAACATAACATAAACATAACATAGCATCACGCCTTTTCCCCCAAAGCTGTAGGCAGAGGTGTTTGACACCCACTTCTCGCCAGCTCTGTTTGGTCCCATAAAATAAGCCGAGCCGACCGCGAGCCTATTGTCATCAACCGGGAACATTTGTTTACCAAACTCCGGGAAAATCTCAATACTGGAATTTCGTGATAGAAAAGCTCAATACAATTTTTCACCCGACCCGGGAATCGAGCCTGGGACTACATTTCCTGCTACGCCACCGATGCAGTTTATCTTACTACAGATATACTATAGCACTTATATTTTATAGGTGACTTATTAGTGAAGCAAGTGTTACGAAAAATGTTGCTGTTTTCGTTGATTCGTACCACGAGTTGTACGCCCCACGGTGTGAATCGGGAAGGATTCTTTTTAAAATCGTCGTTCAAACCGTTTTCCATTCATCATCATTTCAACCCATAAACGTCCCACTGCTGGGCACGGGTCTCCTCCAAAGAATTTGGAGGGAATTTAGCCTACTATACCACGCTGGCCAGACGGTTTGGTATAGGGTTTGTTTCTAATTTTCCTTTTCCTGCAACGCTTGTGTCTCCGTAAGGATACTCCCTTAGTCACCTTTTACGACACCCACGCGTTGAGATGGGGTAGTGACATTATGCGTTCGTAATCCAACACTACACGGAAATCTAAAATATACGCGAATTATATACTAGATAATATTTACTGCAATTGAATTGAATGAAACGATGACTTCAAAAATTATCCTTACCGCTTCACACCGTAGGACGAGCAGCTAGTGGTATTAATCGACGAAAGATCCAAAATTCAACAAATACGGTTATTAATCTAAGCAAAACTGGCCTGTTGGTCTAGTGGTTAGTCACCCTGACTGCTAAGCCGGAGGTCGTGGGTTCGATCCCCACCCAGGACAAATATTTGTGTGATGAGCATAAAGGTTTGTTCTGTGTCTGGATGTAATTTATCTATAATATGTATGTATTTACAAAAAAAATGTATATAAGTAGTACATCAGTTGTTAGTACCCATAACACAAGCAAATATAATTGCTTACTTTGGGACTAGATGGCGCTGTGTGAATGTGGTAGAATATTATTACCTATTATAAAAACAAAACAATAAAACATTTGCATAATATTGTACATAATACTACATAAGTTTGGCGCGTGTAAACATCGAGGGCACGCCAATTTGATATAAAATTTATTTTCGTTTCATAAGAGGCGACCAGCTGTGATGATCGCAGGTAAACCTTGAGACGATCCACGTGGAATTCGACACGAGAGTCGTCATTATCTCTCGTGTTCTCAATTAATTATAATTGTATCGTATCTAAGTAGCAAAGCTCGTAAACAGCTCGACTGATTCCACAAATTATTTTTGCGGAAGGTTCTTATTATATAAGAAGAAAAATGATAAATAGGAAGAATATATGATTGAGCTCCCGAAATCAGGAAAAGGCCACTTAAATTGTCGATATATTTTTATATAGTCCCAATCGGTGGTGAATGGTGATCTATGCCGGAGACTAGAAAAAAAATTATATGCAAGTCTTTCACATAATATATTAATTAATTAACAACTGCAAGCCATTTCCAAAACAAAAAATTTGAATACTAAGTACATGATTGTGTAGAAATAAATTCCTATTTTTTTACAGGTATCTTTCTATATCAAAGCCTCTTCTGACAAAAACTGTAGGTACTATTTCAAAACTTAGCTAAGTATCAACTATCTTCTACTAAACGATTTTACAAAAAAAATGTTTCGATAGTTGCTGCTTACAAAACGAATGCTTAACTTTACGTTTTAACATCACTATAATATTTGTACATTAAATATATTTTCAAAATAAAAGGTTCTCGAGTGGCGGCCACGTATTGGAAGGCGCAGCGTTGGACGGCCCCCCACCAGATGGACCGACGACCTGGTCAGGGTTGCGGGCGGCCGTTGGTTGCGGGCGGCACAGGACCGTTCGCAGTGGCGTAAATTAGGTGAGGCCTATGTTCAGCAGTGGACGTCGATAGGCTGATATGATGAAATATATTTTCATATTGCACCTACTTCGATTATCTCGGCATCACCGAAGACAATGCCTATGGCATTAAGTCCGCCAGTGTAATAAAAAATATTATTTTGAAAGTAAGATTGGATAAGGGCGGATGTTTGTTATTTAATTACGCCAAAACGGCTGAAATGTGTGGGAATTTCAAGACGGGAAAATGTAACCGGTTTTTTAAAATTCAATCTTCAATGAAATAAAGCGCTTCACGAAGCAAACATAATATCTTTAATATTATAATAATTACTTTATCCACATAGCCTACATACCTAGAAAACTAATGTTTCACATGCCAAGAATCAACAGATAGCATCAGCTTGGTCTTTAAATACAACTCATTTTATTCAATAATCAACATATTTTTGCTATAGTTAGATGTACTGTAAGCTACAGTCGACTTATTAAGAACGTATGGGGAATTATCTCACATAATAATAATAAGGATCTCTTCCCCTCTATTTAGAGAGCTAAGAGGATTTAAATTTCAATCTACACACGCTAACTCAATGTAGTACACGTATCTCACACACCTACAATTACCTACTTAATATATTTTTTTAAATTTTAATGACTTATTCACACCTAAAAACTGATTTATTTAATACGCTACAGCGTAACTATCATCAGAATCTATATAATTATTGTTGTTAGAATCTCTGAATTTATCCCTTCCATTATTTATTTCTTCTTCGTCATAATTCGGCACTACTCCATCAGGATCTTCATAATCCAATGGATCCTCTTGATAAACAGGCTTGGAATTTTTCTGGTATTCTTCTTGCGAGTAAACATTGCCTCCATTATTAAAATGATCTTTCACTGCTGCATATTTCGAGTACAAATTATTATCCACAATCACTGTGTTTGATGAGTCATTATTGAGATATTCTTCTTCATTTGAACCGGTACCATCATTATCATTGGCATCATTATCCTCGTCAATACCTTTAACCTGTTGACTTGGATCATATCCTTCGTTTATATCGTCAGTATATTGCACATTATGAATATCTTTTTCGTCATTAGCACTTTCAAATTCATCATTGCCTTCGGAATCGCCATTGAATAGTTCATTAGAGTATGCTTCATTACTAGGACCATCATTATCTTCATCAGCATCATCACTTCCCTCATCAGGTCCATCATTGTCATCATCACTATCATATATCTGCTCGTTGTTAGCATATCTATACACATTGGAACTTGACTGCATTAGTTCAGCGTTAATATTCTGAGGAACCGTCTCACTTTGCAGATTATTGGTAACTTCTGCATCACTCAAGTCCTCTGCACTATTATTAGCATCTTCTTCACTTTGATACGCATTGATATCACTATTAACGATAGTTCCAACATCCTGTACATTGTAACCGCTATCTTCAATAGTCTTCACTGTCACTACTGCATCAAATGGTACTCCTGGATTACCCATGAATACAAGAACAACGTATTTGTAACCGGGACCACCGTCAACAATATTCGCTTTTAGATCTGTTCCAAAATCTATCCCGCTTACTCGAACATGGCTTATGATATTGCCATCACCTATAGCAGGATATCGCAGTGCTACTGAACCTCCAGGAACCGACACTCTTAATTGTTCAGATTTGGTTTTCTGTAATTCTTCATTCCCAACATCTAGGAGAAACGCGAAGGGATACTTATGAAATGGATTAGCGGCTACTATCACAGATAAATAAGAGACAACAATTGCAAGTAACATCGCGACTGTTTGGCTTGTAGTGCAAGTCATGGTACAATAATCAGATTCTTATATAACTTTATTTCACGGTTGATATAGTAAAGTTTTTATTTGGCCCTGATTGCTGGCGTAACGGTCCCAATGTCAAATGGATCTTCGTATCAGGAAAACGTTTAGTTCATCTAATTGTTTTGTTAAAGGCAATAGTTTGAACTGTTGTTACATTTCTTTATCAGGAAATGCTTGGACCTAATTATCTGTAGAACTTTGTTGCCTAGGTGATATATTACTTAGGCATTTACTTTTAAAACTGTCATGCATGACTAGTGACAAAACAAAGATATGAGGCGAATGTGAAAGTAAACGTTGGAACTTTGGAAGGGGAAGACCTATAAGAACGTACCATGACAAAAGAAGGGACAGATCAGCAGTACCCTCAACCGGCGAGAATGCATGAATGTTGAAGAAGCCAAATATGTATGTTAGAATCGTAGCAAGTGGAAGAAAATGGTCTCTGCCCTACCTCTCTGTTGGGAAAGAGACGTGATCTATAAGTATGTATGTATGCATGACGAACTATTGGTAAGACAAGGTAACGATTAAACGTAGTAAGTAAGTTATTGTATCGAAGAACACGTGAGCACGCCGAGCAGACCAATTTACTGGCTTATTTTTCAAATATCTAGTTTTTATGTTTGTACTTAATTATTCCCTTAGCTTCTTTATCCACAAAAATAACATTTCCTTCGATTATCGTTTTGTATGAATAACTCCTAAGCATCGTTATTAATCGGTCAACTACATTCTGTCAGGGCCGGATTTAAGTCAGGGCAGGCGCCGCGGGGCGATGGCCCCGGGGCCTCCATAAGAAAGGGAGCTACGCAAAGTAGAAAAAAAAATCGACGGTCAACAGTTTAACATGTTTTTTTTATAGTTATTTTCGCCCATATTTTTCCCGGTTGACGACAACAGCGAGCCCCTATTTCATAGGACCAAAAACATAGCTGGCGAAATGTGGGTGTTAAACACTTCTGCCTACCCCTTCGGGGAAAAAGGCGTGATTCTATTATATGTTATGTTTTTTTCGCAATTTTACTGATAAACACATAAGCAAATACTCATTGTCATTCATTGGACCTAATTTTATTATAAGAACTTATTTTCCACCTGTGATAAACAATAAATGAATTTTGAGGTCTTAACTGTTGCAAAAAGTTGCCGTGGGCGACGGCGAAAATTGCAATTTGAACTGCACCTTTCAGTTTTTGAGTTTTCAAACCAAGGATGAATAATTTATTTGTTTTTGGCACATAAATACTCAAAAGTCAAAGTCCTCAGATTGCACATTTACGACAAATATTTTGACTATGTTATTTTCGGATGGGGAGTAAATGAAAAAACATATACATCACAGCTTCGTTTCATTCAATAATGATATAAATCATAAAAATACGAGTACATCTTTTGTGTCCAACACTTTTATCACAATACTAATATTTTTTGCATAAATGTTTATATGGAAGGTCAAGCAGAGTAACAAGAAGACATTAGGTATAACCTTTTTAAATATGTCGAAATCGTGTACAAAGACCTAGTTTATGAACAGGCCTACCACCTTCTCAGAATTTCGACATTCAATTGATTTCGATATCCAATATTTGAAACTTAATTCGAAATCTAATATCGAAATTGCGAGTAGGATCTCAGGTCCTATAAATAAAAAGACCCATTAACATTATGCAAGTGTTTAAAGGCCCATTTTCATAACGCATGCAAGCATGCACCATGAAAATAGGCCTTTACTCTTAGGTTTAGAGGCCTTATCTAAAAGGTTTACATTAAAAATCAATAAAAGTAGACGATTCTCATCTAGAAGACTATTAAATTATTAAATACAACGGCGGCATAAGTATTAGGTAGGTATGCATCATACAAATTGTATACAAAAGCCAAACGAGCACAACCTAACCTAGGTATAGTCTAATGATATTAATGCAGTTAATAATTATTAGGCATTTAAAATATATATACACAACGGAAATACATGCATTAGGATGCATGCGCTTGCATTGAAATGTCATCATTTCGACCAAGTTAGATCACAAGCTGATTTTTCGTCGAGCAAAATATATCATAGATAAAACCTAATGCTTGGTCACGTGAACTCATGTTTTGTATTCTGAGCACTTTTAGTCATCTTTCAAACTATTTCAGGGTCATAGAGATCAAACTAGATATTAAAATACAACTAGAAATATTAAAAAAAAAAAAATATTAATTTTTTTTTTTTATAATTCAAGATTTCCATAGCATAGCTCGTGTTTCTATTGCGATTCTTGGTACAATTTTGTTATATTTTAGGGTTTCGTATTTTCTTTATTATGGCTAGATGTATTGAATATCTGATTACTATGACCCTGTAAAAATGTTTAAGGTAATTAAAAGTGCACGGCTTATTTGAAATAAATAGATAATACGGCAACCTATCTACAGCAAGAAAGGAATTATTACTTTGTTATACACGATTTTGACATTTACAGTAGACTTACTTATGTAATAATATCATTAATAATAAATAGAATCAACTACGATTTGTTTATAGAAGAAGGCTTTATTGGAATCTTGATATTCGACTGGCGATTTTGATATCATTGTCAAATGATGGAAAATGACAGCGACTATATTATTTAAATTTTCAAATACATATTGTATATGTGTGGCAATCGATTTCGACATTACCTACAATGTCGAAAAATTCGAAATCGATTATTTTGAGTGTCAAGATTCCGAGTAGGCCGTTGGGTTACAAGAATACGAGTACATGTCTTAATAATATAAGAATATCATAGTTATATTGTCATCTAATGAAAATTCATAATTATTATTTATTTTCGATCACATAAAAAGCACCGATTTCTTAAAATTTAGCTCTTTAAAATGATTAATTTAGATTTAAAATTAATTTATGAAAAATTAATAATTAGGTAATTATAATTTATAAAATTAAGAACTACATTAATTAATTAATTAAATAATCGACTCTTTTAAAGTTAGTTTACTATTTATTTTATGATTAAATAAACTTATTTTAGGTCGAAGTGTGTCCATCTATTGTGTTTTTATAATTAATAATTATCTGTATTTTACATTATTAATTTGATAGGTGGATCATTTTGGCATATATTATAACTTAAGATGTATAGAATCTATTTTGCTACGTGAAAATTAAAGATTTTTTAATTATAAAGTCATTAATCAGTCGTTAAGAATACCTACATAAATATGTAGACAAATAACAGATTTTATACGGTCTAATAGATATCTAATAGATAAAATTTACAACTGTAAGGTGACAGATAAATTATAAATTCACACTTTGTTCATAAGTACCTTTAATTGATGGATCTACCATCAATTTATTTTCATAGAGGTATGACGGAAATATTCATAAATTAATACAGGCTGATTTAATTTAAGAATCCAAACCTACTCATACATAAATGGAACGTTCAAAAATATGAATAGCATAAATAATAATTTGAATTATCTGATTAAGGAATACCGACTAAGAAGATCTACTAATTATATAAAAATAAATTGAGCGCAGAACGGACATTTTATGAAATGATAAAATCCATTCCCAAATATCATCATTCCATGTTAATTACGTTGGACGTAATAAGTAGCTCTTTAAATGATAGCCCAATTTTCCGCTGAATGATAGTATGTCTAAAGCTTGTTTTAGTAATTGTCCGGTTCTAGGAACCTATTGGCATTTGTCCCAGAAAAACATGTTGTGATAATCGGGTGAGGAAAATCCTTCTGGTTCTGGAGATTTCGCTTATGATTTCTGGTTATAATATATTTATTTTGTAATGAAATGTGATTTAAACTTCATGTTGCAACGCTTACGAGACCTTTTTTTAGTATGTAGAAAATTAATAATTAAATATAGTAGGTACTTAAATTTTAAAGCGATTCCATTTATATTTTATTGTTAGGTACCAGCTTAGTACTTGTTAAGCACTGCTAAACCAGAGATTCTATATTAAATGTTTCGAACCACGTTTCATTGAAAATATGATATCTAGTTATCGTACAGAAATCGAACTGCGGAATTAGACTAGCTAAGTAAATAAACTGCGATTGATGAACCACCGGAAAAACGTGTACCACGTGTTAATTTAACTGCACTAGGTATTTAACTCTTGTAAATATTTTTAAAATAACGGCTACCAACCTCTTTCAATTACAATAAAAAATAAACACTAAGCCCAGCAAAATCTGAAGAAAAACGTGAATACATTCGGTAAAACATCCGTAATTATCGTAAATAAGACCTCATTTGCTTATTCTGATTATTCAAGGACGCTTGTGCTCTATCGGTGGAGTTCATTAATTGATCCAACTTACTTAATTGTGATGTAACCTGGTGACTTATATCTTTAACCGCCGCTTTACCCAACAAAGAAGAATTTTCTTGGTCCTCCATTTTCTTTAAATCTTCTAATGCCGACGTAATGCCACCGCCATTTTGTGATTTTCCCGCGCGCGGTGTCAATTCGATGTCATCTGGACCAAGGCCTTGATTAATAGAGGTCACTTCTGAACTCGGTGGTATATAATCTTTATCATAATTAGTCTGTCCGATGTAGCTAGGCTCACTAGAGTAGGACAAATTGTCCTTTGCTGCTAGTTTTACGCGAAAGAAGTTTGTTATAGTGCCGCAGACACCCTGTAAATTAATAAGAAAAATTAAGATTTTTTAGTAATATTCTGTACCCTGCACGTTAACGTAGAAAGTGCTTTACAAGTAGTCGATAATAAGGGCACTGATTTTTTGTAAAAACAAAATCAGTAGGTACTTTTATTCTCAACTTTCGCAAAAATTCCGTTCGAGATAAATGGGTGAATTACTGGTAAAATGACATAATGGTAAAAATTGATAGCCGCAATAAAAAAATCCCATTTAAAACACATTTTCTATACAAGAACTTACTTGAAACAGAACTTAGTCACCATTATGTAATACCTATTCTGAAACTTTCCGAAATGTGAATTCTCCCAATGTTATGAATATGGGCCCAGAACTAAGCGTTCTTTTAATAGAAAAGTTACTAACGTTGCGTCACAAAGATGCTGTTGAAGTTAAAAGATCTATTAAATAATCACTGTACTCTAAAGACGCACCTTAAGTCGATTGATCTTAGTTTGAGTAGAGTCCAATATTGTGTTCAATTCTGCAAGACCTGCGGTCCCACCCTTCAACTGGTCATCTAGCATAGCAATGTTCTGGAAGAAGATAGAAAAAAAATATTAATACTTCTATTACTATACTTCTTACTGATTTTGCTACGAACAGGCCGTGTTACAATTTGTCAAGTTGTCTAGAACATTTTCAACTTGACTTCATTGATATACAAAAAATCGACCTTTCCTTGACGTGACAAATATACCAACGGCCTTCCAACGAAGACATGAGTGAAAAATGTATGAAACGGTCACCTATCCAAAGACTGACCTTACATTACTAAACCATCAGTTTCGAGAATCACGACGGTATGTTGTTTAGGAAAGGTTAATTTAGAAAAAAAAATAGGTAAGTACCAAGATTTAAAATTAAGACATTTGTTTTGTAAGTACTTAGGTGTATTTTTGAGATCCATTTAAAAAAAATGCCTTCTTTAAAATTTGGTAAATAATTACAACAAACAAACAACTAGCCATGAATACTTTCTTAGAAGAAAAATCTGGCAGCTTGGTGGTTTTTTTAAATAAAAAGCAACATAAAAAAGCATTCATTTAGCCGACAAAGTAAAATTCAGTTAGTTTCACTGTATGTACAAAAATGTTATATCATACATCAAAATTACGACATAAATCCTTGACCCAAATTTAGATTAAACACTTAATAAATAATGTATTCAAACAAATCAAATAAAATACAATAATATTTTTTGTTATTTCTTGCCTCTGCCGTTTTTATTTCCACTTCCTCAAATTCCACGACATCTAGATGTTTATGTTTTGATATAAAATCTTCTTTTTCTGGCAAAGGTTGTCCAAATAGCTCGGCTCTTGTACACGCATCCTCGTAAGCTTTTAACGACATGACTAACCACTAATATCAACTCAGTGTTAATACAGGCACTTTAAAATAAAAATATTATATGAGAAATTTAAGATTCACCAGCCAGCTACAATTTAATTGATTTGGCGCAAGTGTCGCCGTCAAAAGTAAACTGCTTTGGTGAAATTATTGATTTTTTGACGCAAGACTATTTGTATTGTGAATAGAATTTTTCTATCTTCACGCTACAAGTGATGTTATTTTTTTTGTTTTGTGCATATTTCAATCAATAATTTGGCAATATTCCATGTAGGTATTTAAAGTTTTAAATCATTAGATAACCTAGGGTGCCCTACCAATCTAGTATAAAATTCAAAACTTCCCGCTTAGTTTTTTCAAGTATTGCTAGTAGGAAAAATCTCTTCAAAGTTTCTAATACAAGAAAATTATTATGTAAACTATTTATTTATATTATATACTAATAAAACTAAGCTCTGAACAACAAAGTCATTAAAAAGTAAGATTGCTAATTAAAATCGTAAATATTAATATTATCAAAAAAGAACATGAAGGTCTGCGGATCAGCTGCTTCTGAGGTCATTAACCGAGAGAATGAACTTTTGAACTATACCTCCAAACAGGTTCAATGAATGAAATCGGGTGCGATAGCAATATTTTCTTACTCCTTCCCTACTCATCTGTGTAGCCAATAGCAATCTAATAGCAGATATAGCTCTTATGACTTAGAAAATAGGAGATATAATTTTGATCCGCTAATGCTAACCGGCATTAGGAAATTCCCTTGTCATCTCTCGTTCATTTCTAAATAAATGCTTGCTAAATCACTTTCTTCGGTAATATTCAAGTGTAAGCCGCTTGGTGTTTTACGACTAAAACAAGCATCTTCAGCAGCCATGTCCACAGGTGCGTAATTTGATTAAATCGTTTCTTGTAAAACGAAACATAACCTTTTACAAGCAAGGGTAAACTTTCGAATTATACAAAAGCGTAAACTTCTGTTGTACTTATTTATTGAGTTAGTAATTTTAAACATTAATAATATGTATATTTATGTAGGTACCTAACCTACGACCTATTATAAATAACTAACACTGCCACATAAACAATTTACTGGCAATTTTATTATGCTGCAATTATTAAATACAAACCACAAAGTGTAAACTTTATGTAATTGAAATCAATATAAAAAAAAAACTGTTCCCCAAAGACAACGTCGAAAAAAAAAATAGACATTTATTAAAATAAAAAAGAAATGTCAAGTAAAAGTGGCGATTTATTGTCAAGCTCAGGTATTTGAAAATGTTTCTAAATTTTTGTGTAATTTTAGTTAAATAAATTGTTCAACATGAAATGAATAGTATTATCAAGTTACCAATATCCAATAGTGTAATCTTAAAACTTATTAATACATATAGCACCAAGGTTGTACACAGGGCAAGTGAGTGCAGTTTACACACAAATCAAAATGTTACTTCTAACACGAATTTTATTTATGCTATGTAAATAAATAACCTAAGAAATATTACTAAGCCCTACAATCTGAATAGCCTGGTTTTTAAGGTCTCAGATTATAACAAAAACAAATAGTTAATTTTTTTTTGCCCAATGTCCATGTTTGACTAAGTTCTGTATGCTTTTGGAATGTATAACTCTTTTCCCTTTGATCTTCTCAAATTAATATCAACAAAGCTAATCTAATCTATACTTCTATACTGATATTATAAAGCTGAAGAGTTTGTTTGGTTGAAATCATGGAACTTCTGGTCCGATTTGGAAAATTCTTATAATGTTGGATAGCCCATTTATCGAGGAAGGTTATAGGATATGGCCAATTAGAGCTGAGCAGTGGCCAAATAAAAAATGACGGGACAAAGCCCCACACAACCTCTAGTAACAAACAATAATATAGAGCAATAATTTAAGTAAAATATTAATTATAATGGGCTAAATAATTGAGTGTACTTTTTTACTACACATATTCTGAAAAAAAGTAAATTTTAAAAGTTGAGCAAAAAATTGGTTTATATATATAATTTTGCTAACATTAGTTCCAGAGAATGAAACTAAAAGGTTCCATAATTTTATAAATTATCACAAAATAAGTCAGTCTATATGAAAAATGCAAACATTTTAGTAAATAGGAAATTTCCATTTTATTTCCCTAGGAGTCGATAATTCATTCTACAGTAAAATTCTCAGTATATATGTGCTCAATATTACATAGTCCCAAGCATTGTAGGCAAAATGTGGATGTGATACCTGTCGTACCCATTCAGAGACAAAAGCTACATACTATATTGTGTCTTAAATTGTCTTACATTGTTATTTTCTTTTATTAGTACCCTTAAGTCTGGAAACACTGAACAAGTTCCGGAAAGACTTCTACGCAGACCCTAAAAATGAACTGGCACAGAATACTTGTACAAGATTCGACCCCTTTGAAGTTGCAATCAGTCGAAAGAAGGCAGATAGTTCGCTCCATGTTTACAATATTAAGGTAAATATTACACAGTGATGATGTTTCATTGAGAGAAAAAAAAATTTAAGCTATGTCTGATCCACCAACACCAAACTTGAATCGAATTACAATGTAGAATGTTTGTGAACAAATCACTGTCATTATGCTGTCAAATTGTATTTTACAATTTCATTTAAAATATTTTTTCATGCCAATATGAAGTTTTATAACTGTAATAATATCTAGGGTCCTTCACCGTTCACAGTACATATAAATTCCACAGTTTCTGGTGGTTTTACCTTTACTTTAATTCTTAAATAAATAAATAAAATATTAATGACCGAAATTAAGTCATTTGTGTTCATGTAATACGAAATTATCGCATTTTAGTTACAAGAGAAAGTTGGTTTCTTGATTCTTATTATCAGCTAAGTACTTGAATATGTTTACTTAGCCGGTATGTTGTTACAGCCAATGTACACACAAATGCACTAACATAGCTGTAATTGAATAAACCATGAATATTGAATATAGCATTAAATATAATTGTGTTTATTTATTGAAGACAATGTGGATTCGACTTTGTGAAATTTATATGTACTAGTCATGTGACTTACCATCTGCTGACAGGTGAAGGAATACATCGTGAGGAAACCCACATAACCTAGAAGATATTCTATGAGTATGTCTGATCCACCAACCCGCACTAGGACAGCGTGAGTGGATTATGGCCTAAAAACCCTCTCAGCTCTCTAGTTAGAGGAGAGGAGACCCGAGCCCAGCAGTGGGACTTAATGGGTTGCTGATGATTGAAGAGATTGTCCGAATTGCATATCTGTTGTAAACATAAACTTTCTGTGTATGAGATATTATATATTTAGAGCCATGAATATAATCCATATTATAATAATATGCTAGCCATGTTTTTTTTGGTATCATCATCATCATCATTTCAAACCAAAAACGTCCCTCCATGGAATGCAGAGGGTATTTAGCCTACTATACCACGCTGGCCAGACGGGTTGGTATAGGGTTTTTTTTTGGTATGCTAATGATCAAACCTCTGCGCTTCCTGTAACAGATTTTTAGTGTTTTATTAATTGACCTGAGTTTGAGTGCAAGGCAAAGTTAAAAAAAATGCTCTTAAATCATGTCCAAATATCCAGACAGGTAATATTAAACAATATTTAATTTTGTAACCAGATTGAAGCAGAAGCCAAACCGGTGACAAACCAGGAGAACTCAGGAAGATGTTGGCTGTTCGCAGCAATGAACGCAATGAGACTACCATTTATGAAGAAGTTCTGCATTGAAGAATTTGAGTTCTCACAAAGGTACACGCTTATTTTTCCTGTTTTTTTTTATACCACATTTTTGGCATGTTGGTAAGCCGTTACTGTAGCATATTGACACTTTAGTTTAGGGCGAAAATATGTCGATAACTTTTTTTTTGTTTTTTCAACGGAATATTGCTGAGCCCATGCTCTGTTGGTAAAAGAGTTTGGTGCAAACTTTTATATTGCATTCGTTAGTGTTTGTTAGCAGAAGGAGTGTCGTGAGTTCCTAAGCTCCATAAATAAAAAAGACTTTTAAATTTTCTTCAAGGGCTACCCCTTATAGGTTCTTCAGAGGTCAGAGGCCACCACCCAGCCGCCCGCTATGTTAGGTCCCATATAAAAAGGGGCGTAAACCCTCCACTGCGCCACCGAGGCAGTCCAAATATAATCTAATAATATTATAAAGTTGAAGAGTTGGTTTGTTTGAACGCGCTAATCTCAGGAACTACCGGTCGGATTTGAAAAAAATTTTTAGTGTTGGATAGCCCATTTATCGAGGAAGCCTATAAGCTATATAACATCATGATACGGCCAATAGGAACTGAGCAGTAGTTAAATAAAGAACGTCGAGAGCGAAGCTAGTAATATTTATGTCAGAATAGATACATAAATAGCCACTCCTGCCTAGCCTTTTCACTATGAAATGAATTCTCGTTTTCTTTTTTATTCCTCCAGGTTACAAGGTAACACTTATGAAAGTCACAGAAGTTATGAATGTAACAGGTTCGCTGACGGGGAGGAGCTATGAGAAGAACTGGCAAGAAACTCACGCCACACTTTTTAAAAAAAACCTAAACAACTGACTGACTTAAACTTTGTTCCCCAGTTACCTATTCTTCTGGGATAAGATCGAGCGCTCACACTACTGGTTGAACAGCATCGTGACTACTGCTAAACAAGGGGAGCTACTTCAGGGCCGGCTTGTCAACTTCTTGCTTAAGGTAATATACATATACCTTTGCCCTCGGCATCGCTCACGTGGTCATCATTTCATCATTTCAACCCATAAACGTCCCACTAAAGAAAGTCAAAGAAGAAACACTTTCTAAATAAGGGACAGATCAGGGTACCCTCAACCAGCGAGAATGCATGAAAAGACTGATGAATGTTGAAGAAGCCAAAGACGTATGTCAGAATCGTAGCGTGTGGAAGGAAATGGTCTCTGCCTACCCCTCTGTTGGGTAAGAGGCCTGATCTATATGTATGTATGCATAAACGTCCCACTGCTGGGCAGGGGTCTCCTCCAAACAATGTGGAGGGAATTTAGCCTACTATACCACGCTGGCTAGACGGGTTGGTATAGGCTTTGTTTCGAATTTTTGTTTTCTCGCAGTGCTCTTGTCTGCTGAAGGTTACTCCCTTAGTCGCCTTTTACGTCACCCACGGGTTAAAATGGGGTAGTGACATAATGTATTCTTAATCCGTCATTACACGGATATGTAGGTAAAAAACCTAAACCTACCACATAAATTACTCTATTTTTTTTTATTTTTTTTTTATTTATACATATTAAGTTTTTGTAAATATATATATTATATGCATAATTGTATTCTATGTAGGAGTTTAATAGGTAGGAACTAGAAAGTAATTGTAAAAATTCTCACATTTATAGTCGACAGTGTACGTCCGTCCGTCTCACTAATTTGGTCTTAGCAGAATACCAGCGCTGTCTTGATCTTTTTCAAGACAGTTATGATGCTGAGCTAAGACCTTTTTTTGACTCGCAATATATAATAATATACATATATAATAAGTAATCGTTAAGATACAATTGCTATTTATTTTATTTTTTGGCATAAATATGTATTGTGAGAACAAAAATAAATATTTTTTCTTCTTTTCTTCTTTCTATTAAACTGAATATTAGTGTCCTTTTAATTACAACTGTTTTATCATGGTTAAACCTTTTATAAATAAAGTAAAATTATGACATAATTATTGTTCTGTTCAGTAACATATAGAACTGTATTTACAGACATTGTTTGTTCAACGATAACCTTAATAGTTCTAATATGCAAGTAATGACGTGTTTGTTTATTTACAAGTAACTTATATTACAATACATACTTATGTATTCTTCTTCTTCTCTTTTTTTTTCTAAGACTGCAGGTTAGGTATTCCTTAAAACAACGAAATGAAATGAAATAAAATCTCCTTTGTTCATCTAGGTTACAAAGTAACACTTATGAAAGTCACAAGTTAAGAATGTAACAGGTTATCCGAAAAGTAGTGTCAGCAAATTTGCCTACAACCAGTTCGCTGATGGGGTGGAGCTATGAGAAGAACTGGCAAGAAACTCACGCCACTCTTTTTAAAAAGGGATAGTTACAATCTTTTGTAATTTACAATTTGGTTAGCGTGTAAAGTGAGCACCAACAGCCACCACATCTGTATGCAAATTATAAATAAATAAATATTAGTCCATCAGTCTACTATCGACCAATGTGGTTACCAGTATGTGGATTCCACTTTGTGGAATTTATATGTACTAGTCAAGTGACTCACCATCTGCTAACGGTGAAGGAAAAACATCGTGAGGAAACCCACATACCCTAGAAGAAATTCTATGAGTATATCTGATCCTCAAACCCGCACTAGGCCAGCGTGAGTGAATTATGGCCTAAACCCTCTCAGCTCTCTAGTTTTTTTTTTTTTTGTTAATACTACACCACCAACATGGTCGGTGCCTATTTCTTCTCTTCTCATTCATTCAAGTTCTATCTCTTATTCCTCTCGTACTTCCATGCCTCATACTTGATCTTTCTCTTATCCTTCCTCAATCATTCATATCGTGGGTGGGTTTCACACCTATCTATACTACATTTGCTCTACAGCTCTCTAGTTAGAGGAGAGGAGACCTGAGCCCAGCAGTGGGACATATCTATCGACGTGTGTAATTTAGCAGGATCGTGCCCTTGATCGTAGGTCATAGTTTGTAAGACTACAAGTGCATGGTGTAATTGTAAAGAAGATTGTTTAAATACTTGCAGGATCCAATCAACGATGGTGGCCAATGGGACATGATAGTGAACCTAGTGAACAAATATGGCGTGATGCCCAAGAAGTGCTTCCCAGAGTCGTTCAGCTCGAGGCGCAGTTTGCACATGAACGCGCTCATCAAAACTAAGGTAAACAATTAAATCAATTTATCTGTCGCCCGCGCTCCCCCCCACCCCCTCCTTTTAGATAGGTAAATAAACTTATAACAGGGTAATAAAATCAAATATTAATTTATAATAACTATATCTATAATAACTGCATCGGTGGCGCAGCGGGAAGTGTTTACGACTGCTATGCAAGAGGTCCCGGGTTCGATTCCCGGGTCGGGTAAAAATGGTATTGGACTTTTCTATCATGAAATGCCAATATTGAGATTTTCCCGGAGTTTGGTAAACAAATGTTCCCGGTTGATGACAATAGGCTCGCCTCCTATTTCATGGGACCAAACATAGCTGGCGAAATGTGGGTGTGAAATACCTCTGCCTACCTCTTCGGGGGAAAAGGCCTAGAACATGTTTAAAACAGTGTTTTCTGTTTCTGTATCGAATTCCACACCACATTGCTTTTTTTTTTAATTTTTACAAAAGATAAAATGGATAAGAATCTTTACTTGCCAAATATATGGCTTTATAGTGGTGTTTCTTTTATATTATATTTCTTTAATCAAGTTTATGAACAATTTAAAACATGTTTTATGTGAAACATAGATGGCGAAATGTGGGTGTGAAACACCTCTGCTTACCCCTTCGGGGGAAAAGGCGTGCTGCTATGTTATGTTACGTTTTTTTATGTGAAGTATAATTCAAATCACCAAACACAAGAACTGGGGGCTAAGTCTGCTAACACAATCCTAAGCCGATGGTCTCATTCGACAGCTGTGATTGGCTTACTAAGTCAATAGCGCCATATTTGACTGCTCTGTTGGTCTAGTGGTTAGTGACCCTGACTCCTAAGCCGGAGGTCGTGGGTTCGATCCCCACCCAAGACAAATCTTTGTGTGATGAGCATAAAGGTTTGTTCTGTGTCTGGGTGTAATTTATCTATAATATGTATGTATTTACAAAAAAAAAATGTATTTAAGTAATATATCAGTTGTTTAGTACCCATAACACAAGCAAATAATTGCTTACTTTGGGACTAGATGGCGCTGTGTGAATGTGGTAGAATATTATATTATTATTATTGTATGTTAATTGCAGCTTCGTGAATATGCTAAGGAGCTAAGAGATATGGTTGCAGCGGGCGCTTCAGATGAGTTAATACAAGCGAAAATTGAACAGCAGATTAGAGTTATATACAACATTGTCGTCACGTGTTTAGGTAAACTCATTTTATATACGAACTAGATACTACTCCCAAGAACGATCAGGTTGTGGAATGAACTCCCTAACGAGGTTTTCCCAAGGTCTACAGTATGGGGTTCTTCAAAAAAGGAGTGAATACGTTTCTTAAAAGTCGGTAACGCGCTCGTGATGCCTCTGTGTTGCAGGCGCCCATAGGCTACGGTAGCCGTTTACCATCAGGCGGACCAAATGTCTGCTTGCCACCGTCGTGGTATAAAAAAAATCATCATCATATCAGCCCAATGACGTCCACTGCTGAACATAGGCCTCACTTAATTTCCGCCACAGCGAGCGATTTTGTGCCCCCCGCATCCAACGGCCACCCGCAACCTTTACTAGGTCGTCGGTCCATCTGGCGGGGGGCCGTCCCACGCGTGGTGACGGGACTAAAAATACATTATGTCACCACTCCCTTTCGCTCCCGGGATGTCGTAGGAGGCGACTAAGGGGGAAAAATCGCACCATAACAACTGTGCTAGAGAAGGAAAACTGGAAATAAAACCCTGTACCAACCCGTCTGGCCAGCGTGATACAGTAGGCCAACCACCACCGAATTAATAAATTAACGGCACATAAAAAAAATAGCTCTAATTAAATAATGAAAATCGAGAACCACGAAATATGACACAAAATGGTAAAGTTGCCATTCCTCCGTATGAACCCTCTTAAAAAAGTTCGTCTTTTTGTTTCCTTTGTCAAATAAAACGTATCAATTTTAGCGGCATGGCGAGGACCTTTATATATATCATTTTAAATCACAAAAGATAGATAGGTTTTCCCTCATTTTTCAAAGTCTTAAATCTGTGTTATTTGTAATAGCTAGCATTTGCTAAATTAACAGTATTTGTTAAAAAATTGAAAGATATTCTCCATCTTAACTTCAGTTTTGACCGTATGTAATGGGATCAATGTAGTTCCCAGCTCTAATATGCTAATATTGTTGTTATACATTTTTGTTTTGCTTGTAATGTGTATTGTGAGCCTAAATAAATAAATAAAAAAATAGAATTATTCTGTCAGGATGAGGCAAAAGTATTTTTCAAGTCGTACATTATGAAGCGATGGTGGCTGAATGGATAAGTAACCGGCGTGCTAAACACGCGGTCCGAGTTCGATTCCGAACAGCAGTACCAATGTGGAATTTATATGTACTAGTCATATGACTTACCATCTGCTAACGGTGAAGGAAAACATTGTGAGGAAACCCTCATACCCTAGAAGAAATTCTATGAGTATGTCTGATACACCAACCCGCACTAGGCCAGTGTGTGTGGATTATGGCCTAAACCCTCTCAGCTCTCTAGATAGAGGAGAGGAGACCCGAGCCCAGACATTGTGACATTATGAACATGAGATATAATTATGGTTATGTCGCAGGTACCCCTCCAGTAAAGTTCACATTCGAATACTACAATAAGGAGAAATGTTACAACAGCTTCGGAGAGTTGACACCTCAGGAGTTCTATAACCAACACGTGCGGCCACTCTTCGATGTTGATAGTAAGGTAAATAGTCTAAAGTAGTTCAGACTTTAATAGCCGTGCCACACGGTTGTAAAACTTGCGTTCAAACAGAGTCACCTTGGTAAGAGCTTGGTTGCCATCCGCGTAGTTTGTATGAAATTTGGTTTACAAGCCGGCTAGACGGTTGGAAACCACCAAGGTGACCTCTGTGGAAGGCAAGTTTACAACCGTGTGGCACGCGTTTAATTCAAATTAAAGTATTTTATTTATAGGTACAATCGCGCTGCTTTGCTGTGTCCATTTTGCAAACGAAATCCTTTGAACTATCTTTGATAAATTAATCACGGACTCATTTGCCTTAGACAATCAAAACATTTCGGCACTCGTGCCAGGAGAGAAGGATTATGTGTTGTTTTAAGTGTGCGGTATTGCTGCTCTACTCTATAAGGCGCAGCTTCCTGTGCTCTTGCGCAACACGTGCAAGCGATTATGATGGGTGGTACACCGGACATTTGACCGATGGTACCTAAGTCGAAGTAAATTTGGTTGGCAATATGTGTGTTGCAACAACAATCCTTTTTAGATCTTTTATTTAATTAATCTTTTTAATCTTTTAATTAATTTATACTTTCATTTAATATAGATCCGTGTACATAAAAGTATTTATGTTACAGTCAAAAGTCAAAGCCAAAACTACTTTTGACTGGTTAAGATTTTTTGGTAATATCAGTCAAAACTCTTTAGAAAGTAAGGAGGTTGGAACGAACTATTTAGGTTAGGTTAGTTTTTATAATAAATAAAAATTAACCTTTTTTTTTTTTTTTTTACTTGGGGAAATGCCTGACGCATGCCCCTCGGTCTTGGGGAAAGAACCGAGGGGTTATGTGGGGCTCGCACCCACTAAAACCCCAAGGTGTTCCTCTCGTCACGCTCTGCTGTGGTCACGGGAGCGCAGGAACATTCGTCCGCGACCACAGCGACGTTGGCCCGCTACAGGCCCCCTCTCTGCCGAAGCTTAGCTCCGGCGGTGTCGTGCGGGAACACGCACACGCCACCAGAAGACGCTCGCGGTCGACTTTCCCTAAAGTCGACCGGCCTAAAACAACCACATTTGAAAACTCGTTTAGTACCGACCGCTTTACTTTTTAAAAGTTTTGACTGGTTAGGAGTATTGACTGTAACATTAATAATATCTTACGACTGTCAATATTTATTATGTTTCAGGTGTGTCTAGTGTCCGACCCCCGGGAATCGAACCCCTTCGGTAAATTATACACCCTGCAGTGCCTCGGTAACGTTGTCGGCGGCCGACAGACTGCGTACAACAATCAACCGATTGAAACGCTCATGGAGTGAGTATTTTATTATTATATTAATTTATATTTTCTATCAATGTATCAATCTTAATGCTTCTAATCTTAAAAAAGTAGCCTATATGCTATTCTAGACTATAATGTATGCCTATAATATATGCCAAATTGCATACAGTTTAATTCAGCCGTTATTGTGTACAAAATATTTTTTCATTTTTCTTTAGATTTTTTCAACTTTCGCATTTATCTATACTAATATTATAAAGCTAAAGAGTTTATTTGGTTGAACACTAGAATCTCAGGAACTACTGGTCAAAATCAATTTTCAAGTATAGGAACAACAATAAGTAGGAATCACATTAAAACTTACATGAAACTAATTTTCTTTCAGCGTGGTTAAAAAAAGTATACAGGGTGGCGAGGCGGTTTGGTTCGGCTGTGAAGTTTCCAAGAGATTTGAACGGAAAAACGGGCTAGAAGATTTAGATGCGTTAGTATAATTATGTTTGCTATTTTCTACGTATTTCTTTAATTCAGGTTAAAGACATTTATTTCTCATAAAGAACAAATTGCATTGCAAACAATTGGGTAGTTGATACCAAGAAAAATGTTATCATTTTTTTTTTTATACCAACCCGTCTGGCCAGCGTGGTATAGTAGGCTAAATTCTCTACACAATGTTTCCCGTGCCCAGCAGTGGGACGTTTACTGGTTGAAATGACGATGATACTAGTTTAAGTCAATTAAGTCCGTGTAGTGACGTATTAACCCTTTGACCACCAAGGACGTAATATAACGTCATTCAATAACTTGATTGAGACAATGACGTCTTATAGCGTCCATCGCACTTCAACTTTTACCCCCTTATTACATAATACGGACTAACCATTAAATCAAGTTTAAATTGACAGCTTTGACACTAAAACAATGGCTTATGTCAATTTAAACCTGGTTTAATACTTAGTCCATATTTTGTAATAAGGGGGTTAGTGACGGACGGAGGAAAAAAGTTGGCTGTTTATTTTCAGAATCAGAAACATTTTATATTATATTGTTCATAAAAGCGATGGTGGCTGAATGGATAACTGACCGGCGTGCAAATCACGCGGTCCGAGTTCGATCCCGACCGGCAGTACCAATGTGGATTCCGCTTTGTGGAATTAATATGTACTAGTCATGTGACTTACTATCTGCTAACGGTGAAGGAAAACATCTTGAGGAAACCCACATACCCTAGAACTAATTCTATGAGTATGTCTGATCCACCAACCCGCAGTAGGCCAGAGTGAGTGGATTATGGCTTAAACCCTCTCAGCTCTCTAGTTAGAGGAGAGGAGACCCGAGCCCAGCAGTGGGACTTAATGGGTTGCTGACGATGATATTATTTATTGCTTGGCGTAGGGAATACAGTTTTCCGTTATTAGCGTGGCGGTCAAAGGGTTAAAAATACGTAACCCACCTATCCTAATTAATTAAAATAATATTTGGACCTGTTCCCCAGTCACGACTACCGGCTAGTGTTCAACACGGACGTGCAGATAGGTCTGAACAAGGCGGACAGGTTGTTGTATGGCGACTCGTGTATGACTCACGCTATGCTGTTCACTGCTGTTGGTACTGATGTAAGTTAACCCTTATATACTAGTTTTTTTTTAATGTAAACCTGCTTCTTTTAGCTATGTAGGTAATTAATTTATATGCCTAAGGCTTCCTCATGAATCACTCTGAAGGTGGTTTTCCACCAGAGTGGCGAGACGAGACGAAGCGAGAAGAGAATTGAAATCGCATTGACCCTTTTCCACTTAAAATTAGCCATCGCGAGCTCGCGCGGGACTGCCGACCTCTAGTACTAAAAGCTTGTACACGGTAATAAGTCATCATCATCATCAGCAACCCATTAAGTCCCACTGCTGGGCTCGGGTCTCCTCTCCTCTAACTAGAGAGCTGAGAGGGTTTAGGCCATAATCCACTCACGCTGGCCTAGTGCGGGATGGTGGATCAGACATACTCATAGAATTTCTTCTAGGGTATGTGGGTTTCCTCACGATGTTTTCCTTCACCGTTAGCAGATGGTAAGTCACTTGATTAGTACATATAAATTCCACAAAGTGGAATCCACATTGGTACTGCCGGTCGGGATCGAACTGGGACCGCGTGATTTGCACGCCGGTCTCTTATCCATTCAGCCACCATCGCTTTATCATCGGTAATAAGTAGCAACGAACAACAATAAGCCTCTCGCGAGAAGCGTGTTTCTGTTGCAAAGTTAATTTATACTCTATATCGGAAGCAATACGGTTCATTTTACACAAACAATTATTTCAATTCACGCCTCGCATATTCTCGTCAATCCACACTGTTTCCACCAAAGATGCGCTGGGAGAGTATTGAAAAATTGCCATACAAATTTCAATTCTTTCCTCGCCTCGCGTCGCCTCGCCACTCTGGTGGAAAATCACCTTAACTGTTGGTGAAAACTGCATCGAAATCCGTTGCGTTGTTTAGAAAATATAATCGTAACAGAGAGGAGTGATTTTGTTTTATACGTAGGGATATCGTATTTTTGTGAAGATTCCTCAATCGAAAACTGTTGGAAGTACTGATGATACTTAAAAGTGTTTTCTCCACATGCCTGCTCATAAAGAGATGAGTTTGTTTTGTTGAACGCGCTAACCTCAGAAACTACTCGATCGAATTTAAAATAATATTTTACTGTCGGATAGCTCATTTATCGATAAAGACTACAATTTATTGAGGCTATATAACATCACGACAGTACCAATAGGAGCTGAGAAGTGGCCAAACAAAGATCAACTGGAGTGAAGCTCCAAAAACATCTATATAATATAATAATAATATTCTACCACATTCACACAGCGCCACCTAGTCCCAAATTAACCTTTTGACCGCGACGTCAAATCGGTATCGCCGTGCCTTGAGCGCCAAGCTTTTAAAATACAGTACATTTTTGACGTGCCATGCCGTCTTTGCCGTGGTGAGCACATTTTCATTTTACGTGTATAGACGTCTCTGGCGTTCAAAGGGTTAAGCAATTATATTTGCTTGTGTTATGGTTACTAAACAACTGATATACTACTTAAATACATTTTTTTTTGTAAATACATACATATTATAGATAAATTACACCCAGACACAGAACAAACCTTTATGCTCATCACACAAAGATTTGTTCTGGGTGGTTATCGAACCCACGACCTCCGGCTTAGCAGTCAGGGTCACTAACCACTTGCACTAGACCAACAGGCCAGTCTATTCTAGTGTTTTATAAAATTACTAGAAATCGCGGCTTCGCTCCCGTCGTTTTTATTTGTCCACTGCTCAGCTTCTTTTGGCCGTACCGTGATATTATATAGCCTTCCTCTACAAATGGGCTATCAAACACTAAATGAATTTTTCAAATCGCACCAGTAAGTTCCTGAGATCCTAGCGTTCATCCAAACAAACAAACTTTTTAGCTTTTATTATTAATATAATTATCGGCAGAAGTTGTTCACATATAAACACTTCTAGTCATTTCTAGCCATTTTTAAATATCTAATAACAATATGCATTTACTCTGTTGATGAAATTTAAATTGTTTCGTAGGAAGAAGGAAACCCGCGTAAATTCCGAGTGGAAAACTCGTACAGCGATAAAGAATACGACAAGGGGTACTTGCTGCTCACCGAGCCTTGGTTCAGAGAGTTTGTGTTCGAAGTAAGTACAAATATCATCATCATCATCATTATAACCCATAAATGTCCCACTGCTGGGTACGGCTCTCCTCCAAACAATTTGGAAAGAATTTAGCCTACTAGACCGCGCTGGCCAGTATAATACAATAAGGTAGGTTGCGTAGATTTTCCCAAGGGACTACAGTATGGGGTTCTTCAAAAAAGGAGTGAATAGGTTTCTTAAGAGTCGGCAACGCGCTCGTGATGCCCAGGGTGTTGCAAGCGCCCATAGGCTACGGTAATCGCTTACCGTCAGGCGAAACGTACGTCTGTTTGCCACCATCGTGGTATAAAAAAAAATACAATAAGATATAGAGTGAGAAAATGTGTCATTTTTCTTCGATGACGTCATTGTCCATAGACCACTGACCCAAAGACTCATAGGCAATGGGAATTACCCGATATATACATATATATTTTGTCCGTGTAGTGACGGATTAAGAATACATAATCTCACTACCCCATTTCAACCCGTGGGAGTCGTAAAAGGCGACTAAGGGAATAACCTTTTGCAGGCAAGAGCACTGCGAGAAAAGGAGATTTTGAAATAGACCCTTTTTTTTTTTACTTGGGGAAATGCCTGACGCATACCCCTCGGTCTTGGGGAAAGAACCGAATACCAACCCGTCTGGCCAGAGTGATGTAGTAGGCTAAATTCCCTCAAAATTCTTTGGAGGAGTCCCGGGCCCAGCAGTTCAACGTTTGTGGGTTGACACGACACTTACGAAATTTGTCTTCTTTAATAATCTATTATTTACAGGTAGTAGTCGATAAGAAATACGTGGCAGCGGATGTGCTAGATGTATTCCAGCAGGAGGCTAAAGTGTTGCCAGCGTGGGACCCCATGGGCACGCTAGCTTGCCCACTATGTTTCAAAGAGGAATAACACGGCAACATTGCGGACTTAGCACATATACATATCACTTTGCGACAAAATACATAACATACAATACCTGTCAAGATCATAGACTAAACATATTGAACATTTGCCACGCGTGCCACAGATGGCACGCGTGCCACAGATGGCACGCGTGTCACAGATGGCACGTGCCATCTGTGGCGTGCGTGCACGCGTGCCATCAACATAATTATTTCGATCGATTTTTTTAACTGTACGTCGTTGTGTCGCATTAATATTATTTTAATAAAATATGGCACTTTCATCAATAAAATTTCTAGACGCCGTCATAGATTATTTTCTATGTCTAAACAAGTTGATCAAAGTTTACTTACTGCCGTACTCAAGACATTATTTAACTTTAAAGTTTATTTAGTAAAAACGTGTAATACTTAAGTCTATACGCCTAAAGACGATTATTCAATGAAAAAACTGTATTTATGACAGATTACTGCTAATTGACGTCTCTGAGTGCGGCTGTTAGCATATTATGTTATGTCAAAATGTTAATATAGTCTGTTACGGCTCTGTGCAGTAATGACGTCACAAGGAGGGCGCCACTGTACTTGAAATGCTGTCAAATATGACGTTATAACAATAGGACAGTATTTAGTTCCATTTATCAGTACAAAGCTATTTGTGTCAGACTATATATTATTACGTAGGGAAACGAAATCGTCATTAGATTATTGAAGCCGAAGACTTCAATCTTGTCGTATACAGAGTGTATACGACGATACGACATTAAATGATAAGGCAGCCAGTGTTAACCCTTATAAACATATTCTAATAATAATCATAAAAAAAAAGAAAAAGAAAACTACACATTATTTTTCTATCAAGACGTTTTCGACATGACGACGACAAAAGTGCGGAACAGAGTAAGAGATAAGATAATATGAAAGAGTCGGATATGTTTAAATGAATTGAATGACGTAATGACAACATACGATCAACGTAAATACCTACAGGTTGTTTAAAACTGTGAAATAAAGAAAGTATATTTGTAAAAAATTGCAAATTTCTATTTTTTTTTTTGGTAAAGCCTTCTAACATCACATGCTACACTTGGTTTCATTTAATGTTCTAACGTCGTATACACCCTGTAGATACTAAAGTGGTCTGTGCACGGTCTAACTTTAATATAGAAAAATAAATGATTTTTTTTGGATTTTTTTTTAAATCTTCTGTATATGTAATAGGTGAATAATATATATTTACGTACATTTTATTTATATAACGTTTAATTTCATTTGTGATTAAAAAGATCTGTCGTTTTTGAAACTATGTGTTAAGGTGTATTTTACAATAACAATGTATTTTGTCGCTTATGAAAGCGATACCTAAGAATTTTACATGAACCACATACATAACCTAAATACTATATAATTGCTATTAGAAAATAAATCTTATGCATTAAGTGTAGAGTTGAGTTTACTTCGGTGAAAGTAGTTGGGTCAATAATTCAAGTACAAGCATTAGAATGGTGGCCATTTAGTATCGTATTCTGTTATAGGTGTTGGATTAATACAATAGAAAAGTTAAGCGCGTCACACACGGAGCTAAAATATTTAAATATGTACACCTTTATTCCTACGCCAAGCCTGAAATTAGTTTGTTCAGAATCGATTCTAATAGTTTTTATACCGTATTATATTTTTTGACAAAAATGTATTAAAAGTTTTGAAAGGTGCGGCACAAGGTGTGTCCACCTTGTGCCGCAATAAATAAATAAGTACTAAATAATACAATAGGTACAAAAAAGGTTCTCGAGTGGCAGCCACGTATTGGAAGGCGCAGCGTTGGACGGCCCCCCACCAGATGGACCGACGACCTGGTCAGGGTTGCGAGCGGCCGTTGGTTGCGGGCGGCACAGGACCGTTCGCAATGGCGTAAATTAGGTGAGGCCTATGTTCAGCAGTGGACGTCGATAGGCTGATATGATGAAATAGGTACATAAACTACTGATATTCGGCAATATTCGGCCGGTGCGTGGCAAAAATAAGCTTGAAATATACTTATAACTTGTGCACCCTTATTACGAAATACGGACTAAGCATTAAAACAGGTTTAAAATGACAACTTTGACACTAAAACAATGGCTTATGTCAATTTAAACCTGGTTTAATACTTAGTCCATATTTTGTAATAAGGGGGTGAGGTTTAATTCTTTTTAAATTTAGATTTTTTATTCTGATTCTGGTGAACATCAAAATCAAATGTTCCTTTACACTATTCGTCGGATTGCCTGTATGAAATCAGCAGGCGTTAGAATTTTTATTTTCAAAATACTTTTAAACCTTTCACCGCATCTGATTCTGCTTTTGGTACGTTCGAGAGCACTTTGCCGGAACATTGCTACGGTAATGTTTTCAACTTTAAATAGTAAGCAATTTGCTCGTATTAAAAATTCACCCGTCATTCTGATATCAGGCTGGCGGCTCACTAACTTTCTGAAAAAACTCTGGTTTTTTAAAAGCACATTGCTTCAAATTTTACGCACATTCCTCACATTGCTAGAACATTGCTTTCATGTGTATAGAATCACTGTTTATTGAGGTACACCCGCCATCCTGATGTTCACTGATTCTTCTAATAAAAAGACGTAAGGGTGTTTCAGCTTTAGAAAGAAACTTTACAAACAATAACGTTGTGCATTATAATATTATAGCATATTACGATTTTTCCATAGTAATCTCGAGCGACCACACACATAGATTTATTAAATATTTCTATTACGTCATCAAAATATATAGAAAAACACATATTAATATATATTTTGACGACTACAGGCTAAATGAAGGCATAAATATATATTTTAGTATAGCTACCGTGTGTAGTCGCTTGCTATAATATATTAAAATATAGAGCATTGTTTAATATAATCTAAATTATAGATACGTGTGTGACCAGCTTCAGAAACTGTTTCTCCACGGGGCTCCAAAAAGTATGTACTGTTTTTAAAAAGTAATTACATTATTTTATTTGTAGTGAAGTCCCTGTCGAGTTTCTAAGGAAATATAGTATGGGGTTCTTCAAAAAGCGAGTAAATAAGTTTTCATAGGGTCGGCAACGCGCATGTTACATGTTACACCCCTGTCCTGGCGGCGTCTTTATACTACGGTAACAGCTTACCATCGAGCGAATTTGTTTGCCACTAACAAAGTAATAAAAAAAAATAAAAAAATTCTTTATTTTTCTCTCCACAATGTTACAATATATACATGACCCAACATTGTGAGAGATTGATGCCTGAAGTAGGTTTGTTAAAACTTGTGTTAGGTTAACAAGACCCTCCTGCAAAAAAACTTGGGGCTCCGTATTTTATAATAACAGAAATGAAATGCTTTCAATAAATACCAGTTTTATATTAGATTGTGTTCAATATGTTACCAAAACCATGTGCTATTATTAGGGTTGAAGTATTATTATTTTTTGTAATCGCCATAATCGTGTTCTCAGTAGATACACTGTCTTCGAGACGTGGGAAGTAGGTGTAATTTACAGATTCAATTTAATAAACTTTTTAGAAAATAATGTGTTTTGTTCCTTGATTGTACCATACTAGTTTAGATGTGATTTTTATTTATTTTTAGAGTTACGTACCAAAAGGTAAAACGGAATTCTTGTAGGATCACTCCGTTGTCAGTCTGTCAAGAGCCATTTTCTCGGGAATACGTGGCACGTCACTTATGTAGACAAGAAACTGCACTGCGAGAAAAAGAAAATTCGAAAAACCCTATAACGACCTGTCTGCCTAGCGTGCTATAGTAAGCTAAATTCCTTCCACATTCTTTGAAGGAGACCCGTGCCCAGCAGTGGGACGTTTATGGAATAAAATAATATAGCTAGCAAAATGCGGGTGTGATGGTAAAACAACTATGGTGATTAAAAAGAGTGGTCTGAGTTTCTTGCCAAGTTCTTTTCAGAGCTCAGCCTAGTCAGTGAACTAGCCGTAGGCAAATTTTTCGTTCGTAAGTTCGTTCATAAGTATCATGTATGTGATCTAAATGAAATAATTAGAATTGACTTTGACTATGTAAAATATATTATTGGACCAACTGCGTATCTAACCAACCGCCAAATATTGCGAATTGGACCAAACGAGATTAAAGGATATAGCTAAACGTTTCCATCGTCCGGGTAGCGAGAAGTTTCAGTAAATAATAAAAAACAGTACGAATTAAATAACTTTTATTTACAGCACCAACATAATTAATAAATGAAAACAATCAACTTATAAAAACAATTATCATTTTGTCGTTAATGTACTTTCACCACTGACTTGCAGTAACTTTCACAAGTGCATGAATGTTTGGAGACTTATTACAGTTTTACAATACAAGTGAAACTGTGACGTCGTATACTTATGTATACCTTCATTATAACTAAGGACTCTGAACTGAGGGAGTGCGGCTGAATCGACGATTAATGATGTGCTGGATCTTTAAAAATATCCGTGGATACGGATATTTGATGACAAGATCCGCGGATATAGGATACGGATCTTAAAATTTTTACGCAATCGGTGACGTTGCGCCTGACATTGATACGGTAATTGCGTCACTTGACGCTTTGTGTGATAGGACATCTTGCGTCTGGTACAGCGTTGGCCTTTCTTTTAATTTGTTTAAGAAATAAAAATATAATTTAATTGGAATTAAATAGTTTTTCATTATATATCTAAGTATATTGAAAGTTAATAAGGTAAAAGATCCGCCTTAAAAGTAACGGATACGGATCATTCTTTTCTCTCGGATATCCGCGGATACGGATACGGATATCCGGCACATCACTATCGACGTTGCGCTCGGCTCTCTTTCTATCTCGCTCTAGTAAATTACGGTTCTAAGTGTCAGAAAAGGATATTATTATAATCATAGGAAAGCGGTTTGGTGCATTTAGTTGTTGTTCAACCCTTACTGTTACAAATGCTTCAATTGATAGCTAGAAATTGAAAGTGTAGCGGATAATATTCTGTATATTGAAATAATTATCACACAGCACAGGCAAAACAGTATGACATGGATATAGGAAAAAATTTAAATGCATTTATTAAACACCTTCATTTTTGAAAGTGACTCTGATTTTTATCAGCCTTGTCCTGCCTGTACAAGTGTAGTTTGAATATATAAAAACTGCTATAGTGTCGCTATGGCAACAATATTACATCCTCTCTGGAAAAAGTCTCAATATTAAGATGTTTTAAGTAGTATTAAATTCCCCATATAATAATACTTATATATTATTAGATATAGGATATTTGTTTGGGCATTACTCAGCTCCTATTGGTCGTAGCGTGATGTCATACAGCCTATAGCCTTCCTTAATAAATGGGCTATCCAATACTAAAATAATTATTTAATTCGGTTCAGTAGTTCCTGAGATTAACTCATTCAAACAAACTAACAGTATAGATTTGTCTGTTCTGATAACGCGGAGCACTTGTCAAATATGTGATGATATTTATTGTAAAAAAGGTGTAGATAGGTTACCTACATAGCGTTCGATCTTTGGAAATGGTACACAAACGCACACATAGATATCGTACTTTTCGAGGGTAGGAGCGAAAAAGTCGACACATATCTTTATACTTAAAATTTAATTAAAAATTGATTTATAATAGTAATATATCAAATATGATGATATGCAATGTCAAAATACCTTCGCCGTCAACGGGACATTGAGATGAAGTTTGCTAATAAGACTATTTTTAGTGTGCTTATAACCTATCTACACCTTTTTTGACATACAATATCATTGGTGATGACCATTATTCTACCCATGAACCAACTAGCCAGAATTTTACACATCACGCCCTATCCAGAGGATGAGATTTCAATGAGGATACAATATATCAAATGACTACCACAATCACGAACACTCAATTCGTTTCAACAGGACTCTTTAAATCATTACTATCACAACCCTGTTCTAAAATAGCCTGTTTCTTCAAAGATCTGAGATATTTCAACTTAGCCCATACACCTTGGCACATTCTTATAAGTCTCTTGTCATGCGTGACGCGAGCAAACTCTGCGACATTACGGACAATATTTCTTGCTATATGAAGGTTTCCTTTCTGTGCTTGTGACAGTGCAGAGTACAGTCGACTTCTTGCTGCTAAGCCGTCGTCTCCGAGTATTTGTGAGAGTTTGTATTGTCTTAATGATATTCTGCCTGCTTCCTCTGCCTGTAAAGTAATTTATGTTAAAAAAATATTATACACTGATGGTCGATGGGGCAAAAGGCATTTTCGTGTGGTGGCCAAGTGTTAGAAACACAATGTGGGGAACCCTCCCACGAAATGGATCGACAACCTGGTCAAGGTTGCGGGTGGGTTGTTGGATGCAGGCTCAAGTCACAACCAGTTTTGAAAACTCGTTTAGTACTGACGTCTTTACTTTTTTTAAAGTTTAGACTAATATAGCCAGTTAAAACTACTTTTGATTGGTTCTTTTTGTTCTTGTTTCTGGACTCTGCAGAGTCGCAGAGGCAAATATAGGTTAACACACATTTTTATTAGATTAGATACTTACACAGTGTTCAAAATAATCACCAAGAGCGGAATAAGCTCCCCCAAGTGTTGACAGCCAGGAGAAAGCATTTTCTATCTCAACCCTCATCCAAACCAACCTTAACATTCTTTCATTCCTATAATTTGAAAAAAAAACACTCAATAAAAAAATTAATGACTACATTATGGGGTTCTTCAAAAAAGGAGTGAATAGGTTTCTTAAGGGTCGCAATGCAACTCGTGATGCCTCCAGTGTTGCAGGCACCCATGGGCTACGGTAACCACTTAAAATCAGGCGGGTTGTACATCTGTTTGCCACCATTATGGTATAAACAAAAATATAATTTGTGATGAATTTTATATACTTACTTTTAAGAAATATATTAATACTATGAAAGTGAAGAGTATATTTTGATATTTACTAAAAGTCGCGTGTAGCTTCACTCACTTCGTTCTTTAATTTGCCACTGTTCAGCTCCTATTGGCCGTAGCGTGATGTTATATAAGGCAAAAAGTAGGTAATCAATAATGCAGAAGGAAGTTGAAGAATAGAGGCTCAATATGGTCTCAAAAAATCTTACCAAGCATAATCAATAATTTCTGCATCTGGAGGTTCCAAAATCAATTTGAGAAAAACAGTTCCATCCAAAGGATATCCGCTCAACTTATTCAAATGTGTTATTACATTGTTTCGGTACACATATGAGTTCATACACTCTTTAACAAAAAGTTGTAGGAAAAGGGCATTCGCTCTTAATTTCAATATACGCTTTGCCGGTACTTCATCGTTTAACTGAATTCCACAACAATCTCCTGCCTTTACGCCAATAGACTTGTAACATTGTTCATCAGGCAATACACTAAAGTCCTCAGAAATGTAAAAAATTGTAAAAGGACTCTTGAATAGACGAATTTTCGTGAACACCTGCATTTGTTAGGTTATATTGTTCTATTCAACAAATTTAATAATACAACAGGTTTTATCAAGATTTTACAGATTGTAGCACTTCTTATGATATATATTTACATTTATCTTGTTCAATTCACACAATTTTCACTAAATTCCAGAATGTAAATTTATTTTGCTAATGTCAATTACATACACATGACAAGTGGAATTGACATTGACACAATAAAGAAACTAGAGATAAAACGAATATACTCATATTAGGTATGCATATTATAATACGAGCGACCCGTATTCATATTAGGTTATAGGAATATCATCTATTAGGTTACTCGATATTAGTCAAGTATTAGCCAGAGACTACGCGAACGCGGCCACGCGAGCGAGGCGAATACAATAGTATCAATAGATACCTATTAAACATCATCAAACATTGCATTCATATTTTATTAATTCACTATTAACCACATATTATTGCTAATGAAACTATTATATTGTATTAAGCCTCGTGAGTCGGAATACTAGATATAGAGCATAATACTAAAACGTTCACTCCTTACCCTATTGTCTGACTAATATCGAGTAATAGGTATGGTATTAGAATATGACGTAACCAGTGATGGGTTTACGCCCGGGCAGCAAGGGCTGAAAAAATAAGCGCCCGATATCCGCCCATTTCCGACCAATAAACGCCCAATGACAGAGCATTTACTTTTCTTTATAAAATTATACATTTTTATATTTTTTGTAACAAAATAACATAAGAATAAGTACCTGATTACTTTAAAAACTCTACTTTTATTTATTAATGATAATTCGTAATTAAAATAATAAATGTATCTTTCAACTTTATGCAAATTTCTTATAGAAATAATACTATAAACTTCATTTAAATAACTTGCAACATGATTTATATGAAAACTGACTAGGATAGAGGTGTAAAATGACTGATAATGGTCACTATTGTCAAAAAGGATAAATTATTACCGGTCATGTAATATCAAATTGACTAAATGTTTTTTATTTATTAATTTTAACTTATTACTAGATAACATTATTCATAAAAAATATTTTTCAATTAAAAAAGTCTACGGATATTTATTTATGTACCTAATTAATACGTGACTTAGATCGCTACTACAAGCAGGTACTATTATTTACCTTATTTCTGAATGCCCGTAATTTTAAATTTTGACGATTATCTCCAAAATCGATATTAGACTATCCCCCTCCGTATAGTGTATAATCTATGGACTCACAGACCTATTAGTAGAACACTAGCGTTTATGGACTATCCCTTCGACTTTTATACATACATTTGACATAGTTCTAATGTCATAATTGACAACAGAACTATGCTAAGTGGTCAAAGAGATTGTCAGATATCGATTTTGGAGTCAATCATTCCAAAAACCACATTGTTTAAGATGGCGCGCATTTTTGCTTTGACTTTGACTTTGAAAGGGGTTGTCAAATGCCGATTTTGAAGCAGATCAGCTAATCTAAAAAATAAAATTCAAGATGATACTGATGATAATAGATAGATTTTGGAATCACACAGTCCTAAAACAACAAAATTCAAGATTTGGCCTTGTTGCAACTTTGATTTCAGAACTACTTATGACTTATTCGTTTGATAAATTTGCTGAAAAATGATACCCATTGATTATTACTAAAAAAATTCATGGACGACATCTCGATCCCGAAATACTCTTCATATTCGTAATTACTGCCGTCGAAAAACCCCGAAAACGATGTCGTCATCATTATCATATCAGCCCAATGACGTCCACTGTTGAACATAGGCCTCACCTAACTTCCGCTACAGCGAGCGTTTATGCCGCCCGCATCCAACGGCCACCCGCAACCTTTACTAGGTCGTGGGTCTATCTGGCGGAGGGCCGTCCCACGCTGCACTTTCCAATACATGGCCGCCACTCGAGAATTTTTTTTGCCCCATGGGCCATCAGTTCTGCGGGCTATGTGGCCTGCCCACTGCCACTTCAGCGATGCAATTCGGTAAGCTATGTCGGCAACTTTACTTCTCCTGCGGGATCTCCTCATTTCTGATTCGATCACGCAGGGAAACTCCGAGCATAGCTCTTTCCATGGCTCGCTGAGCGACAGTGAGCTTTCTAATGAGCCCCATAGTTAGCGGCCATGTCTCAGTACCATAAGTCATCACTGGCAACACATATTTGTTGAAGACTTTTGTCTTCAAACATTGGGGTATTGTGGACGAGAAAACAGTGCGTAGCTTCCCGAACGCGATCCTTTTTTTTTACTTGGGGAAATGCCTGTCGCATACCCCTCGGTCTTGGGGAAGAACCGAGGGGTTATGTGGGGCTCGCACCCACTAAAACCCCAAGGTGTTCCTCTCGTCGCGCTCTGCTGTGGTCACGGGAGCGCAGCAACATTCGTCCGTGCGTCCCGAACGCTACCCAGGTTAACCGGCGGTTAACCTCTTTCTCGAAGTTGGACCTACCTAACCGGACCGTTTGTCCTAGGTATATATATTCGTCAACAACTTCGAGATTAGAGCTCCCCACAGTAATAGGGGTGGGTGCTACATGACGATTAGACATAACTTTCGTGTTATCCATGTTCATTTTAAGGCCCACCCGTTGGGAAGCCCTATCGAGGCTACCGAGCATTGCGCTTAGGTCCTCCAGTGATTCTGCCATGACCACAATATCGTCGGCAAACCGAAGGTGGGTGATATACTCGCCATTGATGTAGATGCCAAATCCAGAAGCTTGAAGACATCTTCCAACGCAGCTGTGAACATTTTAGGAGATATCACATCTCCCTGCCTCGAGAACAATGTATATTATTCAAAAATTTGCAGGCGATATCCTGGATCCCAAAATAGACGTCATATTCGTAATCACCACCCCCGAAAACGATACCCATATTGAATCTATGTACATAAATACGAAATTGTATCAAATTTATCTGTATTTTTTACCAATTCCATTTTATTTTGAACAATTAAATCACAAAAACTCTAAAACAACACTAACGTATCAGTAAATCTAAAATACATATGTTTTATTTATTAATAAATACCTTTTTCGAGTATTTCTACTTTAAACATATATTAAAACGTTTACGCCCAGCAATTGGGCGCTTATTCGGACGTAAATTCGTTTTTGCCCTATTTGCCCAGTTTATGCCATTTATGCCTTTTCGCCTTTTTGCCCTCGCCCATCACTAGACGTAACTAATATATCTTATATTAGGATTATGCGAAATTGACCCTAATATAACATCTCTAAAATGGCTCCTCTACACGTTGGCCAACGTTGTGGCGAAGTGCTGTGGCCAATACCATTGGCCATCATGTAGAGGGAGTGTTTGTGCTTATCTTGGCTTGTATCATGAGATGGCCCACAAGTTGGCGTGAGATCCGTGTGGTGTCGGTTTTTAAAAAAAGATCAAAGGGTTGTGGCAGTGTTATGGCCGCTGCGTCCACACGTTGGCCACGCGTTTAGTTTGCTACGCCCTGCCAGAGTGATCGCACGGACTTGATTTAAATGTTAACTTTTTCACAAAATTATTTTATCTACAAATAAAAATAATATATAATAAATTATAAGGATTCAATTATTTTTTTTAACCAAACCTGTCGAATAGGGTATCAAAATAAAGGGAATCAAATGGAGATTACAAATTTATACATAATTATGTTATGTACTTAAATTTAATCAGGAATAATAATTACAACCATTTTTCGGTCTTTTTAGTGCGTTGCTTATGTGTTGATTTTTTGCAGTCGGGTTATTTTAATTTTTTAATTAATTAATTTTCCATTTCTTTTTGGCACCATTTTCTTATATACAGTCACGTAATTGCGGTATGCTGTGAATAAATAAACCGCAGCAGCAGTTAGCGCCTCAATATCCATTGTAATCAATTCGTCCGCACATTGGCCTGAACCGAAGCAAACTGAACGACCTTCCAACGTGTAGACGCCATCACAAACTCTTGGCTAATATCTTTGCCACAACATTGGCCACAATGTTGGCCAACGTGTAGAGCAGGCAAAAGAAACAGTGCGTGCACAGTGTTAAAATTATACCTACTGTTTATTTTAAGAGGTCAGTAAATTCTAAACATCGATATTTAAAAAAAAATCCAACAAAAAAAAATGGGGAAAGAAAAGTACTACAGCAGATAGCCATAGATAGAATAGTCGATGTGACTCCAACACCGGCGGCACAATATGCTAAACGATGTAATTTAATATTTATGTAATGGAGGTTTTTACGATAGGCCCGTTAGACTGTAACTTTGTCAATAAAAATACATACTTATAACTAACTTTTTCATGTGCAGCAGTGACAACCACATCCAATTTGTAATAAGAAGATACTTCTGTATTTTATAATGTTTTTATTAAATTATTAGTTAAAATAGTAACGATCCTAGAAATTTTTGCATCGGTATTTCCAAGAGTAGTGTAATAGGAACAGCTAGACTGTAGGTAATTACATTTGTAGCTGTCCAGTCCACGACCTGAAACCATAAACCAAAGGGAAATATAATTTAAAAGACGTATTATTATCATCAAAACATTCGCGAGTTTATAAAGTTTAAATTGGAAAACGACTACAGAACGAAAGTAATTACGAATAAGTAAATTGTTCGGCGGTCCCGGACGACACCGCCACGAAACATGGTTTTTAGAATTGAAATCATGAAATATTTTTTACTCACCAAATCTAAGATAGACGTGATAGATGTCACTGGTCTCGATGCAATGGCCATATTCACGCACCAGTGGAGTAACATGACCGTTAAAGCCACACGTGATAATGCAGTCCAGCCTTTCCAAGCGTAGAGTCTTCTCAATGGACCTATACACATTATTTTACATTAGTAATATAAACTATAATTCTTTTACAATAACATTCGTTCTTTGAACAACCTAAAAATAGTCTGGTAGATAAAACCACTTACTTATTTTAATTATATAAACGATTAATTATATAAAAATACACTTATTTGTAGAGTTAGGGATGATCTTAGCGGTTAGGAGACGCAAGGGCAAATCGTTGTTATTTTCCCGATATAATTCAATTATAAGTTCTTCTGAGATATTGATTGTGTGCCATGTTCATCTTGCCACAAAATGGTAGGTAGCTCCTTCAAATGAGCTTTAACTAATTTCCTTATTCATAACTACCCAATCTACCCATGTATCTACATCTGGTACCTATATCCAAATGTTGAGCACAAGGCCTTAAACGAAAGAAAAGGATATTAGCTTACTCTTTTATTAACCCAGGCCAGAGTGTTGGATGACATTGAAGTGAGAATTTTTTCAAGTTTTCCTTCTCTTTTACATGAGTATTTTATCGAAATGAATTCAGCAAAATAAATATGAAGAACGTGGTCAAGTTTCACAAGTTTGTCTACTTACTGTCAATATTGATCAGTCCCAGAAGCGCTATGCACATGAAAACGCAATACAATGGTCTGTCGAAGGCTATGTATATAGCATAGAAGATTGACGAGTTAAACTTGCGAGCGAAACTGCCCGTTAACCCCCAGAAGTAGATGTAAGGGAAGGCGAAGTAATGTAGGTACACGAACCACTGGAAATATGGAGTTAATAATATTAATAGAAGTTGTTTTAAGATAAGGCATACCTACCATTTATTTATTTATTTTATTAGGTGTACAAACAGTTCACAATCATATTAAAGCCAATTAGATCTTATGACAATTATTCTTAACCTAGAATGCAAACCTATAATAGTAGGTACACACAACGTGCAAGAGGTTATTAATAATAAACGTCGCTAGGATGCGAAACGTCCAATACCGTGCAATAAAAAATATGTATATAAAGATAAATAATAACAACTACAGTTAAAATAAAAGTTAGTTAGTTACTGAGTGTGGTCTATACATTTAACAATGTTTTTACAAAAAGAGATATAATTAGGGATATAGGTACAAGTCAATATCAACATTTATGTTCATATATAACTGAAATGATAGCGAATGATTCAAAAGACGAAGCCAAGTAGATACCAGGGACTCTTTATGCCGTGGAGGGCTTTAAAAATATTGACGGACACCAAGTACATCCAGTGTAATCCAGTGTGTACATGTACAGTAACTATTTGTGCGTCACGCAAATATTTGTAGGACAGAGTTTAGACTTGTCAGTATTGATGGATTAATGGATACTAACTTTGTAGTCTAATAGCTTGATCTTTTTTTCATCCAGCGTAAATTGAATGTGAGCTAATATGAGCCCTAGAAAGCACGCAGGAAGAGAACCCCACGACGAAATGTAGAATTCCGTGAATGATGGAATGTTTCTGTAAGTTCTACGGACATTTCTGTAAAACAATAATAATGGTTTATTTCCAAAAATCTTTACATAATACATAATTGCGCAAGTGTGTTTGATAAATGTGCAGAAGCTAGCAGTTAATAACACTATATTTAAAAAAAAACAATGCACTCACTCAGGACTAGTTACGTAAATGATTGACTTGTATTCTTTTATGTACGCTATAACTCCAATCAATACACATGAAGTTAGGAAGAGAGCCGAGTACAGTTTGACAGCAGTCGGTCTGAATCGCCACAAAAAGATCGTCAACGTACAAGATACGAGGTACATGTGCATGTCCACTGGTAAGAACCTGTGGAAATATTATTGTGGGTAAATCTATACATACCAAAAGCCATGCCGTGTATCCCAGAAGGGGTAGGCACACCCACATTTTACTAGCCATGTTTGCTCTTATTTTGTAGAAGGCGAGGATATTGCCATTATCCGGGCATATTTCCAAACTCCGAGAGCTGATACTTAGACTTTTACGACGATATAACTAAATTTCCCAGTGGATCTATGTAATGTCAATTGGTGTAGGTAATCTATGATCCACGAACCACTGAAGGCACCAAAAGTGTTTCCGTAAAGATTATGCTGGCAAAAGAATTTTGAAGCTTGGAAGATTATTGAAGCAAATCATGCCCATGACAAGATTAGTTAAAGGTTCCCTCACTGCTAACAGGTTAAGAACTACTGATACTGCTGAGTAGGGGACAAACAAAGATCCACGGGAGCGAAATTATAATAATGAGTAATCAGAAACACAACATTTTGCTTACCAGCTTGGAGCCACACAGTATTCAGAAATGTCTACAATATTGTTCAGATAGAAGATATGGTACCAAAATTTGGATTGACAAGCACTGCTCTCTAGACCGATCGTGGTGGGAACCAGGGGACCATCGCGGAGGTGTGTCCACCAGGTCGCTGCAAAACCTATCACCAGCAGACTGACGGGCATTATTCTAAAAAAGAAAACACATTAACTAAATTAATGCAATCCGGTAAAATAACCAAATAATTGAGCAAATAATTGGGTAAATATTTTTTTATACAAAAATTATTTTCATCTAATAAATACTCTTCTATCTCATTTGTGAAATAAATTGAAAACATCTTCTATATATTGAATCATTTCGGCAATTTATCTGTAGTAGTTTCCTAAAGATTTAGTGGCTTGTCAGAATTAGAAGGGTACTATGGCTCGTAAGCTAAGATGAACAATGTTGAAACTTTGCAAAATCTAAGCTTTGATACTCGGGTCCTAGGAACAGCCCAAGCTGCAAAATTAGGATTATCATTAGTTCTTTTGTATTCATTCGTAATCGGCTTTGTTTTACGTACCTTATTATCCGTTTTATAATACACAGAGGCAGTAAGGACAGATTGAGCGGTCGCTGCTGTGAGTATATAAGTAGATTGTAACAAGTCAAGAAGCAGGAGATTGTCACAAGACCTTGAATCAATGATGTGCCGTCAGCCAGTAATATGCCATCGATCCGTTGAACTTGCTGAACGAAAATAAATCTTTATAATACTGTGGTGTAAGGGAAGTATTATTTTATTTATATTGGTAAACAAAATTCTAAATTCAGGTATTATATTGGAGTCTACTCCCAATTTCGATTTTTTGCACAGTGTGTGATACATATTAGATAACATAGTTTCACAGTTCACGATGTTCACATCATGGAACAGGCAATCTTCAGTAATAAATGCATGAATAATGACATTATTAATGGGGTTACTTTTGATACAAGTAGGTACCGGTATCTACATTGATTTATTAGCTGATATTTTTAACAATAATATTGACGTCAAACAATCAAAATATACATTGAGAAATAAGTTACAATATTTAAGTAAATTGTTCGATTTAATTTCTTACCCGTTCTAATGCTTCAGGATTCTGTATGTAGAAAGTAAAATGGAAAAGAGTAGCGTGTCCATATGTAATAAGAAACATAGCTATCACCCTGAAACAAATAGAATGTCCATCAAGACACCGTTTTATAATATGAGGATCTTCGGGATCTATTACATCTCACATATTATCACATAAGTCCAAGTTAATAAATAAAAAATAGTTATGAACGTTTGCCCCTGTACGTGTCTGTGTTTTTAACCCATGTGGTAGTTATTATTTACGTTTTATACTTACGTACGTAGGTTACGTATTATTGATCAATCTTTCGGAAACCGGCTGAAGTTAAATGGTTTCTGCCTTTTCCTATCAAGCATACATACCTTATGCCGTTCAAAGGCGTTAAAGCAGCAATTCGTGGATCACCATTTTCATTTATAATAGTGAGCCTTCGCCAATTCGCTGGTATTGAAAATGCAGTCAGTAGCTTATTCTCTGAAAACATTTAAATATGAATACGTAAGTAGGTTGACTGGCAATCTGGCATTTATAATCTGATATTTTGTATAAGGTGTCGACAATTGCTGATTTAAAAAGTGAATAACAAATTGAATCAATTTAAACCTAAGTTTACTTACTATCAGGTTTATCTCCAGTGCAAACATCATAAATAGTTCCAATAATATTTATAACGACTATAGCGTAGATACATTGTAGGAAGATTTCTTGCGCACGTGTCCTTGGTTGTTCAGCATATCTGTCAGCGTGAGTGTGACAGTACTGAAGCGTGTTTATCGAAGCACGAAGCGCGCGGGCACGTGCCCACTGGTCCGCACAGCGCTCGAAGCGCTGCGAAGCATTGTGTGTTGCGTCTTGTGGACAACGGGAGCTAACGCAGTAACCTCGGTGGATGCGTGTTCGGTTAAAATGTCGGTACGATTCATCTGAGTATGTCTGGAAAATAATCATCAGTAAATGTAAAATGGCGACAAGTAGAGACGTCTATAAATACATTAAATACTGTGATAGGGATTACGGTAGTTAATATTTTGGTATTTTTTGTATTTTTTTATTGCCTGGAGTGGCAGACGAGCAGGTGGCCCACCTGATGGTAAGTGGTTACCGCCGTTCATGGACGTTGGCAATGTTAGGGACACAGCCAAGCCGCTTCATACCTTGAGATGATAGCTCTTCTTAAACCTCTTTTGAAGAAGGATATGTCATAGCGCTCAGGAAGTTCACCCCAGAGCCTGCACATTTTAGATGATAATATCGGCTCCAGGTTGAATAATGTAGTTTATAAAAATAATATAAATACCTTCAAGAGTTCATAAGTAGGATTAGGCTGGACGTTCGGCGTCAGGTCGAAGACTCCAAGGCAGTATAATCCATCAATTTTCTTAAGACACAGATCATAGTCATCCAAGTGGAACAACTTCGGCAAAATTGATAATTCGTCCTCTAAAAAGAACACAATACATTCTTAATATCCTTAAGGATAACATCCATCTTTAGTTCGTAAGTTATTCTCTGGCACAGTCATTACTGTATTATCACAGTGGCGTTTTATATCAATAATCATAATTTACCACAATGCACGAGCGCCTTAATTTAGAGCCGTTCCCGGGATTAAAATTATAAGAAACCAGCTGAACCCGCGAGTTCGTTAGCGTGCGATTTCATATTTTTTTTATTTTTTCACGGAGTCCTGATTTTTTTTGCATAATCATAGCAGCTTAAATAAGTTACTCTTTGTGACATTAGCTATCAGCCACTAAAGTCCCGTCGAAATCGGTTCAGTAGTTTAGTTTTTTCAGTAGTTTCGGAGTTTACCTCAAACAAACAGATATATAGAAACAAAAATTGTACAAAGTGTGTTTTTATTATATAGTATAATCGAATACTGAGTACCTACTGACATAACTAAAGACAAGCAATTTTTGGAGATTCGCAAATGAAGATCTTGCTTTGAGGACTCATTCTTCTTTTGACGGATAAAATTATTAACACGGATAAGTAATTAATTAACCGTGGATGCTTGTATTTTGAACGTATGGTACGTATACAACGGTAGATGGTGGTGATGCTAACAGAAGTCTCTGTACGAAATTTAATTCTGAGCTATATCTACTAATGAGACAATAATTATGTGAAATTAACAAGAAATGCTCGTTTAATTAACGTACTATGTACATAAAAATAACCTATAGTCAATAGCTTAACAAATATATTACTTATATAATATGTTTGTTACGCTATACATATTATATCTGTTCTGTGGGCAACATGCCATTTGGCCCTCGGCACAAAAGGGGTGGAGGCTGAACATAGAAATCAAAAATCTTTTATTTATCACGATCAGTTTAACAAAATATAAAAAAGAAATTATTCTAATTTTTTTTTTTTTTTAAGATACTAACAACGTCGCAGTATAAGTAATAGTAACTACTAACGTCACTAGAAGCTATGGTGGCCGATTGGATAACAAACCGGCATGCGGTCCGAGTTTGATTCCGACTGGCGAGCGGCAGTACCAATGCAATGTGGATTTCTCTTTGTAGAATTTATAATAATATGTATTCCGTGTATGTACCTAAGTACTAGCATTGCCATACAACGTGGCAAATTGGCAATGCTGCCAGCCTGCTGGGCACTTTTCCGGTAGACAGTGGCAGCGATGCGGAAGTATTTTATGATGCCATTTTTTAATTATTTCACCCCTTTTTCATGTTTTTTTTTTGTGTAAGGTTGTAAATATTGTTTTTTTTTAATTTAAGTTAGTTAATAATAATACTGTTCATTTTAAAAACTATAATATAGCATCAAAAGGGTTTCAATAAAATTATTTTCGAATAAAAAAAAATGTACTAGTGAAATGACTTACCATCTGCTAACGGTGAAGGAAAACATCTTGATGTCTGAACCACCAACCCGCCCTAGTCCAGCGTGTATGGCCTAAACACTCTAAATAGAGGAAACGAGACCCGAGCCCAGTATTGGGATATTACCCAATGGATTGTTAATGAACGTTACACTACATCATAATCAAATAATATCATGTGCTTCGTTTATTAACCCCCTGATTCTGAGCTTTCGGAAAATTTTCGGCCGGAAATATCAGTTTAATTAAAGTTAAAAAACTTAATGTTAAAGAAATAAATGGTTGTAGGAAAAAAATTTAAATTAATCAGTTTTTAATTTTCTATAGGTACGGTAGACTATTTTCTTATATTAAATAACTTAAGCCGTAAAAATACGTCGTACTAAGATTAGAAAAAGTTTGAAAAGGAGGCTGGACTCTGGTACCTCCGGATATAACACACACAAAAGAATTCCACGCACGTCTCGTTAATTTAAAATAATTCACACTATTTTAACAATAACAACATGTATCTTTACCAGTGTATTCCCTTGCGGTGACTGTTGTGGTTATCGCTAAAAATATCAACGAGAATAGTAGGTCCATGTCTCAACGAACACTAGCACAAAATATGGTTTAATCAAGAATAATATAATCCAACGCGTTTACGTCTCAATGAGAAGGTGATCTTGTATCTAGGGTTGTCACCTTTTTTTGAAGGTAAAATAGTACTTTAAAAAAAAATATATCAAAAATATAGTAGGTACTATTGGGAATTCAAGAAAAAAAACTAGTACTTACACGTTTATTTCTGATAATTATTTATTTTTCGAGGTGTACCTATATTTTGTTATAAGTCTTAACTTTGGTTATTATTTTTAAAATAATATTATAGGAATCTGAGCAATTGAACGCGTTTGGTTCTGAAATTTGCAATGCTGCGTTGCGGGTCCGTTCCCGTCATGCCTAGTTAATTAAAAAAGCTCAAAAATTACCTATAAAAGTTTAGAATAATTCATATTATATTATATTTCTATAACATATAGTACAATGGACTGAAATTTAGCACGATATAATATAGTACGGGTGGCAACCCTACTTCTATATTTTTATTGATTGTCATAATATTAAAACATACGAGAAAATTTGGTATGAAAAAGTATATTTAATAATTACACTTGTATTCGCGGTTTATATACTATTATATAGTTTCATAATCTTGTCAAACCCTTTTACTTTCCAAAACCATCCTTTGCTTGTACTTAGTAAAGGTACACTATCTGTGAAAGCTTTTCTTGGTTTGATTTCTAACTCAGAATCCAAAATAATACAAAATATCCAGTATCGGTCATCCTTTTGTGCAAATTCAAAATGTTTGCAAATGAACCAAAAAAAAATAATCACACACATACAGAGACTCACCCACACTCTCACATTATAATATTATTTTATTATATTATATTATTTTATTTTAAAAGGTATCAAATTCTAATAATTTCTGTATTTTGGTATTGTACAATAATTTAAATTTTAGTCCTGGGCATTGTATAAATCGTGTGTAGAGATATCCACGATACAGGTTATGCCTAGTGTGGATGTCTTAGTAAATGTGTATATGTTTAAATTAAACCTGAATAAATTATTTCTTAAAAACTATTATAATTTTATTTACACACTCTACGCGATATTTTAATAAACAAGTAAATATAATTAAAAAAATTAATAATCCGACTGCAAAAAAATCAACAGAGAGCAACCCACTAAAAATATTGTAATATTATTATACCTGATTAAATTTAAATACATAATTATGTATATATTTGTAATCTTCATTTGATTCCCTTTATTTAGATACTCTACTCGATAGGTTTGGTTAAAAAAATAATAGAACTAAGTACTTACAATTTGGAACCATTCAATTATGTATAATCTCTTTTTGAATATATGTAATCTCCTTTTGATTCTCTTTATTTTGATACCCAAATCGATAGGTTTGATTAAAAAAAATTGAACTTCTTACAATTTGGCGTCAAAAGCCCGCCCGTCTTTTTATTCTTAAAACCTGTCTAAGGACACTTGGTCAAAATCCATCCAGCCGTTTGGAAGATTCGTGGGAATAAAAAAAAGACGTCCTCTGACTGACATACAATGCTACACTTCAAGATTACAGGTACAATAGAATTTTTTTTTTAATAGGTAATAGTTTACGAAAAAATAAAATAAAAAATACTAGGTAACTTCACTCGTGGTAACTTTTCTTATCATTTAAAAACTCAGCGACTGGGTAACATTTATTTACCAAGAAAATAAAAAGGGACCTTTTAAATTCGTGCAAACAATTTTTATTCCTAATGGATGTTGGTATATTATTGTGTTTTTTTTTAATAATATTATATTCACGTTCACACAGCGCCATCTTGTCCCACAGTAAGCAATTATATTTGCTTGTGTTGGGATACTAAACAAGTGATATACTACTTAAATATTTATTTTTTTTGTAAATACATACATATTAAAGATAAATTACACCCAGACACAGAACAAACCTTTGTGCTCATCATACAAAGATTTGTCCTAGGTGGGGAACGAGCCACGAGGTCACTAACCACTAGACCAACAGGCCATATAGGCCATATATACATTGCGTCGCGTTTCGTTGCCCCTGCACTCATCAAAGGAGTAATACTGCCCAAATACATCAACAGCCCTTTGGCCTTCTACCTACAGTCCTATTATTGTATACAAAATCCTTATTCTGTTGTCTATTTTTCCGCTTGCCTTTAACATATTTCCAAAAATTTGGTGATGATTACATTAAATAAATTGATTATTTTACTTGGTAGGTTACCTATATGTTAAAAGTAAACCTATTACGCATTCTCAAAGAATGTCAATCAAAAGAAAACAAAATTACGGTAAAAGTAAACGCCTTGTACTTACCTATAAGCCTTGAAAGGACTGTTAAACTGTTTACGGAAGGCCAACCAGACGATATGTATTAATTACGTAAACATATAAATTACGTCAGCACAGCCCCCTGATTCTGAGCTGTTGAAAAATTTTCGGCCGAAAATGTCACAAAACATAATGCGAAAAAGTATATGGTTGTAGATCATAAAAAATTCAGTTTTTAATTTTCTATTCCGTAAACTATTTGTAACTTAGGTCTTAAAATTATGTTTTTTTTTTTTTTTTTTTTAAAAGACAACGCCCGCTCTAGGGAACAAGCCCTGTGTCGCGGGAAGCTTTACAAACATGAAACTAACGGACACAAAGTACACCCAGACTAGAAACAAATATCTATGAATCACGCAAATATTTCATTCTAAGATTCAAAAAAGTTTACGATCCGAAAGCAATCCGACGAGTCAGAATCAGGGCCCAGGACCACTAACCTTTCACTAACAATGCAATAAAAGTAAAAACCGGTTAAGAGCATGTCGGACCATGCTCAATGTAGGGTTCCGCATCAAAAGAGCGTATCTTCACACCACTTATGTCCTTTTGTTGAGAAGCGCAGTATTTATAGAAAACAAAACAAGCAACTACTTTATCTTAGTCACTATAAAGGATTAATGCTAAGGATTTTGTATTTGGTACAAAATTATGCGACACCCAAGTTCAACGACTATTACTGCTTAAACTAATAAAGTTATCTTAACCGCTATAGTTTTCATTTAAAGTTCTTAAAATGCACTATCATCATGAATTTTTCTAGATTTTAGAGGGGGGGGCCCTACTGGAACAAAAATTTGCTCTTTAAAGTTTAATATTTCGTAAATGGACCATTAAATCGAAAAATTATGTTAGTAATCCCCAAGTCATTTTAAAAGACCTATTCAACGATACCCCACACGATGGGGTAGACGACAAAAAAAATATTCATCCCCACTTCACATGTATGGGAGCTACCCTAAAAAAAAATTTTTTCCTAAATTTTATTTTACCACTTTGTCGACGTAATTGATATACATACTCCTACAAAATACTTACTAAATTACAGCTTTCTAGTACTAACGGTCTCTTAGCAAAACCTCGGACAGACAGACAGACAGACGGACATAACGAAACTATAAGGGTTCCTAGTCAGAACTACGGAACCCTAAAAAAGAATATTTTATTGAGAAACAAAAATTACAGGTAAGTAACAGGTAGGTAAGTACCTAAGTTAAAATTGCACGAAATTGAGTTTGTTTGTTTGAACTCCTCCGGTCCGATTAGTGCGCTGCAGTCTGCACGTTAATATATACTTATTGTTTGAACATTCACACACAGCGCCATCTAGTCCCTCAGCTAATGACTGAACTGAACTGATATAATACTTAAACAACTTTTTTTTGTATATATATAAAATATTATAGATACATTACACTCAGAAATAGAACAAATAATTGTGCTAATCACACTAAGATTTGTCCTGGGTGGGAATCGAACCCACGACCTCTGTCTCAGCAGTCAGGGTCACTAACCACTGAGTCACGGAAGCTCAAAGATTGAATATGTATACGCTTAAATATATATATAATTATATATTTAAGTACGACAGCTTGTTCAATAGTCTTTATCAGCAAAAATACACAAATTTAATAAAAAAGTATCATGACGTCAATTTTGACCTCGTCCGCAATGCAATGGTTTTATACACACATTCCTAATATATAAAATATTATATGTCATCATCATCATCATATCAGCCCAAGGACGTCCACTGCTGAACATAGGCCTCACCCAATTTACGCCACTGCAAACGGTCCTGTGCCGCCTGCAACCAACGGCCGCCCGCCACCCTGACCAGGTCGTCGGTCCATCTGGTGGGGGGCCGTCCCACGCTGCACCTTCCAATACGTGGCCGCCACTCGAGAACCGAAAATATTATATGTATTTAATATTAATCTTAAAGTATTCATAATTATACCTAATAATGAAATTAATTAAATTAAATGACTGGAAGGCGGAGGACAGAGTGCTATGGCGCGTGTTAGGAGAGGCCTACGTCCAGCAGTGGACTGCAATAGGCTGAAATGATGATGATGATGAAATGACTACTTCAATAATAAAACCAAGTACCTATAATCATCATCATCATGATGATGATAGTTAGTTTTAAAACTAAGTATGTTATTATACAATTAATTAAAAATAAAAAAGAAACTAAAACGTAAAATTAAACAATATAAAACCCCAAAAAAGCTTGTTTAGGCATCGTAGTATTCGTCAGAATCACTGGCAACCGGAAACTTAATAACATAATTCCCAACGTAACAAGTTCATTGTTGACTTTTTATACATATTTATATATTGTGGGAGAGTCAATCTGGTTTATTTTTAAAAATTTTGTCTGCCTCCGTAGCGTAGCGGCATGGTTGCGGTTTCTAAGGTCTCGAGTTCGATCCCTGGGTCGGTACCAAATATTTGTATGAGCTGCAAATTAATGTTTGTTTCGGAGTTTGGATGTATTTCTACATATACATACTGTGTGTAGGTATTTAGAATCATATACATATGTTCGTTTATCAGTTGTCTAAATCCTATAAGGGCTATTAAAACACAGCCGTGTGCCAGAATCAGCCGAAAAAGTTTTTAACATGTTGACTCACCTAATTTCTGCCACTGCGAACGATTTTGTGCCGCCCGCATCTAGGCCTATGTTCAGCAGTGGACATCATTGGGCTGATATGATGATGATGATGATGATGTTGACTCATAGTGACGAACGCTGTTTAACCAGTTGTCTCAATAATTAATCCTAATTTTGACCTAACTTTGCCACATAAATTTTGATTTTTATAATGTTACTAAAAGTCGCGCGGGACATCGCTTCCATCGTTCTTTGTTTGTCCACAACTCAGCTCCTATTGGCTGTAGCGTGATATTATATAGCCTATAGCCTTCCTCGATAAATGGGCTATCCAACACTAAAAGATTTTTTCAAATTGGGCTGGATAGTACCAACTAACTCTTCAGCTTTATAATATGACACAATCCATTGCATGGGCGTAGCCAGCCATATTTGTATATATATATTTGCTTTGATGGTTAAACATAAGTGGACGGCTGTTCATTGCAGGCGGCACAGGACCGCTGGCAGTGGCGTAAATTAGGTGAGTCCAGCAGTGGACGTTGTTGGGCTGAAATGATGATGACAGAGGCGTAACTATACTGGGGCCCGTGGCCCGGGCCCGGCAAATTTTTATGATGGGGCCTTATATATAAGAATCGTCACGTTGTACTTAGTTTAATTTTAATAATCGTATCGGTAAGTTGATAATTACAGCCGAGGCGATATTGCTACAAGAAAGCAGAGGCTGTAATTATCAAAGCGCACGTATGTCATACGACGTTTTATAACATATTTGCGAGGAAATAAATAAAACTCGGACTTTCTTAGAAAAAACAATACAGCGAAAAGAAAAAGAGCGCGGAATAATTTTTACCTGTCACAAATAATAATCGATGCGCGCGCATCAGCGCATGTTTTTTTAAGGCAAAGTCACAAAAACAGCCAGTATTACTAATAAAGTAAATTCATATTTTTTTGTTTTATTACAGATAAATGGTTGTAATTTATGGTCTTAATTAATTAAGTTAAAGAATTAAATGTTTATTTTATATATACGAGTATAATAATTATTTTATCTCCCAAAGTTAATTTTATTCATAAAATGATGACCACTTTTCGGACTCAAAAACTCTTTGCTAAGAATTAAAAAAGTACCGTTCGTTTTAGATGGAGCATCTGGATTATTAGTCTGTGGTCTTGATAAACCGTGCATTTTACTTTACATTACCGCACTAGTGCGTAATGAGATACATTACGACACTGAAATTGGTGCAATAAGAGACCCTTTACGAGCAAATATGTTATAAAATCTTTAATAATTAACTTAAATTTGTATTATGGTCTCTAGTTGCCTCACTTTAATAGATTTTAAGCAGATAAGTACTTAAAAAAGTAAAAAATGGGTGATTTTCATCAATGATTTTTTTTGTATCATTTCGGTGAGATTTTTTATAACAAAGCTTTTTACATATATTTCGTAACAAAACGAAACTAACATATGCGTGAGTGGACATCAAGTAACATCAAAACTTACTGAAATATTTAAGGTTAAATTTTTGGGAGTCCACTGAAATGAAAAATTAAAGTCGATTTTAGTCCAAATAATAAATGCAACTGCAGGGTAAGATATTTGACGAGCGGAAGTAGATTCAGGACAGGTCACCGTAATGATAAAATTATACTTTTTAATTTTTTTTTATGTAATAGAGGACATAGCTCAATAATTTTTTTTGCCATGGTAGAGAACTGTTTTACTATGAAAAATTATCAAAATCATAAAACGAACACATTGCACTACCGTTCTCAGGACTGCCGTGTTTTTTTTTTTGCTTGTGCAATTCACCCAAATATATTTTTGAAGTCAAAAATTTTTTATGTAAATTAGAGGCATGGTACATTGTTAAAAATTTACTTCTGAGCTCGAGGCTTCTTAGGACGGGGCTCTCTTGGGTCGGGGCCCCGTATTTTGCCAGCCCTGCCATCCTATAGTTACGCCACTGGATGATGATGAATCTGTATATTTCAAAACATAATGTAGCGCTCACACATACACTTAGAATTACTACATGGGTATGTGGGTTTCCTCACGATGTTTTCCTTCACCGTTAGCAGATGGTAAGTCACATGACTAGTACATATAAATTTCACAAAGTGGAATCCACATTACTGCCTGTATTGCATGTCGGAATCGAACTCGGATCACATGACTTGCATGCATGCATGCATCACTTATCCGGTCAGCCACCATCGCTTGTCTACCTAGGTACCCTTTTAAAAATAATATATGCCTCTTTAATTAACCGGTATAAGTAATATAACACCTACCGGAGTGGGGCATGCAAGAAAAACTACGAAACGGATACCTACCTTACTATATACTTAATTGTATACAGTGCGTGGAAAATTCATTGTTTAGAAGAATTAATGATATTATTAACAAGATTCAGACAATTACAAACTTGATTGTACAATTGTTTGATAGGTTCTCGTAACACGAATACCTTGATCGCCACTAGTTAATAGTTAACTTGTAAATTTAATGTTCTTGTGTTCTTTCATAGTGTAGGTACTATGCAGTTGTTAGCTTTATTATTGTTAGTTGTGTGGACTGTGAACGCAAGGGAATTCACAGGTATTTAAAATATTTATTTTTTAGGTATATCCAGAAAATTGGGACATACCTTCCTATCACTACTTATTTTAAAACAAAGTCCTCCATCGCGTCTGTCTGTCTGTTCGCGATTAACTCAAAAACTACTGCACCGATTTGTAAAATTCTTTTAGGATAGCTCATTTATCGAGGGAGGTAGGCTATATAACATCAGGTAAAATACGGCCAATAGAACCTGAGCAGTGGGCAAATAAAGAACGATGGGGGCTCGAGAGACTGATGGAATTTCCCATACAAACTAAGATCAGCAAGTCGGACCATGCTCAATGTAGGGTTCCGCAGCAAAAGAGCGTATCTTCATAGCACTTACGTAATTTTGCTGAGAAGCGTAGTTATTTTTTTTTTTTTTAAAACAACGCCCGCACTAGGGAACAAGCCCTGTGTCGCGGGGAGCTTTACAGACATGAAACTAACGGACACAAAGTACACCCAGACTAGAAACAAATATCTATGAATCACACAAATATTTGTCTCGTGTGGGAATCGAACCCACGTCACCCAGCACGGCGATGTAGTGGCGAGGCGACCACCTTAACCACTGCGCCACGGTGACAGTTCTTCGGCAATAATAATTAAATAATTTAAAAACGGTATATCCGATAAGAGTTCAAAATGATTTTCGTGGGAAGTATTACTAAGTGCTATCTTTGTAAAATTTTTAAGATTTTTAGGTTTAGAAAATAAAGGGATCCCTCCCTTTATTTAGATAAGGTACACAATTTACGCTACTTGGGGAGAAAGACATGATGCTATCTATGTTATGTGATACTTGCAATTAATTTGTCAGCAGAAGCGGAGGTGTTAAGTTTCCCAGAGTTGTTCCACCTGGATGACTATGAGCGATGTCTGGCGAAAACAGATGGACTATACTGTCTCGGAGTCTTCGACCTGACACCTGACGTCCGGCCTAACCCAACTTATGAACGCTTGAAGGTATACTTACACTCTTATAAATAAATGAATAGGTACTATAAAATAAATTAAAGGCCACTATAAAAAAGCTCAATTAATTTAAATAAATATTACAATTACTAAATTATAATTAAACAGAACGGCAAATTAATTTGTGCCGTTGGTTCATTTTTCATTCAAATTCAATCTAAATCAATCGAAATAAAATCTAAATATTTTATTGCTCACCATAATATGTTTTACATGTTGTTTTATACTTTATCATAAAAACCAGATACCTATGGACCCTGACGGGCACGGCAAAAATGTAAAGAAAAATCTTGTGACAAGAACATTACGATGTCTTGTACTTAGTATAAAGATCAGAACCTACCTATTATTTTTTTAACTATACACTGAAGCACTATTTTTTTCCAGACATACTCAGATGAATCGTACCGGCATTTTAACCGAACACGCATCCATCGCGGTTACTGCGTTAGCTCCCGTTGTCCACAAGACACAACTCACAATGCTTCGCAGCGCTTCGAGCGCTGTGCGGACGAGTGGGCTCGTGCCCGCACGCTTCGTGCTTCGATTAACACGCTTCAGTACTGTCACACTCACGCTGACAGATATGCTGAACAACCAAGGACACGTGCGCAAGAAATCTTCCTACAATGTATCTACGCTATAGTCGTTCTAAATATTATTGGAACTATTTATGATGTCTGCACTGGAGAGAAACCTGATAGTAAGTATCTAAAGTAATTTTAAATTGATGCGTTTTTGTTTTTAACTTTTTAACTGAATTAGACGGCTTATATTCGATTATTTTAAAAAAGCATGTTCCAAATAATACATTTAAATTAATACTGTAATGTTAATTAATATTATTAATAATATTCTGTTATAAAATATATTAACTACAATGGATAACACTGATAGTAGCTAAGTGCAACTACAAACACAGTATTTGACAATGGAGTGGTCCTATAAGAATTCCCTTTTTTCATTTTAAGGTAGGTACGAAACCCTAAAAATTAAAAAAATCCTTTATTTGATGTAATAAGGGAGAGGCAAAGGGGATGGGACATGTGACCTAACATGCCACCACCAGCCATATTAGGTCCCATGTTATAGTGCACTGAGGATCTATTAATATTGATACTTGATACCAATTAACGCAACGCATTAGCCTTGCTATCCAACGCGGTAATGTGGCTAGCCTTTTGGGTACGTTTCCTCAGGAATCTGATCTTAATCAGATATTCTATTTATAGGAATTTCCTGTAAATAGAGTATCTGGTTCTTTTTTCTTTTAATAGGTTAGCTGTGTATGTTTTTAGTTATGTGTAAATATTTTCTAGAAAACGAAATAACAAAGGCTACCAATTGAATGTCGAGAAACCTGTTGCGTAGGCGTGTAATCCTTGTTCAACCGCTGAGGCAGTTAAAACTAAATAAAAAGATAACTCTTTTCTTTCAGAGAATAAACTGCTTACAGCATTTTCAATACCAGCGAATTGGCAAAGGCTCAGGGCTATTCATACTGGCGGAGATAAGCGACTTACAGCTTTAAGGCCTTTGAATGGAATCAGGTACGTTAATAAGAGCCATGTTTCTAAAACTTGAATTGATATACCTAAGAATATTGTCGAAAGTTGAATCGATTCCTTGAAAATAAAAAATCGGGCAATAACTATTGGATTGGATTGAATTGGAGCAAAACCGATTTTCTGTTGAACAATGGACAGTACTATAATTATAGGTGTTCTACACGGTTATAAACTTGCGTTCCAACAGAGTGACCTTGGTGGGAGTTTGGTTGCCATCCGCGTAGTTTGTATGCAATTTGGTTTACAACAGCCGGCTACACGATTGGAATCCACCAAGGGCACCTCTGTGGAAACCAAGTTTATAACCATGTAGTACAGCTTTTACTTATTTTAAACGTAGGTTAACCTAATTGTCATCATGATTGTGTTTCTTAAGTTTTTTTTTTACAACTTTTTTTTATGTGATATATGTACCTAATTGAACCGTGTAAAGTAAAACATTTTATAACATATTTGCTCGTAAAGGGTCTCTTATTTCACCAATTTCAGTGTTGTAATGTATCTCATTACGCACTAGTGCGGTAATGTAAAGTAAAATGCACGGCTTCTCATGCTCACATACTAATAATCAAGGGGCTCCGTACGTAACGAACGGTACCTACTTTTTTAAATCTTAGCAAAGAGTTTTTATGTCAGAAAAGTGGTCAACATTTTATGAATAAAATTAATTAACTTTGGCAGATAAAATAATTATGATATAATTATATAAAATAAACATTTTATTCTTTAATTTAATTAATTTAGACCATAAATTACAACCATTTATCTGTACTAAAGCACAAAAATATTAATTTACTTTATTAGTAATACTGGCTGTTTTTGTGTTTTTGCCTTAAAAAAAAAGCGCTGATGCGCGCGCATCGATAGTTTGTGACAAGTAAAAATAATTCCGCGCGCTATTTCCTTCGCTGTATTTGTTTTTTTCTAAGAAAGTTCGAATTTTTTTTTTTTATTTATTTCCTCGCAAATATGTTATAAAACGTCGTATGACACACGTGCGGTTTGATAATTACAGCCTCTGCTTTCTTGTAGTCCTCGCCTGCGGCTCGGGCTAGCAATATCGCCTCGGCTGTAATTATCAACTTACCGCACTTGTATCATAATGTACTATTAATTTATTGATTTCCATTAAAACATTTTTATGACAAGCATATAATAATATAAGATGCAAATTAGATAGTCATATGAACGAAAACCTACCTATTTTCAAAAAATCTTTGAACTTTTTTTCTTGAACAGTTTGTCAGTTCAGTTCAGTTTGTCTGGACACTCTGTACTAATGTGGATTTTATTTTTCAGAGTGGTAGCAATGTTCATTGTTACCTATGGGCACACTAACATGTTCCATTATACCTTCTACATACAAAACCCAGAGGAATTGGAACGGGTAAAAAAATATCTTTCTTCTTCTTCTTTACCCTCTTGCCAAAACGGATATGGTGATATTATGGTAAATCGAATGGGGCAGAATACCTATTTGAATAAAGTATCCAGTACTCCATCAATATTATATATATTATAAGCGTATTATAAGCCAATTTTACAAGACATTATTCAAGACTAATTTAATAATTTTTTTAATAATTATTAAAACTAACGTTTTCTGTTCCGTGCGTGAGATAGATAACTAGACATATTTACTCATAGAATATCTATCTTTATATATATCATATAATTCTTCTGTACGTGTGTTGACAGGGAATGTTTATGTTTATATTTAATTTTTGTGTATGTGTTCAAATGGATTCGAGGATGGTATAGATTCTCAACCTAAAAAAAAATGCAATCGATTGGTATATCATGCAGGACAACGTCTGTTAGGTCCGCTAGTTTAAATAATATATATTAATCAAGACTGGTCAACTGAAAAATTCCGTCCTTTCCGGAGCGCGTTTTGGCAGCTCATATGGTACACGTATATTGGAACCTTGGATTCCTGTAGCAGGTACCGGTACCAGGTACGGCAGGTACCCTAGGTTACTAGATAAGTATGCTTAAAGCAGTCCACAGTTAGAGGATCTTACCTTACCTATTAGTACGATGGTTCTGTACCTTTCTGTAATATTTCAAACTGTCACCAATTGAAATTGTAACTACTATGGCGTTGGCAAGTTCTTCTCAAAGCTCAACCTTGTCAGTGAAATGGCCGTAGGCAGATTTGCTGACTCCTTTTTTTGGCTTTGTATGACGTTCATGTATGTCATCCAAATAAAATAAAAAGATTTGACTTTTACTTTGATACGGAAGACCACTAACAAATTTCAAAACGTAAATGTTTCCAAGTCATATAATAACTGGAATTATGAGGAAAATTCCTTTGCGTTCAATAATAAAGTTTATTTTTGTCTAGCATATTCAACGATTCGACGGCAGGTTAATTACTGATGGCACATCGTTGATCCAGGGTTTAATGACTCTCACTAGCTTCTTGACTTGCTACAATCTACTCATATACTCAGAGCAGCGACCGCTCAGTCTGTCTTTGCTGCCTCTGTGTATTATAAAACGGATTATAAGGTACGTAATACATATATCTGACCCTACGAAATTAATAAAGATTGTGAAACGTTTGTATCAGGAGACACTCCTACTAATTTAGCTGTACTGGAATATAACACAGGCATATTTAATTCACACTTCAAACGAGGTTTAAAGAGAGCTATCCTCTCAAGGTAGGCAGTGGCTTGGCTATGCCCCTAACAGTGCCAACGACCATGAGCGGCGGTAACCACTTACCATCAAGTGGGCCGTCTGCTCGACTGCCACTATAGGCGATGAAAAAAAAAACTTCGGTGTTATTTGGTCGCAGCCTAGTCTGACTCTTGAATGGATATAATGTTCTCTTTTTTAGGATAATGCCCGTCAATATGCTAGTGATAGGTTTCGCAGCGACCTGGTGGACACACCTCCGCGATGGTCCCCTGGTTCCCACCACGATCGGTCTAGAGAGCAGTGCTTGTCAATCCAAGTTTTGGTACCATATCTTCTATCTGAACAATATTGTTGACAGTTCTAACTACTGTGTTACTCCATCCTGGTAAGCGAAATGTTTCTTTTTACTTAGTGATAAAAATACAATCGATTAGATCATGACTCTCTCACACCTGGAATGGAACTACTAGTGCATGTTGAGCAAGCCAACTATAGTCCTGAACTCCTGATTGTGTAACAACTGGGTCGCCCTTGTGGCCTATTAACAAAAGAAACCGCATTTTAATTCTGGCATAGGTTTTTTGTGCAGTTTATTATGACCCTGAATATCAATATTCTCATAGATAACGAAGCTTTTAAACACGCTGTGTGTGACGTTTCAAGAGCTCCTCATCCTAAGTCGATCCCTCAATACTGAGAATCGTGACACTTAATTCCAAGAGAAAATCACACTGATATCTCTGCACAGGTTCCTAGCTGCAGATATGCACATGTACATCTTAGTCTGTACATTGACACTGGTGATGTGGCAACGCAGACGTACTGCTCTGAAGCTATACACAGTTCTCTTGGTAGCTTCAGTCCTGTTTATTGGAGTGGTAGCGTACATCAAAGAATACAAATCCGCCCTTTTCGTTACTACACCAGAGTAAGTATTTAAACTTTTGTTAGATTTTTTCTTAGTAATAGCAGAGTACTGATGGCATATCGTTAATCCAGGGTCTAATGACGCTCACTAGCATCCTGACTTGCTACAATGTACTCATATAATCAGAGCAGCGACCGCTCAGTCTGTCTTTGCTGCCTCTGTGTACAACACACCACTCTTTTACGCCACATACGTAGCCCTCGACAGGCCAATATATTCTAAAATCGTGTGTCTAATGCTTTTGGGACTGATTAATGTTGTAAATAAGTGGATTATTTTCTTTATCACGTAAAAAACTCACTTGTTAGTTAATGCCAGGTAACTCATGACAGTAAAATCTCCCACACACCACTACAACTTAGAATTAGCAGTGATAAACTGTATGTACTTATTTTGAATCCGAAACGTAATCAGACTTTAACAACATTTATTGCCACCTCTTCAAATGCTTATATTTTTATTTATCAGCTATTTATCTAAATTCATTATTACAGGAATATTCGCAGAGTATTCCGAGACAGTCCATCGATCACGGACTTCTACATATCCTCGTGGAGTTCTCTTCCTTCGTGCTTTCTAGGTTTGATATTAGCTCACGTCCAGTACGAGCTGAACGAAAGAAAAATCAAACTTCATAAATATACAGTAAGTTCATATTTATTGAGCAAGTTTATTACTTTTAGCACACTTTTTAGGTTACGCATATAATAATTATGTAAATAAGTAAGTCGTTGACACAAAGCTGGACATTTAATACACGTAGGCCACTTTTGAGGGAAAATAAGGAATTTAAGAAAATAGTTCTGTTAATTAAATTTATTGTTTGAAATATCAAATGAAGGGGCTTGCTGCACGTTCGGCGTATGAAACACTCTCCAATTTAAAATTTAACTCGCTCTTTTCTAGTTTCTTTGTTTCTCTCGTACATTTATTTAATTTAAATGGTGCTTTAATTATTTTTTTTTGGGGTGATGGTAAAGATTGCGAGTGGTCGTTGATTGCAGAAGGCACAAAGCCGCTCGCTATGGTGGTAATTAGGTGAGACCTATGTCCGGTAGTGTTGAACTGGACTGAATGATGCTGATGATTACTGAACGGTCGGTAGATACTTGAAGTCTCTAAATCACGTCTTCACACTTGTACTTATAGGTTAAAACAAAATACATACCTGAGAAAGAAAGAAAAATAAATTTATTTGGTACAACCGTTACAAGAGATCCAAAAAAATATATAATTAGACTTAAACATTAACATAGGAGACATATTTAAAAACTAGTTAAATAAAATTTATATCAACACAATGTGTTACAAATAAATAAAAAAAAAAAAAAAAAAAAAAAATGTGTGCCTCACGGTTGCGCCAAATTGGTGACCAGTTCTGTTCAGCATATGCTAAGCAGATAGCCAAGCGGTAGTTTTCAACTAGCACCTTTTGGTATGCTACCTATAATTATAGGTGTATCAAATTTTTATCCTTTTCAGTGGTTCGTGGTACTTCACACTTTTGCCTTTCCTTTAATCTACTTCTGGGCGTTAATAGGCAATTTCGCTCGCAAGCATAACACACCACTCTTCTACGCCACATACGTAGCCCTCGACAGGCCATTATATTCTATGATCGTGTGTCTAATGCTTTTGGGACTAATTAATGTTGCAAGTAAGTGGACTATATTCTTTATCACGTAAAAAACTCACGTCTTATTAATTAATGCCAGGTAATTCATGACAGTAAAATCTCCCACACACCACTACAACTTAGAATTAGCAGTGATAAACTGTATGTACTTACTCATTTTGAATTCGTAACGTAATCAAGTGTTTTTATTTTATGATATAGGTACTAGAAGTCACGCGGGGCTTCGCTCCCGTTGCTTTTGTTTGGCCACTGCTCAGCTCCTATTGGCCGTAGCGTGATGTTATATAGCCTTAACCTTCCTCGATAAATGGGCTATCTGACACTAAAAGAATTTTTCAAATTGGATCAGTACTTCCTGAGATCTGAGCGATCAAACAAACAAACTCTTAGCTAATTATAATATTAGTATAGATCTCAAACGGATTCACACTTTAGTCACCGAAGGTCTCATTACGACCAATTTCATGCCTCTCTGGCGTAATAAGAACCGACGGTAAACTAAGCAGATAAAATCGCTTTGAAAGAAACGGAAACCTTGAAACAAAACCCTATACTATACCATACCGTCTGATCAGCGCACGTGGTATGTATAGTACCTACCTATACCAAGTATACCTACGCCTATTTTAGGAGAGGCACTGCTAAACAGCAATAGACTGCAATGCAAAAATGGATAATCGATTAAATGATTGATTACCTAAATATTACCTACATTTAAAAAGGAAATCATCAATCCTATTATAATGTGCTCTGCCCCTCTAGACACCACAGACTAATAAAAGATACTAGTACTACTAGACACCTGGCAATCGATTCCATCTATCTATTCTATCGATATGTCAAATTAGTACATTGATCACGTGACATATCGAGCTTAGCTTATGTCAGGGATGTTCAAATGTATTGAAGTGAGATACAAATATTTCGAATAGAAACAGCGATTTGCCAGTCTAGGGCGGCAGGGCCCCCAACAATTGTATGTAAAGTTATTATTGGTATATATTTTATGTTTACACAGGTGGAATGAGAGTGTTCTACTCATGGAAACCCTGGACTATTTTATCACGTATGGCCTTATCAGTTATGTTGCTTCACTGGTGCGTGAATTTGACTATTTCGTCAAGACCAATGACGTCAGCCACGTCTGTCTTGGATATGGTAAGTATTTTGATATCAAAACTATCAAAGGTACATACATACATACATAGGATTTCCCCCTTTTTCCCCGAAGTAATAGGAAGAGGTGTATCACACGCATATTTCGCTAGCTATGTTTGGTTCTATGCAACTAAAAAATAAAATTCAATGGGCGGAGCCTATAGCGACTTAATTTAATGGGCACATTTCCAACTCCAGGGTAAAACTAAGAATTTCATAACAGAAAAACCCAATACCGAAAAAAAAAATTCTAGCAGAATAGATATACTATGCGATTAGAATAAGTATGGGCCTGTCAAATCAAGACGCCATTTTGTTTTCCATTTGAAGACAACTTCATACCTTACAAGTAGGGTGTACAAAGAAAAAACGAAAAAACGAAACACATTACAATTAGGTACATACATACATTTTCGGTTATAAGATCTTTATTATCTGAAAGAACATTTAGGTACATAGTTCACTAAACTCATTTTACATGAACATAGCAGGTAACTGGCATAGCTAAATATACATGTTTTTATTGAAATAAATTAGGTATGTGTGAATATTGAATATGGAATAATATATAATAATATTGAATATTTAATTTGGCTAAATAATTTTTAAAATTGAACCAGTACCTAGTTCCTAGCATTCAACCAAACAAAAAACAAACTTCAATTATATAACAAATAGGCAAATATAATGCAAATCTAGTCAGGTCCTAATTCGTCAAACGTGCAAGGAAAATGTACATAAAATTTACAAGTTATAATTTTTGCCTATTTTGTTTCTGCTAGCTTTACAAAAATGTGCACATTCGACTGAAGTTAGCAGCAAATACTACCACGTGCAATCTCATACTTATTCTAATCGCATAGTACATGTATGTAGACCGTCTAGCACAGCAGGTAACCCCCTCTCAAACTTGGTTCCTGGAGGCCAAGTCTGCTACTGAGCCGATGGTCTCATTCGACAGCTGTGATTGACTTACTGAGTCAATCGCGCCATATTGCCGGCCTCTGATTGGTCCAACGGTCTGCTATCGACGTGTGTAAATTAGCAGTGGTGATCAGAGTTTATTGGGGAGAGAAGGAGTTTTTTAAAGGGTCGGTGACGTGCATGTTATTCAGGCGTATAGGTACTCAAACGGGCTAAGAACTTTTTACCATCATCGTTGTACAAAAAAGGTTCAATTAATTTTATATTTATTTTGTTGTTTCAGATCGTAGACTGGACAGCCACTAATTCGATTACTTACATTCTAGCTATCCCTATAACAGTATTCTTGGAAATACCAATGCAAAAATTCCTGGGGACGTTATTATTTTAAATAATAACTAACTGACCCGACATACGTTGTTCTTTCAAAAGCAGTTGAATGTTATGAACAGTTTGTAGGCCAAAATAAAAATTTTGTTTTTACTTTTATTTTATTTTCCTTGCAATTTTTTCATATTGTTTCGACGCCGTTTAAACCTTTCCTGGACTTCCACAAATATTTCAAAAAAAAACTTAGCAAAATTGGTTTAGCCCTTCTTGAGTTTTAACGAGCAGCAAATGCAGCAGTTCTCACTCAACTTCTTATTAAAGTGTAATGCTGGGGCCACACTAACGGGAATTCGGGGAATTGTCGTTAATTATCGCGATGATGGACATTTAACATTGGTGAAGACACGACTTATACGTCCATCTTGCTTGAAATTTAAGAAATTTATGTGCCAATTTTATCGCCAAAAATGGGCATTCACGTTGACCGCTCAAGTGTAGCCACACACTTAATCGCAAGGCTTTATCGTGTTAAATTAACGCAATAAAAATTATAGACATTGACGTTTCCTGTAGCAGTGTGGCCACAGCTTAAGAGTTTAACTTATTTTTTATTGTGAAGTGCGGCAACATTGCCAAGTTGTTGTCAAAAATCAAAGGAATATTAAGGCAGCCATTTTGATTTCTCCTGTCCTCTGTCTGACAGGCCGGTGCACGAAGAATTTCTTCAATAAATTCTCATACACCATAATTTTTTACTAATTTTAGTTAATGAAGTGAAAAGTGTAGTGCACAAAATGGCGCGATACGGCCAGAGACCGGAGAATGCCCTTAAACGGGCAAATGGTTGGTACCGATTTCTTTAATTATGATACCACGTTGCATGTATTGTGTGACCTTACGTTAGCCACTGTATCATCAAATTTACACGTATGACGCTAAAAATATCTCGTAATGTTCCTTTTAAAAACATGTGGGATTAGGTTATTTATGTTTCTTGTGTTATTTTTTAATGTTTTTAACATAACCAATTAGTAGTAGTAAGTACTTATTACAATGTCTTTTGCGTAACAGCGTCGTCAGATAACCTGTATTACTGCAATCTAGATTTAAGACGCCTGGAAGTGCATGTTAAACATATTATTGTCCACGTATAATTAAATTCAGGATTTATAATACGGTATACTTTCACCATTTTATTACATGTAGGCATTATATGAGTGGAATTTATCCATTCAAAAACATAACATAGCATCACGCCTTTTTCCCCGAAGGGGTAGGCAGAGGTGTTTCACACCCACATTTCGCCAACTATGTTTGGTCCCATGAAATAGGGGGCGAGCCTATTGTCATCTATCCATTCATATTAGCTGTTTTTAAATTAAAAAAAAAACTTATTGTATTGATATTAAATTTGATCGTTTTTTTTTTATTATTGTATTTAAAGTATACATATTGGGTTATATTATTTATATTACTAATTACTAATATTGGGCAATATTACTAAATGGCCTTTGGTACCTTTGCTTGGCCAAGTGGCTAGGGTTGTGTACTGCAAGTACCCAAAATTGGTTCCTACTCATTTGTTTTTTATCAAAATGATGAATACTAAACCTAGACATGCATCCTTTTTATTTGGATTAGTTATTGATTAGTTTGTCTCTCTGTAAATATCAATATTGACTCAGTTAATTACAAAGTAAAAATTATACACATTTCCAAGATAGAAAAAAAAAACAGAATGTAATGTCATCATCGTTATAACCCATTAATGTCCCACTGCTGGGCACGGGTCTCCTCCAAACATTTTGGAGGGAATTTAGCCTACTATACGGACGGATTGCTAGAGGGTTTGGATGTAGTGATAGTCACGTCACACGTTTAAGCAGTAACTTATGCCTTTTTATTTTTGACAAAAACATTTCTTGCAATTAGGCTCTAGTATAGCAAAAATCGACCGACGATCTGGTAAAAAGTGCGGGTGGCCGTTGGATGTGGGCGGCACAATATAGCTCGTTGTGGCGGAAATTAGGTGAGGCCTATGTTCAACAGTGGACGTCATTGGGCTGATATGATGATGATAGCAAAAATATCCAACTCTCCAAAAAGTTTAACAATATACCTAATTACCAAATCATACACAATTTTTTTTTTCTTTCCCTACATCAAATTCTTGGAACATCTTTAAAGATAAAAATATATTCTCCAACAGAGTTTATGGACTTGGAAAAACCTGCAAGAGCTTTAGACACCTTACAAGAAGTATTCCGTAACAAGAAATGGGCATACAACTGGTCCGAGTCGGTGTTGGAGCCGATCATGTTCAAGTATTTGGAACTGTGTGTGGACTTGCGCAAGTCCCATATTGCTAAAGAAGGCTTGTTCCAATACAGGAATATGTTTCAATCGGTGAATGTCGGGTCACTGGAACAAGTTATAAGGTAATTTTTGGTTTCTTTACATTTTTTTGCACAGCTTTTCCCAAAAGGGATAGGCAGATTTGCATCACACCCACATTCTCCCAGCAAAATTTGAGTTACATGTAATAGAAGTCAAGTTATTGCTGTTAACATTTCCAAACTGTGAACTAATAAATAAGACTCCTTATTATCAGTTGAAGTGTATTAAATTGTAAATGATTACTTATTAATCATTTTTCTAATATAAACTTCATATAAATGTAATTAAATAACAAAAGGAGATTAAACAAGCCAATCTGATCATAAATATACAATTCTGGTTAAATTAACACGAAAATGATTGTCTTTAAAAAGTTTAATGTTTACCTGAACACTGTTGATGTTTTTATTCCAAACAACATATTTTATGACATAATCATTCACATTTTGCAAACCAAGAAATATATGCACATTCTAGTATTAATAATTGTAGACATAATAACTTATTAGCTTGTTTATTTACTCCTTGTTGACTTGAATAAAAATAGCATGACAAGGAAAAATAAACATTTTGTCTGAGGTCACTCAATGGTAAATTTATTGTAATTACTGTTGACAAATGGTTACGAATGGTTCTCAAACATTTAATTCATTTTTATATCTTACAACATTTCAAATTAAGTCATTTATTATCGTATCAATCTAAATAATGTTACACTATAAGTCGCGCGGGGCTTCGCTCCCGTCGTTCTTTATTTGGCCACTGCTCAGCTCCTATTGGCCATAGTGTTATGTTGTATTCTATAACCTTCCGCGATAAATGGGCTATCCAACACTAAAAGAATATTTCAAATCGAAGCTCTAGTTCCTGAGATCCTAGCGTTGAACCAAGAGTCAGCCTACTCCTATTTACTCTGTGCAGAAAAACCCAATGTTTTCACTGAATATTATCAGTATTTTTTCTTAAAAATAATATAGTATTGAAAATGTCTTTTTTGTTCAATTTTTTTCTGCAACAGCCCATAGTTATCCACTAATATCATAAATTTTAAAGATAAAATGTATGGATGGCTGGATTTGTTACTCTGGCATAACAACAATCCTAACTTTCAACAGCCAACTACACATCCATGCTAAGAAAAAAAGGTGCAGTTGAATTTCTTAAACTACGGGAAAAACTGATGTAAAATAACTACATTTAGATGCAATTTCCCATGCGTATGACATGCAGTTATGCTGTTGTTTTGTGGTAGGTCAGTACAACTATCGCCAGAATGTCTGAAAAGAGAAGTATGAATTTGGCACATAGATTAAACTCCCCAATAGCAAGTAGGGTATACTTTTTATCTTAATATCACGCGGACGAAGCTATGATCTTGAGGATATAATGTAAATGTATGTATTTATATTGTGAACAGAGGCTACCTGCGCATGGCCGAAGAGCGTACAGAAGCAGCTCGAGAACAATCCACCCAAGCGGTGATAGAAACCGATGATCTGGACAATCTTGCTACACCTGAGAGTATCCTACTCAGTGCCGTGTCCGGTGAAGACGCTCAGGACCGTTCTGATAGAACTATACTTACACCATGGGTAAGCCTATACCAAAGTTAAATGGTAACAAACATATCAGTCTGGTGTAACTGTTAATGTGGACTACTTTGCTACCAACCCTGCTTTTGTGCTGCGGGTAGTAAGTTTGATTAGAACACTGATTCTAGGTGATAGATATTGGTTTAATCTCCATATACTTTGTGTCTGTTAATTGCTATTTCAAAAAGCCTTTTGTTAAAAAAAAGTTTGTAAGTTTAACTGGTAAAAATTATATTTATTTATTGTTCAATGAAGTTGTTCCTAAACTCTTTACGTAGTATTCTCAGAGAATTGGCTCTATATTCTTTGTATGTTAGAACGTTTTTTAACTTACAATTTTGTTTCCAAGGTCAAATTCTTGTGGGAGTCTTACTGCCAATGCTTGGAGTTACTGCGTACGAATGCACACGTGGAGACCTTGTATCACGACATCGCCCGCATGGCCTTCCAGTTCTGTCTCAAGTACTCCCGCAAAACTGAGTTCAGGAAGCTCTGTGATAAGCTGAGGAAGCATCTTGAGGATATTTGCAAGCCTACGGTAAGATACGGCGATTTAATTTAATTATAGTATTAAATAAAATCCCATTTAAACTTTGCCAGGCAATTCATGCCCATGCCTTCTCTGTTTTCTCTATGGGTAAGATAAACCAAGCGTAAAGTGGCATGCAAAACTTGCACCATGTTAATAAACCTTTAACCTTCTAAATGTCAGCATCAAATTCAAAACCAATAAGTACATTTTTTTATAATATGACTTATTGTTTAATTATTAAAAGTGTATTTTCCATTGTCGACTTGTGTACAATTGCCGGAGTAAAAATGTTATTATATAATTTACAGATAAAGCTCTAAAAATAATCATTTTGATATAAAATGTCCACTCAATGTATTATTTGAGTAAATAGTTAAGTTTTTGAATTAGCGCAACTTTGCCTAACCCAAATGAGAGATAGAAGTTATGATAATGTGTTCATCTACTATTATAACAACTTATTAATATAATTATGTTTTTTTTTTTGTGAACAGGTACAAACTGGCAATGTAAGCATCTCAAAGCCAGAGACCCAACAATTGAACCTGGAAACCAGGCTGTTCCAGCTCGACAGTGCTATCCAGATGGAATTGTGGCAGGTTAGTAACATTGTTTTGTTTTAGAGATCACACTAAATATTATGGTAACCATTACAATAATATTAACATGTCCCAACTTCACGTTGCGCTGTCAAGTAATAAAATATCTTACAGCCGTTTTCAATAATCTATCTATGGATTTGGCTACTAGAGACAGATAGTATGCCAAAGTATAAAATATTGTTTTGTCTGAAACGGTACATTCCATATCTGGAAATATAAGCAGCTTTAATTGTATTCGAAAACTTTTAAACAATAGTTTAAATATGTATACATATACATTGGTGCAACGATATGCACGCATCAGATCAATGATCTGCTAGTGCATTATAAAATAATAATTCTCACCTTAGAGAAAAGTATAGCTGTGAAAACAGAGACATAATACAAATACAAATATCTTTATTCTGCATAGATAAGGGTTTACAAAAATGTAGATGGTCATAAGGGTACAATAAACTTAGTTACTTTAGACCTTATCTTACCTAAAAGGTGTGCAAATTTAATACCTACTAATTATAATGGTAACTTAAAACTAGATGTAATTTTTTATTATTTAGTACCTATTTACTGAAATTTTACTATATTAATCTGAGATCAATCTTACTAATAAACTAAAATAACAAAGAATAAAATAAAAACAATATAATTAATAATAATAATAGTTGTCAACACTATACATAATTTTCAATTTTTGTGCTCAATTGAATTAATTTATTCGCCAAACAGGAAGCCTACAAAGCGATTGAAGACATCCACAATCTAATGAACATGTCGAAGAAGACACCGGTAGCCAAGACCATGGCTAACTACTACGGCAAGTTGGCGCTGGTTTTCTGGAAGGCTGGACACTGTCTGTTCCACGCTGCTGCTCTGTTGAAACTCTTCCAACTTTCTAGGGAGATGAAGAAGAATATCACTCAGGAAGAGTTGCAGAAGTGAGTATGAGTTTTCTTTGTTACGTTGACTAGATATTGATCTATTGTAGCGCCCACACATACACTTAGAATTTCTTCAAGGGTATGTGGGCTTCCTTACTATTTTTTGCCTCATCGTTAGCAGATGGTAAGTCACTTTACTAGTACTAGACATAACATTCCACAAAGTGAAATCCACATTGTCACTTCCAATAGGAATCGAACAGGGACTGTATGATTTCCATGCCGGTCAATTATCCATTAGGCCAGCATCGCTTTTTTTTAGTCTATCGGTGCTTCCACCAAAAATTTACGAGAATAACATCACTCAAATAAAGAGATTCTATTCGAATATGCTTGGGGCCGTCTTTGTTTGACTTATGGAAGTAATAATTACGTCTCTTTCTAGAATGGCCTGCCGTGTCCTGGTGGCTGTGCTCTCTGTACCACTGCCATCCTTGCACCCGGAGTTCGATCGTTTCGTGGAGACAGACAAGAGCCCGGTGGAGAAGGCGCAGAGATTAGCCGTGTTGCTCGGACTAGCTCAGCCGCCTACTAGGGCTAGCTTGTTGAAAGGTAATTTTATTTAACTGCCTCGGTGGTGCAGCAGGAATACGACTGCTGTGCAAGAGGACCCGGATTTGATTAATGACTAATCCATCAAATCGTATTGTTTACATACCTTGTATTCCTCCGAAATAAATCCCATATACGTCTGCTCTATAGTCGTATTTGGTAGGCCTCGGAGGTACAACATATCGTCGGTGAGACGCGACAGTGTGCGTCATACATGCGTATACTGTGTTAATTTATACCGACACATGCAATTAATATTTAAAACAGTTTTGAAGCCATCGAAATTGACTCTTTAACTTTAGAATGCATATTGTTCATTATACAGGGTGGAATTTTGTAATGCCACCTGGAGGGAAAGTACTTTAAATACTGGAGATAGACAATTTAACTGAAAGAAAACATTATTTTATTTTTAAAAAGAAATAAAACTGCATTCAAAGATTTTCTGAAATTCGCTTGCCATACCCGGGAATCGAACCGATTGTTTAATTACCCATGTTTGTTAGAGAGATTCGATCCTTATGGTTGACCCTATTGATCAATGTCATAAAAGAACAGAATGTTATTTTTTGGATTTTTTTGAAAATCCATGAATGCAGTTTGGTTTCTTTTTAAAAATAAGGGAATGTTTCCTTTACGTGAAATTATCTATCTCCAGAATTAAGAGTAATTTTCCTCCAGGTGGCATTACAAAATTCCACCCTGTATATTGTTACATGTGGTTGATTATACATCTCAATTTACTTATTAACTTGTCCACCCTGTATATTGTTACATGTGGTTGACTATACAACTCAATTTACTTATTAACTTGTCCACCCTGTATATTGTTACATGTGGTTGACTATATAACTCAATTTACTTATTAACTTGTTCTCTTCTCACAGATGTGGTACGTTTGAACGTGGTCGCCCTGGCAACCCCGCAACTCCAGCAGCTGTACTCATGGCTGGAGGTGGAATTCGACCCACTTACACTTTGCAACAACGTCAAGAGTGTTGTCAAGTCGCTGGAAGAGGAGCCCAGTAAGTTGTGCTTTTCTTCATTGGTCTTTAAACCGCTATGGATGTAACAGTCAACAAATCAGTCGCTGAAAATTCACTTTTATTATTTAAATGATAGGTTGTATTTTTATTTAGCAGCTATTTAAGCAACTAAATCACATCATTAGTCTATTATTCTATTGAAAATTGAATTATCAGTATCACTAAGATACAATTTCAATGTCGCAAACGAAAATATCTGAGTAATCCCAAAAAAAAAAAATTTTTACTAAATGCATTTAAGTTTTAAATAATATGGTACTGATTAACAAAGAACCAATTTTGTCAGTCTTTTTATTCCGGCTAATCGCCAAAACGGCTCGACAAATTTTGATAACATTTTTCATCGATATATTTTCTAGTCTATGACTAGTTGAAGGACATAAGGCTAAGGAATATTTTTTTAAATAATACTAAATATTGTTTTGCAGACTCGCCCCTCGCCCAATACACGATAGCTCTCAGCGACGTGGCGCTAGTACGTCTGATTCGTCAGGTGGCACAATGTTACGCGTGCATCCAATTCTCTCGGCTGCTGGAGCTGGCCTCCACCGACGACCTGTTCCACCTGGAGAGGCTTCTCGTCGACTGCGTCAGGCATAACGATATGCAGATACGAGTCGATCATGCTAACAAGTTAGTATAATGATATTTGAACTGCACTTGGGCTGATATTGATGTAGAATAAACAATAACAACATCTGATTAACTAGTCCGTTTTTTATAAAACCAATAATAATTAAATTAATAAAAACAAATTTATGGATCATTTTGAAATGTTTCTAATAAGAAGTCACAGCTTAATGCCACTTTTTATCGTGTGGGCTTGAGACAGACCCTGGGTTGGAATTTATCAAGTCGCTCATAAGGCTTCCATTTTGACTAAACGACTACCACAATTAGTTGTAACCGGGACCAACGCCTTTATGTGCCTTCCGAAGCACGGTAGGCCACTGATATCGGTATAAGAAAATATATTTTAAACTTAATCTTGTTACATATAAAGATCATATTTTATTCCTCATTCGTAACTGGTTACGAAACTACGGTTACGTAGACGGCCGAAGGGAAAATAAAATGTGACAGTGATTTGTTTACAAACATTCTACACCTAATTTGGCTCTCAAATAGAAATTCTGAAATATTATTACAATAATTTATGTCATGTTTGAAAACGTCTGAAAATAAAAGATGTCTCTCATTTGAATTATTTTTACAAAACTGTTTTAATTATTATGCTCAGATTGTCTGATTTATTATCAATACCCGTATTGATGTATATATGCCTAATTTATTATTATTTAAAAAATATAATACTTACTTTCCTCCGAAATAAATCCCATATACGTCTGCTCTATAGTCGTGTTTGGTAGGCCTCGGAGGTACAACATATCGTCGGTGAGACGCGACAGTGTGCGTCATACATGCGTATACTGTGTTAATTTATACCGACACATGCTACTAATATTTAAAACAGTTTTTAAGCCATCGAAATTGACTCTAATCTCTATCTGAAACAAGTCTCTTATAGTACCTATGTCTGAGGCCCGTGTGTGGCATAAGCTTCAGCTCTTTAGATAGACAAAAGGGTACTTCTCAGTATTGGGACATTAATAGGCTGATATTTTTTTATTATATTATACAACTAGAAGTCGCGTGTTTTTTATTTGGCCACTGCTCAGCTCCTATTGACCGTAGTGTGATGTTATTTAGCATATAGCCTTCCTCGATAAATGGGCTTTCCAACAGTAAAATTAGTTCCTGAGATTATCATATTCAACCAAACAAACTTTTCAGTTTTATAATATTAGTTTATATTGAAAATGTGTTCATATTATTATAGTAATAGATTGCATTTTCCTTTGTATTTGCTTCGTTAAACGAATCGTATCTGTTTAGATGCGTGCACTTCGGCGTGGAGGCTGGTGGTGGCGAATGGTGTTCGACTGCTGATGAAGCCTGCGGGGGAGCTATCCTGCAAGCCACGCCAGCGGAACAGGTATGATGCCGGGTTACCTATGTTACAAAGCTTATATGCATGTGTGGGAGTAATTGTTATGTAGGTATGTCTATCTGTATCGCGTTTAAAGTGTTTATAAGGTATCAAGGCGGCTTCGATAATATTTACGAAAATATTGAATTTTCATCTCGTAAGATGAACACTTGAATACTATTTAAACAATTTTTTTCTTTGCTCATAATTTTTTTTTTTTTTTTTTTTTTTTTTTTTTTTTCTTTATTTCAATTACAATCTAGCCAATTTAAAGACTAATAAATAATTTTATTTTAACCTAATTTGCTAAGTAAACATTAAGCTAAGAATGAGTCCAATAACTTTTCTTAGTATCTGTTAAGGGGGAGTCACTTTGTTCATGTGTTCATAATAACGGCACTTATCACATTTTGTTTTTCACTATAAATTACACTAACTCGAAAGGTTTAGTCCTTTTTAGTCTTTTAACTAGGTTCGTGTTGTCAAGGAGCTGGATTGCCTCGACGTTCACGTGATGATGAAGTCTACGGTCATGTGCTTCTGCATATCTTTGGATAACAGTGTCCACAACATCCATATTTAGGTCCCGGTGGAGGTCGCAGTTCCTAATGTACCAGGGCGCATTAACGATATCCCTAAGTACTTTATTTTGGAATCTTTGGATGATTTCTCGATTGCTTTTACTGGTACAGCCCCATAGCTGAATACCATAAGTCCAAATTGGCATTAAAACCTGTTTGTACAGTAGGACTTTATTATGTACTGATAAGGGTGAATATCGACCAATGAGCCAGTACATGTTTTTATAACGCATATCTAGTTCTTCTCGCTTTTTCTTGACGTGTGCTTTCCAGCGTAGCTTTGCGTCAAGCGTCAGACCAAGATACTTAGCTGTGTTTGCGTAAGGTATTTTCTGATTATTGATAAACACCGGGATGTACTGCGGCTTCTTGTTAGTGAAGTCAATATGAGTGGACTTCGTTTCATTAAGCCTTATTTGCCATTTTCTCGTCCAATCATAAATGTTATTAACGGCAACTTGGACCTTTTCTGCGGCTTCTTTATAGCTATCTCCTATTGCCATGATAGCTGTATCATCAGCAAAGGTTGCTATGATGTTATTTTTAGTTACTGGAATATCGTAGGTGTATAGAAGGTACAGGACCGGCCCTAGAACACTACCTTGAGGTACTCCAGCGTTTATTGGCATAAGATTTGACACAGAATTGTCTTGTCGTATTCGAAAAGATCTATTAGAAATGTAGGATTCTAATATGTTAGCATATTGTTGAGGTAATATTGTTTTTAATTTGAATACTAAGCCTTCATGCCAAACTTTGTCGAAAGCTTGTGCTACGTCAAGAAAGATTGTGGAACACACTTTCTTTTCCTCTAGTGCCTTTTCTATGACATTAGTGATACGATGCACTTGGTCAATGGTTGAGTGTTTTTCTCTGAAACCAAACTGATGATTTGGTATCAGATTATTATTTTCTATGATGGGTTTCAGCCTTTTGAGTAACAATTTTTCAAACAGTTTGGATATAGTAGGCAAAAGGGAAATTGGCCTATATGATGAGGGTTCATGAGGAGGTTTCCCAGGTTTCGATATCATTATGACTTCGGCAACTTTCCACAAATCAGGAACATATCGTAATCGAAAGGCAGCATTGATGAGAGTGGTAAGTTTAACTATAGCTTTACGTTGAAGTTTATGAAGTATTTCGCCAGTAATTAAATCATATCCCGGGGATTTTCTCGAATCTATATTGTACTTTATTTCCTTTGTAACTTCCCTTGGAGTCACTAGTTTAATGTCCATATATTCTTGATTTATGCTAACATGTTGTGTTTCCACTAAATTGTGTTCTACATTTGTCTGGAAAATATTTTGTAAATGTTCCGCAAATCTTTTGGCTTTTTGGGTATTGCTTACTGCCCACCCACCATTTTCTTCTCTTATGGGAGGAATTTGTAGGGTTGGTCTTTTTATATTCTTTGTAGCTTTCCATAAAGAATATTTTGACTTATGGTCGTTTGTTAATTGCCGTAAGTAGCTGGTGGTTAATGAATCGTTATACTCCGATATTTTTCTCTTGAGGGTTTTAGTTAATTTATTTAACAACCTTTTGTCTTCAGGATATCTGCTTTGGTGCCATGTTCTTCTTTGCTTACGTTTTTCCAATATAAGATTTCTTATATCTATAGGGTAGGTATGCCCTTTGATTCTTTTTGGAATATTGGGAGTATTTTCCCACGCTGCTTGCTGAATATTTTTAATAAAGTTTCTTACTTCTAGGTCCAACTGTTCAGGGGTTTTTAGTGGTACATTTAATTCTATACTATTTTCTAAATCAATATTGAAACTTGTCCAATCGGTACGGTTATTTACTAGGGTCACATGATCTTCTTTAAACAGAATTTCTTTTCTTACTGTCAGAAGTACAGGTGAGTGATCCGAATTCATATCATGACATTCTTCTATTGATAAATAACAACTTGATATGTTTTTACATATGAAAAAATCTAACAAATCTGGTATTTTTTGAGGGTCAGTTGGCCAATAAGTTGGTTTGCACGTAGTGATAGCTTCACATTTTAATACTTGCATGGCATATCGCAGTTCCCTACCTTTCGTAGTGGTCAGTCTGGAACCCCAATGCGTATGCTTTGCGTTAAAATCACCTCCGAGGATGAATTGCTCATAATATACTTTGATTCATAAACTGTAAAATTGTGCAAATGCTTTTTTTTAAATAATTTGTTTATTTAATTTAATAATAATGATAAAAAAATCGTGAATTCACTTATACTGCGTAAAAACAAAAGTTATATTAAAGGGAATACTTGCTAAAGCAAGATACAGAGTGCGGCCGCACTCCCGCTGTCTTTCTCGCTCTATTAAATGACGGAAAATGCGATTCCGTGCGGCTAATGTGGTCCAATCCTTAGGGATTATTCACACTTATTCAGTTTTTGTCCATAGAAAACAACGGTTTTGTATGAAGACGTGTACGCATCCATTCAGCTTTACGCGTCTATTCAGCTGTCGCCGCAAACCAGTATAAAATGAGGATATATGTGTTTTTATCATGCGAATTCTATAGAGAGCGTTGAGCGCTGTTCCGCCACATTCACCGTCAAACAGCTCATTACAGGGATGTTTTGAGACTCCTTGTCGACAAGTTACGACCTGTATTGTTCTTGCATTCGTTTGATTTGTTATTTTCTTTTCTCATTCTTACGACGCCGTACGCGGCTAATGAAAGCAGAGCCTGTATAAGTGTGACCAAAATCGTTCAGCACAACGCGAATGGAGCTGAATAAGTGCGAATAGTCCCTCAAGTTCGATATTTGTCGGTGCAGGTGCGCGAGCAGCTGGTCCGCGCGGCGGAGGTGCTGTCCCGCTGCGCCGCGACGCTGTTCCCGGCGCGGCGCAAGGCGGAGCGCGAGCGGGCGCGCGCCAGCATGGTCACGCACTACCACGAGCACAAGCACGCCGAGCACCACCGCGTGCTGCAGCGGCACAAGATCATCGAGGAGAGGAAGGAGTACATTGAGCGACTCAACACTGTACGGGAGGAGGAAGAGCTCAGGTAATAAAAAAATCTGATGTCTTTTTTATTGCCTGACTTAGCAGACGAGCATGCCCTCCAGTTGAAGGTAAGTAATAACCTCAGCCCATGGACATGGATGTGTTCTTTCAGCATTGGTTACGAAGAAATTACTCTTCCAACAAATCCATCCTAAGGTTGTCTGGAAGAGATTGCTATAAGCGATAAGACCGCCCATTGTGAATACAATTTACTACATTTCTCTATCTCTGTATTTACTCTTTACGTGGTGTACAATAAAGAATATTATATAAATAAATAAATAAATTACATCCAATCCACCAATTACCAAAACAAAAGGTCAATTAGGGAAGATTCATTTTCCTCCAAATAGACCATATTTCTCTATATGGAGGAAAAGGAAAACGATAAGAATTGGGAGGAGGAATTAAGCCTTCGACGGTCTGTCTACTGTGGCCATAATTTGTTCACAGTGTGCCATGATCATCACATCTTTTTGTCAAAAGGGTAAGCGGTGGCGGTGTGGATATGTGTAGAGTATTTATTTTTTAATATTGATCGCTCATAAAACACTATCATTCCAATGTGTACAGACGTCAAGAAGAGGTTTCCCGCGCAGCAGCCGCAGCAGAAGCTCGTCGTCTTGAAGCCGAACGCGAGGAGCGTGAACGTCGGCGCCACGAGTCGGAGCTCGCCGCCATGCGCGAGCGACACTTGCGCGAGAGACTGGCGCACGTCTCGCAGACTGCGCACGGACAGAAGATGCTACAGAAACTTGATGAAGAGGTAACTATATATGCTAGCTTGTTCCATTGAATACTAAAGTTGGTTTTTTGGGTTACAGTTAAATTTATATTAAATATTTAAAACTTATAACAACAAATTAATTCTTAAGTTCTTCAAAAGTGAATAGGTTTCTAAAGGCTCGGCAACACGCTTGTGATGCCCCTGGTGTTGCAGGCGCCCATAGGCTACAGTAACCGCTTACCATCAGGCGCACCGTACGTCTGTTTGCCACCGTCGTGGTATAAAAAAAATTGCCAATAGTTCTCTCCGAAATAAATCCCATATACGTCTGCTCTATAGTCGTGTTTGGTAGGCCTCGGAGGTACAACATATCGTCGGTGAGACGCGACAGTGTGCGTCATACATGCGTATACTGTGTTAATTTATACCGACACAAAGCTTTATAAAAAGATTAAGAAAAATCTTAATATTTTGACCAGCATGACCATCAAAGGAAAATGTGTCGTATTTTTAAAATAATAAGAGTGTATTTTCACTGCTGCTTTATGAAGTAATAACGTTTTTTATAGAAATAATTTGTAATAACAGTATAATAAAAATGTACCCTAATCATGGTAATCAATGTTGAAACGAAAATGTTTTGTTTGCCAAGGACCTCAAAAAAATGGACGCTGATGCTATCGCACAACGCGAGGCCGAGGAGCTAATGAAGGAACGTCGCGAGCTGCAGGCCCGACTGAAATCACAAGAAAAAAAGGTATGTATTATTCCATAGGTTTACCAACTTCTTAGGACAACGCCCACTGTTCAATCAAGAAACCTATTAAGTCCCACTGCTGGGCTCGGGTCTCCTCTCCTCTAACTAGAAAGCTGAGAGGGTTTGGGCCATAATCCACTCACGCTGGCCCAGTGTGGGTTGGTGGATGTCTGATCCACCAACCCGCACTCATCATACTCATAAAATTTCTTAAGGCTATGTGGATTTCCTCACGATGTTTTCCTTCACCATAAGCAGATGGCAAGTCACATGACTAGTAAAATAAATATAAAAATATAAATATGTAAAATATATAATAAATTGTAAATAATTGATAAATGCCACAAAGTGGAATCCACATTGGTACTGGCGGGGATCGAACTCGAACCGCGTGATTTGCACGCCGGTCCCTTATCCATTCAGCCACCATCGCTTTTGCCCACTGTTAAATAAACAAAAACCAAACCTGTAGCCTCCATCCACATAAAATGGATTTTTATCAATAAATTAGTCTATAGCCACCCTTCAAGATTATAGTACAACTTCCATCTTTTTGGTCTGACACTACTATTACAGGTATATAATGCCTAAGACACACACACAGACACGTTAAACTTATAGGACAGACAAAAAAAAAGACTATTACTCACTTTGAGAGAGATATTATTCAGATTGAAAAGCCTTGTAGACCACAAAATTTTAAAAACATTTTATGGATAATGAAATGAAATCTCGTTTATTCATCTAGGTTACAAGGTAAGACTTATGAAAGTCACAAGATAAGAATGTAACAGGTTATCCGAAAAGTAGTGTCAGCAAATTTGCCTACGACTATTAATTCTGAAACAGTGAAAAGTTATTGGGTTCACGGAAACTGAATTCTATGCAAGAAGAATTTTAAGCATTACCTAGTGTAGATAAAACCAAAGTGTGTATAGAAAATCATTACAATTGCTGAAGAAATGCTCCAGAATTTTTCAACAATAGAATGATGCAGACTCCTGAATTAATTCAAGCTGCAGAGACACCTACTTGTCGAAATTTCTGAAGAAAATTATTTTCTGTCTCATTTTCTGTATTTCATAGAGTATTTATGGTCACAGGTGGACTATTTCGAGCGTGCCAAACGCTTGGAGGAAATCCCTCTTCTGCAAAAGAGTTTAGAAGAAAAACAAGTGCAAGATAAGGCATTCTGGGAACAACAGGAGAAGGAACGCATACAACAACTTATTGGTAAGAAAGTATTACTGGTATAATTACTTACAGCCAGTACCTGGTCAAAATGACTACACAATCATTCAATCAAGAAGGTATAAAAATATTAGGCTGCATTCTACGTAAGCGACTAGAAGCGAACGCGATTGCGACGCCATGGGATGACGTGCGACGCGCTAGTTACATACACGTGTCCTACATACCGCGCCGCGGCACTATAAAAACAATGGCATCGCATCCAGGTTGCGAGGAAATATCAAACTGATTACGTTCGCGTCACATCACGCCGCACCTCGTCGCTCGTAGCATTGTGGTCCTGATATGTTCGTTACGATCATCTATGAACTGAACAGAATGACTGGCCTGTTGGTCTAGTGGTTGGTGACCCTGACTGCTAAGCTGGAGGTCGTGGGTTCGATCCCCACCCAGGACAAATCTTTGTGTGAGGTGCATAAAGGTTTGTTCTGTGTCTGAGTGTAATTTATCTATAATATGTATGTATTTACAAAAAAAATGTATTTAAGTAGTATATCAGTTGTTTAGTACCCATAACACAAGCAAATGTAATTGCTTACTTTGGGACTAGATGGCGCTGTGTGAATGTGGTAGAATATTAATATTGGTAGAATATTAATATCGAGGTTCAGCAACATTCAGCAATCTATTTCTCGAGCGTCTCCTCTCTCGGTATCACTTAAAGTGGTAGTCGCTAAGGCAAGTTGGAAGCCTTCTGGGCGACTTGATAAATTCCAACATCAGGGTCTGCCTCAAGCCCATTCGATAAAAGAGAACCGCATATTATGAGTTGTGCGGTGATATCGAGAGATCTTCTTTCGTCTGTCAGTCGTCTTCAAACATAAATATTCAATGAATTAAGGAGTCAGCGACCAACCTTGGGCGTCTAATTTTATTTTACTTTTTTGTGTACGTCTTTGAAAATGGAGCCATATAGTTAGCCGCTATTTCATCCCAAAAATTATAGCATTAACACTCATTATATTAGCACTCAATACCAATTATGAATTTAATATTTATATACTAACCACTCTATATATAACTACTCTGAACAAAATTATTGCCGATTGAAACTGTATATTTGAATAGTTACAAAAAGTTTATTTGAGTGAATTGTATTTTTACGATGTGAGATTTTTTTTAGGTTACATTTATGTTACATTTTAATAGTTTTCTTATATACCTAACGTGTTTTATTTGTCGAAATGAATTTGATTGATGTGTGGATTGCGACGTCTCTGGTTCTAGTTATATTGTTCATAGATATGATGACTGCTAGGATCGGTTAGTTTGTTTTTAATAAATTGTAAAAAAAATATTCTAATATTTAATTCAAGTAAGACAGTAAATACTGTTTGTGGAATCAAAGGGTGTGCTTTTACATCATACGCGTGTAATAATTAATGATTTTAAAGCATTAATATGTTTTACTTTCCAAGTTCATGTAATAAGCAAAAGACGTATGATGTGTGTAACCCCGCGCTGTTGTGCACAGAGGCCCGTGCGCGTGACGTCACGACGTCGGCCCGGCTGGGCCGCATGGCGCCGCACCGCGAACTGTTCACGAGCAAGCTGCGCAGTGAGCGTGGGGCCGCGCACACGCAGCGCCTCGCCGCCTTCAAGGACAAGCTCGCCGCCGAGCGGGACAAGCGCCTCGCCGAGCGCAGGCAGCAGCGCATTGAGAAACGACGACAGGAGGTACGATTTAGCTTTCGTATTATTATAAAATCGGTGTTTTAATAAAAGTTCTAAGAGCTATTCCAAACTATAATATGGCATGAATCCCTCGTTAATATGAATGCCTGTGATTGGTTCATCGTTATTGCATTCTGACAGTATGTAGAATTTAAATCAATATATTTGTATCATAGTGGCTGGCCGAAAAACGCCGCGCTGAAGAGCGTGCGGCGGAAGAAACCAGACGCATCAAGGAAGAAGAGGAGAGGAGAGAACGTGAGGAAAGGGAGAGGAAGCACCAAGAGGAAATTGCGGCAGAACGCGAACGTAAGGAGAGAGAAGAGAGGTAAGTCACTTACATAATGTCTATATCCCCTTTTTTTATTTCGTATTTTTTCTGAACCCCCCCCCTTTCCGAGCCTCACGTGACTAATGGACGTAAATACGTACTCCAAATGATTTTTATATTTAATTTTAGGGAGCACCAAGAAATGTTAGCCCGTACTGAGGCTAAGATCCGTGCGAAGGAAGCGGAGATACAACAGAAACTGGACCAGTCGACTAAGACGCAGTCGTCGAGCTGGCGGCGCGGGGATCCTGGCGAGAGGCCGGAGCGGACCGAGCGGACCGAGCGGCCCGAGCGGCCCGCAAGGGACGACGGCTGGCGAGCCAAGCAGGAGAGCAAGGAGGAGAAGCCACCGGTCAAGGGTGATACCTGGCGCGCAGGTGCGTTACGTTACCTCATTTTTAACCCCCAACACAAAAAGAGGGGTGTTATAAGTTTGACGTCTCTGTGTAATGTGTATGTGTCTGTGTCATCGTAGCTCCTAAACAATTACGATGCGGTTTTTTATTATTTTTAAGCTGTCACCATAATCGGTGGAGACTACTTATCAGCTCTTTTGGTAGGAATAAAATTTTCAATTTCGGTTTTTAAAAGTAAACTAGATTACAAGCAATTTTCATCTTTTGAAAAAGTTATAAATTTCTAAATGGGTGCGCGCTAAACGTAATTGTTTCTCCACAATTCAATAATAAATTAATTGCAATATACATAATTATTGCAATCGTGACGACATTATTTTGCTTTTGTGACTAGCTAGAAGTTATTTTAAATTAAAATAACGTTATGTATGTTGCACAGCGGGTCCCCGCCCACGTGAGCCGGGTCGCGAGGAGCGCGCCCGCACGCCCGAGCGCCGCCCCGCCGCACGGGACGACAGGCCCGCGCCACGGGAAGACAGACCACCACCTAGAGAAGAGAGGTATGATATTTTATTATTATTTCTTGTGTCCCACAGTTAGTTACTTTACTTTAGTATATTAATATACATTCGCTGTATAAATATTTATATTGGTTGTTTTTTTCCTTTTTTTTTCTTCATTATATAATATCGTTTATTGTGCCAGGTTTAAAAAAAAAATAGGTATATTAACACCAGTTTCACATAACTCATATTATAGACGCGAAGAGCGTCCTCGTGAAGATCGCCGTGAGGAGCGTCCCCGTGAGGAGCGCGGCCCACGGGACGAGCGACCGCGGGAAGAGCGGCCGCGGGACGACCGCCCCAGGGACGACGCGGGCGGCTGGCGCTCTGTCAACAGGGAACCCGACAGGGAGCGCGGCGATCGGGAGAGGGAGAGGTAACAATTTTATAATAATTATACGTCAAATATCTACCATTATTCAAATATGCTATCTGTCAGTGGTACGTGCAAAAGACCCTATACTCGGGACGATATGGATGTAGAATAAATAATAACAACATTTGAATTTTTATGTAAAACCAAATAAATAAAAACAAACAACTTTAAATTAACAAAAACAATGTTTAGATTATTTTGAAAGTTTATAATAAGAAGTTATAGCACTTATATTGTATTGTATCATTTATTTCAAGTTTACACTCATATTTTGTTAGTAAATACATTTCCTTAAAATTACGTGTTAGTACTTACATGTAGCCTACAACTGTTGTTTACATAGGTACAATCTGCAATCTGCAAACACAAACCCGGTCAGCGATCATTTTCAGGAGGGAGTTGGAGCTTTCCCTGACTCTGCGCACGAGGCCGCGCGCTTTCGCATTGTGGCATAAAAACAGTCTACTTTCGCCTGCGTGAACATACCTGATGCGCTACAGCGCCAGGGTAACCCCTATAGTTTAATGCCACTGATATCGGCATAAGAAAATATTTTATTAATTAAATCTTACAATTTGACAACATTATTAGAGTGATTTGTTTACAAATTCGACATGTACCTATGCAATTCGGCACGAGTATATGTTAGGTCAGCGTCACTAATTTTTTACTTTTTTTAAATTAATTCTAGACCTCGTTACGGAGGACGCTCAAGCGGACCAGAGAGTGGCAGTTGGCGCCGTGGCCCAGCAGAGCCTCCACCATCTGCAGTACGTAATATTTTATTTATAAAGCAATTTTCAGCGGGGACCAAAGACAGCTGGCAAAATTTGAATTACCTGCCTACACCTTCGGAGAAAAAGGCGTAACTTTATTACGGGTGCCCTGATAAATGGGACATCATATTTGAATATAACGTAGTGTAACGTCAGTACAATACTCTCCAAATAATTCTGCGTCAAAGAAGTTTGCTACAGTACGTTAGTGCATAGACGTAATGCACGACTGAGGTAGAAAAATAATAATGAGGTTGCTATGCGACGGTGGCCACGCCCCACCCTTACCCCGCAAGCTGCGGCGACCCCTCTGACACCTTAAATCGTATTACTGGCGCGAACTTCGTTGATGTAAAGTTATGTGGCGAGTGTCGTACATCCTATTTTCTTTTTCGTTAATTTGAATTCCTTGCTAATGAAACATGTAAACTTTAGGTAGTCAGAACTATTAGCCGTAGGCTACTTAATCAGTCTTAGATTATAAAATTCTTGTTCCTATAAAAGAAAATGTGTTTTATTTATTTAAAAATTTCAACTATTTTCACAGATACTTAAATCTAATACAATAATTGTAGAACCTTGAAGACCTGTTATTAATTTGGACACCGATAATTATATAAATGATTATTGAATGTACAGGAACGTTCTTCAACGTGGCGTTCAAAGGACGCTGGACCTCGCGAGGAGAGGTACCGCGAGCCGCCACGTGAGCGCGAGGGCGGCGGCTTCCGCGAAAGGGGGGAGCGCGGTGGGGATCGGTTCCCGCCTAGGAGGGACGAACGGTATGTGGTCGATTCTATTTATAACTAGCTGACGACATAAGTCGTTCTGTAATAAAGATATTGACAGTTAAGACAGTTTGTATGGGACAATTAAATTGTTGATTTTACACTATTTTCTTACCGTCTAAACTTTCCAAAGATTTCCACAAATATTTCAAAACAAAATATAAAATATCGCTCATTTGGAGCGACAGTGACACAACTACAAAAAAAACGGGAAACTGACCTAATTACATTAAAATGATCTCGATAATATACTTTAGGAGTGAAAATGTCATATTCATAAGTTCAAAAAACGCCCGCTAGAGAACGAAAAGACGTTGGTGAAATAATATGTTAAGAATCTTCACTATTGTTACGAAAAAATATTATATCAGGCCTAATGTACAATTAAAAAAAATGCAGTTGTCATTGTCGCTCCAAATGAGCAATATAATGATATCAGCAAAAACTGATCATATTATGTTATAATTCAAAAGACAACCAATTTACTAGGAGCGCCTTGGTATTTGTTTTTTTTTCTGACATGTTAAAAATGTTTATCACTATAGTGACGGGGCTCGCCGCGACGACCGTGAGGGACCTCGGCGCGATGATCGTGAGGGAGGTCGCCGTGACGAGCGCGACCGTGAGGCTCCGCGCCGCGACGAGCGCGAGCGTCGTCCGCCACCACCGCGCAGGGAAGACAAACGTGAGTTACACTTACTTCTTTTGTGTTAGAAATACGAACCTATCCTCACAAACGACACATTATTCGTTACATACAAAACTTTCCTTTTTATAATTTTAGTATACAGAGTGGAATTTTCTAATTCCACCCGGGGGGAAAGTTCTGAAAATATTTTAAAGTAGTTTTGTTTCTTTTTAAAAATAAAGGAATGTTTCCTTTGAGTAAAATTATCGATCTCCAGTATTTACTGCCGCACTCAGAGACGTCAATTAGTAGTAATCTGTCATTAACACAATTTTTTCATTGAATAATCGTCTTTAAGCGTATAGACTTAAGTATTACACGTTTTTACTAAATAAACCTTAAAGTTAAATAACGTCTCTGAGTACGGCAGTTAGAGTACTTTCCCTCCAGGTGGCATTACAAAATTTCACCCTGTATATGAATGAATGAAATCTGCTATTGAGATCTAATTACGATTCAACTGATTCATTCTTAAATTTGTAAATTTATATTCTATTATTTTTTTTTTGTATTAGGGCCCTGAACCGCTGAAAGGATCTATATGAAATTTAGCTCTCAAACAGATTATAATCTAGAATATATATCTCAATAGCATATAGACTACTTTTTTTAACATATCATGCGGGTGGAAGTTCATCATCATAATCATCAGCAACCCATTAATGTCCCACTGCTGGGCTCGGGTCTCTTCTCCTCTATCTAGAGAGCTGAGAGGGTTTAGGCTATAATCCACACACGCTGGCCTAATACGGGTTGGTGGATCAGATACACTTAGAATTTATCTAGTGTATGTGGGTTTCCTCACGATGTTTTCCTTCACCGTTAGCAGATGGTAAGTCACAGACTAGTACATATAAATTCCACAAAGTGAAATCCACATTGGTACTGCTGGTCGGAATCGAGCTCGGACCGCGTGTATAGAACGCCGGTCTTTAATCCATTCAGCCACCATCGCTTTGGGTGGAAGTTATTTTTTTTTTAAAGATTTTTTTTTTGTTTCAGCTCGCGATCCTGATGGTGACGACTGGCAGGCGGTGACGAGGCGCTAACTTTATGTTTACGTCATTTTGTTACTCACACCAATACATTGTATTCAACTCATATTATGTTTTATTTTGTCTAAAGTTCGGCAGGACACAGTCAATTTTCACACAACTCTATTTCACACAAATTGTAATAATGTGATTATACCTTACTCAATTTTCTACCCTCTGCGATGTAGATAGAATAGCTTCTTGCTTGTCATGATCAATAATCCTGCTGAACAATTTTTTTTAAATAACAGTTAAGCTCCATTTACACTGCAAGTGTCTTGGTCAAGTAAAGGCAGCATTGAACTAGTTCGGAAACTTGTAAAACGTAAACCTTAGAGATTGTTATTGAAATATTAGATAATATACCTTATTATGAAAGGGGTAAGGGTTGTTTTTATTATCATTGTATCTATAGGTTGTGTAGACATCGCCAACCAAGTACTAACTTGCTTTATAAAGAAATATCGTAATATACATACGCAAACATGTTTTGATTAGACCATATTATATTCTGTTTTATCCCAAATATATATTTTCCATCAAATTCTGTTATTTTTCTTTTAACTCATATTGACTAGGTATTTAAAAATGTTGACCAGCATCTTTTTAATTGCTAAAGGTATGTTCTAAATCAAGCTTTAATTTAAAGTCCTTTGTTTAAAAGTAATGAATTCAATTGAGATTAACACTAATAGAAACGTTATCTTGCACAATTAAGTTTCTTAAATTCCATTCAAACACATCAGTGATCTGTTTCTGAACTGTTGTCGGAGAGGCTTCGTCCAGAAACGTTATTAACAAGTAAAAATAGGTAATGTAGAAGGCTGGTGAAAACGTAACTACCAAGAGTTAGGACTACGAAAATTTACTGCTTACTAGCTCTTGGACTATACTTTAAAAATAGAATGATTATCTGCCGCACTCAGAGACGTCAATTAGCAATAATCTGTCATTAACACAATTTTTTCATTGAATAATCGTCTTTAGGTGTATAGACTTAAGTATTACACGTTTTTACTAAATAAACTTTAAAGTTAAGTAAAGTCTCTGAGTACGTATTTACTGACACCTTTTTTTTTGCTTTGTATGACGTTCATAAGTATCATGTTTTTGATCTAAATGAAATAAAAATAATTGACTTTGACTTACGCCAGTAAATCTTCTAAAAGTAAGACCCGACTAACTCTGTGACCTGGCGAAAAAATTTGCTAGAAAACATCTTCGTTAGATGCCCTAGTTTTTTAGTTTTGTGGCCAAACTGAGGAGATACTCTACAAATCAGTCACTTAGTCTTATAACAAATGGCTATTTGTAATTAAGGACTAATTTTGTTTTCAAAATTAAAATCTCTGATGGTAGCCAAGGGCCAAACTAATGTCAGTCACACATACCTTTCCATGTTGTAAATTAAAGGCGTAAACACGTTAGATTCGGAAATTGATACGGTATCTTTCCGAAGGTCCCGATTAAGGGAATCATACAATCTTGTCTAGACATTATTTTCAGTGTCAACAACGTAAATACTATTTTAGTAGATAGATGCCAATATGTAGCTAGCTTTGTTTTTAATAAACTATTGAATTGGGCTATCGACTTTAATTTATCTACTCACCCAAGAAACGCGATTCAGTCTAAAGAATTCATAACTATGGTTTCTTCGCAACGAGTCACACTGGATCCTGTCACCACACACTACGACTGGATAATAATATAATAATAATAATATTGTACCACATTTACACAGCGCCATCTAGTCCCAAATTAAGCAATTATATTTGCTTGTGTTATGGTTACTAAACAACTGATATACTACTTAAATACATTTTTTTTTTGTAAATACGTACATATAATATGTACGTATTTACAAAAATTACGTACGTATTTATAGATAAATTACACCCAGACACAGAACAAACCTTTATACTCATCACACAAAGATTTGTCCTGGGTGGGGATCGAACCCACGACCTCCGGTTTAGCAGTCAGGGTCACTAACCACTAGACCAACAGGCCAGTCAGAATAAGAAAAATAAAAAAAGGAACCATTATATAGTTTCGTCATGTCCGTCCGTCCGTAAGTCATAGGCAATGTATCCAAAAACTACTCGATGTAGATATATTAATGAAATTTGAAGAATATGTGTCTTGTGTGAGCCGCTGCTAGGTTTGGTAGTTAAATAATAAAAATATATATATTTTTTAAAACAAGTGAAAAAAAATTGATTTTCCGCAAACATTAAGTGTACATCGACGGGACAGATCCTGTATCTTATAAAAACAATCAACTCGTTTTGGTTACGTATAAATAATTGAAGCGGGAAGGGGACAAATGTATTTAAATAATGAATATTTTAGGAAATAAATGCCTGAATAATAATTTATATTCACACTTACCTTTAGCCGTAATAATCTCAATTTAAGAGCTGCACTCTTATCGGTGGAGTACTTACATAAGTAAACGCCAATCCTTTCTTGCTTCCATCAATCATTTAACCTCCTGATATGACACGACCTGATCTATTACTGTATTATTCCACTGAATGCGCATGTAGTTCGAAATACGCGTGTTTATTAAAACATTTAAAACGCTATGTGGAAGTTCAATAAGTCTGAAAGAGGTAAGTTTTTCTAAAATGACAAATAATTCGCTGGTTGTATCAACCACATGATATGGGAATATGCTTTTCTCTCTCTCATTAAACTTTCCTTTATCTCCCACCTTGATTTATAAAATCCACTTAGGTAGATACACCTATTTCTTACATTGATTGAATTACCTTAAACTCAAGATGCCAATGAACCATAAATCCGAGAAAACATAAAAACGGTAAAAAGAACATAAGAAACGAATGCGTTTCTAAAAAACTGTTAAAACTTCTATTTTAACTGAATGTTGTCTCCAACAAGTTGAAAACATCATTGTTCGTGATTGTTGACACAAACATTATGGAGACACTGTTACTGTTGTTACAACATTCCCAATTCGGGTAAAAATCATTCATTAGTTAATTTCTGAGATCAAAAGCACAATAACCACAGAACAGTAATAGTTTTTTAGCATAACTGTTACCTAGTTATAGTAACAGTTATGCTAAAAAACTACACAGAGTATATAACCACTACGTATATAACTAGTGGTCGTAGTGTAAAAACAACACACACGCACACTTCTTCACATTCACACTCACACTCATAAAAACACTTGTCCGGTCCTGGGCTTAAATAAGTCGACAATTCAGGGCGACCAACTTAGATAATTCGCAAACAATTTAGGAATAGTGCGGTGGGCAACTTCCAATAGAGTTAAGTAATGGAATCTAACTGTTCTAGCTTCGATTACATCTTTCGATTTCATAAAATTTTCTACAAATTGAATAGTTATATGGGGTTAAGTCATTCGCTGTAAAACGTAGGTCTCCTCCAAGGCACCTTTACACGGATTGATTCAATTTCATCATATCACTGTATTTTCTAAACCTAATCCCCCTTATTACAGAATATGGATTAAGCATTAAAACAAGTTTGAATTGACAACTTTGACAATAAAATTTTTAACGCTTTATGTCAATTTAAACCGGGTTTAATACTTAGTCCATATTTTGTAATTAGAAAGAAAAACTACGCACATACCCCATGTGCGTAGTTTTTCTTTCTAAAGACTACGCCCGCACTAGGCTTCTAGGGAACAAGCCATGTGCTGCGAAGTACTTTATAAACATACAATTAACGGACAATAAGTACACCCAGACTCGAAATAAATACCTACGAATCACATATTTTTCTCATGTCGTGTGGGAATCAAACCCACGATACTCGGTATGCCGATGTTAGTGTTAATGGCGTTTAGACCACATTAACCGCTATGTCACGCTGACAATTAAATCATTTAACGTTACAAGTAGCTCATTTGCCGACTGTATCGTTGTAGCTTGGTTAATAAATAATTGTAATTTCTACAAAAGAGTTTACAGCTGAAGGTTGCACTCGTGCCTAAGTGAAATTTTATCGCTTTTCCCGTTACGAATGTTTACGTTTGAATACATATTGATAACAATTTAATAACCTACAAGTAATTATGCACGTACCTAGTATTCTATAGCCGCTATACTTTATACCTTACAACCAATAGGTAAGCTAAAATCGCGGTCGCTTGAGAAAGTTTATTTTTTTTACCACAACGAACGCCAGTCGCCGACCCGCCACTGCATCGGGCGCATGCGTGTTAACTGTCAAAATACTTATGACAACCGGTTCCGTAATCATTAGCCTAGTACTAAAATTCTTTTGAAGAAAGAAGAAAGTCAGTGTTTAGTGAATTATTTTAATGTCACAGTGAGGAATATTTGGAGAATTATCAAAATGAACGTAAGTTCCTTCACTTTCTCGTATTCACTATTGTTTTTTTTAATGAGTTTGTGCACCTTGGTGTTGTTGTTGTGCCTTTGCTTTGAAGAAATTACTTCATTTCGTTCTGAAATCGGTGCATTTACATGGGCGTTTACTGAGTTGTTGACAACAACAGTAAGGTAAGTACCTACCTACAAAGGTAGGTAGGTACTTGCTATGTATATCCCTCCTAGAAGTTATTTTTCAAATATTTGAGGAAAACGTACTTTTGGAGTTTATTTGGATAGAAATTCTAGCTTCATTACTTACCTTAACAAAAAAAATTCTTTTATCAAATTTAAATTTGCGTACTTACACTATTAGGTAGGTAGGTACATCAATTACTTTTATAATAAAATCAGCAATATTTGTAAATATTAATCCAAAATATAAAAACATTAAAAAACACAAATTTAATACTTAATTTACATGTAGGTACCCAACTAAAAAATATCAAATATATTTTGTAATCCGTTAAACGTTGTTTTGACAATTCTATTCAGAAAACAAATAAGTTTAAAATAAATTGTTTGTTATTTCTAAGTATAACTCCATTTTGTTTTCAATATCAATGAACTAATAACAAGGTTGAATCATTCACTTCCTATATAGCGAGTTTTTTGTCCAAACAAGCTTCGCCGACTGATGACACATTGTTTATTATGACAAACGGCAAAAATACTAAGTTATCTCTCTACATTTGTGTATTTCTGCTCACTACAGACATAAATTAAAGCTTTCAAATATATAGGTACCACAAATAAAACAAAAAAGTTCCAAAAAAAAAGAAGTTTCAAATATAAACCACAAAAAAAAAACAGAAAAGTTATTAAAATAATTTGAAAAGCGGTTTCTGTTTACCCCAAAGGACCTACAAACTTTTTACTGTGATATCAAAAAGCTGAAATATTCAAAGTAGTTGCGGTTATTGACGTCTTAATCGCTTCACATCACGCTTTTTCCCCGAAAGGGTAGGCAGAGGTGCATCACACCATTCACACACACATTTCGGCAGCCATATTAAAATTTGATTCATTAAATAGGTGGCGTAATTGTTAATAGACAAGCACGTTTCCAGACTCCGGACTGTTAGTGAAAATTTCAAGACAGAAAATTCCAATTTAATTATTTGTCGATCCTGGACCTTTTGCGCAGCAGTCTTGCTCTCTCTTTCTCTCTCTCTCTCTGTCTTACTCCCGCTGCGCTACCCATGTAGTCTTGCGTCAATCATCATCATCATCATTTCAATCCATAAACGTCCCACTGCTGGGCACGGGCCTCCTCCTAAGAATGTGGAGGGAATTTAGCCTACTATACCACGCTGGCCAGACCGATTGGTATAGGGTCTGCTTCGAATTTTCCTTTTCTCGTAGTGTTCTTGTCTGCATAAGGTTACTTGCGTTAATATGACCTGGGTATTCTCATAATCAATATCAAAAGCGATGCTGGGTGAATGGATAAGTGACTGGCATGACATACGGTCCGAGTTTGATTCCGACCGAATGTAGATTTCACTATGTTATAACTTATATGTATAAACTATGCAAGTACTTTAGCATCTACTGACGGAATTTCTTCTAGGGAATGAGGGCTTCCTCACGATGTTCCGGGAGGGGACCCACATACCCTAGAAGAAATTCTAACTATATCTGATCCCCCCTCGTAACGCCTAAACCCTCTCAGCTCTCAGCCCAGCAGTGGACATTGATAGGTTGCTAATGATGATGATTCTCATACACTGAACTACTACACAGCTGTCGTGTATACCATAGACAGTTTTACTCAAAATAATAACATAACTATTTTACCTATGTAGGTACAGTAAATATTGAATACGTAACATAATAAAATAAATATGTATTACCGCTTCCAAATAATTCCTTGTAGGTTTTAACAATTACCATTTCATTATTTAATAAAGAATTCTATCCGGCAACTATAATATAATTATTAAAATATACCGAAAGTCCGTTAGCGGCGTTAGCGTTATTATTTTATTTTTGTAACGTTTTCACTACTTTCACGACTTTCGGATAGATTCAATAATACGTGTTGTATAAATCTTGTGAAAGACTTTCACGTAAAAATTTAGTGTTAGGCTTTAGTTTTAGTATATAACTAAACTATATTTTTATAGAGGAAAAGCTATTAGACAAAGTTTAATAGCATCTAACTCGTATAATAATGGAAATATCTCTAAGAAACTTATTCGAGCCAATTTATGTAAACAATAACATTCATTACCATCAGGCGGACCGTATGTCTGTTTGCCATCGTCGTGGTATAAAAAAAAAAAGCATACAAAACCTACAAAGAACCTACATGTCTTATTATAAATACATCGTTTTGCGGCAGTTTCACTATATTCTAACCGCTTTGAAAAAGAATCTCTTTAATTACTTACATAGTAATTAATTACATGGGCCTTGCTTTATGAATTATTTATTTTTAAATAACTAATTAAATATTACTTAACCTTATATCAATGTTGCTTTAAAATATTCACCTTTTCGCATTTTTTTGGTCTTCAAATTGTCGTTCTTTAAGTTTTCCGGGTCCTTTTATTTGATGAGATTCTTGCGCTAAGTAGGTACTGATAAAACTTAGTTGTTTAATTAACTTCTAAATGAAATAACGGATGTACCTACTGTTATGTTATGATTATGAGGAATGTGAACTCATAACTGTTTATGCTTCCTTCCCGAGCTCTCTATTAGGTAAATACATATTAATTATTAATGTTTCTGCCAATAACAGTAAGAAACTTTAACAAAAACACTTATATAAATTGTTATGAAGAGTGCCAGTCTCTCCACAGACACATTTCTAGTCCAATACTGCTAATAGAAGTTTTCATGAAAAGGTACAGTACAGCTATAAGTAAGTATCTGTTTTAAACCATTATGAGACGCAGAAAATTAACGTGCATTAATAGTTAATTAAGTTGTGCGGGACTTTGGCTCCTTTGATTTTTATTTGACATGTTATACCTTCCTCGATAAATGGGCTATCTAACACTAAAAGAATTTTTCAAATCGGACTAGTAGTTTTTGAGATTAACGCGTTCAAACAAACAAACTCTTCAGCTTTATAAATTTTAGTTTTCGTAGTCATAATTTATTATTCTCTTGTGTGGTGTACTCACCCCTCTGCCAGTCCAATTTCGATGACGTGTTATTCTTTCGTTCTTTTCAAACAGTATTTTGAAATATAGGGACTTAATAGTTTGATTACACGGTTTGATTAGGTTAAGTACTTAAGCAGGCATTCTAGGCAGTTCGAAATGATGTTGAAATGACTGGTATACTAGTAGGTAACCAGTTCTGAGCTATTTATGTCAAATAGACAGAACAGGTCGAGGAAACCTGGCAGATGCTCATTTTTTAGGATTTAACTAAAACAGGTTAGTGTGACATTTTGCTAACAGATTATGCCGTCAGAGAAAACACAGGAATATTGATTTTCGACTTTATTTGTATGAGTATAAAATTAAAAATGTTAAAAACTATGTATATCCGGTTTTTTTACATTCAGAATTTTGTGTTGATCAATGGATTTACGTTGTTTAATTAAAAATGTAGGTATAAAAAATTGTGTGATACTCTGTTTGTTTATTAATTCTGATTGTGACCAGTAAACCAGAATTTTTTCGGACGCGCAAGTGGTAATAATGATGTCTTTTTTACATCTTATATCCATCTAAAAGTTGCTCACTTACACTTTAGCTGAATCCTAACAGGAAAACAGGATATTTTTTATCTTCAATTTATTATCTTTCAAGTTCTTCGGGATGTTTAGTCTGAAAGAAACCAAGCAAGCTATAACCATATTATTATGAGAGTAGGTATGGTTTTGTTTGTGTTGCATTATCCAAACGTATAAGTTTTTTATTGGGTTTTGCTTTGATCTTGTTATATACCTTTGTGCAACTAATAACTTGTGCCACTCTCACACTCGTCATGATGTACTCACCCAGGGCGGACCGGGAGTTTATGGGGCCCTGGACTGATACTACTCGGTGGCCCCTAGGGTCCTGCCTAATTTATCAATTAACTGCCATTAACAAAACTGGCTAAGAGTGAGGGTTCCGTACGATAATGCAATTTTTAGTGTTCCGTAGCCAAAATGGCAAAAAACATACAACATAGATACATACATAGATCAGCCCCCTGTATTTACCGAATTCTGATTTCTATAATTATGTTCCTTTTCTAAATGTTATTATAATTGTAAAAGATTACAAGAGGGCAAATTAAAAAACTGATATTTTTACACTATGGCTTTCTTTCGAACGTAGGTCTTTAGTTAATTAAATATGGAATATTGGGTGATACTTACATAATTCGGCCATGATGATTAAATTTATAAAACGAAACGAATCGACAGTCGGCATCACCTGTGGTATTATTGTTATGAATTAAGTCTATGCATGCACTATTAAAGTTTCGTTTCATCAATTTTATGGTGTAAATACGTCAGCGCCGTTCATAATGTGCAATGTAATGTTTCTATAGCTTGGGGGAGCAGACAAGAGCTGCACTAAGTAAAAATATCTAATTCAAGGAACGACCGAAAGTATTGCATCCTAAAAAAAGAAACACTTTCTTTTTCCAAGTGTCAGAATGTATTTTGACACAAAGTTATTCTGAGAACGATAACAACTTTCGAATAATCAAGATTAAATAAATCGATAAAGCTTTGTGTTATGAACAATTTTATTGTATTATTAATTAATAAAATTGTTCAAAATAACAAGCTTTGTAAATAAAGAAGTCTCATACTTCAAGTTCACTCTGAAGTTGCACCCGCTGTTTAACATAGTAAATGAACTTCGTTGGGCTGTCTGCGGGTGTTGGGAGCAGTGCTTCGTGTGTGCGGAAATGCTCGGGCTTATTCTGCGATACAAACGGATCCTAACACACACGAACGAAGTTTATTTACTATGTTATGTACTATAACAGTAGCGGGTGCAACTTCAGAGCGAACTACAAGTTTGACGAAAATAATACCTACCATATTATTTCCAAGTGAATGTGGTTTTAGTAAATAAGTATAGGAATACCTCTTTACCTACATACAACTTTGACACTAAAACAATGGCTTATGTCAATTTAAACCTGGTTTAATACTTAGTCCATATTTTGTAATAAGGGGGTTTATATTTATTTTTAAACAGTTGACAGCAAAAAAGTTTTTTACCTATGGTCCCTAACCTTTCAGTACTTACTCTGAAACGTCGTTGGGTATCTAGCACTACTTAAATTAGCTGTGTTACTTTGTAATGCATGTAGTGCGTTTTATATATCTATCTTCTGTGGTTTGGGCCGTACGATGTCAGTCAATCACTCACGCAACTGTTTTAACGTTCCGGTATCGTAAATTGCTAATCGGGCTAGGTATTCAAAGCTACCTATATTAAGACAATTCGATTTGATTTGAAATGGTTAAATGTTCAGAAAGGCGATTATTTCTAAAAACGGTTGCTTGAATGAGTTATAAATACAAAATTTATTCTGTTCTAATAAATCTATTTTAAAATTTATACTGTCGTATATACTTATTTGCTCACCTAATTTTCTAATTAGGACTTAGGAGTGGATTAGGAATATTCTACCTCAGCAGAAGAAAGGTTAAAGTTATAAAATGTGACTTAACAATTTGTAACTTTATTTCATTAAAAATAAGGTAAATAATGCCATATTCACTGATATCATGAATACAGCCCTAACAAATAGTTGCTTTTCAAGTTATTATGCATTGGTTCCTCCCTTTTTATTTAAATTCTATGATTTTTTGGCCTTAAAATTGTTGTTACTACAACAAACTTTAAGCATCACATCACGTTTTTACAATAACAATTCCTGGTAGTGACCTCGTAAGAGACAAGGTAGCGCGTCATAGTTCTTTAATCTCGTCAATAAGCACAAATAGAATGAATCAGACAAACGTACAAGTAAAGTTCAACCAAAATAACGGACTCTGAACCTAACTTGGTCAGCAAAAACAAAACATAAATGACAAATTCTATAGTGGGCACCAATACCTAGCGTAGATGGGTATATTGTATGTTGGCAACACTTTTGACAATAATTCGTATATGATGATATTTCTTTTTAAGGCAAATTATACCCCAATAGTTTCCAGCCAGCATATGATACGTTATTGAGGTCAAATATCGATCACATTTCCACCTACTTTGATGTAATTGTTAGAAATTGACAGTTCCAATCCAAGTGAGTTAGTGTCATGCATAACCACGGAACAGAAAAAACATTTTTCTGTTTTTCTGTTCATTTTTCACTCATAACTTAAGTCTTTGCAAGGGTGATTTGTGTGAGAGCTATTGGCAAAAAAATAATCCCTCCCAGGCATCTCACTTTGCTTTGTATGCGCCGTTCGTCCCTAAATATATTTTTCAATATTTATTCCCGGTTTGTCCCAATCATAAGCCTAGGTTGTTCATTTTTTTTTAATATTGGTTAAATAATATTTTTAGTAGAGTCAGCAAAGTTATTTTAAGCCATGAAAAAATAAAAAATATTAGTAGTCACTAAATGATAAGTTATTTTTATATTTGCTAACTGTACTTTAAAGACTATTTGTTAACATTCATGTGGGACGGAGAAGGAATTTTTGGAATGTGGGACAAAAATTTGGGACAAACGAGGCAGTACTCGGGATTTGATTATCCGTTGCCAGACTTACAGGAGTTGCGCAATGGTGAGTGTGTGGATGAGACTGTCACCTAACAACCTATACTGTTGGGTAAGAGAGCTTTCTGCAGCAGTATAGTATAATATGTAGCTATGAAATAGCTTGTATAATATATTATCGTATAGCTTCACGTCTAACATAATTTAATTAACAGATTGCGTTTGTATCTATTACATAGCCTGTGTTAATCCAGCCACCGTAATACTTATATGATTCGTCGTAACAAAAACTAATAGCTTTGATATAATAACCTTACGGAACCATAACATGTAGTAATTATTTACAATTATACAATGTGCACGTAATGGAGGGAAAACTTTAATGATCAAAAATGAGTGTCTTGTAAAGAAAGTCAAATTATTACAATAAAAAAATATTTACTTTTTTGTTTCAATTAGAACGACTGCCTAACTATTTATTGAACAACTATAAATAGTTGTTCAATAAATAGTAGCAACCTACTGAAAATGTAAAAATATCTTCAATGATTTGTGCCTTGTCCCAAAATATATTTTACAGTAATTATTCTCGGTTTGTCCCAATTCGAAAGCATTCATCGTTCCACCCTTTTTCTCATAGGCTAAATTATATTTTTAGTAGTTGGACTAAAAAGTTATTTCAAATTAAAAATTGTGCTGCTAACTGTACTTTCAAAACTTAGAAGAATTCGGGACGAACGAAAAATTGAATATTCTTGTGGGACGAAGAAGGATTTTTTTGGTAGTAATCGCGTAACAAACATAACAAAAAATTAAAAATTTTGAAAAAACCCACGACGATAACATCTATACAAAATAAGAAACGTAACATATAAAAAGGTTTAAATAACTTTATTTTAAATCCCCGACGAAAAGAAAATAAGTAGCGTAAAAACAATCCCAACAAAATCCGTCGGGGGCTGCCATACCCTGACTTGAAATGAACGAAAGTATTGCAGTTTTATGTATTTGATACCTACCTAATTATTAACAATATTTAGTTTACAATATATATTTAATACTAGAAACAGTAATGATATTGGCAGCCCCCGACGAATTTTCTTGTGATTGTTTTTACGCTACTTATTATCTTTTCGTCGGGGATTTAAAATAAAGTTATTTAAACCTTTTTATATGTTACGTTTCTTATTTTGTATAGATGTTATCGTCGTGGGTTTTTTCAAAATTTTTAATTTTGTTTTTTATTATAAATATTTTCAAAGAGCGCCCTATCTTACTAACTGTAAGTAACTCGTATAAAATTGTAAGAACCTTGACAGATAAATAAAAGTTTTATACTAAGTTATAGCACAAACACATTTTTTTTTAATTTACTGTTGCAGTAAGTCTTATAACTTGAAATTATCATTTGAATTTTCTTATTTTAAACTTTTTAATGAGCGCCTTATCTTACCATGTAAGCTCTAGAATGAATGGAATTTGCATGGAGCTTCGACTATATTATATATATTTTATTTTTTGTTGACTTGTGTGCTCATCCGTCGCACAAAGGTCACCGGAGCCCCGCTTTGCGGGGCTCCTACTTCTGGGTGGTTTGAAAAAAAAAAATAACCCTAACCGAACCAGTCCGATTCGGATTGCTCTGAATCGGGGGGTGTTAAGTTTAGCTATCGCACATTGATTGCCGTAGCCGGACTGCCTTCGGCGTTAGCGCAGATTTCCACCTATAATAGCTTGTATCTCGAAAACGGTGCGTGCTATCGCAAAAATGATGAAAATTTGGTTACACCCCGAGCACGGGATACCTATAAGTTAGAATAAATAAGGTAGGTAGGTGTTTATTTAACGTCAGTCAATAAACTCTCACTATTACTAATTTTTTTTAGGCTTATCATTGTATACCTCCGTACAAATATTCAGTGATATAACAACACGAGATCGGTTTTCGGATTTTTTCCTTTATTTGTGCAACTTGTTATTGCTTCTGGCCAAATTTCATGATTCTAGGTCAACGGTAAGTTCCCTATAGATTATGATCGTCAAGATAAATCGTCGAAAATGGAGCATAAACAGCTGTATCTTTTGATTGCGTTAACTTAGAATTTTGATTTTTATTTTACGCCGAGGGTTTGCAGACCCAAGTAAATGATATTAATTTCAGCTTTATACCTCTATGCGTTCTTGAGAAAAATATTCTAGACAGACGGACAGACAGACAGACAGACAGACATACAACGGAGTGATCCTATAAGGGTTCCGTTTTTTTCTTTTGAGGTACAGAACCCTAAAATTGCATAAACGGTCACCCATCTATGAACTGACCTTATCCGAAGTTGCTTAACCTCATGAGTGTAATCAATATCTCAGTACTACAATGCTACGTGCCTCTATACAGTAACAGGTCTAATTATTTTACAGATAACTCTAAATATAAGTTTGCTTAGTCTATTGCAGCGCCCCCTGGCGAAAAAATACAATATTGTGTATCCAAAAGTTATCCTCGATAAATCACAAATACATTACAGAAAACCGTATCGAAATCGGTTTAATCGTTTTAAAGATAGGAGGGCACAAAGGTTTCAACGAAATCAACATAGGTTTGCCTAGTCTATTGCAGCGCCCCCTGGCGAAAAAATACAAAATCTTGAATCCAAAAACAATCCTCGATAAATCACAAATACATTACAGAAAACCGTATCGAAATCAGTCTAATCGTTTTAAAGATAGGAGGGCACAAAGGATTCAACGAAATCAGTGTATTGTAGCGCCCCCTGGCGAGCTATTAACATAAAACCTATCTAATAACCTGTCCCCCAGAGCCGCACACACTTTACAGAAAACCGCATCTAAATCGATCAAACCGTTTCCGTGATATAAGGCATTATGTTGGAACACACAAACACACAAACACACAAACACACAGCCTCTCACCCCAAACGCATATACCGTCTCCGTTCCGTCGTGGGTAAAAAGCATACCGTCAAATTGCGAACCGCCTTTCAGAATATATCTTTCAAATATCGAAGTTGCGACTTTTCCCCAATCAACTCGAACTATTTGACGGAGTCTTTCTATATACGTCTTTCTTTATACAATAACTTTCGCGACTTGTACACATATTAAATTATTATATAACGAGTCCCCGTCATGAATTATATTTAATGAATATGAAATACCTTATTTATTTGCCCGACGTTTCGATCGAATTAAACCCACTGTGGTCACGGGCTGTCTGGAGCGGCGGCCGTGCGTCGTCCCTCACTTTCGTCAATTATATTTATAGTTTTAGAACTGTCGGTACTTCGACACACTACACTAATGACGTCTACACACGGGTTTACTTTGTTTTTGCCTTAAATACGTGACGTAGACCTGTTATATAAAAATTTAATAGGAGTTTAAGCGGTTTCCATTTTTCCTAATCATCATCATTTCAACCCATAAACGTCCCATTGCTGGGCACGGGTCTCCTCCAAAGAATGTGGAGGGAATTTAGCCTAGTATACCACGCTGGCCAAGCGGGTTGGTATAGGGTTTGTTTCGAATTTTCCTTTTGTCGAAGTGCTCTTGCCTGCATAAGGTAACTTCCTTAATCGCATTTTACGACAACCACGGGTTGAGATGGGGTAGTGACATTATGTATTCTTAATCCGTCACTACACGGACCTTTTGCTCAATACCTAAATCATAAGCACAGACATAAAATGTATTCTTGATACATGCTGTAAATTTATTGTGCATAGGAAAATGAACTGTATTTAAAATTAGATGCTCTGTAATAAGTAAAAATCGTTATACCGAGTGGCTTATATTTAGCCAGTAAGGAAATGAATGCAACGAGTTTTTATTGAAACGGTTTGTTAGTAAATGATTTGCATTCTTGTTACAAACCAATCATAAAGAAGGAAGACTACTTGGACGTAGGAGTCGAGTCTTCGAGTGCATGAACTTTAAATACATCTCGCGTTTTTCAATAAGTGGGATCACGGGGAACTAAAACTTGGACCCACCAATGAGTCGTAGCGATTACGTTGGATTTGTGTGTGTGTGTGTGTGTGTGTGTGTGTGTGTGTGAAACTGTGAATTGCATTTTATGAAAAATCTCCAAATATTTTGTTTCTTTTATTTTTCTTTTCTTTTGCTTAAAGGTCAAATCTTTACACAATCTGTAAGTTAAGTAGCATCATTTTCACTATAATTTCCACGTATTTATGACGTGGATTTATTGTAGCATGTCACAGACAAAGTCAAAGCAACCTTTTCGAACAGCACTTGACATAACCTTGTCTCTAAGTTACTCAACCAAATGGAAGTCGACTAAGTCGAGTAAGCGTTTCTTAAATATTTTGTTAGTAACGCTATTAAATAATATCCGAATTAAGTAAATAATATTCATTGCCGTAGTAGCGTAACAGCAGCGGCTTCAAAAACAGTTCGATCTGAAGATTTGTCCCTGTACATTTATTAACAAAATACAGTAAACTATGCGAGTCAAATAATTATGGGACTGTCAAAACAAGACGCCATTTTATGTCTCATTTGAAGATAACTTCATACCCTACAAGTAGGGTGCACAAAAACAAAATTCATTACAAGTACATACATAGTTTTTCGGTTTGAATTACTTTATTTTCTGAATTACCTAGTAGTAGTAAGTAATAACAACAACAAGTTTGCGGCAAATGCTGTCAAGTGCGATCCCTTTTTAATTTGATTTGCATAGTACACATTTTTCGAAATGTAGCTAACGTAAAAGCTCCTATTAACGACCCCCTAAAATGTGACTCTATTAACGATCCAATTTTTAAATCACTCATATTGGACATAAAATAGAGTTTCAGAAATGTCATACCTTAAAAATTAGTTACGTATTTTTGTTGGCCACCCAAAAGAGTAAAGTTTGTGTGTTTAAATAGCCAGTGAAAGAAATAATTTGAATGTGAGTGGGACGCGCCCGAAGCGGACGCACATTTCATAGTGTCGCGTCTCCAGCCACGTAAGTACACCTAAATATTACTTAAGGAAAATAACACACTAAAAATGGATTTGTCTTCTTGTTATCACATTACAACTGTAACGTATATATTCTTTTTCTAAACTAACTCTTAATATAATGCTTTTTATTGGTTTTTGTGTTATAAAATCATGTTTTAATTTAAGGCGGTAATACAATCCAAATTTCAAAACTTGATTCTAATAACGACCCATGGCGTTGTTAAAAATTTTGAGAACATTTAGTATTTTAAAATAATATCAATTATAAACTACCTCATTTGATTTTATTGTTTTCTTGTTCAGTTCTTAAAATTATTTTACATCGTTAGATCTATTAACGACAAAGCTATTTCTTAAAGATTTTGTGTAAAACTCGATTCAACGTTAGACAGTATCCCTATTATTATAATGGGTCGCTAATAGACCTTCATACTTGATTCTATTACCGACTCACAACTGTGACGATATTTTTGGTGATATAGTACACAAAAATAAAATGTATATATTTGAACAATTTGGCTTATTTTTTGCATACGTGACGTTTTGAGAGATTTTGTCACAGGACATATTATTAATGTAAAATAATATTTGCTATCCAGTTTCAGTCATGCTTCATGGCATTGGCTATATTTCATTTGTTTTCAAATCAAATAAAAATGGCGGGACGGAATGCGGGCCGTGTAACTTATATCTCTATCTATATCTCTTTAAAGATTGTGTTCTTTTATAGAATCATGGAGCCGTAGAAGCGCAAGCAGTACGCCTCTGCTCAACTAGAAACTGCGCTTCTAGCTATAAATGAAGGGACCAGCATATACGAAGCTTCAAAAACCTATGGTATACCGAGGATAACTCTGCGTGCCAAGAGAAATAATAAATATATATTATTATATATATATATTATATTTTAATTATATATATATATCACTAAAATAACAAAAAATAAGTGCTCTAAGCGTTGCAATAAATAATTATGTTCATATTGTGATAATGTTGATCTCATAACTATTGTTGTTATATAATAAATGCCTTAAAAACAATTTTTTTTAATTTAATAGTATAGAAGAAATGACATCTTCGTACCGGTCGGTAAAAGAAGTAGAAAAATCGTTAATAGAATCTTGCCGCATTCTATGGGTCGGTAATAGAATCAACTACTCTTTTGGATTAAATAATTATTTAGTAATTATTGTGTTATTGAATATTGAATTTAAGTACTGAATTGCAAAGAATACTTCGTTGAGATTAATTATAAATTATAACATCTTTCCTAACATAACAGCTTATATCTATTTTTTTAAAGTGAATCCTAAGACAGCTAAAACTGGCGGTAATAGGAGCTTTTACGTTACTTAAGTAATAAATTTGCAATAATTTATAAGTCACGTTAGAATACTTCGGATACAAATTGTCAGTAGTACTTACTATACGGCGATATTTTAACACTTAGGTAAGCCGAAATGTACAAGGTTGTAAATTGTCAGTCGTGAGTAGTCGTGACTTGTTTGCGTCGCTGAATATAATGTCACGTTATATTGGAGGAAATGGGCTTATTTTGAGAATTGTGAGCTAAGGAATTTTAACTTTTACATTACTACGCTTAATGTATAATTTGGCGAAACAGAGTGTCATTTCTTACGACTGTTTTCCTAAGAGCATACACACAATAAAATTATAGAATTTGATCAACATTTAACAATAACTTGTATTTCCAAATGGAAAGTAAAGTCGTTTCGTCTCCCGTGAGCCAAATTCACAGTCGTGACTTTGCAAAATAGACTTCCCAAAGTAAACTTCGAATGCCGAAATTTCCTTTACTTTTTTATATTTCACAGACAGTTCTTGCCTTTAATAAGCAATCAAATGATGATTCCGAAGAAAGTAAAGTAAGAGTTTGACAGGATTGAAAGCTGATCTTACCTTCAAAGTAAAGTCATAATGGAATTGAATTGAAGCCTAGGGTCTGGCAGAATTGCAACATAACACAAAGTTTGCTTTCGATGAAAGTTAAAAAAATGTCCGTACCTAATTGGTACCTATTTACATAGTTAAACTACTGGAAAACTATTTACAAACTTTTTGGATTAAACTTTAAAAAGAATCAGGTAGATAACAAATCTTTTTGTGCGATTGTTTTTCTGAGTTTCTCTTCTCAATCTTAGCTGTCATTTTATTTGAAGTTAATGAGACCGTTTTGTTTTTGTCTATCTGTTTTTGTTTTATTTATCAATTATAATAGATAGTTTCCGCTCGCAGTTTCACTAAACATTCGTTAAAAATTATCAAACTGATAGTGAAAACAAAATTTCCTCCGAAATCTTTGGCTGGTTTAGGAGATAGAGGGTAATAGACAGATGCGGCAAAACATTATTTACATATATTCATTTCTAAAAATGTTTTTATCACGTCATACAGTCCCGTTTTAACCATAATAATGAGAAATAGACCTATTATTTCCGTAATATATGGCTTTATTGCCATTACAGTTGCTAAGGAAGCTACTCTTTAGATCACTTTCACAGATTAACTTTATTACTGGCCTTTGTAGTAGTAGGTAATTGTGTTTATCTAAGCATTATCTGGACCGCTAACTTCTATATAAAATACTTAAGTAGGTAAGTACCTATAACATCTTATTAAATTAGGTTATTGTAAAAGTAAATGTAGACGACAGATGAACTTCTGATCATCTCTAATGAACTCCTGCTCGCATAAAAACCTTAGGTACATGGTTTAGCGAGTAGATAAATAATAATAATAATAAAACGTTTATTTATTGGCAACAGAGGCCCAATGGTTAGTAACATCAACAAAGTGTTAGTAATAAATTTATAAATTAGAAAAGTACACAGTATTTACATTTAACTTTACATAATGCCTCCACACAGGTGCATCCTGTTTCACCGCCAATGTGTTAAGAATGCTGTTGGTGCTAACCCAGGCTCTGCTTAATAATGAGGCGGTCCAGTTGAGAATGATCGCATGGTAGTCGTTTGTTCGCGCTACCGCAAACATGACATACACAATACAATACAAAACAACTCTGTAAATATTGGACAAAAAAAACTATTAAAGCAATTTAGATAGTACCTAACAACTGCGGTGAACTGCGTCTGATATTTGTGTAACTAAGGTTCTTTCCTGAGATGGGCAGTTGGTAAAATGAACTAGCTGGAGAAAATAAATGACACCCAGACAGAATGATGTGTTGGTAGATTCCTTATTTTAGGGTGATCATAAAGAGGTTTTTTCAGGGCTAACCTTACTTTGCCACCTCTAGCTATCCTGGACAATGGCAACAAAACAAATTCCCTCTACATCTTGTAAGGAAATTGCTGTTCTGGCATCTAAAGTGTCAAAAGTATAGCACAAGAATTGTCGTTACCACAAATCATTAGTAGAAACAATGAGTATGAACTTATAGTACCAATCTATGGTACTTCTACTGGCTAATAGAGCTTATAACGAACCCGTGCTTTAAAAAGAAAAATAATGGCAACACTAAGACGCAATTAAAAAAACGAACTGTCAATGTCAACAATGACATGATACCTCCTTTCACTTTTCTTTATTCAAAGGGTCTATTTATACCTTAGAGCCTTTATACACGACACCAATTAAACCTCATTACCAACCGTTTGAGATGGGAAACATACAAACAAACAATTATACGTGTACTAAGGTCGCTCACTCCTTGATCGCTTCCGAATACGATCGTGACTCGCATCCTATATCCGATTTCTATTGTTAACTATGCCCATTGTTAATTTAAACAGTGTCTGACTTGATTCTCTTAAGGTACTGATTTAAGCGATTTCTATTTTGAAATCTCTCAGATGTGGGCTATTTTGGGACTGGAATTTTTGGTATTTCTCTGATGGACGGATGTATTGAAGATTGTTGTAGGTAACTACTTATTAATGGGCAGGAGTACCTACTTACTTATTACAGTCTTGGACGGATATGCCTAGACGGTTCATAATTTACATAGACTGCATGGAACGATAGTGCCTAGATGATTGAAGTAGTAATGTCAAAATCCCTTTGCAGAAAACTGCGTCATTGGTCTATAAACGCAAGGTTTATTATCCAAAAATACTTAGTTGTTCTTATTTTCGCATTTTTTAATCACAATTCTGTGCCAAAAAGTCTGAAAAACCGGGAAAGCATTTCAAGGTGTGTATTCCACTTCAAATCGAATAAGAGGAGATTGTGACGAGAGCATGTTGAACTCCCAAACCCGTTTGTTTAACCGTCGGAGAGTCCACCACCTAGTCATGATTTACCATGGCTTACCTGGAAGTCTATTAATAAACTTCGGACGCAGGTCGGCCAAACTTAAGGTAATTTGTCCAGGTGGTGATTTTCTGGTACCAATTTGGAGTGCAAGTGTGGTGCTATTTCACAAGCGATGGCCCATTTAATGCTCTACATGCCTACGCCTGCACGCAGAAGGATTTAAAGAGAGCCGTTGACGGTGTGGTGGCTGTGGCTAATGTTGGATCAGTCAGTCTGATTAGCTGTCAACATGAAAAGTAGAAAATTAACTGTTCTTTATTAAGGAGTAAGTACTTACCTACTGTCCCTATTATGAATGTTGGTAAAGAATTTTATCTTTTGCAATTCACTAAAACGTTCTAACGAGATTAAAACAATGGTGAAAAGAAATTTCATCGGCATTCGAAATCCAAATATTTGAAAATTCCTCGCCTAACGTAACGTAACAACTAGTGTTGCCATCATTACTCAAATAATGATCCGTGGGAAAAATCACAGTGACTGAATGACTTCTAGATTTTATCTGCATAGCGTAAAAACTAGTGCGAAATTTACACATTACGTAATGTTGTACACATTGTCTCGTCCTAATTGATAAATATAAAAAGTTAAAGTAATACATAAAACAACTACCTAATTTATATTTAAGGTACAATGTAGCAACAATATAATTTATTAAAATATAATAATAACACTAAAAAATCCCATTCTTAGAGGAAAAGTATAGTGAGATGATCAATATAACACTAGACTAATAACAACCTTATTGCTATAAATACAAGATGCCAATTGTTATATAAGAGCACGAAATATCAATTCAAAGGCAAATAGAACGTTGACAACTAAACTGGAAACCTATCCAGTCATATGTTATGGCCAATGGCCATGTCTGTCTAATATAACTATTACAAAAACTGTAATAAAATATTATTATAGGTACTGTTAAATAAACACGTCAATGTAAATCATATACCTTGACAGACATATCCGTTTCCGTCAAATAATTTAAGTATTTCACCAATGATTAGGTGACGACATTCTTCCTTTCTTTATATTTTCCACATGGCCGGTGAGAGTACAGCACAAGGAAACACGAATATCATATTAGACTGCATTGCCGTGACCGACCATCACCATTTAATTGCGCAACCGCGGTGACTCTAATAATAACATAGATAGGACCTATAATGGATTGCAAAAGTGCACGAGCGATGTTGTCGAGCCTTTCAACCGTGCAGTTGACAAACCGTTTCTCTTTTCAAATGAACACACAAAGGATTTTTGGGATTATATCTTTTCCTTGTATGTTCTTTTGAAAGTGACGTTTGTATTTCAATGTTGCCTTGTTAACGTTTATGGATTATCCTACATTTTATGCAAAAAAAGAATAATATCACTGCAGCATAGATATACATATTTAGATAGATTTTAAAATAGATTTGTCTTCTAATGTTTGAAACTCATTACCTGTAAAACCCTCTTGGCTTAAAAAAATATTCTCGAACAAGACCGTGAGTATAGTGCTTTTATTAAATACCCTTCTCAACAGTTCAACTATAGGTATATCAATTATCAACTTTGTACAAATGTTGAAGTACTGATAAAAATAGAAATGAAAATATGTATTTTTTTATTTGGCATTTCTGCCTGTAACAAAATCTACAAGTCAATGTAAATAGCCATAACCTCAAGGAGGTTAAATTTGTACATCCATGCATAACCTACTTTACTGTTATATAGGCAGGAGTACTTTCAAGTTACATAACATTGATAGGAAAGGTATTGCATTGCTGATACACTGTTTACAGTCCGTTGCAAGCTTATTAATAGTTGGCATGCCAGAATCACCGTCTTTATTTCGTCTTCATATTCACCGTCCACCCGCCCCTCCCGTCCTGAAAAAAATCCTGTTGACATATCCGGTTCTGAGCTCTAAAATCCGGCTATTTCACGCTTCTTGTCCTAGTTGCTAAATTTTAGAAATGGCAATCCTACTCGCAAAGTCTCAACTTACAAACGCTATGCATAACACAAACATGACGCTATAATATATACAATACGCTCATTTATCGCAGCTTTAAGAGCGATTACACAAAAACGTTTAAAAACGCTCGTTTTTGAATTAGATACCCACTCGCTAATGTGTAATGGTTTGATTGATCTTCTTATAGAGGCTTGAGTTGTAGTGTGGTGTTAGAATTTATGACGGCTTCCACTTGAAGTCGTAACGGCTACTAAAGCGTTTCAGAACGAAACACGTCCGGGACGTGAGCGCCGCTAACTCGCTCAACTCTCGCACTCGGTCTTTTCCCTCCCGGCTCCCGCGTGGTGTGCTCAAACAATGAGCAACAATTAAGTTATTTTGCACCCGTGAACGTGTCTTCCGAAGCACGGAGACAGTCGACATAGAAAACTGACCTTGCCGAGCATTGCATAACCTCGATAAGCGTAACGAACAGCTTTTTATTGATTTAACAATCAGTCATCCTCTATACAGATTTCTATAGTTATGATTATGAACAATCATCATAATCATTAAACTATACCGGATCAAACGTAATAGCTTCTCTATGTTTATATAAAACTATTTATTCATTTATTTACATAACATAACATCTAAATTGATGTTTTATTGTGATTGGTTATCGTCTTGTTTACAACTTTCTTTTTTATTTATGCTGTGTTTGTATTTATATATTTATTTATTCAGCATTCAACCATTTTAGATAATAATCAATAGACTATTGAATAAATTATTTTAGAAGTGAAATTATAAGGGATTAAATAAATATACCAGCTTGGTTACAATAGCATAGAATATACAATGGGGCCAAATATAGCTAGCGAAATGTGGATAAGATGCTATCCTTTCTAATGCAATCATGAACTTTGATTCCTTATGTATTACCGATGCGAGCTACATTTTTCAGTAGGTTAATGCTGCAATATCAAGAGACTTTTAATTTTACTAAATCAGTTAATTGCCAGTATTACCACCTAGGTTTCCGTACAAAATATAATTATCCTTAAAAATACATTAAAATAAAGAAATTTTAATGTATTTTTAAGGATAACGTATACAAAAGTTTTAATGCGACTAATTCATATGTAGTACGCTTCACATAATTTAAATATTCATATTAGGAAGTAACACAATAAACTTTAAACAATAAGTTTATATAAAATTAATAGACCTCTTTTTCCCACATTTAATCATTTCCGTAAGACAATTGAGTAAACAGGTACCTATTAGTATTACTCCACTTTCCATCTTATGCAATTTGACGTGTCAAAGAGGTTATATCAACGGTAGGGGTGGAGTGGCCAACCTTTTTGACCAATAGACATTTACATTTAGTCCATTAGAATGTTACAATTTAAGGACCGAATATTGCATTTATTAGAGGACGCAATTTTATTTTTGGGACATGTGTGGGGGTTTTTCCAAGATGGCGGCCGGGGGACAAGGGTGGCGACCCTACAAACTTGAGGTTAAGTTTCTATTGACACATGTCCCAAAAATAAAATTGCATCCTCTAACAAATGCAAAGCTCATGTGACATTTTAATGGACTAATTGGCCCGGCGGGCTGCAGATTTCCTATCTCCATGGTCGAAGGCCTGTCACAAATTCATAATAAATAAGTGTATCTTAAGGTTCTTTTAACCAACCATCTTGTAATCAAATGCAACGTCTTAAACGAGAAATTTTGTATTGTGCCTAAGTGCATAAGTACCTATCTGGTATCGTGTTTTGCTTACCAAGTTTTCTCCACAGATAAGTTCCGTTTCCTTTGAAACCACAAATTATGAGTTAATAACTGATATTTCATAAATCGTAGTAATGACTGCAAGGCATCTTGAAGAGAAATCTATACTAATATAATAAGCTAAAGAGTTTATTTGTTTGTTTGTTTGAACGCTAGGATCTCGTCCGATTTAAAAAAATATTTTAATGTTGGATAGCCCATTTATCGAGGAAGGCTATAGGCTATAGAATATCACGCTACGGCTTATAGGAGCTGAGCAGAGGGCAAGTATCTATTAGTCTTCTTGCAGAAATAGCCACATACTTTTGCTAAATATTGCGGCAGTTTTTGTGAATGCATAATATTGAGACTAATCTTCTTTGTAGCAAAAAGGAATTGCTAGCCCTATTTGTCTCTGCATCAGATTTACCTTATGGTATACGTTTATGGTAGAAAAGTGGTAGAAAATTTCTTTAACCTTTATAAAGGTTTTTCAGCATTAAGTTTATTAGAAAAACAAAATTTGTACCTTCAGTAACATTTAAAAAAAGAACGTAAGGCATTAAGGCATAATACATAAAAAAAATGAACAAATTAAAAAATCGGTTCCAAAAAGTTTAACTTTCACTTCAACGTCACTTTCGTTTGAATCCATTGCCGTTTAAAAAAGTTATGATAAAAAAAAATCATTGATCACGATCACGACATGACCAGTGAAGTATTGAACGATTCTTTCAATGATTTTCGTGTTATTTATGGTGACTACATTCGAAATGCAATAAAAGAACCCATCATGTCATGGATTATTGGTTTCACCTTCACCTTCATTTCTTGGAATATTCATTTCAATATTTCAACCCGCTAAGCTTTTTTGCAGATTGTGGAAAACTGAACTTTTAAACTGCCATTTTGCTTGATTATGGGCAGAAATATATACTTCATACATACTAATTTTCTTATATTTGACTAAACAACTTTTATCTTAACCAGCAAACTAAATTTTAGCAGATAATAATATATTGATCTTACAATATCTATAAGAATAGTAACTTAACTCAATTTCTCCTAAGTTATCTGCTTTCTGTAAATAATTTTACTAGAACATAACTTGTCGTTCATTTACATCTCGATTCTTTTGTCGGTGAAATCGACTTACCACGCGTAGGTAAATTGAAATCGTCTACCACATATTTATGTTTTTGGTGAGATCTCCTATAGTAAAATATACCTACTAACCCAGTCAAATTAGCTAAAAAAAAGGGGTCCTCCTCGGAATTTCAGCTATAAAGCTGGAAACTCGTTACTATCGGTTTCATTTTGTCTTTCTAACCGTTCTCTCAAAATTCTACAACGATCTTGTATCCGCGGTTTAAGGCCAAAGGCCGCAAAAAATGTTATTTTGCTTACATTTCGCTTCTTATCGTTCCAATAAATATGGGACGGTGCAGCGGTGTCGTCCATTGGCCTCGTTGACAACTCCACTCAAAACAGTAGGTATGCCACACTAAGTATTGAAAACTTGAATAAACAAAATCTGTATATAGAAGTACAAGCACCTAAAATAGAAATTGACCATAAAATGGATATCAAAGAATTTGCGAGAAAACAAATTAGCGACGGACTTCAAATTTATAGCTTCATTAACATTATTGTATATATAATGAACATCAATGGATTAACCTTGACCGCTGTTGAAGTCAATCTTGAATAAATTAAGTTGCTGGAAGAACACAGTGATTAAAAAGTGATATGCAAAGAAAATTATAAGATTACTATAAACCTGGATGTAAATTGAGATAGGTAGACCTACTGTTGAAATTACTCTCGACATATATTATATACAATATTTTAAACTAAATTTAAACAATAATATTTACAAATAAAAACTACCTACCTAAATGTATTAATAAAAAAAAAAAGGGGGGATTACAAATTAAAATACGGCATCATAAAGTTCGCGCATCGGTGCCATTGTCTGTGGGAAAAGTGCCCAACAGACATTATTCTTTGTGCAAGAAAATAGCCAGCCTGTCGGTCACGGGAAGCGTCGGACAATCGCTTTGAAAGCTCTTTAAATAGAGCGCGAGCACCTGAACCTCACGGCCCAAGTGTTTCGACTCCAAACGGTGCAAATAGATAATCTCCAGCGAGGTTGGTATATTTGCGCCGCTTGGAAGTTTCAGAAGATGCAGCAGCGAACACAAAGAATTAGGTAGGTATTTATTCATGTTTGTTTTTATATCGTAACCTACACATTGAAAAAGTTTAACAAAAATCAATAAGTTTTGCCGTGGCCATCACTGGAACTAGTATTTTCAATTTTGTGCCAAAGTCTGTCGTTTTCTGCGGCTTACTAGGTACTGTTTCTAATTCGGTGGACTGTGGTCAACTTCGGTTACTCGACTTGATAATCTGCGGTCATCGGCCCTGCAACAAATAACGTCAACTCATTGCCACTTTAGGCTGACAATATAAGTACGTTGCTTGCCAGTTATAAAAATAAAGTTTGATAATCTAGTTGCTTCGTAATTGAAATATATTTATTCAATAAAATATTTACACATAACTTAAAAATATACACAGGTAACCTATTTAAAAAAAAAAGAACCAGATACTCTATTTACAGGAAATTCCTATAAATAGAATATCTGATTGAGATCAGATTCCTGAAGAGACCTACCCAAAAGGCTAGCCACATTGCTTCGTTTGTTAAACACTATACTTAGTCGCGTCAATGAAGCTTTTTCATTGGACTGAAATTTTGAAAATCACAGATAATGCATTTATAAACAATACCTATATAATTATAATGTTTTCCCCGCTCCAATAGGTTTCTTATTTTAAATAACATTAAAAAACGAAACTTTTAAAACCAGAATCATCAAAATCGATGCTGTTCCAGAGGAGTTCCTAAGATTGCCTGTTTTATGCGACTACTAACGAAGATACCAAAAAGATGTAAAAACTTTCAACGGCTCTAAAAACAAAAACAAAATTGTAATAAATTATGGAATCTAGGCAGTGGCTGTTACTTTCTCCAGCTGGCCAGTTACATTCATAAAGTCGTAGGACCTGTTATACAAGCCGCAAGGTACCTACATGTTATTTACTTTCGCTGCAATTATGTTAAATATAAGATATTACTATACTACATACTCGTAAGTTGATAGTATGATAATAAGTGTAGGTACCATGATTGCATTGCATACCTCAGTCAATATTTTTTTTTGAACGATAACGTGTATCTAACGTCCTCACATAACGTTATGTTTTCCTGAAGATATGTACCTACTCAAACCAGGTAGCGTGTTAAGTATAAGTGTTCATGATCATCATCATATAAACGTCCCACTGCTGGGCACGGGTCTCCTTCAAAGAATGTTGAGGGAATTTAGCCTACTATACCACGCTGGTCAGATGGGTTGGCATTTGGCATAGAGTTTGTTTTGAATTTTCCTTTTCACGCAGTGCTCTTGTCAGCATAAAGTTACTCCCTTACTCGCCTTTTACGACACCCGCGGGTTGTAAGGGGGTAATGACATTATGTATTCTTAATAATTATGTAGTATAAGTGTTAGTTTTCATTAAATCTATAACTAATAGCCTATCGACCACTGACAGGTAATGACAGAAATACCCCCAAAATGCCCGAAAAATGCAATATACCTAATACATTGCTACAGGGATTATTATTAATAAAGTTCTGTCCTTCAGACCTTTCCTTCTACCAGAAATGTGATCCCTCTACAGCAATAAACTTCAGCTTACAGCTATACCAGGTATATTGTAATTTACTCATTGGAAACAAGAAATTTCATTCAAGAAAACAGCAATTACTTTTCTCTCTCGGCCTGAGTTGACTGGTAAACATTATCATACACATTTTAACAGACAACTATTAACCTAGTTCGTTACACGAACGGTTAATTATTTGGTAATATATGTGAAACCGTTGCACATAAGTAAAGTCTCTAAGTCTTTCTTTATTTTGCGGAACAAAGTGTTGTCGGAAATGGCGGTCACGCATGCTTCAATGTTCCGTATATAGGTGGAATATATAAACATATTTAATAGTACACTTTTAGCCCTTTTCCCCTAGTGCAGGGCGTACTCGAATTCTCGATGTTGGACTTAGTCGATTCCGATATCGCTGTCTTAAGTTTAAGAAGGCCATCAGAGAGGTAGAATCCAACACTTTCACGACTACCTACCTAATGTCATGAGAGAATGTCACACTCGTAACTTCGGATGTACTTACACTAAATTAATACAAAAGTGTCTATTAAATTATTATAAAGCGGGTCTAGGTCACGTATTATATTATAAGGAATAGTAAATACCTTATTTATTTGCCCGACGTTTCGATCGAATTGCACCGATCGGTGCCTAGATAGGTGACCTAGACCCGTTTTATAATAATTTAATAAGTGTACAAGTCGCGAAAGTTTAAAAGTATGTCTAGTTTAGTCTTCAGCTATTTATTGTCACTGTCCGCATCATCTTCTTTTATTTATATCTCAAGGACCCTACGCATAATCTCGACAGTCGATAATCAGATATCAATATCGTTGTCAAACGTTTGAAATTGACATTAAACGTCAACATCAAAACTTAATTTTTAGACAAATCGATTACGGTCCCAATGTCCAAACTCTTAGCTCTTGTCGGTATTCAAATACCTCAGTTCTCTGGTTTTCTATGTCTCGATTCCAAGTCTCAATTTAAATGGGTAAGTATTGTACTTTTTAGTTCGAGCTTATATAAAAGTGGTTGCCTTCTGAGTTTCTGACTTATGAAGATGTTAATGAAGATTAAGAAGCACACACTGTATATGTATGTTAAATTGATGATGACGATGTATTGTATGGCAATTCTAAAGTCAAAATGTTAACAAAAAAAAAGATTAGTTAACACGTGAGTGAAAGCAGACGACATTGTACATCATTTGTGAGCGTCTCGTGCTAATAGAAAGAACAGTGTCGCAAACTTCCGTGTCGAAGCAATCAAATTTATACGTACACAATAATTGATGACTTACAAAATCGACTATTTAAATTTAGTTATGCTAAAGTAACCCTGAAGAAGTATAAATACACACACTAATACTATAGTGTGACTAAATTTCACGCAGTGCTCTTGACACACACTAACACTATAGTGTTAGACGTTTTTAGACACACTAACACTATAGTGTTAGCGTGTCTAAAAACGTCAAATGTGAATAAAAATTACATAAAACATTTGGTTTATGTAATTAATAAGTATAGGTACGTATTCACGATGAAGGAAAACATCGTGAGGAAACCCACATACCCTAGAAGAAATTCTAAAGGTATGTGCTGATCCACCAACCCGCACTAGGCCAGCGCGTGTGGATTATGGCCTAAACCCTCTCAGCTCTCTATAGAGAAGAGGAGACCCGAGCCCAGCAGTGGGACATTAATGGGTTGCTGATGATGATGATGACGTATTCGTAGTCAAGGTAATTTTTAAGTAGTTCTTTGCAATATGAGCATGCATAATGATTGATGATTTGTGACTGTGTATTTGAGATTCGTTGATGATGGCACGACTGGAGTGGCATTCATTTACTTGCCAGGATGGCGTATCGTATGACACTTAACTAGAGTTATGTCATTTTTAACTTCGTTATATAACTCGCGATTTTTTTATAACAAAATATGCGTTGTTTATACAATTTGATCATGTCTAGAGCCTTAGAGCGAATTCGAAAAAATTACAGAAGTTGACAACATAAAAACTTGTTTGCCGCCACAGTTAAGTTTTTAAAAATGGACGATGAAAGCTGGGCTGGAGCTGACAGTCCATTTTCTAGAGAGCCAGCGCTGCTTGCACTCTTATTACAAACAACTATTTAATAATGTACTTTTAGTACAGTAGGCAACTTAAAATAAAAAATACTTTTTTTTATTTTACTAATATCTTTTTTTTGTTACAGAAATGCAATGGAATGGTAAGTTAACAGTTTTATCATAGACAAGCTGTTGGCCGCGGCTTCGCACTCGTGCAGCTTTGGATTCTTGTTTACCCACTACTCAGCTCCTATTGGCCGACACGTGATATTCCTAGCCTTCCTCGATAAATGGGCTATTAAACACTGAAAGAATTATTCAATTCTAATCAGTAACTCCTGAACGCTACGCGTTCATACAAACATACAGATCTATAGACTATTCTCTCTTCAGCCCCCTGATTCTGAGCTGTACGAATATTTTCGGCCGGAAATGTCAGTTTAATTAAAGTTAAAAAAGATTATGTTAAAGAAATTAATTGATGGTTGTAGAAAATTAATAATCAGTTTTTAATTTTCTATACGGTAAACAATTTTATATAATTAAATAACTAATATGTCGTACTAAGATTCGAAAAAGTTACTCAAATATTTTGAATACTGATCTTAGTAATACAGCTTTGTTTAAAAAATATATTTTTGAAATGGGTCCAGTAATTTATAATAAAATTCCTAGTGAAATCAGGGATTTAAATATTTTTAAAAGAATAAAGAATAATAAAGAAGTTTTAAATAGAAAAATGTTTTTATTCACTTTCTGAATTTTTTGATTTAAATTGTTAAACCTTCGTTTGTTATTTGTTTGTTGTCTAGTTTGTAGTATTAACTGTAATTAATTTTCTTTTTTTAATCTTTAAATAATATTTGTATGCCTATGGGTGTAGCGCTCACTTTTTTAATAACGCAAGATCTGTAAATTTAACCTACCTACATTAACAAATAAATATTTCTGTTTCTGTTTAACGACCCGGAAGCAATCCTATTTGTCGTAACGTGATTAAACATCCTATTTTTCGGCTAACATTTAGGGCACAGGCTGATATAGTTTTCTTTGCAATAATGCCGGCACAAAGACGATGTTACTGTTTTTCAAATGCAAATATGACATTTTAACAATATGACAGAATTTTGTTCCACTGTACAGCTATTCGTGTCAACTATCTCAAAAGAAAGTCTTATGTTCGATTATGTGACATTTATAATACATCACAAACAAAATATATTCATCGAGCAATAACAATAATCATAAATTTATTCACGTCAAGCAATGATATTCATATCAAACAGCCAAGCACTTAGCTTAAGCTCTTCCCTATAACACGGCATGTTAACGTAATGGGTAATAACAACAATAGGCCGAAAGTGCCGTTGTCCATCTCCCAAGGCAGTTTCACTTTCATTTGCGATTCATTTCACGAAAGCGACACATACTCTATAGAATACTAATCGACTAAACACAATTCGAATGTTCAAGTGGCACGGCCCTATTTCCCAGTGGCCTTGGGCTATGTTCCATAATTAAAAAGAAAATAATTTTATCATGACGTTCACAGCTGCACTTAATTTCTAGTGTCAGAATAAATTACTGCTTTGATGGAATTGTCTAGGAGATATAAGTTCCTTGGTCTATTCATCTATGCAAGTAAATAAAGTTTACGTGCATTTATTTAAAACAAATAGGTACTTAGTTACGCTATTTTATCAAAACAAATAATCCTTTTAAAAATTCGGTCTGTTTGCTTATCTGAGGAAAACTCCAAAACGGCAGGACTGATCAACCTCATCATCTTATCAGCCCAATGCTTTCCTTTCCCCATCGGCCATCAGTTCAGGGGGGTGATTCTAAGCCGTCGGAAACTGCCCTTTCCGTATCCGAGTGGCAAGGTTTACGAAGCGGGAGCCTAAATGCAATTCAGAAATCCGACATGGGAAACTTTTGACATATACTCTTAGATGATATTAATTGTGGCAAAAGTTCCAGCCAACAATGACAAAATAGAATGCGGGATGAGTACCTATCTAGTCTACCCAAACGAAGTCACGGGCACAGTTAAACAACTCATCAATAAGTCGTAATACATTTAATTCTTATTGCTCATAATGTCTACGTCGTAGGCTGATAGATACGACCTTGCACAAGCATTAACTAGTGTTTATTTAAAAAACCAAAACCGACTGCCTTGCCTTGCCAAAAAGTAGCCTTTGTGAGTCAATATTATTAATTATTATGTATATTATTACTTTGTGAATTTTGTAAGTGCTATTTAGGTATGTAACTATGAATGTGACTTATTTCCATCTTTTTAGGCAGTCGGTTAAATTAACTTTTTTATTTATTTTATTAGAAAGCACATTTTCTTGCGATCGTTCTTATACTTAAATGTTTTATCAAAATCGTTTAACTGTTTCACTTAAATGATCAGTGGCTAAATAAAGAACGATGGGAACGAAACCCCGCACGCCGTAACATGATGTTATTAGCTTACAAACAAATACACTCTTCAGCTTTATAATATTAGTATAGATATAGAGATTCGGCGATGAATACGAATATTATAACATCTTGCACTTCAAAATCGATCAAGCTATTTAGGTTACAAGATACAGGTGGAGCCGCGGGCAATAGTTAGTGCATATATCATTGAATTAGGCTATTAATTAGCTTTCATCTGATACCCATATTGCGATAGCACTAAAAAAATGTCTGTTTTGACAATTTACGTCCGCCATATTGGTTTTTTGTTAACGTCACATAGCCTATGACATTCGGGGGAAAAATACAAACTTAATGACACCTCACACTTTAAAATCCAGCCAAGCCGTTTAGGCTACAGAAGGTCACAATGGAACAGAAATGCCCATATACATACATACATACATACATACGCGTACAAAACATTACCCTCCTTTTTGGCAGTCGGGTAAAAAATATGATCCTGCTTCCGATTTTGAAGGAAGGAAGTGGCGCCACTGTCAATGAGATTTTAGACAGTTTGACTTGAACTCCCAATTAACATAAATATATTTATATTATGTCATACACTCTTTACTAATTTCTGCCCACATCTTCACCCGCGTATATAAATAAAAAAATATACAAACCTTAAAATATTACCTTTTATATTAATTATATACATGTCTTTATTTTAAATTCAATTAATTAAATTTGAATTTGCACCACCGCACCCGCATCGATCAAGAACTACCAAATAGTGATGAAATACATCAAACCCCTGGTAACGGTAGTTCCTTTTCCAAGGGCATGTATTTTAAATTATTCTCTTGGCTATTAATTCTTGATTCAAAATTCAACATTCTATATTCAAACTTATGACGCCGCGGCGACGGTTCATAGATGAACTAATGACCTATTACTCATAGATATTTTTTAGAATTCCATGACTCATGAATTCATAATATTATTAATACAATGCTATGATTTTATTGTTTTATGTGGTTAGGGTTACCAAATTAAATAATTATACCTACTTGAGTCATTATACTTAATATTTAGTATGCCTCGCACGTACTGACCTGGGTTACTAAATAGACAATCATTGTTTCAATGTGGCAACACTTGCAAGTGTGGCTGGACTCACATTGTGCAAAATGGCCTCTAAAATAAGTTTTGGTAATATTTTAAGTGTATTATTGGCCACCATTTATAGTAAGAAAGATACAAGGTAGATATTTATGAAAAAAAAATGTCGTTCTAGTTAAATTCGCTTCGATTGATCTCATTTGCACTGAGCCATGGTATTCGACATTCCATAATCCGACATGGTCGCAAAGCTGGAAAATTAAATGTTATTCTTGTGCAACTTATATAATACCATCGAGAAATCACTCAAGCCGATAAATATTTCATAACTATTCAAATAAAATGACATCGGGGAAAATCAACAAAGTTAAATGAAATCAAATACCTATCGTTTAAATTCATCTAGGTTTCAAAGTACCTACCTAATGAAATAAGCAACAAGTTAAGAATGTATGAATGTATCCGAAAAGTAGTGCAAATTTTCCTACGACAAGTTCGCTGACGGGGTGGAGCTATGAGAAGAACTGGCAAGAATATCACGGCACTCTTTTAAAAAAATATATAGATGCAATCTTTTGTAATTTACAATTTGAATATTATTTGTTATTATTATGATTTGTTGGGCCAGAAGCCACTAGTGGCCTCCTTGCTACCTCGACCAAAGTTGATCTATTGTAGCGCCCCTTGTTGTTTTATAGTTCTCTGCTTAGTCCTTAGAGGCTAGGAACTTCGAGATTGTCTGAGTAGAGAGATACTGTATCTCATCTGGTTGCACCTGGTGCTGTCCTAAAAGGATGCTTCTTTTGTGCATAAGTGGCCCACATGAGCATAGGACATGTATTGCTGTCTCATCTGACTCTTGGCAAAATCTGCACATTTTGAACAATTTGTGTAGCGTGTAAATTGACGCAGCAGAGCACCACACCATTAGATTAATGAGTTAAAATAAATAAATTAATTAAATGTTTTTAAAGCTAGCTATTCACACTACGGCTAGCATAATAGCTGTACCTAATCCTACAATCCTACATGCATAACCGAAATGTAAACTCTAGTTTATAAAATATTACTTGAACAGTTGAAAACAAAAGTTAAGGTATTCATAATAATATAAGTAAAACAAAATGTTTTATATAATATTAAAAGGAATAGTAAATAGTTAAATACCTTATTTATTTGCTCGACGTTTCGATCGAATTGCACCGATCGTGATCACGGGCTTTTTAGAAACAAAATGTTGTAACCCTCAGATGAATTACATAGGGTGTAGATTCTTACCTCCTCTCACTATATATACATACTCGTAAATACGTTTTGTACTGTTAGTAACAGTGCAGAACAGACACATCATTTTGCGTCAGGGGTTAAAAACCCAATACAGTTTTTGCACGAACCAGGCATCAAAATTCGGCAGCAGTCATACCCGACATACCTACACACTCCTGCTGGTTTGATTTATTTTTTTCTAAACAGTAATAAGTTTTTATTTATGTATTATTAATGCCAGATCCAAAAATGCATATAAAATTTCGGAATATGTATTTTAATTTTAAAGGAGAGCCTACAGTTTCAATCAACAATTGAATGCCCATTGCGACATAAACCGCACCCGAATGCTATTCAAGTCACTGCATCAATGAATAAATTGAATAATAAACATATAAATATCACATTGCACATTATTCCTCTATCAGACTACAAAGGACGTTTCGTGCATCTAAATGAATGGAATTCAGGACTGCTACCAATTTCATAAAGTGGGTTTATGTAACACTTTGTGACTGATTAGGCAATAGCTTTGTCATTGTTAAATTAAACAAATAAAGTACTTTTTGCATAGCACGGTGAATGGTGTGGTATTTGGATAAAATTGTTTCACTAACTTTAAGTATTTATCGAAAAAAAAGTAAGCTAAACCACAGATTAGATAATAGTTACGCTAAACATAAAAATTATCTGAATTGATAGTTGTATTTTGTAGTGGATAATTTTATAACTTATTCATTTTACTTTTATTCAAATTGGTTGCGTTGCGGGTTCTAGATCGCGGGTCGAGGTATTCATCATTGTTAATTCTGGCTTACAGGAGTCACAGTATTGGGTGTGTGGGCACTGCTACGACATCTTACCTGTTGCATATAGCGAGTGTTGTCTTTAAAAGAAACTAAAGGTTCTCGAAACATTTAACAGAACGCAGTTGTTAGCCATAGTTTAGAACAATTATTGTTATGTATTCACTTCCGTCTCAGTCTCACGTGTGAAGCTGTCCGTCACGTACAGTTTTCTCAGACAACTTAAAACTTGATAGCATTGTAACACGCACACAGACATCGTTGACCTGTATAAAATAACTGGCAACATTTAAAGTAAAAAAATAATAATTGACCACTAAAAATTACACCACAGAAAAAAAATAAGTCAATTAGTTTTGCCTATGGAATGGGCATGGGTTCAAGTACCGTCGCAGAATAATTTATATAAAATTAAATATTCGGTTCTAAATTACCTATTTACTAAGAGGGTCATTAATATATAATAAAAAAAAATATAATAAGTACTTAATAATTATTATTTATTTAGTTATCAAGTTAAAACATTTGAAACACCCGGTAACCTGTGCGTGTAAGAAAGTTGTGAGGAACCTACTTACTGCCTTAAATTTTATTTTTGCTTTGTATAGTGCAGAGCAAGCTCTGTACTTTAAATATTACAATCTAGCTAGTATAGCCTAGTATTTTGAAACCGTATATATACCTAGGTATAAATATACCTAGTATTTAAATATTTAAATCTAGCGTAATGAGCTTATAAGTAATTTTATGTTAGCCTAAACTTCTAATTAATACTTATTCTAAGAAAATATCCATTGATTTTTACTTAGTCTCTTAAACTGTACACTTTGTTCTTGTGTTATTATACCACTATAAAATGTCACTAATTGTTTTGTTTATCAATCAACACTACACTAGCTCAAACAGTTTAGTCCTTTTGAGTCTTCTTTTTATGTCCGTACAATCGAGGAGTTGGATGGCCTCAAGATTTGATATGATAATGAAGTCTCTTTTCGTGAGTGAGCTTCTTCAAAACGTTGGATTACTTTATCTATACACTCCACCTTTAGGTCCCTATGGAGATCACTATTACGTATACTTATACTAAGGTGCATTTACAATATCTCTTAGTACTTTGTTTTGAACTGCCTTAAATTGTGTTCATTTTGGCTTACAAGGTGTGAAACATACTTTTTTGGTACAGACCACGACGATAGCAATCTACCAATTTCCCGATAACAGACCTTTCGCCTACCGCGTCGATCTAACCATTGAAACCTTTTTTACAATAAAGATTTCCTGTATCCATTCTCATATTTCGACGTAGATTACAGAAAGCGTTATTCAACGTTACTTATGTATTGAGTAGAAACTTAGCGATAAAACATCTGAGTTTAAACAATACTGATCTCGTTGGTTTCTCACGGTGATATTTTTATAATGGAGTGTTTAATGTATGAGAGATAATCTGTTTGTTAAACAAGCGATTTATTGCTCTAAAGTTGCAAAGGTAAAGTAAAAACTACTTCATTATATCAAAGAGGTTTCCTTACAAAGTGAGATGGTATTAATTCGATCCGCAAATCATCCTCAGTCATTTTGAAGTAGGTATTTTGAAACCGTATATATACCTAGGTATAAATATAGTATTTAAATATTTAAAGTATCTTTTTGTTAATAGATGATCAATGCATAAGATAGTGCTTTAAATGACTTGCTTTACGGAAGTTATTACACCTCACAATTAACAAAAAAAATCATTTTAAGACCTTTTATAAAAAATAACTACCTAAAATATTTTGACTCTTAAATTATAGAAATAGCAAATTGGCCCAATATCACACTTAAAGTGGCGTATACCTAAAATAATCCACAAAACTCATATACTTATATATTTGGGTAATCTGTCTCTTCAAACATCGAAAACCATCATTAGGTTTTATAGCGATCCGTCCTAGGTGTCCTGCATGCATTTACCCCAGCATCATTTTTTTTGAGCAAACTAGGCAATTACACAGAGCGGCGAAAGTGAGAGGCGACCAAAAATTGGGACCATATTATCTCAAGAATTTTATTACTTTCAATTGACTACTTAAATAGTCAATCCATCCAGACAAAACGCTACAAACTACCCTTTGCACCATTCTTAATTTACGCTAAGCCTTGCAGTTTTACTTTCTCAAGTGAATACGAGTTGCATCACCAATAATTACGGTAACAAAACACATTTGTTCTACTATAACACTGTTTTTGGGTCATGGCGCCAATTCTTACACTAGGTATGGGAAGATTCTGATACAAAGGATCGTAAAACAATGTGTTATCGGCATATTTAATGGGCTGCTTTAGAAACAATGTTGCAAGTGAAATTTTGTTTGAGCCCTCTGAATAAATTCACTAATGGTAAACATGTCTTATTTCTAATAGATACTAAGTATAATTTATACTTACTAATTATATTATATGAATAATTTATACTATATATCTACTATAATAGTGTGTAATAGTGTTTCCTTCAGGGAGCTTAGTTCCTGAAGGAAAGAAAAATAAAGTGGATTTGCCCTAAGGCCCAGTAGGCCCGGGCCTAGGGCGGCCAATTGTGTCAAAAAATTCAGAAAGGGCGGCTGGTACATACTACATTGCCTGGGGCCTAGGGCGGCCAAGACTACAAATCCGCCATTGCTTACGTAATTAAAAAAGAAAAACATCTTTTTACCTAGATCATATTAGCAGCAGCCAGCAGCGTTATTACATATTATTTATTATTATAATATTTTATTATTATTGTTCTCGCTTTTTCATCGCGTAAGTTTAGTTTATATATAATATAAATAAAAAGAGTCGATTGTTTGGTTCAACGGATCTCAGGAACTACTGCTTCTAATTCGAAAATTTCTTTTAGTTTTGGATAGCCCATTTATCGAGGAATGTTATAGGTTATATGTATAACATTACGCTACAGTCAATAGGAGCTGAGCAGTGGTCAAATAAAGAACGACGGGACGGAAGCCCTGCGCGACTTCTAGTATTGTAATAGTAATCTTATTAAACCAACATTAACTAATTATTTATTTACTCTATAATCCACTTTCTAATGAGATAAAAGATCTGTTCTTATAACAGCTTGGTAATTACACATACACGACTTCTTAGAATAGTATTATTTGCCTGTTCATATGAACTTATTACTTATATAGTTACAAAGAGAAATCTACGCAAGCCCCAGCATGCTAACTATTATGAGATTTTTGTACGATAAATTACAGTTTACTAGGTTTTTGAAGTAAGATTATTTAACGCCGGGGCTACAGGCACGATCTCATAGCCTGGTCGCGGGCCTCCTTTTTCATTGGAGGCTTGTTGTAGTAATCTCTAACCTTATATAACTGCATATCGTGTAAACCACAAATAAATTACCATTTAGACTATGCAAGTCTCATGCTTTCTCAGTTTTTGTCGACGAAAAACAAAGGCAGCATGGATAATTGGATACTTATATACAAAAAATGTTATAAAAGGGAAAATCATGTAAATTATTAAACAATACAAACTGAGCAAAAATACTTAGAGCTACTACTAAACAACTTCTTGAATGTCACGAACGCCTTCAATAACCGATAAACCAACGATTGGAAATCTGTTTTTATTCTTACACTAGAAGTCGTTCGGGGCTTCGCTTCCGTCGTTCTTTATTTGGCCACTGCTCAGCTCCTATTAGCCCTAGCGTGATGTTATATAGCCTATAACCTTTCTCGATAAATGGGCTACCCAACACTAAAAGAATTTTCCAAATCGGGCCAGTAGTGCCTGAGATCCTAGCGTTCAACCAAACAAACAAACTCTTCAGCTTTATAATAATAGTAAAGATACCTAATGGTTTTTTCGTGTAGTGACCGATTAAGAATATATAATGTCACTACCCCATCTCAACAACCCGTGGGTGTCGTAAAAGGCGACTAAAGCAGCAACCTTATGCAGACAAGAGGATAACAGAACAAGAAAAGAAAAATTCGAAACAAACCCTTTACCAACCCGTCTAGCCAGCGTGGTAAAATAGGCTAAATTCCCTCCACATTCTTTGGAGGACTCCCGTGTCCAGCAGTGGGACGTTTATGGGTTGAAATGATGATTATAAGATGATAAAAAGCGTTGCAGGCCGAAAGGATAAGTGACCGGCATTCAAATCACGCGGTCTGAGTTCGATACAGACCTTAGCAATGTGGATTTTACTTTGTGGAATTTAAATGTACTAGTCAAATGACATATACTGACGGTGAAGGAAAACATCGTGAGAAAAGCCACATACCGTAGAAGAAATTCCCAACCCGCATTAGGCCAGCGTGTGTACCTAAATCTCTAGATAGAGGAGAGGAGACCCGAGCCCAGCATTGGAAAATTAATTGCTGATGATGATGATGATCATCATCAGAAGGTGCTTTAACCTCTATTCATTTAAATAGCTTAGCTATAGGTACGAAGAATTTACTTGCTGATTACGAGAAAGTCGTGCTAAGTTTTTGAGCAAGCGTGTTTTGACAAAATATCTGTATTATTTATTTCAAATTTGCTGTGTGTGTGTGTGTGTGTGTGTACGTTTGTGTTTCACACATGATGATGAAATTCATGCATTATGATTTAGCACAATTATTTATCACTGAACATAAGATTTTACTCTAACTACTAAATAACAAACAAAAAATCCATTTATTAAAAGTTTTTGAGAGAAACGGATATATACCGACGAATCAAATACCTACAGGAGAAATTCCAATAGATAAATAATTAAATTTCACCATCTTAATGAACCAGATAATTATATACCTACTTACTAAAATAACGGTATCTAAACACCAAATATAGCAACCCATGAACGTACAAATAAGGCAGATGTTTTATGTAAATGCAAACATTTCTAATAACGTCCCACTTACCATTGCTAATCAGAATCTTACGAGTATATTCGCACACGAACCGTGAATAGTTAGCAAACTTACCAACCAATGTCACGAGCGTATACTTGACTAGTTAACGGAATTATGTAAATAACGGTTTAGTGATGTGCCTTTTACACGTTGCAAAAACGAACGTGATACTCTAAACAACAATTGAAAAAAAACTTTACGTTGTTAACATTATCGCTTCTATTTCCATAACATATCGTTGCACATATATATTATTTACTAGAAATAGAAGAATTTGGCCACAGCTCAGATCCTATATTATATAGCCTATAACCTTCCTCGATAAAAGAGCTATCCAACACTAAAAGAATTTTTCAAATCAGACCAGTAGTTCCTGAGATCCTAGCGTTCAAACAAACAAACTCTACAGATAGATTTATTTATTAACTTCAAATACACAAAACTTCTTAATACCAAAGGCATGCAAAGGCAAAGGCAGGCAAGGTTGACTGGTAGACAGGCAACCTGAGGTGGTGCAGCGATATAATGAATGTAGGTGCATATGGTCCAGAAAGAGAAGGAGACATAAAATACAAAATATTACTAAGTTATAAAAGTAAATAAATAAAATTTACATAAATATAATATTAATGATATATCGTTGTATCGTTAACCAGACTAGGCTATCATTGTACTACTTTGATTAACGACTTTAGTTGAAATATTTATAGACTGCTAACTAAAAGGCTTAATTTTTACCCTTATGAGATCAGAGCCCTGATTCTGACTCATCGGATTGCTCCCGGATCGTAAACTTTTTCGAATCTTAGAACGACGTATTTTTACAGCTTAAGTTATTAAGTGTTAGAAATTAGTTTACCGTATAGAAAATTAAAAACTGATTAATATAGGATTTTTTTCTACATCCATCAATTTTTGTAACATTCTGTTTTTACTTTATATAAACTGAAAGTTCTGGCCGAAAATATTCCGACAGCTCAGAATCAGGGGGCAGTTCTCATAAAATCAAAATGATTTTAGGACGACGGATTTGAATGAAACTTAACACATATGTCATGTAGAACACATCCTCGGCTAACGCGTCAGTTTTATCCCTATAATATTAAAGTGAGAAAGAGGAGCGATATGGTGGCTGAATGGATAAGGGAGCGGCGGCGTGCAAATCACGCGGTCCGAGTTCGATCCCGACCATTCCAATTTGTGGAATTTATATGTACTAGTCAAGTGACTTACCATCTGCTAGCGGTGAAGGAAAACATCGTGAGGAAACCCACATACCCTAGAAGAAATTCTATGAGTATGTCTAATCCACCAACCCGCACAAGGCCAGCGTGAGTGGATACATTATGGCCTAAACCCTCTCAGCTCTCTAGATAGAGGAGAGGAGACGCAAGCCTTGCAGCGGGATGAATAATATAACGAATGCCCAGGTGATTCACGTAGCAACAATGATAAGCATACTGCAGCATATCCAGATAACTTATGCTATTAATGAGTCGTTAATCCATCCATTATAATATATGCAACATAAACAATTTCTAAACGAAAATTTACCATTGTACATACCTACAAGGCGATTTCTGAACGGCAAATAAGTCTCGACAATATTTGAAACGAGAATGCTGGTTTCTGGGTTAGTAGTTCAAGTTGTTGTTTCCAAGGCCAGAGGTGAAGAATTTCTTCAACAGAGATAAAAGAATAAATATATTGTTATTAAATACTCATTATACTTTAACTATAAGCGTTCATAATTCATTTTAGCATTCGTATAAATAATATAATATAATATTTGTTAAAATGTGGTTAAAAGTGTAAAATAGTACGTCTTTTCAGACGGTAGTATTAACATACTGGATGGATTGCAAAGGTGGCGCTGGCGTAGCGGTAGTGCATACGGTTGCGGTCTTTGAGGTTTAATCCGGGTACCGGGTTCAATCCCCGCGTCGGGTAAAAAACGATATTAGGTTTTCGTAAAAAAAAATAATTAATTCGATTTTTAAGAGAATATTATAAAGTAAATATCCCTAATCCTTACAGTTAAATTCACAGTATAAACTGCTTCATACGAGATGTATTTAACGTTTTAAATCCGTGCTCCGTTGCGTGGCTCGGACCTCGCAACGGCACGGTCTGGTCTAATATAAATCTTTCCAAAAAGGGTCGGCAACGCGCATGCGACACTCCTAGTTTTGCTGACTTCAATAGGCTGCTGTAACCGCTAGTTTATTGTCACTATCCGTGGTATAAAACAAATGCCAAGTTCCTTGCAACAGCCTCGCCTCCATCCCAATTATTAGCGGTACTGCTACGTGAGAATGAGGAGCTTCCTGCCATTAGTTAAGTTGATTAAAATTAGATGTTTATCATAACTTGTTAGATAGCTGCGTGATTCCGTGATAGTTTTTATTAATGCTATCGTATTAATGACTAGATATGTATGTACATATAACATACGTATTGTGTGTAACCACGGACGCGTAACAGTTTTAAAAACCCTGCCAAGTGCAAGTTAAACTTGCGTGTAGAATGTTCCGGACAATGATGATAATGTTTGCCATGTTTGCAGAAACAAACTTATTAACCCCTGTAACACATTCACATTCTTGTCAGTTCAATCCACAAATTATGATGATGACCACGACCGCTCTGGCAAGAGCGTAACGACAAAGGAGAAGAGTAACACATTATATCTAATATAGTCTAGCTGCTAATATAAGTTTCTTCTTCTTCACCCCAAATTTAATGATTTAGAACAATCGAAAATATAATTAATGTATCTAAACTAAAAATTTAATTGCAGACCGACAAAGAAGTAATCCCATACAGGGTTTTGTCCTTACGTTCCGGTACTCTAAAAATAATGGCAATTGCATGTACATTATAAACAATGGACACTTTAATATTGTCGATTACTTAAAATGTCTATTTTGTTTTGATGCCGCTAGTTGACTTATTGTGTAATTGAGACGATAAATTCATTATTTCTCTTGCTATTTCACATTTAAAGGTAAATTTGACGTTATTAGATATAATTAATGTAGTTTTATGAGTAAATACACCAAAATTTACTTCCGCAATTTTAGTTCTATGGTAATTCTACGCAGTTATAAAATCTATGAAAATGAGTACGGTAGTAAGTAAGTACTTATTATTTACCTACTGGTAGATACTTTACAAAAATATAAAACCTCGGTAGACATAGATTCATTTAAAACCCTATAAATATTTTTAGCCCAAACCAAGTATGGAAAGCAGTACCCTAACCTAGTGTGAAACTGTCGTAGTGTACTTAGTTTTAAAGTTTTAAACCACAGTTTTTTTTTTACTAAGTTGGTAGACTGACAATGGCAAATATTCAGCAATTTAAAAAAAAAAGGCTGTCATAAAACAAAAAGGTCGTTGTTTTCCATAGACAAAATAATTGAATTCGATGAGGCATTAACTGAACTGATTTTCAATTACCACGAAGAGCGAAAGTGCTCCATTATTTATGTAAATTATCTATCTGTGATGTAATATTATGTAATTTTGAAATAGCATAATAACTATGACTATTGACCTAGCTTTAGATAAAAAGACGATCACCGTGCGTGGCGTGGTGGTATATTTGTGTGACTCATAGATATTTGTTTCGAGTCTGGGTGTACTTTGTGTCTGTTAGTTATGTATGTGATGTTTGTATCGCCTGTGATATTATAGCGCGGGCCTTATCTTTTACAAAAAAAAGTGTAAAGCTGAAAAGTTTTTCTGTTTGAACGCGGAAACATTAAAAAGTACTAGGTACCTGAGTTAACGACTGAATTTCTATGTATTATATGACTGGCCTGTTGGTCTAGTGGTTAGTGATCCTGACTGCTAAGCCGGAGGTCTTGGGTTCGATCCCCATCCAGGACAAATCTTTGTGTGATGAGCATAAAGGTTTGTTCTGTGTCTGGGTGTAATTTATCTATAATATGTATGTATTTACAAAAAAAAAATGTATATATGCAGTATATCAGTTGTTTAGTACCCATAACACAAGCAAAATCTAATTGCTTACTTTGGGACTAGATGGCGCTGTGTGAATGTGGTAGAATATTATTATTATATTATTATTATTAATTTCGACAGTACAATATTTCGACATGTAGCGAACTTCGAAAACACATAGATCGACAAGTCATTGCTTCGACAGACAATTATTAGACAACACAAATCTTCTAATTACCATTACTTCGACAGAAGATTATTCGACAGACAACACTTAGACAAGACACATCTTCGAATGACCACTTACTTCGACAATTTAATGTTCTGAAATGTAATAACATCTACCTAATTAATTATGTACGCAATCAAAAATAATAATAACCTACAAAACAACAATAATAACAAAAATAATAACCTACTCTTAGGAATGAATAACATAGTAGGTACGAGTATATTTAAACTGAAACACAATTTTTCATTGTTTTTAGTTTAATCTGTGGTTTTAGAAACCAAGTTTTAATTTGTTTATTTTATTATCTTTTAGTTATTTATTTATCTGTTTTTTGTTTTGTACGTCGTTGTATGTGCACAATTTTTCTTTCTTTCTTTCCTTCACACATGACTATGTTGACGGCCATATGTTACATACCAATAGGTGAATAGGTGCCAGTTGAAAACCAGTGCCTTGCCATCTGCTTGGCACAAGCTGAACTGGTCACACATTTGGAGCAATCGTAAGGCACTTGGATCAAAATCAAATAAGTATTTTGAATCACATATCTACATGATATTTATGAACGTCATACAAAGCCAAAATAAAGGTGTCAGCAAATTTGCCTACCTACGTCCAGTTCACTGACAAGGTTGAGCTCTGAGAAGGACTTGGCAAGAAACTCAGGCCACTCTTTTTAATCGCCATAGTAGTTACAATTTTTTTTAGTTAGTTAATACCTATGTCTTTTTTTTTAATGTGTTAATTTCACTCTTTATCTAAGTAAGTCTTTTAATATTGCATCAAATAAATGCTATTTTCTTGTTTCTTTATACAGTTTGTAGAATCGATTTATCCTTCGATAAAGTACTAAATAGCCAATAGCCAGCAATCATCAATTTTATTAGTCTACGGCAGCTAATATTTTATAGTCAATTTAAACTAGAAAGTCCAATATTTCTGTCTGACAATGCTATTACAATATTACCGTTATATCTCAGAGAAGCTAAAACAATACGTGTGCGCATGTATAACCTTACATAACCAGGTCTTTTTTAACCGTTCAACCAATTATTGAATATTTAATCATAGATTTATGATTGGTGATTATTTTGAATGCAACTGGCAATGCCAATCGATATGTACCACAACGCAAATCAGCAACACTCTGTTGCAATTTAAGTACCTATCTGACACAATTTCCCCGTATAATACTTATGTTAATAGTATTAATAAGTTACATAGATTACATTAAAAAAAAAATTTAATTAATTTTATTTTGGGCTGATACAATTTAAGACGATTTGCTGTCGATACGATAAGAAGAAGTTACTTAGTACAAATACCATTTTAACATAACATAACATCACGCCTTTTTCCCGAAGGGGTAGGCAAAGGTGTTTCACACCCACATTTCGCCAGCTATGTTTGGTCCCATGAAATAGGGGGCGAGCCTATTGTCATCAACCGGGAACATTTGTTTACCAAACTCCGAGAAAATCTCAATACTGGAATTTCATGATAGAAAAGCCCAATACTATTTACACCCGACCCGGGAATCGAACCCGGGACCTCTTGCACAGCAGTCGTATATACTTTCCGCTGCGCCACCGAGGCAGTCACAATACCATTTTAGCTGTACTTATATAAATAATAAAATAACTAAGTATGTATACTGATTGAAAAACTATATAAATGCTGTCAGCGAATTTACATTACATCCATATATCCTTAATCATATCTCGAATTGCTTGTAACCTAGACATTAAGATATCTATGTATGCTTGAAATAAAGATATGAACTTATCTATACACCTATATTATAAAGCTGTAGAGTTTGTTTGTTTGTTTGTTTGAACGCTACGATCTCAGGAACTACTTGTCCGATTTGAAAAATTCTTTGAGTGTTTGATAGCCCATTTAACGAGGAAGGTTATCACTACTTAGTATAAAACAAAGTCGCTTTCTCTGTCCCTATATCCCTATGACTACACAACGGATTTTGATGCGGTTTTTTTTAATAGATAGAGTGATTCAAGAGGAAGGTTTATAGGTATTAAATACATACCTACCACGCGGGCGAAGCAGCGGGCGGAAGCTAGTAGGCTATATAACATCACGCTATGGGCAATAGGAGCTGAGCAGACGCCAAATAAAGAAGTACGGGAGTGAAGCCCCGCGCGACTTTCTAGTAATAATATAAATTGATGTCTGACAAAAGATGAACATACATTTATGGAATTAAGATTAAGTAGTTGAAACACATGCTTTGAATTACAAACCTAAAATAAACGTTATCTCATTCTCTCTTCCAGGTACTTTGGTGTATAGCAGTATTGGCATTAACATCGCGTTCAGTAAGCGGCCACGGCAGACTTATCGAGCCTCCGTCCCGAGCGTCCGCCTGGCGCTTCGGCTTCGACACCCCACGCGATTACAACGACAACGAGGTATACTGCGGGGGCTTCGCCCGCCAATGGCAAAAGAACGAAGGCAAATGTGGCGTATGTGGAGACCCCTGGGATACTCCAAAACCAAGAGCTCATGAACTCGGCGGCCGGTTCGGCAAGGGCGTCATCGTCCGCAAATACGCGCCTCATGACACCATCGTCATCAAAATCGAACTAACAGCCAACCACAACGGCTTCTTTGAATTCCGCGTGTGTGAAGATCCTAAAGGCACAACTCAGGAATGTCTTGACAAATATGTCCTCCCATTAGATGGAAGAGAATCTACCAAGTTTTACCCCAGGGAAGGTAACAAGGTATATGAGATGAAATACAAACTACCCGATGGTCTGGAGTGTCCACATTGTGTTCTACAATGGAGGTATATTGCTGGAAACAACTGGGGATCTTGTGGAAATGGAACGGAGGCTGTGGGCTGCGGACCGCAGGAGGAATTCAGAGCGTGCGCTGATATAACAATTGGAGAACGCTTCGCCACAACTACCAGGCGGCCCAGACCTACATACGTGCCTCCAGGCAGAAGGCCCACTGTTCCGACACCAGAAGAGTCTACTGGAAGCTCGTGGTACGGCTTCGTGGTGGCGATCGTCACGTTGCTCGTTGCTATCAGCGTTCTAGCAGGCATTTACCTGTACTACTATAGAGGAGGCATGAGGATTAAGAACCTGCTCAAGTCTAAAGTTCCAACGCCTGCGCCCGTGGCCCCACCAAGGCACAAGAGGGCGTCGCTGTCTAGAGAATTCCCACCAGAGTTAACGCCGCCTAAGATTGGGAGTATCCCTGACTCAGGGTTCGAGACTGTAGACTTAAGAGCTAAATGATAAGTTAATACTGTTATAGTGTAAGCTGAACAACCTAAGCTGCCTTTACCTAGTGATTAAAGTCGCGTGTGACTGATATCGGCTTCACGGCCGTGTAAGGTGATTAACTTAATGTTAATTTAGGTTAAATTTACAATTGTAAATTATAGATATTTATGATAAATTAAATGTTAAAACTCTTGTCTTGACTATTATTTCGAATTGTTGGAATAGTCCATAACAAAATAGTAACAATGCTTTGAAACAAAACTCAATAATAATCAAGATTGTATGGGCGCTTTCTGTCTCCAAGAGAGTAATTTATAAATACTTAACCCCAACATAGGGCTGGGAGTATGACAATAATATAGAGAGATTTGGAAAGTTACTTGACTGCCTCGGTGGCGAAGCGGTGGTGTATTTATTACATACGGTTTCTGAGTCCTCGGGTTCGATCCCCGGGTTGGAACAGTTATTTGTATGATCTACAAAGCTTTGTTTCGGAGTTTGGGTGTTTTTTCTATGAATGTATTTTGAAATAAATAACTCTGTGTATGTTTATCAGTTTTGTCTAGATCCCAAATTTATATCATCTTACTTTGGGCTAGATGACGTTGTGTAAAAAATATCGCAAATATTTACTAGTAAGACCGCAATTGTCAAACTGACCCAAAGTGAGTTAATGGACTGTACAAACCCTTATAGAGAAATCACACACAAACTAAGTACGCTTTATATCCTCGAAAGTGGAGTCAGAGGTGTACCTATTGCACCCGTGCCGCGTTTGCCAGTTGCCACCTCCGAGTTGATAGGTACTGTCAAATTCACGGCAGAAAAAGACACAAAAACGATTTAGCCCGACCCAGGATCGAAAGTCGAAAAGACCTCAAATGCAACATTTATACACACACACACACACTCACTCTCTACGCTTCCGAACAAGTCAAGAGGTCACAATAATATAATATACTTGATGCGGCATAATATGACATACAATGCCAATTGCTTTCTTTATAAAGTAACATTATTAATAATTGTAAGTATATATCAGAATCGTTTTTGTATCTTTCTGTCGTGAAATTCACAGTATCTATCTAGTCGGAGTTTAGCAACTGGCAAACTACCTAATAAAGAAAATTCATAACTTAAAAGTTGAAATTAGATTTGATTGATCTATGATTTGAATGAATTTTTCAAAGAACCCAAAATAAATACATATTAAAATTGACCGTCTTATTGGTCTTATTATAAAAATAATTATTTTTTGTCTTTGGTTCATAAATATTTACGATGGCAACTTTAAACACAAATGTCACTGATTCTTCTGTCAAAGTGATAGGACCACAGACAAATCGCAAAACAAACGTGCTGTGAAGTGAAAAAAGCTCAAATAGTTCCGAAAGCCCTTTTATTTTGCAAAAACACTATAAATGAAAAATGGCGGTGCGGCCACAGCACATGCACGATGGTGGTATTGTGGAGCGTCGGTTGCGACCAATTTACGGTACTGTCATCAAATGAAGTCTAGTTCTATTTTTCGTCGGACCTCCCCAGGAGAAAAGATATTTTGTGAGACAGATATGTATTTTTATGACTTTTTCAGACTGGTTGGATAATGGCAATAATAAAAAGGCTCTTCAGGAAGCCGAAAAGGTGCTTAAAAAGAGTCCAACGCTGCAGGCAGCTCGTGCTTTAAAAGCGCTAGCACTTTTTAGGTTAGGTAAGTGTACCGAAGCGCACATAGTGCTGGAGGCGCTCGCCGACGAGAAACCAAGTGATGACACCACGCTGCAGGCTATGACGATATCTTACCGAGAATCTCAGCAGTGTAAGTATTTGATACAAAAATTCTTTAATTAAATAAATTCACTTGATAATCATGTATGAAGATAGATCAAACTCTATTTTCTGAATGTGATGGAAGATAAAGATGGGTGTTTCAATCAAAGTAATATTTTTTGAATCATTCACCAAGGTATAATTCTATAAATAACTAGCATTTTATTTGCAGTACATAAAGTATGTGCCCTATATGAGGCAGCGGTGAAGGCAGAACCAACCAGTGAAGAGCTCCACTCTCATCTATTCATGTCGTACGTAAGGATCGGTGACTACCGGTCACAACAACGGGCTGCAATGGCGCTGTACAAGTTTGCTCCTAAAAACCCATATTATTTTTGGGCCGTTATGAGCATTGTTCTACAGGTTAGTGGATTATTTACGTCTTTAAACGCTGTGTCGGACATAGTTTTCCAACAAACAATACGATTTTCGAATGGTATCCTTGGGGCCAAAGTTCGGACAGAATTTTTTTTTTTTCTAAAATTGCTATAATGAGGGTAAAAATTAAATGTTTTTGCTCTTGGTACTTTTAGTCTCTAACCCATAATTTTCAAGCAAATGCCTTTTAAAGATGTGTATGATGATGATGAAACTGTTTTTGGATCCAACGTAGTTCATCCTAACTTGCATAGTTGCATAGGTTAGTTAGCCCTGCGACCAATGCGTAGGACACTCTAAACTCTCCTAACCTCGACGGTCACCTCAGCTAACTAAGGTTAGGAATGGCTTTCGAGTTTTTATTTTACTAAATCTGACCCAATTTTCTAATGTTTCTGTGGCATGGTGTTCAATGTGTTAACCTACTAATACTAATATAAAAAACTACTTAGACCATAATCAGATATAAAATATACGTAATTAACTTCAAATGATATTTTACTCGGGTGTGGGATGGCATAGATAGGGTTTATATATATGTTATATAATTGACAATAATGTCATGTAGGTAATATGAAATTATCTGATATGAGGGAGATATTTCTTTAATCTATTATCTCATGTTCAAGATATAAAATTTTATCAACAATAAATGCATTACGGGTTATATATTTGTTCACTAGAATAATAAAAAAATTACTTTAAATATATATAGCAAAATCTAATATTCTATTCATGGGTTCTTCCTATTTAAATTCAAAGGCTTTTTTAGCTAAAATATTAACAGGTGTTTTAAAATAATAAATGTTTGCACAACTGCAGTCCTCTAATTTAGTCTATGCCTTGTGATAGACTAAAATAGTCTATGACTGTATGCCTTAATGGCAGAAAGCCCTTCTCCGGTTCTTTCTATTTTTCTTTTTTCTTTCGCTTTTGTTTGCCATAATGGCCAATATTGTTTTTAAATAGTCTCGTCGACCATCTTATTTGTTGTCTACATTCATGGGATTCTTTTTTTATTTTTATTCATAGGATTTTCCTATAAATAGAATATATGACGTCTGACTCCTGTGGAAAGGTGCCCAAAAGACTGGCCAAATTGCCAACATTCGGATCAACTCTTTATAAAGTTTGTGGACTTACTTGTTTGTTGAATAATATCACTTGCAAGCGACAGTGACACTAATGCAAAGTTATGAATTTTACACTACATTCTTTTATTTAAAAGAAATGTTGTAATTCTTTTCATTATAATAGATTTATTATGCAATCAGTCCTTCTGACTCAGCAGACAGTATTATTTTTTTAAATACGAAGAAGAAATCTGTAAGGAATCTATTGTGTAAAATTTACAAATTTCCATAGACATCACTGTCGCTCCCGATAAGCACTATATTGATAAATATTTATTACACTCCCTAATAATGCAAATTTTCTATTTTTAAACACAATATTAATGCTTCACCTAGATTCTTTAATAAATAAAAGATATAGTATGTAAATGGAAGCTAAAAAATATCAAATCCTCTTGTATGAATTGCTACAGGCCAATATATCCGAAGACAACACAAAAAAAGGTATCCTGCTAGCCCTTGCTCAACGAATGGTGGACAATTTTATATCAGAGAATAAAATGGAAGCGGAACAAGAAGCTCGTCTTTACATCATGATCTTGGAGATACAAGAAAAATGGGAAGACATTTTGAAGTTTATAGAGAGCCCGTTGTACAGTCAACTTGTACCAGGGTCTATAGCACCAGCTTGCATCCCTTACTTGAAGAAACTGGGTCATTGGAGACGGTTGAACCTTATCTGTAAAGAGCTTCTATGGGAAAATATCGACCGCTGGGACTACTATGTACCTTACTTTGACTCAGTCTTTAATTTAATGAAAGAAAGCTCTGAAGACGATTCAGAAAGCACGATAGATAATACCGCAGAGAAATGTCATGAGTTTATTTGTCAATTAGTTGAAAGTATGGCTTCGGGACGAACTTTGAGAGGACCGTATTTAGCAAGGTTAGAATTGTGGAAACGATTGGCGGTTGATGGAGATCCTACGTCACTCCTTGGTAGCGGACTGGCATTATGTGTGCAGTACTTGAGGGTGTTTGCCAATAAGCCCTGTGCTGTGCCAGATTTGAGGCCGTATTTGCCAATGATACCACAGCAAGAGAGAGAGGAGAAAGCGAGAGACTTTTTGACGTGTCTTGGTTTTGATGAAAATACTGAACCTGAGACGGTGAGTTGAGTTTTAAATCTAATTATACTTCTTTATAGAGTACACTTGAACGACCATTCAGGACTCAAAAAAGTCTTTGCCCTCCAGTGGCGCTTTGAACTGTGCCCAATGTTTGTTTTGAGAATTTCTCCATCTGAAAAAATCCAAAAACTTATACTAGTTACTGCCATATTCTAATATAGTACTAATTACATTATTATCACTGTATAATTAGTACTATATTGCAATATTTACTCTAACTTATAACTATCCCGTTACAATCTTACATTTAAATCACAAAAAAAATAATTAAAATTGCATAATAGTACGAATCGAAAACGAAGTTTTAAAATTACTTATATACCACTAGGCCGACGACATCCAACGCCATGTATCCTGCCTATGCGCATGGAGAATGGCAGCGGAGCCCCTCCCAGCAGACGAAGCTCTAGCCTTAGCAGTGAAGCTCCGGGATCATTATATGCGGTGCCTTAACAAGGGCCTGATCACATCCACCATCACTGAGTTCTGCGCCGTTGATACCTACGGCGAGTTGGCCGCGCATCATTATTTCTATGCTGGTAATATACACAAATATCGACCTAAATGTCCTTTAAATGGGGTGTAATATTGCACGCTGCCATTAAATACAGTGCCTTAACAAGGTCCTGATCACGTTTTCAAATTTTGAGATCTGCTTGGCCGTAGCGTGATATTTATAGCCTTCCTTGATAAATGGGCTATCCAACACTAAAAGAATTTTTCAAAACGGACCAGCAGTTCCTGAGATCCTAGCGTTCAACCAACCAAACAAACAAATAAACTCGTTAGTTTTTTATCTACATATATCTACACTCTCAGCTCTCTAGATAGAGGGAAGAGAGCCGAGCTCAACAGTGGGACTTAATGGGTTGATGATGATACTAACATTTGAACTGATGTTGTTCCTAGCTGTCCAACAGCAGAACTCGGCGCCGGTGGTCGAAGCCCTGTGTCTCCTGGAGCTGATACTACATCACTCGCCCGCCAACTTCCACGTCAAGTTACTTCTAGTCAAACTATACCATGTACTTGGTAAGTTTATGATTTTTGAACTTATATATTTTATGCAAAAAACGATGGTAACCGTACATACAAACATTCATCACGCCTTTTTCCCCGAAGGGGTAGGCAAAGGTGTAACACACCCGCATTTCGCCAGCTGTGTTAGGTCCAATGAAATTGGGAATGGAATGGGGCGAGCCTATTGTCATTAACCGGGAACGTTTGTTTTTCAAACACCGGGAAAATTTCATGATGGAAAAACCCAATACCTTTTTCATCCGACCGGGAATCGAACCCGGGACCTCTTGAACAGCAATCGCATACACTTTCCGCTGCACATCGAGGCAGTTAACTAACATTATTAACTTATTTATATTTGTGGAACTAGTATTTATCTAGCAATTATTTGCAAAAACAGGTAATCTAAAATGTACATATATATGGATAATCAAGCACACATACAGTCGATGATCTTACTTCTTACTAATAATAAATGCGTAAGTTAGGATGGATGGTTGGATGGATGGACAGATGTATGTTTGTTACGATACACCGAACGGTGCCATTTAGTAAAACTGTCTGTTAATTTAACGGTTTATTAAGCTAGTTGGCTGCGGCATGTAGTTTCATAACGAATGCTTAATACGATCCTTCACGGTGTGGTATAGGTAATGCGTTAGCGGCAGACAGCGTGTACCCCCGACTGGAGGTGAAGCACATCCAGCTGGTGTCGCTGGGCTGGCTGCACTGCGCGCGTCTAGCGCCCGCAGCCGCTCACAGCCGAGCGCTGCAGCTGCTGGCCGACACCAGGGCCTTCCACACGCAACATGCTAAGGAAGTTAGTCAAATTATATTTAAATTATTATTAAACATAACATCACGCCTTTTTCCTCGAATGGGTAGGCAGAAGTGTTTCACACCCACATTTCGCCAGCTATGTTTTTGGTCCCATGAAATATGGGGCGAGCCTATTGTCATTAACCGGGAGCCTATTGTCATTTGTTTACCAAACTCCGGGAAAATCTCAATACTGGAATTTCATGATAGAAAAGTCCAACAAAAATATGATTACTTATTAAAATTATGTATCATTATATATCATAGCCCAACGACGTCCACTGCTGAACATATGCCTCACCTAATTTATGCAACTGCAAACGTGTGTGTTTATATATAATATATAAACTGTTTTTGTCCCTGTTTACTTCCTATCCCGTGGGAATTTCAAAGATTTCTTTCTCAGTGCGCACCTAGTGCCTACGTTACATAAGGAATCTGTGTACAAAATCTCAAGTTTCTAGACTCAGTGATAAGGGCTGTGCGTTGATATATCAATCAGTCAATAATTTTTCCTTTTATATTATTATGAGTATGTAGATTTAGTTTTTTTTATGCTAGCGGTATTTTTATTTTAAATATCCGAAATAAAAATTTTAAAAAAGACATATTTTTGTGTAATGTTATTGTAACTATGTCATCGAGTAACAAAAATAAATGGTATATTAACCTTTTGAATACCACGCCATAACATCATCTTCGCGTCAATTTAAATTTAGTTTTAAGATGTAGCATTAAAACACATACAAATAATGATTTAATATCCAGACCTTATATTTTTATGTGCTTTTAAATGTTGTCGACTATAGCCTTTAATTATCAGAAAGAAAGAAAGAATAAAAATACAATTTAATACTGAAAAACAGGTATTTAGTAAAAAAACTAAAACTTATTTTGTAACACCACAGACTAATCAAAATATCAGCATAATTTTATTTATACAATTGCAATATTTCAGAGCATGGAGCACCTGACGTACGCATACAAGTACGGCACGTTCGAGAAGCTGGTGGAGCTGGGCCGCTGGGGGGGGCGCCTGGAGGCGTGCGGCTGGGCGGCGGCGGCGGCGCGGGACAAGGCGCTGCTGTCGCTGCTGGCCGGCCCGCCCGCGCCGCTGCACCAGCCCTCCAGGCTGCCTGCGCATCCTACGTAAGTATTTGCTTTTATTTTATTTATTACAAGCTGACCCGACCAGCTTCGTACCGCTATATTTTATTATTCGTGATAATGTTCCATTTTTTAATGTTTATATAAACCAATATTTTAAAACCCAATATTTTAAATTTTACACGATTTTTTTTGTAATATTTCTTACATACATGCCTTGCCTCCTCGACAGTAGCAAATACAACATAAAAAGAATTAGCCAAATCAGTCGAGCCGTTCTCACGTCAATCCATCACATACTTTTCAGCGATCCATTTTTATTTATATAGATAGATGGCGCGCGGGGCTTCGCTCCCGTCATTCTTCGCGCGAGTCCAACTCAGGCTTGGCCGGTTCCTTATATATATTTCCCAAATTGTATTCATCATCATCATCTCAGCCTATTGCAGTCCACTGCTGGACATAGGCCTCTCCCAACACGCGCCATAAAAATTTGTATTAATAAACTAAAAATAAAAAATAACAATTCCAGTGACAACCGCGACCTAAACGCCATAGTCAACTACGAGCCCCCCCAATTTGAGGACCCCAATCTAAAAACTAGAACATTCGAGCAAGAAATGAACTACCTACGTCTGAAAGATGCCCTAGTGTCGTCCATTGCTCTATGTATAGAGTTAGCTGACAACAGATCGGTAGAGGAGAAGCAAGGGCATTACGAACAGTTGAACGTATGTGTGGAGGCGTTTAGTCAAGCTATGGATAAGTGCAAGCTGTTGTATGCGGAGAAGGAACGGATTTGTATAGCAGCGCCGTTTCCTAGTAGGATTATTGGTGAGTTGAAAAAAATGTACTAAGAAAACACCGGTTAAGAGTATGTCTGACCATGCTTGCAATGATTAAATGCCATGACCATGATTTAATTCTTTGTATATATAATTGTTTTGTGTACTACAGTACAGCTTGTAAGTTGTACTTGTGTGATTTTTGTTTATTAATGTAGTGTGCTGCCCGCATCGCTCGCTGTGGCGGAAATTATGTGAGGCCTATGTTCAACAGTGGACGTCGTTGGGCTGATATGATGATGATGATGAATGTAGTGTACCGGCTCTGTCTGAAAACCAGCGCTATAACAATTATGTTGTAGCATTATGCTGAGACAGGGCCGTTTTTCAGACTCACAAAGGTCTTATAGATATATAAATTAAGTCTGAAAATAAATCGATTTTCTTTCAACGCAACAAAAGAACGTATGTTCGTGGCGCTTACGTCTTTTTGTTGAGAAGCGAAGTTTTTCAGCAATAACTCAAGAACGGTGCATCCAAACATGTTCAAAATATTCACCTAATCAAGATAAATTATGTTACCGCCCCTGGCTGACCAAGATCGGCCGTTTTAGAAGCATATAAGAGGAACATTGAAACGAGGGCAGGGCAATCTTGCTCGATTTTCGTTTATGGATGGTCGTATTGTGAGATTGATGTATGAATGTTATGTCTATTTAATTGATGACTTGCCTGACTGCTAAACCGGAGGTCGTGGGTTCGATCCCCATCCAGGACAAATCTTTGTGTGATGAGCGTAAAGGTTTGTTATGTGTCTGGGTTGTAATTTATCTATAATATGTATGTATTTACAAAAAAAAATGTGTTTAAGTTGTATATCAGTTGTTTAGTACCCATAACACAAGCAAATATAATTACTTACTTTGGGACTAGATGTCGCTGTGTGAATGTTGTAGAATATTATATTATTATTATAATTTTGCTATTTTATTATTTTAATGGTACTGTAGTAATTATAGTTAAAAAAGAATCACCTACCTATCTTATATATAGCTAGATGAATTTTTAATTATATAATTTGCTTAACACATTCAATACAGAACTTAAAATTAATTTACAGCATTCGTAAACTCTCCGGTACCATACCGGGAGTTATATGCGACAAGCCTGCGGCTAGTAGGCGAGCTAGCGTTAGGTCGCGTGACGTCAGCACACAGCACCTGCCGCGCGGTCACTGACCTGCTGCCCGCCGCACAGAACCAGCTGACGCGTGACGTCACACTCACCGGTGACGCTGGCTGGCACGTCAGAGACTGTTTAGAACACCTCTCCAATTTTCTAGAGGTAACTCAACTCTTAAGACTATTATCGTTTAGTGTATAACAAGGAAGTGTAATAATAATTTAAGTATTGGTTCCTATAAAAGAGTAATTGAAGAATATTTCATCATCAGCAACCCATTAAGTCCCACTGCTGGGCTCGGGGTCTCCTCTCCTCTATCTAAAGAACTGAGAGGGTTTTAGGCCATGATCCACTCACGCTGGCCTAGTCCGGGTTGGTGGACCAGACATACTCATAGAATTTCTTCTAGAGTATGTGGGTTTCCTCATGATGTTTTTCCTTCACCGTTAGCAGACGGTAAGTCACTTGACTAGTACATATAAATTCCACAAAGTGGAATCCACATTGGTACTGTCAGTCGGGTTCGAACTCGGACCGCGTGATTTGGACGCCGGTCCCTTATCCATTCAGCCACCATCGCATCGAAGAATATTTATATGACAGCAATTTATAATCCTTTTGTGGTGTAGCGGTTAAGGTGGTTGTCTCGTCACTAAAATCGTCGTACCGAATATCGTGGGTTCGATTCCCACAAGAGACAAATATTTGTGTTATTCAGTAAGTGTACTTTGTGTCTGTTAGGGGAGCATCATGATTTGCAAATCCCCGCGACACACGACACATAAATTATTCCTATCTTATGATAAAGAAAAAAAATCCAGATGATTTTGATAAACTTGCAATTTTTCTAAAAAAAATTTTTGTAATTCTTCTTTAATTTCCAGTTCATAGGCATCATAACGTTCTTACTGGGCGTTTGTAACGAATTGACAGCGCCAGCTAACACGAAGAAATCTAAAAAGAAAACAAACCAATCACCAGACGAACTTAAAACATCAGAACTATTGAACAAACTAAACGAAACCGTACAGAAATCTATAGCTTATCTCGAAGACATTCTCGAAAATTGGCCAAAGTACGAACTCGGAGATCTAGAACAAAAAATATCCAAATTATCCATAGGTGATAAATACCAAAGCCCTGTAGAAAATAAACTGGAGAATGGCCGTAAGGATATGCTCAATGACGTCAGAAACATTCTCAAAAGAAAGTCCAAATATTTGAAAACTTTACTCCAATGATGTGTGCTTATACGAAAGAATTAAGACGTGTTGATTTATAATAAATATACATATCTTGTAAATAGTTTTGTCTTTGCGGTTCGCGTTTCGATGTATTTAAAGGTAGCAATACACTGCTGTCGTGTCCCATCAGAAGAGTCATTTAAGAGCGTTTATACATAAAACGTTAATGTCGCAATTTAGTGTCATTTCGCGGTTTTTTATTTTTATTATTTAATTGAAGATATATTTTAAAAATATTTTCAATACGCTTTTTACGCCTAATTTCCGCCACAGCGAGCGATATTAGCGACCCGAGTTATCATAGTTTAAAGTGAGTAAGTATGAAACACGAGACACGTTTGCCAACATTGAGACATTTAAGCGGCCTTTTTTCACCCAGCTCCTGAAGGGTTATTATAGCTGCGGTCTCCTGTAGGTACTTCCCCAAGCAGGCGGTTCATTTTGACCGGAAATCACCTTTTTTTTAGAGGGGTAAAGCGTAACGCATACCATCCCGTGCGAGGACACGGGACGGTTATATGGGACGCACCGGGCCAAAGAGACCCCAAGGTACCCAAAGAAACCGTCGGTGGGGCCCTGGAACTTGATATGTTGTCAGCAGCCCACCCATGACCGGAAATCACTTGCCCTATCTCTTAATAACTGTACTTGTAACGCGACACGACACAGATGTATTTCTAACTTTAGTCACACGACACGTGGACGATATCGGATCGTCCCCTTGTCGTGAGGTTACGAACGAAGCATGTAGCTTCAAGTTTTTATTGAACTATCTCAAATAATAATATTATAATTGAATTTTAGTCATTTGTAGATAATGAAATACGTCCTTCCGAATATTAACCTGATAATCTATACTAATATTATAAACCTAAAGATTGTTTGTTTGGACGCGCTTATCTCAGGAACTACTGGTCCGATTTAAAAATATACATTTTAGTGTTGGATATATATATCGAGGAAGGCTATAATAGTCTATATAACATCACGCTACGATCAATAGGAACTGAGCAGCGGTGAAATAAAAAGTGACAAGTGCGTAGCCCCGCGCGACCTCTAGTTTCAGATATGCGGAGTTTTAAGACATTAGAATAACTGTATGAAGACAATAGTCGATAATCTCAATGATTTAATTGAACGAAAATATTCGTATCAGTCCCCTGATTCTGAGCCGTCGGAATGTTCCCGCATCGTAAACTTTAGAAGCGAAGAATATAACGAAGTTTATTTATGGTAAAAGTTATTTATTGGTGGAAAATAGGATAACTTATTACAAAAATTTATTATTATTAGATTCTTTTCTACAAATATCTAATTTTTAACATAATGTATTTATTTTAACTTATAATAAACGGACATTTTCGGCTGAAAACTTTCCGACAGCTCAGAATTTGAGTCCAGTTCGGAGTCTGGAAACATGCCCAGTTAATATAGCATATAATAAAGTCTGGCCCTCTACTACATGGAATCGAACATACCTGCTGATATGTGGGCGTGATACACCTCTGCCTACCCCGTCGGGGAGAGGCGTGATGATATGTTATGTATTTACTTACGATGTTAATGTACATAATTGTATAAAATGTTACTACTGTTTGTTCCCCTTTCAGTCGCGTTTGGTGTAATTGTCAAAATAAGATCCATTTTGCGTTGGGTTATATATATGCAATTAGGCTGCCTGTCCATAAACGCGGAGTGAGACTGCAGACCGGAGAAATATTAACCAATAAGATTGTGCTAATGTGTCCTTGTTGGTGGAGATTTTAGGCAATCCTATTGGACTTATTATTATTTTCTCATATCCAAATTTTATTGAATTTGATTTCAAACTGTAACCAATTAAAATTGTAACAACTATGGCGATTAAAAAGAGTTGCCTGAGTTTCTTGCCAAGTTCTTCTCAGCTCAATCTTGTCAGTGAACTGGCCGTAGGCAAATTTACTGACACCTTTTTTTTGGCTTTGTATGACGTTCATAAGTATCGTGTATGTGATCCAAATGAATAAAAAGATTTGACTTTGACTTTGTTAATATTTCTCCGTTTGTCCCGCCCGCGTTAATTGATAGGCCGCTTAATAATGGTCTTGTTCTCATAATCATTGCAAAACTAATTTTTGAATACTATACTTAACGTGTTAAATATAATAATAAAACGTTTATTTATTGGCAACAGGGGAAAAAAGTACTCTATTAAATTACTCATTGTGAAATTAATGTTTTGTAACTTTGTGAAAGAAATGTGTCAAAGTTGTTTGTTGTTTTAGAGTTTTGACTGTCACCGTGGCGCAGTGGTTAAGGTGGTCGCCTCGCCACGACATCGCCGTGCTGGGTGACGTGGGTTCGATTCCCACACGAGACAAATATTTGTGTGATTCATAGATATTTGTTTCTAGTCTGGGTGTACTTTGTGTCCGTTAGTTTCATGTTTGTAAAGCTCCCCGCGACACAGGGCTTGTTCCCTAGTGCGGGCGTTGTCTTTTAAAGAAAGTCTTTTTAAAGAAAGAGTCTTGAAACAAAATTAGCTATATGAAACGAAATTATATATATATTTTAAAATAACATTGACAAGGCTATGTAGTATTACTGCTAAATTTACATTGTTAGAAGTAATTGAGTTACGAAATCTATATAAAATAAAAAGTAATTCTGAATGTATGTACCTACAATCAGACAACTTCATGCTGTATTTTTTGGTATAGACCTTATAGTCCTGTGTTGTGTTATTCAGACTGTAGAACGTTTTACTGTTAATTCGTGCATGGATTTGATGCAAAAAAATAGAAACATGTTTGAAAGCTGCTCGAGCAGAAAGTTGTCTCATAGTATGTGCATGTTTTGAGTACAGCAGACCGAGTTAGCTAATTTATTTTAATTATGACATTGATGAAAGAATTTTTAGTGGAAATTTCACGGGTAAATTAAGTAATTCGAATGGTATTTTTGTATAAAAATCCTTATAAATGGTATCATTGCGAAGCCGGAGGGGGTCGCTAGTTGTATATAATTGGGTTTTATATTTATTGTATAACGTAGCATCATTCATCATCATCATTTCAACACATAAACGTCCCACTGCTGGGCATGGGTCTCCTCCAAAGATTGTGGAGGATTAGCCTACTATACCACGCTGGCCAGACGGGTTTGTATAGGGTTTGTTTCGAATTTTCCTTTTCTGGCAGTGTTCTTGTCTTGCTAAGGTACTCCCTTAGTCGCCTTTTACGGCACCCACGGGTTGAGACGGGGTAGTGACATTATGTATTTCTATACATTATGTAGTCTTCCGCGCAACGACGAAATTGATACTTCAGTTCCTTGGCGATGTAAATTGGGCCTAAAGTATTTCGGGTGTGGTGTGGCACCAAGCATTTGTGAAATTCGTTCGTGATATTCACATGGTTTATGGACAATAAGAGGCTAAAGAACGTTGTAATGAAAGTCAATGGTGTCATGAACTCATGACTGTATGAGGACCACGAGCGGTCGGATTTAATAGTCTATACCTACTCAAATTACTCAATCCCTATAAAATATTATTTTGTGAAATATTAACAGTAGGGTTGCCATACAAACAGTTTTATTGATAACATTTTAAAGTAGTATACTGCCAACGCTTTGTAAACATCAGATTTTTGTCAAAACTTATTTAATCTGGTAACTCTATTCGCAAGTATGTAGCCACTGTGCCGTAATAACTCTTTGGTCATCATTTCTGTAACATTAACATAACACAGGGACAACTGCTGTATTTTATAATAAAAAAGAACAATAAAGGAAATACACAAACTGTGTTTATCTATTTTATTCGTAAAGCAATGGTTATCCAAACAGGGTCGCATCACATCTAACAGCACCGCACTTTCCAGTGCTTCGATCCTTTTCTGTCACTTAGGCCTAGATTCATAGACTACACTTTGAATTTCCTTTGAGAGAAAGATCTACTTTCAACCAATATGAAGTTTCATAATCCAGTCAAACTCTTACTTTACTTACCAAAACCATCCTTTGCTTTCTTAAAGCAAGGCATTGTCAGTGAATTTAAAAAAGTGAAGGAAATTCGTATGTGAAAATGAAATCGGCATTCGAAGTTTACTTTTGGAAGCTTATTTTGCAAAGTAAAGTCGTGACTGTGAATTTGACTCTTAGAAGCCGTCATTAACTAAAGCGAGATAGAGAGTGATTTGGCATCGTGCTATCGCACTCCCGCTTTTGTTCTCAGTCTATTAAATGACAGTTTTAAGTGACAGAAACATTGGAAAATGGGATTCTATTCAGCTAGATGTGATCCTACCCTTATTTTTCTTTCTTATTTTAATTCGTTTTCTTTTAGCGTCTAGTATAGAAGTCAATATCCCACAAACCTACAGTTGAATATTAACACTTATACTTTTTATAATAAGTCTCATTTTCTTACAGCCATGATAATTTTGGCGATCAAAAGGTGAATCATACTGTATTTGATAGCAATCCTGTTTCCACTTACGAAAACGAAATAAAACTAGTGACGAAATAAAATATGTTTTTGAATGTAAATATTTTTTATATGCTCATGCATTAAAGCATAATATTATTTTTATATAGATATCCACCTCTGAAACTAGAATGTCCTAACCTCTTAGTTTTCAAATATCACATTATATACAATCTTTTGTTTATATGACTGAATGATGCCGTAAGTCATTAATGTGTTTTTCTTTTAATATGGTCTGAAACCAATTTGTCTGTAATAATTGTGGTCATAATTTATTACACAAGTCTTTTGCATTTATGGTTGTTTTTTCTGTGTGTTTATATTAAACAAATATTAATGCGTAGATTAATAATTCTGTTACATTTTCATGTTTATAGGATTGCCAAATTTTTAAATAATTTAATAAATTGGTAAAAAATTCGGCGTTTAGAAACGCTTGTATTTTGAATATCGCATGCTAATCTGTTTATTGAGCTGTTTTGTAAAATAAATCGTATATTTATTCATTCACCCTATTTTTTGGTTCCTGTACCTACCTTTATGTTTTAAGAATTTTAGCGCTCAATTTCATCATCATCGTCTTAACAGCCATAGAAAGTCCACAGCTGGACATAGCTCCTTTCCAATTGGACTGGTTGTAAGCGGCCTGCATCCAGCGCGTTCCTGCTATTCGGATCAGATCATCAAAACTAGTTAAAACATGTTTAAATGTAAATATTTTAAATATACCTACTCATGAATAGTTTTAAAACATAAATACTCTTTTTGGTTGGATTCCTTTTTGGTGCTCAATTTGCAAACATTATAACTATTCGTTTTCTGTGTAACAAAATGACGTGTAACTAGATTATAGTCTCCGTGTTGTTTATACCTAAGAATGATTATGATTTTGTATATAATTATAATTTATACACAGCCATTTCTTTTGTTTTATTTAACTCCATGATCATAAACTTGATCATTTTTATTCAACCTGCAACTACCCCTTCTTCCTCGTAGTCAAACTGGTTTGACAATGAGGGATTAAGTTTCCTCGTGGTCAAACTGGTCTAATGACCCTCCCCGTATAATTAAAAATGTGTACAGTTAATAAAGTGCTTGTTCATAAGCTTAAAAAAAGGCTGCCCTCTCCTCAAAGTGTTTAATATTGTATTGTATGTGAACAAAGTACTAGGCTAGCATAAGCTTGTAAGAGGTAATAGTTTTAAAAATGTTTACAAATCTCTTACACTAAATTATTATAATTTAGTACTAGGATAACAGAAGCGTGCAATAGATTTCTAAACATTTATAAAATTATTACCTCCTACAAACTTATGCTAGCCTAGTACTTTGTTCAAAAAGTATTAGGATAGATAGGGAAAATGAGGACATCGCCTATTGACGTGCCCTCTCCCCAGTGTTTAACATTGTATTGTGAGTGAACAAAGTACTAGGCTAGCATAAGCTTGTAGGAGGTTGTGTTGTTATTAAAGTACAAGTATACATAATTTTATAAATGTTTAGAAATCTCTTGCACGCTTCTGTTATCCTAGTACTATATTATAACGCGTATCGACGTTCATTGTCAATAAGCCCGCAATATAATACAGTACTAGGATAACAGAAACGTGCCAGAGATTTATAAACATTTCAACCTCCTTCCAGCTTATGCTAGCCTAGTACTTTGTTCACACACAATACAATGTTAAACGGAGAGTGCAGCCTTTTTTTAAGTAGTACTAGGATAACAGAAGCGTGCAAGAGATTTCTAAACATTTATAATATCGCGTATCGACGTTCAATGTCAATAAGCCCGCGATATGATATAGTACTAGGATAACAGAAGCGTGCGAGATTTCTAAACATTTCAACCTCCTACAAGCTTATGCTAGCTTAGTACTTTGTTCACACACAAAGAGAGGGGCAGCCTTTTTTTAAGAAGTACTGGGATAACAGAAGCGTGCAAGAGATTTCTAAACATTTATATAATATCGCGTATCGACGTTCATATGTCAATAAGCCTGCGATATAATATAGTACTAGGACAACAGAAACGTGTAAGAGATTTCTAAACATTTATAAAATTATTATCTCCTACAAACTTATGCTAGCCTAGCCTAGTACTTTGTTCAAAAAGTATTAGGATAGCAGATAGGACAAGTGATCAGGAGTAGGTACATCTGAATCGTTGTCTATGGGAGTAGCTATTTACTATCTAATCTGTGCTACTCGAATCTCCCTACCAAGTACCAACCCAAATTTATATTTTGAGATTGAATCCATGTAAAATAAAACACAAAACCTCGTATTAAATATTTATTTACAACTCGAATATTGCAGCGATATGAAAACTCGGCCACTGTACAAAAATACTCACAATTTAATTAAACAGTCTGTATATTGGAATGTGAAGGGAACACACAATATGGAGGACCACATTATGGAAAATTACATCCATAAAGAGCGTTTACAGACTGGCGGTTTTTCGCTCGTATTATGATTTAAGCATTCGGTTGAAAGGAAGCGTAATACGAATGTAAAAAAACGTCAGTTTGAAAACTGATACTCTACATTGTTTAAATCGTGCAAAATAAGTATATGAATTTAGTACCTGCGCGAGACTGATTTCATTTGGCAAAGTAAATTTAAAAAAAACTTTTAAGTCTAAACCGTCAATGTTGCCAGTAAATGACAAAAATTTATTCGCGATTTTATATGCTGTAAATAATTCATTCAGAACATCAATTAGCCAGAAAAATAACTACTTAGGTACTTCATATTTTCAAAGGACTCTTGTTAAAAGTCATCATGTTATATTATCGTAAATAGTCTCGCACATAGTTAAAGAAAATACATGCTATTAAGTAGGTAATTCAGAGTATTCTGTACAATCTAAATAATTATATTTCGAAACTAGGAAATAACAACAAATAAAAATAATTATTACGATCTACACAAATAACGTACAATAAAAATTTTCATTGAAATAATAAACAAAATACACACACACACGACACTCCTATCATTACATCACTTATACAATCAAGAGGTTCTTTATTATACCATTGTTGGGAAAAACGCGTTATGTGAATTGATTCTTAGTATTTAGCAATTTTTATCTTAAACTAGCAACATTTAGATTGATAATTGAAAAGTCGAATTGATCATCTTACAACGCTTTTCCTCTGAGAGTGCGCTATGTTACAACTAAAAGTTTTATACAAAAAGTATTGATGTATGCCCGCGGCTAAATACATGACTCAAAATAATTTATTTTAATTTAAACATAATAAAGAAAATTACCTTCTTATTGATTGGATTCCTAATTTTAAACAAATCATTTTTTGGTAAGTTGAATGGAAACGCTATTTGAAATTAACCTCATAACCGCTGATAAAAATGCACTTGAAACCTTAAATCGATTAGCACATTTTTAATAAACATGACCTCATCTTTCATTTTACATGTCGCGTCATAAGCGTTATAAAATTGGTCAAAAGGTTAAAAAAGCGTTACTATTCTACTCAAGTTTAAAAAGTTCAATAGAAAGTAAGAAAGAGGTACAATAATTATGCGAGAACACTTTTTTTTTATAAACAAAAATAAATATCCATGTAAAAATAATTAACATTCACAATCTTGAAGAAAATGGAGTCATATTTCGATTATCTTTTACTAAATTATTATATACAAACTCTCGCAAACAATATTATGTAGCACTAAAATTTTTATAATCAGTTATTTATAATCAATACATAGGTACACGGACAAATAAACATTGACCATTTTCCATAGACATAAATAAAATACAAAACATTATGCACCATAGCGACGCGGAAACTAAACTAAATCATAGCCTACATTCGATATTTTTACTTATTCTTAAACAGTGGTTGGTAACAGGCAGTTGAAAGGAAATAAAATAATATTAGAGATCTACTTAGCCAAAATCACGAGATATCTGGAAATAATTATGTATATAGATTTGTTAATGATGTTTAATTGATTTATTTCAGGACTTTAGACAGTGTGATACGGTTTTTACCTTTGGGCCACATCAATAAGTTATGAACGGATGCAGCATGGTTTTTATGGTCAAATGGTTAATAACCCTATGACCACAAAAACCATGCTACCCGCAAATGAAAACGCATTACAAAAATAAGAACATATTTTCAACCTTCATGTCATTGGCATTCATTATGGTGTAATCAATTTTCGAAAGTTCTCCAATCGTTATTACTCTATTCTTTTTCGATTTTACAAGCATATTGTATTAGTTACCAAGTCACTTTAATTAAGTCGATCCCTTTGCAACTATACCTTAAATCCAGCCAGTATTGATAAATAGATTTGTGTGTAGAAATATATTTATAATAGAATATTTTCTAAGCAACTTTTTACAGTAAAAACAGTCTGACTATGGAACGAAGAATGAAAGAATCGTAAAATATATTCAATGACTTTTAAATACTTATTTATTGTGATAAAATGTTTAAAAAATACAGATCTTTATAGTCAATCTTGTACAAATGGGGGTGGAGGAAGACTAATGAGAATGTTATAATAAATACATATTTTAGAAGAGGTATTACGGCCCAAAATAAACAAAGGGGCGGCGGGCGGGTCATTTGCACCGCGAAATAATAAGGAATGCTGTCTGCTAACGCACACGGCGGCAATAAGACCGCGCCCCGCCTGACCGCCGGGAATCGAACAAACTACTTTGTATTCACCAACGTAGACGGCGGCGCGGTCTTTTTAACCGTCGTTTGCAGATGCCAATTTTGCAAAATATTAAGCCAACTCTCAGTCAAACAATAACACAATATATTTTCGAAATTATTTTTCTAAAAATTGATCGTCACAAAATTATTATTTTCCACCATTTGGTGATATTATATTTGGAGGTAAGAAAATGACAGTACAAAATTTTCTTAATTTATTCTGTAAAATTATTAAAATAAACGCCATCTAGTGAATAAATAAAAGTATTTTTAGGACGAAATCACTATTTACTTTAAACAAATTACAAAAGCATTATGTATTGCATGGAATGAATCTTCTAACAGAATGAGTCATTTATTAAAAGTTAAATTGTACTTTATGGACAAAATTAACTTTATTTCTAATTTTTTTAGTTTTTTTTACGAGATATGTAATTTTAATAATATTGAATCTTATCACAATGTATTATGAATTATTTTCAGTATTATTTTTACAAGTTTTATATTACACAGTCTCCACTCTTACTCTATGATACATTGAACTACTTGAGGGGCATACTTTGGACTGTAATTCCAAAAGATCGCATATTGGATTATGACACGTAAGTGTAATAACATTAGAGAAGATAATGCCACAGTCCAAATATACAATGTACTAGAATTAGTGTCTAGGTTAAGGCCCCAATGTAACCCGGATTTTCATTTAGAATTTCATCAATTTATAGTTCTATCGCGATTTCGCGAACAGTAAAAGGGCAGATGAAAATGCACTCTATTATAAAACCAATGGGAACACATTTTCCTCTGCGTGATAACATCGTAAATGCCGTTTCAATTTAAACACCGTTTTTATGTCAACATCTAAATTACCATCCGTGTAACTTTAAATTTGAGCGATCAAAGCTGCCGTCGCATCTTTTAAATTATATTTTTTATCATAACACAATAAATATAGTTTTAAACGAAACTTAAAGACTAACAACCTAATTAAAGGTTATAGACTAAAATTCACACCCTCGAACTATATTTAAAGATAAAATACTGCAGTGTGTGGGAATTATTTCATTAGAAAGTATATATTATTAAAATTAACTTTTTCAATAGCTCCGTTAAACTTTAGGTCATCTCTGTTAGTAAAGTACTTTCGTATACTTTGCCCAAATGGGTTTAATATATTAAGAGCGTATTTACAAACAGACTGGTAACGTCGCAATTTAGTGTCCTATTTGTGTGGTTTTAAATTTTTTGTATTTAATCGGAGCTATATTTTAAAAATATGTGTATATTTACTACACTTTTTAGAATAACGTGAAAGTGTATTAAAAAGTAAGTATCCGTAATGCTTACAGTTATTTTACTATAAAAATAACGCCCTGCAAGTTTCCAATGTGTTATATGCATATAAATAGAACGGTAAACGCAATGATTTCTTACCTTTTACACACTTTTCACCTAATTCTAAAAAATATAACAAACATATTTTTAAAATATAGCTCCGATTAAAATAATAAAATTGAAAACCACGAAATATGACACTAAATTGTGATGTTGCCACTCTGTTTGTAAATACGCTCTTAAGTCTCCAAAATGTTTTTGCATAGGTGTTCGCATACCACTGTGTCCGAAAGGTTAATGAGCGCAATTTTATTAAAACAAATCAATTTAAAACATCTTTTGTGCACAATTAATCTGCTGTTATTAACAGTTTCATTCTATTTATTTAAACTGAGAGCTTTTAATTGTTCATTTATACGAAATTGTAATTCGAGAACAAAAACTATCAATAATTATAAATGTTTTACAAGAACTTAGTACCTAAACGTTCATTATCTACTAGACATGCACGAAAGACAGTAGTATTTGGCTAACTTTGAGCGTTATGCTCTATGGCGTAAAGCACATTGTTCCATCGAGTCGCAAATAACTTACAACACTTTTAACCTTTTGGCCACCAAAGTCTATGTGTATATGAAAATGTGCCCTATTGCTAAAAGAATTAGACCAATATTTACGTGTCCCAATTTCTCAGCTATACAGGACCATAGTGGTCAAAGAGTTAAAAATCCGCAGCCGCGTTGTGTTTTACGCTTTCATAAATTATAATGCCTTGTTTTAAATTTAGAATTTCGTAAAAATAAAGAAAGCTACATTTTGTTAAGCGATCAATTTCGAGGATTCAAAAAGTCGAAAGTATTCGTTTATTATACAAATTATTGTGTATATAGGTATGTATATAAGAAAGTAGATGTTTTTGTATGAAGTGGTATTAAACGTTCGCCATAAGTAACTTGCTGTAAGAAATGCTTCAGCTCAGCAGTGAACTAACGCACAAAAGACAAAATTAAGAGCGAAACACCTGGATATGTTTAGTGTGAAACTGGTATATGTATATTATTGTTGCATATTTTATTCAGGTCCTTGTCTTACTTGAATAAATTATCGCTTGAGTAATAAAGATAGCTATAATCGTTCGTATGAAGCGAAAAGTAAAGGAATTTCGTATCGGTCACACGCTATAATTTTTCTTAGCTATTAAGAATTTTTCTTTTAACCTTATGACCACCTGTCTTAAATTTTTCTACAATTCGGAATATGTAAATGGTATATTTTGATTTGTTTGACGATAGAACGCATTCTAATATGTTCAGTTACGCAGTGAATAAGTTAATATTTAATTATGGAATCATGCACTAACAACAAAAGTTTATTACCAGCTCAAAAAAACACCTTCCTTTTAAAAGAACGCAGCCTTAAACCTCGTCAATGATACTACAGCTAGATTCACTTATTTTCCACGTATTATTATAGTAGAAAAATACTCAACTATTTAACATATCCTACTACATAATCGTTCGATTACGTCATATTTACATGTAAGAAATGTCTACCACTGTAAAAAGATTTCTAGAATATTCTCTATTATAATCTGACACGGTTTTCTGTGCAGTAATGCCGTCACAAGGAGACGAACTGTGCTTCAAATACTATCAAAAATGACATTATAACTATAAGTAAGCATATAGTTTCTTTGCACAGCTATTCATGTCAAACTATACTATACATACACCGGTCTATAATCTCAGGCTGCCACAGTGACTAAATAATCTGCGGCATAGCTATAGTATAATCCGGGGTATGTATGCCAGAGACTATGTGAAGATAATTACATTACGGGCTAACAACGCCTAATTTAAAAAGTATAAATTGAAAGTCAAATGCAAAAAGATTTCTCTTGACATTGATAATATATTATTTATTATTATACTGGATATAGAAATAAAAGTAAAACAAATCTGTTTCAAATTTAACAATGGTGTAGGCAAAGATCAGTTCTATTTAACAAAAAATCTCCTTAAACCTGACGTTGCTAGATCGCAAAGCAAATATTTCTTTTTTCTAGATTACAGCCTTGCTTTCCTCTGTCAGGCCCGAACTTTTAACAAAGATAATCTATTAAACATAGATCATAGAAAGCCGTACTATCACTGCTGCATATTAGAGGTCAATGATGCAACTGGCAACACTTATAAATTTGACAATCTATAATATCCTTCTATAATCTATGTTCTGTTATCCAACCTTACCTCACCACAAAGGTTTTAAATCTTTATATTCAGCCAGCATTTTATTATATGTCAACGACGCTATTGCATTGTCACACAAAAATCGCACATAACACATAGGTATTAAAGACGAATTTTGTAGTAACACTATTGTTCGTTGGCCCAACAGGTTACCATCGACGAAGTAAGCCGCTTATATTTTAATTTGTTTAACTACACTATTCACTGTTGTCAGTCGTCAGATTGGTCGTGCATAACACTCATATCACATAGCACTAAGACTTGGTACTTTTGTAGTGTGTCCACTAGTCACTTGTCTATTGCACTTTACAAAGTGTTGAAAATATCCCGAGCGTTATTCTTCGAATAGCGCTTGTAGGAACAGTCGCTGAATCAGCTGCCACTGAAAAAAAATTTAAGAGATTTATTTATTTTACTTTACACTTACAATAATTTAATAGAATGCAAAAACTTAAAACACAAATTAAACACAAAAAAAAATAAAACAATAAAAGGCACAACATTCATTCTTCAATCTCACAATACGACAGATACACAGATAATATCTTCGACCATGCGTCCACAAACAAGTCACACTCTGGGTAAGATAAAGATTTAAAAAAATATATATTATTAGTACGGAGTAGTGAGTAAAAGATTTTTCACTTTATAAATAAATTATTTTGAATTGTCGATAAAAAAATCCTGATATTTATTATAATAACTGTTAACGAGTGAATAGTTCGTACTGACCTCTCGTCGAAATTTTTATAATTCAAAAGTAGCGTGACAATTTCAGAACCTCCTCCTTTTTTAAAATATTTTATCGACAATCACGTGGGCGATATCAGGGATAGACAGCTAGTTTGAGTATAGTATTACGTGTAATTTCTACCTTCTGTTAGGCATAGCCCGCCGCCTCGCGGTCTGACGCTGATGTTCAAACTCAAAGTCTTCCTCAGTAAGGTTGAGCCGCTGCATATGGTACATGAGGTATTCTTCACCAAGCACGCCCTCTGGCGGGTGACGTAACATCTCCAAAGTCTCGCAGAGCCCTGCCGCGCGCTTGCGTACTTTAGCTGGACCTAATGCGCCAGCTAGGATTACTAGCGATGCTTTGAACAGAACCTGTAAATAATGTTGGATTTTTAATAATTTACTGCATCTGTGGCACAGCTGGAGTGTCTCAGGTTTGATCCTCAGGTCAGGCAAATAATTATAATAATATTGGATTTTTCTGTCTTCAAATTCTCTCTGTATCAGCTCGGAGATTTTTAATAGTTAGCCTCGTCTTTTATAATATAATATCAAACATAGCTGGCGTAAGATTATTGCATCTGTGCCTACCCCTTCGGAGAAAAAGGCGTGATACTATGTGTAGTATTTTCGTCTAGTCGTTTAGTCTTAGTAAGCCTGGTAGATAGCAAGTCATTATCAATAGGTCCCAACTCAGACCGTCAGCAAACATTCCCACGGCAATGTGCGAATAAGATATACAGGATACGACAGGTCGCGTACAGCACATTGTGTGACAAACTAACTGAGACTCTAATTACAAACTATAAAGTCTCATAATAATTTTATTAATCGATGCGATGGTGGCTGAATGGATAAGGGATCGACCGGCAGTACCCATTTAGATTCCACTTTGTAATAATAATATAATATAATAATAATATTCTACCACATTCACACAGCGCCATCTAGTCCCACAGTAAGCAATTATATTTGCTTGTGTTATGGGTACTAAACAACTGATATACTACTTAAATACATTTTTTTTTTGTAAATACCTACATATTATAGATAAATTACACCCAGACACAGAACAAACCTTTATGTTCATCACACAAAGATTTGTCCTGGGTGGGGATCGAACCCACGACCTCCGGCTTAGCAGTCAGGGTCACTAACCACTAGACCAACAGGCCAGTCAACTTTGTGGAATTTATATGTAGGTACTAATTAAGTGACTTACCATCTGCTAACGGTGAAGGAAAACATCGTGAGGAAATACATACCCTAGAAGAAATTCTATGAGTATCTGATCCACCCACCCGCATTAGGCCAGCGAGAGTGGATTATGGCCTAAATCCTCTCAGCTCTCTAGTTAGAGGAGAGGAGACCGGAGCCCAGCAGTGATGAATAGTTAATCAGTCAAAAAGGGACTTAAATCGTTCAACTATAAAACACAATCTATACCTTTACTCCTTCGCATAGGAAACAGTCCCAAACCCTCAACAAGCTGTCCCAGGGCAACGTGCGTGTAAGAGCACACAGGAACCACTCTGTCGCGTACAGGACAGGTTCCACCTTGTGTTTGACTAAGTGTCTGTGGACAGCCGGCGCCGTTCGACGTAGTAACGCGTGGAGAATGTCACCGTCGCGTTGTAATACCTGGAAAATAAAACATATTTTAACCGATACGCAATCTAAATCGAGCTCTATTATTAATATTATAAGATACAATTTCAAAAGCTGGAGGATGTCACCTACAATAATATTTGGTTAACGTTTTGATTTTGACCCCTCCGTCGCGGAATACCATTAACTGATACACAATTTAACTTGAGCTCTAATACTAATACAATAAGATATTATTTCAAAAGGTAGCTTGTCGCAGATAGAATCATGAAGCTTTTCATCAATTTTTTTTATTTTTTTTTTATGTTTTGAATACACTTATTAGAATAACGTGAACGTGTATTAAAAAGTAAGTATCCGTAATGTTTACAGTTATTTTACTATAAAAATACCGCCTTGCAAGTTCCAATGTGTTCTCATCATCATCATCTCAGCCTATTATTGGCCTGTTATTGGCATATAAATACAACTGTAAACGCAATGATTTCGTACTTTTTACACATTTTCAAACTAATTCTAAAAAGTGTATTGAAAACATTAAAAAAAAATTGCTAATTAAATAATAAAAACCGAAAACCACGAAATATGCCATTGCCATTCCTCGGTATAAACCCTCTTAATATTATGTTGATTTTCTGTAACACAAAATCAATGATACATCTGATACGTTGATAAGGTATCTATCTCTCAAAGGAGTCAACTAACGGATGACGCATTGAACGATACGGTATCGGATGATAACCTTATGGATTTTTATAATAAGCAGATTATTGTTACTGTTATCAAATGTGTATGTACAGTATAGTACTAGAACTTTGATGATCAATATTTCTATTTGATTTTTACGCGATTCTCGAGTGGAGGGTAATGTTATAATCTAGGCTATTTAGTTAGTTCGTGTTATAAACAGAATTTTATTCCGTTATTTATTTATATATTTTATAAAGGTATATATTTGTTTATTTATATATTATTATATTTATTTTACATAAATAATAAACATTATACACCCCTTAAATTGTTTATATTCTTACTTCATGTTGATTCCGAATTTCCGACCGAGCCAAAATTGTATTATCCAATTGTAATCGTATCAAGGCACCCACAGGACCGGCTTGACTAGTGTGGGGCCAATAGATACTATATTTAATATTGTACTCTTTTGGTAGATATTTTTTTTTTATCGTAATACTTCTCTTTAAAGGCCTGTCCTGTAGATCTTGTGTTCAATTGCCTTCCATATCACTCATTATATCTTATTTTAAATATTATTATTATTATTTATAATATTCTTCTTACTGCCTTTAACTAATTTTTTGTAGAGCTGATATATTCTTTTTTTTTCTCCTCTGTCAGCCGTCATGTGATCGTTAGTGAACAATGTTTTAAAAGGCAGACTACCCATTTCTAGGGACCCTTTATGGCACCTCCTGAACACCGTGTAGTGTAATATATTAATGGAACTGCGATGATAGGCTTAGGTATCTTTAAATCCTATGAAATGCCAACCAGTGAGAACTGTTTCATTTGTATGATTTCCAACTCTCGCATTAGGAATAATTATTTTCTATATCGCAGGGTCTCTTTTACCCCTCTTACTTGCTATCATAGTAAATAAATCCAAGTATGTATAGATATGATGGGCGGTGGGGGAAAAAGGTACCTGAATGGCGGCCACATATTAGAAAACGCAGCGTGGGCGCATGGACCGACGATCTAGTAAAGATTACGAGTGGTCGTTGGTTGTGGGCGGCACAAAGTCTCTCTCTGTGGCGGTAGTAAGATGAGACCTATGTCCAGCAGTGGACGTTATTGAGTTAATATGATGATGGATAAATAAACTAGAACACTTCACTTACCTCAAGGCCCGGGTTGTAATACCCGCTGAGGTACTTGTCGCTAATACTGACGAGACACCAGAAGGCTTGTACGGAGGGCATGTGCATCAGGAGGAAGGCTGCGACGGGCGCCTGCGCCTGAAAGTACCCCACTTTCGGGTTCAGCACCGAATACGCCTTCAGCACTGAGAATAGCTCTTGTTGTCTGGAAACGAGATAAAATCCTAATCTTACTAAAATTATCAATGTAAAAGATAGGATTGATGTTTTTTACTCAAACACGGCTGCAAGGATCGGACGGATTAGGAAGGTAGCCTTGCAAACGGTATGTCCAGCAGTAAACTGCAATAGGCGGAATGGATTAAATGATAAAAAATGACTGGTCTATTATATACAAACCAATACAATATAACGGGTGGCGCAAAAGTAAAGACCCTATTTGGTTCAGCTATAACATTTTTTCTAAATTAGAAAACTAGATTTAGATTTTTTTAAATGTATATTTGTGCCATTAAATTTCGTACCATTAGGATTTAAAGATGATGTCTTTTAAATGGTGACCTCCAGAGTTGATACACATTTGAGCCCTATTTATGACATTTTGCATAACTTGCCGTAACACTTCCTGCGATATGTTCGTTATTTCTTGACGAATGTTTTCTTTTAGAGCTGCGAGAGTCTGTGGCTTGTTCACATACACCCGAGATTTCAAAAAACCCCAAAGAAAAAAGTCTGGACTGGTCAGATCGGGTGATCTTGCAGGCCAAGGCAAATCGCCAAAACGAGAGATAACTCGGCCTGGAAAAGCGTCCCTCACTAAGTCCATAGTGTCGCGCGCTGTGTGTGCCGTAGCGCCGTCTTGTTGAAACCAGATGTGCTCCAGCCCCAATTCGTCCAAACTGGGTATCAAAAACTCACGTAACATGGTTCTGTAGCGTTCTCCAGTGACAGTTATCGCATTGCCTCCAGCGTCTTCGAAAAAATAGGGTCCGATCACTCTGTCAACACAGATGCCACACCATACAGTAACTTTTAGTGGGTGTGTGGCAAAGCGTCGAATTGTGCGACCAATCGGTGCCGGACGGTGGGGAAATCGTCGACGAAATTCACGTTGTGTTCTTATCACTGATATTCCACGTTCTTGGGGAGTAAAACGGTCCATGTTTATTTTCAGTGTATTTTACATTTGTTCACTACACAATTTTCAACAACAGAATGACAGAAAATGTATAATAAAAAAAAAAAAAGCATTTTCTTTAGTGCCACTACTTTTGCGCCACCCAGTACAATAGTTTAAAAATACAAGATTTTTAAACAAACTCTTGTTTAAAAATCTTATAAAACCTTTTATAATAATTTTAATTTCAACAATGTAAATATGACTAGGTACTACGTCGGCGTGGGTATGCCTACACAAATATACGTCACAGATGTGACCGCGATATGCCAGCATTGCTCACTTAATATTAACGGGCAGTCCCTAACCACAAGCGCGTCTTTTAGCCACAGTAATTAACAAACAAATTAATATTAAGTTCTTTAGAAATTACGCTTAGTTTTATGACCAATAACAAAAATAAAATAATAACTTAATCCTATTAATGGAGTTATCTATAGATACAATACTTCAACTACTTTTGTATCTTTCCCCCCATTCTCCCATTTCATCCTAATGTTGCACAGCTATCTCTCTTTATAATAGGAAGATATAAACCTACTTCTTCATTGATGTAGGATTTTATTTAAATTTTACTTTTTTACACAGGGGTTCATACTGTGTTCCCCTACTAAGTTCTAGCCAGTCTAGGAACAAAAAGGAGTTACTTTTGTATTCTTACTCCGTATCAGGCCAATTTGATATTCCAGCTTTTTTCCCACTAAAGAAGATTTATCTATTTTTGGACATGGCAACTCTAAACGTATTTCTCTGTGGCAATAAAGCCCTAGATGAAATCTCATTTTCATTTCATGCAATTTGTTTCTTATGTCAATCAGAACACGTTCGAAAATTGTACAACAGGCTGCGAATTCCTAATGTTATTATCAACACAATACAATATAAACGACAACTTTGTGAGCTAAGATGTGCTGGCACTTAATCAAGTTAGTCATTTGGCATCCATTGGTCTGCAGATATTGTTGATATTGTAAGTATTTAATAACTTATTACGGTGTTTAAACAAACAATCAAGAATGAATTGTTGATTTCGCACGATGTTTTCATAATGCATTATAAACGTAATTTCTTTATCACATTTCTAAGCAAAACGTGCACGAAAGAATGTGATTTGGCTTCAGACGAACCGCACAAAGCCTATATTTTATTTTAAAAATAAAAAGTCAATTGCATTTATTTCGACCAGATATTATTTAGATAAAGTAAACGTTTTGCAGAAGCTCACGAAAAGAGACTTCATTATTAAATAGTTGATTGATAAACAAAACAATTAGTGACATTTTATAGTGGTATAATAACACAAGAACAAAGTGTACAGTTTAACAGACTCTAAGTAAAAATCAACGGATATTTCCTTAGAAAAAGTTTTAATTAGAAAGTTAGACTAACATAAAATTACTTATAAGCTCATTACGCAAGATTGTAATATTTAAAGAACAGAGCTTGCTCTGCACTTCATAAAGCAAAAAAAAAATATTTCGACCAGTCGGTGACAACTACTTTTAACTGTCGCCTGTCGCCCAAAGACGACACGACACGACACAGGGCTCGTTCCCTAGTACGGGCGTTGTGTTTTAATAAATTAAAAACTTAAACTAATTTACTATTATTACCTATACGTGTATATTTTTAGTATTATGTGCACGATATATTCTGTGTAAATTGTACATATTTAAAGAATATGTAGATACGACACTATAAAAACATTCCAAGTTACAATAAATCCCAGAAAAATCACTCTATAACCTCTAAGCTCTTATCTAAAGACACTCACCCGAGCCCCTCTTCTCTGATGAACATTTCGTGATAAGGGAACTGCCTGTGCAGATCTTTTCTGATGTCTTCCATGCATTTAGGGTCGCCAGGTGCTTGTAGTAGTTCTTCGTATTCATTCGGATGTTTCTCAAGAAGTAGCTGTCCACCACACAGGTATAGCCATGCTTTGGGACGCACTGATGCTGGTATACCTAGAAAAATAGGACTTGTTGGTCAACTTGAGAGACTAGCTGACAACCTGCACTTGGGAGCAATTTTTGTGTTGCGGGAGACTTAGAAAATGAAAAATTTATGCACACTCAAACTCAGAAAACGATTTTTGAAAATAGAACCTATATAGTTCAGGTCCGTGTAGTGACGGATTAAGAATACATAATGTCACTACTCCATTACTACCCGTGGGTGTCGTAATAGGCGACTAATTAAGTAAGATTAAACAGACAAGACTACTGCGAGAAAAGAAATATTCGAAACAAATCCTATATAGGCACCAACCCGTCTGGCCAGCCTGGTGTAGTAGACTAAATTCCCTTCTTAATCTTTGAAGGAGACACCGTGCCCAGCAGTGGGACGTTTATGGGTTGCAATCATGCTGACCCAGTTCAGCAGCCGCTAACTACTAAATTTCTACTAATATGTATAATAAACCTTAAGTAGGTATATCTGACTTTTTGGTTGAACGAGCTAATATCTCAGTATTTTTGACCGCATTCGAATTGAAAAATTATTTTTGCGTTGGATAGCCCATTTGTTAAGGAAGATTTTTTGTTAATTTATTTCTCTCCTAAGGTACAAGAAGTGCACAGCCGAAAAATACAAATTAAATTATTATATAGTGTTTTACCTTAATGAGAACTGGAGTCTGTACTAGGTTCAAAGACCTGTATTACAAATCTCCAGGCCCCCTGCTTATAAAAGACACCTATTATAATGTATCTTAATTGAAACAATAATTAAATTTTATCTAAATAAACGGAGTTAGTAATTTTGTACCTTCATTATGACTAAAAAGAGTTGAGCGCAATTTGGGAGGCCAATGGTCATGGGGAATCGAATTACGCAGATAGTGCTGTATAATGTTTACACGCTTGTTCGAAATAAACCTTTACTTATATGAATAGAAGGCTGGAGGTAGCTAGTTACTATTACTACCATGTAATGCAAGTGAAGCCGCGCGCTAAAGCTGGTTTACTCATATAAAGAATCTAAAAATAAAACCGACATATCTACATAATGCGGTATACATAATTATAGACATTCGAATTAGATTTTCAATTACAGGATGCGGGCACAGATCCAGATAAAACCGAATGTTTTCTTTGGCGATCGCACAGACGACCAATTTGACTAAAAAAATACACCATTCATTCGAAGTGATTCGCTCAAATCTCAAGAATAACAAGACAGTAGCAGATCAGTCTCCTTTTAGAATAGCATGCACCGAATCCTCGGTTACAGTTACAGCCAGCCTCTTTCATCCCACTGCTGGGCAAAGGATCCCACCAAAAATTCCATATCAGAAACCAGAATACTCCAGTCTTGGTAATATTTGTCAAATCATAACCGAATCCACATATAATATTAAAAAATAATTAGCTGGGCTTCGTTCCTGTTGTTTTGAACACTGCTCAGCTTGTATTGGCCGTAGCGACTTCTAGTGATAGTTAATGGATAATCAGGGAATCCCCGGAACAGGCGTGCTTTAGAACCAAACAAACGTGACGTCATCGTAAAATAGCTTCTTAAATATAATGAATAGAAATACCTTTTCGACACCTCTCGCGAACCTTCTTGTAGTTTTTACTCATAAACCCCTCCCAGTTGTTCAGCATTCGCAACCATTTCTGTTCTCGCTTCAGAATCGTGCTTGGTGACACAGTCCTCTTTCTGCAACAAATAAAAAAAACTTTAATTACATTGTCCATAGAGTTCATATTACATTAAATCCACAGAAAACGCATGTTAACCGCTGGAAACTACACTAATATGTATAACTGGCATGCCATAGACTGGCAATTACAAGCAATCTGGCTTAACACATTTTTATGAGCATTAAAAATGGCCATAAAATACGATTTAAACGTTAAACGTATCACTCTATTATTTCTAAAGCATTTTTATATCGATTTTATATCATTCCTTGTCGTCTCAGGAATTCAATCTAAGACATAAAGGAAGTAAAAAAAAATTGATGACCATCGCCTCACGCCTCGGAATTCGTTGCGGTGAGCAGCGAACGGAGGTTTTTTCCAAACGTTCACTCACAGTCTTAGGCAACTTAGGAATTTTCTAGATTCATTTTAAAGAATGCGGATTCGATAGAATCATCTGGAAGCATCGACAACAATCTATTTAGTACTTCTTTCTAGGTACCTACCTATTCTTTCATTTTAGGAAAAAAGAATCACAAAAATAACAAATTATTTAGCAATCGTTTATAACAGTTTTTATATGGCGCCGTTAGAAAATTATATGTTATTGTCACCGCCTGGATAATATCAAGAAATTGACTAGTTATTTCTTTGATTACATTTCTTGCAATATAAAAATAAATGCAATTTGAAAAACATACAATGTCCACTAAAAAAGTGCTCACCGCAAAAAATTAGACTCAAGTTTGCCTTTACGTTTCAATACAAAAATAAATAATGTAAATATAAAAACTGTTAGGTACAATTGCAATGAACGAAGAACTCATTCTGTTTGCTATCTACTTCATTTGCATTAAACAATACTTTAGCTATCTTTATAATGTTAATAATTTTATCAAAATTAGTGCAAGTCTGTCGGCATTGTCAACCAGGTTGCATACGAATACAACTAATGTACGACTGCTATCCAAGAGGGTTTGATGATGATGAACCAACCAGGGTCGGGTTAAAAAACAATATTGGGTATTTTGCCTTGAAATTCTCAGTATCAGTCCAGTAGAAATATGGTTGGAAACCTGCCTTCCACAAAGGTGCCCTTGGTGGATTCCAATCGTGTAGCCGGTTGTAAACCAAATTTCATACAAACTACGCGGATGGCAACCAAGCTCCCACCAAGGTCACTCTGTATGGACGCTAGTTTATAACCGTGTAGAACACCTTAATAGGCCTTATATAATATAACATGGGACTTAATAGACACCGTGCACTTTTAGTAAAATTCTGGAAATTCGAATTGAAATAAAAACATACAAAAATCTTATATTGTTCGACTTTAAAGTACCATAAAAGCTTTGTATATACAATCACGCAATCGTGCGCAGTCCTGACCTAATACGAATAATGTTTTAATTAGCAACACTCATATGTGAGCTAAGGAATGTGGGTGGCAGTTGTGCCTATGTTGAGCGTAACTAGAATAGCTTTCACTGTTATTGTAGTCTAGATTTTAATTCAGTTTGCATAGATTGGGGAGCCCGGACCTTTTCTGTTGGACAGTTACAGTTCCCCTGCGTCATTCCACTGCTAGAATGCAATTTCCCATGAGTACCATAGTTTTCAGTTTATAATAGCCAATGGAGTATTTATCTAACTTAATTTCTTTTTGATGAAGGTGCCATTATTAAATAATATGGCAACACGTGCCGTCAAAAATATTTGTTTAGCGACGTTATGAACGGAATAAAACTATCTACTAGGTACTACCATAGTATACTACGGCTAATTTTTCTTGATTGAATACATAAATTCATAATTGGCGAAACAAAAAGGGGTATACTGGATCCCATGGGTTATAATACTCATAAATTATAATAGAACAAGAACGCCGAAAAGGCTGCAAGATATTGTGAAAACATACGGTAAATAGTTGATTCAATATAATTATGACTTAGTGTAAACTATAGGAGTAATTTCTATAAGTAGGTGGGATTCTTCATTTGCGTTTTACGTGAGTTTTTACGTATAAATAAAGCAACTTCATTTTTATATAGGAATACTTGAGAACTTATCTCGACAATCTGTTACCGCGAATAAAGAGCTCGTAGTACGCGAGTTTATAGATATAAACTCACGTACAAAACGTATAGTTTTTTTTTAATAGTGTACATCATCATCATCATATCAGCCCAATGACGTCCACTGTTTAACATAGGCCTTACCTAATTTCCGCCACAGCGAGCGATTTTGAGCCGCCCGCATCCAACGGCCGCCCGCAATCTTTACTAGGTCGTCGGTTAAAATAGTCATACACTAATGCAATGATTACTAAAATAAAATATTCCCCATGTGATTTCTTATAATTTTTTTCATCTAATCGTGTGAGCTTGAGGCAGACCCTGGCGTTGGAATTTCTCAAGTCACCCAGAAGGCTTCCAACTTGACTTAACGACTACCACATTAAGTGGCCACCGGGCCCAACGGCTTTACGTGCCTTCCAATAACAAACCATATCAAACAGTTATATAGCATATTTATGGAATAAAGGTGTAGTGCTCAGTTCGCGATAAAAAATACCTTATCAGTTATATCAAAACGCACGCTAACCTGATAACTGATAAGAAAACTAGGTCTTTTACTTTTCTTGAGAGTAAATTAGTCACTGTTAATGTCATATTTTTTATATGACTGAATTGGAAATCTCTTCTCTCATTTGATTGATGAATGTACATAGGAAGCGAAAGTGGTAATTGGCACTTAATGATGTCTGCCTACCATAATGTGAGACAGGTGTGATGATATGAATCTATCTGTATTGTCAACCAATAAAACGCTCTCTAATATTAAGCGAGTGACAAAATCGCACACAAAATTGCTCGCTGTGGCGGAAATTAGATAAAGCCTTATGCCTATGTTCAGCAGTGGACATCAATGGGCTGATGATGATGAATGAGCCAAGACTGTTTCGCTTCATCAGCAACCCATTTAGTTCCACTGCTGGACTCGGATCTCCTCTCCTCTAACTAGAGAGCTGAGAGGGTTTAGATCATAATCCACTCACGCTGACCTAGTGCGGGTTGGTGGATCAGACATACTCATAGAATTTCTTCTAGGGCATGTGGGTTTCCTCACGATGTTTTCCTTCATTTTTGCAGATGGTAATTCACTTGACTAGTACATATAAATTCCACAAAGTGGAATCCACATTGGTACTGCCGGTCGGGATCAAGCTCGAACCGCGTGATTTGCACGCCGATCCCTTATCCATTCAGCCACTATCGCTCGCTGTTTCGCTTGCATGCTTAAAAATACATAATTTAAAGACTCGTCGTGTGTATATTGCTCGACATAAAATTCCCATTAATAGTCGAAATAACCAGCTATATACAAGCGTCAGTTTATGAACTATATAGTGAGGTTTTACTATATCCACAACTATGTAAATATCTAAATGTAAACATTTACGACTGACACAGTTATGCTTTACACACGTATACAAATCATAAGCGTATCTAAACGCGTTAAGACATTATCCTCCTTATTACAAAACATGGCCTATTAAACCAGGTTTAAATTGACATAAGCCATTGTTTTAGTGTCAAAGTTGTCAAAAACCTGGTTTAATGCTTAGTCCGCATTTTGTAATAATGAGGTAAGTATGTTTCAAAGCAGCAAGCATGTTATTGGCGTAAGAAAACTGTGACTCGAAAAAGACCACGGGCTTGAGATTGCATGTGATCCAAAGTGTAAATGCCATATTGGCTATCTTTTAGGTTTAAATGGTTCTCGTGTGGTCACGTATTGGAAGGCGCAGCGTGGAACGGTCCCCCACCAGATGAACCGACGACCTAGTCACGGTTGCGGGCGGCCGTTGGTTGCAGGCGGCATAGGACCGCTTTCAGGGGCGTAAATTAGGTAAAGCCTATGTTCAGCAGTGGACGTCGTTGGGCTGATATGATGATGATGATGATGAACTGTCTTGAACTGCCTCGAAGAGTATACCTACCTACACGCAAGAGGTCCTGTATTTGATACTCAGGTCGATTAAATCGGTATTAGGTTTTACTGTCTTGAAATTCTTAGGATCAACACGGAGTTTGGAAATATGTCTGGTTTAGTAATAAGCTCGTCCCCTAGGTTTAGGGGGAGAGGACCAAACTAACCTGGCAATGTCGGTGTAATGCTCGTCAGCCTAACTTAGCGAGCAAAAAGGCGTAATGATATGTATGTCCGCTTTTATCAGTAGAGAAAATTCCTTTTCTTAAACGTTCATATACGAATGACCTTTCTGAGTGAGATGCTCTAATTAATCGCAGGCAACCTTGCTTTAAGGTCAACAAAATGATGCTACTTGACTTCTTAATTGCTTGTGAAATTGTATTTGCTTTATTTAACAAGTACTAGCTGTCCCAGCGAACTTCGCACAGACTAACTTGACAACATAAACAAATTTCCGTAGCCTTGACAACCAAGTTTTTCCTCTTTTAACGCTTAAAAGCTTTCAATTCTGTGATTTTCTGATATTTGAAAAACTTTTCTGAAGACGCGAACTATTGAACCATTTCTTACATTCTACAAATAACATCAATGTATTTGTATAATAATATAATGTTCAATATAATATCGAAACTAGATTGTTGGAACACGTAAACGATGACTAATATAGGCTGATCACTTTTACCAGTTCGCGGTACACTTGAATCTCGAGAAGATCCATGAGTAATCATTGATATTACGTTTTATAACACATCATATCCTGTGGATAACCCTCTACTATCAGAAAGTGTTTCATTGATTCCTAAATGCAATATAACATAAGTACTTACCTATCACCATTGTTATACAAAAATTCAGCGTCACTCCGCTAGATGCACAATCACGTATCAAATATCACGCTCAGAACTGTCGCCTACTAACTAGGAGTACGACTACACATTACCACTGCTTTGAGAAATCATCTATACATATAAAATACTTTGTCCTGAATGAATGACTGACTGAAGGATCAACGCACAGCCTAAACTGCTGATGGTAGACACCTGAAACTTAGAGGGTGTGTTCTTTGTATGACGTAGACATCCGATAAGGAAGGATTTTCCGAAACTTTCTCCCTAAGGGGTCAAAAAGGAGGCACAGTTTGTATGGAGAAATTTTGTTAAAAAGTTTTTTGGGGCTTTGTGACTTTGTGTAATAATATGTGCTCAGAAGCACAAATAAAAAAACACCGTGTTTTTTGAATATTTAACCCCAACACCATAAACTAGGAACAATTCAAGCTGACACTGATATAATTTCAAGCCAAGAATACTGAATTCAATCAGAGATCCGGGGATCTCACTTGTTTAAAAATGACACAATGCATATAGGATTCCACCAATGCAAAATTAAAATAAGAATAAAAAATATCGTCTAGTATTAATAAGCATACTGTAACAAAACATACACTGGTATGATTCAGTTATGCAAAATAATCGAAGGCCGTGACGGAGTTACGACACGAGCGGTTTCAAGCTCAATAAACTACTGTTTCGAACGGTATGGATACCAATTAAAACTATGCTAATTAAAAATTGTTCGTTCGTCCACCGTGTAACAGGAATTTTGTGACCTATTGTAAAGATATGCTAGATGGAAGCTGTTGAAACACTTTGCACATATATGAACTCACCCGAAGGTTATTTTATGAACATTTTACTGTAGCATTATATAAATCATCATCATCATCATAATATCAGCCCAATGACGTCCACTGCTGAACATAGGCCTTACCTAATTTCCGCCACAGAGAGCGATTGTGCCGCCCGCATCCAACGGCCACCTTTACCAGGTCGTCAGTCCATCTGGCGGGGAGCCGCCCCACGCTGCACTTTCCAATAAGTGGCCGCCACTTGAGAACTTTTTTGCCCCATCGGCCATCAGTATATAAATAATAATAAAAAAATAAAAATAAAAAGCACTTATTTGGAACTACTCTTACAATATTTTTGTAAACCCGCCAGGTTGGAGGAGACCCGTGCCCAGCAGTGGGACGTTTATGGGTTGAAATGATGATCCAACATATTTCATCCCGGGCAAATACGATTTATTTTAAGAACCACGGCAATGGGAAAATAACCAGCAAATTATAGTAATTGTTTTCGGCCAATGATGTGATACAAGTACCTAATCCGTATAACACGGTTCATTATACCTACTTTGAGCTGTGGGCCCCACTCGCGGACCAAATCTGATTGTCTACATCCGCTACAGGCTTACACAGATTGGCTTTATTTTTATACGTACCGCGTTATAATAACGACATATCGCAAACCACGTTTAAACCATAAAAACCAAATGTTTAAGATAGTTTTAACTTGTTAGAAGGTATATTACAAAACGTATTTTAAGGCACTTTCACTTTTATTTAGCGAAGATGAAAAAGTTTAAATTAGGTGATATAGTAAACAACAATTACAATTTTAATGGCCTCTGTGGCGAAGTAGCTGTGACATTATATACGACTGCTGCGCAAGAGGTGGTTTTTACCTGTAATGAAATTGATGTTTGGTAATGTGTTCATTTATTAGCAATAGAGTTGTCTCCTATTAAATGGTATCAAATAATTTCAGCCTATTGCAGACATTGCAGTCCACTGCTGGACATAGGCCTCTCCTAATACGTGCCCCAAGAATCGGTCCTCTGCCTTCTGCATCCAATCAGATCCAGCGACTTTTTTCATGTCGTCGGTCCACCTGGCTGGAGGACGTCCTACTCTACGTTTGCCGAGTCGCGGTCTCCACTCCAGGACACGCTTGCTCCAAATATAGCTGCAGAAATGTAATGCACACTTGCCGCTTCTGGGGAAAAGGCGTGATGATATGTTTTGTTTATCCCTATCCATAGCCTGAGGTACATAGTTTAAAATAAAGTCGTTTCCGTTATATGTACATACATACGCTTAGATCTTCTGAACTACACAACGGATTTTGATGCGGTTTTCACCAATAGATAGAGCGATTCATGAGGGAGTTTATTACATACATACCACGCGGACAATATCGCTGGCGGAAGCTACTGTTATAATAATGCGCATGCCGTCATCGCACGTCTATTTGTTGTTTTTGACTTAGTAGATAGGTCAGAATTGACTTAAGTACTGAGACAGGCTTCTGTTACCACCATCTAATATCATATACGTACCATATGTTCAATACAAGCATCCATGATTAATAAATTACCAATGTTAATTTAATGCGTCTACAATTAGAAAGAAAGAAAGCAATATCTTCTTTTACGATGTCCAAAAATTGCTTTTCTTTTTAGTAAGTCAGCCTTTCTTTTAAAATTTTAAATTCTTCTAATCGTGTGGGAGGCAGACCCTGGTGTTGGAATTTATCAAGTCGCCCAGAAGGCTTCCAACTTGACTTAACGACTACTACATTAAGTGGTAACCGGGACCAACGGCTTTACGTGCCTTCCAAAGCACGGAGATGCTCGAGAATAGAATAGACAATATTATACTATTCATTTTATTGTTCATTTGGTTGCCTAAAACTGAAAAACGCGCGCAAAATATGGAAAACAGTGTGTGAAGGTTCCTATCAGAATTCTGCTATTACCAGCCTTTTAGCCTCGCCTTAAAGTACATAATTCCAAATATAGTTTGGGACATACTCGATTACAAGTATGCAGTAATGTGTGTTATGCAGCCTAAGGTCAGTACATTCGCACACATAACATTGCCGGTGTAGTAATTCAACATTGTGAAGTATCAAATAAAACACATTACATTGTTCGTGTTCTGCTTTCTTAATTGTAATTAAACACAATTATAATATTGGCGTCAGACTATTCAAAATGTTTCAAGTAATTTTTATTATGCGACTTCGTCGATTCGTTTGAAACTGCTTTGTAAAAGAAAAATAGAGCTTATTGATCTGAAAATAGTATTCACTTTCCTCTAATCTGTTTTGTATCCTGGTAGGAAACCCAATTTAAGGTAACATTGCTTATGCACATTTTTTATTGTATTTAATTTCCTACAAGACGTCGCGCGCGGATTCGCTCCCTTCGTTCTTTATTTGGCTCTACTCAATTCATATTGGGCGTAGCGTGATGATATTATATCCTATAACCTTCCTCGATAAATGGGCTAACCAACACCAAAAGAATTATGAAAATCGGTTCGGTAGATCCCGAGATTACCTCCTCCAACTTCACAATCTCAAAATATATATGGACTAGATGTAGCGCCGGGCTTCGCTCCCGTCGTTCTTTATTTGGCCACTACTCAGCACCTTTTGGGCATAGCGTGATGGTACATAGCCTATAACCGTCCTCGATACATTTATCGATAAATGTATCGAGGACGGTTATAGGCTATCCAACACTAAAAGAATTATGAAAATCGGTTCAGTAGATCCTGAGATTACACGTCACAAACTCACAAACTTCATAGGCGCTCCATATACGTTCAATAACTACTTCACATAATAATTAAAACTGACACATTTTGCAACAAAGCTAATAAACCAGTAAAACATTGCTATCCACTGAACCATCAAAACAAACGCGTACCTACTAAATAATTCAGACATTGATTGCAATAATTAAGCACTTCGGGTAATTGATTGCATACTGCGTTACGGTATAATCAAATCAATTAGGAGAAAAAAGTAACAATTAGGAGTAACTAGCGATGGTGGCTGAATAGATAAGTGACCGGCGTGCAAATCACGCGGTCCGGAATTTATATGTACTAGTCAAGTGACCATCGGGCTAACGGTGAAGGAAAACATCGTGAAGAAACCCACATACCTTAGAAGAAATTCTAAGTGTTTATGTCTGATTCACCAGCCCGCACAAGGCCAGCGTGAGTGGATTATGGCCTAAACCCTCTCAGCTCTCTAGTTAGAGGAGAGAAGACCCGAACCCAGCAGTGAGCCTAAATGGGTTGCTGATGATGATGATGAGGAGTTGTATACATCACTAAATCTGAAGATTCTAGAACGATCGATGTCTATATAGTCACCCTATATCAAATTTAGAGAGTAAAATCACTGCTGGCGTGGTGACTTCTCAAAAGAAGAGGATAAATTAGTGTACTCTTAGTTAGGTACAAAGGTAGTTAATAAAATGGTTAAAAATCTCAGGAACTGGTCCGATTTAATATATTATTTCAGTGTTGGATAACCCATTTCTCGAGGAAGGCTATAGGCTATTATATATAGCATCACGCTACGGCAAATAGGAACACAGCAGTGGCCAAACAAAGAACGATGGGAGCGAAGCTCTGGACGACTTCCAGTATATTTCTAAGTTTGTAAAAGACACTTCCTTATAACAGTCTGACCCACTTCCTCTCCTATAAGTCAGAATTCACAGCGTAAAACCCTGGCAAACATCAAGTTATAAGAATCGAACGTACCAGGAAAAGCCTTAACCTACTGAATAAGACCAATGAGAGTAATCAGAAGTCATAATTGGATGAGTTAAAAATAACTTATAATACTTGCTATGTAATCATTCCAAACCCAGCCCCATGTGTGGGTTTGGAATTATTACATCATAATGAAATGAATGAAATCTCGTTTATTCATCTAGGTTACTAAGTAACACTTATGAAAGTCACAAGAAGGGTCAGCAAATTTGCCTACGACCAGTTCGCTGACAGGGTGGAGCTATGAGAAGAACTGGCAAAAAACGAACGCCAATCTTTTTAAAAATAGATAGGTAATAGTTACAATCTTTTGTAACTATCCATTTATTAAAGGTAGATTTAGAGGCAAAAATGTTTGGGTTCATCTATTGAACTAGAATATTTTCCATAGCCAATATGAGCATCAGCGAGTATCACAAAGTCGTTGTCCTGTTGAATCGTCTTTATAGTTTGTACACACCATACTCATAAACTTGATTGCATATAAGCAAATAACGAATATTATGATAACGAGAAGGCAATAAACTCTTTATATGAATTTTGTTTATAGCTAAATCAATATTAAAATCTCTGTCAAGTACTTGTTGTACCATAAACACGATAATGACTACATAGAGTCCTTTACGACGACTTTGAACGAAAGATTTGTCCAAAAGGTTAAATATTTAAATCTATAATGGTCTATCTAATATTATAAAGCTGAAAAGTTTGTTTGTCTGGTTTGTTTTATTTATCGAGGAAGGCTATAGGCTATATAACATCACGCTACGGCCAATAGAAGCTGAGCAGTGGCCAAACAAAGAACGTAATATATAACTTTCAGATGAATTAATGAACTGTACCTGTAATTGCTAAAATTTTTTGAGACTTATAATTTTATATTCTCTGTAGATTCATATTGAAGTTGTGTTATCACTATCACTAGCCGTCTTTTTTATGATTTCTGAATAGATCAGCTGGACTGCCCCCCCCCCCCCCAACCCTCCTATAAAAAATCTTGAGAAATGTCTGCTTACTAATCTATAGATATTATCTATACTAATATTTATAAAGCTGTAGTTTGTTTGTTTGAACGTTAGGATCTCAGGAACTAAAGGTCCGATTTAAAAAAATATTTTAGTGTTAGATAGCCCATTTATCGAGGAAGGTTATAGGGTATATAACATCACGCTACGGGCAATAGGTGCTGAGCAGTGGCAAAATAAAAACGACGGGAGCGAAGCCCCGTGCGACTTCTAGTAACGAATCGGCCGAATTTTTAGTGATTAGTTCCATAACTAGTTGGTATCTAGTCTGTTAGTATACTAATGCTAGTTCACACGGTGTTGTTAAACAGTCTCACGGTCACCTGAAGACCAATGACACATGCCTTGGGAACTGCTGTTGTCGTGTCAATAATCACTATCATTTTGTCACTAATTGTTGCAATTTATTTTCTGCATTGTAATATTTGACTGTTGGATGCGGGCGGCACAAAATCGCTCGCTGTGGCGGAAATTAGGTGAGGCCTATGTTCAGCAGTGGACGTCATTGGGCTGATATGATGATGATGATTGTAATATTTTCCCAGTTTTAATTATGTTTTAACTTCACATTTATGGCTATATTTACAAATTTGCAAGAATGTTTTGAAGTTTTGAACCACTTCCTGGGCACTGATGGAGCTGAAATTTAGTATACATAAGTAAAACAGATTACATTACAAAATAATTATGTATTCGACGGGCCTGTTGGTCTAGTGGCTAGTGACCCTGACTGCTAGGCCGGACGTCGTGGGTTCGACACCTCTCCACCCAGAACAAATCTTTGTATGATGAGCATGATTGTTTGTTCTGTGTCTGGGTGTAATTTATCTATAACATATAACATGTAATGTATTTACAAAAAAAAAATGTATTTAAGTAGTATATATCAGTTGTTTAGTAGGAACCCATGACACAAGCAAATATAATTGCTTAATTTGGGACTAGATGGCGCTGTGTGAATGTGGTAGAATATTATATTATACAATGGAACTGATCTTCCGATAGTCACTGAGAAGAGAAGACTCATTAAAATTTCCACTTATGTCTCTCTCCGAACTAGAGAGAGAACGAACCATTTGATGGTTCGTTCTCTTCAAGCACTCACTTTCCAAACCCATTATCAGTAGAAACTTAATATAATTAATGGAAATTTGAAACAAGAACGATATTTGTCTTGTAGGGTTAAGTATATTAATAATTCTAATTCTCTAGTCTACTAAAAATCTAATGTTCCCTAAATCTCGTTATTGTAAGAAATATCGTCAATGCAGAGATAATTCAAGGAGAAATAGAAAATTGATTTAAATAATATAATATATTCTTCTTCTTCTTATCGTGCGACTTGATAAATTCCAACACCAGGGTCTGCCGGCTTGAGGCATGGGGAATTTATCTAATCGCCCAGAAGGAACTTGACTTATGAGTTCACATTAAGTGGTAACCGTGATCAACGGCTTTACGTGCCTTCCGAAGCACGGAGACGCTCGAGAATGAAATTGCCACAAACGGTCACCCATCATGGACTGACCTTGCCTAGTGTTGTTAAGCTCGATGATCGTAACGAACATATCAGTAGGTACCATAATGCTACGAACGCCGCCTATAATCTATTAAAAACAATATTTTAAATAACTGGATCTGTGTATGAGTTAGATAACATTATAAATTCGACAACAACCAGCTTTACATTCGAATGCTAAATATTTAGCGAACACCTCATCGCTATAACTATCGCTAATAACGAAATTGTTAGTGTTCCTGGGCTGAGTCAGACTTAGATGTAAAACCTAGTCGATAAAATCATGGGTCTGCTCTAAAGAATGTGGAGGGAATTTAGCCTACTATACCACGGTGGCCAGACAGGTTGGTACCCTATACCATGTTTCGAATTTTCCTTTTCTGCGAGAAAAGTGCTTTTGTCTACATCTACATAAGTTGTGTATAAAATGCTAAAGAGCATGTCGGACCATGTTCAATGAAGGTCTCCGCAGCAAAAGAGCGTATCTTCGTAGGGCTTACGTCCTTTTGTTGAGAAGCACAGTTTTTCGGCAATAACTCAAAAACGGTTCAACATTCGATCATGTTCAAAATAATTTTGGTTCAAATCTTTGTGATATTTTTCAACGTATAGATTAACTATATTTAAATTAAAAAAACTTTCAGAACGCATTATTTTAAAACCATATTTCTAATGTATTACTTATTATTTGCATCAATATCCGACGACATAATGTAGCTAGTAGTTAGGGGTCTGTTGATGCGACTGATAAGGCGGTAACTACGCCCAGTGTCAGTCCAAGAACTCGTGAAGTCGTGACTCATTGGAAAATGAATTGTCTTCAACTTAACAGTACGCATTTCAACGTACAACGCATGCGATCAACGTCACCTCAATATTAGGTAATGGTTCAACTATTGCATAAATATTGGCGGACTCATTGTTAATGTAGCGTTAAATTTCATTATACAATAATAAGGAAAAATTACTAATGTCTTAAGTAATATTATAAAGCTGAAGATTTGCTTTGTTTGTACGCGATTATCTCAGGAACTACAGGTCTGATTTTAAAAATTATGTAATGTAATTTATTTCACACATTTCCGTGCGATTTTAGGAATTACATACATATCCTAGGAATTGTATACAATGATGGATTACATACATTTTCGTTAACATATACATTATATGGTAAACACAAACTATGTTGGTTGATTCTACAACTCAATTGTTAGATTGCCACATGTGAAAATAAAAAAACATTTCTACACATTAACATGCTGACCCAATATAGGCTAACAAAAAATTGACAATCAAATTGACATTGCAATTGATGGAGCACGACACGTATGCCATTCCCCAGATTAATTTGACACCAGAACATTTTAAAGAAACCAATTATACACTATACAGGTCACGCGATTGTCAATACAGTTCTATGACACGATATATCACGCATATTTCGTATAACGTACACAAAAAGTAACTATTACAAACTTGGGTGACTGGGAACTGGTGAAATACGAACACGTTGTTAAATTAAACAGTATCATACAATAGTTATTATTACAGTAATATACGAACGTTTAGACTCTTAGACATAATATTATCTACAGACAAACGGTATAGAAAATATGGCTTACGGATTAATTTCCACTAGGTCTTTAGTTGCGAACATTTAGTTTTTCATATCAATGCAACTTTTAATATACCCTAGTACTCTACTAGATGTTTCTTGGTCTTAGTCGATTTTTAAATTTTCAAACATCTAATAGCCAACGAAATCGACAACTTGGATGTTGAAATTACGACAAAGCACTCTGGTGTCTAACTGCCGCACTCAGAGATTTTAATAAGCAGTAATCTGTCATTAACACAATTTTTGCATTGAATAATCGTCTTTAGGCGTATAGACTTAAGTATTATACGTTTTTACTAAATGAACTTTAAAGTTAAGTAACGTCTCTGAGTACGGCAGTTAGTATATCACATTGTCGCCCTAAAAACTTCCAACTTAATGGCTATCAATTCTGGCAGTCTTAACTAAAGAGGTTTTAAGTGCGAAGTTCGAATCTAAGAATGCCACTAAAGTTTGGTAGTAAAAATAGAGGGCATCGACGTGCTTGTGACATAGTAGTTTTACAGGGATGACCGTTCGTCATCACGCGGGCCATATTATGGTTGGTTAAATCAGAAAAACCGGTCATAGACTGTCGAATTTTGACCGAATTGCATATAAAATGCGGTTGACAGCTATATTTTTCGTAATTATTGTATTTATTTCACATTTTTATGCAGATACGAGTCGGAAGAGATCCTTTAACACAGGGTTTCCCGACGTTATCTCTAGTGCAAACTGCGACCCCTTAGCGAAACCTTACTATAATTCTAATATTTTATCTTAAGGAGAATTTATACGGTAATAACAAAATTCCGACGTGTGCTAATGTTTGGCTCTCGTCACGTTTAACACGGCCGCACGGGAACAGATGAGAACAAACGTGCCAATCTGTATTATATAACTTAAAGTAAATATATGAGATAACTAGATTATTATGTATGTATGTAGTAAATATATGAGATACTAGAATAATGGAGTCATTACAAACGTTGGGTACTGTCTTTACAAATTTTATACTGCAATAGCCACTGACCGACTGAAGTATTATTCTTTTTTTTCACACAAATTATTATATTTAGGTTAGAAACATTTTTTAGTTGAGCAACAATGGCTGTTAATGTCAAAATAACTAGGACCACTGGACCAGATATGCAACACATTATTGACGCCAAAGTAAGCATTACTTCAAGCACTTAACCCAGTTACAGAATGTAGAAAAACAAACAAACAATAACAACATTCGACTATCTTTTATTTATTGTCTGGTTTTTAAAAACAACTTTTAGATTAGTTTGAAATGTTTATTATAATAAGCTTCAGCTTAATGTCACTGATATATCGGCATAAAAAAAAATACTATAAATTACATCATAAAATACAATTTGACGACATTGTCACAATGTCGTCAAAGTGATTTAATTATAATAAAAACATTATAAAAAATACATTCTATTCGGCCCGAGTACAGAATAAATGTAGGCTTCCAAACTATATGCCAGTGTTTATAAAGCATCAAACTGATTTAGGAGGGCGATAATTTTAATTGTGTAAAGAAAGATTATGGTAACATTGACCCAAATAACCCAAATAATAGTTTTATTTTTTAAATACGGTAGCATATAACTTTGATAATTACGTACCGTTATCAAGGTAAGAAATAAAGTCTGTTGATCGTGGTCATAGCAAGTATTACTTAACTGCATTACATAACTCTATAAATGGAATGATGTCACTGCAATGCAATACGGTGTCAAGGGACTAGACGACATAATCGAGTTTAATCGACTAAAGACATTACTAAAGACGAAACATTTGAGCACTGAAATTGTTGCTGGCAGATTGATAATGCCTTTACTTCTCAAAAAAAAAAAACAATGTACAGAGGCACGAAAATAGTTATATATAACGATAAAACACATTAATTAGAGGTCAATATGAAAATGGAATGCATACAAACTAGAATTGCCGGTTTAATACGAAGTTATCACGCCATTACGTAGAACAATAAAAATACTTTTCATAACGAAATGTTTTTGTAGCACCAATTTATTTAGACTTCTGGTATGAACTAATCGTAGTTAATTGACGCAACTTTATTGGCAGATAGGTATTTCTTCATAAAAGGCATATAAATGTGTATAATTTTTTTTTTTTAATTTCATTCCACTTAAGCAAAAGCAACACTTATATTAACTTTAATTCCTGACACGTCATCGCATTATGGTGTCTATCGATGTTTACGCAGGTGCTGCAGATCTATTATGAATTATTTGAAGGTGAAACAAGGTGACTCATGAATATACTATAACCTACCTACCATTTATCTGAAAATTCAATATTCTTCAATTTTACAACAATATGCCAACTAAACTTTTTCTCCACGGGGGAATATCATCCATACTTTTTTATAAAGTGACATTATTTTCATTAACCTCTATAGCTTATCTACCGTCACATGAAGGGCACAGGTAGGCATTATAGATAAAACGTAACAAATACCAAAAGGGTCTTATGTCCTCTCTCTACAATGGGCCTAAATATAGGCGGATATGCAGACGCTATAATATCGGTGATAATAAGTAGAAGATGAAGATTTGTATAGACAACACTAAAACAAAATAACACTGTTTATTGGGATGTTCTGAAAACTCCATTATTAACGTTACGGAATGTTTGTGACAAAGCGAGTAGAACGCGGAGCCGTATCAAATCGACAACTCATACGTAGCCCGCTAGATCTGAATCATAGCGTTAAGAAAGAACAGCTTCTTTACTCTGTACCAACACGGTTACTAACTTGATAGAGTAACGGGTGTGCGTACAATTGGTGTGCAATATATTCCTGGGTAGTATATTATATTACTATTAATCTGTGGTCAAACCAAACCAATGGCAAGGTTATTTTTATGCGTCAAAGTTCTTAGAAGTTTCTCAGGTCAAGGCAACTTTTTTTTTTAGATTATCATTTCAGACTATTGCAGTCCACCGCTGGACGTAGGCCTCACCTAACACGCGCCATAGCACTCTGTCCTCCGCCTTTTGTATCCAGTCAGACCCAGCGACCTTTTTTAGGTCGTCAGACCATCTAGCTGGAGGGCAGTGGAGGGCGTCCTACTCTACGCTTGCCGAGTCGCGGTCTCCACTCCAGGACACGCTTGATAATAGTCATATTTAACTAAATATTCGACCGAATATTTTTTAACAAAATCATCCTAACCACGAATAGGTAAATAAATAAAATTATTTCAATAAAATAGTCTTCGATAACCTCTACTCTATCATCTCAAGCATGAGGACAGATACAATAATATAATAGCGAAAGCGTGGAGTCGCATACATTACTAATATTTTAATTTACATCCTTACATAGTATAATTAATAATTATGTATAGTCGCTTCCGCTGTATTTACGCTTAGTTCTTCTGAACTACGCAACAGATTTTCACCACTAGATAGTGATTCATAAGGAAGGTTACCTACGTACCACACGGACGAAGCTGATGACGAAGAATTATATAAAAGATTTAAAAACAGTAATACACGTATAACATTACTTAAGAGCATATATAGCTTATTACCTACACTACACGACATTCAGAGCCCCTTTAAGGCACCTCCTGAACACCAATTTAGTGTAATATACTATTGATCCATTAGTATAATACACTACACGGGATTCAGGAGAAGCCTTAAAGGGACCCTGAATATTGTGTAGTGTAATAACCCCTTTAATCCTGTTTTCCCATTGACAAGCCACCAAAAAGCGAGGGAATTATCAGTCAGATTGTAATTCTTTTTTCAAATGCGTCTATTGCATTCGAATAGCTCTCCAGGTAAATTACGAGTGAATATACCAAATAACAGGTCTCACTGCATCATATATGGCCTCATTCCTACATACCGCATCCCACTATAGTTAGCCTTCTTTTGTCGACAACTGCGGGGGCAGATAAGTAACCAATATTATTGATATACACTCAGTACTCTATAATTTATTGCTTCCATAATGTATAAAGGTGGTGAGTATACGCTAGGTTACAAATATGGACATTGTCGAGCAAATCATATTTAGGAGAGAGAAAGAGGGCTAAATTTAAAGTAGCTATTTTTAAAATAATATTGTGGTTAACTAATAGTTTATTATGTACATGAATCTATACTAATATTATAAATCTTATTTATTTAGTTAGTTGAACGCTAGGATCTCAGGAGCCTACTGATCAAAATTGAAATGAAATATTTAAAAAAAATATTAAAGAAATAAAGCGCTGAAAACTATATAAAAATACCTAAAAATCATTACCCTCCTTTTTTGCAGTCGGTTTACCCGACTTTTTGCAGTCGGTTTACCCGACTTTTTGCAGTCGGGTAAAAACAAACGCAATTAGCACCAAAATACAGCTAATTAAACAAAGAAATTGTGATTAACATACTGTGACGTCAACTCTCAAATGAAAGCTAATAACCAGGGGCCCGAGTCTGCTCATTTGACAGCTGTGATTGGCTTACTAAGTCAATCGCGCCATATTGCCGGCCTGTGATTGGTCGATATTAGTCTATTGCCAGGTATTCCAGCAATCATGTAAAACAATATTTCAATGTTATTTACAGGCTGGCTATTTGCTGTAACAAAATACGTCATTGTTTACTGTATTAAATCATAAACTATTTGTAAACAAACGTAGTGGTGGCATAGTAACTTTATTGTGTTCCTACTATAATATATAATCTATATCGTAAATTCGGCAGTTAGGATGGATATTTGTAATTCAATCAGAACGGGTATAAGAATCTCTATGAAAAGCTGGATAGATAAATAGGCTGGCATTTAGGCTACTTTTTACAACCAACCCCCAACGCGGGCGGCAGCTAGTAGTGATAGTCGCTATTGAAATCAGGAATGTACGAGTAGACCCTTTGAGGGACCCAGCAGTTTAACTACTTCATTCTCATTTTAAAATTGACGAATGTCTTCTTCAAGTGGTCTGACGTCATATGGTGTGGTAGGGCTGTCATGTTTTTTGTTATAACCATTCATGATCTAACTGCCTCCGTGGCGCAGCGGAAGTGTATAGGACTGCTGCGAACTACGTCCTGGGTTCAATTCCCATGTCAAAACTTCATTAGATTTTTCTGTCACGTCATGCGCAAATATAAAATCAAATGCATTGTCTACTCCACGGATTTTTAAAACTTAAATAATAGTATAAGCATATCCAGTTCGTATTATTTATCAATTCATTTATCATTTGGCCACAGAGAGACGCGGTAAGTACTGACATTAACTACTTAATTAATCAAATAATATTACTGATGACCGTGAATTTATAGTTTAAGATGTAAGTACATTTTATAGCTAATTACAATCAGGAAATTCTATCGTCATTATGGCCTTATTTCCATTTAAAAAGTCTAGTAACGTGTGTATTTACAACTGTTTCCACTATAAAAACATTCATCATCATTAAAACCCATATATTAATGTCCCACTGCTGGGCAAGGGTCTCCTCTAAACATTTCGGTGGGAATTTAGCTCTTTAAGAAACTGTATTTAATTTAACCTTTTGAATGCCAACTTCTGTGATGACGGCTATAGCCAAACGAAAACAGGTCCATAGAAATACAAGATAAAGATATTAAATCATTATTTTTATGGGTTTTATTGCTACATCTTAAAACCGAATTTCCTGGTTTAGCGTACAAGGCATGATGCAGGCGTTTATTAGGTTACCCAAACTCATCATAACTTCTTAGACAGCAAATAACAAAACACACAAAGGAAACAGTTGCAATAATCTCCAATTGCCTATCATAAAAACCTATAAATAGTGGAAAAGAGGAAACTTGTTATAGAAGTGAGTCTTTCTCTAATGCTTGTCAGCACAGCAATCTTACTTTTAAAAGGGGTGAGATCGCGAAAGTTCCTTTAAAATTCCTTTAATCTGATGAGATGTTTGGCACATACTCTTTAGATGATCCATAAGCTTATAAAACAGTATCAAAATGTTGATTAACAGTGAAGATAGGATCAGAGTTCCGCGTATTTTCCATAAAGCTCGTAATAAATTAAAATATAATATAAAAAAATACTGCTAATTAAAATTGATGATTAGAAGTTCATGTTAATAACCTTAAAAGTGAAAACAAACAAATGACCAAGGCCAAACATAATCTAGCATATCAAGGCGTGCGTGTACTTAGTGTCGGAACGGAACAATAAGATTTCTTTTGCATGAACAAATATTATAATTACATCTACTTCATGTGTTAAGAAATTATAATATTTCTTAACCTATGCACTTTTCTTCAGCTCAATCACAGTAAAGATCCGTATAGTGTCGAATTTAGAATACATAATGTCACTAGCCCATTTCAACCCGTGGGTGTCGTAAAAGGATGAAGACGAATGGAATAAATGAATAGAATGGACCTAAATTTAAGCAGACAAGAGCACTGAGAGAAAAGGAAAATTCGAAACAAAACCCTATACCAACCCGTCTGGCCAGCGTGGTATAGTAGGCCAAATACGCTCCAAAAACTTTTTAAATTTATTAAAAAGAAACAATAATATCATTGACAATTCACACAGTCCACAGACAACTTTAAAAAGTTAATTCAGAGTTTTTAACATTATTGCCTTTCTGTATTTCAGTGCCCAAAATGAAACTCATCCTTATCTTATCCGGTCTAATCGTCATCCAAGGAGGTGTGATCAAAGAAGAGGCTCCATGCGACCTTATCAAAATAAACGGACTGAACTACGATACTGAAATCCTTAAAGAAAGTCTCGATAGGCCTTACTTGCTAGCCGTGGACTACAGCACCAATAACCTTTACTTCAGTTATAATATAAGAGACAATGATGACGAGTTTCGATCAGCAAGATTAAATTTGAATACCAAAGAATTCAGTAATATTGAAGGCATTGATAACGGTTTTGCCCAAACTGTTGATCAGGATTTACACGAAATTTACATAGGTGGAAGCGATGGGATTTACAAATATGACTATGGTAACAACAAAGCAGAAAGGGTTGCTGAAGCAGGCACTAATATATGGACACTATACTTCAAGGACGTTCTATACTTTTCCGTGTTCCCCACACAATTTTTATATACCTTAGTCGATGGAGAATCGAGAAGGTTTTCAGATTTAGAAGATACGAAAGTTGACCATTTCGTTATAGACAATGAAGATGACATTTTCTTCACCAATGCTACTGGTTTATTCTCTCAGAAGAAAGGTACGAAAAATTCTACTTTATATGCAGAGCGTCCAGTTTTGAGGAGTTTGACTACGGATATTAATGGCAATGTTTACGCCTGCCTTCAAGATGGAATATATGCTGCGAGGAAAGCAACTACATCTTTAGAGAAGGTCTTAGAAGTTGAAGACGCTTTCGGTTTAGCATTTGACAATGATAACAATTTCGTTTATTCAGATGCTAACAAGCTTGTCAGACTCAAAGTAAATAGGCATAGGAAATGTAAAAAATAAAATGACTTTTGTTTAATGATATAATAAAACGATATCAAAAGAGAAAATAATAGGTTAAACTATAATCGATTTTTCTATGGTAATTTCTATTGCTACAAAAATAAACGATTGGAGGTTTTATTAATTGTCTTAAGTTCTTAACTCTTATATGATTAAATACCAGAATGCGCAGCAGAACCTCAGTGTTTTTCTCTTTTTAAAGTCAAAGATTTGTTAAGTTTTTGTTCTTTTATTTTGATTTCCATAATTCTGAAACATTTGAATGTTGTGTGTGACAAATAAAATGTTTCTGGTTGTCCTAACGTTTCCATCCTCCTTCCATAATATAATGAACATCAAACTATCATTACTATGTTGATGTCAGTCTATAGTCGTGCTAGACGCTTTCAAATGAGCTACATTTGTACACTTTCATCGATTTCCAGTACTTTCGTTATAACCTTTGTCATAAGAATTAGAGAGCGTTGCACGTCGCGTAAGGCATAAATTCCCAAGGGATGAAGGGACCTACATTCGCATTATTGATTAGTGTTGCCAATTATATAAATGTATCGAGTGAACTGAATAACAGAAATACATATTAGAATTCGGATAGTACTCTAGCTAGTTAAAACCAAACTCATTATTTATTGATGCTTTAATTCCATCTAAGATCGCACTTTATGGAATGCTTCCAGTTTATCCTGTGTTGGCCACACTATCGTTCTAAAGTTCATCTAAACCAATTGTTTCAGAACACTTGGAAACATTCACTTTAATGAACTTATCAAGCTTTAAATTTGCCATATCATGTAAAATAATTAATTTAACATTTTGTTAGTTATAAAACAACTGGTTCCACTTCACATGCTAATCTATTATCTACCGTTGATAAATCTTGAGAAATCGACTTACATCTCTTTGTATTGCCTTCTAAGTCAGGAAGGAAAACAATTTAAGATTAGTAACTACAAAAGATAAGCAAAAAACAATATGACTATGTAAAATGTCAAAATTATAAATGCACTTTCTTGAGGTAACATTACGTTAGTTTAAACGAGACCTTTCCATAAGGCTACAGCCCTAATTGATCATACGATCTGGGTAAGACCAGTTAAATTTACCCTTCGGAATGCCTTTCTGCTAGTCTCTTTTGAATTTAGCTCAATGATTAAGAACCATTGTCAAAATGCCGGACTCAGATACGTCAATTATCATTTATCAGTATTCTATCATTAACACAATTTTTTCATTGAATAATCGTCTTTAGGCGTATCGACTTAAGTATTACACATTTTTACTTAATAAACTTTAAAGTTAAGTAACGTCTTTGAGTATAGCAGTAACAATGATAGTTTCAATGAACAAATAAGCATTTATAATGCTTTTAAAGTAAAAGTAAGATGTGAAAAGTAAACAAGAGCCTCTCGTATTCTTCATGCGGAATAATTGTTGCAAGTCTTGAATAAATTTGTTTTTTAACTGAGCACTGAGGCGAGGTAACGAGTGACGTATTTAATATTTATGTATTTCGCTTTTGTAGTTAAAAAGTTTGTTTTTTTTACTCTTTTCATTCGGTAGTCAGGTAAAAATTTAATAAACCGACTTTAATGTAAAAAGGAAATAATATTTCATCAAATTATTCAAATTGAACAATTAATTTTATGTCAGTACCAAACAAGAAGATTTTAAGGAACTTACACACTTCTTACAGGAACGTCCATCAGGAACAGTAGGTTTACGAGGCAATATCTTTATACGTGAAATAGGTTTTCTTAGTAAACATGACGCAAAGAATTGTACGCCGTATTCCGACCGTTTCGATGTTTTCACAATTGATGCGGACGTCGCGGACGATATGCGTCGCTTCCGTCACACGCAGTGATACTTATTGTTTCAGAACACTTGGAAACATTCACTTTAATGAACTTATCAAGCTTTAAATTTGCCATATCATGTAAAATAATTAATTTAACATTTTGTTAGTTATAAAACAACTGGTTCCACTTCACATGCTAATCTATTATCTACCGTTGATAAATCTTGAGAAATCGACTTACATCTCTTTGTATTGCCTTCTAAGTCAGGAAGGAAAACAATTTAAGATTAGTAACTACAAAAGATAAGCAAAAAACAATATGACTATGTAAAATGTCAAAATTATAAATGCATTGACTGTCACCGTGGCGCAGTGGTTAAGGTGGTCGCCTCGCCACTACATCGCCGTGCTGGGTGACGTGGGTTCGATTCCCACACGAGACAAATATTTGTGTGATTCATAGATATTTGTTTCTAGTCTGGATGTACTTTGTGTCCGTTAGTTTCATGTTTGTAAAGCTCCCCGCGACACAGGGCTTGTTCCCAAGTGCGGGCGTTGTCTTTTATAATAAAAAAAAAAAAAAAAAAAAAAACTTATGTAGATCCAAGGGCTTAGTGCGAGTTGTTACGAATGGCCAAACGCGTTCGATTGAGACAATAAGACAACGTACTTACATATGTACAATCAGTAAAGTTCCCTCTCAACCATTTTCCGAACATTTGCCAGCTGAATCTTCTTGTAAAAACCTGTGCTATGTTATTCGGAATATTGAACGCTTTATTGTCGACTTGTGCATGTTAAATGGAATTGAACTTTCATTATCATGAACAAAAACATAGAAAAATGCTTGGAAACTGGTCGAGTAGGAAGTTGGATGACTGTACACACATACCTACATAACGCCACGCCTTTTTCTCCGAAACGATAGATATAGGTGGATCACACGCACATATCGCCAGCTATGTTATGTTCCATGTCCATGTGGAACCTATTGACATTAACCAGGAACATTTGTCTCCAGGACTGAGAATTTCGTGATAGAAAAACCCAATACCATTTTTACTCGGCACGGAAATTCAACCCGAGACCTCTTCCCGCTGTGCCACCAAGGCAGTAAAACAACGTAAACTACAATTTTTATAAAGTAAAAAATGATGATGATCGAACGCTCTTGACGATTTCGAAAATCATGCACGCACTAGGCCGTCAGGAAAGGACGAACGTATATTTTGCATTTGGATTACGGAAACGAAAAAGTACGGTTTCTTTAAAAAATATAAGTGATTGCTTTACAATAATCATAATTTTAAAGCCATTGTAGGTACTTAGTAAGAAAAGTTTGACGGCACTTCCCTTACTCCTAGAGACAATCGAGTAACAATGACCATTTATAGAATTATTTGGACTGCTACGGAACACATTCTACATTACGAAGATGCACATAAAAAGACGGACCATGTTCGAAACTTTAAAGCCTGGGCTCACTGGCGACATCATAACAATAGATTTTCTATTACGGGACGATTTTACGCCTGCCGCACAAGTCAGGCAAAAATGGTATGGGGTTTTTTCCTCATGTTTTTGTCACTATCAATGCGCCGCTAGATGTTAGGCTCGCCCTCTATTACATGGATGGGATCACTGGGATCTAATTTAGGTGGCGTAATGCACTCTAGGGGATAAAATTGATGACGCAATGTTTATTGCTTTTCTTGCAGTGTTTAACGTGTTGAACTCGTTAGATGACCGTCTTCGCAACCGATTTTTACTAATTTCAGTGTCCCAAACAACTAGTATGAAATTTTGATCAGGAATTCTGTTTTGTTTTGGCTTACTGCACTTACGAACTTCGGAACTAACTTCATGATACTACACGTATCTGACGTATCGATCGATGTAGGTAATACCTAATTAAAATAAGTATAATAGGTAGGTACGTCAACTATTTCGGTATTTATTGCCATCGTTCCGTGAGATAGTGAACGCGGAACACTGATTTTTTAGTTTCGTTTATTGTTACATACGGGCATGTGTGTATAAAAAATTGACAGCACTACATGTTACGACAGACCGGCACACAATATCTGGGAAGTTGAGAAATATGGCCTACTTCCTTTCCAGTGTACTATTATAATACAGGTAAATGTGAGCAGTCAAAAGATGCTTTTGCGAAAATGAGGTCATCTACCTAATTGATTTGCAAACTTTTTGCACCAACCACAGATTAGGAAAGGCTACTGTCCTTTCCTAATCTTTGGTTTCCGCAAAAAGTGTTTTATTATTTGGAATCATAGAACCGCGCTCAGCAGTGCAAGTCAAGGTTACTTGATGGAGTATTGGTACAACTTGCTGTTCGAATTCGAACTTACAGAAAATCTCAGCTTTCTTTAAGTATAAGTACATACCTATCTGTTTGTAATATTAAAATACAGATTTTAGAATAGGCATATGAAATTATGTACCTACGTAACTACATACTTTGTAAAATTGTTGTCTGTCTGTTTTATTGTTTGAGGAAACTCCGAAACGCGTGAACCGATTTCGACGGGACTTTTAATGGCGGAAAGCTAATGTCACAAGGAATAATTTGGCTTGGCTACTTTGATTTGAAAAAGGGTTAGGGCTCCGTAAAATAAAAATAGGGTTCAGTGTTAATAGAATGCAAAATTAGTTGACTAGCAAATTCTTTAATTAAACTTACCAACAACCACTGGCAAAAATATGAAAATGGATGTATCTGTAGCGCACTTTCAAAAACAACAATAAATTTTGGTCTAGTAACTAATAGTCATTTTATTCTCATTAAAATTCTTCATGGTTAATTATTTTAGCATTTCATATTCAATGCAAACCAACCAACCAAACCATCAACCTACAGTGTGCTTAATAACTATAGTGAAGAAATTAATTAATTTCAACTGTTTTCACTTGGTATCAGTAAATTCTTTAGATTTTAGATTATAATACAAATAAATTGTTTGATAGCTTTGGACTAATTTTGTAATTAAAAAGCAACGTAAAATACAATTTATATAAATTTGTATAATTTATAGTAGGTACCTAGTATAATATAAAAAAATGTTTGGACATTCATATACAGCACCATCGAGTGCCAAACTAAGCTAATGTTTGTAATATGGATACTTTTTTTTTTTTTTTTTTTTTTTTTTTTTTTTTTTTTTTTTAATGTATGATGGTTATAATTTAAAATAGTATAATTTATTCTAATTATGTAAAATTAAAACTTAAATCTAAAATAAACAGACAAAAGTCAGTCTCAGTCAATATGGATACTAGACATATACTTAAATTAAATAAGTCTTTTTTTGTAAATATATTATATATATATACAATATACATATTATAGATACACTACCTCCAGAAAGAAGAAGAAAGAGAAAATCGTCAAGAACAAATAATTGTGCTCATCACACAAATATTTGTCCTGGGAGGGAATCAAACTCACAATCTGTATCTCAGCAGTCAGGGGCACTAACCACTCAGCCATTGAGGCTTCTATCACTAATTAAACTTTTTAGTGGTCCATGACAAGAAAGTATTATAGTTAAATGGTCCTTCACTGCTAAAGATTAAGCACCACTGTCTTAACTTCTGGTATTATGGCCTCTTTAGCCATTGGCAGATAAGTGCCTAATAAACTATATGAGACTTTTTTGACAGATTTTATATGAAAAATACGTCAAATATCTGTCAACTAAGTTTCACAGGCTATCTAGCACTTATTTTCCAGTAGTGAAACAGACCTCTAAGCTGTGTATTACAAATGTAAAAGATAAATTTCACACATGGATTGACACATAATGCCGAACAACATTATGATTAAATATTGTCATGAGTCATTAGTTATGTCACTGTTATTTGATAGTAGGGTGTGAGCTATTAAACAATTAGCAATACGATACTTATTTTACGGTAACATTGACAATTGTCATATTATGAGGAAAAATTATGTTATCCTCCATAGTTGTTTAATAAAATAATTATGTCTATTCCCATAAAGAACAAATATTTGTATGAAATAATATAGCTCACCAGACGAAACGCAACATCTTTATATATATAATTTTTCTTTACATGTGTTGACAGTGAACTCCTAACCGGCTGAACCGATTTGAATGAATTTTTGTGTATGTGTTCAAGTGGATTCGAGGATGGTTTAGTTCACAAATTAAAAAAAAAATGCAATCGTTTGGTATATCATGCAGGACAATGTCTGTCGGGTCCGCTAGTATATTATATAATGTTACTATTAAAAAAACATGCAAGTGTTTCACACGCTCACACCCGTCGACAATCACACAAATTCACAAAACAACTGGTATATATATAGAACAAATATTAATATGAAATAATATAGCTCACCACTCACCAGATGAAACACAACATATATAATACTGCTACTTAGCGTTGATATTCTGTGGGAGGCTAGTAGTTCCATTCATGCTAGAGAGACCCTACCACCTGGTGCACGCAAAAGCAGTATCTAACTAAACCAAATAACGGTTACTTCTTCAAAACCTTTAAAAATATTTATCCTATCTCTGGTAACAATACTACTATGTATAATGAACAACTGAATATTTTATTACTGCCAAATCTCTTGAAACAACAACTAATATTCATTGCAATTCTTCTATTCCAATAAGTGGCAAGTGCAACTCGTGAGGCAAATTTTGAGTTAATGCTTAAACAATTTTCTCCAAACTCGCCTTGATGGAGATACCGCTTTTGCGCCTAATACTATTGACCATAATATTGACAGTTAAAAATTATAAACCAGTTTTTGGACTATGTTCGCTAGGACAGACAATTTCTAAGAACCTGAACCTTCACAGCTCGCTTGATAAAGGAGAGAGGATCCTTGTCCCCTAGTGAGACATCGAGAAGTTGATATTAGTGGTCAATGTGGTGTTCAAATACTAAGTAGTAGCAATGCTTCCTGAACAACAGCCTCAAATGATTTTATGACTTTGTAAGTGACAAAAGGCATTGCCAACATCCATGAACAACAGTTACCAATTACCTGCAGGTAGAGACCGCTTGCTTGTTTGTCACTTTAAAAAGTACATTCTTAACTTATGAGTATGACTTTGAAAAGACTTATTTTGTAACCTAGGTCAATAAATAAGATTTTGTTTTACCTATTTAATTATTAAAGCACATTTTGTGTAGCCTGTTTTGCTTAATAAAGCAATTCTTACCCGTTTTGTTGCCTAACATATTAGGTGATTATATCCTTGAACACACTTGTTCCAAATAAAATGCTTTACAAGCATTTCATAATAAACAGTATCTAATTTATTTATCTAACTTAAATAATGCATTCAATTGGGTAATAATTTACCAAAATATTTTATAATAATAAATTTGATTGTCTTGAACATATAACCTATTATTATTTAGAATTGTTACAAAAATCAGGAATGTTATAGTAATTACATAGTGTAAATTAAGTAGTACACAATTTATTGTTTTGATCTAAATTATTGTAAACAATGAACATTCATATAAACAGATAAACAAACAATAACTGATGCTTTATTTAAGACTTTGCATGTACAATATCTATGATCTTATATCATACTTACGGTTCTGGGCTGTACTGAGCACCCCCGAAGAAGCCGTGCCTGTCCGGCTGGGTTGTCACGGATGAGCATATCGATGTTGTATCACCCAAATCACTCCTGTCTCCTCCCGCACTTTTAACACTCTTTTGTAGCGACATTATACCAACAATCCACACTTATTCTATCTTCCAGATACTATCATCACACACACTGAGCAACCACCACAGCCGACACCAAGTGGGCGTAAATATTAATTACAAAACATGTAAGTATTTCACACGCTCACGCCCGTCGACAATCACACAAATTCACAACACAACTGGCACAGAGAAACCGTCGTATTGCACATACTGAGGCAGCAGCCACATAGCCGAAGACGATGAACGTGATATGGTAACAATACGTGCTGTGAATTAATACAAACTAATACTTTTTCTTATCAAAACTCAAACGTGTGGGTGGGCGAGTGAAGTGAATACAAGTACATTGTACGTCATTTTTAGTGTTGTACTTTGCATTTTCAACAAAGTTGATTGTCGACCATGAATATATCGATTATTATTTATTCATTTTTCAGAAAAAAAATGCTACATAAAAATTAAAAAAATGAATTCTTTTATGATATTTTTATTTTTAGATTAATATTTTTCCTGTAATTCTGTATTCTGTTAGAAAGGCACATCCTCATAGTGCAATAAAGTGTTAAATAGAAACCGCAGATCGAAATATTCGAGTTAATTTACTCAAATTGTTCAATTAACAATGAAATATAGACTTGATACTCGATTAATTGGACATTAAAACTCGCCTAAAAGTAAAATGTATTGCCATGAGAAAAATCTCTTCACTGAACTGAAACTTTTTACTGAACGAAATATTATAAGTCAAAGTCAAGGAAGTGAAATGTAATGTGAGTGTGACAACTGACAATGTCACAAAATTGAGGTTATAATTAATTTAGTTTTACAAAACTGAATTGACTGAATAAAAATGAACAATATAAAGAAAATCTTAACAACTCAACTGCTGTCTAGATTAAGTTCCACTGCTCCAACAGAGTTTGTTAACAGAAACCCTCGTAATTTGGAAAGAATACGGATCGCCCGTAAACCTGACGGCTATCATTTGGAAAACAATGGACGAAAATATTGGCACAAGTTTGTATAAAAGAGTACTTAGTTATTGTTGTATGTTCTTGATGGATTCTATTGTTTCTTTTGACTTGCTGAAATTGAAGTCTGGGACTTTAAAGATTTTCATTCAGAACTGTTCTAACAATTTTTTGAAGCTCAGTAATCATTTAGTAGTAGTGTAGTTATCAAGGTACTCAATATTTGCTCTATAAAATATATGAATTTGATTCCAGGATATCCCTAGTTGCAAGCAATCGTCTAGTCACTGCTCAAGCAGTTCACTTCATAAATGGTCCAGTGATTGAGGCTAAAACATCAGAATGGGCTTTACGCAAACAGTTATACAGTACCAAAGACACCTGTGCATACATTAATCTAGGAAAAATCTTTGCCCAAAGGTGTCTTGAAAGTGGCATTTCGGAAATATACTGTAATTTAAAACCAGTAGAAGGTGGAAAGGTAGACCTATTCCTCAAAGAGGTAGTCAAGGGTGGAGTCAAATTGCAGGAACCAGATGTCTATAAAAAGCCTAATCCTTGGGACTTATATAGACCAGAGAAGCCTTGGCAGGTTGCTGAAGAGAATTGATATAGATTTTATTGTACTGTAGTGTAATTTATAGAATAAAGGTATTTTAATTTAAAATGTGATGTTTTAGTGTAGGTAATAGTATAGTTTGGATAGAAATATACAAAGATAATTTAAACATTTTACTTTACATGTGCAGAGCTTGTTTATTTACTTGAAAAATGAGATGCATTTATTATAATGTACTCAATAGTATTAAAATAATTTACTTGTGTCTTAATAAAAATAGCATTGTATTATGTTTTGTACATACTTGAATATCTTTCGAGAAATATTAATATTGGTGATTGATTGACCTCTAAATATTCGTACTAATATTAGTGAAGACATATAATTAACTTCACAAAGTAGGCAAGTCGACTGGTTGGTCCGTAAAACTAAAAATAATTAATTTGATTTGGCACTGACCTCTAATATCTGCTTAACAAAAAATTGTTTTTATATAACAACGAAGTTTAGTTTTGTGAAACTATTAAATGTGGTAAAGTAGTTCTATAACATTTTGGAATGTAATTGATTTATTGCCGCAAATTTTGAATTTATTAAAAATCTACATCATTTTATTAGCTGTTACTGAACGGAATAGTTTACATCAAAACTTATAGTGCGGTTGATAACCTTTTAATATTTTTGTTGCAAAGAAACTACGTTAGATGCAAATTTTGGAAACTAAAAAATAAGTTAACATTTTTGAATACTATTTTAGATAAAATATTAAGCTGTTACGTCTGTGTACAATAAAAGAATGGCAATGTAATTTCGGACGAAAATGGCGGAAAGAATGATGGCGTCTATTTCTTTTCTTAACGCAACAACAATTATATAGTTATCTCTCTCTAACGCATAGGATTTTTCATTTAACACTGGGCACGCGTAGTGATCAATATGTCCACGTGATCTGTCGTCAGTCGCGACTCGCGTAATTGCAAATGCAAAATGAACAGGAAAGAAACGTTTGCGTTACAATGAAATCATAAATATTTTGTTATTTTAAGTTGTAGTGTTATAGTATTAAAATGCCTGCGTCTATTGGTGTCAATTTACGCGTAACTGGCCATTGTAGCCAAGGCGGGAGAAAGTATATGGAAGACTTGTTTTCCGTTGCTTATCAACAAACTGAGGATGAAAGGGATTTGGAGTATGCCTTCTTCGGGATATATGATGGACACGGCGGGAGCGAAGCCGCCGCCTTTGCAAAGGAGCATTTGATGGACTCTATTGTGAAGCAGAGGCAGTTCTGGTCGGACAGTGATGAAGATGTACTCAAAGCAATCAGAAATGGTTACATGTTGACCCACTTGAACATGTGGAAAGAGTTAGGTAAACATCCAATTTCACCTTTTTAGCTCTTTAGACTATAATTTCTAGCAGTAAACTACATCTTTGTCTAATTTTAAAGTCAATTAATTCTAAGTGACTGTACCAAATGTTTTGCTTGACCTTGTTGAAATAATTCATATTTTTTTCTTGAGTGGTTTGACATTGAGTTACAGGAGTTTTTCGAATGGTCATTGTCGTTAGAGTCTATGCTGTTGTTTTGTTATACAATAGAAGGCTGAATAAAATGGTCTTTGCCATCTTTTTGGCAATCCCACTCACTTGATAAAGTGAAAGCAGTTGAACCAGTTTGAGTTTTTATATTGGCTCAAGTTACCTCTTACGAAAATTTTATATTTAAGGTCATTATTAAAACATGAATTTGTTTAAAACTTAAAATCCTATGATCTTATATATGTTTATACAGTCTTGTAACCTCAACTTTTTTTGTTCTGTTATTGTTTCTAGAATACTATTCTATGCATAAATTATTTGAATGTAAATGAGAATATAGAAACTACGGAAAGTTTTTACAAAATTAGAGTTCTTTGGTTAACAACTCAAGAAAAAAAGCTTCATATAAAATGAGATAACTGTCTCAAACTTTTATAGCCTCCAAAGCTGGACACATGAAGTTTTTAGGTCATCAAAACAAAAACACCAATTTTACTTTCAAATTTTTTTTTGATTTGATATTTATACATTCATCTGAAATATTTTGTTTGTATGCTTACGTTATCATACATTACTTTTACTATTATATAATTATGTTAAACTATTGGTTGTTTACAATCATACTACATCTATCATCATATATATATCATATCATGTTTTTGTATAGGTAATCAAAAGCTATCTATGGTTTTGCATACTACAGAGTGTACAATTTTTTTAACAGATCATGTCTGAAAATGTTCATTCAGTTTTACAGCAATTAATGCTGTAGAACTGTGAGACGCGTAGACATTGTATTTTCCTAATTTTTTATGTAGTCCAGGAACATTGTGATAGTACAATATTCCTGGACTTCATAAACACTTAGGAAAATATAACGTTAACCCTTTAACTATCTACGTCTGATAAACCTGACAAATATTTTTGTGTTTATTTCGCCAGAATTGTATATTTATGATTTACATAGACCCTGGCTCATTTAATCTTTTTTTTTTAAATATTATAATTCTATTATATAATGTTAATACAATTGAATACATTTCAACTGATAAAAGGTTAAATAACTATTTGAGTCCACTTTCATCAAATTAATTGACATTGCGTTAAGTTTGTTGAACATGATGTACACCTTGAATTATCTCAACTTCTAAGCAATGCCAATTTCCAAATCCACTGTTAAGTCACTTATTGTAACAAAATTTTCACACAATAAACATTATTTATTGCAGAAAAATGGCCAAAAACTGTAACAGGGTTACCAAGCACGGCGGGCACGACCGCAAGCATAGCTTTCATACGCCGTGGTAAAATATATATTGGACATGTCGGTGATTCAGCTATTGTACTTGGTTACCAAAAAGATGGTAAGTGTTCTTTGTCCATAATTCATTTCCATTATTGTCCATGTAAGTAAAGAAAACAAGTTATGTGGTATTATAGAATGCAAAATTTAAAAAAATCTATTTTGAAAAATATTATGTCCCATGATTTTGTAATATCGGTACATAGCCAACAATTTTATTTTATTTAATATGTTAATGTTGTATGCATGACGCATTATACTTGAGGTATGAGCATTTGTCAACAGAAAAATGTGATATGAAGAAGCCTACATTGTATGACACTAACTAAAAAAAATATATTGATTTCATTAAACATTAAATGTAACCCGATACAATTGTATCGTTTGTCTCTAATTACAAAAATTTGCTGCTTCTAGCTAAAAGTTCAGTACATATTGCAATCTAACAAATTATGGCCTGGTAGTAATTATGTTTAATATCATATAAACAAATAAATTAAATTGAACTGTGTGTTTTTTAGAATAGGCATATGAAAGTACATAAAATTTCACTTGTTTTTTTACATATTATGTAAAAAAACACGTCGAAGTTTTGTCTAAGACTTAGATTTTGGAAGTATCATGGTTATGAAATACTGCTTTTTTTATTCTTCATGGGAAGAAAAAAAAATGAAATCGAATTTGCAGGCACGCTTGTTCATTAAACTTAATGTTTTTATAGGTTCTGAAGAGTGGGCTGCAAAACCATTGACATCAGACCACAAACCAGAGTCCACAATTGAAATAGACCGCATCCAAAGATGTGGTGGCAAAGTAGTCTCGAAGGCGGGTGTGCCTCGCGTTGTGTGGAACAGACCTCGTTTAGGACACAAAGGTCCTATAAAGAAGAACACACCAATGGACGAAATACCATTTCTAGCAGTAGCTAGGTCACTTGGAGATCTGTGGAGTTATAATCCTCAAAATGATGAGTTTATCGTCAGCCCAGACCCAGATGTTGGCGTTTTGACTATAGACCCGTCTAAATTTCGGTACTATAATTATTATTTTTTTTATTTTTGGGTTAAAAGTCATGATCGGCTTTCTTGCTCCGTCAACCAGTTACTGATCTACTGTAGCCACACATGCACTGAACCTCCTCACTATGTTTTCCTTCACTGTCAGCAGATGGTAAGTCACTTGGCTACTACATATAGATTACACAAAGTGAAATCCAAATTGATGTTGTCTACCTGAATTGAACTCGGAACCTATAATTTGCATGCCAGTCCCTTATCCATTCAGCCACCATTGCTTTTTACTACAAAATAATCATATTATCTCGGTAAGTACAAATACATCGCCAATTTTATTAAGTTTCATTCAGCAGATTAATAATTTGTTTTTTGTTTGAAAACCCAAGACACACGCTCAGCGATCAAAAATCGGCTCAAAAAGAGTTCAATTGTCGTACAATTGTTTCGCTGTCGTGAGGTGTGAAGGTCAAGAAGTTTTATTGCTTATATGTTTTTTAAAAGCAATTTTAATATGTTAAATACAACATCTGATTTAATTATAATTCGACAGTTTTAAGTATGGCTTTAGTACGTGATTGTGCATTTAGATGAGAGATTTGTATGATGAATTTCAATGCATTTGTGGTATATTTCTAGGTGTCTGATTTTCGGAACGGACGGCTTATGGAATATGATATCGCCCGAGGGCGCCGTCACTCTCGTACAAGCGACAGAGCGTCACAACGAGGCCGCTCTAGTCGGCGGGAACAGCAACCAGCCGAGAGACTGGCTCAACCCATCCAAGAGTTTAGTAGATCACGCTCTAGAGAGGTACATTTCTGATCATTTTATTTTGTTTTACTTTATTTATGAATCAAACAGTTGTTTATAAACAGTATACAAAGCATAATTAATACAGGAAACTTTATTGTCTAGTTTAAGTTAATATGTTATATCTTTATAAAATATATATTGACTGTTTGTTTCTAAATAAATAAATAAAAAAAAAATATATAATAATTTTTATTAGACCTAAAGTTCCATTAGTATATATACAATTAGAAGCTAATATTAATCTGAAATTGTTACAGGTGGTCAAACACAAGAATGCGCGCCGACAACACCTCAGTGGTAACGCTAATGTTAGACCCGCCAGGCCCGCCCCGCGCCACAGTCCTGCGCTCGCGCAGCAGCGCCGTGCGCAGCCAGCCCGCCGCGCCCGCCGCCTGCCCCGCGCCGCCCCCGCACGAGCCCGCCGCCGAGCCCGACCCGCGCCCCGTGCCGCAGAACGGCCTCACCATCATGACGCGCTACTCGGACGCCGAGCGCGCGCCGCCCGCGCCCGACGCGCCGCTGCCGCCCTGCGCCTCGCTCGACGCGCGACTGCCCGCACCGCCCAGCGATGACGACGCGCCCGACACCGACTCGGACGACGCCATCCTCAACTACGGCAACCCTGCCGAGTCCTACTTCATGGCGCGCCTGCTCAATCGCACGCGTGTCGTCAACACACTGTCGGCGGTCCACGACGAGATCGCCGGTGAGGCCGCCCAGCGCCCGCCCTCCGAGCCTCGCGACCGACCGCCCGCGCCTGCCACCGTCGTGCCGGACGTCGACGTCGACGGAGACTCCACGCCTGCCTCCAGACCGCCGCTGCCGCCGCGTACTTCTCTCCCCGAACCGCCGAGTCCGACTGGTGACCAGGATCGCACCGTCGCCGACGACGGTGGGATACAGATCAACGAGGTGTCCTCGAGCTCTCCGACGGAGGGCCCGCCCCGCCCGCGCGGTCGACGTCCGCGGACTGACCTGCGGCGCGAGCCACCTCCGGCCGCACCTGATCGCGTATTACGCTCGCACCACGAAGTCGAGCCGCCGCAGCGCCCTCACACTCGTCAGGCGGCCACGCGCGGCCGACCTCCAGCGCCGACCCCGGCGCCGCCCGCCGATCGCGTAGTCATACTCACGCGACGAGCCACGCCCGTGGCGACCTCGACGCCTCCTCCTCCGCCCCCGCCGCGCACGGACCGCGCCACAGTGGTGGAGCCGCGGCCGGTGGCGCGACGCGTGACCCCGGCGCCGGCCGAACCCGTTCCCGTCGACGAAGAGACGAAACGGGGTGGCCCGCGCGCCACGCGCTCGCAGGCCGCGGTCGCGGTGACGCCGTTCGCACAGAAAATAACGCGCAGCATAGGACTGTACGCGCGGGAGTTGCGGGGCGCGGCGGCGGCCGCAGCGGCCGCGGCCGGAGCGCGGGCGGGAAACTCGGCGCGCGCCCCGGGGCCGGCGCGGCGGGCCCCGGCGGCGCGCCGCCCGCCCGCGGACCGCTCGAAGGAGAACCTCGGCGCCGCGAGGGGCCGCGCGCGCGCCCGCGCCGTGCCCGCCGCCTCCTCCCCGCCCCCGCACCCTCCGCGCCCGCGCACGCGCCGCGCGGATAGCACCCGCGACGTCGAGGTGCACTCCACCACCGCCGAGCCGCCCGCGCCGCCCGAGCCCGGCGCGTGCGCCGGTGCCAGCGTGGCCGCGGCCGCCGCCCGGCCCCGCGCGCTGCGCTCCCGCAACGACGCGGGCGAACCGGTGCGCGCCGTACGAGACGCAGGCGCGTGCAAGCGAACCCGCTGCGGCGAGGACGGTGGCGGCGGCGCCAGCAAGGCGGCGCGGCTGGCCCCCGAGCGGTGTGCGCGTGCGCTGGGCAAGCGCGCGACGGGTCCGTGGGCGCCGGCGCTGGCGCTGCGCAATCGCCTGCGGCGGCGGTTAGCCAAGTAGTGCGGGTGGTCGCCGCCGCTCGGCTCCGTCGGCCGGCCGCTGTTCGCCGTCGGGGTCGGATCCAAAGATGACTGCGTCGTATACGGTTGATTTTTATGTTGTTGTTTTTAGTTGTTACCGGCGTTACCGCCGGGCGATAGTTAGTTTTCCGTTTAGTTCTGTGACGTTTCGTTCTGTGGACCGCTCGGTCGCGGACGCGGGAGCCCCGCGACGTCGGCGGGGCCCCGCGGTCGCCGTCGACGTTAACGTATAGTACAAAAAATATTCTATATTTAACGTAAGTTTACCGCGTGGACCAGGAGGATTTATTAGCCCTAGTAGATATTTATTTTCTCTATATACATAGCTGCTATCTTAATGCATTTACGGTAAGCGAAACGTGAATCTGATGTAGATCGTTGACGTTGAGTCAGAGGCTACGTAGTAACTTCCAGACATAGATAATTACTCTGCCTTATGAAGCGAAGCAATAGTACTACATGAATTGTGATTTTTGTAAACGTAGAACACTCTTTTATAAAAGGTGACTCCTCTCCATCCAAGGCTCCGTCGATGTAAAATTGGGAGCCACAATATCATAATAGTTGACTGTTTGTGTTTTGTCTAAGCATGTTGCACTTGAGCTATACACTTGTATCTTCTGTGCTGATACATAAATGGGTATCACACAATTTTTAGAGACATGTAAAATTTTGACATCTTGTTAACATACTGATTGATAGTCAATAATTATAAGAAGACATAATTAAATATATTATATTTATTATATAAATAAATTCTTCATTATACATGTAACGTAATTGGAACTATACCAAGAGTGCTTTCTCGAAATGTAAATTTAATTAAGAGTGCTATTCCTTATTATTGTGAAAGTGTACAGTCACATTTTTACATTCAACACCAAAATTATGTTGTTTAAATTGTGCTAATATGTATTTTATATCTATAGAAATTAGGGTAGTTAACGGAGAAGTTATTCTTTTAGGAAAAGAATTGTTTTGTACTTCCTAATTAAGCTTTATTGGTTGTAGAAGTTGATAGTAAAATTTGTTGATTTGTGTGACAGAGAGATATTCGACGATGTTTTAGTTTACATTGTAAACATATCTTGTAGCATAAAGTACTTGTACAAGCACACACACAAGTGAAACTCAGCAAATACAGTTAATGTTAAGTTTGTTGCATAAACCATTGTTAGTTAATTGATTGATCGATCTCCTCATAGTTATCCATACTTTAAATAATGCCTTACACTGTCCATCTCCACTTTAAATTTAATTATCGTAATTATGTGATTATGAAACCATTGATTTATTTAAAAAACCAAAAAAGGTTTTGCGTGAATGCAACTTTGTTGACCACTGTAAAATAATTATTAAATATTTTTTTTTAAACAGCAACATAAGATAATTTGATTAGATGTACCTAAGAATGGACTGAAGAAGTAATGTTAAGTTAAAGAGTCCAAGTTATGTACATATTAATAGTATAAATAAATGAAAAATTATGTAATAATATTGTGCCTCATTTGTTACCGACTTAACAAATACATAGGTAAAAAGTGTTCTTTGATATATTGAGATATGTATTTTTATTGAAAGTAAAATTTATGCATTGTAATTTAGCTATAAAAGAGGATTTAATATAATTTGTTAAGCTAATTGTGTAAAGATTTTAAATATTGACAGTCTGTCACTTACGATATTGTGAAATCACGAAACTATAGTTTAGTTTGAATACCAGTAAGGGACAGAATGTCAAGATTAGAACTGTGTACGAAAGAATTGATTACGATTTGTAACTTGGAGGGTAACGATGCCTTGGGGAAGTGTGCGCGTAACTGCGGTTATGGCTAATTATCGATAAAGATAATTTTATAGATTGAGATGCTAAAAACAAATTTTATTACTATACATACTTGAGAGTAAAAGGATTATTGTAGATTTTATTTTTTGATTTAAATAAAGTTTGTATGAAATAGATCTGTGACTTTTAATTATATTCATCATCATCATATCAGTCCAATGACGCCCACTGTTGAACATAGGCCTACCTAATTATTATTATTATTATTTTTTTTTTTTACTATGAACCAAAAAATTACTTTTCATCAAAGAATGATGTTTCAATCGATTGAACGAATACCTAGTTTTAGGTTCAATTCATACTAGAGCAGAGTGGAAGCGTCAAATTCTTCAAAATTAATACGAGTGAAGAGGATCAGAAAAGATTGATAATGGCACAATTATTTTGTGATTTTTTTTTATCCCTGATGGTGGCCAAGCCATTGTCAGACTTGTCAGTAGGTACCTATTAACTGCAATAACGTGCCTCATCATAACATGTACCTAATTCTTAATAGGAGTCACGAAATTTACAGTTACGGGGGACCTTACAAATTCTTAATGGGCACGAAGTACACACAGACTCAGAATTTATTTCTATGAATTACACAAAATAATATTTAGTCTCGTAGGAATCCAACCCACGTCACTCGTCAGCGGCACGGCAATGTTTGTGGCGAGCACAGAACACATAGCCCGAGTGCGAGGTGACCACCTTAACCGCCACAGTGACAGTCATTAGGTAAGTACCTACGCGTAAAAAAAGTAAACGCGAATTAAATTAGGTATGTAATAATATATTTATTTTAGGACTGCATAGATACAGGTACCTACTGTTCAGAGACATGCAGGTAATTATTAGACATTTTTAAATGTCAAGTTCAATTCAAACAAAAACAGGTGTTATGATGCGCGTCGTCGTATTCCACAATAATGATCGCAGCATCGCGTTTAAAATAACTGTTTCATATCCCAGGTAGTTTTTACGCAGCGGCCAATGAATGCGGAAGCTATCGGTCCAGATGCATCGTCCCCTAGCATGAATGGCTACCAACCCGCCCTATTTTTATTCGTACCGTTGTCTAACCGCACGCACCCGTTCACCCTACTATTTTAACTTGGCTAGGTTATAGTTTGGGCGCGCGCTCTAGCGGCCTGCCGTGCTCCCTACTAGCCGGTCGTCGTCAGTTACGCGACGAACGTAATAAGTGTCGCATCTGTTTATTTGCCGCAACCCAACTAAAATGTGACTGTTTTGCTTTAAACTGTGGAAATACTATAAATATAACATTGTCTGTATGTGGTATTGACATTTTTATTTTGTGCACGTTTTTACAGTGAGTAAAAACGCAGTATTGACGTGAAAAAACGCGGGAATCCTTAACCTTTTGGTGGTGCAGTGCGTTTTGTTATCGATCGTGTTGTGTTTGCTACTGCATTGGTGCATTCGAAATAAACTTAAATTGTATTGTTTGTTTACCTCTCTCTCAACTTTCTCGTGCTTTACTTTGTAAATACGGAGAATCAGTGCTATTATTAGCACTGGGGTTAATAGTTATCGATCGGCGATGACAATAAACAACGTTAGGGTTGACAATATCAAGTCGCCGGTTTTTGAAATTTTGATCACGTCCACAACCGGATCCGAATAAATAAACATTGTTAATAGTGAAAAAAATAGCCAACTCGCATTCCATAAGTGACCTAACAAGCTCTACTAGTTTTTGTTGTAGGTAATAATTTGGCGATTTATTATTTTTGCGATGTAGCCCAACGATATCGAAAAGTTTATCGTAATAGGAATTAATTTATAGTTACATACCTACCTATCATAATGTCTTAGATATGAGTATGACATACGTATTTTAGAATGGGCACCCTACATAAAAGTAGAATAAAACACGATTTTTGTGTGAATTTGAAATATCTCTCAATAGCCTGATTTAGGAATTATGTCTTTTCGAACACCTACTTGAAATGCAACTAGACAACACCGATTGTTCTAAAGCCGTGTCAAGAAATAAATCACTCGTTAAACCGGCTCCTCTATAAATTTAACTCTGCATACAGATTCCAGTAGATTCTGTCAGACAATGCACCCGTCATGCTAGTTCACGGTCTACATATCTTGTGTCATCGTGTGACGCACATGAAACCTTACACGGCCTGATTATTCTGGACAAAAAGCGCAGAGCTGTTGAAATTAAGAAAAGAAACAAGATTTGGATATCTATAGTACCGCAAGATCGAAATACGCAACACTTATAACTAGACGAGTAAAAAAACGTTGAACAAGGTTGTCTTAATTATCGATTGACTAGGTACCTACTTTGTAAAAAAACCACGAATTTTTCAGCAGGAGCGGAGCGTGAGTTTGTAAGGCCCTGGGTTGATAATTATCAATTAGGTAACTGTAATTTCAATTAAGTAATTAAAAAAAAACGGCTCAAGTGTAAAGTATATAATTTAAGAAAGTAAAATACATAATTTAATAAATATTTTCTATACTTTTTTATAATTCACAATGTTTTTAATTGGGATTGTGGGCTCCTTATATCCGGGGGCCTCGGGCAGCCCCTATAGCCTCTACATAGATACGCCCCTGTTGATTAGCTTTAACTAAGACAGTACCTAATACCCAATAGTCATTAGAAGTATCTAATATCACGTAGCCGCAGATTTGAGCGTTACGATGGACATCATACAACACGCAAATTCTGTTATGTGGAATTCAAACCCTAAGTGATACCCCGAATCTTAACAAAGCATAAATTAACTAATTTGGCTTTCACTATGTTCCTCTATAAAGATAAAATTCAATACTTATTGAAATGAAGGCCATGTTTGTGGAGAACATACGATACGATAAATTACGACATGTGTTAATTAGTAATATAGTTAGATAATTATAATTATTTCTATATAGGTCGAGTTAGATAAGGTCTGTTTACTAAATAATATTTGTTTTCAATTAGTAAAACCAAGTTTTAATTGCGTTTAGTCAAGGAGCGAATATTTTACTGTCGATTGCCGAAAATCTTCCCCAAGGCGTAGGTAGAATTTTGTGCCAATTTTCTTTAGAATTTCTGTTGTTTTAATCCAGATATACTTGCCTTGATAAGTATATCATACGCCGCAGTTAAAGTATACCAGTTAAACAATTATATTCATTTTCGAATCCGTTTGGACCAATTCCGTTACACGGCCGCGAGATCTACCTATTTGCCTGTAAAAAGCTTCAATGACGTTAGCAAAAGCCTCGTGAAACTCTAGAAATGAAATATTGAAACGGCGAAAAATTTAGGTAGTTACCTATTTAAAACGATTTTCTAATTTGTTTCGTAGCTGTTGCATATGCTAAATAGAAAAATAATGTAAGTAATTAATATAAATCTAGCCGTAATGAGATCACGTCGTCAGTTCAGCACGGGTGGTTGCTAATCCGTAAAAAAGAACAACTAACTAGTTATCAACGGTTGTAATATTTGGGGCAATTTTTGCCTTCTTTTGTTCATTTTCCTCATAAACATTTGCATTGAAAACAAGGCAACTAAGTATTTATTATGTATCTTTTATCTATTGAAGGCTAGCCTTCCCTGCTAAAGAATTTAGGTTAAAAAATGCAATTATAGGTATTTTGTGCTTGCAGAGCACATTACCACTTAGGTACCTACCATATTATATTGTAATGATTGTGTTGCAAAAGGTAGTTTTTTTTTATTGCAAAGCACTAGTTGGATAGAGATCTGACAGTAATCAATTAATGACTTAGGAGACTCACTCCCTAGCTATCTGTATACAAAATCCTTACATAATATAAAATAGTCGCTTCCTTCTGTATGTAAACTTAGATCTTCTAAACTACGCAACGGATTTTGATGCGATTTTCACCAAATGAAAAAATATATAATATAGGTGGACCGTTGTCGTATATACCTACCACTATTGGCAAAGAAATAAATAAAAGTAGTAAGTAGGTATATACTTATACTTCACCTGCCGGAAACTTCTATCTATTGTCGCATCTATTTTAGCCTTCAAATAATCTTTATTAATTATGCACCAAATCGCTGTCATTAATCTTTTTTCGTAACTAATTATTACAATTTGTTCTAATTATTATCTTTGTTATTTTTAGCACAATACTATCTACTTAGGTATATAAACTAACCAAGGTAGAAAAGGAAGCAATTTCTGGATCGCTAATGAAACCTTAATTTAGACGGTTGCATAAATGACACCCTTAGAACACAGACTATACAAACATGTACAAACCTTCCTGTGCATAGAGGTAGCCAGGGCCTTGGAGAAGGACATACCACGGAGCATACTTTTTACCGATATACCACGCGCGCGAAGTCACAGGAAAAAGTTTGTACTAGGTATATAAAAAAAAAGTTACAGGCGCCCATATTCTATGGTAACCCCTTACCATCAGGCAGGCCGTACAGCAGTTTACCTTCGCCGTGGTATAAAAAAAAAATCTAGCTGCTATAATGAGTATATAGAACTCCAATTCTACATAGCTATTCAGCCAAGTCTAGAATAAACAGAAGTTGCTGTTCAGTAAATAGCTAAATTCTAGCTCCAGAGCAGACAAAAGTTTCTGAACAATAATACCAGTTTTATACCATTTGGTAAAGTACGAGTATACGCAATCTTTTACGCTCAATGAGGAAAGAGAAAAACAGAAAACGATTTCCATACTATAATTCTGAATGCTCTGGGTAACTTCCGGTTTTCTCAGTCCATTGGCTTGCTATTGTTATATTGTCGACAACTTGACAAATACCATAGAATTACTGTTGAATTAGATACCATATTATACAAAGTATTGATATTTTGTGTTGATTTAAATTCTGAATGCAGTCTTAACTTATTTATGTACATTTTTATTTGAATAGAGAGAACAAATTGTAACTGGTAGGTATGTCTAAAATAGGTAGATGGAAGCTAATGGATACAAGTCGTCCAGGATCTGCGAAAATCCTTTATGGCAGGTGTTGTTGATGATGTTTCAACAATACTCTAATCTACAGACTACTGGATGATGTTTGACATAAAAACAAAACACATTCGAATACGGTTGACAAAATTGATAACCAAATTTCTTCTCTGTTTAAATACATACTTATATATGAAGTAGGTTTCCTACACTGCTTCCTTATTTTTATTAAGTATTTTTCAAGAAAATTTATATCTTGCCGTGGCCTTGATATCACTAATACTTGAAAATGGAAATACTTATGTATATCTACGTCTTAGGAGTCAAACCAATTCCTTTTTAAAAATTGTAAAAACATGACATTGGGAAAAAGGTATGACATCGTTTACGAAGGGGTAGAGCCGTAGAGGTGTATCATAACCACATTTCGCCAGCTAGGTCCCATGTAATAGTGGGGTAGTCTATATTGGCATCAACCGGATACATTTCCACAGCAATATACGAGCTGATACAATTCTATACCGTCGGGAATCGAACACGAGACCTCTTGCTCAGCGTCCACACTTTCGCTGCACCATCAAGGCAGTTTAAAATATAATGATCATCTGGAATAATTAGTATAAGCACATTGACAAATATTTAGCCATTACAAAACAACGCGAAAGTGCGGCTCTAAATATTTTTTTTGTTTTTGCTCAACGCTAACTGAGTTTATACGATTTCTTTCGGTGACGCTCATTATAGAGTACAGCGACCACAATTTTACTGGAAAGTAGACTTTTAGATACGACAGCGAAAGCTTTCTGTGCCGTTCAGATCTGTGGCTCTGTGGGGTGACTATGACTAGATACTATGTTAATCTGATAAACTGTCGTTCTGAAATTTAATTTGCCAACCTCGCAAACACTGTCCCCCTTATTTCAAAATATGGACTAAGTATTAAACCAGGTTTCAATTGACATAAGCCATTCTTTTAGTGTCGAAGTTGTCAATTTAAACCTGGTTTAATGATTATTTATTTTGAAATAAGGGGATTTGTATATATTCCGATAGGTACTAAGTTGTATAAAGTAGCTTAAACATGATTGATGCCATATTTCATTAAAATCTGTTTAGCGTAACAAAGAAATCCAAAAATATTTTTCGCGTAATATTTATGCATGATAATAATTGATAATTTAAGCAATTTATAAAGGATTCCTTGAATGGAGCTTTGCAGAGAGAGAGAGAGAAACAAAATCTGAGGATACATAATAATATAAAGTTAACTAAATATTACTTGTACTTTAATGTTAAACCTAGTTTCTAATAGTACTATGTAATTACCGAAGTTAGTTAAATTATACCCGTAAGTATATACAAATATCCCCGTATATAGTATCTACTATCTAGTGATCCGTAATACAGGATTATACTACCAGGTGTATGCGGTATATCTCACAAAGAAACGATATAATGTACCTGCCTAAGTGCCTATATAAAAGGTGCAGAATCAACTGTTAATGTAAAACTTACTTTTGTGAATGAAATTTATTTTAACTGTCTTTTTTAAGAATGAATGAAAATAAATTTCCTTCATTCTTAATAAAGACAGTTAAATCCTCTGTTTATATAATCGCATGGTGACCCTATAAATAGAAAACATGGCAGTTTACCTGCGACGGTGGTTAGTGCAGGCAGCGCGCGATTCAAAGATAGTTATACTATGCTGAACACATCTCACTCTTCTCATAGTTCACGTAAACTATACATTATCATTACACGTTCTATAATTAAATGAAAGTACCGCAAGAACCGCACTTTTACAACAAGTACGGTTTTTTTAACGGACCAATTCGAATTTCAAATTTAAAATCGATTTTGCGTTTGTATTTAGGTACCTACGTAGTTTTATTAATTATACTTTGATTTATGGTGTTTTTAGTTAAAGCGTAGTAGTGAAACGGATTGATAGTACGTAACTAAGAGTTAACTAGTGAACCCAAGTGACTTATCCAAAGATTAACTGTGATATTGAAGTGATAAACTTAATGCAGCTTGGTGTATTGATATTCATGTTGAAATTGGAAATAAGTAATCATGGGTAAGTGAATATTATTATGTTTTTTATATAGTTATCAACATTTTGAATTCTCCATTCTTATGAGAAAGGACTAACACTTATCTTAAACTTCATTTGAAATTGTCCAGCATGCTTACGATTTTGATAAAGATTATTATTTTTGCATTCAATATAATGTTATATGTTATGTTTTTTTTTAAATAACGCCCGCACTGGAGTGCCACCCTGTGTAGCGGGGAATTTTTAACAACCGGACTCGAGACAATTATAATACAAAAATATGTCTAATCGAACCCATGTCGCCAGGCACGGCGATATTTGTGGCGAGGCTACCACCTTAATCGCTACGCCACGGTGACAGACTAGAGATGTAAGGCCGGTATTATACCATTTGATCATTCTGGTTTAATACGAAAAATACCGTATTAAACGGTATTATACCATAACCGACGGTATTTTTCGTATTTTTCGTTTTACATGTGTTATTTACATGTCATGTAGTTGTAACTTATTTTATTCAGAGAAAAACATTATTCACTATAATATTTAGGAGAAAAAAATAATAACTACAAAATTTAAATAATAAAAATAAAACTTTAATTTCAAAGAATAGGTACCTACTGCTTTTGTAGTATTTTTAATGATATGATAATAATTACGTACCTAACTAAAATATGAATGTACTTAGGACTTAGAGAACCTAAATGATAAAAAAAAATATAAAATATAATGATTCATACCTACCTAAGTACCTACAAGCGAATTGGTACGTTTATTTTGTCATTCAAGATGCCATCCAATTTTTTTTTGAGTAATGTCAATATGGGTATCTTTTTCGTGGTTTTCGGGGGTGGCAATTGCGAATATGACGTCAATTTTGGGATCCAAGATGGCGCTTTCGAATTTCGTGGTTTTTGAGGGTGGTAATTGCGAAAATGATGTCAATTTTGGTACCTATCTGAGATGGCGTCCGCGAATTTTTCAATGATACCCATATTGATATTATCAATATGGGTATCATTTTCGTGGTTTTCAGGGGTTGTAATTGCGAAAATGACGTCAATTTTGGGATCCAAGATGGCGCCCATGAATTTTTCAATAATATCAATATGGGTATCGTTTTCTTGGTTTTCGGGGGTGGTAATTACGAAAATGACGTCAATTTTGGGATCCAAGATGGCGTCCGCGAATTTTTCAATAATATCGATATGGGTATCGTTTTCGTGGTTTTCGGGGGTGGTAATTCCGAAAATGACGTCAATTTTGGGATCCAAGATGGCGCCCGAGAATTTTTCAATAATATCAATATGGGTATCGTTTTCGTGGTTTTCGGGGGTGGTAATTCCGAAAATGACGTCAATTTTGGGATCCAAGATGGCGCCCGAGAATTTTTCAATAATATCAATATGGGTATCGTTTTCGTGGTTTTCGGGGGTGGTAATTACAAAAATGACGTCAATTTTGGGATCCAAGATGGCGTCCTTGAATTTTTCAATAATATCAATATGGGTATCGTTTTCTTGGTTTTCGGGGGTGGTAATTACGAAAATGACGTCAATTTTGCGATCCAAAATGGCGTCTACAAATTTTTCAATAATATCAATATGGGTATCGTTTTCGTGGTTTTCGGGGGTTGTACTTTCAAAAATGACGTCAATTTTGGGATCCAAAATGGCGTCCGCGAATTTTTCAAAAATATGAATATGAATATCGTTTTCGAGGTATTCGAGGGTGGTAATTGCGAATATGACGTCAACTTTGGGATCCAAGATGGCGTCCGCGAGTTTATAGTAATGCAAATAATAAAAATCAAGATGGCATTCATATTTGTAATTAAAATTGACATCAGAACTATGCTAAGTGGGCTACCAGATCGTCAAATATCGATTTTGGAGGCAATCGGCCCGAAAACAGCAAATTTCAAGATGGCGGGCATCCTTGCAATTTTGACATCAGAACTATGCTAAGTGGGCGACCAGATCGTCAAATATCGATTTTTGAGGCAATCGGCCCGAAAACAGCAAATTTCAAGATGGCGGGCATCTTTGCAATTTTGTCATCAGAACTATGCTAAGTGGTCAACGAGATCGTCAAATATCGATTTTGGAGGCAATCGGCCCGAAAACAGCAAATTTCAAGATGGCGGCCATATTTGTGATTTTGACATCAGAACTATGCTAAGTGGGCGACCAGATCGTCAAATATCGATTTTGGAGGCAATCGGCCCGAAAACAGCAAATTTCAAGATGGCGGCCATATTTGTAATTTTGACATCAGAACTATGCTAAGTGGGCGACCAGATCGTCAAATATCGATTTTGGAGGCAATCGGCCCGAAAACAGCAAATTTCAAGATGGCGGGCATCTTTGCAATTTTGACATCAGAAATATGCTAAGTGGTCAACGAGATCGTCAAATATCGATTTTCGAGGCAATCGGCCCGAAAACAGCAAATTTCAAGATGGCGGCCATATTTGTGATTTTGACATCAGAACTATGCTAAGTGGTCAACGAGATCGTCAAATATCGATTTTGGAGGCAATCGGCCCGAAAACAGCAAATTTCAAGATGGCGGGCATCTTTGCAATTTTGACATCAGAACTATGGTAAGTGGTCAGCGAGATCGTCAAATATCGATTTTCGAGGCAATCGGCCCGAAAACAGCAAATTTCAAGATGGCGGCCATATTTGTAATTTTGACATCAGAACTATGCTAAGTGGGCGACCAGATCATCAAATATCGATTTTGGAGGCAATCGGCCCGAAAACAGCAAATTTCAAGATGGCGGGCATCTTTGCAATTTTAACATCAGAAATATGCTAAGTGGTCAACGAGATCGTCAAATATCGATTTTTGAAGCAATCGGCTCAAAAACAGCAAAATTCAAGATGGCGCGCGGGCATATTTGCAATTTTGACATCAGAAGGTCAGAACTATGCTAAGTGGTCAACGAGATCATAAATATCGATAAATAAATCACAAAAACCATGAAAAGCCCTAAAACAACACATAACAGTAGGTATCACTAAAATCAAAATGACTGAATATAACCGGTTTATGACCCTTCTTAAGTTGACCAATTTGACTATAAATGTCAACCGGTCAGTTTCAGTCACTTTGGTAACTTTCAACACTAAATGATTTAAAAAAAGTCGAAGGAAATTGAATTCAAGACATTAAAAAATAAAATACCAAAAATACGAAAAATACCGTATTTTATTGTATTATACCCGTATAATACCTGATCATTTGGTATTATACGGTATTTTTACAACTCTATGACAGACCAACATACAACATGCTTCTACACTTGATGTACCTACTTTGAATTATCATCATCATTTCAACCCGTAAATGTCCTACTGCTGAGCACAGATCTCTTCCAAAGAATATGGAGGGAATTAAGCCTTCTATACCACGCTGGGTTGTAGGGTTTATTTCGAATTTTCCTTCTCTCGTAGTGCTCTCGTTTACATAAGATTACTCCCTTAGTCGGTTTTTACGACACCCAAGGAATGAGATGGGGTTTTCACAGTGCGCCATCTAGCATAAGCTTAATGTAAGCTAACAACAAAGTAAAGGCGTATTATTTGGTTAATGGTTAAGGTATGATTTATATTCGAAGGGCTAAATTCAAATGGTCAATGTGAACACGGCTTTCTAATTTACTAAGATCTAATTGGTCAAGGGGCGTGGCTAAGCTGAATGAGAACGATGAGTTTCTAGTGAGTTACTATTTTCATTAACAAGAACGGACTATAGACATCTGATAAACATATTTACTTATAAATACATACATGATACATACCCAAACTCGGAAACAAACAATTGCAGGTCATGCAAATTTTGTGTCGAACCCGAGACCTCAGAAACCGCAGCCGTATACACTATACCGCTGCGCCATCGGGAAAAAACTTTGTATTTCTATTTAGTTACAGCCCTTCACTTATAGTGTACTTACCTACCTTCTTATAGCGAAGCAACGTAGAACTGCAAAGTACTTTAAAACTATGCGGTTGGCCCGAAGCCGCACAGTTACAACACATACTAGTATAAGCTAAAATAACACCAATTAGGAATAACTTCGCTATTTATATAGAAAACTACTTTTCGCAATCAAATTCTGTTTGATTGCGAATGACAGCGAATCAAATCATTTCCAGACTGGGCTGATACTAAGAATTTCAAGGCAAGAATACCAAATACAATTTTTAACCAAACCTAGGACCTCTTGCGCAACGCAATCAGACATACTGTCACAGCGCCTCCGAGATAGTCAAAATGTCTTAAAAATAAATCTAGGTATAGGTAAGTACTAATATTATAAAGCTAAAATGTTTGTTTGAACGCGCTAATCTCGGGAACTTTTAAACCGAATTGAAAAATTATTTTAATGCTAGATAGCCCACTTATCAAGGAAGGCTAGGCACTATAAGGCTATAATATAACATCATGCACCATGTATGCGAAAAATTGGAGAAATCCTAGCCTAGCTTATTACCTGGCTATAAATTGTCACTTAGCAAGCACATTAATATCCGCTTCCATGGCTATAATGGTTGGTAGGCTAGCAGCGTAACTGAATGCAAGTTTGCACGTGGTAATTTACTACTTTCTTTTATACTACAGTAGAATGCACAAAGTAATAAGGTAATAAGGACTTTTGAGTGGCGTCACGCGGAGCTATATTTCCTAGCCTTAGTTAGGTATCTTAGCAGGGACCTACACTTTAACCTTCTCGTAGGTTTATCACTATTGATCTTTATATAAGGTACTTAATTAATACCAGGCATCATTCACTTATATTAGAATTCATTAATTCAACAAAATATTTACATGACATCTTAAAAGAAAATAATTATTAGTGAAACTAATGACGAAGACTTTTGGCCATTTCCTACAGCAGCGCCGCCAAAAAACATTACCCTAAATGCCTAGATTGTCCTTATCTCGGTCTAAAATAGCTAAAGATTCCATATTTGTCACATATTTTGACGATTGCAATGGAATCAAAACTTAAAAGGTAACAATAATAACTTATAGCTATCCGTTACCTTCTAAACTTACTTTCAATAATATAAAAAAAATGTTCGTACGGAACCTTCAGTGAGCAATTCCGACTCGCATTTGACCGGTGTTTTTTATTGATATAGATGTTAGACTTCCGAAACCCTAAATGAAACTATTTTTTATTATCCACATAAGGTCGGTAGTAAAATAAGATTGTTTGAATATAACAGTTATTGCCCTATAGCCTATAGCTCAAGGACGGCAGGACGGTAACGACTGAGTCACATGGATTGTCAGCAATCACAATTCATGGGCTGTTTGTGCTGTATGTTTGAGTAGGTGGTATTCTGATGTTTGGGGCGATGGAGTTACGATATTGGAGATGATGGATGAATGTTAAATTGATTTGTAAGCTGTTCGATGTACACATTAATAGACGTAGGCTCACAGTCTTTCTTTAGGGAGTATATGGTTCATAACTGCACCCACATTTCGCGAAAAAATGGGGACATCCTAGCCCATTACCTGGTTATAAATTGTCGCTTAGCAAGCACATTAATATCCGCTTCCATGGCTATAATGGTTGGTAGGCTAGCAGTGTAACTGAATGCAAGTTTGCACGTGGTAATTTAATACTTTCTTTTATACTACAGTAGAATGCACAAAGTAATAAGGTATTAAGGACAGTTAGGTTATATTCCATGTAATATGGGGGAGCCTATTGCCATTCACCGGGTACATTTGCAATCAAAAAACACCTGAGACCGACCATAATTTAATTACAGAAACTCCATTGCTGCCTCTTGTGCAGTCCTAGGTTCGATTCCCGGGTAGCAGTAGTATAGACCCCCGCTACGCCACCAATTAATAATATAATTTAATTTTAGAAAAAAAAGCAGAAACCGACTTGCTCCTATGCTTACATATACACAATTAAACAAAAAAAATAATTATAAAACAAAATGAGATTCTTTTTTTTTTACCGCTGAGTCATATAATTATGTAGGTATACCTCTGAAATATGACCTTTCTATCACAAAAATAATCATCAAAATTCATTTATGGCTGAGTAGTCGCGTACCAACATGCAAAACAATATTCACAGTCAAATTGAGAACCTCCGCCTTTTGAAGTCGGTTGAAAACAACTCTAAATTTTATTATAACAGCCGTGCAAAATTCACAAAATTAAGTTCCTAAGATGTAAGATGTAGGGAGGGGCTGTGGCTGGCACAATGCCAGACATCTCAAGTCTGGTTTGAAATATCATCTAGTTTTATGCTAGACAAGATCCCTCGTTGGCTGATACTGTTGTTAGTCAAGGACCTAAAACAAACTTTTAAGATGGAAATAAGCCAAGAATTTTCTCGCCATAAAGTTTTCCAAATATGTCTCAATTTGGAAATGTTTGGATGATTAAATTATACTGATACCTTTTCTGTTTCATTATAATTTTCAGCAATGAAATTGCAGATCTTGAATGACATTGACTATGCAAAATGTGACTATTTTAAATTGGCTGTTTTACGACGATTTTAACGGTATTCAAGAATAGAATAGAATAACTTTATTGCAAAGAATGTACCTAGTATTACAAAAAGGTCTTAAGTAGGTACGATAATTAGTGATAAGTGAAGGCATCTTGATATCTACATGTTAATGTCACTCATAGAATAAAGCCCCGTAGTCTCGTTCTAGCATCGAAACAGTATCGCAAATTGTTTATATTAATATTTTCAGAATATGCGTGTTGACTAGTTGTAAACCCACGTGCTGACCCGAATATAACGCCGACGTACGAGTACAGGCTCACTGCTCACACCTTTCTGACATTCCCCACCGTCCAATGGCAATGTGCTTACAATTTTTTTTCTTGCTATAGGGTAAAGGATAGACCTCTAGGACCGCGGTACTGATATCTATGGATATTGTTAGTGGTCCTTATTACAAAGGTCACAGATCTCAGCATATTATTATCTACAGAGCTACAAGTGTAGAAAGTTCGGATCAACGACCTTCTAACTGATGAACTAGCTGATTTTCTTCCTATTTCTCAAGGCAATAAAGTAGAAAATTAATTAAAGCTTTTTGTGGCCATAATTTACATTTTGTTATTTTGTGCACCTACAATGATCGGGTCGGGCAAAATCGGCATTAGAGCTGGTCTTCAAATTCTCAGTATCAACCGGGAGTCAAGAAATGTGCCCGGATTCTCAAGTATTCCTCCCAAAAATCTTTATTTTTTTTTAAGTTACGGCCCTACTGGCCGTAGATCTGGTCTTCAAATACTCAGTACCTATCAACCGGGAGTCAAGAAATGTGCCCGTATTCTCAACTATTCCTCCCAAAAATCTTTATTTAATTTTTTTTTTAAGCTACGGGCAGTGGTTAGCGCAAAAAAATCGATCTTTAGATGTCATGTTGCTTGTGTCACTGACTTGGTAACCACGTCTCTGTGTTGGTGGAACTGTCACATTGTTTTTTTTTATTATTATTTTTGGCGTATATTTTAGAATCACCCACACATCCTCACATAATAAGTCACATATCATTGGGCTGGAATTAATCATATCCTTATGTATCGATATCAGAAAAAAATTAAAAACATATTTTTTTTATTTTATAAGGAATTGTGTTTGAAGGATGACAAAAATTTAAGATATTTTCGCGTAGTTTTCTGTTTGTAGGGCTAAATATCAGTACCTTTTCATACAATAGAAAAGCACAAGACTTACCCAATTTTGTGTTCTGCGCATAGTCTCGCGCGATGTTCCGAGCGAGTCGCAATAAACTCCTATGCATGCCACATCATTTATGGTACTCGTCGGCCTAGAGAAGGGAAGAAAGGCCGATTGTCCCCTAAAAGCCTTCTGTGCACCTACACGTCTTCACGGGTGGGCTATAACTATAATTTCCTACTATAACATAAACAATTTTATTATCCAGTCTGTACCGAAATGTCTAATAAGTGCACGTCCTTACGTCATTACAATATTAACACAAAAATAAGGAAATATCGTGGGTAGATTTTTTATATTATTGTCATTCGATGAATGAATATACCTTTAACGTATAATAACTATACATATACAATCTTTTTATAGCCATAATGTTGTATATTAAATGTAATGCCGTAAGCAATATAAGATTATTTTTTGGCTCTATTTGGGACTGATTGTTTTTTTAAGGAAATTTATTGTTTAGTATTTTGATCTCAAATTATTATGATTTTCTCACCGCATGTCCTCGATTTCAGATTCCGCAAAACGGAAAATCCAGCTTTATGAGTAGGTAATAAAAGAAAGCTGAAAATAAGTATTAAAAAAAATATTTTGTGACGAATTGAGAAGGTTAATTCTGGTCCCTATCGCTTTTGAAGAAAGCTAGGGCCAATGGCTATTTTAATAACACCAACATAAACAAAACAAATATCGCCTAACAGAGGTACCTACAGTGTAAAATTGAATAAAAATATCATCACAATACCAATCTATGTATTTTGTTTAAATTGCGATGTCCACATACATTAATAAAGGTTAATAACTGAACATGTGGTGAACGTTGCATTCGTCTTCCCACGCGCTATAGATTACATTTAACGTCGTTATTATTCTGCTAATGTTATGATTAATTGATTCGTTCAATCATTACAATGTTTACTCACGTCAACATAATACAATCAGAACTAGTCTTCTTTACCAAGAGCATAAAGCATAAAATCCGTTGTATTACAACAATCAGGTGTAACTAAATGCCGTAACACACGAGCCGTTTACTGCACGCCTTAATTTCCACAATTTAACTGTATCTGTCGATTATTGTAGCGTGTGTGATGACCAACAAATTGCATATGCTTGTTCGTGAACGATTAAACTACAGCTTGTTACAGTAAAATATGTAGACGAGTGTAGCGGAGCTTTACAGTTTCGTTGCCAACTCACGAATGAAAGTACTGGTTTGTTTATATTGTTGCACTAGTATAAAGGGGGACGAGTTGATACACTTGGGCAATTGGGGACAAAATCTAAGTGGGAGAGTGGAGCCCAAACCTATTAAAATAATAAATAAAAGCTATACAATAGCTTAATATTAACAGCATAGAAAAAACTTTACAAAAAAAATAGTTACTTCCAGACATAGCTACAAAGTCATCAAAGGTCAAAGTTACATTTACGGCTGTCTAGCGTAGGTTTAACATTGAAGCCACTGATTTTTATTACCTCAGTGGTTTTTATTTTAGTTACAGTGCGTAGCTACTTCTAATTTCTACGCTAGCAGAAAGTGTGTTGTGTATTAGTGCACTTATACTAGGATAGTTGCAATGAAATTATCAATTGACATTGACCGAATTTTCGAACTTAGGTATGATACATGTATTTTCGTGCCTTTTCACTGCCTTTCTTGTATATGCTAATTGTTGGTTACATAGGTACCTATACCACCATACCACCAGACCATAGCGTGCCTTTATAATTTGATTTTAATTTATGCGTGGTTTGACAGAAATTATTTTCAAACAAGTAACTTGAAAAAAAATAATTTGCCCGTTTGATCGCAATCGAATGTTGAAATCTGAATTAGTCATGTGAGTTGTTCAAGTACGTACTACGTAATTAATTAAATGATAATAAATTTTGTGATATTTGACAGTCATAAATCTTTTAATTTGAGAATTAAATTTGACCACTGTCACACGCGCAACCTTGTCAGCGAATTATAAGATCTTTGATTTTTCGATTGAGCGGATATTCCAAATGTCAGATATCCGGATGACATCAGAGATAGTGATGTGGTATATAGTTAATTAAGTTCCTACCTCTAATGATGTATGTAATGTGTTTTATTGGTCTCCAAAATTAATTTGACCTAAAGTTAGGTTAAAATCGTCATGTATAACTTAACGTGTGTGCGGACCATAATAGGAAAATTGCTGTGCCAATACAACAATTTTATTTTGAGATAGCCAGCGTCGATGCTGTGTCGCTAGCGTTACCATGTTCAGGGCAGTTGTTCATATAATTAACATCAAATTGTTGTTGGACTAACGATGACTTGCTTTGATTTCAAAATAATAAAAAAATGTGTCGAAAATAGGGTAAACATAAAATCTAAGAGGAGGTTGCCTAATGGAATTTCACTGTTTTATTTATATTAACGATATTTATAGTAGGCAAAGGTATTCTTACTTTACTGTGGTATTATCAAGTTTAAAAAAATGGAGCATCATTTATTTCTGGATAAAAGTAAAGGTAAGAGTACAAAATGTGAAAGGGCTCAGTGTGAAGCCGGATCTACCTGGCTGATGGCCACGGCCACGTCTGAGCTGACAATAGCGAGGTGTGCTCCAGTGGGCGACTAGTTACAACACTCACACATTGTTATCCAGACTTCGGTACATTGCCTCGCTTGCATTGCGCAAATACTGTATTGATGAATACATGTGGGTGGGTTTTTCGTTCACGTATTATCTGGCTTTTGCATGGTTGTGAATGAAGCATTCTTCTCTTTGAAGTATGTACACGGTGGAATTAAAGACATATAAACATTTTTTTTTATGATTAGGTAGGTACGTATTATGCTGTATCTACTGTGCATTGTCAGACTAACGAAGGAAAATAGGGGAAATCTTATGAGATTTTTTGAGGATTAATAAAAAGAATAGATAATGTGTACCTACCTAAGTATTATATGTAATTACAAATTATTAAAACCTAAATGAGAGACATTAACAGCTAAGTTTTCAGTAAGCAAAACAAATTCCCGGGGCTTCGCTCCAATACTTATTTGTTTGGTCACTGCTTAGCTCTTATTTGGTGTAGCGTGATTTATTATTAACTTACAACAGTACTTATATTTCATTTATTTATTACAATTTATCCTGTTTTGCAATTTGACAATATTACTACACCGTTAATGCATAAGACTGATCATCACCCAGTCATTAAACCGCTAACATCATAAATAAACAAACCGCAATGACAAATATGGTGGCAATTAAGTTACAATAAGACAATGTAAATAAAAAATATACAAACACAAGAAAAATACCGCGAATTTTGTGTTATCACGACACCCACTATTGCTTGACACAATCCATGAGTCCCTCTCTGACAGTTTAGTGGCTAGCACAACACTATGCGGAGCGCGCGAATCCAAGCCGATAGAGAAAAAAAAACACGTGACTAACGTAATTTGTTTACCGCGGATTTAAAAAAATAAGCGACGCGTCTTATCACTAAAATGTAATTTTGTTTTTAGTCTGTGTGCATCACTGATATTGAACGCGCGTGTGTAAATTTTATTCGTTTGTTTTGTGAATTTAATAACGGTTTTCAGTTAAATTTAATTGTTTGAATATCTGTTAAATCGTTTATTGAAACTAGTGTTGTGATTTGTGTTGTGTGTTTGGATTGAAGTGCCATAAAGGCACTAACAGGTTACTAATTTTACGTAATTTAATCATAGATAATAATAATAACCTAAGAACTTTTTACTTATTTAGATAAACACAAACTCGCTGCAAGCCATTAAAATGGAATAAATAATAATATAAATACATAGATAGTTATTTACCTAGTGGTGCAGCGGTGCGAACTGCTAAACATTTTCGGTTCGATCCACTATAGGATAAATGCTAACTTCAGCCAGCGGCTTCGCTCGCGTGGTTTATCGGTAAAAACTAACATTAGTGCTATTCTACACTATAATCTACCTGTTTGCCAAATTTCATGCCGATCTCTTCAGCCGTTCTGGCTTGATTTAAGAATTAGTTAGTAATCATTATATTATATTATTATTATAATTAATAAATATAATATAAAGGTAGGTTACAAGGGTACTTCTGTTTGCATCCTCTCCTTGTAAGCTAACTTATGATAAATTGATGACAATAATAAGGCCTAATTAAATAAAAATCAAAGTAAGTACTCACCTATCTGACGTGGATGTGAATGAACCACAGATTACAGACAATCATCTGTAATCTTAAAGACTAATATAAAAAAAAACAGTGCAAATCGTAGGTTGTTTTTTTATTACTAATTTATTATATCCAATCATAAAACGTGATTTGGAATGTTTTCCCAATTACTAACAAACTTGACACGTTCATTTATGGCAGTGATAAATTAATATAAAACTTTAAAATGACGATGAAATTAATCTAATGCTACGAATAGGTATATAAAAGATGTGGTCCGGTCTAACCTCTTTAATTATAGAGTCATTAAAGTAGTTAAAATGAATGAAGACGCATAATTAGATGTTAGAATGTGGGACATCTTTGGCAAGATTAAGATAGCTTAATATGTAAATTGATTAAATGCTCGCCCTTGCCATAAAGAAGATGCATCTATGCATAAGTTACATTCATTGAACTATTATGGCGAGGAGCTTATGGCATCGCATAAATGTGTTGAAAATGAAAAAGATTGCTATCTCTATTAGGGAGGTTTCAAACATCGTTTTATTTTAATGTTGCATGCGTATTTGGTGGAAAACGGAATGTGAATGCGTAATTACAAAAACAAGCGTATTTCTATTATTGAATAATAAGCTATGTACATTATGTAGGTACGTAGGTCTTGTAAAGTTTTATCAAAATCAATTTCGGTAGTATGTGTGTGAAAGAGTATTTTACATTCACCCAACTTCGCAAACTTTTGCATATTTCTTGACCGAAGGTTTCTTCTGTAACATGACCAGAAAAAAGTATGATGATCTGGAAAATCTTCCGCCCTTCTGGTATAGGAAAAAATACAAGGAAAGCGTCCAAGAGGAAGGAATCCTATACGCTAGGCAGTTCCGATCCGTGACAAACTGACAATATCAATAAAATATCTACGAAGCCATACATACTGCCAAAGATGACGACAAGTGGAAAGCGATCGTCTGAAAAGTAAATCGTTAGGATCACGACCCTCAGTAATAACGAATACAATCCAAGGAGAGAAGGAGGGACGACTTATTCCCTAGAACACCACCAATGCGGATACAAGACGACAAGAGAGGCAACGTGCTATAGGGACCTAAAGTGCTATTAGGATTTTATTGCCAATATGCAAGTCGCTCCACTCGCTCCGTGTAGAGACCCGTGCCCAGCAGTGGAATGATTATGGGTTGAAAGATGATGCAAGCCGCTCACCGCAGGTATATTTATATATGGGCACTTTAGATCTCTTATCGCCTCATCACGTCTCCATTTAGATGAAATCCTGGACTCAATACTCTTCAGCGTTCTTGACAATGTGAGACTTGTTGAACAAAGTTTAGTGACTTTACTCACGCACAACGCCTTCGTATGAGTGGGTAAACAATGTATGAGTGTCCCGCAATATCATTCGAGGTAATGATAACAATTGATAACGTTATTGTAACGTTAAAAGTGGAATGTTTCGTTATCTGAGAGTTTCTTGTATTGGATCATTGAAGTATTAAAGTACTAAATCAGTCAGACGATGATCCTGAATCCATCTGAATTTGCCTTGAAACAAATTCCAAAGTTTGCCATGAAATAACCAATCGTTTTAGGTTTACACGATCCATCACGGTCAACGAAACTGTATTTTCAGGACGTATGAAATTATCAAACCTGTAAATTTGTTTGTGTTATGGTCCCCTTTGTAAATCTGGAAGTGACAATTTGTTTCAATATTACCTTACTGATTTTTTTGTTTCATCTTTTCTGACTGCCTCCAATTGAATTGCCAAACTCTAGAACCAGAGAATTATCTTTAATCGTTTGTGTTCTTCATGATCCAATTTGATACGAAGCCATAACTTAGTACTTAATATAATAATCCTATCGAAGCCCAGTCACCTGTCTCTACACCCACAGGGTGTGTTGGCGATAATTTGAATAATTTATTTTAAAAGGACCGTGCTAAATCCTTAATGAATTAAAGCTTACTATCTTTGTCAGCAGTTTATCTGTCAATCTGTATGCGTACACATAAATATTAAATAAATGTGCTATGATGGTTATCGAATTATTGAATGGTATGGCTTAAATGGCCTCTAATCCATCTATTAGTCTCTTGTTATGTATTTGCCGTGGGTAAGAATACCTATAAATAATGTTGATTTTGGTGGAGTCCCGATAGATAGAATGTTGTAGGTATTTACACAGAATGCATTGAGTCCGTAGTGTTCCTATTTCCTATCATGTTTACCTAAGTACTATTGATTATTTGGATCAACAATCTAAAAAGTTCTGTAATTTGCAGCTGAATTGCTGAACTCGACATTAGAAAATGGGTCTCTTAATGGATCATTCCTTATTCGAGGGGCATGCACATACACATTTATTACGGTTTATATGAAATCAAATTAATATATCTTCAGATATACCTAGATTCCTGTGGCTAGCCTACAGCACAAATTGAGGCTTTCGTAGCAGTGGTACTGAGATGTCCATCATCATCATCATTTCAACCCATGAACCAATAGTCTCCTCCGAACACCGGAGGGAATTAAGCCTACTATACCACCGGTTAGACGGGTTGGTATAGGGTTTTATTTAGAATTTCCCTTTTCTCACAGTGCTCATGTCTTCGTAAGGTTACTCCCTTAGTCGCCTTTTACGACCTACGGGTTACATGGGGTTATGATATTACGTATTCTAAATCCGTCACCACACGGACTGAGATTTTGATCGAGGTTAAATAACGTTCGGCTAGTTCAGTCCATGATGGGTGACCGTTTGTGGTGACATGTACCTAAAGCTGATGGTCTAGGTTATCATTGAATGTTGATAAATTCTATCTGGGATCTGCCTCACGCCCATTCGATAAGAAGAACCACAAAATCTGTGGTAGTTACGCTCGCTATGGATTGTATTTAAAAATATAAATTGTCTATCAAAAGTATACGATAAAATGCCATTAAAAGGACACGGTGTCCTTAGTTAACAAACAATGTACATAAAGACAGTAGCTGAGGTTATCTTTTATTGATGTTATCATTTAATGGAACTGCTGTCAATTTCATGAGAGCAGATATCGACTGACATGTACTTTGTACACGACAATCTATGTATTGTTTATAAGGTCTCTATCAACAAGTTTCAAGGTCAGAGAAATCTGATTTTTGATAGCGTCCCGAGTAAAAACTTGTTGCTTGTAGATTTTGATGACTTTTTGTTTGTGATTTAAATGGGCTTTGTATCATCATCATCAGCACCCATTAGTCCCAATACTCGGGTCTCCTCTCCTCTATTTGGAGGGCTGAGAGGGTTTAGGGCATAATTCACACACGCTGGCCTAATGCGGGTCGGTGGATCAGATATGCACTTATGGTGTGTGGGTTTCCTTATGATGTTTTCCTTCACCGATAGCCAGCAAATAAAGCGTCGAATGCTGTTACAATAATATATATATTTTAGATTATAATAGTCTGGAACAGCACATAGACCATTTTTTTACCGAGATACCATGCGGGTGAAGTCGCGGGCGAATGCTAGTGAACTTTATAAGTCACTCGGTCTTAACAATATTCTACTTTTAGTTTATTGTTAAGACCGAGTGACGACGACCGACCATACTTTTTCTTCTGAATTCGAATGTTCGGTTTTGATGTCGCTGTCAAATGTAAGGAAATTTAGATATGGTCGCTGTCACTTTCAAACATTTGACAGCGACATCAAACCGAACCATTCGAATATCGAAATTCAGAGTACTCAGGACTCATTGGTTGACTCACGCTTTTTATCACGATTATCTATAATTCTATACCTACCATATTCTGCACATCACTACAATACAGCAATTCCACTTAAAAATTAATTTCCAGTACACGTTCGATTGCAATTCTCGTGTTGCGTAGGCGCAGCTCTGTTGCAACTACCACTCGCTCTAGATATCGATCTCGGCATCTTGCTGGGACGTACCGAATTACTGCATAAACTATTGATATTATTGATATATCCTTCCGGCTATATAATAAGCTAGCGAGGAGACGGACATCCTATCATACTTGAAGGAAGGCAACGCTTTTGAAGACACATTTTAGAGGATGCGAGCCATATTCTAATCCAATGTCACTACAATAAGTAATAGTTTTACTATAATAGTGTCTACTCTTACTGGTCACTACTATAGTAATAAAAATTTTTTTTTAGCTAGTAAAAAATACTAGATATTTTTACTAGAAATGTTTTTTTACTAGCTATGTAAAAAAAGTTCGACAAATCGAACATAACTATTATATATAGCCTTCTTTTTGAAGTCGCTTAAAAACTATATAGTGACTGGTGACCATAGTCTCCCGAGCTCGTTGGGCGGAAATTTGTATCCCTGTACTGTCAAGGTACATACTCACATAATCAGGGCAATTGTTATTGATAGTTAACTGCTGGATCTCCTCTTATTTATAAATTAAATTTATGTCATTGGGTCCTACTTTAATTATTCTGGCGGTTATTTTTTAGATCACTACTCTATTGACAAAAGGCCTTTAAATATAGATACATTATAAGCTCGAAGAACGGAGACTACACGAGAAGATGTCATAAAAACGGTGAATAGTTTGCGTATACGAAACTCCATTAGTTGTATGAGTTATGTATGACACATCTCCCTCTCTTGTCCGTTTTCGTGAACTTCTATGTAGTTTATTGATTACTAGAAATCGCGTGGGACTTCGCTCTCGTCGTTCGCCACTGCTCAGCTCCTATTGGCCGTAGCGTGATGTTATCTATACATAGGTATAATAAATCTGTAGAAAAGTCGTTTTTGTACATCAGATAATTTCACAAAAAAAATAGCCAGGTTGTTAAAGGACAATCAATAGAACCCATTTCCAGCATTTTTGGAATTTTTGCCCATTTGTCGGTTTGTCGGTTTATTTGCTCGGGCATCACGTAAATAAAATGTACGAAAGCAATGTAAGAAGTCGCGGGCACAGCAAGTATAGCCTATAACCTTCCTCGATAAATGGGCTATCCAACACTAGAAGAATTTTGAAGATCGGTTCAGTAGATCCCGAGATTACCCTACAACTTTACCTCTTTATAATATTAGTATAGATTTGATCGTCTTTGAAGTCTCCGTCTCGTCTGTAAAACAAAGTTAGGAAGTCCTCCTTGATTGCAGCCATTATTTACTTTTTAATTCGACATTAAGGTTGCAAATCGTCGAATTTATTACTATTTTATAGCGTTTCTATGTATGGGAGTTTACGTCATGTGTGTTCAAAGTAATGCGCGCTCGTAATGCACCTCCGGCCGATGTTTATTGCTCAATATAAACGCACAAGATAACTTTTTTATGTACAAGTTTCATCTTGGCCGAAGAAACTTGTAAGGAACTTGTGTCTTCTTTAATATTTGACTAGGTATGGATAGGTCTAGCAATGCCAGGAACTACAGAACGAGATTCATTTGCAAAACGAATTACTATACTAACAGCTGGAAGTTAAAGTCTGAGATAAACGCCCAGCTTTTGGGAGTTTATCTTAAAATGACAATCTCAGCTATAGTTAAATTAACATTTTAATAATGCACCTGAGGTTCCTTGATAGACTATTAAAAAGGGTATGCTCATGTGAGATTATTCTTTCTTAAATAGGCTATCGCAAATACTCACCATCAAGCTAAAAATTACTGAATATGCAAGCATAATTCAATGTCAACTTGTCCAGTCCAGTTCGTAGCTAGCTATTCACAGTCAAGAGGCAGATAACTGTCTACCGCTAATCTAATTAGGCAGTCGGCTAGCTCAATTAGTATGCACACAAATATAGAATAAAAACTGAAACATAGAATACAAGTTTCCATATGGTTTATTGTTTATTAGCAAAGAAGTATTGCAAAAGATTTATAATTTTGATGAAATTTGACGTAACAATAAATTATAACTATGTAATTATAAAGATACTTTATTTCTCAAAAGAACTACAATTCACTTATATGAGATTTACATGATATAGTAACTTTAGCCAATTTTGGCATGCATTAAGTATTTCATCTGCAACCCATTAAGTCCCACTGCTGAGCTCGGGTCTCCTTTTCTCTATCTAGAGAGCTGAGAGGGTTTAGGCCATAATCCACTCATGCTGGCCTAGTGCGGGTTGGTGGATCAGACATACTCATAGAATTTCTTCTATCTTCTTCGGTATGTGGGTTTCCTCACAATGTTTTCTTTCACCGTTGGCAGAGGGTAAGTCACTTGACTAGTACATATAAATTCCACAAAATGGAATCCACATTGGTACTGCCGCCGGTCGGGATCGAACTCGGACCGCGTTATTTGCATGCCGCGCCGGTTCCTTTTCCATTCAGCCACTAAAGCTTATCATTAGGTATGTAACGTATATTATGTAAGTAGGTAGATAGATATTACAAATCTACGAAAAAAAAAATTATAAGTAGACCGTTGTTGACCGATGCAGCCATGTTTTTCTAATACTTTACTGAGTCTTGTATCAGGGAAGAGTAGCTTTTTTTCAATATGGCACACCAACAACATAACATACAGAGACTAATACTACTGTACTATATTACATGTATGAGTAGTTAGTGGTCTCTTTACATAATTTAGGAAAGAGGGAATAGCTATGAAAATAATTGTGATTGGGTGTGGTGTGTGTACGACTGGGGGCAATTGGTCCCTAATTAAGTCCCCTAGTTGAACAAACATTTTATTGGGTTTTCGGATAGACTGATTTTCAAGATAGAAAAGTCTTGAAAATCCGTATCAGCCAGGGGATACGAACTTATTATTACAAGGGACCAAACATAGTATGCGAATGCCTAAGACTGGACGCTTCTGTTATGAGATGCACTAGCAACCTAAACTAATAAAAATGAAAAAATATTTAAATCTCCATAACCAAATGGCTGGTTTATACCTTTATCTCAATCATGTTTTCTCAGATTGTTTCAAAATGTGGATACTGCGTAAACTTATAAGATAAGATAAGGTTTCAGAGCATGGTTAACCTTGATACAATTACGTAGGTAAGTTACTAGCAATGTACTTTTCAGCTATATAGTATACGTGACACGGCTGTGACAACTACGTCACTTCATGAAAATGATATAAGTAATTACCTACAGACAATTATACAATGACTGGACACGTAACTCCCCATGAGAGTTCTTATAATTATAACTAACTATTACCTATCAATGATGATTAAAAAGAGTGGCCTGAGTTTCTTGCCAAGTTCTTCTCAGAGCTCAACCTTGTCAGTGAACTGGCCTTAGGCAAATTTGTTGACACCTTTTATTTGATTTTATATGACTTTCTTAAGTATCATTTATTTGATCTATAGATAATCGTATATAAATAAAGATTATGACGAAAGTAATTTGTGTTGAAAATGTAGTGGTCTATTAATTAGATCTATATATAGGACAGATTTTGGACTTCTTCAGTAAGGATACCTAGTCTTCCTAAGTATTAATAATTACCGAAGACAACGGTTGATTTTCAAGAATATCGTAAGAAAATAAATATTTTTTGCACCGTTGCTAGATCTACAATGAAACAAATTCCGAAGTTTCTGATGATTTGTCAGATCTCCAAGTAAACTTTCCACGGCTGCAACTTATATAAAACGGTCAAAGTCCAGAAACATCCACGCCGCGAAATTCGTGTTAGGTATGGTTCTTATGAAAACAGTAACGATGGGCTAGCTCAGAGACATAGCTAAATTAGTTTTCTGGTTCTCATGCCATTGGGTCACAACATGCTGTGGCTATGAACTATAGCCATGATTCAACCACATTCGTGCCGAAATCCATCTATTCTATTTCATACGAAAATGGTAGGCCTACTGAATCTACTGATACAAAGACCGTCAGATAAATGTAAACATCTGTAGGTAAATAGAGACTGAAATCTTACGAAAAACAGTTTCCTTGTGTGATTTAGATATAAATGTGTGCACAGGATTTCAGTGTTTGTATGTCAACTTTATTTAGCTTTAAACGATGTTGTAGCATTACGAAAGCGCCAGCCCAGCGATATAATAATATATGTATGGAGTAGATATTAAGTTCATTTTATTTTAAAAGATTAAGTAATCTACAAATTTTAAAATAATTGTAATCGTCATTTATACCTAAAGTATTAAATCGTAATTTGTAAAGTGTTGCTAATCCATCAAAACAGAAGAGGATTTCTAAGAAGAAAAGATGTGAAGTGAATTAACAAAATTACATTAGAAATAAAATCGAGTTAGGTTTACAAGATTACACTTATATAGCTAAGGTTACAAAGTTTTAAACTATAGGCTATGTAACATCATGCTACGGCAAATAGGAGCTGAGCAGTGGCCAAATAAGGAACGTCGGGAGTGAAGCCCTGCGTGACTTTCTAGTTCAGATAAATTCAATTCTACCGAAGAGATCTGAGTCGCAGGATCTGCAATAGATGGGAAATGCGTAAAGTTTGCCGCTGAAAAATAAGACATTAAACAAGGGCAACTTAAAAAATGAACAATAATTTATTATTGGTTTCTGGACTGAACGAACTGGAGCTTCTGTTCAGCAGTTATAGTATCTATGACTATATATATTTATGACGTATTGGCACCTAATATATGATTTCGAAATTACGACACAGTTCTGTAACCTGTGTCGTAATTTCGAAATCATATATTAGGTGCCAATACGTATACCAAACACTTTTTTTAAACATGTTATGACCCTGTGGTCATAACATGTTCAAAAAAAGTGTTTGGTATGTAATTATTGGTATAAAACCATTTGAAAGACTGGACCAATTCACGTCAGTAAAGTTTAGCAATAAGACCTGAGTTCATCGACTGACTGTTTGTTGTTATTCTCGGTGTTAGGGTAGGTGTGGGTGGTTGTTTGTATGGTTTAAGTTATTGACGAAGTACCCAACTATATAATAAACGTATATCCTTGTGTTCCGCGATCTTGAGAAAAATATTCTTGACAGACAGACGAACAACGGAGTGATTCTAAAAAGTGTGCTTAGGTCACCAGTCAGTTTCCAGAACATTTCAAAGACATAGCGTCATGCCTTTTTCCCCACATAGGTCCTAGTACACTCAGAGGTGCATCATACTCCCATGTAATAAAGGCCTATGTTTCAAGCTCCGGGTTAATATTGAGAAATTCACAACAGGAAAATAATTTCAATACCATTTTCGACCCTAAGAGGCCTTTTGCACTATTTAGCTGTATACATACAGCCCCCCTGCAAATCACTACTCATTAGTACTCATCAGGAGAAAAACAAAAGCACCAGCAATCTTTTATAAGGTGGACAGTAGACAACTTCCCGATTCAGTTTGCTTATTACTCGAAAAATGGTGCTCTCTTCACTATCACTACAACCCAGAAACGTCCCATTGCTGGGCACGGGTCTCCCCCAAAGATTTTAGAGGAAATTGAACCTGCCACATTGGCCAGACGGTTTTGTTCCTAATTTTCTTTTTCTTGCAGTGTTCTGCATTGACTGCATAAGCTTTCTCTCTTATTCGACGACACCCACGAGTTGAAATGGGGTAGTGACATTATGTATTCTAAATCAGTCACTACACGGATTATCCACAAATGGTGCTCTAATTCTATTAATATAAATACTTCTTTAATCTTTAATATCTAATTGTAATAAAATTACACCACACGCAATATTGCGAATTCGCGCACACCTCAAATCAGTGTCATTTCATTAAGAAGTAGGTGTTTACGTGTCGGACAAGATAATTGTTCCAAATAAGATATGGGTGTTTATTGCAATGAGGTTAGTCGAAATATTTACTATTAGCAATTTATTGGCCAAGAGGCTTGGTGCAAGGGGGACTTAACTTATAATAAACTGAGATTACATGATACAGGATAAGATTAGTGTGTGTGTGTCGGGTAAATTTAAATTACAATTAATGCTTGTTAATTGAAATGAAATTGAAAAACTGACAATTAATTTAAGCAAATGGCCATTAAAATTTGCTTAACCCAACCCTGTAAATTTTATATCACTGAGACGCTAACGACTGCCGACGTAACAGGTTGCGATCGCCTTTTTAAAAATAAAGGAATGTTTCCTTTCAGTAAAATTATCTATCTCATGTATTTAGAGTACTTTCCCTCCGGGTTATTAATTACAAAATTCCAGCTTGTATTATAATCTAAGGTACCTATCACTAGCGAAAAAAGAACTGGCGGTAGGAATAAAAAAAATATCTTAATGTCAATAGCGTTTGACGTTTCAAACGTCAAAGGAACTTCTCAAAGTACCATAAGAATGCAAATTTATATAAAATTTTATTAAAAATATTGCAAACGAAAGGAAAAGCATGTATTCCCACGTAGAAAGGATGAGACAATACAATTTTATTATGGTAAAAGCGATCAATCAATTATATTATATAGGTAGGTACTAGGTAGTTAGATAATGAATATTTTTAGAGATAACCATTTTATGCAGTAAGTGCAAATTGTTACAAGGATGTACACGTAATAAAAGCGATAATAATGAGCTCAAAAAATGTAAGTGTTTTCGAATAGGTATTGTTTTCTATACTTTGCTAAGATTACGAGGTCTATTCCAAGGTCCTAATCTAAAACTTTGAAGTGTTTTTAAAGCTGCTTCCTACAGAAAAAATTGTGTCATTGCACCGTTGTGCTGCGTGATATGTTTTCAGTCTTCGTTGAAGACCACATAGTCATTAGACGTTTTAAATAGTGGTCGAATTATAAACTCGATGTGAAAAATCGTTTGGAGTTTTACTGTAGGCGATCTGCTTGCTGCCCTTAGCATTTTGTAGTGTACAGGAATGTCCATCTCAGGATGTTAGATCTACTTAATTATTATTATATGATCTTAAAGTCGTCTACTGAGTTGTGATCTTCAAACCAACGTTTCTTTTTTGTTTGTATTGTAGTCTGCAGTATTTTGCTGCAGGTCTACGCGGACGCCGTCACCATTAGGGGAAAGTGGGGAAATTGGGAACACTTAACTACCAATGCTCTAAAATAAAAGATAAAAGTCAAGAACATAATCAACTTTTATTAAAACATAATGTTTGCTTATTTGTCTAATTATTAGATAGAAAAAAGATTTAAAAAATCTACGTTTTATTAAAAATGTGAACGAAAACAAGAAGTATTCCTGTTCCTTATTACCCGATACCCTATGGGGTAAATGAGATCATCCCACGGGGGAAATGGGAACGGTGCGGGGTAATTAGGAACGGCTCATTATAATATGTATAAAAAAGTATAATTAGTTAGTGTGGCACATATCACACACGTAACCTTTACTAGTCTCGCCAGCAGTACATTTTTCATGTGCCCAGAGTTTACAAATGGCGCACATGATCCAATCTTCAGTAGGCGGCGATTCAAACTTTTCATAGCACATTATGTAGAAAAACTCCTCTTCGTTTTCATTTCCTTCTAAAGCCTTTGATAAATTTATGACTTCTTTACCCTTAACTCGTGGTTTTTTTTGTATACCTAGTTTTAATGTTCTTTACTGGTTTATTGGTTTGCATTTTTTCTTTTTTAGCTTTTCTCTCACTTTGCCTTTTCTTTTTATTGGTGTGTTTATTTTTATTGGTGTGCTGGATAATATCTGAGAATGCTTCTTATTCTGTCGCTTAGAAGTAGTTCCTATATTAGGAATGATTGGTACATTGATAATATCGGAAAGTGGCACTGAAGTGGATCTCATTTTGTTTTACTTGTTTGAATAATGTTGTTTTTGGAATTGAGTATTTGGTAGCAGCTTTGCCCAGTGTAAGTTTCTTAGTTCTGACATCTTCAATTGCATGGCGCAGATCTTTAAGTTGGTATTTTGTTTCAGTCTTCCGTACGTAATTCCGAGGCATCTAAAACAATATGTGACGTTAAAACAATTAAAAAAAAATAACTATTAGCAATAGGGGTAAATGAGAACGAAATGGGGTAATTGGGAACGTTCCCAATTACCCGCCTGATGCCGTTTCCAATTACCCGAAGCAGACAATATAAACCAAAATGGCGGTAATTCTTAACAGTATTTTTAATAACCTTCAAATCACTTAGAGTTTTAAAATAGATAAAATAATATAAGATTGTCGTGAAATACGGTGCCTCTAAACTCAAAACTATCATATTGACATCTTTAGTCATATACAACAAAAATTATACCAGAAATGCAAAAATAAATGTTTGACTCACCGTGGCGGCGCGCGTGCGGCGTTTCACTTTTACTGTCTCGTGCGCACTGCGGGGCGCTTGCTGCATCTGTTGAATGTGTGCGGCACGGTGTGTTGCGGGGAGAAGTATTACTTATCTAGCTGTTCCCAATTACCCACCATTCTCAATTACCCCACTCTCCCCTATAGCAGACAGTATCGTTTAAACTAATCACCGTGTCTCTGTTTGTCCAATAATGAGAGAATAGTCGTGAAGAGTTTTTTCTGCTTTTCTTTGTTATTTAATGAGACTGTAATGCACCAGAACTGGCAATTTAAAAATCTAATAAAAACCTTAATTGTTTCAGATCGAGGAGGTTATGCAGCAGAGGGCGCCAGGGGTGCCTAGTAACTTAAAACTCCAGTAAGTAGTGAATAATGTCTAGTTATTAAATAAGTAAACATAAATAAATAATTAACTTTTCCTGTGATACATGATTATATTTATTATTGTATGAAGCTATATAAAATTGAAACACAGCGCCATCTATTGAGAAAGTGGTAAACTACTCAGACACCAAGTAGTGTAACATAAACATAACGTATTTGTAGATGGCGTTCTTACTTTGATAGTGAATGTTAATTTCGTCTCTGTTGACAACGGGGATATAGCTCAGTGGTAGAGCATTCGACTGCAGATCGAGAGGTCCCCGGTTCAAACCCGGGTGTCCCCTGAAACTTCATTTTGGTTTTTTTTTAGTAATTTACTTTTATTTTCAGACAACCACATAAAACTACTTCGCAAGTCTCGCGCAGGGAGAATTTTACGGCGAATTTTTTCAAGACTACTTTTAGCTATCGAAGCAAGGCGGTAACGCCCGCCTTTTCTCACACCGTCGAAAAAACTATCAAAATAGGCAGCGCAGAGACTAAGCCTGTTACTAGAAATAGGCCTAGGACAGGTATGAATAATTTTTTAACTACTTAGGTACAATTCTATTAATTAAGTACCTAATGAACTGTTTATTTACATAAACATCATTTTTTTAGCGCCAGTACAAGAGACACCCACTAAATTACGATCAAAATCAGAAGTCGAACGCAAAACAAGCACGAATGTAAGACCAATTAGTAAGTCTTATAACGGTCCTGAACGACCTCTGAGAAATAAACCAACTACCCCCGACCCTGGAGGACCAAAGAAAGGCAGTGGCAAAACTGCAAATGTTATACTTCAAATTGTCAAGAAATCAGCTAAATCACCAGCTCCTAAGACACCGGATAGCATTCTACCTCCAACTTTAAGACCTAAAAGTGATAAAAATTTAAAATTAACGAAAACTATAAACAATAATGATGTTTGGTCCAATCCAGATGATATTAAAATTACTCAGAGAAAAATCCCACCGGCATTAACTCGGTAAGTCTGTTTTATTTTACAGAATTGTTTTACTGATCGGAAAACTAAGTTTGATTTTAAATTTGCCGCCAACCTAAAACATGAATAATAACCACCATTCATATTTATTCTTATTACACAGATATAAAGTATAAAATACAATGAAACAGATTGACATCTCAAGTTAATTCATGCACGTGACGAAACGAATTTTTTGTCGGACCTGTCTATCCTGCTCTTGCATAACTCTTTTCTCTTTCATAATACGTGCGTTAAAAAGGGCGAGGTATATTGGCGTCGTTTTCTTCGCACGTGTGAGTGTATTCTTTGACGTGCTTTATGTCCAATGTCGAATGATGGTTCGTTACAAAGAAGTTCAAGGTGTAGCGTGTATTTTTAATTTGTTAGGATTATAGAAAGAAATAGTGAACAACGGTCGGCGCGCAGCCGGTTGTTTGAACGAGAAGTAGCTCAACAGGCAAGTTTGTTTGGTGCGGCGGGCCACGGATGTCGTCCCGTTGGCCGGGTGGATATAATTCGAACTTTTTTTAGTACTGGTGGCAAACAAAACGATTTTTTTTTGTGTTTGATGATGGTGGTTATTATTGTGTTCTCGTGATGTGATTTTGTGATCGGAATTAGTTGGTGCATTTTGTGTGGAGAGAATAGGCGTCTATGTTACGTTCTTAAACATTGCTAACAAAAATCGTACTTATTCAACTGAGTGTCTTATTACTCCCGCTTTCTCGTGGGACAATCGGTTACTCTGCCATTGATTGCTTGATTGACATTTACCATTAAACAAAATAGCTTTTACAAAACTTTCATTTGTATTTGTAGTCAACATAATTATCCTAAGTTGTAATTAAGTAGGTACTTATTTTGCTTGAGTGATGTTTTGACTCAACTGCACATATTAATAATACCTACAGACTTACTCAAACGTAGCGGGTGGTTTAAAATGTTTATTAGACATCAAGTACCTACTTACCCAGTTAGGTATCTGCTTAGTTTATGTAAGTCCTACCTAAGTCTTTCTAAGAAATGGATTATTATCTATAGATATCTACCTACCCATGGTTTTACGCAGGATAATAATAATAATAATTTATTCTCTCTCCACAATATACAATTTTTACAACTTACAATAATTTATAATAAAAAAATAATAATATTAGGACAAATTTATATTGTGGGAGACTGGTGCCTGAACTAGGCTCAATGGCCTGTGTTTCGGGACACCAGGACTCCACCCTTTTAAATCATAAATAAACAATTAAATTTGTATTATGTGCTCCTACTAATAATATATCAGAGAATACATGTGATTTTCAAAATTAATTTAATTTATTTTAGTTTAATTTAGGATGTCACTATTTACCTATATTTTATGCCGAACAAAAATTTTTACTTTGAGCTTAATCTTTGTTTATTGAGTAACTCCTATACCGTTATATTTATAAAAACGCTAATTATTCTTTATCCGTTCTTTACACGAGATTATAATCAGGTAAACAAATATGTCGGTAGATTAACGACAGGAATAAATTCAAGGTTATTCTAATAATGTACGTACGTAAAAAGCCTACGTAAAAAGCATTGTTTTTGGGTTTTGCCAAAATGGCAAAAACAAAAATTATACCTATTTTCGTTATGTCCGTCCGTATGTGTAACAGGTAATTTACTCAAAACGCGTAGTAAATACCTAGGTGAATATTGACTAAAATAATCGCTCCGAAAGTAGCTTAAATTGTGCCCGCCCCTCTCATTTTCTAAACCATAAAACCAAATCACATGTAACGTGTAATAAATACTTTCAACGAAAATTATTTTGACCATGATCGGATATACCGTTTTTGAGTTATTGCCGAAAAACTGCGCTTCTGAACAAAAGCACGTAGGTACCTATGAAGATACACTCTTTGGCTGCGGAATCCTACATTAAGAATGGTCAGACATGCTCTTTTTTTTAAATCTGCAAGTAATTAAATGAAATGAATCCTCGTTGTGTGAAATCTTCAATTAATTTGATGGCTTTGAAGGTCTTAAGATAGACTATGATCATGATTAAGAAATTGGCCTTAAAATGGTAATTAAGTGGACACTAAACTTAACTACCTATTAGGCAATGCTCAATAGCATAATTTTAAATCTTGATAACAATTCCTTCCTACTTATTAAGATTCTTCTGTCATACTAATTAGGTACAATAGTTATATATCTTTGTTCAAGGCTTACTTACTGTAATTTAATTACATACCTACCAACTGTAGTTAAAATATCATGTTCAAGAGACTCCAACAGTAATCAGTAATCATAATCACTCTATTTTTTTTTTTTTTTTCAAATGAAAAAATTGTGTTAACGACAGATTACTGCTAATTGACGTCTCTGAGTGCGGCAGTTAAACAGTTTTGAGCAAATAAGTATTTGACGATGCTCTGATTAGGCGTCCGAATTACTCACCTATGTGCCATAATTTGTCTTCATTGAATAAATATTTTCCTGTTGAACTTACTACGCAAAAGCGAATAAATAAAAGTTTAAACTTAAAAATAAAGTGTGGCGTCAACGCAAGTACATATTACGGCTTATTTGAACAACTTGTGTCACAATAACAGCTGGTGTAAGTCAACAAAGGCCTAAGATCTTGGAGCAAAACACGACCAATTGAATACCTAGCACTGTGTTACACGAGGCTTAGTTGGCTACATACAGTGCTGCCACGTATGGACTATGAGTATGGATACATTTTTATGGGCCAATTATTAAATTCAGCTTACCAGACTTTGTTGATAATAATGGATGAAAAAGAGAACTTTCACTTCACACAATCAGAAGCCAGACCAAACAGTGCCGACCATTATGATAAAAAATCGAACGTTGGTCTACCTATATATTTTTGAGGGCTGGCGTGGCATTTAAATAAATTACAATGAAATTAATGATTCAACCGAAGAATTGCAAGACAATCACTGTACCAAATATCTACTATTGCTTGAAGAAGAAATTATTGTCCGAAAATTTGGCATTTTTAATTTCATGTCTATACATTACAAAAATCCACAAACACGGAACATTTTAAATCTTATTACTTGAAACTTGTCTTCCTTGACAATTTCCGGTAGTGTTTATGCACTGTGAATAGAGATTTTAACGATGTAAATTGAAATATATATTGCCTAGAAATGAGTGATTTACGAAATGTAATCAGGAAGCAATTTTTAACAAAATATTAAATAGAAATTTATCTAGACTGTAATAGATTGTACGTTAATTGCTGGATCTGAAAGTTGATTGACTACTTGGCAAACATTTTCATAAAACCCAACGACACGACAAGAACTTAGCTTGGCGTATAAGCATTTAAATCAGAACAATAGTTAAAACTAAAAACTAATACAAAATCACTGTATTGCTTCAAGTTTATCGAACAAGGCCAACACATTAGCGTCGATAAGACACTATGAAAGAAACTTATCTAGTATCGGATACACACAACATTTTTTTTTGTTTTGGATAAGGAAGTATACCGTCCTTAATTACTTGTTACATTTGTGACCACTTTAAAGTAATTAACGCTAGGGCATTTGTACATATCCTTCAATGACGCTTATATATATTTGAAAAGGATATACGTAATAGAACAATCCCAAAGATGACCTTTTACCATTTTTACAACGGCCTCCTATTTCTGTGTGAACTTTTTTAATGAAGAACATGGCGGAAATTATCGCTATGTTTATGAATAGTTTGCAAACAAACAGCCATCAGCAAGAAAACTAAACTATGCATTTGTTTCAATCCCACACTCGGAACAAACTATTTACTTAACGATATGATGTTTACATAACTGATGTCTAAAAGGACCTTGCGACTTCGCATTGTAACAGCTAACAGCCACGTTTGTCTTAGAACATACGGCGCGATAATTATTTTCGATAAATGACTGCAACGTATTCATATGTTAAATTACTTGCCAACTTGATGTAGACTTATTTTATTTTGAAGAACAATACTTGTACTGTTATTCGGTCTTCAAGATGTGAATTTAATCAAAATGATTCATTAATCAAGAGAGACGGTGCCATATGGCAAGAGATACCGTCACTCCTACGATCGAATTAGTCCTCGAAGCGGTTTGAGGCCAATAAAAACAATGAGTTCATAGGTTATGAGTCGAAATGTGAAATGATTAATAGATTTAACCGCGCTTTCTTCTACACAAGATAATATTATAGTAACTACAATAAATATACTTACATAATTTTAACCTACTATCATAGGAACAAATACGTAATAGTATCGATGTCTTTCCCACTTTGGTGCGATGACGTTTTTGACTGCGTCACCTTCGATTGTCCTCTGACCAATACCGTGGATACGATAACTTATTTGAGCAAGTGTTGGCCAAGGATTTGACTTTGTTCCTTATTATACTAAAGCAAACAGTACGCATAATAATTATGAATTTCCTTCCAATGTCTCCTGTGTCATGCAAATATCATTATCACGTGTTTGTATTTTGTCCATAACTTTCGAGCACATGTCTTATTTTTAAACTTCGATTTGATGACTGTTTTTGGTATAGTATTATTCACATATTCATAATTTATTTAGTTGCCCATCGGAAATTCACCACATCTAATCCTATTCCATATCGCTATTGGTTTTATTTGTTTAAGTTTCCCAATGGATATAAATATCAAATTCCACTGTGCATCAACTATGATCAGGAAATTGTATCACAGTATTTATTTTTCTTGTATTATATTTTCAATTAACTTTTAACAGGATTTTCATATAACCTTTAAGTTATTCTACTTGGCAAAGTTTACGGACGTCAAGTTATGAATGTACCTATTGTGCATTCATACAATTGAAGTAATGAATGTGTCGGCGTCTTGCCTCTGGCGACGCACCTACAGTTACTGCGTCGTCGTGCCCTTCCCAGCATTTGTTCATTATAACAGCAATTAAACGCGCCTAGCGGCGCTCAATTCAATAAACGTTATACGAATAGAATGCTTGCTGCACTTGCAATATAGCACACGGTTTTGTTTTTTATTTGTTCTGCAACGTTCGCTTTATGTCGGGCTTAATAACTTGTATATTCAAGACCATCTTACTTGAAACCTTAGCAGAGCTGTTCTATATTTACGCATCTAGTCGTAAACAGTGAAATAATCCTCCCTATTCATTATTTTATTACTCGTATAAACCAAACTGTATGTTCTGTTATTCTGTAGTATCTAATACTATATTAGCTATCGTAAGTTCAGCAGAATCCTTGGCTTTAGGTACCGAAGCGCCTTCGCCTCAGTACTTGCTATTAGCTATGCAGTTATTACTTGCAAACTGGTTTATGAATTTACCAAGAGAAAGTATCTTACAAACCTCAGAAAGTAATCGCAACATTTTCTGTACATTTTAAATAATTGTGAAGTCTGTGGGGCTGAGAATAGTATTATCTATTGTTCTAAAACTTGTTTTGTTTTATTAGTAGATCCATGTTTCAACGTTTGAAAGGACCACAATATAGTATTATTTTTACTAGTCGTATTGATCTTCTGACGATGAACTATAACCCGTCCCAGTTAGGATGTCTCATCGCCGATCGTCTGAGAACTTTTCGAAAATTCTCAACGGATTTATAGTCAATTTTTTCTCGGAACTGGTGAGCAATTCTATAAAGCTTCTACCGGACTTCATATTAAGGTTTTTGACATTTCCAGTCAGGATTACATCATTTAATTTGCGATCGGGCTTGACACAATATATTATTACTTATAATAATTCTGAGAATCGCAAGACAAAACAAGGATTGTCCGACTCTGATCGGCAAGAAAACGGTCATGACCCGTCTCAAAGCCGTAAAATTACAAACAAGTGCTAAAAATGGAAATTTAAAATACAATCATCGTTATTATATGTATATCTTCAAATGTGGACAATTTCATAATTTTGTTACATAAAACATGACATTTTAAGAATCTATCTATTCAGAAGCTTGGAACAAGTTTAAAAACGATTAAAATTTATGAATATATTCAAATAAACTGGCTTGTGGTAAGAAAGCGACCTTTCTGGGTCGTGGTTCAGTTACCGGTCGTCAATCTTTCACCATGCTACATTGCATTTCTTTCACTAGCCGTGTGGTATTATCACTTACCGGTTAGAATTGTCATACTTTAGGTGGCGCCTCTCATCTTTCTATCTGTTTAGTTTTAGCATTTTTTCCTTATTACATCTTTTATTTTTGCCCGGGGTTATTGTGTGTAGTTATTGGTGGGATATTGTCATCTATGTTTCTCACGTGTTATTCTCCAAAGTGCCTATCATTATAAAATTATCCATGAAATCAGTTACATTCGATAGACGGTTTGGTTTGTAATATTTTGATTGTTCAAACGGTTATACCTTTTACAATGTCTATTTGCGAAATGTATTTTCGACTAAAATCTAGTATTCATATTTGATTTCTTTTAAACTTATAGCAGATATCAGTTTTGTTTGTCTGTATCTATCTAATTATATAAAATGCCCTACTTCCTCGATTATGTTTCCAAATTAGGCATAAATCATCATATTTTAGATTTTATTTTGAATACTATTACGTAAAAGTCCAATCAATATTGTGAACGACGAAGCGAGACGTTGAAAGTGTAACACGAACTAAACGAGATATAATTTACGGTATTGGCAGCTTCTATATTGGCGGTGGCGACCTCCCTAGGCCGCGGCGGCCATGGCTGGTCATTCACCCATTCTAGCAAGGAATGTTGCTCTATACAATATGGGCACTGTACAAAAAACCTTGCACGTTTTAGGAGGCTTTCAATACTTCTATAAATAGTTTGAATGCTTGTATTTTGGGTAGAAATAGGTTATGTTATTAAGTTGTTGAGGTTTTACATAGAAACTTATTTATTAAACCTTTGAAAACTGTTTTGTTTCCAGATTTGAGTTATGGGTAGTCTAGGTAGCCTGGAGTTGGAATTGCTTTTGATATATATCTTCAAGACAAATTATAATTTTCATAGTTTAATGCTGATGCTTGTCAGAATCGTAGCAAGTGGAAGGAAATGGTCTCTGCCTACCCCTCTGTGGGAAAGAGGCGTGATCTATATGTATGTATGTATGTATGTAATGCTGATGTCCCTTTAAGTAAGTAGGTACTTAAGTTGTCTTGCTTTTCACCATAAACTTAATGGCAATATAAATTTCCTGGTTTAAGATAAAAAAATCTTTTATTACAGAAACGAGTATCGGTTACCGGTTATTTACCGTATCGGTTACTTTTATTCTCGGAAAGCAAAATTAAAACTTTTCTGTTCTAAAATTAGTTGTGTCCAGTATTAAGACCAAAGGCAATTCAAATTAAACCGGTGACTAATCGATAAATATTCGATTTTATTTGTTGTTCGTCATGAAAACAGGACGATTGTGCATTACTCATTGGTTAATCGCGGTTTCTCGCACAGGTCTCGACTCGATGAAGAGAATTCCAGTTATTTGCCATTTCTGGGAACTGTATCTTAATATAAATGTTGTAAATGGCTACAAAATTAAAACATATTATAATTTCAACTAAGTAACCATTTGTTTTTCGATTAATGGGCGGGTACTTTTGTTTTAAAACAATACTGTATATCTTTACTGTGCTATATACGTCGTTCATGCATATTTTGAACCCCACTTTAAAATTGCTGAGCTTATCAGATAAAGTTATCCAGTGACTATACCGTTATTTTCGCTTATAATGAGTTCTGAAGATCCTGAGCTTAAGAATATATAAAAAAAACAAGCAACATGGTAGGTATTTGGTTCTTGGGTCGGGCAAAAACGGTAGATATTGTGATTTTTGGTCGCGAAATTCTCAATAACAGCCTGATGTGAAAGATGTGACCTAACATAGCTGGCGAAATGATGAGATGCACCCCTCCTATCCTCCTTCGTGGAAACGTGGATTTCCTTTTTTACTAGATGTCGCGCGGGGCATGGCTCCCATCGTTCTTTGGCCACTACTCAGCTTCTATTGGTCCTAGCGTGATGTTATATAGCTTATAGTCTTCCGAAATAAATGGGTTATATAGCACTAACATTATTTTTCAAATCGGATCAGTAGTTCCTGAGGTTAACGCGTTCAAACAAGCAAACGTTAATAGTTATCATAGACTAAATAACTTGCACAAAGTTTGTGCTGATCGCCACTAAGTAGCTAAATGCAAAAATAATAAAGGTTTTTAGACTTTAATTAAATCAATGACGTCAATTGTGTTCAGAGTATTATTACCAACATATTACCAACTTGATCTGCACTGAATTGAGGATAAAACAATAGAAAAATTAATCAGATGACGTTATCTGCCTGCAGCAATTAATTTTAAATTAGTAACTCATTTGAAGCAAAATGTAATTTTTGTGTGTAGTTTACGATAAATTATGGTTTGAGATTCCTTTTTACATTGTTTGGAAAACATGTGTTAGCTATACCAGATGTGCTGGCGGGGAGTTCGCCAGTCGTCAGGTTGCTTATTGGATGATTTACCATGGAGCCAATTTAAGGCAAGTGTGTTGACGTCTCTGTTTTACGCTGCGAATTTTTTTTGTCTTCGATTCGAATTCGATCGACGATATGGTCAAGGGTGCGGGTGGCCGTTGGTTGCAGGCGGCAATAAATCGCTAACAGTGGCCGAAATTCGGTGAGGCCTATGTTCAGCAGTGGGTGTCGTTGGGCTGATATGATGATGATTAACAATTCGTGTTTTATTATGACTGTCCTTAGTCTTCTTTTTAAGCGATGGTGGCTGAATGGATAAGTGACTGGCGTGCTAAACACGCGGTTCGAGTTCGATTCCGACCAGCAGTACCAATGTGGATTTCACTTTGTGGAAATTATATGTACTAGTCATGTGACTTACCATCTGCTGACGGTGAAGGAAAACATCGTGAGGAAACCCACATATCCTAGAAGTAATTCTAAGTGTATGTTAGATCCATTAACCCGCATTAGGCCAGCGTGTGTGGATTATGGCCTTAACCCTCTCAGCTTTAGATAGAGGAGAGGAGACCCGATCGCAGCAGTGGGACATTAACGGGTTGCTGATGCTTTTTCAGCTAGTTTCACTAAGACCTGAACAATATTAAATATCATCATCATCATATTAGCCCAAGGACGTCCACTGCTGAACATAGGCTTCACCTAATTTACTGTGCCGCCTGCAACTAATAAGTTGGTATAACCTGATCAATCTATTAAGTTTAGTATTCTTTTTTAAGTACTTAGTTTATAAATCGTTTCCATCGCACCTATATGATTATATCATAAAGAATTCGTTCTCGTTTCATTATGTTTAATGGAAAATGTATGTTTTTTATCGTTACGTCGATAAATAGCTGCATTATTATGAGAAGTGACGGCTGTACGTTATTATGTATTTAGCACCGTTTTATATTATATCTATATGAATACAGATTTATTTACCTGCCTGCCAGACGTATAGGTACATAGTCTACATTAAATATTAAGTAATTTTACCATTGTTAAACTAAACATTTATAAAAAAAATATACCTAATATGCCCGACGGGCAAATAATTTCGGCGCACAACTCACAAAATGGCTGTCTTGCAATGACGTTACCTGTCAAAGTGCACCAATGCAAAAAGGGCAGCAAGCCAGTTTGGTCATAATATAAGCTAAAATGATGGGTGTTTTTTCTTACTATAAAATATAGTCGATTTAGGTACCATTTTTGCAATAAAACGATTTTCAATTTTTTTTTGATTTGTGGCCTTTTGTATTCAAGGAGCGAAGTGTTTGATATTCCTTATATTAATGTACGTGACTTAGACCCGCTGTATAATAATTAAATATGTGTATCAGTAAAGTTTTTATTATAAATGTTTAACATAAATTAAAATATTTTATCCTTAGGCGGGACAATCCATGGCCTTGTTTATTCATAGGTATGCACTGCTCTTACCAATTGAGCTACGTAGGTATAGTCGACAATAAAAGTTCTTAGTCTCTAGTTAGGGTAAATATCGTTTGCATATCACAAAACAATTATGTCTATTTTTGCTTGCAAGTGACATCAGTACAGTGACAGTTGTTATCAATGCCGCGACGTCAATGACTCTTATTGACTTTTAATTTTGATGGATTTTTTGTCAAAAGTTGTATAGCATATTTGTGGTTCACTATACATGCTCCGCAGATTGATTTTTGCATGACTTGTTTACTTGTTGACGTCACAGTGATATACCCTCATTACAGTTCTAACTTCTACACTAGTCAATTAAACTTTCTCGAATCCAAGTGACATTTACATTACACTCGTCATTGAATGCAGTTAACAAGTAGACCATGTCTTGAGACCACTTTATAAGGCAGTTAGCAAACTACCATGATCGATTTGTACATGCTTATGTATTCGCCTGAGGTGTGGAGAAAGCGCATTCTTTTCGACACCTTGTATGTTCTTTATGTACTTGTAACTGAACTTGTAATTGTATAGCATAAAATTGTTTATAGTGTTTTCTACAGATCGTAAGGCGAACTGTAAAATAGCACTCAGTAATTAGTTGTAAGAAATTAATATATTTCAGGGTAGTAGGTAGTCGTAAAAATTAATAATCCTTACTATTATTATAAATGCGAAAGTAATTTTGTTTTTTACGCTTTCATGCCTTACCAGTCTACCGATGTTCATGAAATTTCACATCCAACAAATAGTCTGACCCCTAGAGAAGAAAATAGAAATAGCCGGGTAGCCCCTTTTAAGCTAGTAATTATATAATAGCAAGTCAACTCCTTGCCATCTCTCAACACCATGCATCATCCAAGGATCTTCAATAATAAAATAGTATATCTCTGTTGACAAATCATACACGGGATGTTATATGCCTTAGGTAAAGTTTACCTTGTGACATTATGGTTTGCAATTAAAAAAATAAAGTTTAAAAATCTATAACCCGACTACGTAAAAAAGGGGTCTAAAAAGAACGAAACCAATGATTATTTAGATGTTTGATACTTATTCTTCATCTTCATATAGATGTGATATTTGTCTGAAGTTGCTGTACGGAAATTCTTTGACTATCATTCTCTCGGCTCTTAATCGAAATCCTACTCGATGAAGCTACTCATCGCTATAAGCCCCGTCGGGGGTAGGGAGTGATTCTACTGTCTGCATTGCCTCATGAATTTTGTATGAAATGTAAAAACTGCAATATATCATAAATAATTGCACTTTTGCCCTCCCTTGATACGTCCGTATCAACATTAAATCCACGGCAATGCAATGATCCATGCTAAGGAGATAGAGATACAATCCAAATAGAATTGAATTATGATCCGACCGATTTAAGTTTTATAACTTCCTTTTATATTTGTTGTATTATTCCTATCTAATTCTAACATTGATTTAGCTGAAGCAGAACTTTCTGCTTCTGTAATAGTAATTTGTTACTTAAACGCATAACAGTTAGACTTGCCAAATCAAGTTTTTACTCTAAGTTTGCCAAAAATATATCACACTCACGATTCTTAATCTAGATTAGATTAGATCCCATGATTAGAAGTTAGACCATTGCACTATGCCGGGTATGAATACAGACAGAGCTGCTTATTAAGTATATATCCCTACAACAGACCTATAAGAGTATAGATGAGTACCTTATTCTGCAGATCCGGGAATAGACTCTATCGATAAGAAAAAAAATTTAAGACGTTTTATTGCAAATTTCAAAGTTTAAAGGTTATAATTGTGTACTTACTTAGGTGCTTTTGCACTATGATTATTGATTTTCGGATTCTGTAATATTTCACGTTTTAATTACCTCAGTAGAAACCTAGTGAGGTAAGCCAAGTCCTGAAAATTTCGAAAACTTTTTCCATCCGTCCATTTCCATGTTTTAGAGTAGGATATTACTTATAATTGACTGGCCTGTTGGTCTAGTGGTTAGTGACCCTGACTGCAAAGCCGGAGGTCGTGGGTTCGATCCCCAACCAGGACAAATCTTTGTGTGATGAGCATAAAGGTTTGTTCTGTGTCTGGGTGTAATTTGTCTATAATATGTATGTATTTACAAAAAAAAAAATGTATTTAAGTAGTATAATCAGTTGTTTAGTACCCATAACACAAGCAAATATAATTGCTTAATTTGGGACTAAATGACGCTGTGTGAATGTGGTAGAATATTATTATTATTATATATTATTATTATATTACTAGAAAGATTCTTCATAACTCCTTAGCCATCTTAAGTATGCAATTATACCGGATAAGGAAAATACAATTGAGAGTAGTTACTTTAAATATGAGTCATGTTTCATTAATACTGACCATGTTGACTTGCCTATCAGTTACATAATGTAATCGTCAAGCAGACTGTCTCTAGATATAGCTATGTGACTAGTTATCTTTATAGTTGAGAAATCCGATCCTGAGAGCGTCGAACTCTTGAGAGCCATTTACATGTAGTAATTTTGCAAGGAAGTGTCATGCTTTCTCTGTCTTACCCACTGGAAAAATTGAGATAATAATATGAGACTTGCAGTATCTATTGCAGAAAACTACATACCTAATAGTCAAATTATTTTGATTGATTTCAACTTGGGTCTGAAACTAAAGACAAAAGAAAACACTGATAAAATGAAACTTACAGCTTATAGGGTGAAAAATAAAGTTGATTTAATTTTTGATTTGAAAGTTTTTATAATTTCGAATCTATTTTTACACACCTTAATTAGGTCGAGAATCTGATACGTCGATGCTAGTCTGCGAGACATCGGGTAATAAAACAGAAATAAAAACTATCCATACCCCATAAAATAGTGTAAGAAAAAAAAATTTACAGAAGAATTTTAAAATAAGAACGATCCTTAAAAATATTCAACTATTATCGGGTAGATCGCTACTGATGCTAATTTAGGAAAGCCTACATTATTTTGCATTGTGCAATAATTGAAGTGCCTAGTTCTGTGACTGTGTAGTAGTGTGTACTCCCCTAAATGATCTCTTGAATGTATAATAACTTTATTTAAGAGAGTACAACACTTTCCCCTTTGTTATATTCATGTGATATTTGTATAATTAACTACTTTGTTTTGAACGAACTTCACTTGGCGTTATGTAAAATTGACGTACCTTTCATTTTTTTTGTTTAGTAAATTATGGGGCATTTGCTACTTCCATTACCATGTTTTTGCTGCTTAGTCCATGTGCTACATTATGTATTTTGTTTTAAGCGCATAGAGTGCTCTGATTCTGTGAATCTATATTTTCTTCTTCCCGGTTACTTTATATTCTGACAATATAATTTCGTTTTTTCAAGAAGTTCAATGCTTAAAATCATAATACATACACATAGATGACGCCTCTTTACCAACAGAGGGGTAGGCAGAGACTATTTCCTTCCACTTGCTACGATTCTGACATACATCTTTGGCTTCTTCAACATACCTACATCAGTCTTTTCATGCATTCTTGCCGCATAATGCATAATGAAAATCATAATGCGTTGAAGTTAATAGATCGCGTTCATTTGTCTATAACTACCTCACATTAGAGTAGTTATTACTATAAGCATAAAAGAAGAGTTTAGAAAATAGAATTAGGAAACTGGACAGAAAATTGATCCGACGTAATATCACCTATAGTCTCGTCAGTATATATATTTCATAAATACCAGTATATAATATTCAAAGAAAGACTTATTGTCATTCACCAATGTCCAGTGGTTCTATCTACACTCATTTATAACCACCATTACCCACTTTAAGTCCAGTACCACTCGTAAATAGGCTTGCGCGTCCGTTGCCGTACACCATACACATACAAATTAAGCTAACGTAGGTACATAGAAGTAGTCAACATATATTATGTAGATTGGCTAACCTAATATGTAGGTACCTAGTTATAATAAAATATAGCATGCTTCAATCGAATTAAGTGAAGTGAATTGTCGGGCGAAGTGGCAAGCCCAAATTGCGTTTTGGCTTGTGAGTGTGTTAGCTATTAAAACGTTGTTATTTCGTGTATTTTGGAATTTCTCCACTAGGTATTGGAAAATAGCGAAAGTTTTAGTGTTTTCTGCTAGTTTGCGCAGGTTCATTGACTGTGATGATGCGTAAATACTCAGTAGAGTGTTGCACACACGGGGTGATCTTGAATGTTAAACTTCAGAAACTTAGATACTAAATTATCTTGCAGGTTGGAATGCTAATTTAAAAAAATACTAAAGGTTTTTACAGTGATTATTTAAATTATATTATTTAGGTATTTATTTATTAAAAAAAAATGAGATGAGCAGAGATGAGAACAAAGAGATTTTTGTGTCTGATTTTAATGTTTATCCCTAAAATCTGCCGTGATTCGTGATAATAATTATCTTGAAGACTCTAATTGTGTTTTCTGTAGCCTGTTTTATGCAGTTGCAACGATCTCCTTTCTTCTCCATCCTTAACCATGTTTAACTTAAAATCGGTACATATCCATATTAAACTATAAAGTGATGATTCAAAATACAAGCAATCGAGTAGCAGCTACTGAATGTGCAATAAAACAAAGGGCTGCCCTTTCCCTATCTATTTGCATATAGGGGCATGCAGGACCACAGAGGGGGCACGGGGTGAGCGGGGACGGGGCATATCCTGTCCCCAATCACCGGGATTATCGGATAAGTGAACGTTCGTGGGGGGTAATTGTGTCGTGTTGGAGAATTTCTCGGTGGACTGAACTGTTGTTGCTGTTTTGAAGCCCGTGTATATTGCATTTGATTTCAGTTAAAAATACATTGTGGTGTATTATTATTAGGTATGTATAGCTGAAATCACAGAAATATATCAGAATATATTTCTGTGGTTGAAATTTACTTTGAATATTGCATTATGATTATTGCTATATGGGTACTAACGGTACTCGTATACCGTTGACACATAAGATAGGCAATCTGGAAATTTTTAATAGATGTGAATACTCTATTCACTTCCAAAGTACAGTCAAATTCGACTGGCCTGTTGGTCTAGTGGTTAGTGACCCTGACTGCTAAGCCGAAGGTCGTGGGTTCGATCTTTGTGTGATGAGCATAAAGGTTTGTTCTGTGTCTGGGTGTAATTTGTCTATAATATGTATGTATTTACAAAAAAAAAAGTATTTAAGTAGTATATCAGTTGTTTAGTACTCATAACACAAGCAAATATAATTGCTTAATTTGGGACTAGATGGCGCTGTGTGAACGTGGTGAAATATTATTATTACCATATTATAATATTATAATTAGGTTAAAAATAAGGAAGTTTTAGAATGATAAGATAAGATTATAAATTAGCATGTCTTTGATTTGCTAATTTATCACAGAACCTTGCATCTGTCTCTCGAGATCTTTCAATTGCAAGGTTATATTTATCCTTATTAAGTGAACCAGTATATAGACAATACTCTATCTACGCTTACGCAATATATTCAACGTAAAAGAAAACAAAATGAAATTAATTCTAATTACAAAACGATTAGTCTACATACCAACATTGCATATTTACATGATTCCAATATACGTTTACAGAATATACATAAAACATCAGTCGTGTGCTATAATTCAAGTTTGCGTGCCACGCAATTAAGTTAAGTTGAGTCAGCATCTAATGCGTGTGCGACGAATGAATCTCTCTTTTGTAATATGGAGTCCGCTGTACTGGGCTTGTTTTTTACATCAACAGCAACCTATTAAGTCCACTTGGTTGGCTCGGGTATCCTGTCCTCTATCTAGAGAGCTGAGAGGGTTTAGGCCATAATCCACGCACGCTGGCCTAGTGCGGGTTGGTGGATCAGACATACTCATAGAATTTCTTCTAGAGTATGTGGGTTTCCTTACGATGTTTTCCTTCACCGTTAGCAGATGGTAAATCACATGACTAGTACATATAAATTCCACAAAGTGGAATCCACACACACACACACACTGACCGCATGATTTGCACGCCAGTCCCTTATCCATTCAGCTACCATGGCTTTGTTTGTTTTTGTTATTGTTTTAGTAAGTTTTGCTAAGTTTGAGCACAATTTATTCCTTCTTCTTATCGTGTGGGCTTTAGGCAGACCCTGGTGTTTCTTTTATTTGGTAACTAGGATCCATCCGCGACTCCTCACGCGTTGTATGTCGGTAAAAAAATCCTAACTGTAATCTGTATCTGTGTGTCAAATTTCCTTTAGAATCTTTCACCCGTTTTGGCGCGATTGAGAAACAAATCCATCCATCTAAACTTTAGCATTAATAAAATTAGTAGGATTACCTAGATTTAAGAGATAACGTAGATATCGATCCATCTCTTTTAGGCTAATGCGTCATTTCAAACCCAATTTATTGTACATACACATATAGTAGAGATAATTTAGTGCTTCAAATTATTAGGTATATAACAAGATATTATTGTTATCAAATCTTTAGATTGATATAAATAAATTATCATCACAATTTTTATAAATGATAGCATATTATTAAATGGTAGGTAACTAATTTAAATTTAAAATTTCCTTCTGGTAGCGACTTCGTCTGAATCAGAATGCATTAAAATTAAAAATATCCCTGCAAACTTTGTGTGATAATTTTGATCCGGCTTAATTTTTTGCAAAACATTTAAATAGCTTCACAAACATACATTAATAATAATAAAAAGATGCTAAAATTTCACTAAAGATAAAATATTTCTAACTCACCTATTTCCTTCCAAATATATTATGTAATAGTCATAGTTATTTTTCTAACGTATTTTCGGCCTTGACTTTAAACGATGTGTGGGATAAAACTACTACAGTGTAATTTATTCATTGCCAAATCGGTGTTTATATTACAATAGTACGATAGCTAATCTACATAACATTATGGGTAAATCTGATTCTTCCTAACGCCGCCGCCGTCGCCGTATTATTGCATAAACATGGCGCTTCTGCAACACCGCTATCTTTATTAATTGCTTTATTTTATCTGATACACGTATGCAGATAAGACTTGTATAAGTTGTGAACGGAGAATACTTCCTTATCGAGTTTGATTAGTGATAGTTTCCTACAACTATGTCAGCATCTGTTGCTGGTGGAGCGGGTGCATCGTAATTTTTTGTCGTCTAAAAACGTGTCAAGTGATTTCCGGTAGCAAGTTGAAACGCTTAAATAAAACTCTCTCCAAGATTGTTTAATTAAACCGTATGAAGCTCGTTTTTAAACTCATAGTTATTGTTAAGAATTGAAAGACATTAGTCCGACAATATAAGCTAAAACTATGAATTCTAAGTGTTCTAATTTGTGTCTACGGGCGAGTTGTGGTAAAATTTTTATGTCGCAATATAATTTAACAATAACACCAGTTTCTTGTCACACGCACATCACGCGACAAATAAACTTTTAGCAGTCGACCCTATTGTCAGTCATGTCTTTATACACAACAATGCACTAATTTAATTCCTATCACAGTATTATCTATATAGCAACGTAAAGTGATAAAACGAAATGAAACCGAACTTATTCGATCAGTGAAACGAAAACGAAAAATGTTATAAAATTCAAGATGATGAAGTTCAAATCATTGTTCCGTAGAGGGCCAAGCCAGGGGAAACAGGAGTCCACCTTGAAGGGTGCTCCGTCAGTGTCTAGCCTCGACTCGAAGCACCACAAGGTTGCACCAGCTCGAGACAAGGCACTAAAAATCTTTGGATCTAAGGAGAAGCTTCATAAAGCACATAAGAAGAAGGATTTGGGGAATAACAATGCTGTTTTGGAAGATCCTGAGTTAAGAGAAGGGGAATACGAAGATGGGCCAGTCAGGGTGCATGATTATGGCAGCGCTGAGGAACTGGGTGGGTCGGTAGACGGGCGCGGTTCGCAGGAGTACGTCAGTCTGCCTGTCACTTTGAATGCTGAGCACATGCCGGGCTTCCAGGAAGTAGAGCTCAGGCCTAGAGTACCATCGGAGGTGAGTAACTGTATTGTATACGATGTTTAACTGTTTCACATCCTTGTTTGTCAAAAGTCAACAATTGTTCGATTATGTTCCCAAAATATCACATTTGGTTATTTGACATATTTAGCTGACATATTGTTTAACTGGTTTCTGAGGGAATGCGTCACTGGTTTAAAATCTGTGGTCGAGAAATAGTTACATACAGGCCAAACCAATTCATGTACCTAAATCAGATCATCGGTATATTGACAAAATAATGTAGATAGGTAGCTTTAATAATAAGTATTAATGATACTAATGCATTGGTCCCCTATTATACGGGACATAACAGAGCTGCCAAAATGTATTCGTTTATTAATAAACTTACAAACACCACGTAGCAAAAATATTGCTAGGTGTTTTCGAGGGAGTACGAGTGATCTGCCTTATATTAATTAACTACTAGAAGTCGCGCGGGGCTTCGCTTCCGTCGTTTTCTATTTGGCCACTGCTCAGCTCCTATTAGCCGTAGCGTTTTATAACCTATAACCTTCCTCGATAAATGGACTATCCAACACTATTTTTCAAATTGGACCTGAGATCCTGAGATTCTTGAGATCCTAGCGTACAAACAAACTTCAGCTTTATATTGTTAGTATAGATTAGGTGCGATTCGACAGGGTGTTGTTCGTGAAATGCATCGTAACGTAATTAAATTTTGTCATTTTGTGTACATTTACAAACAACCACGGTCGCTATCACTACATAGTATAAAACAAAGTCGTAGTCGCTGTCTGTCCGTCCCTATGTATGCTTATATCTTTAAAACTACGCAAAGGATTTTGAAGCGGTTTTTAATAGATAGACTGATTCAAGAGGAAGGTTTATAGGTATAAAATACATATAATGCGGGCGAAGCAGCGGGTGGAAGCTAGTATTATATAAATTTTATTACCTTGAGAATTCTAGAGCCACATTAATTCTTCTGTGTAATAATAATAATTTTATTTTACACGCATAAAGAATGGCGTGTACGCGTATATTTGTGAGTGGTAATAGCTTATTGTTTCTATTCATTATGAATCTATCACAAATATAAATATTTCTATTGTGTGAGATGTATTTGATATTAATTTGGATACCTGATCCACCGTTATTCTTGGGTTGGAACTCGCAAATAACGGTGCTCACTTGTTCAATTTGGATTTAATTTATTCTATACCAATAAAAGACATAATGTTAGTGAATTTGGACGTTGGCCGTAATCGTTGAAACTACTCAACTGATCCATAAGAAGTTTTATATCGAGATAGTATGAAGTTTAGATTGCAATAGGCTTTTTTATTGAAGTACCAAGCGGGCGAAGTTAGTTTAAAACAAATATATGTTTGCTATAGGCGTCATTGGCATCTGGAGTCCGGGAGATCGAGACGTTGCGACGGGAGCTGGAAGCCAGCGCGATGGAACGAGCTCAGCTACAAGCGAGGGTCGAAGAGCTGCTGGAGAAAGTCTCCGAGGCAGAGCGGCTCAGGGCTGAACTTGACCGGCTAAAGGTATGATAAATGTGGTGTGACATCACCAAATGGTCCTATTTGAAAATAAGCGATGCAGCATATTACTGTGGTTTCGAGAATAATTGAGATTGGAGTCGTTCTAATAAGAAAACTAACTTTGTGAGTATTTCTGCATGACTCATAAATAGTTTTTCTTATACAAATTTTCAGTCTTGCAAGGTACCTACTTAGTTATTTAGTTGGTCACCTAAGATTTTTTGATGGAATTCAATTGGGGTGACACCCGTGACACGTACTAAGCCTGATCGGGCTTTTTATTTGCCAATTGCGTTTTAATTTCTATTTTGTTTGTATTTTGCCAAATATTTAACGAACAGACAATACTCTTGGGCATATCGTCTATTGTGCTACTGGAAGTACCTATAGAAAAATTACCAGAACGTAAGAAACAAGTTCTTAGTTAATAATTTTGTTTTTCTATTGGATTATAAGGTCTGGATGTAATTAAATTACTCTCAAAGCCGTAAATCGCTGGTATTACCAGCGATTTATGGCTTAACGGGTTCTAGGGTGGATCCCACTATCGGCAAGCTTAATATAGGACGTCGTCAGACTCAGTGGAGATACGAATTCGCAGGATGGTTGCAAGCGTTAGATGAGAGTAGCCGCAAACCATGCTCAGTGGTGTGCTATTCTATTAGAGAGGCCTATGTCCCGCAGTGGACCAGTACAGGCTGATGATGATGATAAAATATTTTATACCATGAGGGTAGCACATAGGTGAACGTTTGTACGGTCCACCTGATGGTAAGCGGTTATTGTAGCCTATGGACCGCTGGAAAACGCTTTGCCGGCATTTAAAAACCTTTTCACTGTCTCTAATGAAACATAGCTAAATATTGAAATATATTAAAACGGCGAGATTGCATGAAAATACTGATGAATGTTGAAGAAGCCAAAGATGTAAGTATGTCAGAATCATAGCAAGTGGAAGGAAATAGTCTGTGCCTACCCCTCTGTCGGGAAAGAGGCGTGATCTATATGTATGTATGTATTTGGTATATCTTTGTATCTATTGGACAAATGAAACGATGCGATGTAAGTATTGATGTTATTGCAGAACCTGGAAGCAGACCGTGAGGCGGCGCTGGAGCGGCTGGCGGACGAGAACGGTGCGTTGCGCGCGCGGCTGCGCGGCGTGGCGCACTCGCCGCTCTCCGACAGCGAGAAGCGGCAACTGTTGCTCGCGCCCGCGCCCCGCCGCATGCACTCGTCCGCACCCGCCTCCATTGCACTCGCACATAATGTAAGTACTTACTAACTTTATATAATGTTACGATTATGGATACCGTTACGGAGGTACCTAAAATTTTAATTTATTTTTGGATCTTTCTGTACCTACAAAACAATCTTATCTACACACAAACGCACAATTGCATCGCCTATAATCTGTTTGCACTCGGGACCACACCCTAAAAGTGCCTAAGTAGTGCAAGTTTTATCAGATAAATGTGTTTCTCCAAGGAATGACTGCTAAGGGCAAAAAAATTGGTTACATACTAAACTTGAGAAAAAAAATGAAATAACAATAAATATTGTTTCTGTGAACGGACCGGAACCCACGACCCTGCTTGTAAGTATGCAGTGCTGTTACGATCTGAACTACTCAGGAACTTTATGCGCAGGATTTCTTTTTTTTTTTCAATAAGTTTCTATGCGGCTATTTCTAATATAGTTGGCGATATTTCAGTATGGGTGAGAGTGATGTACCTTTTTTTTACCCCTTCGGCGAAAAAGGCATGACAGTATGTATGTATGTAGGTATTTGTGCCAAAAAGAATTGTAAGTCAGTATATAATATATAATAATATGTGTGTATAAACAGGGCGAAGGTGACAGCGGGGATGCAAGCACCCCGGAATGGGACAAGCATTCGTCGTCATCACTCAGCGAGGTGTCTGTCGCGTGTCTGCAGGACCGCATACTGCAGATGGAGGAGCACCAGTACAGGTAACTATATCTATATACTATGACGTAACAACTGAAAATAATAATCATAATACAATTGATAGTCGTCTCGTTAGGTGGATTTGTCGTGGGCCAGATGCATAAAGCTGCGTTCATATCTTTATGAAACGTGCCTTACAGACAATAATATTTTTTCTATATAATTTGACAGCACTTCTCGGTCCGCGTCTGTGCGGCCAGGTTATGACAAATATAACTGGGTTAATAATAAAAATCGCATAAAAGAATATTTGTTGTCGGACACGGCATGCGTCTGAAACGTTGCGTGTCTGTAGATATATGTATACTTAACCTATGGTGGTACTTCAAGACACGGCACGCATATTGAAAAGCAATCTAGCTAAGAGCGACACTACTCTCGCAGGTGACTCATGATGGGCACAGTTAGGCTTCGATTATAGTCATAGTCATAATCTTTACTTCGATCAAATATATGATACTTATAAAAGTCATACAAAGCCAAAAAAAGGTGTCAGCAAATTTGCCTAAGGCCAGTTCACTGACAAGGTTGAGCTCTAAGAAGAACTTGGCAAGAAACTCACGTTCAAGAGTGTCAACGTTTCCAGTACTAATAGTACATGTATGTTGTCCAGTACAAGCGAGGAGCTGCAGGCGACCCTCGCGGAGCTGGCGGACCTGCAGTCGCAGCTGGCCGACGCGCACGCCGACAACGAGCGCCTCGCCGACGAGAAACAAGTACTGCTCGAGTCACTCTGCCGACAGACTGAGAAGCTCGAGGACAGTCGCACTAAGGTACACCACTACACATACCTTTTGTTTTATACTATGATGTGGTAACAGCGCGGTTGGAAGGGACGGATTTCGTCGGATTGGGGTCACAAAATTGCCCCCCACCCCAATTGTACATATCAAAGTGAAAATTTACAAATATAAAAAATCACCATTGTCTACACCTAGTCTTATTAGTGACCCCCCAGAGCTGGGGTGGTAATTACGAAAATTACATCTATTCGTATCCAAGATGGTGTCCGCGTATTTATCAGTAATCTCAATCGATAAAACAACTCAAACGATACCCATTATCGTTTGAGTTGTTTTCGGGGGTGATTATTACAAAACATGACATCTATTTCAACTCTATATGCTAAGTGGTCAGTCGGAACCTCAGATATATGTAGATTTTGATGCAGGTAGAGCGCCAAAAATAAGAAATTTCAATATCAATATACTAAGTCACCAAATTATGTTAACTAATGTGAAATAATAATATTATGATATAGGTGGACACACTTCAAGAGCTACTCCTCCGCGAGGGTGTGGAGCCGGAGATACTGATGTCAGGGGACACCGATCAACAACTGCTTGCAGTACTTAAGGTAATCATACTTCTAACAAGTACTTAGCCTGTATATCGATTTTTTCAACATTCATCCATACATCTATCTCATCATCATTTCAACCCATAAACGTGCCACTGCCGGGCACGGGTCTCCTCCAAAGTTTATGGAGGGAATTTAGCCTAGTATACTACGCTGGCCAGACGGATTGGTATAGGCTATATTTAGAATTTTCCTTTTCTCGCAGTGCTCTTGTTTGCAAAAGGTTCTGTCGTCATCGTTTACGATACCCACGGGTTGAGATGGGTAACTTTAGCATTTATATTATTAGTTAGTTACGAAATAAAGATAATTAATAATAAATTATTTATATGTGTAGGTGTCTCAAGAAGAGCGCCGTCACTTGTTGACGAAACAGGAGCAGTTAGAGGCTGAGCTGAACGAGACCAAGACTGCGTTAGAAGAGAAAACCAAAGAGAATGAGACTTTAGCTGAGCGAGTCAGGTAATACATTTATATATTACTAGCTTATACCTATAAACCTTCCTCTTGAATCAGTCTATCTATTAAAAAAACCGCATCAAAATCCGTTGCGTAGTTTTAAAGATTTAAGCATACATAGGGATATAGGGACAGTGAAAGCGACTTTGTTTTATACTAAGTAGTGATTTATATAGTTAAAAAATAAAGAACATGGTAAATATTCCAAAAAATAAAAAAATATATTATTTATCATCATCAGCAACCTATTAAGTCCCACTGCTGGGCTCAGGTCTCCTCTCCTCTATCTAGAGAGCTGAGAGGGTTTTTAGGCTTATGGCCTATGACACATGTTGGGCTAGTGTGGGTTGGTGGATCAGGCATGCACTCAGAATTTCTTCAAGAGTATGTGGGTTTCCTCACGATATTTTCCTTCACCGTTAGCTGATGGTAAATTACATGACTAGTACATATAATTTCCACAAAGAGAAATTCACATTGGTACTGCTGGTCGGAATCGAACTCGGACCGCGTGTTTAGCACGCCAGTCTCTTTTCCATTCAGCTACCATTGCACTTATATTATTTATGTCATTCACAAAGATCATATGCACCCGTGCCATGGGGTTTTCAAATTGTCACTTCTTTTTATGTTTTTAATTTAATTTTGCGTTCGGTTGAAAGAGGACTTTGTAATAATTGCGTTTCGTCATCATCATATCAGTCTAATGACGCTCGGTGCTAGACACGGACTAGGCTTTGCTCCCGTCCTTCCGTAGTGTCATCATCATCAGCAACCCATTTTAGTCCCACTGCTGGGCTCGGGTCTCCTCTCCTCTAACTAGAGAGCTGAGAGGGTTTAGGCCATAATCCACTCACGCTGGCCTAGTGCGGGTTGGTGGATCAGACATACTCATAGAATTTCTTCTAGGGTATGTGGGTTTCCTCACGATGTTTTCCTTCACCGTCAGCAGATGGTAAGTCACTTGACTAGTACATATAAATTACACAAAGTGGAATCCACATTGGTACTGCCGGTCGGGATCGAACTCGGACCGCATGATTTGCACGCCTCGCCGTATCCATTCAGCCACCATCGCTTATTCCGTAGTGTGATGTTATTAATTTATCTAATAACTAGATGTCCCGGCGAACTTCGTATCACCTACTTAATTTATGATTTTATGAAAGTACTAGCTGACCCGGCGTACTTCGTACCGCCATAAATAAAAAAAATCGTTATAAAAAAAAAGCGCGCGGATCCTAGGTCTATGGTATTTGTATTCTGCTACTATACTACCTTGATACTGCAATGTATTTACTTTTCTACGAAAAATATTTTATTTCATATTTTACTTTATTTCATATTTTACAATATCCACAATTGTTTTATTTTTATTAGTTTACGACTTTAGCGACCATAAATACATACAATGATAATTCACTGTCAAATGTCAAATTTTAGACCGAAAATAAATGGCGCGAATACATAAAAATGGCTCGCGGATCCTAGGTCTATGGTATTTGTATTCTGCTACTATACTACCTACCTTGATACTGCAATATATGTATTTACTTTTCTCCAAAAAATATTTAATATCATATTTTACTTTATTTGATAATTTTACTACACAATTGTCATAATATATTCTTTGAATTTACTGGTGAATGATTAGTAATATATTCAAGTAATGAGGTTGTATAGTAAGCAAAAAGAAAAAAGAGATCTTTGATTTCTTTTTGATCTGTCATACTGAATTGTCATTAGGGCTGACGTTGATAAATATAGTAATATACATATACAAAGTTGAAAGGATGAATGTTTGTTTGTATATTTGATAATTTTAACCAAAAAGACACGGGATGGATGTTTACAAAGATAAGTACTATTCTAATCAATCACGTAATATTGGTTATGTTTAATCTGAAGTAATTATCTGTGCTTAGAAAATATTGGCCGAAATTTTCCCTCTAAAAGTGAAAAGTTGCTGTGGTCACAGGAACAAAATAACAGGTAAGCGAAGTCACGGGTGACATACAGTATTATTATAAGATTTTTGGGATTATATACATTTCATTTAATATCGTAATAACTTTTAAACTATTTGTCGAAATAACTTAGTGTAAACGACAAAAAATATCTACATTAAATGACAAAAGTGATAAAGGTATTTACATTCCTAGAAATTAGTTTAATACCATGAAATTTTTCACTTTAAATGCAGTATATATTTAAATGTATTTCTTGCTCACTATTCTCTCTATATCGACTTCCACATAAAAGATAGGCATATGCTGTCACGGACTTTTTTTTATAACTATTTAATAGTAACAATTCCTCCATACATTGTCCTTATGTAAAACTAACGGTTTACGTAGAGAAATCAGAAATAGCTATAAGATGGCAGATTTTTCTCCGACTTACTTTACATTTATTCTCATGGTTTAGCTAATTTACGCGATATCTAGATAAAATATAGCCTATATGTTATTCTGATGTATAAGGTAAATTACTGCAAAGTTTCATTGAAATCTATTCAGTGGTTTTTTCGTTTACTGGTAACAAACATCCAAACATCCAAACATTCTTACAAACTTTCGCATTTATAATATTAGTAGGATATCTACCTACCCTACCTACCTACATACATACCTACCTCATCATCATCATCATATCAGCCCAATGACGTCCACTGTTGAACATAGGCCTCACCTAATTTCCGCCAATACCTACCTATCTATACCTATATACCATCCTTGAACTTCAACGCACATTTTAAAAAAAGAATTGGCCAAATTGGTCCAGGTGTTGTTGAGTTATGCGCTTACCAACACATTTAGCGATTCATTATTATATTATAGAAGAAAGTAATGGTATGTTGTTTGTGTGTACAGAGTGTTGGAGGGTACCGTGGAGCGTGCGGAGAGCGAGCGCGCGCGCTGCGCCGTGGAGGCCGACGCCGCGCGCGACCAGGCCAGCACCAGACAGCACCAGCTCGCCACGCTCACCGACCTGCTCGACGCTGCCAAGGCCAAGGTCAATACATACTCAACTTTAGTTAAGAGTGCTTATACGTATGAACGACTGCAATTTAGTGTCATATTTCGTGGTATTTAGTTGCATTTAAAAACTATGTTCAATATATTTTTTTGAATTATGCTGTTTATGTTGTTGTGTTATGTTTTTGCCTTAAAAAAGTTTATTTCAAATAGTAAATTTCGATTCAATTACTTTTTCTGGCTTAATTATATAAATGTAGTGTTCCCTCCAGTTGGCGGAGCGCGCGGGCGCGGCGGAGGGCGCGGCGGAGGCGGAGGCGCGCGCGCTGGCGCTGGCCGAGCGCCTTGCGCACGCGCAGAGACAACTCGACAAGGCGCGCTTCGACGCCAGGAAACTGCACGACGACGCACTCGTGAGTCACACATACTCTACCTGTGCCCGTGCGACAGTCATTGTTGGCTCCGCAACATAGCTGTTATTGTAGATATTTGGAATAGAACTTCGATGTATAATAAGTAAATAAGACAAGCGGCCTGTATTCATAGGTATTATAATATTTATAATAACATTGATTTTTTTGATTTTTGATTTTATTTTGATTTTTTAAAAAGACAACGCCCGCACTAGGGAACGAGCCCTGTGTCGCGGGGAGCTTTACAAACATGAAACTAACGGACACAAAGTACACCCAGACTAGAAACAAATATCTATGAATCACACATTTGTGTGAGGATGATGTATCTGCACAGAGTGAGTTAGCCGATCATGCCGGGGCTGGTTTGAACAGGACTTCCTTCTGCGTCTCTATTCCTCTTAAGGCGACGCCCGCGCATATTGTTCGGTGCACCAATTATAAATAAAATATTATCATGAAAAGCAAGCACACATATTGAAAAGATGATAAAAAATTACGAAGTTGTGTGTATAAATTATTTGGTGGTGTCAACTTAATCAACCCTTATGATACGACGCATCGTTCTATGTCCAGAAAAACGTGGCGTAGTGTTAACTATGTTATTAATTTGACATTCTATGAATACAAAATATATTATTTAGGTATTTTACGCTCTAAATTATAAACTTGATCGCTGTGACCACCATTCGTATTTATGCTCGCCTAATTAACAAGTTCTTTAAATATATCCAAATACCATATTCTTTAACGCCTTAAAATACGAAAAATCTCACTTAATCGTCTCAATTAAAATTCATAAAGTTTAAATTGTCGATACAGGCTACGAAGAACAATGCCAAATCCACGATATCGGAGTTGGAGTTCCAAATCGAACAACTGCGTCAGGAGAAAACCGCGATGCAGGGGGAAATAAAGACCTTACAGGAAAACGCCGAAGAGTTGCAGATACAAGTAAATAAGTATTTTATTATTATTTTAATGTCCTGCAACTAAACAAGACTTTATGTTGAAGAACTTAAGATCCAAATCAAATTTCTATAATATTAGTTCAAAAAATATTCCACTAACATCCGTTCTCAGAGTAAAAACGTGTAATACTTAAGTCGATACGCCTAAAGACGATTATTCAATGAAAAAATTGTGTTAATGACAGATTACTGCTAATTGACGTCTCTGAGTGCGGCTGTAAATTACCAAAAAGTTAGTGAAAGCGTCTAAATTAAATTCATACATAATTATCTTTAATCCTGTATGTAGGCAGAGACTATCGTGCCGCGTTAAATAACCTTTTTTGAGGCTAAATTTAAAAAAAAGTTTGCTAATAATTATAAAATTATTTTTTTCATAAAGCATATATAAAATAATAGTATGTGTTCACCATTTAACTATTTTACTAAGTATATTTCTAGGTATGACGGCTGCCTTTGAGCCGCACAATCTCTTTTCGGATCAGTTAGTAACTAAATACCAACCCGCACCCCTTCACACCCTGTTACACAGTCACAAAATTAACTTTGTGAGTTCATTTTTAATTTAAATTATTAAGTTTAATCTGGTGCTAATATTAAATCATAAAAAGGTGGGTATATACTAATGCTACGTTATTTTAAATGGTATTAAAATGTAAAAATTAATTATTATTATTATCAGGTACAAATGGCGTCTGATGAGAAACTATCGTTGATGTCAAGAGCGAGTGAGGCGTTGGCGCGGGTCGCCGACCTAGAGCGTCAGCTGCAAGATGCCAGGGCTAGACACGCGCAGCTGACTAGGGATCGCGAACGAGATGTGAGTGTACTTGCGAAAATAATTTTAGAATTAAATTTGGTACACATTTATTTAAATCTTTATTGATATTAAACGGGAATTCACACGATTATGATTTAGGTATTTACATACCTTATGGTGCTTGACGTTTCGACCAGGTTACATCGGCCGTGGTCACAACAGAGTCAGCTTGTGACCCCCTATACACCTAAATCATAATCGCGTGAATTCCCGTTTAAATTCAATAAATATTATCATGTAACGCGAAAGTTTGAAAGTAAATACATAAATCTTTATATAAATCTTGTATGCTTAAAGTACTCGCACCCTCCAACTAAATCTAGTCAAAAAAATCAAGCTAATCTATAGCTGAGCGGTATCAGTCACCCTTAATGAAGCACATTATTAGTAAACAGAAGCCTTACATTTTCTTACCATCGGGTGACATGCTTTCTCGTTTGTACCCTCTATTAAAATAAAAACCTTGAACGTCTTCAATCCCTTTTTACCCTAGGAAACTGAATGGAAACAATTCCAAAGCGATCTATTGATGACGGTGCGCGTCGCCAATGACTTCAAGACGGAAGCCCAAAGGGAGTTGGAACGTCTCGTCTCAGAGAATAAGATAGCAAGGGACCGTATACGTCTACTAGAAGACCAAATGCACTCGCTCAAGGGTAAGTGGGGCTGGGGCGAACGTTCTGTGTTGGCAATTTGCGGGTTTTAGTGCAGAAATTGATGTTGGAATTGAGTATTGGCCAACATTTGACCAATTTATTCTTACCAATGTTTGAAACCGATCATGGCCAACTTTTTTGGTGTGACCAGATTTGTTGGTGTTTATAATGTTTACTGCACCAAGCTTTATATATTTTGGCTTAAAAATTAGTTCTGCTATAAAACCCGCATGTACTTGACTGGATTGCACGTATATGTCAGGTAGATTTGTCTGTAGATAGGAGTATGATATATATATCCCGCTTTGTATCTTGCAAAATGAAGCACAGATTTATATGCTATGTGTTTACATAAAAATCTGCTAAGTAGCTTGATAAAACAAAAAATTAAAAATAAAGTTATTTATCTTAGGTTTATTCGCAATTTGGAAGTCATTTTTGCATCTGATGAATGGAATGACTAAATTAAAAATGTTGTACACTCCTGACAAATATTATGATATGAAAACGCTTGAACCGATTCTCAACCAAGAAAGCTTTTCTTATAAGCATTTTCTTATTGCCTACGATTCGCACGCAATAGACTGGTTCAAAAGCCATTCACATTAAATTAGAATGAAATCGGTCCATCCGTTCGTCTGTCGTTTGCATCAGGGGTAACATAAAACAGAGCCCATTAAAGTCAGCAGAATTAACAAGCATTCTCATGCACTAATTCTGTGTAATAAGCTTTCAATATTAGACTTACCATACAAACTAACAAACAGTGAAATACCATCAATGTCTAATCACAATTTGATGTACAACACAGGTATTGACAGGTCGGAATCTATGGATAGCGTTTATTCAGATGATAAAGAAGTAAAGCAATCGGATTCAATGGATTCGCAAATTGATGATCTTAATTCAAATGTATTTAAAAGCATACGAACTAGATATTTGTCCAGGGTACACAGTGTAACGGATAATCCAGTGAAAGAAAGTATCATAGATCAAGCCTTTTACAAGTCTAATAGTGTTTCTGAACTAGCATCTGATATAGATGCGCTCACACCTTTCAAGCTTGAAATTGATAACGTTACTACAGAAGAAACCAATGACGACGATAGTCCTGTTCCATCAAGTCAAAGATCATCAGAAGAATATCCTAGTACTATACTAGCCGAGGCTGTCTTATCTCCTTTTGAAGGCAAAGAGTTAAAAAGGCAAGACGCTATAGACTTGACTGATGACGTCAATGATCCTCCTGTGGATTACCCAGATAATCTGATCGATCTGAATTCTAGTTTTAGGTTAGTTAAGTCAGAATCTAGTTACGCAGTTAAACCGAAACAGCATACTATATTCAGTAGTGATCTATCAGGGATTTACAAAGGTAAACCAAAGGCTATAAGTATGGATAATTTAAATAATAACGAAGAGTACAAAGAAGCATTAAATGAGGCTACAAGTATAGAGTTCCTTAATGTAATTAATGAGAGTGAAGTATCTCTTTTCACGGAAGGTTCTGATAGCGTATTCATGTCTCCCATTGAGAAAAATAATAACGAAGTTGATCAAATATTTGAGGCGAATAACAATGAGCTAAAATCTGATATTCCCGTAGTGAAGGCGGAAGAAATTCTACCGTTTCCTTATCCCGAAGATATTAAGAAAGCGCCTATTGATTTTATTCAACCTGCAAAAGTTGAAATGAAAGTTGTAGATGACAATGTTGAAAAACAATTTAAACAAGTTAATGAAGAACTAAAATTAACTTTTAAGGCAGCTATAGAAAGGATTATTGGGCATAACAAAGTGAAAAGAGCTGCTTCGATACCAAGGATATTAAAAAGTAGTGAAACTGAAAGTAACATAGAACCAGTTCCTGCACCTATAGATGATACTGATAATACTAACAATAATATATTTCCATCTAGTCTTACAAAGTTACCAGAAAGTGAGCCTAAAAAGTCACTACCAGAAGTTAAACTTATAGCTTTAGTTACCAAAGAAAATGCAAGAAACACTATCAGTGATTTAACTGTTCCAAATACTAAAAATGATAGCGGAAGTTCTTCTCCAAAGATAATAGATGATAATATACCCACTACGCTCGCACCAGAAGTGCCTATAGACGACAACGTGAGTTACCATTTAAAAATAAATACACCAGATCTTGATGATGTTCCAAAGATAGTTTCACAGCAAATTAATACTAATACCACTATTAGTAAAGCTGCTAATCCCTTGAGAGCCTTCTTGGCTCCTTTAAAAATAGGTAATGGTAATATTGGCCATACATCTCCTATTATTATAAGCCCCGTGTTGATACAACCAGTGTTTTTCAAACCGATGGCTCCAGAACAGCAACCTTTAGCAAAGCAAGAGACCAAAAAATCAACAGTTTACTACAGTGATATTGATCAAGTTACTATTGAAAATAACTCTGATGGTCAAGCGAACACTGAAAGAGAAACTGTTAAAACACCCGAGGTGAAAATAATTGATGAAAGTATCCAAAAGAAAGGACTTTACCAAAAGAATGTCAGAGCCAAACCGCTGCCTTTTCTATCATGGAAAACTTTTGGGTCTAACGACAGCTTAGCAGAATCCAGGACACCATCACCCAGTAAAAATATACCTAAACCGTTAGAAGTTACAAAACCTGATCTGAAATCATCAAGGACACCTGCTAAATTTCTGGAAAGTCCAAAAATTCTAGCAAAACCAACAGACCCGCTGCGAAAAGTCGGTAAACTAACGAAGACGCCTGAATTTTTAATCGATAATAAATATTACCAGCCTATGGAAAACGTTCCGTTTGTTATTAATACTACACACAGTTCTCCGAAACCAAAACCAGTGGAAAAGATCAAAGAAGCTGTACCTATCGTTAATACTAATCCATTTCGACAACTACCGGCAACAGTAGTTAGAAGACATTCAGAACAAGAGAACGTATACGAAGAAATAGGGCCTGTGATCTCGAAATTGATAGTGAAAGATAAGAATATTGCGGACGACGACAAAATATCAAATAAAAATCAAAACGCGACAGAAGAATTTGCTGCGATTACTAGAGAAGAGCTTCTCAAAGTGCCTAGACGAGCCAAAAAGCCCAAAAACGAAAATAGATATGCGAAATCAAAATCACTGGACTTTGGAATAAAATCTGATAAAATAAGTGACAACACAGCTATCGTCAAAGAAATGGCAAGTATTACCAAGTCAGTTATAAGCTTGTCTAGAGCACCGAGTGCCAATGAAATACCAAAGAAACCGACTGGGGCGATTGGGGAGATCGTACAGAACTTAGACAAAAAATCTGCTGAGCTTAAAGAAGTGCCTCTAAGGAAGTTTTCATTGCAAAACCAGAGTACTCCAAGCATTGACACGAATACGGGGTCGTTGCCAAGAGAAAAGCCGTATTGGAAGACTCAGGAGCACAAACGGTTGTCGCACCCTCTAAGGTCGTTGAAAGATCCACCGCCGCGTCGACCTCTACGTAAGTGACGCTTTTGTGAAAGGAAGCTAAACGTCCGCGTGTGAAATATGTAAATAACTGTATAAATGTATGGAAACATTATTTTGTCGTGTGTTGTGAATCTCATCCGGTGATGGCGGCACGGGGGTGGTTTTTGTTATTATTATAATTATGTTTATTAAAACTTTTGAACGTTTGCACCTTTGGTTCATTTTGCAATATATATTATCTGTTTATTTAGGTGTGTAAGAAAAAGACATTTGCATTACTGAATTAAAATTTTTGACACTGCATAAGTATCTACATTCATTGAAACTAAAGCGATGCGACATCATAAAGCGTTCAAAGGTTTAACGTGTTCTGTTTCATTTTAGCTTTGGGTACCATCCAAAATAACATTTTAAAATATCGTAGGATGAAAAAAGTATTTTTCAAGTGAATAATAGTATAGAAACTGGTTTTAGGTCATTCAATTTATAAAGCATGGAAGATGAGGCATATTCATACACTTATATTAGTTCATAAAGTCAGTTTTAGCATGTTTCTGTTTTTTGGGATTATATTGGTGAAGGATACAAATAAAATTCTAAATTATAAAGATTTTAAAAGAAAATTCTTTACAACGAATCTGTAGACCAAAGTATTGCCCTTTTAAGAGCTGACGTAACTCCACTGGCTACAGAAAAAAGCACCTAACGTAATTAAAGTTAAAGGTGATTTTTCTTGTATCATGCGCTTGCAAGTGTTCGTTCGTATATATAACAAAATTAATAATGTTGTTATATATATCAGCTATACCGCCCCGTACGGAGGAGACGCCGCCTCCACCTCCACTACTCACCAGCGCGTCGCTACAAGACATCATGGCGACTGCTGCGTCACACAGAAGGACCAAAGGTATGACGACATAGTTATCATCCATTTGTTCGATTTTCAGCTCATGATATTCTTGTTGCGATAAAATATTGAAATATTAAAAAGCTGGTTTATTGAAAAGACCAGAAACCCGGTATTCTTTAAAAAGTCTATGTCTTTACCCCTTGAAGTAAAACTTATTGCCGCACTCAGAGACGTCAATTAGCAGTAATCTGTCATTAACACAATTTTTTCATTGAATAATCGTCTTTAGGCGTATCGACTTAAGTATTACACGTTTTTACTAAATAAACTTTAAAGTTAAGTATCGTCTCTGAGTACGGCAGTTAGGCTAACAAGTAAAATATTTGTATTTAAGCCAACATTCACCATCAATCTTTAGTTGTGTAAGTGAACAATTTAACTTGGCAGATGCTGAACTAAGAACTCATATTACAGCTAGACAAAATCAAAAATTTAATCTTGCCTTTCTTTAACAGAATGTTTATTTTAATAAAATTGCAGGTGTGAGTCGCCAAGATTCCCGTCTATCAGTGAAGTCTCTTATAGAGAGTATTGAGAACGCGGCGAAGGCAGCTAAACAATCCCCAGCAACCACACCTGTCGGAGAATGGCCTCAGGTATTAATATACTAATTTACACATTTCATATTACAGACGCTAGGAATCCGTTGGAAAACAAGGCCATGATTAAAATTTACCAAAATAAATTTAGACAGTTAATAGTGGCAATATGATTTAAAGTTGTGAATCAATCAACGAATTCTCATTACAGTATTGTTTTTGAACTTTCAAATTTATGTCTTACTAGCTGACCTGGCGAACTTCGTACCGCCATATTTTATTATTCGTGATAATATTCCATTTTCAAATGTTTATATGGAGATTTTATAATCCAATATTTTAAATTTTACACTCAATTTTTTGTATAATTTCTTACATCTTACATGCCTTGCCTTGATAATAGCTAATAAGTACAACAACAAAAGAATTAGACAAATCTGTCGAACCGTTCTCACGTGAATCCATCACATGCTTTTTGACGTCACATCCCTCACATCCATTTTTATTTATATAGATTACCATTAGATATGATTGTATGAACTTACGTTGATAATTTTAAAATGCCCTGACTTGCAGTCCGAATAATTAACCCCATAAAATAAAATTGACGTCCAAAATTTGATTACATTGTTAGCCAACATGCGCATATAAAGGAGAATCCGAATCACACTTTAATTTAATTTTTTAATACTTATCCCATTTTTTTTGTCGTCTCCTGCCGACCTTAATATCTTCACAATATATTTCAGCAAACCACAGTAGGTGTGACGAGTACAACAACACCTACCAGTATAAAGAATGGTATAACCGACACATCGGCTTCTACCAACGGTATGGCAGCCTCAAGCTACACCAAACCACCTCCCGCTAGAGGCAACAGACCTTCACCCATAACTACAGGTCAGTGGGAAATAAAGATTATAATTATGTACCCTATAATTATGTAAATATGCATGATAATATAACATGTTATTAAGCAGGGTTTGAGATTAATAAATGCAGTAAATAGCAATCTAAATTATGATTATACTTGTTGAAACCGTGTAGCTGACTCCCGGACATTAACCTCTGCGAGTCAGGTGATTTATCACTAAATGAAAAAGTAGATTGTAACGTTTCGTTGGTTTGAAAAACTGTAATTACTTATAAATAATGTAAAGTTTAAATGCTTAATAGCTTTCTATATGTTTATATAGTATATTATTTTTAATATATTATTAAAAAAATATCAAAAAAACGTATCAGGCCTTAATGATTATATAGTCAAATATGGACGTCACGGGGCAGGTTAAGAATACCTACCTATAATTTGCAATTCACTTTATTCTCTTGTAACGCTCAAAGAAAGTCTTAAAAACGATTTTATTGACATGTACATAATAGCTCTTAATAAAACATACATTAAGAGAACAAATACGGTAAATAAGTCGGCAGAACATAGGGGTATATAATCGCATGAGTCGTCGCTTATTGTTTCCAGCATGGCCGCATGAACGTGGCGCGTAGCCGACTAAGCCCTTGCCTTAACTAATAATGCTATTTGTTGTGTATGTTTCTACTAATATATATATCTATATATATAGCTATATTACATGCATGCATGGCAATGGTGGTTTTATTTTACCTTTTTTTAACTAAACTCTTAAAGCACTGACAATGAAAAAAAAAATAGAGTTTTATAAGCAAAAGTATAAGGTGCAAAATTGCACAGCGGCGTTCCACATGTTATAACTTTTTTACACCGGGTGATTTATCAATTTCAGACTAGTGTTTTTATTATTATAGCGCTTAAAATCTCGTACGGTAGAGTCGACTTTTGCTTAAAGCAAATATGAATACAATATTTGTACAACAAACAACCGCATATTTATGATGAACACAGATAGAAAAGCACTTGACATTATGTGCGTCAAGTTCGAGGCTTTCGTTTAAGCTCTTGATGTAAGACCGTATACAATAAGCGAATAGAAACGTCAGTGTGAAATCGTTTGATATTTTGAGAGATTTATTTAAAAAATCCTTTGAAATCTTGCTCAAGTCTGACGATGTTTTTTAGTTATGCATGTATATTAATTCAATCACTTCAGATGTAAACTTAATTATTTCAATTTTTATCTTGTTTTTGTTTCAAAAGACAACCTTAATGTGAATAAGAATAGGGTATAAAATCGTGGAATGGCAATAATTTTAACTTAGATATGTGCCAAAACAAATTCCATCTATTATGTAGATAATATAATTGATTTAAAGTTGACTTTTTTTCGCTTATCTATTGGAGTAAAATCAAAATATGATTCCTTAATGTTTACACTTTTAGCCTCTTGGCTATGAATGTATAATAATTTGCACCTATTTATTCTATTTTCAACTTTAAGTATACACCTATTTTTATATGAACGTCATAGATATATTTAATAAATTATATAGGTAATGTTTAGCAAAGCATACAGTATTATAGACAAGATTTTTCCCGCCAAACTAGGCGTATAAACTTTCTTTACGTTATTACAATAGTTTATAGAACTATTTTGGCAAATTATCTTGATCTTTTTTTTTCTACGTTTTGACAACAGCTGTTCTAAATACTCTTCAAATCGAAATATGAAAATATATCTTGTCGCTTCGATTGTGGGTTGCATTTTAATTTTCTGGGTATGGTGGATTTGGCGGCCAGTTCGAAAACGTACTTTTGCTAATTTTCTGCTTCAAATCAAAATAAAACTAAACTTCAATGGGTCGCTTCGCTATCATAATATATGATATCTGTATACAATAAATTTTATTGGTGTTGGATCTCGGTGCTATGGACGAAGGAATAATCGGTATTGACAAATGAAAAAAAAAACTATTGACCTCTATTTAAATGGTAACGGTTCTTTGTGTAACGTTCACATACTATTTCGGGAACTGGTTACACATTTCATTGTTTGTGTTTACTTAGAAATATGCTCCATATTGATATGTTACGCTAATATGGAGGTGTTTCTCTCAAATACACTGCATACGGATTTGTGATACATAGGTGCTTGTTCTAGTTTAAAATAATAAATTAGACGAATTAAATTCAAAAGTAGTTGAAATGGCTCCAATGTTGCCAATGAGATCTCTTTATGACAAAACTTCACTGTAAAACCTTTTGTAAGGCCCTGTACTACCACGCTGATATAATCTGACACGGCTTTCTGTGATGAATGTCACACTAACAACTACAAGGAGGTTGTTGCTATGTTTCAAATCAAATATAACATTATGCCATAGAAGTAAAAAAATCATTTTGACAGTGATAATATGTCTAACTCAAAAATTGAGAAAAAATTATTTAGCAACATTACAAAGTACCTATTTAAAAAAAAATATGTTCAATACTTGTAATTTTTTTTTAATATGACATTATAACAATAGGACAGCATTTAGTTCTTTTGCACAGCTATTCGTGTCAGACTATAATTGTTTGTTTACCTATCTGAAATTTAATTGACAGTATTTTTGGCATACTTATTTTTAAATAAAAATCTGTTACTTAAGTCTCTGATAGTGTATCAGATACTTAACTGCCATTGGTGTGACATAGGATTGTAATTTTTTATGGTGATTTTCAGTGATGTTTTTTGTAAAAAGAGTAGCCTGTTTAAAACGAGTTTTCTCTGTAATATGTAAATAAATGTAATCACAAATCCGTTATGTGGTTGTATAACCTTGCGCTTGCGTTGATTGTGTCTAACGTACTATGGCTGGGGGGGCAGAGCCGGCGGCAGGCGGCAACATCCCGGACGAGCAACGAGCTCTCCAATCACTGCAGCAGAAGGCCATGGAGTCATTCGTCAGGAGAAACAGCTATGGGGACATATGTGAGTATTACTAACATTGAAGCGGCCATGATTGGTCTTAGAGCCAAGGTCGGACTCAAGGTCAAAGCGAATTTTGACCTTGAGATTAAGGTTGTCATGTGCACTTCAGCTCCAGGTAGTGAATTTGACCTCAATATTGTAATTTCGTATACTCTGTATACTTGACCTTGAAATTTTCATCTCATTAAATTGACCTTGAAATTATTTCAATTTTTATAAAAATATCGCGGTATACATTATTTACTTATAAATATTTAAATTTAAAATACATATTTCTTAAAAATAATTCCATATGCTGCAGAAAAATTCGTTTTAACACTGATTATTTTAAATGCGTTATTCACTCAGCATGAGTTATGCGGTTAGGCGATTCTTGTTTAACTACTCTTACGAATATACAAACACCTTTAAATGTGTGCATGTTATATGTTTCACCATTAATAATTACCGCAATACATAACAAAAAAAATACTTTTAAGAAGACCGGTTTCGAAGTTCAAAAATATTTATTTATATTTTTTTAACTAAATTAGATATATAAGCAATAACTTAATTATGGTATGTAGATACTGTTAGAATTAATGTGTCGTCATCAATCGCCCATTTCGTCTTTCAACAGTGTCTTAGAGACTTTTTTCTCATGGCTGTGAAAGCCGATGCGAAATAGATATTGAGAGATTTATTTATTTATTTAAGGACAACCAATAAAGCATACACTTAGAAAACACATGCTGCAGGAGTACATAAACCCCGTTATTACAAAATACGGACTAAGCACTTAGCCAGGTTTAAAATGACAACTTTGACACTGAAATAATGGCTTATGTCAATTTAAACTGGGTTTAATACTTACACTCTTTGCGCTGTAGCATGGTGCGTGTGACAGTTGTCTGTATGACTAGACTAGAACATTCTGGTTGGGTTTAAATTAATTTACTACAGTTATTAATGATTTAATATTTATTACGAATGTGGTACAGCTGAAATACTAAGTCATAATTTGTAAATCGCGGCTACTTTCATGAGTGAAACGAAATGTTAGTGAAACTGTCACCCGCACCATGCTACAGCGCAAAGAGTGTAGTCCATATATTTTGTAATAAGGGGGAATATGGAATATGTTCGATGATATTATAATTTGATACATTAAATTTGATTACAAAAATTTTGTTCGACCAACGATTCGGTCTTTATAAAAAAATGTCTAATGTTGCCATGTCTTTTAATTCTTCCGTTTATTGTAGGTGAACGAAAGGATCCCCTGAACGCGTTGCAGGTGAAGAATGGTGGTTCGAAGAGAAACGCTCTGCTCAAATGGTGTCAACAGAAAACAATGGGATATAACAACATAGATATTACTAATTTTAGGTAAGTAATTAATTTCATTATCAGCATATCAGTCCAGTGACGTCCACTGATGGAAATAGGCCTCATGTAACTACCGCCCCAGCGAGCGATCTTGTGCCGCATGCAACCAACGGTCACCCGAAATTTTTACCAGGTCGTCGGTCCAACTGGTGGTTGTGTTCCAATTTCAAAGTTGCCATCCAAAATAAAATTGACCGCCAATATCACTGCAATCATTTCATTTTATGTACAGTACTTATAATAAACCGAACTATCTATATCCTAAATAAATTGTCATACATGTGCATATGGCCAAATATGTGAAACCAAATTTTCTGTAGCATCTCTACCTACCATGTTTGAGAAATATGAATGAAATTATATTATCTAAAAAATATTTTATACTTATATTTTTTCATATTAAAAATATAAATATTTTTATATTCACTTGAAAATGGGCTCAGGGTGACTTCATTTTTATTGTGTTATTAATAAAATTATCAGGGTAAAAAAATCCACGGGTTAAGGCTGTGTTTCCACCAGAGATGTGCGAGGATGCGATGTGTATTATGTACTAATAGAATTGCTTCATTTACCTGACGTCATAGGTAAATGAAGCGATTCGCATCCTCGCATATCTCGGGTGGAAACGCAGCTTAAGTCGGCTATTTTTACCTGTGCGCGTACACTCATCATCATCATCATTTCAACCCATAAACGTCCCACTGCTGGGCACGGGCCTCCTCCAATCCAAAGATTTTGGAGGGAATTTGGCCTACTATGCCACGCTGGCCAGACGGGTTGTATAGAGTTTTTTTTCGAATTTTCTTTTTCTCGCAGTGCTCTTGTCTACTTAAAGTTAGGTCCCTTAGTTGCCTTTTACGACACCCACGGGTTGAAATGGGGTAGTGACATAATGTATTCTAAACCGTCACTACACTGACATCCGTCCATTTAAATATAATAATCATTGTATCAACAGTTCGTCGTGGAACGATGGGCTGGCGTTATGTGCGTTGCTTCATTCATACCTGGGCGACGGTCGCGTGGCCTACTCCACGCTGTCTCCGCACGACAAACGGACCAACTTCTCTGTGGCGTTCGCTGCCGCCGAGTCCGTGGGTATACCCACCACACTGGTTAGTATTAATAATTATATCAGTTATAATATACACCTGCTGAACAGGGGTCTCCCCTCCTCTATCTAAATAATTTGTGTTGGCTACGAAAATAACTAGAATACTTTGTTTCTAGAACATTCAAGACATGATCCAACAGGAGCGGCCCGACTGGCAGCAAGTAATGGCGTACGTAACCAGCATATACAAACACTTCGAGACATAGTGTGCGAATAACAACCTTATTGCCACACAATAGAGTTTCTATTACGAGACATACATATTAGACACAAGTATCTAAGGAATTAATTCATCTCACTCATGTTTTTTATCCTTTTGCCTGTCAGTAGCCAAAAAATTCACATTGAAAATGCGTTCTTAATGTATTAACATAAAGTCGCATTTTATTTTTAGGTATGTTGGCTTTGGCGATCAAAAGGTTATGAAAATGGTTATGTATAACATATCTCTTCTCCTTTCATCTTGTCTCCGCTTTAAAGGGCTCCATACATTATCAATAAGACGTAGTATACAACATATTAATATCGTACCTTCGACTGAAAAAGGATGTAAGACAGTATAATATATCTTTGGCAACAGATTTCTTGTGATTATTAGAATAAAGTTCAAATTTGTCTTGTAGTAATATTTTGATGCTTTTTTCAATCGAAAATGCGATATATTCATTATATTTCTCCGATGGGGCAATAGGTTGTATCAACATTCCTAATATATCTTGATATTTATAAAAAATGGCCTTAAAATAATCCTTAAATGGCCTTAAAGATTGTGAGAATGATCAAAACGTTCGTAAGTACTTAGATGATTAATGAGTGTTTCTTGTAATCGTAAATAAATTAAGACTGAAATTCTATTTGTTGGCATCGTATAACAAGTTACCGAGAATTGCCAAAATTCTTTCTACAATTGATTTACCTTTCATAAAAACGCATAGGTCATCTAGATTCATAAACGATATAAAAATATTTAGTGTCGCTAATGGTTATAGTTAGAACTTACTGCCGCACTCAGAGACATTAATTAGCAGTAATCTGTCATTAACACAATTTTTTCATTGAATAATCGTCTTTAGGCGTATAGACTTAAGTAAAACACGTTTTTACTAAATAAACTTTAAAGTTAAGTATCGTCTCTGAGTACGGCAGTTAGTCATTAATGCAAATCAAAATTTTAACGAAGTTGCTGTGGTCTCAATTCAGAAAAAAAAACTTTTAAAATCTCTAGACAAATTGCTTAATTTCAAAGTCATTCGTATTGATGTCAACAAATATAATTTTAATAGAAACATTCCGTCTTAGAGAAACGAAGAGTGATAAAGAAATAAATGCCTTGTGTGGGCCTTAGGTTTGTTTGAGCCGTGAGTTAATGAAGACTGATGCGTTAGATTGATAGATAACATCTTGGGTAGGGTACGATCACTTATCTTTAAATTATATGTACCATTTATTAGTTCTTCAATTTAAAACTTTATGTCTAAGAAGTTAGAGATCAAAAACACTATTTTATATGTATCTCTCTATCATGATACCGATTTATTGATATAGACAAACAGTAGTTTAATTCTTACCTAACATCGTATAGGCTATTTTTGTCTTGAACAGTAAGCTAAATAATACGTATACTGTCAATTTAAACTTTCAAGATTAGATATATTTATGTATTTTATTACATCTATACTTAGAAAGCTTCTTGAATTAATAGTAAGATAAAATGGAGTTTTAAAACACAATCATGGTCTAAAAGGAACTTTTATTCAACATAATAGTCCAGTATGTAGGACTTGAAATAAACAATCAAGGCACAACCATAGGAATAGAAAAACTTGCGAACAGTCAAGACGTTTTTAATGTTACCTCATTTTTCAAATTATGATGGGATGTTTAGTTTTTTAAAAGATATGAGGAACATATGAACATACAAATGCTGAAATCATAAGTCATCTTTTAATTACGCCGTAGCCGGGTAATTATACGACACCATCTAATACAGTAAAAAAAACATCTTTATACCTACAGGTTCCTTTGACCCTATATTGTGTTTTAAGCTAATATTTTATAAAATTGCCTTTAATATGATGATACGACTTTATATACCGATATTTTAATGATATGCTTCGACCAATGTACGAGAAAGGTCCGCCTGATCGCTTAGTGTAAACGTGCATTTATGGAATTGACACACGTAATTATATTATTATACCATATACTTAGTATTTATGCAAGTAGGTACTTATTTATGTAATGTTTTATATAACGCCAAAAATATAATTCTCATTTAAAAAATTCGCGGGCAGTTTTGCATCGATGCTTTTAACCAATAGGATTTAAGACGTTCAATATTTAAATGTTACTGCGACGCTATTGGTTGATTATTTTCCCGCTTCTTTCGATAGGATCTTTTAAATTAGAAAGAAACTTTATAAAAATTTTCAAAAGATAATACGTTATTGGCGGGTATAATTTTCGCGCCTTTTTTTTCAATGCGTTAATGTGCGCGTTAATGTGTTAGATTGTTTTTTGGATTTATCCATCTAGTCCAAAATATTCAGCAGATGGATATTAGATCTAGAACAATCACGTAATTGTCTATTTTTATATAAATTATAGTTTAATTGTATTTTGTGCGCGTATGATGATAGTGTTTGCTGAATGGTTTTGTTTAAATTTAAATTAAACAGGTACTCGTTAATGTGAATCAATATACATATTTGGAAGGTATCAATACTGTTGACCGAGACCGCTGTAGCGCGTTCTAGGAACAACCATGTTCCTAGGGCGTAGTAAAGCGTTCTCAGTCGAACAATAGAAGCGTTGAGAAAAAGTAAATTGAAATTGGTTTCATAATACAGTGTGCTTTGTTATTCTTCGTTTGAAATTTGTGTGTATTTAATGTAACAATAATTACTTTGAAAATGGAAAGAATGGAACGTCGAAGGGCTATTTTGTATAAAAATGTGTCAAATACTGCGCCTGTATAACTTTTTATTGAATGCCAAATGACACCTCATTCTTTGCAGTGTACTTGATAGGTACCTCCCTCCATTTTGATAAAGTTAAAAGCCGTATTGTTACTTTACTTATCACGAATTTTACCTATCATGTCAAACTTCAAAATATTTGTGTAACAATCCAGTGGAAATTGTTCATTGGTTTTTATAATTTTGTTCCATTTAAGGTGAGTTTTGAATATTTTTTGTAATATTTGTAAGTTTCTGTCAGCCCAATGTTTTGAAACATTTTTGTGATATGCTATTATTATGTATTGTAGATTTATTTCTCATGTATATTGTCCGTTCGATGTACGGGATGGTGTACTTTAGATATAATTTAGGTAACATGCGCTGTGTTACGTTTCTGACTTGGTTGTTAAAGCTAGTAATTTAATTATTACATATTTTGAGATAATTGTATTTTTGTAAATATAGCTTTTAAATAAAGTTCCTGATTTATTATTATTTTGATTTTTATTGAATAAACTATTGAACTAATCATAGTTCCTATTTGTTCTATTAATTATGACGTCAAAATGACAAAACAAAAGTTTCATGATTATTATCACCAAGACTTGATTTTTGACTTTAAAAAAATAAAAAAAAGTAAATTGCTTTGTTGTAAACTCGTAGGCTGTGGTCTCCTGTAAGTGACGGAGAACACTAGATAAAATCTATTTATGTATTTAATGTGTGTGAACATTCTTTTATTTATTAAATAAATACTTCTCTGATAGCTTCTGGGACTCAGGAGCTTGGCTCGTTACAGATAGTTCCATATTTAAACCAGGATCGCTTTGAGCAAATTAGCACTTATTATGCTCGTATTTGGAATAGATATAATCTTCCGTATTCATTGTTTCAAAATTCGAACTACCTACCTAACATTTTTTTTTTCTTTGTTTAAATTCTTTTGCCGTCAATTGGAAAATTTTATCTTGCTTGTTTCATCATTTTTTAAATGCAGAAAGCCAGTATCGGCGTGAGTGGTAAACAAGCTTTCCGAATATTCAAATTATTAGGTACCTACATAAATAACGGAACAGTTGAGTCACAGAAAATAAAACAATGTAGGTAAGTAATATAATTGTTTAAAAATATTTAATTTAGAGACTTAACAACTAGATATTAATTAATAGTTAACTTTGGTTTTACATACTAGTTACAAATATTAAGTCTATTTATAACTTTGCCATAAACTTACATAAGTTTGATGAAAAAAATATAAATTTCTTACATATCAAAAGATTAAATATACAGTGATATATTTTTATAATTATTAATTATTATTATGGTTAAATAGTTCAGGATTAGGTTCAAGTACAAAGATTATAAATCGAAATAGGCAGAACCGTCGCTTAGGTGATAATTTAGTCACCGCTAAATGGAATTGTTATCAATTTTGTACACTTCATGGAGAATGTATATGAATATTTGATCTTACAAAGGCAATTGTTATTCTTCTACCATTCTAGCACACCAGGGATGTACTTCTCGATGAGTTTCTCATAGTAGGGCCACAGAGCTTCTATGTCGGGAATTCCAGCGCTCTTGGTGTAAAGATCGTATTGGCTGTAACACAAGTCAGATATTTCAATCTCTGTAAACACTTGGTTGACTTACTGCCGTACTTAGAGACGTTACTTAACTTTAAATTTTAATAATAATAATATTTTACCACATTCACACAGCGCCATCTAGTCCCAAATTAAGCAATTATATTTGCTGTGTTATGGGTACTAAACAACTGATATACTACTTAAATACATTTTTTTTTGGAAATACATACATATTATAGAAAAATTACACCCAGACACAGAACAAACAATCATGCTCATCACACAAAGATTTGTCCTGGGTGGGGATCGAACCCACGACCTCCGGCTTAGCAGTCAGGGTCACTAACCACTAGACCAACAGGCCAGTCAAGTTTATTTAGTAAAAACGTGTAATACTTAAGTCTATACACCTAAAGACGATTATTCAATGAAAAAATTAATTACAATTACTGCTAATTGACGTCTCTGAGTGCGGCAGTAAGTCTGAGGGATCGCCCATTATTAACTATTTTCATTTTAGTTCGATTACATAATCGAAATATTCTGAACTTCTCATTGATGGGCATGGGTGAATTTTTCTTGCAGTTGATACAATTATTGCAGTACCTAGGTCCCTTAAATGTTAAATTTTCAATTCCAATTTATAGAATTAATTATTCTATGGGATATCTCTGTCATCAGTCATCACACACAAATATTGAGCTTGTATGGAAATCGAACCCATGATTGTCACTCCGCGTGGCTATGTTAGTACCTTGATGTATTACTTACTTGAACTCAAGCACGTGTTTTTGTATTTCTTCATCTCCCTCCTTTAATAGATGTTTGTAGTCGCCGCCGGCGTGCCACGGATAAAACGAGTGATATCTACGAACAAAATAAGAAATTATCTAAAATTCACCTGAAGATTGTTTGTGGACATTCACACACAGCGCCATCTAGTCCCAATCTAAGCTATGGAATTGGATACTAAACCACTCAGCCAGAAACAGAACAAATAATTGTGCTCATCACTCAAAGATTTGTCCTAGGTGGGAATCGAACCGACGACCTCTGTCTCAGCAGTAAGGGTCCCTAACCGCTGAACCACGGAGGCTTGCTAAAGGTATATTTTCAGTCTCTCACACGTCTTCTGTACTTTGGTACTATTTAAATATATGACTTAACAATATTTATAGTGGGGCAGCCCCTTTTCGCTTTATGCACAACTAGCTGTGGTCCGGGGCTTCGCTCCCGTGGATCTTTGCTTAGCTACTTACTCGGCTACTATTGTATTGTATCATTTATTTCAAGTTTTACTCATATTTTGTTAGTAAATACATTTCCTTCAAAATTATGTGTTAGTACATGTAGCCTACAACTATTGTTTATATAGGTACAATCTACCCGGTCAGCGATCATTTTCAGGAGGGAGTTGGAGCTTTCCCTGACTCTGTGCACGAGGGAGGCGGCGCGCTTTCGCATTGTGGCATAAAAACAGTCTACTTTCGCCTGCGTGAACATACTATTGATAGTAGCATGGATGTATCCCCCCTGTCTCCGCTTTCTGTGTCCCCGGTGCGGGGACAACGGTACGTTATAATTTTCCGTATCGTTGTCCCCATTGTGTGATGCCTTCCTCGGTAAAAGGGCTATTCAACACTAAAAGAATCTTGAAATCGAACCCGTAGTTCTTGAAATTAGCTCAACAAAACAAAAAAACTATGCATCACCCAAAGGTTGACTGGTAGAGAATGCTTTTAGCATTAAGTCCTCCTTTTTTTTTTCCTTTTTTTCATTGAATGACTGGCCTGTTGGTCTAGTGGTTAGTGACCCTGACTGCTAAGCCGGAGGTCGTGGGTTCGATCCCCACCCAGGACAAATCTTTGTGTGATGAGCATAAAGGTTTGTTCTGTGTCTGGGTGTAATTTATCTATAATACGTATGTATTTACAAAAAAAAATGTATATAAGTAGTATATCAGTTGTTTAGTACCCATAACACAAGCAAATATAATTGCTTACTTTGGGACTAGATGGCGCTGTGTGAATGTGGTAGAATATTATTATTATTATTATTTTGTAAATTTACTTTGTATTTTGTGCAATAAAGTTTTTACAATAAATAAATAAACTCTTCAGCTTTCTAATATTCGTCATCATCATCATCATCATATCAGCCCAATGACGTCCACTGCTGAACATAGGCCTCACCTAGTTTCCGCCACAGCGAGTGATTTTGTGCCGCCCACATCCAACGGCCACCCGCAATCTTTACCACGTCGTCGGTCTATCTGGCGGGGGGCCGCCCCACGCTGCGCTTTCCAATACGTGGCCGCCACTCGAGAACTTTTTTGCCCCATCGGCCATCATTTCTGCGATGTTTGTAGTCTAATATTAGTCTTCTTCTGTCTCAGTCTAGTCTTCTGCGTTCTAATATTAGTATAGATAGTTATTCTTACTTAACAAGGCACACAGTTGTCTACATAGAATACAAGTCAAGGGTTAATATAAAGTTAATTATAATTACCTGATCATATAGAGTCCTTCCTTAGGGAACTTGGCATTGTTGTGAACGAGCACTCGGTACAGATATTCATCGTGTCCCCATGACATCATCAAGTTTTCCAGACCACACTTCGGCTTATACATGCCGCAATCCGTGCTAAAGAACATAATAAATAGGCAAGTTAATATATAAATACTAGCGGAACCGACAGACGTTGTCCTGCATGACATAGCAATCGATTGCATTATTATTTTTTATTTCTGAATCTAAGCCATCCTCGAATCCACTTGAACACATACACAAAAATTCATTCAAATCGGTTCAGCCGTTTAGGAGGAGTTCACTGCCAACACACGTACAGAAGAATTATATATATAAAGATAATAATCCTACATACTAGAAGTCGCGCAGGGCTTCGCTCCTGTTGTTTTTTATTTGGCCACTGCTCAGATCCTATTGGCCGTAGCGCGGTGTTATATAAATGATAATGCAGCTTTCTAACCGCAAAAGAATGTTTGAAATCGGTCCAGTATTTTAAGTTTATTCGTTACATACAAAAATACAAATCTTTATAAAGATAGATATCATCACGCCGTTTATCACAAGGGTATGCAGTGACACACACATTTCGCCAGCTAAAATAGGTCCCATGTAATTGAGGGTAGGCGTGTTCTTCTGGCATAGCTAAATGTTACGCTAACTTAAAGCCGTGCTACATGGTTATAAACTTGCCTTCCACAGTGCCCTTGGTGGATTCCAACCGTGTAGCCGGCTGTTGTAAACCAAGCTCCCACCAAGGTCACTCTGTTGGAACGCAAGTTTATAACCGTATAGAACACAATTATATTTGGAATAATTCTACTTTGATTTTATTAACAGAAAGGCCAAATTTCCCTACATAAAGTTTACAGCAGATTCATACCTTTATCAGGACATCCCTATGAGCTGTTATCGAGTCACAGAGACAATACGATAAAGTCAGATCAAATACCTACTTACCTAATTTATAATTAATTAGTTTGTTGATAGGTGTTTACTAAAGCGGTAAAATCCGGTATTTTTTTAACGACCGATAACTTTTAGGTAATTCAAGTAGACTGTTTGTTGTTAATGTTTATAAAAAATTATGACGACAATAATAATTAAAGATAAGACAATTAAAATGTTGTGTTTATTATTTAACTTCATAATAACTATGAAATTATTTAGGTTACGCATTACTGATAAATAGTATGGAAAAATTATGAATGATATGAGGAATTAGACCGAATATTTCATTAAATATAGTTCAAGATGGTAATTAATTACCCACAAAAACAGACAGACAGAAAAGATACATACTTAAATTTTCCTTTTTCGACATAAACAGTCATAAACTTGTTCCGGCAGTACTGTCCCCCACTCCCTAGGCTATATATATACCTCTGAAAATATTTGATTTAATATCTAAATACCTACTAGGAATTAAAATTTGTAAGTATGTATTCTAACAAAAAGAATTTTTCAAACCGAACATCTTCGAGAAATTGTTGAAAATACATAAAAAAAATACATACAGTCGAACATATAACCTCCTCCTTTTTTGAAGTCGTTTAAAAATTAGTGATTATCCATCGGATAACAAGTTTAGAACTAATTCACTCAATCACGCCAAAACGGCTGAAACGATCTGAATGAAATTTGGCACACAGATAGAATAACTAACAGAATATAAAGTCTAGAATAAAGAAACTTACTTGTACTTAGGGTTGTAAGTATCAGGGTTTTCTTTAAAGCTGTCGTCTCCATACACGATGGACGTGCCCCACTTGCAGCCCACCGGGAAGGTGTCTCCTACCACGCACCATTGTGGCTCACCGTAGAATGCCATCACCTATCCAACAAATGAGGAAGTAAGCAGATTTGTGGCATAATTGCATGACAAATCAGAGGCTGTCGATCCTCAATTTAGTCACATTCACACAAACAAAAATGTGTGTCCCATTTGTATGGACATTCAATAGCTAATAGGGCATTCGATATCGCCTTCTAATAGACCTGTATCTCAGACCAACAAAAAAAGATAGACGGCTCAACGCGAACTTCAAAAAACTATAAGAGTTACGTTTTTGCCATTCTGGCTACGGAACCACGTAAGACAGATGGCTTCATTTTTCTGTGTGTGTTGGAAGAGTTGCCATTTGTTTAACTTTTTCCCCAAAATTTGGAGATTAATATTATATTGGGGCTCTGCTGAAAATCAGCGCTGTTGAGTGTCCAGCAGCTGTTAGTTGCTGGCGCCACAGCATTATGCTGAGCAGAGTCCAGATTCCCACAGGTGTGACATGTAGTAGGTGCAACTGGTTATATTTTTATAATTTTTCCTTTTTGTGACGTACTATATTTTTTTGTCCAACTTGTGTCACAATTGTGGTTAATAAATGTATTTTTTTTCTTTTTTTCTTTCTTATATTATGTGGGTAGCATATTATTGTACGAGTAAGATATTGTTGAGTGCGTATTGTAACTATTGTACCGCAATGGTTTAGAAGGACTTCTACTCCGAATAAAAACTAAACTTTAAACAAAGATAAATTAATTAAAAAACTAAAAATAAAAACTAATGGACTATAATTAAGTATAATTGAATGGTGAAATTATAAATCATATTATGCCAACTCTTGTACCTTATGTCACTAAAATATGGTTTTTGTTTGTTGACGTTTTTTGTTCCAAGTACCTAACTTTAAATTCGTAGTTTTTATTAAAGAAAGGGTATATTTCAAGTACTTAAATGTGAAAAGTGATTCCGTAAGATTTTTTTATGTAAATTGCTGCTGTTTTTAGAACTTTTGACTATACAGGAAGGCATAATTATTTTTTTTATTTGAGATATTTAGTTGACGACTCGTGTCGTACTAAAATGGTTTTTGTGTAAGTGTGTGGGTGCGCTTGTGTGTATACTTGCAGTCGCTTGGTTTTGTTGGTCTTCACTGTATAAGGTGAGTCGTCTTTCTTTTTTTGTTGGTCTAAGGCCTATATATGTATATCTAAAGTCGTTAGACAAAATTAAATTCCCCATACTTAAACAATCCGATACTAAAAAATAATGCCCTGGCATTCCATGTCCAGCGTTTAAACAAACAAATTTATCCATTGCTTGCTTGCTGGCTTGTTGATTAAAAATAAACATATCAACTCTCATTTCAACCCATAAACGTCTCACTGCTGGGCACGGGCCTCCTCTACAGAAAGTGGAGGGAATTTAGCCTACTATACCACGCTGGCCAGACGAGTTGATATAGGGTTTGTTTTGGATTTTCCTTTTCTCTCAGTGCTATTGTCTACAGAAGGTAGGTACCTACTCCCTTAGTCGCCTTCTACGAAACTCACGGGTTGAGATGGGGTAGTGATAGTGACATTATGTATTCTTAATCCATTACTACACGGACAACACATGAACACATTTTAGAATTAATAACCAAAACATCTGTTTTTTCTTACCTTTCCAAGATCATGCATAAGTCCGATCAGTTGAAACCAGTCATTATCAGGGTGGTCTTCCCGGATCCTCTCAGCGGTCTGGAAGGCATGCACGATGTTGGGCAGGTCAGTGTCAGGGTCTGACTCGTCCACAAGATCGTTCAACTTGATCAGGGCATCCTTCACGCTCATCTTGAAGTGGTTGAATTTTAACCAATCAGCCATACGTCCTGGAATTGATATAGGGTAAGTTATTATTATATAAGTTAAGTTTTGTAAATTGCTTTCTTCTGTTTCTAATACGTGCAATGTCTAAAAAACAATTCCATGAAGTCGTTAACAAAATCGAGACTAAAATTGTGTGGCAGTGTTCTAACTCTTCTACTTCGAAATCCTGCTGAGGAGTGTAATCCTAAGTGTCGTTGCAGATACTATTTTAAATGAGTATTAGGTACCAGCGAAAGTACTTAGTGTACTTGCATTATTAAGCAAAAAAATGGTAAAAAAGATACTGTAAACCAAAAAGCAATTAAGTAAGTGATTTGTCGTGACAAACGTGCTGATAATACTTACATAGTGCTGATCACGACTAACGCAAATATTGTAACTTGAACATAGCACTATTGTAATAGCTATGTATGTGGTCTCACTTTAAGAATTTATTAAATAGCGTGCAAATCTTTCTTTCTTGTAAAAACGTGACTTTGCGCTATAATTGCCTGCTGGCCAATTCGAAATCGCAAGGTAACATCGGAAATTTAATTAAGACATACACTAGAAATACTTCGCCTAACTACATAAAACAAATGCTTAATTAGGAATGAGTTATTAAGCACGGTACATAATTTGCAAAATTTAATCTAAATTCTCAGCTTTGTAGTTATGTATTTACTTACTATTATTTGACAACAAAAGCACTGCACCAAAAATCGTTTTCGAATCGTGTACACAAAAACACTACATAAAATTAAATATAATCTAACACGGAACAGACTTGCGCCAACCTGCTATTTTTGAAATCTATAAGTATCTAGAGATACTATTATTATTATATTATCATCATTGCAACCCATAAACGTCCCACTGTTGGGCACGGGTCGCCTCCAAAGATTGTGGAGGGAATTTAGCCTACTATACCACGCTGGCCAGACGGGTTGGCATAGTGGTTGGTTTCGAATTTTCCTTTTTTCGCAGTGCTCTTGTCTGCATAAGGTTACTCCATAGTACTCCGGGTACACACTAAACGGACTTTTAATAACTAATACCTACTTATTATACAGAGGAAATAGTGGTTTGTTTGTTATTAAATTAAATTAGATTAATTAAAGTAGATGGATAGATTGGATAGGCTCTAAAACAACTGGACTGATTTAAAAAAAATGTTTCAACAGTAGTCTGGTAACTATTGGTTTGTTTATTTAGAGTACCTAGGTACTACGTTAACACGACGATACCACATGGGTGTAAGTTAGTAGGCTAATAAATAGAATTGCTCACCTTTAACGAAGTCGACGGTCATTTTGGTGTGCATCTCGTAGTAAGTCCTTCTTACACGCTCCTTGATGGGATCATTCTCATCGATGGAGTAGTCTCTGAACGCGTCCACCGGCTTGTTGTCGTAGACCTTCTCCGGCCGCAGCAGGAGAGAGGGGTCGATCATGGAGACGGGGGAATCCTGCGGAATACTCATAGTGTGACTCATGACTATTGTCGGATTGACTGCCTCGGTGGCGCAGGCGCAGCTGTAGAGTATACATTTTCGGTTTCTGAGTTCTTGGGTAGGTATCCAGGTCGGAATAAATATTTGTATAATCTGCAAATGTTTGTTGCGCAGTTTAAGTGCTTTTCTATGTATAATATGTATGTCTAGATCCCATAACACAAGATTATATTAGCTTACTTTGAGCTAGATCGGCGGTGAAAATTTCCCAAATATTTATTAAGAAGTGCCGCGTGTTACTCAACCATGCTTAAGCTGGTAAGAGTACTGCATACGAATCAGCGGAGTCGTGATTGAAACCAACCCAATAATTGCTGGATAAAATACTTTGAGAAGTTTATGTTATGTTTTTAAGCCAAAGCAAAATTAAATCGTTCAATATTTATGGTAGACTTGGTTTGTATTTACAATGCACTATGGTACTACACATTGTGATCTATTTTGAGACACTAAGTGGTGTCTCGTGAGAGCTCCGACGACCAGAATGATTGATTTCCTGCACGTTTTCAGACTAATTTAGTTTTGTATTTGTACACTGCACTGTTTACAAACTTAAATTTTATATTTTAAACAGTATAATATAATAGGTTGTGCTCTGAAGAACTGTTTGAGATGATGCCCACGGCCACCTTCTACCATCGCACCGCTCGCCATCGGCAGGGAGGGAGTTCATCGCCACACCTTGGAAACGAAATGGTCTCGTACCGCGCCGCTCCCAAGAACTATCAGGTTGTGGAATGAACTTCCTAACGAGGTTTTCCCAAAGGAACTATAGTATGGGGTTCTTCAAAAAAGGAATGAATAGGTTTCTTAAGGGTCGGCAACGCGCTCGTGATGCCCCTGGTGTTGCAGGCGCCCATAGGCTACGGTAACCGCTTACCATCAGGCGGACCGTTGCCGTAAGTCTGTTTGCCACGTACGAGGGGTCTTTCCCCTTTGGGACCACGACACTTTGGGGCTACGGCGTCAATCGCGGAACGACCTTTTTTGAATTGGCTGTTTCACACCAAGACCAAACGGACCACCGTTTGGTCTTGGTGTTTGGTAATAAATAAAAAAAAAAGTATATTTGTCTAATAATATGAATCTTGTCCAAGTAATTATCTTAATACCTACTAATGCTAAATAGAAGTACCTATCAGTTTATGTTACGGAATACAGAACTCTTTCTTCCGTAATTCTGGTAATGAATTGACCTCTACATTGATTGCGAATTGCGGAACAGCTTGGTTCATTTAACTTAGGAGTCAAATTGCGAAACTGTTTGTGGTAATTATCTAAAAAAAAGTAGAATTAATTTTAAGTTGTCATCGCTCATACACTGAATGCAAAATTTTTGTTTGATAAATCACTGACAGGAAAATTTGATTTTGCTGCCTATCATAGCGTGTGTAACGTGTATCTTTTTAATTTAGATAATCTAAACAATTCACCATATCTAGATATACCTAGGTCACGACATTCCCTATCTTATTAATTAAAATTGAACGGAACTGTTTAGTTTTGTATAAACTTTATGTTTTGTTTTGAAATATCAGACTAAAGGCGTCTTAGCGTCAAGTAAAATAAAGAAATTACTTATTTATTAAATTATTTTAAAGAAATAATTATTATTTAATGCATGACTGCGTGAATTCCCATTCTATACAAAATTTCAAATGATATTGATATTTCACCACACTCACACAGCGCCATCTAGTCCCAAATTAAGCAATTATATTTGCTTGTGTTATGGGTACTAAACAACTGATAAACTACTTAAATAATCACATAGGATAAATTACACCCAGACAATAAGACAAAGAACAAACAATCATGCTTATCACACAAAAATTTGTCCTGGGTGGGGATCAAACCCACGACCTCCGGCTTAGCAGTCAGGGTCACTAACCACTACACCAACAGGCAATATTATTTACTTAGATTTATTTTACGCATTATTTTTATTACGATATTAATGTGCACTAAACATCAACCCCCTTAATACAAAATACGGACTAAGCATTAAACCAGGTTTAAATTGACAACTTTGACATTAAACCAATGGCTTATGACAATTTAAACCTGGTTTAATACTCAGTCCATATTTTGTAATAAGGGGGGGGGGAGATGTTTTAAAGTCAATGATAAAAGCAAGATCTCAATGACATTATTCGGGTTGTTTGTTGATCAGCAACCCATTAAGTCCAACTGCTGGGCTCAGGTCTCCTCTCCTCTATCTAGAGAGCTGAGAGGGTTTAGGCCGTAATCCACTCACGCTGGCCTAGTGCGGGTTGGTGGATCAGACATACTCATAGAATTTCTTCTAGGGTATGTGGGTTTCCTTCACCGTTAGCAGATGGTAAGTCACTTGACTAGTACATATAAATTCCACAAACTGGAATCCACATTGGTATTGCTGGTCGGGATCGAACTCGGAACGCGTGATTTGCACGCCGGTCTCTTATCCATTCAGCCAACATCGCTCGCTTTTTTTGACATTAAAACAATGGCTTATGTCAATTTAAACCTGGTTTAATACTCAGTCCATATTTTGTAATAAGGGGGGCAGGGGGGAAGATGTTTTAAAGTCAATGATAAAAGCAAAGTCTCAATGACATTATTCGAGTTGTTAGAGTAAAGTTTCATTGTCACTAACTATTACCCGCCATTCGACCGACTCGCGAATAACGAACCGTGACACCAATCCTTGTTATCAGTAAACAATTGTGATGTTATTAAGATGAAATCTGACGTGTTTTTATTAAGATTAATACAAAAACATACAAAATATGGCGTCACATCTTTTTCTACGAGGGTAAAGGCCGGGCATCGCATCCACATTTATTTATTTATTTATTAATAGGACAACTTACAAAACATACACTTTGGAAAGGATCACAAAATGTTCTAAGTGGCAAAAGCAATAGTGCTGTTTCAATTACAAATTGCTACGACATGCATTCAAGTTAACAAGGTATATGAGCAAACAATGTAATAACAAATATTTCAATAGAAATATTTTTTAAGAAACAACTAATTTTATAGTATCACTTAAAACTAAGTTGGTACCAAATAACTTATTAGTTGGAGCAAAAACAATTTATATTCTATGTCAAATCTATTCCATCGGCTGTTTAGACAATTAATAGCGGAAATAAAATTTCGGAATTTCGTCAGTTATGGTGGAGCAGTCCCAGATCAGTTTTAATCTCTTATAAATAAGAGCTATTTTGATACCTATCATGAAACGTGGTTAAGTGTTCTTTTTATAATACACGTCAAATACCTAGTAATTCGAATTCCCCACTACTAAACCTAGGAACTAGGAAGTCATATGCACTTACTAGGTTCGATAATGGTGAATGCGGCTTCAGTTTATCACAAATACTCTTGAAGGCTAGTACGATTTATGTTTTGCGCTCTCCTGTTATTTTTTTTTTAAAGCATAGGGTTTTGATCTGACGCAACCGATATGTGCAATGTAAAACCGATAATGCGGAAACATTTCCAAAATAAGGCGTATACTGGGAATTTCATTACATACAAATCCAATAACATTTTGCACGACCCAAAGATAACCGAACCCGTGACCCCTTGCGCAGCAAATATACACCGCTTCTGCATTATTGAGGCAGTCTATTTTAAGACATTTAAATTAGTTATGATGACAACAATATCTAGGTAGGTATACCAGATTCTTGAAAATTACAAAATTCATTATCATCATCAAGTAGTAGCCCATTAATTTCGCACTGCACGAGTCTCCTCCTCTATCAAGAGAGCTAAGAGGGTTTGGGCCATAATTCACACGCGCTTGCCTAGCGGTCCGAGATCGATTCCGAGCGGCAGAACCTTAATTTATTATATACAAGTCAAGTGACTTACCATACTCAATACTTTATTTGCATTCCACAATGTCAATTAGATGGTATAACAATTACAAGCTTCATTATGGACCCTCCGGGCACAGCAAATTTAGGAAGGAGGAAGAGCGCTTTAATTTAAAATTTAAATGCTTTCTAATCTAAATTTTCATAATTATAATATAATATTTGGCAACTTTTATTTATAAATAATTGTGTTTATTATTATTCAACTTTAATTTAATATATTAATTAGATTTTATCTATTTTTATAAATATTATTGTAGTATTCAGTTACATTCTATTATCTATATTCATTTATATATTTTGACTTTAGTTTGTTGTAAAGTTCTTGTATATTTAAAGCCTTATTAAAATAAAGCTGCCTTAGCCTTATTAAAAAAACCATCTGCTAACAGTGAAGGAAAATACAGTGAGGAAACCCACATACCCTAGAAGAAATTCTAAGTATACTTATGTATATCTGAGCCACCAATTACAAAATAAGTCATTTTAAATACATAATTACAATTATTTTTTAATGGATGCAGGTAAAATATTACACCCTCAATAGAATAAAAGCGTAATCTAAGAATGTATAAGACTTAGACGATATCGGTCTTCATACCGTTAGGATAAGGTAAAATTTACCACGTGGTGCTTTTATATAGCTCAATGAATTCAGGTCCAGGCATCGGTCCATCCAAAGCTTTTATAATGTAGCAAAAACGATTCCGCTCCTATGCTCATATTACTCAAAGATTGGCCAAAATATATTTTAATAAACAGACAAGTTAATTTTATATAAGTACTTAGTTACTATTCTGACTGTCTTCAAATCTAATTCAAAGTATATAATTCAAAAGCACCTGACATAAATTTATATCAAAATCTAAAAACGCATTATTTAATTAAATAACGCTGCATATAAATTATGGCGTATTTTAAGTGAATGTTTTTTGTTAAGACATTCCCTTAATAAAATTAATAATACCCATTAAATTTGCAATATGTAACTAAATAATGCTATAATAAATATCTAATCTGTTTGCATATTTACAAAAATATTTAGATTTGTTTTTCTTTTAACTAATAATAATAATTCAACATAAAAATAAGGCGTATTTATGTAAATGTTTTTGTAAACATACTACGTTATTATGAAAAATAAATTATTAAATACCCTTTTATACGATATATATAAGGTTTTTTTTGAATATTTATTTTAAAATTAATAAACAAATGTAAGTATGTACTCACTGGTTTCGGCTTCATGGTGTTTCACGTTCCTATCGCTTCAGTGACAACTTGACAAGCGATCAGTACGTTCTGTGCCGATTTGCCAACTGTGTGCAGATCTTAAATGCTAATTGATAACGATACGGTCAGCAAGGGTCAGCCATTTTACGTTGTAAAGATAAAAATATACCATAAAAATATTAATAACGCTATGATAAATCCATGCTTTGATAACATTTCTATATTTTCGTGACCTTATAAGTAATGGTTTTATTTTTGTCTTATTACTGGAGTATTATAAATCGGTTATCTTTAAATAGACAGTGCGTAATTAAATTTGCATGTGGTGTGGAACGTAAACGCTGTCAGAACAGAAAACTATAATTCTGATGTTTCTAATATTGTATTAAGAATTTAAACTATCTCTGGTTTTCATACTTCAACTTGAACAGTGCGTACAGTCGGTAGGTGTATATGCTACGTGGGTTTCAAAATCAAATTTCATAACGCACGTTTTTGGTCGTTGAACTTTCAAAACAGCTGACTTTATTCTGGTTTCTCAATATTATTATTTTCACATTAAGTGAATTGTGAAGTGCTTCCGAGTAACATAACTCAGATGACAGGGGAAACATGAAAGGAATAATCTCTCGCACGGAAACCATGCATGATTATTTTGATAAGCTAAAGAAAACAAAATACAATGTTGTTGTGGATCTTTGTAGCTTTGCTGAGTAGTGATCAACACTTCTCAGCTCATATTCGTCTTCATATTGATTTTATTGATAGCAATATACAGAATTATTAATAGCAAGATACAAAATTACCAAACTAAAAATAAAAAAAAAAACAAAATTCTAAGTTAACGCAATCAAAAGATACAGCCGTTTATGCTCCATTAGCCTTTTTCGGTAAATGGGCTATCCAACATTATTTTTTCAATTCAGACAACTAGTTCCTAAGATTATCGCATTCTACTAACCAAACTCTTCAGCTTTTAAATATTAGTATTTTCTAATAGATTTTATTTTTATCATTCATCATTTCAACCCATAAACGTCCCACTGCTGAACACGGGTCTCCTCCATAAAATGTGGGGGGAATTTAGCCTACTATAACACGCTGGCCAGACGGGTTGGTACCTATAAAGCTTTGTATCGAAATTTCCTTTTCTCGCAATGCTGGTTACTTACTCCCTTAGTCACCCACGGGTTGAAATGGGGTGGTCACATTATGTATTCGTAATCCGTCACTGCACGAAATAATTTTATTTTATTGATGTTGAAAATCATCTCATCAGTAATCAGAATCGCATCAATTAGTCGCAAACAAATTTTTTGACTTCGCTATGCAGGTAATCTTGCCATATCGTCCCTGTATGTCATCAAGAGATGATCTTGACAACACCTTCGATAGTAAAAAGTAGTTAGAAGTTAGTTTATTGAAAATTCATTGCAATTAAATACACACGTGTCATTATGCGTTCGATCACGTTTTGCACTCAACGAACTCATAATAACACGTGATAAGTAAGTAATATTTACATGAAAGAATGTACACTTTCACGAAAAACTTCAAATATTTAATAGTCAAATAGTACTTTAATTTTATGTTCATTGAGATACTGTTTAGAAAGTCTCGTCAAAATCCATCCAGCCGTTTCAGAGATTAGCCGGAACAAACAGACAGACAGACAAAAAATGTACAAAATGTTATTTTGATATTTGTACCGTATATACATTCATATGCATATAGTAAAAAGCGGTTATTAACACTACGATTTTATTTATTTGTATAGATCACTTTTGAGTTAGTGATTCTTCACAAAAACAATGTATATGTACATTTTTTTATTGAACTAACCTAGTGTGAGAAATCCAATATCTCTGAAACATTAAAAACAAATAACATAACATAGTATGATACCTTTACTCCCAAAGGAATAGGCAGAGTGTTTATAGTTAACCCATTTTTCAACAGCTATGTTTAGATTAGATATACATATATGTATTATATCAAGAAAATAATTTATATCACTAAATGTGTCATTATTTATCTTAATTGATGGCCTACCTATATTTTGCATACAGTTATAGTATATAAAATAACCATTGTTCAGTCATCATCATCATATCAGTCCAATGAAGTCCACTGCTGAACATAGGCCTCATCTAATTTCCGCACAGCGAGCGATTTTGTGCCGCCCAAAGTTCAGTATTTTAATGAGTCTAAATTAGTAATTAAGTAATTCTAAATAACAAGGCTTCTAATGTGAAGTGTAAATAAGTGTGTGATTAAGTTATTTGTAATATCCCACAATAATACCAACTAAATTAAATGTTTTGATTAGATAATAACAACTCAAATAGTAACGTTTTATGAATTCTAAGAAATGTTTTTGATGTTTATTATGACTTTTCACTGAGGCGCCGATCGCACTAGCGATAGCGGTCGGAGTTTCGAGTTCGGCGTTCCGCGTTCATTCCAAACTCAAACTCAAATCTTTATTTGCTGAACATTATGTGGTTTTTACAAATACATTGCTGGCTGCTGTTCCATGCAAATTAGCATGCAAATTAATTTATATAAAATTCAGCACAAATTAATATGGTAATAATTAAAATTAAATTCATGCAACATTAGAATAAAATTATCAGTCTAGTAGGGTACTTAAATAAACATAAACACTAGAACGGACCTATAGAGCACTCATTAATATGTCAATTTAATTCTTATTATATATTTCAGTCATTTAAATAATCATTCAATGTATATAGCTTTTATTAATTAAGAAATTTAATATTTTTTTTTTTAAATTGATAATGGCATGGATATTTAGGATAACATTTGGCAATTTGGCGCCCGGCTTACTTTGAACGGGGGTGACCCGTTCAAAGTAAGCCGGGTGTTCTACACAGTTATAAACTTGCGTTCCAACAGAGTGACCTTGGTGGGAGTTTGGTTGTCATCCGCGTAGTTTGTATAAAATTTGGTTTACAACAGCCGGCTACACGGTTGGATTCCACCAAGGGCACCACTGTGGAAGGCAAGTTTAAAACCATGTAGTACGGTGTTTTAGCCACGAAAGCCTTACAAACAATCTCGTATTTATTATTATAGTTAGACTAATGACGTACCTAGCTTTTGAATGCATAACTAAGTTATTGTGCATTTTGACCTATATTTACCGTATCTGAAAGCATGTAGGTGCTCCACGTTCCAGTTCACATAAAACTGTTATGTTCTTGTTGTTTAAACAATGATTAGTTTATTATTAAACATGTGACATAAAGATTAAAATGAGATACCTATGAGTAGGTAATCAGAAGGGTACTTTATCCTATTTCATTGTGGTTACTTCTTAGCTTCTGCGCACAATTTCGCATGCGAGATATGTCGATAAAACGTGACCTATAACCTTTTCCTGGTTTTAGGCTATCCCCATGTCGAATTTCATTAAACTCAGCTTAGAGGTTTAGCCGTGAAATAACAAACGAGTTGGTACATTAACTGTGAAAGACATTTTTTTATTGTCTTTCACAGCATATTGTTATTCATACCTATAAGAATATTAGAATTCGCGCGGGGCTTCGTTCCCGTCACTTTTGTTTGGCCACTGCTCAGCTCCTGTTGGCCGTAGCATGATGTTATATAGCCTATGCGATATAATCTTCCTCGATAAATGGGCTATCCAATACTAAAAGAATTTTTCAAATCGGACCAGTAGTTCCTGAGATCCTAGCGTTCAAACAAACAAACATTCTCTACAGCTTTATAATATTATTTTCTAGATAAATAGTACCTAAAATTAGGCTAATAATCTTCGCTTTTGAAAACTAGGGTGAAACTAAGAAACTAGGTAGGAACTGTGCCCATTTGACCAGTAGTGGGACGAAGGAGGTACTCATAACATGAGTGTGCCAATTTTAAGTAAATAGCTGCTATTGTGAGATTGTTTATAATTTTCAATTTATATTATTCTGTTCTAAATAGAGACACTGACCTTGTTGTTAAAGATATCAAAAGGATACGCAAATCAGGAAGTGAGCAATCTTAGTATAAAACAAGGGTACCTATGGTCAACGCAGTGCAATATACTCTCAGACTGGAATGTCTTTGAGACTTACAAAATAAAAAACATAACTCAAACATAATAATACATTCACGCTAATCATAATCAGGGGTAGGCAGATCGCACCTCTTACACACATTTCACCAGTTACGTTAGTTCCTAATAAGGGCAAGACTATTGGCACATAGTACTTTTAAGCTCCGCGTTGATACTGAAATTTTTCTGTAAACCCAAGAATCAAATCCAATAAATTTTGTCGTACATTCCCCCTGATTTTTTGTTAATAATCATAATTATCATGTATCCCACTGCCGCGTTAATTGGTAGTGTTTTAAATAAAATAATGTAATTTCATTAACTTATTTATTAGGCAACGCTTTATAGAATATAGTAAATAGGTAAATAAATAAGGAATCCAAATAAACGACTTTTTGAATCCTAATACTTATTATTACAAAATATTATTAATGAATATCTACTTACATAGTTTATATGCCAATATTTTAAACAACAAACATTTTTATATATGACAGACCTCTTATACCATTTCATGAAGATAAGATACAATAAGGTTAGCTTTGTGTATACTTTGTTTTTAATCAGTAAGACTAAAACGTGGATTCTATTCTGTTATCAAAGAAAGATGTGACAGTATGTCAAGTTCAGGGTAAAATACATCGCTCTTAGGTAATTTATTCAATGGCATAAATGCGAATACTTTGTAAATTTTACACTACGCCAGGTCTAGTATTATTCATAAATATGCTCTTCTTTAACTGTTGTCAGTATTTTGTTAAGTTTTTTTTTTATCAAGGCGAAGGAAACAGGGATTCAGCCCGCCTGATTGTAAGCGGTTATCGTAGCTGCGTAAATTATGGACAACCAGAGACAATGCCAACCTTTAACAAGACACTCTTTAAAAAATATCGTTTATTAATTCGAGTCACTTTGTCACACTTTTTAAATATAGCTCCGATTATATAATAAAAATTGAAAACCACGAAATGACACTAAATTGCGACGCGGACGTTGCCATTCATAAGTATACACGCTCTTAACATACTACAAGTGGACAATCATTAGAACTCGCACACACCAGGGATGTACTTCTGGATCAGTTTCTCGTAGTAAGGCCACAGATTTTCGATGTCGGGAACTGTCGTGCTCTTCGTATATAGATCGTATTTACTGCGGAATAAGAATTAAAATAAGTTTTGACGTGAAAAATTGTGATTTTTTTCACTGTGAGTGAGGCTAAATTTGTTGGCCCGCTATAATAATATGCATTATTATATTATTATTGTAATACTTACTTGAACTCAAGCACCCACTCCAGAATCTGTTTGTCTTTCTCATTGGTGAGATGTCGATAGTCGCCGCCAGCGTGCCACGGGTACAGAGAATGGTATCTGTGTATTTTGTGTAAAAATGATTAGAAGTATACATATTGTGTAGTAAATTAATTAAATAAAAACAAAAATGCAGGTGTGCACGCGCACCACACATTTTACAAACCTACGTAGATATTTGATATTCGTTTTGTCTAAGGTACTAATGTTCAAAAGAGTTTTTACAACGTCGCAATTTAGTATGTTTTTGTGTATTTGATGGTTTTCAATTTTTATTTTTTAATCGGAGCTATATTTGCAAAATATGTCTAACTACTTATGACGCGGCGCAAGTAACTTTTCGTCTAATTAACTTCAATATAATTATGTATATTATAATGGGACAGTATAACTTACCTTCCCTCACATTGCCAATGATGTTTGATTGATGTTATTGCTGAATTCAACAATAGTTTCGTCAATGTCAGTGGATTTGAAGATTTGCATTAGGATAATGTTTTTGATTAAGAATGCGCGAAAGCCACTCCAGTCGGCACGATGTTATAGAAATCTTTTAGTAAAATTGCGGGAAACTGCGCCGACTTCAAAGAATAATGGCAAGTGGTTTGAAGATAAGATAAAAGTACGATAGAGATAGAAATAGGTACTCAACGATTCAACGATTGCATTAGAAAGGGTTCAAAACTTCTCTTCAGCTATTCTCACCTGATCATATATAGTCCCTTCTCGGGTATCTTGGACTTGTTGTGTTTGAGGAACTGGTACATGTACTCGTCGTGACTCCACGAGATCAGCAGGTTGTCCAGTCCGCAGTGGGGCTTATACATGCCGTACTTTGTGCTGTAGGTATTCATTAAAATTTATTACACCTTTGAAATGAAATTAAATCTCCAGACCAATTTAGTGGTGCGTTTTAGTGGTCATGTCAAAGTCAAATCATCATCATCATTTCTGCCTGTTGCAGTCCACTGCTGCACATAGGCCTCTCCTAACACGCACCATAACACTCGGTCCCCCGCCTCACGCACCCAGTCAGACCTTTTTCAGGTCGTCGGTCCACCTAGCTGGAAGGCAAAGTCAAATACTTCCATGTAACTAAAAGATTAGATCTAAAAAATATTATTATGAAAACCTTACTTGTACTTAGGATTGTAAGTATCAGGGTTGTCCTTGAAGCTCTCAGGTCCGTACACGATGGAGTCAGCCCACTGGCATCCCACTGGGAACGTGTCGCCTACCACGCACCATTGTGGCTCGTCGTAGAACGCCATGATCTGGGCACATCAAAATACTTTAAAAATATGTATGAAGAATGGCCAGGGCCAGAGGAGGTGGCAAGCCACGCATACTTACAGCGGTTCATACTAAATCTGATACCATCGTATATTTATTTTTATCGTATAGGTAATATATTAATTCGAATAACATGACCATGACTTTCATTCATGGTAAGGGGCGGCAAATATATTATAAATATACGGCAGCTAAATACTTAGTTAGCCACGACAGAGGTTTTCAAGTTCTAAGATCCTACTATAAATTTAGACATGAACAGAGATAGATTGGAGTCAATATCGTCTCATGATATGGCACGATAAAGTTCATCATTAATTTTTTGCGGTCTACAAATAGGTAGCTGTTCTGAGATTTCTTTTTTTTTTATTGAAGTGGCTGACGAGCAAACCCATGATGATAAGCAATTACCGCCGCTCATGGACGTTGGCAATGTTGAGGGCACAGCCAAGTCGCTGCCTACCTAGAGAGGATAGCTCTCTACAAACCTCGTTTAAAGAAAGACGCTCAGAAAATACCGCAGCAGAGGTACTTTGATTTAAAAAAATCGGCCCCACCTATTTAATAAAAGTAGTTTTCAATCAGAAATATCCAATACGACCCCTAGTTTTTAGGTATAAACAGCGAATTCTCTCCATCTAGTATGTAGCTAGGTATAAATTATAATAATATTAATAAATCTTCAAATCGTACAAATCATTAACCATAATTCTAAGCAACTTGTCTGTTAACAAATTCCTTTATTCATTATATCAGACCGTGCGCGCGTGCGCCTGAAAGACCGTGTTGTTCTAAAGTAGGGAAGGGTCAAACAAAATACAGTAGGTATCTACGCCATGCTATTAGTTCGTAATTTAATTAACAGTAAACATGCGTTGACCTGTTCTGATAACCTAACTTAAAGACTAACTACACGATTTGCTGCTGAGAGTGGACAAAAAGTGTTTGTTTAAAAGTATTGAGTCATGAATTAAAAAAAGTTATCCTTTCCTTTGACTGTGCTATTGATGTTACTATATATAAAATTGGTTCGAAAACGTCCTTCTGAATAACAGATACCTTATTTGAGTAAGGGTGAGGTCGCTGCTAATTGGTAGGGGCTGCAGTACCTAAGCTATCTATAAGACTCTTGCTAAGATACCAACTATAAATCTCTAGTCACTAGACCCTAGTTTATTAGTCTACTTCAAACCTATCTCTGTTCCATGAGTACCTGTGAATCTCTGTTACTTAAAGTTTTAACTCACTGGACTAGACGTGCGAGTTCAGAGCAAGTCTATTGGTTTATAAAACACATCTCTCTTCATATGTCTACACTTAGCTAGAGACATACAGCCGTTCTGTGATGTATCCAGACCTTAGCAATTGACCTCATATTTGCTGATCCATCTTATCGCTGACCTTTAGGTACCGGAATTTTATCGCTTTATCTATCGGAATAAACACAATTCGATATCCGACAATATTTATTAACTAGATATGGTCAAGGCTTATCGTTTGGTGAAAATATATACGTAGGTACGTCATATTGGATGCCAGATTATCCTAGCTAGATTATCCTCGATACGTGTGCAAATTGCTTTGGTTTGTCTATTTCTATGAAACAGTATAGAATAGGTTTACCAACACATTACGGCTGAGCTTTCAAGGGAGGCGACAGCAAATTATCTATTAGGTTAAATATATTAGGCAGTGAGGCCAAGTAGGCCCTGGATGTTACTAAAGACATCTTAGTGAGTGCCTATAAAGACTTCATATCTGACATGCTTGTTTATTTTGGCTGAGATTTAATAATCTGATTGTCGTCATTGTCGTGTTTACTCTAACATTACTACAGATTGAAGTAGGCGAAATGATTACAAAACACGGAATACTCTTATTTGCGTACCAAATCAGCTGGTAGGCAAATAATAATATCAAGAATTTAAATAACCACAATCCTTGAATTTTGAGCAATAGTTAACTGCTTACAATCAGGTAATGCGCATTACGCATCCTTTAATGCCACAGTCATGATAAAAATAAAGAAAAACATAACATTGAACACCATAACGGCAGACCAGACACTATGGAGTTAACAGGCAAAATTTCGCAGCGGCGGACCTCAAATAAGATGTCGACATGAGTTGAACAAGTACTAGAGACTGAAGAGCACGAAATTCCAACAGCTATGCCCAACACTGGGATAACGCAGGCTAACTGTAACAGTATTTTTTTTAACACAAACAGCGGCATGTCCTTCTTCAAACGAGGTTTAAAGAGAGCTATCCTCTCAAGGTAAGCAGCGGCCTGGCTGTGCCCCTAACATTGCCAACGTCCATGAGCGGCGGTAACCACTTACCATCAGGTGGGCCGCTTGCTCGTCTGCAACTACGGGAAAAAAAAATGAAAAAAAAACAGGTGCAGGCCCGCCCGATGGCAAGTGGCTACCTTAGCCTATAGACGCCTGCAACACCAGGGGCATCACGAGCGCATCGTGTTAAATACTAATTTAGTAGCCTTAATAGCATTCAGAAACTAAACGGATCTTACTTTGCCCAAATCATGAAGAAGTCCAGTGAGATGGAACCAGTCATCATCGGGATGGTCTTCCCGGATCCTTTCAGCGGTTTGGAAGGCATGCACGATGTTGGGCAGGTCAGTATCAGGGTCTGATTCGTCTACAAGTTCGTTCAACTTGATCAGGGCGTCTTTGATCGTCATCTTGAATGTGTTGAACTTGAGCCATTTCTCACGTTTCTCTGCAATAGGATTTTATGCTTATGCTTACCTTATATAAAATAAAATGGCTGAAGGCTTATTAAGTCTATATATTACTATAGTTTTGTGAAGACGATCTTGATGAATTCACACTGTGTGTACCTAAGTATATTTTATGTGGTAGGTTGTTTTGATAATTCGAATGTAGGATTATTCGAAATAACGAAAGAACGGAGGAAATTCTCAAGTTAACCCGTGTATTTCTTTTTTCAACTTTATTCACGAAAAGCTATTTATACTGGTATAAATATAAATAAATAATATTCTACCACATTCACACAGCGCCATCTAGTCCCAAAGTAAGCAATTATATTAGCTTGTGTTATGGGTACTAAACAACAGATATACTTACTACTTATACATATTTTTATTGTAAATATATTATATACCTACATATTATAGATAAATTACACCCAGACACAGAACAAACCTTCATGCTCATCACACAAAGATTTGTCCTGGGTGGGGATCGAATCCACAACCTCCGGCTTAGCAGTCAGGCTCACTAACCACTAGACCAACCAACAGGCCAGTCAAGTTATTATTATAATATAATAAATTATTTTATATATATATAATATAATATAATATATAAATAAATAAATTATTTTATATTTATAATATAATATAATAATAATAATATAGATAATACCAGTAAAAATTTATTTATATATCTCCATCTTGTATTTTTATGAACCTGTGTTTTGTCGGCTATAGGGTCGTCGGCGTAAAGGGCACGCCTGTTAATATCGAGTATAACCACGTTGGCGTTGAAATGATTGCGAATACTTACGTTTAACAAGGTCCACAGTGACATTGGTGTGCATATCGTAGTAAGTTTTGCGAACTCTCTGCTTGATGGGATCGTCTTCGTCGATGGAGTAGTCCCTGAAGGCTTCGATCGGCTTGTCATTAAACGTAGGCTCCGGACGCAGCAGCTGCGACGGGTCAATCAACGATACTTCTGCTTTGGTCTGTTGAATGTATAAAATGGTTATCGTTTTGCTAAAGGCAGGAATAGTCGCAAATATAGATTTTGGGAAAATAAATTTAAGTAGGTAGGTATTTATTATGTAAAATTTCGTGAAACTTTTTAGTCGAAAAAATTTAGGTAGGTACTGGGTGGAACTAGATATACCTACCTAGCTCTAGGTAGGTTTTAAAATGTTTATTTTAAAAATGTAAACAGCTGGACTGCGCCTAGATAGTCAATGACCCAGACTATCCACACTTGTGGCTATGTAAGTTATAGGTAGGTACTTACTTTTGGGGTATGTGACTATTTTCAGTAATGATGGAAGAGGTACATCCTTTTTTTCCCCTTTATTATTAATTTCCATAAATTAAGAGTAAAATATGCAATAAGATTAATTTACATAATTGTATTATGAACAAAAAAATCATGAAAATAACCAGGATCCTTAAATCCATTCATATACCTATTAAAATAATTTAAACTACTAGTGACAAGAATTTGCAAACACCAATTTATCCTTTCGACATTTCGACTTATGAGCTAAAATATATTTTTCATTTCTATTCTCACTTTCAAGATTATTGTATAAGGTAGGTACCTACCTGTGCCATTCTGCGCAGTTCTGAGCACTCGGTCGAGGTTTAACAGATCAAGTCGTTGATTAGCCTTTTATAGTTATTCATTGCATCTCGAATAGTCACTATCAGATAAACGAGGTGTAACTCTCCCGAGATAATAGCGGATATTTATCTAGTTATTACCGCCGGTTTTACTTAAAAGAATAGGTATTAACTACTTATTTACTAAATATAACATACTACCTACATGTCAGGTGACGTTTTAAAGAAGGGACAGATCAGGAGTACCCACAACTAGCGAAATTGCATGAAAAGACTGATGAATTACGATTCTTACACACAAGAAGCCAAAGATGTGTGTCAGAATCGTAGCAAGTGGAAGGAAATGTTCTCTGCCTACCTCTCTGTTGGGAAAGAGGCGTGATCTATATGTGACCTACATGTCTATTAGTAAGTTTGAGTCTTTTACACTCGTACTTAGGCGTAGACACAGATAATTATAATTATTGTAACCACGACACCCGTGTACGAGGTGGGGTTATCAGAGTAGGTATATCGAAATCAGGAATTTAATGGTGGTTAAGTGAATGAAATAGATCAGTAACCGGCACGCAAATCATACAGTACGAGTTCAATTCCAACCGGCAGTAGAGGTCTCATCAAACTTCTAGTTCGCTCTGAAGTTGCACCCGCTGCTGTTTAACATAGGAAAAGACAGGGGCGGATCTATAATAGAAGGGGCCCCAGTCCCAATAGAAAACATTGTGAATTAAAAAAATCATACCTATGGTTAATTAAGTTTATGAAATAATTAGGTATTTATTTAACTTTTTTAAATTACATATTTTACACTTGGCAAATATTTTTTTAATGGCAGTTAATTGATAATATAGATATAGGCCCCCTAGGGATCACCGAGTAGTATCCGAGTACCGAGTAGGCAATGTACTTCGTTGGGGGGTGTGTGCGAAAGTTGGGAGCGGTGCTTCGTGTTAGGAAACGGTTCGGCGAAAAAACGGAGCTCATCACACCCGAACAAAGTTCATTTACTATGTTACGCAGCAGCGTTGTGTTACTTCAAAGCGAACTAGAAGTTTGACGAAACGGCTAATAATAATTAAACGACAATAGGCTCGCCCCCTATTTCATGGGACCAAACAGCAGGCGAAATGTGGGTGTGAAGTTGTGAAACATGTCTGCCGACCCGTTCGGGGAAAAAGGCGTGATGCTATGTTATGTTATATATTGATGCAACACGGTTATTAAAAGACATCCTGGTAATCCAAAATGATTTAAAAACCATTAAGGCGGATTACGTTTCCCAGGCAGAACTAAAAGACATAAAGAATGAGAATGAGATGAGATATAATATTTTATGTCATATAAGCAAATTCCGATCTACCTCGAGCGAATCAGCGATCAAAAGCTAGTTTTCTGTACTTAAACTTCTATTACATTATCAGTTGTCGGTTTTACCTAAATTATATTTTCATAAGTGATAAGATTACTGCATCTATTTGCATGATAGCAACACTTCGCGGATAATTCCAATGTCTCATATTGAAATATATGAATGACACCCGCGAGCTAAGGATTTTCTAATAAATTATCTATCCGGTTGGAATACCTTATGATTGACATTGAACAACAAAAGATAGGCCCGTACAATACGTAGTGCTGTTTTGCAGAAATAAATGTTGCAATTTTAAAAACATGCCATTGAAAAAACGTCCGTAAGGAATTTAACTAACGATCCATTTTTCCATGAGATTGATCTGTAGTTACGTCGCATTTGTGTAACACCTACTTATTCTATGATAGTCCTAAGATGTTAGCTACGTAATATTATGGGCAGGTCACTGATACAGATAAAACTTATGAAATGGGTGTGGATTTTAATCTTTTGACCGCCGCGTCAATTCCGCATATCCGAGCTCTGAGCGCCGTCATGAAATTCAGTTTTTAATATTTAGTAATAAAACCAATACAAGTAAGTAACTAGAAGTCGCGCGGGGCGTCGCTTTTGTTTGGACACTGCTCAGCTTCTATTGGCTGTAGCATGATGTTATAGCCTAAAACCTTCCTCGATAAATGGGCTATCCAACACTAAAATAAGTTTTCAAATCTGGTTAGTAGACCAGTAGGTAGTTCCTGAGATTAGCGCGTTCAAACAAACAAACAAACTCTTTAGCTTCATAATATTATTAGTATAGATTATAATTTAAATCTTGATCTTGTATTTTTATGGACCTGAGTTTTGTCAAATAAAGGTCGTTGGCGCACAAGGCATGCTTGCGCATGTCATGTAGGTGACATTTGGCATTCAAAAGGTGAACCTTAATGGAATGGAATTTCGTATTCATAATAACGTTTGCTGTCAACCGAATTATCCGCATTCAGTGTAATCAAAATACGAGTGTAAAAATACTTTTTACGGTAATATAGGTACCTACCGTTTTTGCCCGACCTGAGAATCGAACCCAGTAGGTCTTGCGCGCCAGTCATATTATATTATACTCTCGTCCTCCCATTGAAGCAGTACAAAGGAAGAGGATTCTTCGTCATTATAGGGATATGCGAGCTCAGGTTCTTGGATGGTGCAACACGAATAAATATTAGAAATAAAACAATTAATTAATAAGAAACTATATTTAATTACTCAATATTCTATAATATTTTACATTAACTTTACGTAAGGCGTGCGTATGGACAAATATAAAATGATTGATATGGCGTCACAAGTTTACCAGTATCAACACTTTTAAAATTCGTTTTGACAATCAAAAATTGTTATTTTTACAGAATTGATTTGAATAAATTTAACAGGATGTTTTAAAAAACTGTTGTATAAAATTGTAAGTCGAAAGTAGATACATTAAATAATATACACTATAACATGAAAGTCTATTTAACTAATATGAGAAAATTTTCGACATAATCTATGTCAGCAAACTTTTTTGTAAAGAAGCACTGTGGTTGGTCAATATTTATGTCACGATAAAAATCCACCAATGACAATTCTCCTTGTAACACAATGTCAATTGCAATAATACATAACTGTGTCAATTGCAGCATTATACATAGGTTTAAAAAAGCTAATTAACCTTTTGACCGCCACGTCATATCGGTATCGCCGTGCCTTGAGCGCCAAGCTTTTAAAATCCAGTACATTTTTGACGTGCCATGCCGTCATTGACGTGGTGAGCACATTTTCATTTTACGTGTATAGACGTCTCTGGCGTTCAAGTAAGGTCAAGTACGAGGTATTTAGCCGATATTCATAATTTAAGGTGCAAACTTATCGACCAAACAAAATGATTTTACAAAAACAATCACGGCCGTACTGACACGTCAATTAGCAGGTAATCTGTCATTAACACAATTTTTTCATTGAATAATCGTCTTTAGGCGTATCGACTTAAGTATTACGTTTTTACTAAATAAACTTTAAAGTTCACAGTCAGACAGTATATCGGTGACAGTTTTGAGAATAACTTTTGTACCTACACATGATTGTGTTGAAAGGGGATGCCGAAATTGTTTATCAATGTCTAAAATATAAAATGATATCATACGTACAAGAACACGTTTGTATTTAAATGCCCTCTCATGTTTTTAGTCTTAGGGACGCACTCAGAGACGTCAATTAGCAGTAATCTGTCATTAACACAATTTTTTCATTGAATAATCGTCTTTAGGCGTATCGACTTAAGTATTACACGTTTTTACTAAATAAACTTTAAAGTTAAGTAATGTCTCTGAATACGGCAGTTACTAACATTAGAAAAAGACTTAATTGACTATATTGCTTATATAACAATAATTTTAAACTAAGTTCATTTGAATCGTATTGTACAGGAAGTACAGTCAGCAGGATAAAATGTCAAATCATAAATTGACATTTTATCTTTAGTAAATCATTTTGTGTTCAACAATTAACAATCGAAATTCGACTATAAAGCACTGTATATTTAGGTACATATTCGCTATCACAAGCCATTACTCAATTATAATAACCAATTTGTATAAGAATTTATGATAAATGACATGTAATTTTTTTACTTACTCTAATAACTATTGTATATTCTAACTATTTATTTTAATTATTTGCTAATTTTGCTATACGTTTGGAGTTCATTTGGAAGCTTATAGTAAGTAAAAAGCACTTTAATAAAATATTTTAAAATTCCTTCATTATTGCCATGTTTAACATTAATATAGGAACTAGTTGAAAATTACAATGATAACACTAGAAATTACAAATGGTAGGTTTCTTTTTAAAAAAACAAACAGGTTTAGATAGGTAAAAATAACGGCTTAACTATCCGACACAAAACCGACCCGTCGCCAACATATTATTTTAAGTATCCACATTCCACACATTAAGTTTTTCACTTAGATATGTCAATACGACCTACCTAACAAGAAGAGAATCCGTACTTCCGAAGGCACCTACAGCCGTTGACCCCGGTTAAAAATAAAGTGATAGTCAATAAGTCAAATTGGAAGCCTTCTGAACGACTTGATAAATTCCAAGTACCGTATCTGCCTCATACCATTTATGGGCTATGAAAAATTGGGTATGAGTGAGTTTATTCCGAACTAACGCCACATAAAGATGTGACCTTTAAGTGAAAAAAAAAAAAAAAAAAAAAAAAAAAAAATATATATATATATAAAAAATTACATTATCATTCGGTACCCTCGCCTCGGTGCGCGGGTCCGACTCGCAATTGATCGGGTTTTTTTAGTAGGTTCACAAGAGTTATAAGTTCAATGAAGCAAATGATCTTGTAAACTAGATCAGTGTATGTAATATGTAATAGGGCATTTTTTTTATACCACGACGGCAAGCGGTTACCATAGACTACGGACTCTTTAACTGCAGGGGCATATGCGCGGTGCGGCTTTTTTTTTAGCTCTATTGTTTGACGATGCCTTGGTGCACTCCCAGATGGCCATGTCAGCTTCATGTATCTACTACGCTCTAACACCTGTTTAAAATTATATATTCCCTATACCTATGTTACATCATCACCTGCCTGATGGAACTTTTATCCTTTTGACCCCCAAGGACGTATTATAACGTCATTCAATAACTTGATCGAGACGCTAATGACGTCTTATAGCGTCCATCGCACTTCAACTTTTAGTGACGGATAAAAGTTGGCTAATATTGATTTCCAGAATCAGAAACATTTATAACTTCATATTCTTTATTGCTTGGCGTAGGGAATACAGTTTTTCGTCATTAGTGTGGCATTCAAAGGGTTTAAAAAACCAATTCCTTTTTTAAGAACCCCATATTGTAGTCTTTTGAGAAAACCATTCGTTGTCTTCTAGTGTCCTCATCATAATATCTAATTTCAACTTGTCAATGGTATATGAATAACAACGTGTAAAATATAACTATGTATTCAAAAACTATTTTTGTCTATTTATATATATTATCTATATAGTTGAAACAAATTGGTGTTATTTGATATATCATCTGTAACCAACAATATTTATAAACAACTTGTATTGATATAAGCCGCGGGGGATTACTTTATCTATATCAAAACAAAACCGTTGGTTAGCCTTGAAAAGTGTAAATGACCTTAAAGGAAAAAGGACTTAAGATGAGATATTTTTTCGGTAATATAGATCTTGTGTTGAGTATAATAAGTTTCATAATGTGGTGTGGAAAGGTAGGTATATAGATAAAGGGAAGATAAGAAAGGAAGTTTCTTGGTATATAGTAATTCGTAAAACAATTCTCATAGGAATTCGACTTGTACATTTAAAATCTAAATTTTACAAACAATTTTTATATTAACTAATCTTTATTATAATTATAATTTATTCTAAAAAAGTTGATAATTTCGGTCTTTTCATTGTGTAAATGTATTGTAAAAGTTAAGTGTTCCTAAACACCGGCACCGTTACAAACAGCCCCAGAAAGGCTGAAATAAATATGATAATCATTCTTATTGTATGCGAAAGTATGTGATGATGGACGTTTTGATGTCAATTATGTTATATTAAAATCTAGAGTTATAATGAAAAAGATTTTTTTGCAAATTACTCGGCGAAAGTGTTGCCGTGGTTATGATATCCGAAAGAAATTCAACAGTAAGCCACCTCAAGATTTTTTGCATATTGCTCTTCTGTGAGAATGTTGCCAGCGTGGTATAGTAGACTTAATTTCCTCCACAATGTTTGAAGGAGACCCGTGTCCAGCAGTAGGATGTTTATGGGATTGTAGTGAGAATGTAGCCGTGGTCATTGTTACCGAAAGAAATATCAACAGTAAACCACGTCATATCGCAATTTTTATCGAACGGTACCGCTTAGGAAACATCAGCTTCACCTAACCTTATAAATACACACTTCACATTTCAACCACAAAAACCAGCAAAAGAAAATGCGATTTATTCTTAACACAGTAAGAGTGTTTTCCAATTATTCGTTTGCCAGCTATTGACGTCAAAAGGTTATTCACCTTTACTCTCCGAAGACTTAGAATCTCCTTCGCTATCACTCGACCATTCTCCCTCGCTATACTCCCTGTCTGTCTTTCTCTTAACTCTTACCAACTCTTCATCAGACGAGTCTTGTCTGAAAGTAACCTGTGTATCTTCTACGTCTTGTAAACCAAGTTCTTTAGTAGGAGAAGATGTTCGCAACTCTTTTAATGTGCTTGTAAGGTCTATGTTGACTGGTAAAGGAGGATCTACTTCCTCCGACTCATTCTCTCGCCTTTTCTTTCTCTTGCTTTTAGAGTTGTGTTTTCTGTCTTTCTTCCGTTTTTTCTTTTTTGAACTGAAATAATTAATATGTCTAGAAACTATAATAATAATAATATTCTACCACATTTACACAGCGCCATCTAGTCCCAAATTAAGCAATTATATTTGCTTGTGTAATGGGTACTAAACAACTGATATACTACTTAAATACATTTTTTTTTGTAAATACATACATATAATAGATAAATTACACCCAGATACAGAACAAACCTTCATGCTCATCACACAAATATTTGTCCTGGGTGGGGATCGAACCCACAACCTCCGGCTTAGCAGTCAGGGTCACTAACCACTAGACCAACAGGCCAGTCGAACTGTTGATATTTATGATGGGACTTATGCAGGTAATAAATTGGGTGGTGGAAGTGACATAGGCTAGTTCTACCCTACTAATGAAGAACAGTTCAACTGCATGTCCAAGTTTAGAGAAAAATGTGTCTAAAGTAATCAGCCTTAGATACCATTTTTGCATGACTTGTGCAATATAATTATGTCGTTCTTGTATAGCACGGCAGAGTTCTAATCAACATAAGAGATGATTTATATTAGACGGGCTGTGTCCGTACTGCGCACAAACGTGGTGTAGACGAGCGTCGTACGTTAGTAAACCCGGACGGGACACGGATCATGTACTTTTTTTTTTTTTAAAGACAACGCCCGCACTAGGGAACAAGCCCTGTCGCGGGGAGCTTTACAAACATGAAACTAACGGACACAAAGTACACCCAGACTAGAAACAAATATCTATGAATCACACAAATATTTGTCTCGTGTGGGAATCGAGCCCACGTCACCCAGCACGGCGATGTAGTGGCGAGGCGACCACCTTAACCACTGCGCCACGGTGACAGTCAAGTACTGTTAATTAGGGTTGCCACCCGCACTATATTATATAGTATCCTGCAATATTTCAGCCCATTATACTTTATTAATAACTAGCTTCCGCCCGCTGCTTCACCCGCGTGGTATGTATTTTATACCTATAAACCTTCCTCTTGAATCAGTCTATCTATAAAAAAAAACCGTATCAAAATCCGTTGCGTAGTTTTAAAGATTTAAGCATACATAGGGATATAGGGACAGGGAAAGCGACTTTGTTTTATACTAACTAGTGATACAACCCAGGTTATTTTTTCATCGGTTATTCAGTTTTCACGCTTTTTTAACTAACGGAAACGCACCCGCAACGCAGCATTGGGAATTTCAGAACGAAACGCATTCATTGCTGAGATTATTACAATTATTTTAAAAAATAATAAGAGTTTGTTAATCAAAGCTAAGACTAACAACAAATACTTACACATGTAAAAAAATACCTAATTACCAAACATAAAGATGTAGGTACTATTTTATTTTCTTGAATTTCCCAATGGTACGATTGCAATGTTTTCTAAAATGTACTATTTACCTTTAAAAAAAGGTGGCAACCCTATGTGTAATATAAACTACTTCATACAAAATGTATTTAACGTTTCAAATCCGTGCCCCGTCCAGGCAATGCACACGGCATACCCCGGTCTAATATAAATCTTCCCTAACACATATTATTGTATTTAATTTACTAATCTTATGATTACACAATCAGTAGACACAAATATCAGCAAAATTGCATGCCTGTATTAGTACCTGAATTACCTATTTTCGCAATGACTTGAGTTTTTGAGTCAGCGAAGTTACATGCAAAATCTAGTAAAAAAATAATGCTTACCTATCATAATCTGATTCATTATTGTCATCCGATGATCTGTAAATGATATAATGGCCCATTTAAGATGGTTTTGACGAAATTTATTAAACAATAAAGACATTTCTATATTAGTACTAGTATTTTTTAATTTATATAAATTAATTGATTCTATCTAAACACTCTTTATACATAGAAGAGAGGGGACCTGAGCCCAGCAGTGGGACATTAATGGGTTACTGATGATGCTGACTTGATTATTTCACTAAGAGCACAAAATCAGTGATAAACTAAATGACTTACTTATACTTTCTGCGTTTGCTTTTTCTGTGGGACCTTTCGGATTCATCGTCGTAATCTGAAACAATAAGAGACACACCGTAAATCTCATTCATATTATAATATAATGTTTGGACATTCACACAAAGCGCCATCTAGTCTCAAACCAAGCTAATGCTTGTTTATAATTATTTTTTTTATATACATATATGTTATAGATACACTATACCCAGAAAAACAAAGATTTGTCCTGGACGGGAATCGAACCCACGACCTGTGTCTCATCAGTCAGGGTCACTAACCACTAAGCCCTGGAGGCTTCTTTAGGGTGGACGTTTAATACTCAATCAAGACAAAACGCATGAAATGATCTTAATGAAATTGGGCACACAGATAAATTGTATTCTATTCCGCACAGATAAGAAGATTTAGATTGTTATTTCCGATGTTGTCATCAACCCTTTTTTTATTTAAATATCTTTTCCTAATGGTACTACTACAAATTAGTACTTGTATGCTAAGCTGTAATTAGATAAATTTTGAAATACCTCTTCTTTCGCGGTGACGTCTCTTCTCGCGTCTACGTCTCTTCTCTTCTTCTTCTGCCTTCTTCTTCCGTAACGATTCCAATGTATCCACCTAAAAATATAATTCATGAGTGACTACAAATACCTATTTAGACTCAATTTTTGAAAACCCTGACATGCAGTTGTGTTTGTGATTCAATTCTGTGCATCGGGATTAATCGCAGCCGCGATTGGTCGCTTGCGACACATAGGCATTGTTCTAATAGAATGCTATCGACGCGATCATCGTCCGTTCGCGTGAGTGGGAAAGTGGGCAGTGACCTTATTGTTTGTATTGACGTCTATATTTAGCACCGATAAAATGAACACTGTGAAGTGGTGTCCATCTGGTGAAAGGCCGTCCTACGTCTCTCCTTCCTGTAGAATCTAGGAACTTCAATTTCCTGAGCAAAGAGAGTGCTTGCATCTGGTGCTGTCCTAAATGGATGCTTCTGTTGTGCATGAGTGGCCTACATTGCAGTCCTCGGGTTAATCCTATCATACAGGAGTTACAAGTACTTTACTTACCATCGCGCTAGCTAACGAGGAGGTAGGCAGTTGTGCGGCGGCAGGGTCGACGCCCACTTTCTTTAGAAACTCGGCCGCGCGACGTCGACGCTCTTGTTGTTTAGCGCGTTCTGCTTCCGTCTCCTCCACTGTTAGAACAAATATAAATTAATCTTTAAATATAAAAATGAATATTTCCCTTGGTCACGGCATCACGCGTGAACAGATAGACCGATCTGAAAAATTCTTTTAGTGTTAGATAGACCATTTATCGAGGAATGCTATAAGCTTTATAACATAACGCTACGGCCAATAGGAGTTAAACAGTGTTCAAACAAACAACGATGGGAGCGAAGCCCCTGGCAACAGATAATGCGAAGTATCATAAAAGTTACATTACAGCTTTGGATAAAACATTTATAATTAATTTTCGAAGGATTTAAACTGTAACTGGAGTTGTGGAAGTAATGGTCTGTGAAATTTTCATATAGAAATACAATGATTTGCATAACTTCAGAGTAAAAACAGAGTTTTAAATTTTTACAGAGCAGCCTTACCAATTATGTGACTTATAACGCACACAAAACAAAGTGCACTAAAGAAACCATTTAATTACTACAAGCTCACCTTTAGAATCTGATTGGTCTCCAGTCAAATCAATTAAATCGTCCGAATTATCCTCCAAGGATATAACTTCATTCTCCAATTCTTCTCTATTGTATTTACTTCTCTTGCTTTCTCTTTGTCTATCTCTTTCAGCATCTCTCTCTTTCTTTTTCTCCCTGTCTGCATTTCTTTGCTCACTCCGTTTCGTTTCCCTACTTGTTGACTTAGACCTATACTCTTTTTTCCTATCCCTATGTTTCTTTTTATCCTTCTTTTGAGGACTTTCTTTTTCGATTTTCGGAGTACTCTCTTTTTCTCTTTTTAGTGGACTTTCCTTCTCTCTTTCCACGCTAATTTCCTTCTTCTCTTGTACAACTTCTGGAACTTTCTCAATCTCTTGTTTGGGTTGTTGCTCTTGAATAATGGGTACTATTTCTTCCGTTTTCGGAGGTGGAGGTGGTTTAGGCACCTCTATCTTCACCTCTGTCACAACAGGCATAGGTTTGACTGGAGCTATCGTCTTCACAACTGGCTTAACAGGTTCTATAGTCTTCACAATTGGTAGATCATTGTTCAACTGTCCCTCGATCTTATAAACCACAACAGGTGGTATATTGTTCATATTGAATGTCTGTGCCGGCTTCACTTTGTCTTTGACTTCTTCCGGTTTCTCTACTGGTTTTTCTGTTTGTTTTTCTGAATCTTCGTCAGAGCTTGATTCGTATGGTAAGGCAGGTTTAGGTAATATAGGGTCCGGTTCCTTCAGTTTTTTTATTGAGAATGATACGGGTGCTGCGAAAGGAAATTACAATTAATATATTGACATAATTGTGGCTAATGTTAGTGTTTGTATTATATCACGATAAGTGCTAGACAGATCTTCATGAATTTTGGCATAGAGATGGCCTTAAATGGCATCCCTACTTAATAAATAATAATATAATATAATAATATTTCACAACATTCACACAACGCCATCTAGTCCCAAAGTAAGCAATTACATTTGCTTGTGTTATGGGTACTAAACAACTGATATACTACTGAAATACATTTTTTTTTTTGTAAATACGTACATATCATAGATAAATTACACCCAGACACAGAACAAACAATCATGCTCATCACACAAAGATTTGTCCTGGGTGGGGATCGAACCCACGACCTCTAGCTTAGTAGTCAGGGTCACTAACCACTAGACCAACAGGCCAGTCCGCCAGTTCAGATGAAAAGTCGTAAAGAAAAACGTAAAAGCTAATGTACCATAAGTTTTTATGGTCATGTGAAACGAATTACACGTCAACGGTGCCGCGATAGTCTATACTTGATATTATAAAGCTTATTACAAAACACGGACTAAGCATAAAACCAGGTTTAAATTGACAACTTTGACAGTAAAACAATGGCTTATGTCAATTTAAACCTGGTTTAATACTTAGTCCATATTTTGTAATAAGGGGGAAAGAGTTTGTTTGGATGAATATGCTAAACTCAGGAACTATAGCTTCGAATTGAAAAATTTTTCTGAGGTAGGTCATACTATCACACTACGGCGAATAGGAGCTCAGTAGTGGCATCATCAGCCTGTACTAGTCCACTGCTGGACATAGGCCTCTCTAATTGCACGCCACTGAGTACGATTTGCCGCTACTCTCATCCAGCGTTTGCCAGCCACCCTGCGAAGATCGTCACTCCACCTAGACTGGGGGGCGTCCTACACTACGCTTGCCGAGACGAGGTCTCCACTCTAAAACCCGTTTTGATATTGATATTTAAAAGACAACGCCCGCACTAGGGAACAAGCCCTGTGTCGCGGGGAGCTTTACAAACATGAAACTAACGGACACAAACTACACCCAGACTAGAAACAAATATCTATGAATCACACAAATATTTGTCTCGTGTGGGAATCGAACCCACGTCACCCAGCACGGCGATGTAGTGACGAGGCGACCACCTTAACCACTGCGCCACGGTGACAGTCTTTCCCTACCGGTTGTCGGTTCGAAAGATCCGTGCAAGCAGGCAAGAGCTAGTCTCATATAAATCAGTGATTATTTTTCACCTACCATTAGACCTCCTCTTTTTTTCCTTCCCATTAACATCACCACCCCGTTTCTGCTGCATCAGCTTCTTATAATAAGCATGATACACATTATCCGGATCTAAGAACGTGAACCGTGGATCGTTCTTCGCGCGCACTATGTCGGCGAACTCGTCGCCATTCCGTGCGACGTACGACGCCATCTTGTCTATCACTATTTGTACGTCGTCGGGCGGTGTTGGGATGGCAGCCTCTTTACTGTCCGTCGATGAACTGTCGTCGAAATCTGTTGAAATAAGTTATTCATTAACGAATGGTGATTTAAAATATAGATCACTGTTAGTGTTAAACAGTTAAAAGACGAGATTTCAATTCAATTTTCAATTTCAGTCGTATTAATATAAGGTTTAAAATTCCCTAGTTGCTTCTCTCATCATAATTCTATCCCAATGTTACGTACCCACGACAACAATGAAGTAAATAAATTAATTAAATCGATTTCTAACGATTGCAAAACCCCGATAAAAATTATCAGATTAGGTAAATATAGTCCTGGAAAACATCGCTTGCTCAAAGTATGTTTTAATAATACGGAAAATGCAAAATATCTTCTACGAAACCAACCAAAGACGGCCGGCAAGATACGCTTGTATTCAGACCAAACACCTGCCCAAAGGGATTATTTGCGGCATCTTAAAGAGGAACTATCAAGTCGTGAAAACAATGGCGAAACCGACTTAGTCATAAAATACATCAAAGATATTCCTAAAATCATAAAAAAACAATCAAAAAACGGTGCTCAAAAACTTTCATCAACCGTTCACAAATAAATAAAGATAATAGTCACTCTTTATCTCACAACTACGACATTTTACCCACTCAAAAGTCAGGTATACACTTTTTCTATGCTAATGTACGCAGCTTATGTAAACCAGGGAAATTTGAGGAGTTGAAGGGTATCCTAAAGTCCATAAACTGTGTCACACACTTGATTATACTGACAGAAACTTGGATTAAAAACGAATGTGATGCCAAACTATTTAACCTGCCAAGTTACACACACATATATAACTACCGTACAGATAAAAGAGGTGGCGGTATATCCATTTTTATACATAATAGCCTACAACATGACGTATTAGAGGACGGTTACGAGAAGGGAGTGCATTATCTGTGGGTTTATCTGATCAAATATTCAATTCACGTTGGCGCCATTTACAATCCTAATAGAACGCATTTTAATGCATTTTTAGATAAATACACGACTCAATTAGAAAACAAAAAGCGAAGCATTGTCTTTGGCGATTTTAACATCGACTTATTGAGCAAAACAAGAGATACCACTGTTTACACAGATATGTTACAAGAAGCCGGTTATTTTATTTTAAACAAGATAGACAGCAATTACTGCACTCGAGAAACGTTGACAACGAAAACAATATTAGACCATATTTGTTCAAATCTATATAACGATAATTTTCATACTACAATTATTAACTCACCGTTATCTGACCACAAACAAATGTATGTGGAATTAGTTAATTACAAACATAATCCTCTCGAGCGAATTTCATACGAAGCAATTGACTATGCGGCGCTGTATAAGAGTATAAAAGAGAATACTTTGATAAACGACGAACACAACTATGCTACTTTCGAGTCTTATATTACGACACAAATTAAATTACATAAAATGAAAAAAGTGAAGATATTAAACTTACCTCAGAAGGACTGGATCAACAAAAATATTCTAGATGGCATAAAAAACAGAAACCTTTCATGGAAAAATGTTATGGAAAACCCTACAAATGAAGAATTAAAACAAAAATTTACTACGGAAAGAGATAAACTACATAAATTAATAAAAACTACAAAACAAGACTATTATCATACTTCTTTTCAAAACTGTAACAATGACTCGAAAAAGCTTTGGAATTTAATAAATACACTAGCAAATAACAAAATTAAACCTAAAATGCATCCCCCGAAACTTGTTATATCAGGCAAAACTATAAATGATGGTAATAATATATGCGAACAATTTAACACATTTTTCGCAGCAATTGCATTGAACAAGCAAATAAAATACAAAAAAATCATCCTAACGAACTTATGTACACAATGACGTATATTGATACTACACCGGAACACACAACAACTTATTTCGAACCTTGCACTGTTATCGAAATAAAAAATATAATAAATAGCTTAGATCCAAACTGTAGCACTGGTATCGACGGCATTACTACAAAATCAATTATATGTATAAGCGATTTAATAATAAATAATTTATCAGACTGTTTAAATAAGTGTTTAGCAACCGGAACTTTCCCTGATAGCATGAAAATAGCAAAAATTTGCCCGATATACAAATCTGGTCAAAAAACAGATCCTAGTAATTATCGCCCAATTTCTGTCCTGCCAATAATGTCCAAAATATTTGAGAAGCTCTTACATAGACGTTTAAGTAAACACCTAGAAAAGATAAACTTTTTAACTCCACTACAGTATGGTTTTCGTGAAAAATCGAGCACTTTATCGGCTACAATCGACTTAGTTACTAAAATCAATACAGAAATAGACAATAAAAACTATGTATTAGGTATATTTATTGACCTACAAAAAGCGTTTGATACCGTGAGTCATTCACTATTACTTGCAAAATTACAAAACCTAGGACTATCAGGACCAGCATATGACATATTCGAATCTTACCTAAAAAACAGAACCCAAGTAGTAAAAATAGGTAACGATGACTACAAAAGTAACCCACGACATATAATTTGTGGTATTCCCCAAGGCTCAATTATTGGACCGTTATTGTTTTCTATTTATGTTAATAATATAAGTAACATTAATTTAACTGGTCAATTAACGCTATATGCAGACGACACTTGCCTTTTTTATTTTGGGAAACAACTACCAGAGCTAATAAATAAAGCACAACTAGATCTATTACAATACAGTATTTGGTGTCAGTGTAACCTTCTAACGATAAACGTGCAAAAAACCTCCTACATGATTTTTACCTCCAAAAACAAAAAAATACCTAACTATTCGCCTTTAAACATCAATAATGAACTCTTAGGAAGGTCCAATCAGGAAAAGTATCTTGGTTTAATTTTGGACGACAAACTTACTTGGAAGCCCCACATAGAATACGTCAAAACTAAAATTACACAACTTACTGGTGCATTACGTAGAATGTCAACATGTGTACCAAAGAAAACGCGACTAATGATATATAATGCACTCGTAAAATCCAACTTAACTTACTTGATCGAAATCTGGGGCTCCGCTGCAAAAACAAATATTATGTTTCTGCAGCGTGCACAGAATAAAGCAATAAAAGTACTGTTCCATTATGACAAGCTTATACACACACCAACACTGTACAAAAACACCAAATTATTCAACCTAAAACAAACATACACTGAAAAAATATGCACACTAATAAAAAAAATCACCTTGGGTCATATACATTCACAAACTGTAGTAAAGAAAAGAACACCGACTCATAGCTTAAGAAATACGCACAAACTAACCCTCCTAGCACCTAGAACTGAATATGGCAAGAGGAGTATGCTACACGACGGAATAAAAATATATAATAAACTGCCAAATGAGATAAAAGCATGCGAAAGTATAACTGTCTTTAAAAGAAAACTTAGTAAATATATAAGTGATAATATATACTAAAAACAAACAAATTAATAAAATAATAAATAAATAAATACATTAATGTTACGAAATAATAATGATGATGATATTAGACTTTATTTTCATAATATAAAATAATCCACCTAGTATCACTCAATTTAATATTATTATCTTCAATTTAATATATAAATATTTAATAAATAAATATATACCTATAAACCTTTCTCACAAATCATACTATCTATTTGTGAAAACCGCATCAAAATCCGTTGCGTAGTTCTAAAGATCTAAAGATACATAGGGTCCATAGGGACAGACGTGTTATAATATGTAGTGATTACCATCGGCCTTTTCGAGTCATTGAAGTGATTACAAAAAAAACAAGGACAAGGACAAGGCGAACAAGCCTTAGGATAATTTACTGAATGTAAATTATCCTAAGGCTTGTTCGCCTTGTCAAGATTGAGCCTTGAGACGAACTGGCAAGAAACTCAGGCCATTTAAAAGCCCATTTTTAAATGGAGGATAATAATTATTATGTCTGTACTTGCCTATGTAATTCTAAGGGTATGTCTAATCCACTAACCCACACTAGGCCAGTGTTTGTGGATTATGGCCTAAACCCTCTCAGCTCTCTAGATAGAGGAGAGGAGATCTGAGCCCAGCAGTGGGACTTAATGGGTTGCTAATCGTTATGAAGAATTGGGTATTTGTCAGCTGTTAGAGTATAACATATCATACCAACATAGGTTTAAAGAACTTTTATTACTCAAAAGAACATTACAGTCCACTTAATGAGCATTTTCATGTACATTTTACTTAATTTATACATACAATTTTGCAACAGTAGTTCGATAGTAACATGCAATCTTATGTTATATATATGTTATGTACTATATTTAATTATTACTATTAATTTAGGTAATCATAATTTTTTTTTTTTTTTGTAATCACTTCAATGACTCGAAAAGGCCGATGGTAATCACTACATATTATAACACGTCTGTCCCTATGGACCCTATGTATCTTTAGATCTTTAGAACTACGCAACGGATTTTGATGCGGTTTTCACAAATAGATAGTATGATTTGTGAGAAAGGTTTATAGGTATATATTTATTTATTAAATATTTATATATTAAATTGAAGATAATAATATTAAATTGAGTGATACTAGGTGGATTATTTTATATTATGAAAATAAAGTCTAATATCATCATCATTATTATTTCGTAACATTAATGTATTTATTTATTTATTATTTTATTAATTTGTTTGTTTTTAGTATATATTATCACTTATATATTTACTAAGTTTTCTTTTAAAGACAGTTATACTTTCGCATGCTTTTATCTCATTTGGCAGTTTATTATATATTTTTATTCCGTCGTGTAGCATACTCCTCTTGCCATATTCAGTTCTAGGTGCTAGGAGGGTTAGTTTGTGCGTATTTCTTAAGCTATGAGTCGGTGTTCTTTTCTTTACTACAGTTTGTGAATGTATATGACCCAAGGTGATTTTTTTTATTAGTGTGCATATTTTTTCAGTGTATGTTTGTTTTAGGTTGAATAATTTGGTGTTTTTGTACAGTGTTGGTGTGTGTATAAGCTTGTCATAATGGAACAGTACTTTTATTGCTTTATTCTGTGCACGCTGCAGAAACATAATATTTGTTTTTGCAGCGGAGCCCCAGATTTCGATCAAGTAAGTTAAGTTGGATTTTACGAGTGCATTATATATCATTAGTCGCGTTTTCTTTGGTACACATGTTGACATTCTACGTAATGCACCAGTAAGTTGTGTAATTTTAGTTTTGACGTATTCTATGTGGGGCTTCCAAGTAAGTTTGTCGTCCAAAATTAAACCAAGATACTTTTCCTGATTGGACCTTCCTAAGAGTTCATTATTGATGTTTAAAGGCGAATAGTTAGGTATTTTTTTGTTTTTGGAGGTAAAAATCATGTAGGAGGTTTTTTGCACGTTTATCGTTAGAAGGTTACACTGACACCAAATACTGTATTGTAATAGATCTAGTTGTGCTTTATTTATTAGCTCTGGTAGTTGTTTCCCAAAATAAAAAAGGCAAGTGTCGTCTGCATATAGCGTTAATTGACCAGTTAAATTAATGTTACTTATATTATTAACATAAATAGAAAACAATAACGGTCCAATAATTGAGCCTTGGGGAATACCACAAATTATATGTCGTGGGTTACTTTTGTAGTCATCGTTACCTATTTTTACTACTTGGGTTCTGTTTTTTAGGTAAGATTCGAATATGTCATATGCTGGTCCTGATAGTCCTAGGTTTTGTAATTTTGCAAGTAATAGTGAATGACTCACGGTATCAAACGCTTTTTGTAGGTCAATAAATATACCTAATACATAGTTTTTATTGTCTATTTCTGTATTGATTTTAGTAACTAAGTCGATTGTAGCCGATAAAGTGCTCGATTTTTCACGAAAACCATACTGTAGTGGAGTTAAAAAGTTTATCTTTTCTAGGTGTTTACTTAAACGTCTATGTAAGAGCTTCTCAAATATTTTGGACATTATTGGCAGGACAGAAATTGGGCGATAATTACTAGGATCTGTTTTTTGACCAGATTTGTATATCGGGCAAATTTTTGCTATTTTCATGCTATCAGGGAAAGTTCCGGTTGCTAAACACTTATTTAAACAGTCTGATAAATTATTTATTATTAAATCGCTTATACATATAATTGATTTTGTAGTAATGCCGTCGATACCAGTGCTACAGTTTGGATCTAAGCTATTTATTATATTTTTTATTTCGATAACAGTGCAAGGTTCGAAATAAGTTGTTGTGTGTTCCGGTGTAGTATCAATATACGTCATTGTGTACATAAGTTCGTTAGGATGATTTTTTTGTATTTTATTTGCTTGTTCAATGCAATTGCTGCGAAAAATGTGTTAAATTGTTCGCATATATTATTACCATCATTTATAGTTTTGCCTGATATAACAAGTTTCGGGGGATGCATTTTAGGTTTAATTTTGTTATTTGCTAGTGTATTTATTAAATTCCAAAGCTTTTTCGAGTCATTGTTACAGTTTTGAAAAGAAGTATGATAATAGTCTTGTTTTGTAGTTTTTATTAATTTATGTAGTTTATCTCTTTCCGTAGTAAATTTTTGTTTTAATTAAGTATGTATAAATTAAGTAAAATGTACATGAAAATGCTCATTAAGTGGACTGTAATGTTCTTTTGAGTAATAAAAGTTCTTTAAACCTATGTTGGTATGATATGTTATACTCTAACAGCTGACAAATACCCAATTCTTCATAACGATTAGCAACCCATTAAGTCCCACTGCTGGGCTCAGATCTCCTCTCCTCTATCTAGAGAGCTGAGAGGGTTTAGGCCATAATCCACAAACACTGGCCTAGTGTGGGTTAGTGGATTAGACATACCCTTAGAATTACATAGGCAAGTACAGACATAATAATTATTATCCTCCATTTAAAAATGGGCTTTTAAATGGCCTGAGTTTCTTGCCAGTTCGTCTCAAGGCTCAATCTTGACAAGGCGAACAAGCCTTAGGATAATTTACTGAATGTAAATTATCCTAAGGCTTGTTCGCCTTGTCAAGTTTAAGCTTTTAATGACGTTCATAAGTATTTGATCCATATAATTTAAGAGCTTTTACTTTGACTACCACTGACCTGACATATCAGAATCCGAGTCGGTATTGTAATTCTTCATGAGACTGAGTCCTGTGGACTTGAGGGGCCCCGGTTGTTTCCTATTTCTTTCTTGTTCCTGAGCCATGTACTGGTTGTAATAGGCAGCGTATTGTTGCGTGTAGCTATGTGTGGGAGCTGGTTGCGCTGTTGGGTCTACTGGAGGAAGGTTAAATAAAATATTTAATCGACACTCAAATCGAATAATTCGAATTACGAATTCAAAGACGGTTCTATACAGACGCACTTTATAAACGCATATTAAAATAAGTATGGGACTGTCAAATCAAGACGCCATTTTGTTTTCCATTTGAAGACAACTTCAACAAGTAGGGTGTACAAAAAACGAAACACATTACAAGTACATACATACTTTTTCGGTTTGAAGATCTTTATTTTCTGAATAAGTGGTGATAGTAAGTAATAACAACAACGATAAAACTATAACAAAAAGAACAATAATCAACAAAATGATCATTTCATTATTAACCTAATGTAATGTATTCACAAATCTCAAGAAAATCAACTGGTTCAAGAGTAGAAAGGTCAACGACCCGCACTTTTCACACCTGCAGCTGTATTCAATTAGGTACCTATAGTATAGTCAGTAACAAATATTTTTGTAGAAAGTACAAACACAGCTTTTAGGTCAAAATGAACATAAAGTGTTTCAATCAAGAAGGTAGTAGGTTTTTAAAATCTTGTTGCATTAATTATATATTAAGGGCCTGTTTCACCACCTTCAAAATATAAGTGTCTAATACACTATCTGAGATTTTACAGACCGATTTTATATGAAAAATACGTCAAAAATCTGTCAAGTTTCATATAGGCTATCTAGCACTTATTTGCCAGTGATGAAACGAAACAGGCGCTAAATGATTTTTATAACCTTTAATACAGTTATTTAAATACGAATGTATTTAAAAAAATTTGAATTTTTGTTTACTGTTTGAAACTTGCCACACTGGAATTGCTGTTGCACTGCTAAAGCTGCGACGAAGCAGCGATGACGCTCCGTAATTTTACGAACTAAATGCCAAATGGGCTAGTTAATTACGTTGAGATGATGCTGTAAAAAAAATGTCTCAAATACTTGCAACTAAATATAATTACCATGTTTTATCTAAATGCTAAACAAGTAATGGAAAAATTCAAACCCACGACGGGACTTGAACCCGCGACCCTGCCATTCCGTGTGCAGTGCTGTTCCATCTGAGCTACGCGGGTGGACGTCCCTGAGATCGAATTTATCCATTACCTGTTAACATGATCACGTAATGACAACGTTTTGCTACTTATCACCATGGCTCGTTACAGAAACCTCCGGACGATATTCCTCCATTGCAGGTAGGTCAATATCGTAATGAAAGTAGAAACTCAATATTTACATTAAAATATTGAGTTTATATATCCGTGATTCACGGAATGGCAGGGTCGCGGGTTCAAGTCCCGTCGTGGGTTTGAATTTTTCCATTACTTGTTTAGCATTTATATAAAATGTTAAACCAAAGCGATGGAAATTGCTTAATATTTAATGTAAATAATTACCATGGTTTCCATCAGCTCCTCTAGTATACATGACGGGCGGGCGGTATATCTGCGCGCTGTGCCTGGGCGGCTCGGTGCCGGGCGGCGGCACGTCCCCATCTTCCCCGTCACCTTCGCCTCGCATCTTACTGATCAACATCGTGTAGTCACAGTCTGCTGACGGCTTGTAATGGATGCTTGGGATCGCTGGTGCCTGAAAACCACATTTATTATTATACTAAAAATGTCGGTTAAAGTGACCTATGTGTGAATAAATATATCTATTAAGACTGGTAAGCCCAATAGTATCTTTATTCAACATGAGAATAGAACCCGGAAAAAAAAAGCCCTTTTTCAATAAAGTGAATATGAATTATATTATCATATCAGCCCAATGACGTCGACTTTGTGCCTCCTGCATCCAATGACTACCAGCAACCTTTACCAAGTTGTCGATCCATCTCGTGATGTGATGATGAATACAATAAATTAGGACACTTCATATTAATATTATACTTACTGATTCAATGATTGTCGATGCTAGGCTCGGATGCAAATATTCTTCATTTTCTGGTGGTTTTTCTGTAACCAAAACAGTGTAATGCCAAATAAAGTAATGACCTTTTAATTATAGATATCCGAAAATTTTAAATGTTTTTCTATTATCTTCTTGCAGTTTTTAATATCAACTTACTTTTACTAATTTTTTTTTTATAAATAGCTTTCCAATCGCTCGATAGAACCGTCACATGACCAGCGGGCTGGCTTTTTATTGGCATAAAGAATAAGCATTGCCATCCAACATGGCAATGCTGCCAGTCAGTTTGCCACGTTTCCGGCGGACAGCTGAGTAATGCGGAGGAATTTTTCGACGCATTTTAATTTCGATTTTTTCTTATTTTTTTGGAGGAGACCCGTGCCCAGCAGTGGGACGCTTATGGGTAGAAATGAATGAATATTATTTTTGTTGAGTAGTTTGAATTGTAAAATTTGTTGTGAATGTTTCAATAAATTAAGAAAAAATATACCAAATATTATCCATAAGTATACCTTCAACAACTTCAACTTTCTTTTCGGGCCATTTCCCAGCTTTCACCAGACCAATAAGAGCAGTATAATAAGGATGCAGGTTTGAATCCTTGGCGAGGAACTGGAACTGCATGTTGTCACGCTGCTTCGCTTTTATTAGAATCTCCATCTGTGCGCCTTGAGAGGCTATGAAGTTGGCTGTTTTCTCTATTATGGCGTTTTGTTTTAGTGATTCCGGCTGTAGGAACATAAACATGTTTAGTTATCTGATTGAGTCAAATAAAGATACTTTAAATTAAGATTTTTATTGTCTGTTGACCAACAACAATTACTCATTATGTTATGTTTTTAATAAGTTACAGCTTAATGCTACTAATGTCAACATTAAATATACTATATTCTATCAAAAGAATGTTTATATTAGGAAAATAGTTAATCTTTAATATTGTAATGAGCTTCAACTGATATTATTTCTGGCTGATAAACAGGTTATACAAATTTCTTAAAAACAACATGATAATTGCTGTTAGGATGCTACTTTAAGTTATCAATTGATAACAACAGTACTTACGAACACAGTATCAACGGGCAGCAAAGCCTTGAAGACCGGTGTCGGTAAAAATGGCTCGTCCACTTCAGTTGGCTGTGGCTGCGGTGTTGGCTCCGCTGGGGTGTCATAGTTGAAACCTACTTGTCCGTATCCAGCTGCATGAAGTCTTTTCAACTCTTCCTCTGGGAAAAGAAACAGTAATTATTATTTTCCAAGTATGATATAAGTAATTTGTTTTATTTTCAGCAGTACTGACCCACAGTAATCTGTCAAATGTTTTACGTAGCAGTGCATAGACCTCTGGTTTATATTGTAAATGCCAAAATTTTGTATACATCTATTTTACCAAGGGAGACTCAAAAATCACCCAAATACACTGGCTGCCCAGCTAACAACGCATAGCTACACAACAAGGCTGAAACGTAAAGACATACTGGCCATATCAATCGATATGGTCTAAGCATGAGTAGATGTCTTTACTGAAAGACACACTCAATTTTGAATATCTCAAAACACACCTGCTTATAGCCAAGGCTGATTGCAGAAAGACAGGAAAAAAAAACTATTTTGCCAGGGAACAAGACAAAATACAATACAGCAGGGCCTCATTAATCCGAACACGGTGTAATATTTTATTGTTCGTTATATCGAGGCCCTATTGTACTGTTAACTGCACCACTAACTATAAAAGATTAGGAACACCTGCATTATAAGTTAGATTTTAGTATGTTATCTCTAAATACCTTTGTACATCTCCTCTTCATCTTCATCAGTGTGCAGTGCACGGTATCTCTCCTCGTCACACAACTGTTCCACATCCTGCTGATCCTTTGTAAGCTCCACGCGCCAGTCATACCCTCCTGGAGGTGCCTCAAGCCTGGACAGGTCGTGCAGAGCGCCCCTTGCATCATACCTAGCCAAATATTACCCTATATTAACATTTGCTTATAACACATTTATATAGCCAGCATTTGTAGGAACCATTTTGTGACACACATTGTGTTAAAAGTATTTAAACATTTTACGTTTTTGACTAAGAAACTAATGGAAAAATGGAGCTGATGTTCTATTTATGTTTTGCTTTTGACAGTCATACAATATAGATTCAATTTTATTTTTCCTCATATTACTAAGGAAATTTTGGGTTAGAAAACAGCCCCATTCTTATGCCATGCACTTCAATATTCTTATTAGTCTCATAAGGCATATATTTACACACAAATATATTTATCATACAAGACCCTCGTCTTAATATCACATTAGTAAAAGGTTCATATGAATGAGTCCAACAAAATAAAATTTTGAAAATGGATTAAACAAAATGGTACCTATCATAATTATTATAACATCATGTTCAAAGTCTGTTCTCTAACACTATATTAAACGAGTATAAACTATTCACAAGGTATCCAATAATAATTTAGAGGTTGTTGGACAGTTACAAACGTGAAATTATGTTTCTATTTCATTTTGTAATTCCTCGTTCTTAACTCTTAGTTATACATACGCAATTGTACCGTTGCAGGTTATACATACCACCGGCGGGTGTCACCATAACATTACGCGACGTCGCGAGCACCCGAGGCGCCCGCTGCATGCTCCTCCCGGTCACCTTACTTCGTAAAAACATCCTCTGCGAAATACTTAAAGATCTTCCGAAATTTTATTTTTTTCTGTTAAATAACTATCTTTTGTAGGTTTATAGCGCCACAGTTAGCAGTCTTATAGTAAAAAACTGATCGAACCTGTCGATTTTCAACGTTTCATCCCCCATCCACGGAATGAGGTGTTTGCCTTGATCAATGTGAAGGGCTTTATCATCGTCCCTGAACAATTTGCACGAGTAGCCGAACACGAAAAGGTCTTCTTTCTTCTCCTTGTATTCACTCTTTCTTAATATACCGGATTCACTTTGACCTCCAGTCCATTTTAAAGACATTTTTATAAACTTATTTGCAAATTTACAATAACATGAGCTTACGCCGAAATCTCGCCATGTTCATAAAGTAGTGAAAGACGTTCGGAAATGAATCAATAGAAATGACATTTTCAAGGTTAGTTTACTGATAAGGTATTCAAAAAATTTTAAAATATACAAATGTTAAAATCATGTTATTGCATATGAACGAAATAATATATTATGTAATTACATTAATAATTAAATAAAATGAAGCTACCATATTATATCAATTTTCTTTTATAATTATTTCAAGTATTAATTTAATTAATAATAAAAAAAAAGGAAAATTAATTCGTTCCGAAATGATTTCATCACTCAATTTATTTATTCTATTCAATTTACGGATTATTCAAAATTATATTAAAATTAAAAGAATACATATTATCCTTAGCTAATGTAAATAAATATTATTGTGAACAGATAAAGCACAAAAGCAAGCTTTTTCTTTCCATATACTTGAGTTTTATCTTAGGCTCCCTTCACACCTGACGGAAGATCCGTCGGGCGTCGCGCAAGGAACTTAAACATAATATAACATATTAAATAGCCAAAATATTATTATGTTCCTTGCTGTCGCGTCACTTGCGTCTCTTCAGCACTCTTCAGTCGTGCTAACGTCAGCACAGTCAAATCATAGTCACATCAAATACCTACAACGATAAATAAAAAATCTTCACGAAGTTAAATCCAATTTTTCATGCATATTGCTGCCACGCACCGAATGTCCAAATATCGGTAGTTTATGTACCTATTTACTACTTATTTATTTATCGCTGCCAGTAGACGGTGCGGCACTAGGCGTTAGGCTGCGGCCATTGATAATTTGATAATATATACTTCATAAAACAGTGTTCAAACTTTTAAAATTGTAATCTGTTTTTGACAAAAAATATAACATCGTATAAACGGAATCGATTCTGCTCTGAGCAAACTACTTTAAGGTTTCGTATTATGTAGGATTAAAGGTGTATAAATTCCTTGGAGGAGACCCGTGCCCAGCAGTGGTGCGTTTATGGGTTGAGATTATGATGATGATGATGAAATTCCTTGATTCATTCATACAATTTAAAACGTTGGATTCCGTTGTTCGATCCTTCACACTTGTGACTTGCTTGACCGACGATCCGTCAGTGCATTACCCATAAAAAAGTGATAACGTCGAACAACACCTAAAGGATCTACCGCCAAGTGTGAAAGGATGAAAGTAGAGATGTTATATTAGGGTCAATTTCGCATAATCCTAATATAGGATATATTAGTTTCGTCATATTCTAATACCATACCTATTACTCGATATTAGTCAGATAATAGGGTAAGGAGTGAACGTTTTAGTATTATGCTCTATAACTAGTATTCGTTCGCGTAGTCTCTGGCTAATACTTGACTAATATCGAGTAACCTAATAGATGACATTCCTATAACCTAATATGAATACGGGTCGCTCGTATTATAATATGCATACCTAATATGAGTATATTCGTTTCATCTCTAGATGAAAGGAGTTCTAAATTTATTATTGGAAAATTGTTGCCAGCCACACAAAGCTATATTATTTTTTTAACAAAAACCTATTTTTGAAATAAGAAAGGAGGTTGTTTAAATTTTTGTATTCAACCTATTATTTCTTTTTTTTTTTGGTTTTCATAAATTATTTTATGACCACAAAGAACGCTGTTTATCCAAAAAAAAACTAAACTGTGGCAACTGGATATAGCTCTAACAAATTGAAGATGTCAGACTTGACTAGGGAACATATAGTGTGATTCGTTACATATTAAATTTGTTTGACTTACATACGTTTCAAAAGGCATATGGCGGACGTTTTATATATTTTTGCATCGAAAACTGATAAAATCTTTTAGTTATGAGTATCTTGTGACCGCTAGAGCGTATTTGTTAAAAATTAGATGATAAACGTTAGTTTTTAATGTGTAAATAAGTCTATTATACCTAGAGTCTTATAAATATTGATAGTATTTTCGTGCGTGGACGTTTTGATCCGTATTGTTGAAAAACGAAAAGTCTGTGATATAAACAATACATAGGTGATAGATTAATTTCCTGAACAATTTTGTATATATTGTAAAGTTGTTATAGAATTTTAGCGAAAGTAACATATTGCGAGAAGACTGAGTAACTGAGTGGAGGACTTGCGAGCTATGTCAGCTGTGAACCTATTGTCTTCTTTGAGGGAGAAACCGACCGATGAAAACCCGAATGATGGCTCGAATCCCGAAGGTAAGCATATTATTTTAGCTGCATTTACTGTACTTTTTCACAATACCTTCAATCTAGTATTGCTTGCGTCAAAGTGATGTTTTTGCAGTTCGCAAATCATTGACCCTGATTTCTTAAGCTTTTCTACAGTTGTATGCATGATATCCTGGTTTGATAGTCGCTAGGAAGATATGTGACCTTCTTGTGATTTCCATTCATTGGAAATGTAACAAGTTTTAAACAATTATATTAAAGTTTTTATGTAGGTCACAAAGCAAAATGACTGAAGTAGTTACTGTTATTGTGCACTAACCTCTTTTGTTTTGCCTGACATAGTAGGCACCAGTGCATCTTAATCTAATAAAACCTCATATTATTTACAGTCCTAGATAAAACGTAGTATATTTTCATTAATTTAACCACATTTATGACATTAGAAAGCTTTAGCTGTAATAATATAGTCTCAGAATTAAATTATTATAATCTAGTTAGTTTTTATGTTCTTACTACTAATAGGAACATTTAATTCCTGATTTGAATAATAAGAATGTATTCAAAAGATATTTAAATGTTGATTCAATAGTTAATCCCACTAATTATGGCTTTAGTATTTGGGTAGACAAATGACTATCAACTAAAACATTACAAGAGTTTTTGAAATAATACATTAGGAAATGAACTTTGCATATGAGGGCCCATTAAATTCAACTTTTGGAATGTTAATTAATTCTTAGACTATACTTTAATGGGGCTGTAGAGTAAATAATAATGGGATGTAGAATAAACAATAACAAAATTTGAATATCTTTTATTGTAATAAATAAGGTATTTACTATTCCATAAAATATAATATGTGATGTAGTGGGTCTACATTTTATAATAATTACAATATTTGAATTATTTAGAAAAAATTATTATACAAAGTTACAGCTTAAGACCACTGAAATCGGCATAAGAAAATATATTGTAAATTTTTTCTTTTTAATCTTAATTTTATAAATTCTTTAATCTTAAAATAGTATTTGACAGCATTATGACAGTGATTTGTTTACAAACATTCTACGGCATAAGTTGGTATAAATAAAAGTATTAAGGATACACAAATAACTTAACCATTCTGCATCACATATTGAATGATTCATGAGAATACACAACTTTTTGTCTATCGAAAATAAATTTCGTAGTGACTGAACTTCAACAACAGCAGGTAGTTACATAATCCAGGGATGGGGCTGCTACTCCCAATTGCACCACCCTCAGTAGGTTTAATTGTATTTAAATTGTTTGCAAATGAGACATTGTCGTCTCTCTGTTGCACTGGTAAGATATGACTTGTATTACACCTAATTTTTTTTGACCGACGTGGCAGATAACTTTTTGGCCATCCTGGTGGTAAGCGGTAACTGCGGTACTCTTTGGGCACCAGTTATCGATTACTGGCTGCATTCTTTTAACATTGATTCCAAAAAATACACAACCAATAAACAGAATACACAACCTACCGGAAAAGGATTTAGTGAGGAAAATGAAAACAAATGGGATTGGGAAGTGAAATTTAATCTCCATCGCTCCACATTTCACTATGACACATGCTGTGGCCGAAATTGGAAATTGAAATGATTTGAAATTCATTGGGCTGATATTGATGATGATGAGTCTATTTAACAACAATGTTATCATAACATCACGACTTTTATCAAAGAGGTAGGCAGATGTGCACACTCATATTTCGCCAGCTAATTTAATAACAAAAGGAATATTAAATTAATTGATAGTAGGTAAAATAATATAATATAATATTCTACCACATTCACACAGCGCCATCTAGTCCCAAATTAAACAATTACATTTGCTTGTGTTATGGGTACTAAACAACTGATATACTACTTAAATATTTTTTTTTTGTAAATACATACATATTATAGATAAATTACACCCAGACACAGAACAAACCTTTATGCTCATCACACAAAGATTGGTCCTGGGTGGGGATCGAACCCACGACCTCCGGTTTAGCAGTCAGGGTCATTAACCCTTAATTTGGCAATATGAAAAAAAATGGTTGACCATGATTTTATTTATAAAACTATGTTTGGATATTATACAGAATACTCAAAAAAATATTTAAAAAAATCTCCACTTTTCCATTTTCCAGAAAACACATGTCCGTCACAGCGGACTTTGCTAATTACGTTTCGATTAGGCATGTCCGCTGTGACGAACATTGTCAAATTAGGAAAATTAATTTAAATGAGACACATATGCATATTTTACATATCTTTAATTGAAAAAAAGAGTAAATGCAATGAGTAAATCTTCAAAAACTAATGCAATTAACAATCAAATGAAGCCGTTCTACCTTAGCCGTCCGAACTTCACTTTTGACATTATGTCTGCTATTTTGGCATATCTAAATTTCTCTGACCTATTGGTCGAGATAAGACGGCATCTGCACTATTCCCATGATTATCTGTATGGCCTAAAAGTCCCGAAATTCATCTTCGGTCAGTTGAATAGATTTACCGGTTTCTTGTACTGAATAAAAGTTTGATTGTTCAACTATATCCGTTATAATATCTTTAGAAAAAAATTAATGAAAATAATCCAATGTTCTACCGGCGTTATCTAATATATCTATATAGTCACCATCTTCAATCTCTTCTACAGTCGCCGAGTAGTGAAATTCGAGATACAAATGAAGTTACAGGTGTAATTGGTGTTGATAGAAGCGAAGGGATTGCAGACAATGACGGTATATTGTGGTAGATAGTCTCCAATTTAAAAAAAATTAAGCACCCGTGATTTGACAGTGTCCGCTACAGCGGACATAGTATTGTAGTACTACATTTCTACTAAATTAGCAATGTACGCTGTGACGGACAAAGCAATTTGGAAACAAAAAAAATAATGAAAATGAGTATATTTCGCTGGTTTTATTATTTTATACTGTAATACAGATAAACTACATCCAATCAAGCTGAAAAGCTAATGAAAGTATTCATTAGAAACTAAAAAACAAAAAAAAAATCCATGAGCAAAACAGCTGAACGCCGCTTCGTCGACATTTTGTGTCACAACTGACAGATAAAGTATTGCCACACTCTAAAATCTATTTTTCTACTATTAATTTATGTATTAAAAAATATGTTTCACAATCTAAAATGTGTATGATAGAGATATAAATATTATTTTTTTTTTTTTTAAAGTCATGTCCGCCCTAGCATACAAAATCAAATTAAGGGTTAACCCCTAGACCAACAGGCCAGTCACTAAAAAATTGTAAACACTTAACAGATAAAAGATTCATAGATAATAAGTAATAAGTGACGATATAAACTATTTTTAACAAAAAAATATTAAAACGACTTCAAATCAGTACTAAAAAGCGAAAAATAAACTGAATTAGATATTTAATTCCAAGCTAAAAAATACCTACCTACCTGTTTAAAGTATAATACCCTATTACTAATCTGTTTGAAGTCGGCGCCAAGCCTAAGGAGTTTGTTAAGCTACGTACTACTTAGTACGTACATCTGTTACCGCTCGCTACTTCACACCACCTCGCACTTGCGTGTGATCGTACCTAGTGGACGGCTCAAACTGAGTGATACAACCTCATTAGGCTGGCACCGACTTCAAACAGATTAGTAATAGGGTATTATACTTTAAACAGGTAGGTAGGTATTTTTTAGCTTGGAATTAAATATCTAATTCAGTTTATTTTTCGCTTTTTAGTACTGATTTGAAGTCGTTTTAATATTTTTTTGTTAAAAATAGTTTATTTTTCCATTTTTAGTGTACTTTTTATCTAGCAGATTTAATAATACTGGCTGGCAAACTAAGACGGAAAGCCGAAATAAAGAATCTTCGATAGAAGGGAACGTCTATTCAAATATTCTAACAACACAACCTGATTGTAGAATAGAGGAATCTCAAAACTCTCAGCTTTTTATGTCTTTCTTTTTTCCTATAAAATGCGACAGGTAACAAGTATAGGTATACAATGCAGGTTAGATACTATATCGAAAACTTAAAATGTCATCTAAGAATTCCTTTGAATTATACAACTTTATCGTCCATCTTGAAAATCTTGAAATAACACAACTTAAGGTTTATACATGGATGTGATATTTAAAGAACTCATCTTCTTACTCCTAAACATTAAGAAGTTTCCCTTCCAGTGACAGCTCACCTAAATAACCTACAAGAATACAACTATAGGTTTATAAGTACCTAGAATGTTGAAAGAATTATCCTCCAACTCCTAAAAGTTAAGGAGTTATACCTTCCAGTGACAGCTCACCTGAATAACCTACAAGAATACAACTATAGGTTTATAAGTACCTAGAATGTTGAAAGAATTATCCTCCAACTCCTAAAACTTAAGGAGTTATACCTTCCAGTGACAGCTCACCTGAATAACCTACAAGAATACAACTATAGGTTTATAAGTACCTATAATATTGAAAGAATTTTCCTCCAACTCCTAATAGTTAAGGAGTTATACCTTCCAGTATCAGCTCACCTAAATAACCTACAAGAATACAACTATTGGTTTATAAGAACCTATAATGTCGAAAGAATTATCCTCCAACTCCTAACAGTTAAGGAGTTATACCTTCCATCACCAGCTCATCAACATGAGATGTTGACTATCAGACGTAAATACTTGAATAACTTTAAAAAATATATGAAACACGTAACATGTGCCTATAAAATTTGAGGGTTGCCTTCGATTTCCCTGAGATTCCATCATCAGAACTTGACGTGATGAATAGGGGACCAATTCGGAAGTATACCCTTTCAAACAAAAAAAGAATTTTTTAAATCGGTTCAGGCATCTCCGAGTAATCGATGAACATACATAAAAAAAAAAAAAAAAATACATACAGTCGAACATATAACCTCCTCCTTTTTTGAAGTCGTTTAAAAATAAATTATCTTACTCTTAAATAAAAAATAAAATAAAATGAGCCTTTATTGCTGGAGTTTTTCCTTAAACAAATTATATTAATATTTAAATTCTTAGTTATTTTAATAGATTGAATGACTTATCAACAATCGGTTTATTTACCCCAACTTGTCCATTGACATAGGCCTCCCCCAAAGACCTCCATCCTTCTCTGTTGTGGGCCACTCTTGTCCACATTGGTCCCGCTGTCACAATGATATCATCTCCAACGTTTAAGTGGCCTCCCTCTTTTCCTCTTTCTATTTCTTGGGTACCACTCTGTTACAATTTTTGTCCACTTCTTGTCTTTGTTTCTAATCACGTGGCTTGTCCACATCCATTTCAACTTCTTTATTGTTTTTACTACATTTCTTAGTCTTGTTTTACTCTTTGTATATTCTAATGTTACTTTATCTCTTAACTTGAGGCCCATGATGCTTCTTTCTATGTTATTTTGGCTTCTTATTCTTAGAACTTTTTAATAGATATAATATACAAGTAGGCTCATATCGTTATCGAAGTTAAATCGTATTTTGAGGGTTCCGTAGCCAAAATGGCAATAATGGAACCCTTATAGTTTCTGTCATGTCCGTCCGACGGTTTGTCACAGGCATTTTACTAAAATTGTACTCTGATGTATATTGATGGAATTTGGAGAATAAGTGTCTTGTGTAGGCCGATACTAGGTTTGGTAGTTAAATATAAAAAGAAATAGTTTTAAGGGTCGCACTCCATACAGTAATTATAATAAATAATAATAATAATAATAATATTCTACCACATTTACACAGCGCCATCTAGTCCCATATTAAGCAATTATATTTGCTTGTGTTATACTAAACAACTGATATACTACTTAAATATATTTTTTTTTATTATTATTTACAAGTTGAACACAACGGATCTTTTAAACACACTTTAAGGTTTCGAAGAATGTTTTTTGCATAAATTGTCCCCCCTCCTCTATTTTCTAAACTGTACATATCCCTAAAGAGGCTGCCAAAATTTTTTCGTATTATATTATATGTTTTTTTTTTATGTCTATAAAAAAATAAAGTGAACTAACTTCTTCGTCGGTAATAGTAGCCTTAGATAGGCTACTTTTACTGACCAGATTCTTGACTATTGAAGTGAAGTTTCATGAAAATTTATTCAGTGGTTAAGTCTTGAAAGAATAAACAAACAGACGTACCTACTTTTATATCTATACTAATATTAAAAGCTGTGGAGTATGTTTGTTTAGTTGAACGCACTATTCTCAGGAACTACTAAATCGAATAGAAAAATTATTATAGTGTTAGATTTAATAGCCCATTTATCGAGGAAGGCTATATGCTATATAAAAACATGTTACGTTGAAAAACAGCTGAGTAGTTGCCAAGCAAAGGCCAGGAGAGTGGAGCCCGAGACATCAGCTAGTTTACAATAGGAACGATTTTGACCTCATAAAAATATAAAACTAAAGTTTTATTTACAAAAATTGTTTGTATGAATACAACAATAAAATAGTTGTATTCGAATATCAATGTGAATACGAATCCCGCTATGTAAATAACATTTGGGCGCGCGATTCAATAAGTGTCTGTGTCATGAATATTGATTACGTTTGCTAAACTTTAAAAAAAAGTTCACTATCTTGCAACATAATAAAATGCTAATTAATCAAGTATATCTATTTTGTACGAGCTAGTTTTCTAGTACTTTTTATGTTGCTTATCAACTCGACAAAGCTAGTCTAACCTCTAAAGAACTATGTTATTTTTTCGCTCTGCTATAATAAAAAGTCTACTGTGAGTTTTACTTTTCCTCTTATTTGTTAACCCCCCTCTGCTCCTTTTATAGTTTTTGGGTACCAATCAGTTAGTCTAAACTAATAATATAAGGCTGCCGTCTTAATTTTGGATAGCCCTTTTATCTAGAAAGGCTATATAACATCACGGTACGACCATTAGGAACTGAGTAGTAAGCAAAAACAGATCCACGGGAGCAAAGCTCTGGATAACAGCTACCTATACAACATACCTTCAAAAATTAATGTATAGTTAAACTGTTTATAACAAAAGAGAAACAATTCTTCTTTCTTCTTCTTTAAATAGAATATCTGATTGAGGTCTGATTTCTGAAAATAGGTAGGTAAAAGATTGGCCTTATATTCTCACTCTAGTTTGCAAGGCTAATGCGTTGCCCCAATTAATTATCGGTTATTGTTCTATTCCACTTCTCGTTTCTATAATACAAGAAGTACTCGAAAATCCAAAATACCACGCGTCATATTATTCGCTCAATCTTTACGAGAGGCAAGGAACTTTTTTATGGGCGATCTCTAACGAAGTGATTGCGTAACTCGACCCTTCTCAATGCTAAACATTTTGCATGCAGGGGTAAAAATCCGCAGGGAGTATCAAGGTCGATAGTAGAACGTCTGACGATCCAACGGTCCCCCTATAGTTCGTGATATAACAAAATAATGACTGAATGAATGACGACGCGACGTGTTGACGTAGGACTTGTAGATTTTATATGAAACGGTAAACTTGTTTATTAATGCAAGCAAAAAAGTAATAATTTCTTTTTGTCCACTGCGTCGTGTTTCAATGCAAGCTGTATGCATATGCCAACAACAAAACCAGCACTTCTTTGGACCAAAGAACGATGTTCTTTCGAATGTAAACTTCCGTTAGTATCTGTCGATTGATCAAAACACCCAACTGTTGACGATTCACGTGGTTTTATGATTAACTTTTAAACAAATTGTTTTTCTAAAGAAAATTACGGAATCTATACAAATAAATTAAATTGAAGTATCTGTTTGTAATATCAAAATTTGTAAAATAAAGAATATAATTTTTGTCTGTCTATTTGTCAGTCTATTTGTTTGAAGTAAACTCCGAAACTACTGAACCCATTTCGACGGGGTTTACTGGCAAACAGCTAATGTCGCAAGGAGTAACATATATGCTACTCTTATTTTGAAAAAAATATCATCATCCTTGAATAAATAAAAAACTATGAAATCGCACGTGAACGAAGACACGGGCCCATCTACTTTACTAATAAACTACGAATACGGTTTATTTAATCCGAATGCTAGTGTCATTAATAGCCTCGACTTGATAATAAAACGGATTCTGTGATAACGTATTGTTTCCGTATCATCTGAACGTGCTAACCGCATTGCAGACGCTCTGCAGGATACCTACTCTAGCGCTTGCATTGATATACGACGAAACGCATACAGACATACGGTGCTTTAATATTGATGATAATATTCGTGTCTCAGTTTTATTTTTAATCAAATAAACAGTGAAAAAATGAAGTCTATTTTATTCGTAATGTTTCAAATTAAGAATTTGATACTATGTTCTAGAAAATAATTTAGTAAAAAGTGTAGGGTAGATTACACTTGGGAAAAAAATACTAGCGAAATTTATTCGTCGTGAATCAACCGGTGTTTATAAAATTTTGGAGGGTAGTTTCATTAAGCCATTTATCTGTTGCCGTTTCGAACGAACCAGTCTTTGAGACGAGTTCGTGCGTTGTGTTTTGTTTGCGGCTATCGGTGAAAATCCGAGCTTTCTGTCTTCTATATTCTTATTGTCATTTTTATGACCGTATTTACTTCTACGTATGTAGAAAACTTACGAAAGACGAAGCCGCTTCGCGTATCGCGTAACTGTCTCTCTGACAATTTTATATTTTAATGTGTACTTGATGTTTAGTTCTTTGTGTTTTTAAATTGTTTTAAATATTTATTACAATCGTTATTTTCATTCATTTTATTCATAGATTAAGTTTAAGTTAGTTTAGTTAGATTTGGACGCCATTTTGTTGACGCGTCCCTCGTGTAGTTGGTATGGTTCTTAAGGAGAAGGATACCACGCCGCTGGTCGGTGAGGTTATAAAAAAGAGACGTAGTAGGAGACGTAAGTCCGGTAGTCGAGCTGCTAGAAGGCGCGCGCGTAAGAATCCTGCTTCTGCCGTGGCTGTAGCAGCTAATCTGTCCCACGAGAAGGTTAGCTCCCCGGCTAAGTGTGCGGTGCATGCGTTCCTGCTCAAGTATCAGAGTGCGATGAGGAAGATACCAGCTCAACTGCCGCCGAAAGTACACGCAGGACCGCCCACCAAGCGCGTCAAACGTGTATCCTGGCGTAAGTGAAGTTCACATTGTTATGAAAATGATTATATCTATATACGTAATTTCTTATTATCTACGGCTTATGATTATCGCGATATGTAATTGTCTTTAATTCTGATTTGCGATAAGCATATGAGTTGCCTAATACATAAGTTGCATCGCATAAGCGTGGCGTGGTCGGATGCGAACCTCCTTTACGTGAAATTGGCTTGTATTATATTACCAGGTACGACACTATGGTTAGGGTGTCGCAAAAAGGGCCCCGACACTTAGAAAAATTTCGTCCCTTTTTATATGGAGTTGAGATTTAGAATAATTTTGATCGAATTTGTACGAAAACTGAACTTGTAAAATTTTCGATTATTTTTATGCTCAGATGCACCGTTTCTGAGATATGACGAAATTACTTTTTAGTTCATCCCGACTTGGATAGGTTAGGTCAGAAGGCTAAGGCGGGAGCGAAGCGAAGCGAAGCCCTTGCCTTCGTGGTTTTTTTTTTAAAACACCCAGAAGTAGGAACCCCGCCAAGCGGGGCTTCGTCGACCATGCGTAAAATATTTATTTTTTATTTTTCATGGGACCCTCTTTGCGACACACCGACCCGACACTATCGTTTCAAAAAAATATCATAATTATTTGTTGTTTGATTATAAATTAATATACTTAATCAGTTTCTAGGATATATTTATTGATTGGTATTGAAATATTTATAACATTGGATGAAATATAGGCATCAAAATTATCTTCGACCCCACCCAACGTTCGTTCGTTCCACGGATTCAATGAAATTTTGCGCATCTGTTATGAATTGTTCGGTTTTTGCTAAAAGCCAATATGTCCCATAATATACAAACTCCATATTAGCGAGTAACGTAAAGTCGACATTCAGCGTTTAGATTTTAATTCGTATTCTACGTTGAAACTTGATCGATATTAATATTACATTAACATTTAGTTTATACTGCAAGTCGACAAATAGATCAATCAACTTTTTTATAAACATAATGTTGTAGTAGGTAAGTCTATTATGTCTGAGCAGTAGCGCAAGAATGCGACACGCGACGAATGCCACGTGCTATGCTCGGTGTAGTTGTGTGACATATTATGTATCTATCCTAGTTTCTAGGGAAACCCCTACACTTTGATTTTATAATAATATTCCACCACATTCACATAGCGCCATTTAGTCCCAATTTAAGCAATTATATTTGATGAATTAGATTTCCTCCCTCTGCTTCTGTTTTCTTTTTTATTACGACACTTGCTTTTACAGATTCGCTAGAGTGCTATGTCGAAAATAGAACCATGTTCTTCTCCTGATTCTGTCTTTATATAATATGTTCCTAAATAAAAATGTATATATAATGGATTAAATGTCTTGCTCAGTGCAAAACTCGACAATTTGTATTTTATCGTGATAGTCTGAGAAAGGTCAGATGAGGGTAAACATTTGAAAAATTCATAAACGCACTAATGTACTAAGATTCTGTAGTCATGAGAATTTCTCGCGGGTGGAGCCGCATCTAACAGTTTTTTTTTAATATAAATAATTCACTATCGCATTCATAATAAATACTACTACTATAGGTCTTTATATATATAATTCTTCTGTACGTGTGTTGACAGTGAACTCCTCTTAAACGGCTGAACCGATTTGAATGAATTTTGTGTATGTGTTCAAGTGGATTCGAGGATGGTTTAGATTCACAAATAAAAAAAATCGACTGGTATATCATGCAAGACAACGTCTGTCGGGTCCGCTAGTATATAATATAACATGAGTAAATATTTGGAAAACTCATATAAAGGACATACTTTTTTTAACTATTGTTTTAATCACGACAATCTGTCTTAAAGATTGTTGTAACCTTGAGTTATCATATATATTTCCATCGTGCTTCGTGCATTAATCAGATAATTGCACAGTAAAACTTATTTGTGTGTAGTGAAATGCGTCGGTACAGTTACTGTGCTAAATATAAACTTCGTCTATTTGAGTGCCTGTGGTGATCTGCTTGTTTATCAGGTGGTCACTGGCGTCTACCCAAGCCTCGGCAGTAATTATGTACAACAGGCGTTCGGATGTCTCTTTTTTTTGGAACTTTCACTGTTATATCTGTTCTACACGGTTATATACTTGCGTTCCAACAGTGACCATGGTGGGAGCTTGGTTGCCATCGCGTAGTTTGTATGAAAATTGGTTTACAATAGACGGCTACACGGTTGAAATCCACCAAGGGCACCTCTGGCAGGCAGGTTTATAACCATGTAGCACGACTTTAACCGTTTGTTAGTACCTACCTATTCGAATTTCGTTTACTGTAGCGATTATTCTATAATAATAATATTCTACCACAATTACACAGCGCCATCTAGTCCCAAATTAAGCAATTATATTTGCTTGTGTTATGGGTACTTAACAACTGATATACTACTTAAATACATTTTTTTTTTGTAAATACATACATATTATAGATAAATTACACCCAGACACAGAACAAACCTTTATGCTCATCACACAAAGATTTGTCCTGGGTGGGGATCGAACCCACGACCTCCGGTTTAGCAGTCAGGGTCACTAACCACTAGACCAACAGGCCAGTCATTTTAATTCTTTAGAAATTTCAATCGCGATATTCTATATATTCATATACATGCTGCCTCTTCGATCCTTAAATGTAACTTATCATTGGCTTTTTAATTCTTGTATTAGTTTGAAAATTAGTCTAGTCTAGGAATAATTGTTTAAAGTATGTTAACATACTGATGTTTAACAAATTCTTTTTCAATATTTAGAAATTGGATGTATAATATTTAGATTAAATAAAGTATAATATCTTTCTTTTTTTACGAAAACGGTGCACGTGGTTACTTCCTTCCTTTTAACCTATTGTTATGTATTACTATTAGATTTCTTCATATGTACCTATATTTTATTAAATAATACACTTGTCACGTGCCTTGCCATTATTTTATAGAAGTAATTCATCAACTGCAATTGCAAATATGAAGATTGTTTCTCTAGAAAGTATTATACAGGTTCACAACAGTACTGCGACTCAGAACATGTACTCAGAACTCATGGGTGATAATATAAATGTACTTAATGCTTTAAAATGTAAATGTAAAGGTAAATGCTCATTTTCAATCAGTAAAAAGAAATGTAGGAAATATTTAACTTTGACTAAATTAGTAAAAAAACTTGAATATAATCTTAAGAAGTCAGCGAACAAAAAAAAACTATCACAAATCAACTGTGATTTACTCAATGAGCGTGTGACATTGCTGTCTGAATATGAAAATTGTAGTGAACAGCTAGCTACAAGTAGGTTACTTTATGAACAACACACACATGAGCTTGAAACACAAATGTTAGAGCTACAATCAACATTGACTCGAACAATCTTAGAACATGAAAGGGAAACACGTGAGTACATATTAAAATATGATGAAATTGCAAGGATTGGCAAAGAAAATCTGAAACAGGTGATTTCTCTAACAAATAATAACTCGTGCTTGACATGTTCTCAAACACCACCTAACATGAACAGTGAAGTACCACATGTTAATATAGATTTGCTCAATTGTACTCAGGACCTACCGCTCATGGACAACATTGACACTAACCATTGTCCAACCACTTTACACCAGGTGGAGCCTATTATACATTCTATTAATTCTAATACTATAAAGAATGTAATTATGTTCTCTGACCAGTTAGGAAAGGGTTTGGGTAGCCTAATTAATAGTCAAATAGATTGTCCCATCACAAATATTTGTTCACCTAGAGCTTCATTTAATAATATTATTAATAGTGTTAAGTCTACTAGTTTTAATAATCAATCCACAGGTATAATATTATTTGGTGACAGCCTATCTGTCACAAAGAAGAACATATTACAGCTAACTGAAGTAATGACATCACTTCATAGTAGTGTAGGTTGTAAGTTTATTTTTTGCGCTTTGCCATATTCATATGCCTTAAGCAAAGAACAAAATAGGCATATAAGTAATCTCAATTTATTAATTTATAACTGTACATGTCGCCTTAGCGACTTTATGACATTTTTTGATAGTAATATATTTATTAGTAATTATTTATTAACTGAAGATACTATGTATCTTTCCTTTTATTTTAGACAACAGATTGCTAAATTATTAGCATATATCTTATTAACTGACACAGGTACTCCTAGGGTATTAAAGAATTTGGTAGATATAAGTATTAATAGTAAGGCAATTGACATATCTAATAGTTTAAACTGTTAGGTGAGACAACGGATAGGCAGACACAACACAGTCTGAACATAGGTCATCAGAATATTCAAGGCCTATCCGGCAAGGAATTAGAGTTAGAATTATTTCTTAATAAACATGACATACATATACTTTGTATTACAGAACATTGGCTGAAAAATGAACAATTAATATTATTTAATAATAAAATTTTTAATATTTCTAGTGCGTTTGTAAGAAAGAAGGCTATACATGGTGGCTCTCTGATTTATGTGTGCAATAATTTATCTTGTAGGGAACGTAAAGATATTGTAGGCCTTTCTATTGAACGTACTATTGAAATGTCCTGTATAGAGCTAGAGCAGTATATCATAGTGTGCGTATATAGACCACCACAGAGTAATTTCAATATTTTTGAAACAGTAATGGAGGATGTTTTGAAACGTTTAAGCTTAGAATCAAGGCGAGTAGTAGTGTGTGGTGACTTTAATATTAATTTACTTGAGCAGTCACAGTTCTGCACCAGATTAATCAGCTTATTTAAGTCTTTTGATTTAGAATATTTATTCATGGAACCAACCAGAATTACTTCACATTCTGCTACTTGCTTAGATAATATTTTTTGCAACTGTAAATACCTAAATAAGTTTATATTGAGTGACTTAACGTCAGATCATTGTGGACAAAAAGCGGAATTTCCTTTAGGTACAACTGCTAAAGTGAATAAGATCACATGTAGGCCAATAACCTCTGCTCGCCTAAAGCGCTTCAATGATAATATAGCATCTAAAGTCACCAACATTGATCTAACACAGGAAAATCCTGATGATTTATACGGGTCATTATTTAATGTAATTCAATCAGAATTTGATGAAATTTTTAAATCTAAGACATTTACTAAACATATTAAAGTTAGTTTCTGTGATTGGGCAACACCAGGCATATACAAAAGTAGAAATACTTTGTATGAACTTTATGGTATGAAACAGTATAATTTTGATCCAGTCTTTATTCAATATGTTAAAAATTATTCAAAAACTTTTAAGAAGGCATGTGCTGCCGCCAAGTCTTTGTACATTAGTAATAAAATCAAGAACTCAGACAACAAAGTGAAAGCCACCTGGAATATAATCAATAATGAGACGGGTCGGTCAACATTTAAAGAAAATAGTTTTGAATTGCACATTAATAATAGTAAAATAACTAAAAATTCAGATGTAGCTCAATCTTTTAATAATTTCTTTATTAACATACCTATAAATACTACCAACACCTTGGATTCTTGCCCAATTATAGCTGAATCCTTAGTTAAGAGTGTTGTGAATGAGTGTGGCACCAGGTTTAGTTTTAAATACATTGACCCTAATGATATATTAAAGGTATTTAAGTCACTTAATTCAAAAAAGACTGCTGACTTATGGGGCATCTCTGTTAAATTAGTCGTAAACATTATTTTTTGTATAGCCCCGTATCTAGCTACAATTTTTAATAGATGTGTTGATGTAGGTGTGTTTCCAGACTTAATGAAACACAGTAAAGTAATACCTTTATTTAAAAATGGATCTAAAAATGACCCTAGTAACTTTAGACCTATATCCATATTGCCTACTATTAGTAAAATTTTTGAGAAAATTATACTTCAACAACTCGAAAGCCATTTTAATTTGCATAAACTATTACATACCGAGCAATATGGTTTCACTAAGGGTCGCTCTACCATAGATGCAGGCGTAACACTAATAAAACATATTTATGACGCTTGGGAAAAATCGATGGATGCTATTGGTGTCTTTTGCGACCTTTCAAAAGCTTTTGATTGTGTTAAACACGATACGCTCCTTCGAAAGCTTAAACACTATGGAATTAGGGATGCTGCACTTGATCTCATAGCTACTTACCTAAGTGATAGAACTCAATACGTAGAAATAAATGGAAATAAATCTTCTGGATTACCTGTAAAAATGGGCGTTCCCCAGGGCTCAATTCTCGGTCCCTTTCTTTTCCTAGTGTACATAAATGATTTGCCTTTCTTTGTACAGGATTTTTGCGATATAGTGCTATTTGCAGATGATACATCTCTAATTTTTAAAATTGATCGCAAACTAAATAATCTAGATGTTGTAAATGGTTCTCTCGCAAAAGTTCTGGACTGGTTTACAGCAAATAATTTATTGCTGAATTCAAAGAAAACTAAATGTGTAAAGTTCACAATGCCGAATGTTAGAAACACAATAACAAATCCTAGTTTAAATAATGAAACAATTTCATTTGTAGAGTCTACAGTTTTTTTGGGTTTAACTTTAGATAAAAATCTTCAATGGGGAGCCCAAATAAAGTGTCTCGCAGGTAAACTTAGCTCTGCGGCTTTCGCAGTCAGAAAAGTGCGACTACTTACTGATGTGGAAACCGCGAGACTAGTATACTTTAGTTATTTTCACAGCGTCATGTCCTATGGCATCTTGCTATGGGGTAAGGCTGCTGATATTGAAACGATATTTATACTTCAAAAACGAGCTATACGCTCTATTTATAATTTAGGCCCACGAGTTTCCCTGAGAGAACGTTTTAAAGAAATAGGTATTCTAACGGTTGCATCTCAATATATATTTGCGAATATTATGTTTATTAAACAGAACATTCACCTTTACAGAAAAGTTAGTGACATTCATTCACTAAATACACGAAATAAACACTTACTCTGTAATATTTCCCATCGCCTACATAAAGTCCACAACTCTTTTGTTGGACTAGGAGTACGTTTGTATAACAAACTACCCATTGAGATGATGAACCTACCCTTAACGAAATTCAAACTTACGGTTAAGAAACATCTAATAGGGAAAGGCTACTATACCGTAAACGATTATATAAATGATAAAAAGGCATGGGACTAGTTGCTCGGTTCTTAATCTATTTTTTTTTGCAGGAATAACTTTTATCTTACTCTTGTTCACTCAATTACTGTAAAGTGGAAGCATTTTGAGATCATTTTTTTTTTCTTTCCTATTAAGCAAGTGTCTTCGATTGTCATGCTCACTAAACTGTCATTGCTTGTGGTGTCGTATTGGCCGGGTCATTCTCTTCCCTCAAATATGGTTGAAGAGAATGATGGCTGGTCTGTGCGTCATGCCCGTGAACGGGCGCTACTTGGGGTGACTGGTCAGTCGTCGTATGCTATGCTTTAGCGCTACTAAATTATTCAATTCCTTTTTTTTAAGCTAATATTGCTAACAATGTGTTCACAAAATGTTTTTACCGTTTTCTAATACATAGTTGGTACCAAGTGATGATCCCACATACCATACTTCTTGACGAAAACAAATTAAAGTTTGATTGCTCATTATTATTTTCTCATATCCAAATTTTATTGAATTTGATTTAGTATGGTGTATTGGTTCTGTACTTTCTGTGATATTTCAAACTGTAACCAATTAAAATTGTAACAACTATGGCGATTGAAAAGAGTGGCCTGAGTTTCTTGCCAAGTTCTTCTCAGAGCTCAACCTTGTCAGTGAACTGGCCGTAGGCAAATTTACTGACACTTTTTCTGGCTTTGTATGACGTTCATAAGTATCATGTATGTGATCCAAATGAAATAAAAAGATTTGACTTTGACTTTGACTTTGACTTCAACTCGTCCTAGGTACATACATGCCCGCGGCTCATTTATTTTTCTATTCTCCAACTGGTCCTTGTATCCTCGTATCTTGTGACTGTATCAAACGTTGATAAAGTTCCTCACAAAATAAAAAAGTGGGATGAGTTGTAGATTGAAAATAGATGTAATTTATTTTATTGGTAGTTGACTTTTTTCGGCACTAAATGTAATGAATAAATAAATGGTGAAAAAGAGTGTGGAGCAGTATATCATGTGAATCATGATAATCTTTTCAGCCTTTTATTTGCACTCCACTTTATAGCTTTTCCTAATTGGAATAATAATAATAATAATATTATATCACATTCACACAGCGCCATCTAGTCCCAAAGTAAGCAATTATATTTGTTTGTGTTATGGGTACTCAACAGCACTACTAAAAAAATAAATGATGAAAATGAATTATAATTATTATTTGAAATGTGGGTACTACTTAAATACATTTTTTTTGTAAATACATACATATTATAGATAAATTACACAGACACAGAACAAACCTTTATGCTCATCACACAGAGATTTGTCCTGGGTGGGGATCGAACCCGACCTCCGGCTTACTAGACCAACAGGCCAGTCGTCGGTATAGTGTAGATTATTACATGCCATCGGATTTTAATTGATTATAATTATTATTAATAATTTTTATAAAAAGGAGTCAACATGACTAAATACTTCTTTATTTGCCCTAACTTTCGGTTTGATGATATTTGCTCATTAATACCTAATTATCTACCTATTTTCCTTTTACTCTTTGTAGGTATTACCTATTTGCTATAAATATTTTTAAGTAAGAATATAAATAACTATTTAAAACTACATTGCCTTGTCGTAGGCGACGACAACGGTGTGTCGAGTGGCGGTGGCGGCGGCGGCGGAGGCGGCGACCCAGCCGTGCTGGCGATGGGCCCCGCTCGCAAACCGCTCACGTACACGCGCGACGAGCTCATGCGCCTGCGCAACTCGCCGCTCGTCAAACGGAATCTTGAGAATGCGTTCGCGGGCTGTGAGGCGTTGGCGCTGTAAGTAAATGTTACTAATCTTAATATAAAAGTTGGATGGATGTATAGACATATGTTTGTTAACCAATCATGACAGAACAGCTGGAGGGATCTGTATGAAATTATGCATACAGATAGATTATTGTATGAAATACCACGTAGGCTACTTTTTACCACATACATAAAGCTACATTAAAGCTAGTAAACCATAATATATTTATAATAAGTGCGAATTCCATAATTCCATAGGTATTAATGGAATATTTTTTAGTTAAAATACTAGGTTAAATTAGAACAGAAGCGCGGCGGAACACAGACTGAAGTCCTGAGGGCCAAGTCTAACACAATCGTAAACCGATGGTCTCATTTGACAGCTGTGATTGGCTTATTAAGTAAATCACGCCATATTGCCGGCCTGTGATTGGTCCATCGGTTGGCTATCGATATGTGTAAATTAGCAGAATCGACCACCTGGTTTGATCCCCGAGATAAAAATAATACTGGATTTTTCTGACATGAAATTCTCAGTATAAGTTTGGATTCTGGAAATGTGCACATTAATAGTAATAGGTTCGATGATAGAAGGGGGTCTGCAGGCTACCGAATTGTGAGTGGGATGCATCTCAACATTTGGGGACGAAAGACGTGTTTTAGAAGTATAGCTGTTAGTACAAGATTCCATTAAGGATTTTTTCTAGGCAGGCTAGAGCGCAATTTATCAAGGCAACCTATTTGCAATAAGTCAATGTGAATATTATCTATCATTTATTTCATATCATTAATAAGTAACAGATGAGGGTATATATTTCTTAATGGGATCTTAGACCATGTATTGAATGATGTTTTATTTCAGTGTGCTGAAGAGACGCTCCGATTCGCCCAACGACGAAGACCGAAGTGCAAGGGGAGATGCACCCGCTGAGAACCATAAGGTGAATACAATGATATTTAGATTACTACAATGTTGTATAGTTTACTGTCTCATAAATTGATGTACAACAAGAATTATCTTGTTAAAATTGTTTATAGTATGTAAGTCTTTTTGTGAGGAGAAATAAACTATATTATTATTATTATTTTGTAACGCTTATTGATGTGGGCAGAATTTATTAATGAGCGTAATAAAAATTTTGCTAATAATCATGTGGGACAATAAACTTAAGAATTTTGCTATTGTTTTGGAATAATATTTAAGTCTTTAAACGCCATGTCGGACACCGTTGTCCGACAATCAATTAAATTTCCATTGTGTCTGCAGTCTGGCGTTTAATGTGTCAAGTACTAGAAGGGGACATGTGTGTTGTTGCCCACTCGCTAGGAATATTATTGATCTTAATTGTTTGTTGGTTGTGTCAGGGCGTGTACGGGCGCGACCGTGACCGCGAGCGCCGCTCGGCGGACCCGCGGGAGCGCGTGCGCAAGGAGAGCGAGCCGAGCGGCGGCGGCATCGTGCTGTCCCCGCAGCGCCGCTCGTTCACGTCGGGCTGCGGCGCGCCGGGCGCGGGCCCGGGCGCGGCGCCGCCGCCGCAGCTGGCGCGCACCCGGCCCGAGTCGCCGCTGGCCGCGCCCGCGCCCGCCGCGCCGCCCGCCGCGCACCCGCCGCACCAGCCGCACACCACGCATCCCGCCAAGCCCGACCAAGGTATGTAACTCATCATTATTTAACCTTGAAACCTTTCTTTTCTATTTTTTTCCTTCTATGTATTTTGCATGTGAGAATACTCAATGATAATAATCTCTCCGAAATAATTTCAATATCTAGGCTTATATTGCTGTCCTGCTCATACATTTCGTTTTTGATTGTTTGTTTTCGCCTTGTAAGAAGAATGACTGTTGCGCAAGAAGTCCTGGGTTGGATCCCCGGGTCGGGTAAATTGGTATTGATTTTTCTGTCTTGAAATTCTCAGTATCAGCCCAGAGTCTGGCGATGTGTCCAGTTAATAGTTATAAGCTAGCCCATATTACAATGGAACTAACATAACTGGCGAAATGTGGGTGTAAAGCACCTCTGCCTACTCCTACGTGGAAAAAGTAATGTTATGTAAAATAAAATAGGCTATTTATTAACATTGTGGCAGGACTTTATTTTCGCATACATAACTACGATAACCAATTTTTAGTAATTTAGTAATAAAAACCAAGGCCATCTTTAATTATAAATATCTTCGAATAATTTCTTAAAGGTTTTTTATTGTCAAGTTTCAAATCTTAACCTGCAATATTGTAGATTGGCCAAGAGTATAATGGCAGACACAGGTGATGTACGTCTTAAGTTTTGGCGTGCATTGTATGCTGATGCCTACATATCTTATTATAAAACTGGACTGCAGTATGCTGCGGCAGGTGAAAATGCACCTTTTTTTTTTTTTATACCTCGACAGTGGCAACCAGACGTACGGTCCGCCTGATGGTAAGCGGTTACCGTAGCCTATGGGCGCCTGCAACACCAGGGGCATCACGAGCGCTTTGCCGACCCTTAAGAAAAATATTCACTCCTTTTTTTAAATTAGAAGAACTCTCCTTTTTAGAAGAACCTTACAGTAATAGTAATAAGTGTTTTTGTACAGGGGGCCGTCGCATCGGGTCGGGTCGTATCATGGTACGTGACACGCCGAACAACACGTGGGAGGAAGGCGAGTACCGTGGCGCAGAGCCCTACCGACCCCCGCGCGAGCGAGAGCGTGAACATACTGAGAGGCGAACTAATAACAACGATAGGTAATTTCGCACCCTTAATATATTTATGAAAAGACAGCCCTGTGAACTGTGTGTGACTCGAAACATAATCCTATGAATCACACAACGTCTGGAAATCGAACCCTGCGGTGATGTTAATGGCCAGGCAACCACCTTCACTGCTACGTCACAGTGACAGTCATCATGATTACCACTGGACCTAGATTTCAGCCCATCTGCTTGAAAGTTTTTATAAAAAAAAAATACTATTGTCTGGCACGTGGAAATTTATCCACGGTACATTTTTCTTCCAATATTTCTCAGAGTTCAATGAATGTTTATAATAGCGATGGTAGCCGAATGGGTAAGTGACTGGCATGCAATTCATGCGGTCTGTTTGATTCCGAGCGGCAGTAATATGGATTTCATTCTGCGGAGTTTGTAGGTACTAGTCAAGTGGCCATCTGCCAGCGGTGAAGGAAAACATCCTGAGGAAACCGACCGATACCCTAGAAGGAATTCTATGTGTATGTCTGACCCATCAACCCGCACTATTCCAGCGTGTGTGGATCATGGCCTAAACCCTCTCAGCTCTCTAAAATCTATAAAGAAGAGGGGTGACCCGAGTCCAGCAGTGGGACATTCACGGGTCGTTATGAATGAATGTTTTAAGAAAATAACTGAATTGTTACAGATGTTCTCGAGTTTTGATCTTAGCAACACATTTAGTAATAGATTGTCTATTAATATTGTCTATTCTATTTGTATTTCTAAGCTATTCTTTATGTTCTATCCATCTAAATATAGATATATATTTTCATAGTTCTGCCGTCCACTAACTAAAAGGTCGTTAAGCCATTGCCGTCCACTAACTAAAAGGACGTTAAGCCATACACAGCTCCTATGGCTTAACGACCTTTTAGTTAGTGGACGGCAATGGCTTAACGACCTTTTAGTTAGTGGACGGCAGAGTTTATCTCATAGATAAATAAATGTATTATGATTGTTCATATAAGGTACGACCGCCGCTCGTTCACCCGAGACTCCTACTCCTCTGATATCAAGAGGGAACGGGACGATCGATTCATCAACGAGAAGATGCAACACAGGTATAATATTATGTTTATTAACTAGTTAAGTTGCAGACCTAAAGGCTAAAGCCCTTGTACTAGGAATTTGAACCCTAATCCTGGTAGGATTAGGGTTCACATAGTTCATAGAAATAGTATGTCTGATTGACATGTGAAGGGCTATTTTTGTTTACACAACCATTGGGTAGACGAGAAGATCACTTAGCACTGAATATGGGGATAATAGATTCATAACACGATACATGAGGTCATTGACCACAGAAGCGCATACCTACAGAAGCGGAAATTTTGGGTCATTGTCATTGACCTTCTTGCACTTGCAAACTGACAGATTTAACTCAGATTTATCAATGATAATAGAAAAAGAATATTAAACAGACTTTAATGCCATAACTTTGTACTCATGTTTTTATATACATTTAGATAAGGAAAACTTTATTTTTATTTTCATCATTTTTTTAGTGACTTTATATCGGTAGCGGTAACATCAATTTTCAGTTTCGAGAGGGATCTAATTTCACTTAGTATCATAGACAAAGAGATCTAACTGGCGCACTCAGAGACGTCAATTAGCAGTAATCTGTCATTAACACAATTTTTTCATTGAATAATCGTCTTTAGGTGTATAGACTTAAGTATTACACGTTTTTACTAAATAAACTTTAAAGTTAAGTAACGTCTCTGAATACGGCAGTTAATGTCTAATGTTTATTGTTGCAGAGAGGACAACCGTAGATCTGGTGGTCGCTTCTCTCAACGACGCCTTGAGAAGGAAGATGAACCCGAATGGTAAGTTACCCTTTTATATCGAACTGACGAATGTAAAACAGATGTAAGTTGAGTTTTGTTTGTTCGTCAATTTATATGTCCTGTCTATAAGTATAAGGTTCAAAATTGCACAGCCCAGCTGGGCCTAGATGCTTGAAAGTTTGTACACAGATACCTGATGTAGCATAGGCACTCAATAAGAAAGGATATTTTGAAATTCCCACGGGATAGTGAATAAACAGGATTTATATTTTATATGCCATAATATAATACAATAAACGCTTTTGATTTTGAGTTTTTATACGCAAATTAATCTTCTTCTTCTTATCATGTGGGCTTGAGGTAGACCCTGGTGTTGGAATTTATCAAGGCTTCCAACTTAACGACTACCACTTTAAGTGATAACCGGGACCAACGGCTTCACGTGACTTCCGAAGCACGGAGACGCTCGAAAACAAAAACAAACTGTCACCCATCATGGACTGACCTTGCCGAACGTTACTTAACTTCGATGATCATAAGGAACATCGCAGTACCGCAATGCTACCTCTAAATCCGGCCCTGACTTTTTTTTTTTTATTGCCTAAAGTGTCAGACGAGCAGACGGCCCACCTGATGGTAAGTGGTTACCGCCGCTCATGGACGTTGACAATGCTAGGGGCACAGCCAGGCCGCTGCCTACCTTGATAGGATAGCTCTCTTTAAACCTCGTTTGAAGAAGGATATGTCATAGCGCACAGGAAACACCGCTGTAGGAAGTTCACCCCAGAGCCGGCACGTACGTGGGATGAATGACCGCTGAAACCTTACCGTTCTAGACGATAACCGCTCCAGGTAGTGCGGGTGAAGCCTACAGCGGCGTCGAGTGGTGCGATGATAAAAAGACTGTATTTGTATTTTGTGGTACAGGTTTAGTGGTGGGCCGACATCTCAGTTGGAGACTATCGAGCTGCGCGGTTTCGACGAGCCCACGAAGAAGAATGGTAACGCGAACAATAAAGAGACTGAGGTATGTATTATCAATTATTGTATTTACCTTTTGCACACTATAAACTTCAATAGGTAATAATAATAATATTCTACCACATTCACACAGCGCCAGCTAGTCCCAAAGTAAGCAATTATATTTACTTGTGTTATGGGAACTAAACAACTGATATACTACTTAAATACATTTTTTTTTGTAAATACATACATATTATAGATAAATTACACCCAGACACAGAACAAACCTTTATGTTCATCACACAAAGATTTGTCCTGGGTGGGGATCGAACGCACGACCTCCGGCTTAGCAGTCAAGGTCACTAACCACTAAACCAACAGGCCAGTCAGTAAAACTGCGGTTGAAAATGCACTCTTATTATTTTACGAATAGGTCGGAGTTTCCTTGTAGATTGATCACGAACGGCCGTAGACGGTGCAACTGAATGTTGAATGACAGGAAAATTACATAATAAAAACATTACCCTCCTTTTTGGCAGTCGTTAAATATTTTTGTTGACGATCGGACTGCTTGTGTATTATTTGTTATATTTTCATTTTATATCTATTTTACATCATCATCATCATCATCAGCCTGTACTAGTCCACAGCTGGACATAGGCCTCTTCAATTACACGCCACTGAGTACGATTATACATAATGAATAATAAATACATAACTAAAGATTCGTTGAAGAAGTTTTTGTCACATTGTTATTGATTTAATAAAATATGGCACGTTCATCAATTGACCGCTTCTGTGGCGTAGTGTGGGTATATACGACTGTTGCAAAGATTCGAAATTAAAACATCAGGTCATTCAAAAATCTTATTAGATTTCTTTTGTCTGGAAAATTCTTAATATTAGCGCCGAGTCTGGTAAAGTACCCGATTAAAGTTGATCAATAAAGGTTCATCATTTATGCCCTAATGTTGTTTTGTTATATAGAAGTGGAACAACGGCGGGTCGCGGTCGCCGGCGGGCGAGAAGTGGCGCGAGACTTCCTCGCCCATTGCACAGAACAACAACGACTCCAACGCTAGCATTGTGAGTCTCATTACAATATAATTAGCCAATTAATTCTAGCTCTGTCTGCGTGAAATGTGTGAATTTACATGTACTAATATATTAAGAGGAAAGATTTTTATTTTTGTATGCAAACTTAAAAACTACTGGACCGATTTCAAAAAATATTTTGCCGTTAAAAAGCTACATTATCACCGAGTTACATAGGCTATATAACATCACGCTACGGCCAATAGGAGCTGAGCAGTGGCCAATTATAGACCGACGGGAGCGAAGCCCCGCACAATTATTTTAATATTAATTTAGTAATGAACTGTGGTTATTGTTAGTGATTTTTTACACAATGGTATTCCAGAAGTGCATAATTACATGATGCATAAAGCTCTTATTTCCCTTGGAGTACTTTTTGAATGAAGTATATTTGTTTAGGACAAGGATTCTGGCGTGGAGTCTAAGAGCGAGGAAGTGACGCAGAACATTGAGCAGCCGGAGTTCAACCTGGACGAGTTTCTCAAATTCGACTCCATCCCCGACGTGCTCACTGTACGTATACGTGCACGTGCACTACAACGTTCTCTTTTTTTATATAATACGAAACATTTATGTACATACAGATTATAAAGTCTTGCCAGATTTCTGAAACAACAGAAAAAAGTTATTCATCGATTAAAGTTTAGCCTGACTGATTATTAAATTAACGCAACTAATAGATTCATACAACTGTCATTTTTAATTTGTCGTTTCTGTCATCTTTTATCCTATTAATAATCCCCATCTGACGGTTCAGAAACCGGGCATTACTTAAATAAAAATAAAATATGCATTTAATTACACTTTAAATACAAATTTTACATTGACTATGGACCAAAGAGAGGGGAGTGGGATGACGCAGGCTAACTTGACTAGATTTTTTTATTGTTATATTTTTTTTTCTGTGGGAGTGAATAAAACTATTGCCCAATATGTTCTTAGGTTCGATTCCTGGGTTAGACAAAAGCGGTATTGAGATTTTAACTATTTTTATTTTAGCAATAAAAACCAAGGCCATCTTTAATAATAAATCTTCGAATAATTTCTTAAAGGATTTTTATTGTCAAGTTTCATACCTTAACTGACAGTTTTGTAGATTAGCCTAGAATATAATGGCAGACACAGGTGATGCACGTCTTAAGTTTTAGCGTGCATTGTATGCTGATGCCTACATATCCTTTCATTTTACTGGCATATCCATCTGTACTCGGGACTAAATGGATGTAGAATGTTTGTAAACAAATCACTGTCAAAATGTAATAATTCAATTTTATAAGGTTTAATTATATTATCTAATTCTAATAGTACAAGATCCCATTAAGAAATATATACCCTCATCTGTAATTTATTAGTGATAAGAAATAAATGATAGATAATATTCACATTGACTTATTGGATATAATAAGTTGCCTAGTTAAATCGCGCCCGGATAATATTAATATCGTGCGCAAAATTTTTTGTTGGAGAGACTTATAGCATGGTGGAACGTGATTGGAGTCCATACCTTTTATTTTTTCATAAAGTGATCTTTGTCACTGTATGTTACTCGCATTTTAAATTTACATACAAAATCTAGGATACCATGACTAGATCAACTTTTTAATAAGGCAACCTAATACAGTTAAATTAAGAATAAAAAAGGCTTTCATTTGATATTTTTTTCGACTAAATAACTCATGAGAGCACTTTATGAAAAAAATAAAAGGTATGGACTCCAATCTCATTCCAAAATGGTGTAAGTCTGTCCAAAAAAAATTTTCCGCACGATATATCCGGGTGCGATTTAACTAGGCAACCTATTTGCAATAAGTCAATGTGAATATTATCTATCATTTATTTCATATCACTAATAAATAACAGATGAGGGTATATATTTCTTAATGGGATCTTAGACTATTATGCCGATATCAGTGGCATTAAGCTGTCACTTCTTATTTATCATTTCGAAATAATCCAATTTTTTTTTATATTAATCTAATTGGTTTTACAAAAACAGACATTAAAACAGTCATATGTTGTTATTGTTTATTCTACATTAATTCCGGTCCGAGTATACATGTATAATATTCAGATAGTCTTGAAGTGTATAAATTATCATTTGATGAGCTCCTTCCAACTTACATTGTTTCATTGTTTATTTTTTCCACTAATTTGTTATTTATATATTTATTTCAGAACGGGGGTGGTGAGTCGGAGGGTGGGAGCAGGTTCAGCCGCTGGTTCCGGCGCGAGAGTCCCACCAACGACGCCAAGCATTACGAACGACTGTTACACAACATGGTTGATGGTGAGACTCATTCTATTAGAATTATATTATCAGTGCCCGCGAATTCGTTCACGGGGATAAAATTGTTTTTTTTTTTCACAGATCTCTAATATTTTTTCCAAAATCAAACAAAAATTTAAAAAATTGTGTTTTGTTACGTGCAATTCGGCTTGAGTATACATAGTTTTTCTTTACACCACGTTGTTGGCAAACAAATTTAGTTTGTGAGAGGGTCACCCGCTGAGCCCTACCTTTTAATGAATTGTTCTAATACAGTTTGTATACTATACAGAGTTGGATAACAGCCGCTCGGAGGCGAGCCCATCCGTGGGCGTGGGCGTGGGTGGCGGGGAGGCACACGTGTTTGCGCCGATCTCACCCGCTGCGCGGGCGCCCTTCCCGCCGCAACAAGCCTCGCTCTTCGACCTGTTGCTGCGAGCTAATGCTAACAGCCATGATAATAGACCCGGTAAGTTCTATTGTATATACATATACAGGCTGGATTTTTTTAATGCCACCTGGAGGGAAAGTACTCTAAATACTTGTGATTGATAATTTTACTCAAAGGAAACATTCCTTTATTTTTAATTTTCGGAAATTCGTATGCAACACCCTGTAAGCTCCAAACCACCAGCTAAAATCCAAAATTAAGAACACCCTGTACTTCAAATTACAAGCCTTTCAATAATAGTAATATTTTTTTATTAGGATTCAAGACTTAAATACTAATATTATCAGTTTGGAATGTTCATTCTAGAAACAAATATCTAACATTTATGTAGAGTTTTGTGACAACGATATTTAATTATTATTTTGAAACATTGTATACCTTATTTATTTGTCCAACACCCTTAGGACAAAATGGGGGGTGAGAAATAAATTAGATATTTATTAATCCTTCAAATATAATACGTAATTTAGTTTCAAAAGTTATTACTAAAGTATAAAACTAGTGAAAGTTTTATAAAGATATTAATTGTGATGTTCCCAGACGTGAACCACGTGAGCGGCGGCAAGGTCCACAGTCTGGAGGAGCTGGAGGCGCGCCTGCGCCCGCAACACTCGCACGCGCACACTCACAACGTACCTGATCATGATCTCACCGCCTTCAAACGTCTTGTGAGTACACTATAAACCAATATCAACCTTCACACGCGTTAACAAGACCCAATATCCCTAACCACGTCGAATGTAGATAGATCTCTTTTAATTTTATTTTTCTTATGGTTAGCTAATCAGGTGTCAGAGTTTTCGTTGCTTCCATATTCAAACGCTCTTCAGTCAAAACGGCAGAATGTTCGAGAATTCTGACCCCTAACATCGACTGTCATAGGTGCTCGCGAGAGCGGGACTGACGGCTTTACGTGCTCTCCGAGGCACGTGGGGAGGTGAATCTACTACCAGACTAGACAATTTATTGACAGAAAAACCCGATAACACTTTGCCCGAAACGGATAACGAACCTGGGACCTCGCAGGTCAGCAGTCGCGCTTTACGTTTTACTTCACTAGTATCGATATTATTGTAGAGTAATTTTTAATAACCACGAAGGTTCATAGTTTATATCACACTTAACATTGACTGACGGATGTCCCTTGGTTCTCTAAGCTTGAGGACTTACAAAGCGATTTTCGCAAGGATATATCTTTTTCTTCATATATTTTCAAGCTCTGAGGCCGTAATGACAGCATTTTTGACTATTAATTGATGATTTACTAAATCTAACGCACGGGCACATCAATCCTCAGTAAACGAAGTAAATCGCTCTGTGAATTCTTAGCCTTAGCCCGATCCATATTCATGCCGCGAATAGGCGCGAAATGTAATCCCGCCAAAAATATAGCACTTGAAAAAGAAAGAAAAAAAAAGCTGTTTATTTTCTTGTCACTTGACGTTTTTTCCTAGGATTTATTTGCCGTTCTTTTTTATTTTGTCCAGTTACATAGTTATCTCTGTTCGCGACTGTATCTGGAGTGGGCTTACAAAATTCACACACCATACATGATACAATTCGATAATTGTTTATATAGACTGCCTCGGTGCCGCAGCGGTAGTGCGTACGTCTGCTGTGCAGAGGTCCCGGGTTCGAGCCCTGGGTCGGGTGTGTGGTATTGGGTTTTTCTGTCGAGAAATTCTCAGTATCAGCCCGGAGTCTGCAATTTTATGAACTAGATTCTTAGAATTGTGATACCAGTTTTCAAAGTTGAATCGAAGTTTTTACTGTTTCTTTTTTTTTTATTTACATATTACCTTTTTCCCAAGATCTAAGAATCCTCTGCACAAATGGATTATAAATAATTATTATTTATCATCATGGTTTGTGCAGTCTCCTACCCTGCAATATTATTCCAATGTTGTTGCTCATACACATGTTGTGGTTTTCGTGTAGTGTTAGAATGGAAGGGAAGAATATTGGATGTTTTTTGCAGAGTAAAGCTGTGTTTATATCTACAGACACTACGTTACAGACACGTGCCGTATTAGACAAAAAATATTCTCCTATACAGTTATATCTATTGTAACTGCACAGACGCCGACCAACAAGAGGTTTCAAATTAAAAAAAAAAAATTGTCTGAAACGACACGATCGATGTCTGTAGATATAAACGCAGCTTATAACTCGGACTCTAACAAAACGCATACGAAGGAATAAGTCATAAATCGTGTTATGAACAACCAATAAAATATGATACGTCTTTGTGTGAGTTGGGTGACAACTACAATTCATACGAATTGCGATACATAACATTATAACTTATTTTTCTTTGACAAAAATATACCATAACCTCCTTAAGCCTCCTTAGACCGGGTGTCCAGAAAAATGGGACATATATTTGAATATAACGTCGTATAGAGTTATAATATAAGTATATCGTGTTTTCGCGTGTAAAGTAAAACATTTTAAATGGAAAATTATTGATTTCCATTTAAAATCTTTTATTATTGTAAAATTAGCCAAATTTTGTTGAAGTTTCAACCTTAAGTAATCTCTTATGAATGGATAGCTATTTTAAAAAAAACCTAAGAATAGTAGTCTTAGAATATTAATTTCTTGTCCCCATAAAAAAATCTGTTCCATTTGTATAGCCTCCTATAACCAAATAGCTCCTAAGGAAGCTGTGCCCTGAGAGTTGTTTTACTATAAATAAGTTGTATGTAACATTAGTTTTTGAGTGTGATTTATACGCAGTTGGCGCAAGTGTCTGGCGGACACGCAGTGGCGGCGGCGGCCGAGCCTCCGCCGCGGCACCCACAGCCGCAGCCGCAGCCTATGAGCTTGTTGCAGGTATTGTATATTACAACTTTGTCGTAAAGCGATGATTTAAGCTGCGTTTATATTTACAGAAATTGAACGTTTCAGACGTGTGCCGTGTCAGACATACTAATTTTTCCATATAATTAGACAGCCCTTGTCGGTCCGCGTCTGTCCGGCAATGTTATGATAGATATAAATAGGACATGACATGTACAAGGGTATGTTTTTGTCTGACACGTACAACGTCTGTAGATATAAACGCAGCTTACAGTTGTCTCAAAAACATGAGAATAATTTTTATTCAATACTAGCTGATCCTGCGAACTTCGTACCGCCATATTTTTTTTGTATTAATGTTCCATTTTCAAATATTGAAATTTTAAAACCCAAAATTTTAAATTTTACAATTAATTTTTTGTATAATTTCTTACATACATGCCTTGCCTCGACAATAGTTAATACAGCAAAAAAAGAATTAGCCAGATCGCTCGAGCCGTTCTCACTTGAATCCATCACATACTTTTCGGCGATCCATTTTTATCTATATAGATTATTTTGATATTAGGTTAGAGAATAATTCTCATGTGTTTTCTTTAAGCAAATTACATGTAATGCCCATGCATGACCGCGTGAATTGCCGTCGTATATAAAAAGTAAATATCATTCAAAACTTTATTCTCAGATGGATTAGTTCAAAATTACCTATCAATTCAAGTATCTAATATGCTAACTATATCCAGTCACTACACTGTGACAAGTTAATACTTAGCTATTTATACTAATATTGTAAAGCTGAAGAGTTTTGATTGATTGAACGCTCGGATCTTAGGAACTACGGGTGAACGCTCAGATCTAAGGAACTACGGGTGAACGCTCGTATCTCAGGAATTATGGGTCCGATTTGAAAAAAATCTTTTAGTGTTGGATAGCCCATTTATTGAGAAACGTTATCAGCACGCTACGGTCAATAGGAGCTGAGCAGTGGTCAAATAAAGAACGACGAGAACGAAGCCCCGCGCAACTTCTAGTAATTTATAATAGTTCTATACATAATATTCAACTCTGATAATTGTCTCTTCCTAACATTGTAAATATGTCTCTTATAGATGTTGAATAAAAGCATGGAGCAACAACAGAAGGCGCAGCAGCAGCAACAACAGCAACAGCAGCAACAACAGCAGCAACAGCAGCCGCATATTCCGCAGGAGCTCCTTTACAAGCTCCTGCAAGTGCAGGTAAATATAATAACGGTAGTCTTTTAAAAGTAAAATCAAATTGAGATGTTTTAAAGAAATTAATAGTTCAAAACTCGACACGTATTTTGATTTGCTTGCTCCGTTTGAAAATAATTATGTTATTGTATTTATAGTTATTGACTGGCCTGTTGGTCTAGTGGTTAGTGACCCTGACTGCTAAGCCGGAGGTCGTGGGTTCGATCCCCACCCAGGACAAATCCTTGTGTGATAAGCATAAAGGTTTGTTCTGTGTCTGGTTGTAATTTATGTATAATGTGTATGAATTTACAAAAAAAAAATGTATTTAAGTTACATCAGTTGTTTAGTACCCTTAACACAAACAAATATAATTGCTTACTTTGGGACAAGATGGCGCTTTGTGAATGTGGTAGAATATTATTATATATATTAATTTGATTTTGTTTCATTGATTCACTGTCCTGTTCCTGTATATAGCAGCACCAGCAGCAGGCAGCAGCCGCGGCGGCGGCGGGCAGCGGAGAGATGAGTGGCATGGCGCCGGCCGACCGGGAACTGCTGCAACGTCCAGAGGCACAGGCTATTGCTCGTGGTACGTACTTACACACCACACACACGTCATACACAATCCTACTTATTATATTACTAGCTGCAACTGCTCAGCTCTTATTGGCCGTAGCATCACGCTATATAGCCTATAACCTTTTTTTTAAATTTATTTATGGTTTACATTTATAATAATACAGGTGTACAGTAATACAGGTGGTTTTTTTTAAAACCAACCTACCACAGGCACCAGACTCTCACAAAGTTGGTTCTGACTGTAATAGTTTAAATCTAGTGTAAGAAACCTTTGTGATGAGTAAATAAACATACAGTTGTTACATTTATACTTATATCAATATAATTATTGGGCTAATACACAACCATACTGGGCTAATGCACAACCTTCCTCGATAAATGGGCTATCCATTATTGTCATTAGTAATAACCTATATGTATCAATGGTCTGAATTAAATATTATTTTGTTTATTAGGCTTGAAAACTGGTGAGATCACAGTGCAGCATCTGATGCAGCAACTAAGTAACCCTGGGCTACAGAGCCGTCATCGCGAAGTTCTTCTTACCATATTGAGACTGCATCAACACCAGAGACAGGTAACAATATATCATTATTAATAAAACTAGGTGTTATTTATCTATAATATGTATGTATTTTCAAAAAAAATGAATTTAAGTAGTTTATTAGTTGTTTAGTACCTATAACACAAGCAAATATAATTGCTTAATTTGGGACTAGATGGCGCTGTGTGAATGTGGTACAATATATTAGGGAATTTAACCTACTATCGGCCGATTTCAATAATCTATCTATATATGGATTTAAAATTAGGTGAGGCCTATGTTCAGCAGTGGACGTCGATAGGCTGATATGATGATGATGATGATATAGATTTAGCTACTAAAGTTATAATTTTGACATAAGCTCCATACAAAATATGTCAAAATTCTAACTTTAGTAATGAAATCGGCCGATAGTAGGTTAAATTCCTTCCACTTTTTTTTTTTTTTTTTATACCACGACCGCCTGATGGTAAGCGGTTACCGTAGCCTATGGGCGCCTGCAACACCAGGGGTATCACGAGCGCGTTGCCGACCCTTAAGAAACCTATTCACTCCTTTTTTGAAGAACCCCATACTGTAGTCCCTTGGGAAAACCTCGTTAGGGAGTTCATTCCACAACCTGATGGTTCTTGGGAGGAAATTCCTCTGGAACCGCGCGGTACGAGACCATTTCGGTTCTAAGGTGTGGGGATGAACTCCCTGCCGATGGCAGGCATTCTTTGGAGAAGAGGCGTGCCCAGCAGTGGGACGTTTATGGGTTGAAATGATGACTGCTAATAAAAAAAAAATTAAATTACTTTTTATTACGTTTCCCAGATGGTCGAGTCCCCCCTGCCGGTGGGCGGCGCACACCTGGTGGTCCCGCCGCATCACCAGCCGCTGCGACTGTCGCCACTGCCGCACCAAGGTACATTACCTACTCCGAGCTTTATTTATTTGTGTACTGGATGAACGGTTACGTTAATTCCAATTTGTTCTATGAACCATGAACGAATATGAAAATGTAAATCTGTTGTGGAAATCACTCAAACATGCATTATTTATTTACATATCTTATTTTGCATGACTTTTCAAACTGAATTTTAATTTTAAGCTTTAACAAGCATTTTTGCTGAAAGCGTTCGATCGCGACAACGCAAACTACAATTTCTATATAAAAATCACGCCCTCTAGTGACAATATTTTTAAATGCTATTTGATAATGAAAAAAAAAAACTTTATTGTTATCATCACGATTGAACGCGTTTGGCTTATCGCAAAATCTCGTACTAGGCACTCAGATTATACCGTCAGCTGACTGGTCAGCTTGTGACCACGGTTGAAGTAATTATCATGAAATATAAATACTTACCTATACTTGGGCCGAATTGGATGTAGAATAAACAATAAAAAATTTGATTGTTCGCAATCTTTGGATTGTTGTTCCTAATCAACTTATGTCTAATCGTAAATTTTGGATTATTTTGAAATCCAGTGACAGATTAAGAATACATAATGTCACTGGGGTAGTGACATCTCAAACCGTGGGTGTCGTAAAAGGCGACTAAGGGAGTAACTTTATGCAGACAAGAGCACTGCAAGAAAAGAAAAATTCGAAACAAACCCTATACGAACCCGGCTGAAATAAATATGATAATCATTCTTATTGTATGCGAAAGTATGTGATGATGGACGTTTGCAAATTACTCGGCGAAAGTGTTGCCGTGGTTATGATATCCGAATGAAATTCAACAGTAAGCCACCTCAAGATTTTTTGCAAATTGCTCTTCTGTGAGAATGTAGCCAGTGTGGTATAGTAGGCTAAATTCCCTCCACAATCTTTGCAGGAGATCCTTGCCCAGGAGTGGCACGTTTACGGGTTGAAATGATGGTGAATGATAATAAAATTACAGCTTAGCGCCTCAGATATCGGCATAAGAGAATCACTACATAGTATTAAACAAAGTCGCTGTCTGTCCGTCCCTATGTATGCTTAAATCTGACTGTCATCGTGGCGCACTGGTTAAGGTGGTCGCCTCGCCACTACATCGCCGTGCTGGGTGACGTGGGTTCGATTCCCACACGAGACAAATATTTGTGTGATTCATAGATATTTGTTTCTAGTCTGGGTGTACTTTGTGTCCGTTAGTTCCATGTTTATAAAGCTCCCCGCGACACAGGGCTTGTTCCCTAGTGCGGGCGTTGTCTTTAAAAAGAAAATCTTTAAAACTAAGCAACGGATTTTGAAGCTTTTTTTTTTAATAGACAGTGATTTAAGAGGAAGGTTTATAGGTATAAAATACATACCACGTGGGCGAAGCAGCGGGCGGAAGCTAGTCTTAATATATATAATTCTTCTGTACGTGTGTTGACAGGGAACCTCCTAAACGGCTGAACCGATTTGAATGAATTTTAGTGTATGTTGTCAAGCGGATTCGAGGATGGTTTAGATTCACAAATAAAAAAAGAAAACAAAAACATGCAATCTATTGGTATATCATGCAGGACAACGTCTGCCGGGTCCGCTAGTATATTATAAATTAAATTTTAAAATACAATTTGACAGCATTTTGACAATGATACAAACATCCTACATGCAATTCGGCCTGAGTATACATAATCGCATGCGTTCTAAATATCTAACTAACATATTTCGTCGCACAGTCTTTATACTAATATAATACTTAATACGGACGCAGCCTTCTGTGTGTCGCCTATAATGGCCACCAGTCCCAACACTCTCGCAGTACATCATTCAGGTAGTATAGTTATTATATAAAAGCAATTAATATAAAATAACATGTCACCACTACTTAATAAGGTTCTAAATATATTAACACTATAAATTTGTCTGATTGTACCTATATTATAGAAACACCACGTTTATTAAAACGAGGTGTATAGGTTAAAAAAATATTGAATGTATCTATTAACAGAGCTACCACAAAGAATACCCTGACTGCTAAGCCGGAGGTCGTGGGTTCGATCCCCACCCAGGACAAATCTTTGTGTCATGAACATGATTGTTTGTTCTGTGTCTGTGTGTAATTTATTTATAATATGTATGTATTTACAAAAAAAATATCAAGTAATACACCAGTTGTTTAATACCCATAACTCAAGCAAATATTTGCTTAATTTGGGACTAGATGGTGCTGTGTGAATGTTGTGACATATTATATTATATAACATATTACAAGAAACGCACTGTAAATGAACCGTTATTGCCAATTTCATAAAATATTTATTTGATTGTACTAATGTAATCTACTTGACCCTTTTTAAACAACACATTATTAAAATATATTTATAAGGGTTGGTATACTTAAAGAGCCTTAAATCGAATCAGTTGTTTACTTGATATATTAATGCTTGTATATAAAACACAATTCAATTCATATAAGTTTATTCTTGCTTATATCCCGTTATCGAAGTAATTGTGGCTGGATGGAGGTGGTCCTAGTTCAATCCCAACCGGCAGTACCAATGTGGATTTCACTTTGTGGAATATATATGTACTAGTCAAGTGACTTACCATTTGTGTAATTCTAAGTTAATGTTCTAAACCACCAACCCGCACTAGGCCAGCATGTGTGGGTTATGGCCTAAACCCTCTCAGCTATCTAGATAAAAGAGAGGAGACCCGAGCCCAGCAGTGGGACATTAATGGATTGTTGATGATGATGATGATATCTCATTTAATCTTTGCAATGCTTACTATTATGAGATAGTTGTGTAGTATATTGGGTATATTGGGTGGTGGGTTGTGTATGGTGGGTGGGTTGTGTATGGGGGTGGTTGTGACGGGATCGCGTCGTCAATGTTCATTGATGGGCTGACGATGCAGGCGTGCCGTCCCGCATCCCGTCCCCGCGCGAGCTAGCCGCGCACACGCAGTCCATCATGCAGAACGCTCTCATCAAGAAGAAGCTCGAGGAACAGCGCGAGAACTACCGCCGCCGCCAGGAGATGCAGCAGCCCAAACAGTCTACGCCCATCTCTTTTACACCCACCTCGGTAAGTATTACATTATTTTATTTCGGCCTCGCGCTGACCACGCCGTCCTGGCATATTTCTGTGTTTCGCGTTCATACTTGCGTACACAGCAACTGGCCGTCTGAATTCTTTTGTGTATAAGGAACACAGAACGTAGAACTCTGATTGCTAGACCAGGCGCGGTGTGGTTGGCGCCTTATTATTAGCTGTACCCGTGACTCTTCGTTCACGTGGAATATTCGTCCTGCAATTGCTCAGGAAAACTAAAAACTTTTTCCAAATTTAAATCGGTGCAACCCATTTCAGAGTTTTCCTGCACAAATAAACAAAATAGTTTTTTGTTGTTTTCAGTACCGTACATACTTTCACGTGCCTATTCTAAAACGCTATTATTAACCTCATTTAATTGTGAAATATACATACATGTAGGTAATACAAAATGCCGTTTTCTTAATGCTAAAATATTAAAAGTAACACACCGGTATTCTGCTTGTCAAAACGTTATATTAATTATTTTATCTCAGGTATTACGTAAGATGACTGCTGAGAAGGAGATAGACGCGCCAAGTCCGAAGCAGCAACAGTGGTCACAGCCGTCCAAGGTGCCGCAGGGGAGGCCCATCGTTAAGGTATGTAAATTCAACAATCTATATAGAATTGTAAATAATATTGTTAAATAAAAATCTAAATATAGTTGACCTATTAACATCATCTTCAGATAGAGTAGTAGACTATTATTATTATATATTTATTTCAGACGTTTACATCATTGTTAGTAATACAATACAATAGTGGAACATATTACAATTAGATAAATAAATACTGTCACAAAAGATATCTACAGTCACAGAACAGAGTTATGTTGACAAGACAGACACAAATATATAAGTAAAGTTTCAAATAAGAACTTGTGTTAGTTAATAGAGGTCGATTTTTAAATCTCGTTGACCCCCAAAATGGGTTGTCGTTTATATCGATCCCTAGAAAACCTATTTCGAGCTCCAGGGGTTTTTTCGACCACTTTGGGCATACGTTAAATGATTTGACATTATTTTTGTGTAGGGTAACCAGAGTGGCAATGCACCAACGATCGGCTATGCTTCCACACCCACGGAATACCAGCAACATTATCTCAATCAGCAGCAGGTAACGATTGCTAGCCATACATACATAGCATCACGCATTTTTTCCCGAAGGGTTAGGCAGAGGTGTATCACACCCACATTTCGCCAGCTATAATTGGTCCCATGAAATAGGAGGCGAGCCTATTGTCATCAACCGGGAACATTTGTTTTCCAAACTCCGGGAAAATGTCAATACTGGAATTTCATGATAGAAATACCCAATACTATTTTCATCCGACCTGGGAATTGAACCCGGGACTTTTTGCACAGCAGTCGTATAAACTTCTCGCTACGCCACCGAGGCAATATTGCTGGCCATATTCTTTACTAATCAAAATTACGAACTTCCGCTAGGCTGATGTCGTTAAAAAGTTTTAAGTGTTATTTCAGACTATAAGGTATCTGTGAACCAAATTTTGTAGAGATTATTTTAGTCGTTCTGGTGTCATTGAGTGACAAACATCCATCTATCGATGCTAACTTTCACATTTATAGTAGAATGTTATTGATAAAAATTATGTATTTAATTATAAATATTGTAAGAAAATATTGAGCTCTCTTTAGCATGTTTGTATATTATATAGGAAACTTTAGGTCTACAATTATACACATTCTATTTACTAAGTTTTTTGTAAGACTGTTTGTTTCTTTCTAATAAATAATGGAAGTATAACATCAGTACACCTAAAGTTCATCAGCCAAATCGTAACAGTCGTTTCTGAGATATTAATGCGTAAATGAATGTTTGCAGCAAATCCTTGGTGGAGTTCGCCCCTTCCCTCATCCTCAGCAGAGACATCAAATACCTAATTCGGTAAGTACTCGTATTCTTCATCAGAGAGCAAATTTATAAAATAAAATAGTCAATTGATACCATTATATTCATCATCCCATCATACGTAGATGGTTAAACCAACTTCGGTTTTCGATTCCTACAGGCTTCGTTTTCAGTAATTCATGTTCCGCCTATAGTGTAAATTTTCTTCCTTCAGGACTTTTATTTAAATATAATAATAATATAAATATTATATATGTAAAAAGTCTTAGATCATGGTCTTTGAGGGAGGAGGAAGGAAAATTACAGACCATATCCCGCTGGTAATAGGCCCTCAACGACGATGCCGATATTGAACGAGATCGTGTCCGTGAGAGCGAACATGCTGGCCCGCAGGTTTGCACACTGCTTTCTTGCCGTTAAGATCATGCTTTTTCGTGCTTATTAAACGTAGTACACGTTTTGCACATGCACCCTATGGGCTAGATATACTCGAAAATCGTATCGAATTTGAGTTCATTACAACAACGCGTTCAGTGCTGGCGGTGCTGCCCCGTTTCTGTAGCGCATCAGGGATGTTCGCAGACGCTAATGTAGACTGTTTTTATATCATAATGCAAAAGCGATGTGCATCACTGGTGAGCAGGGTGCGGGGCAGCGCTAACGACATTTTGAGCATGATTACAAGTAGGTTAGACTGCTTTTATGTGAGTCGCTGCAGTGCTATCTCTCATGCGATGGTGCGGTCTGCGATGGTGGATTTTATTTGATTATTTACTAACATAGTTCTTAAGTATTACTAACGTCATGAATCTTGGTCACTTGATTAAATAAACTTTGTATTCTAATTCCTTGCAGTAGTTTTGCCTATAGTTAACATTATTTATGCTGGTATCAATTGACTATTTCATTTATCTTCGTTAAGGTGTCAATATTAACAATTGCGTTGTGTTAGATACAATTCGTTATAATATTTGCAGTACAACAACATGGCCCGTGGCATGGCCGGCAGTACTTCCCTGCACAAGCTGCTGATACAGTCCCACCAGAGGACTCTCAATGGTATGATACCTTGTGTATTATGAAATACTTTGTGTATGTATGTGAACATTTAGAATCAGTTATTTATTCATTTATGCTATTCATTGATACATCATGTTCAAACATAATCTAGACCTATTTTTATTGCCTGAAATAGTAGACGAGCGAGCGGCCCATTTGATGGTTAGTGGTAACCGCCCCAAGAAAAGTGATGAAAGAGTGTGTGATATGAATTGATTTATGTAAAAGAAAAAATATAATCGAATTGAGAACCTCATTTTTTGAAGTCGGTTAAAAAGTGTATATATTTAGAGATAATAGCGCCAGTAAATGTATGGAGGAGGCATATCGGAACATCCACCTTAATGTAACGGTATAATGTGTAACAGAAATGGGTGGAGCGGTGGGGAGCGGCGGCGGCGACAACCAGCTGGCGCGGTGGTTCTCGCCGGAGCTGCTGGCGCGCGCGTCTGCGGGCAAGCTGCCGTCCGTGCACGTGCCCAACGCGCTGTCGCTGGAGGACCTGGAGCGCCACCACCACCCCTCGGCGCCCGTGCACAACTGAGCCGCCAACCTCCCCGTTCTATCTTTTATTATTCTCGAGCCCCCCCCTCCACGGGACGTTTTTGTCGAAATGAGACTTCAAATTGTTAGTGACGACGCCCAGTCGAACCGAGGATTGAAACTTTAAAGATATATGAATTTTTGTCATGAACTGCTCATTTGTTTAAATCGAACCCTCGATTCCTGTAATAAGCAATAATATTATATTATGAAATTATCGACTCCGATTTAGGATAGTCTTAATCTAACCTCTATGTAAAACCGAAACGTAAAGAGTACTAAGTGACTCTTAAAATATATAATGTACGAGAGTAGGTTGAAATTTGAGACGCGGAACGCGGACTGTTATCTTAGAACTGTTATACTTTTGTGCGGAATTAATTATATATAATTCGCGTTATAGATCTATAAACTATTTATTTTCGGTCGAAATCGTCGATATTTATTTATTTGGATAATTGAAAAGACAGCTGCTTACACGTAACTTTAGTAGTGTCAATGTATAACATAGAGGCATAAGATTAACGAAGAAATACAATCTTAAAGACATCGAAATACATTGATAACTGCCAGGACACGAAATGTTTAAATTTGGATGAGAGTGGAGTGTACATATTATATTGTAAGACCTGATTTTGCCTTTAGAGTACCAAAGTTGGCGTTTTGTAAGATAATCTCAGAATTAGGCGAATCATTGTGTCCAAATGATATTAATGTACAAATAATATTGTGTAATAATGGGCAGGAGTTATTGACAAATGTAAGGTTGTAGCTGATGGTGGGTAACTATTTTGGTGTATTAATTTTTGTAGACTGTTTCGACTTTAGAATAGTCCTTATTTTGTCCCCTGTCAGCTCCCTTTGGACATAGCATTGACTACAACACGCAGGAGCTGTCTGCTGCTAACATGATGGACATGGACATGTGCGCCGAACACAAGAAATAATACGGCTAAATTAAAATGTCTCGTAATTTGATCGGATTAACTTGTGTGCGGCGCTGCCTTGGTCGGTTGAGTTGTGAGTGTGTGTGAGTGGATGAGAGAATGTGTTTGAGTGTACTTGTGTGAGTGACTGTATGTCTACGGTTGTGTTTGTAAGCATTTTTGTTACTACGTCATTTATGTGAGGAGAAGGATTTTCGTTATAAAAGAATAGAAGTAATGTCATATTTCCCGTTGTCTACCGAATAGACTAGGCGACCGTTTTAGTTCCGAATCGCGATTTCATTTTGTAATACCATTTTGGAATTTGGCACAATTGTAATTAAAACACGTAAACATTTGTGTTGTAAATTCCCCAAATATATTTTTTTATGGATTTTACGATTCGTGCGCGGTTTTAGCGGTTATTTTATCATCATTGAGACCTGAGCTAGTTGCATGTCAATTATAATTTCGGATAGAGCGCAGTACCAGGTGCTGTGGCACGCGAGTGTCCTGTGTACGCCCTCACGACAAAATAATCTAGAGTATTACCGTCCAGAAAGCGTGTATCAATGTCTTTTCGAAACTCAAGCAATTAATTATATACTACGTACATTACGCCTATAGATGCCTTTTAATAAACCGTTGACCAGCGTTTGCAGTGTTCAGGGTGGACAAAAGAAAGTAATAATATTAATAGAGGATACATTAGAATTTTTATTTCGTCTGTATAAGCAGTCTGTTATCTATGAAAATACATATAATCGTTGGAGGTAGTTCGTCCTAATGTTCGGAAACCCACTGGTCGAATAGCGCAGGTTTCAAGCATTTTGATGACATTTTGAGACGGATTTGAAGGTATAATACTCTAATCATGAATTGATTTTTATTTGTGAGGTATCGGGCCTCGATCGTTGTATAAGATGCACCGGTCGAGGCGCCGATCGTACCAACGTTGTGATTTTGTGGCGAAATTTCAGTTTAACGGGATTGTGAGCTGCGCGTAATGCGCCGCCGACGCTTACTTGTAACAACACGAGAATGTCTGTAAGCTTTAAATTATTGATTAAAGAAAAAAATTGAAAGTTTTTGATTGTTTTATTGTTACTCCTTTGTATCTACATTGTTGAAGAAAGTACATACAGTCAAACATATAACCTCCTCCTTTTTTGAAGTCGTTTAAAAATAAACTGAAAAGTTATTGGGATTTATAATGAAAGCCCACGCATTTTGTCCCCATTAAATTTGTTCTTGCTTGCAAAACGTAAAGCCATCTTTTACTATGGAAGGATTGTTCAAAAACAACAGTCAGCCAACAGTTTTTGCAGTTTAGTACCGCTGTTTCATTCTGAAAGGTATTCCTTCTATCTCGTATGTCTTCAAATACTATTTAATGTGGCATACCGTGTTCCAATTCAAAATTGACCTGTCCCCTGACCAGTGTTCTGTCAGTCGTCAAAAACAAAACTAAAAAACAATTATTTTATAACATGTACTACAGAGTATTGCAGTTTAAATTATAAAGGCATAGAAAACAAACTACGTTATTCAACGACGTAGTAGCTGTAATAATAGTTGCATATTAACTAATAACTGATAAGTCCGCAACCGATCGTGTCCTAACATCAAGAAATTTACGTTCTTTATTGTTTATACGTATGACTTCAAGCTGTAATTTAACCAATTGGCATTGTGTAAAAAAATATCATTATTTTTACAAATAATACTATATTAAAGCCACATGTAGTCTCTGAAGTTTTGAATATTGTTGCGGGCGGCCGTGCGGTGAGCTCGTCTGGGCGACACGTCAACACTACAGCGTTCTAAACTATGAAGGCAGAAGGCGAGCCCTCGGCCCACTTCACACACTGGTTTCGTAATACGAAGTGCGCGCATTTACCGCCGCTGCGCAGCTAAGGCCGGGAGATCAATACCAAAATAACTTTTGTTGATAGATTCAGTGTAGCTGTACTATTTGTAGGTATTTAATAGCTATGTTTAGTACTATAGTCAGACGACGGCTATGTAACGTACAGCAATAGATGCATATTGTACCTTTAGTTAGATACTATGAGAACCTATATTTTATGAAGATATTAGCATTGTCGTAGAGTTGGAAAATGTGTAATACATTGTCAGTATTGCAGTATACATTTAACGGAAACTGAAGATGCTATTTACGAAAATGTATTACTTGTTCAAATTCAAACCGGACTGCCTGTATTTAGGTCCAATAGTCCCGTTACATTCCGTAGCTGGATTGTATTATATTATATTTACTGTTAAACTGAAACGATAATTATATAATGTGAACAGGCTTTTAGAGACGTAATTTAGCGTGACATGAATATTTAGGCCAAATTTTTTTTTTGAAGAACTTTTAGCTGACCAAACAGGGTATACCTAGCAAGCGCTGTTGTATCGGATACGGACTCACATCCACCACAAAGCCCCGATCTAAAGTTTTCTTGTAAATAGTGTAAAGACATCTTGTTCTTCCCTAGAATCCGGTAAAGATAGACACTTATCGAATTAAGATACTGGACACTTATTAACTTACTATGCCACTGTGAACGATAAAAACTACTGTGTGATCTTTATCTTTCTGTGCTTTCATATATTATCTTGCGTTGGCTTATCACACCTAGGTAGGTACCTACTGGATCTATTTTTATCAATGAGCCTCGACACGGGCTTGGTCAAAGTTTTAGAATTAAATTGTAATTGATAACAATGAAATTGTATTCTGTATATATATGGATGCATACTGTTTCTTGGTGTATTTAGCTTTACGGGGAATGCAAACTAAAAAAATATTTTAACTATTACTCTCGAATACTAGTGGAATTGTTACATATTAGACCACTTTGTCGCTATTGTGAATAATTTAGGTATTTTTGTAGCTTTAAATTTTGGAATGGATATTGCATCATCTTGATTTTTTGTTAACGTAGAAACCTATTTAAAGTGTAAATAACATGGTAAATATAGGGCTGAAGTGTCAGGTGATGAGTCAACTGAAATTAATTTGTAGGTACATATAATATCAATCTGAGACATAATGTAAAAAGATGCATTATTTATGTTAATCACAAGCCTGTATCACTGTAGAAAATTTCTGACTTTAAAACGCTATATCGCCACTTGCACAGAGACAGATATTAATTAGATAATAACTAGCAACGCAACACATTTTTGCTCCATAAAACATTAGACTGTATCAATTTAGAAGTTAAAAAATATAATTTACACTGAGACATAACGAGCGATTCTTATTTCTGCGTCACTTGACAATCCATCTGACATTTATTGTTTAGCAAATGTATAACTGCGCAGTTTTGCAAGATAGCCCGTGGGTGGAAATCTTCGGCACTAATACCTATTTTCACTGCTTCTTTCTGGCTGGCTGGCAAAACAAAAGACATCACAGAAAAACCAAGCGAATATTCCAGCACGGCTCAGTCAATGCACAAGAAGCTTGCGACCGACGCGACGTGGCGAGAAGTGAATGTTAATAAAAGAGCAGCGACGTGAGCAAGTTACGCGCCCCGCGTCCCAATCCAACGGCTGCCCGTGGAATGATCGCGAGTTGCGAGTCTGCGACGCTTTCAATAGCGTTGTGTTGGTGGAGCCCTAGTCGGGCGGTGGGGCGTGGGTCGGCGACTCGCCGTCCTTGTATCGCTACTACTAACGCGCCAGCAGCAGTCGCCATTTGTGCCCGACGGAGACGAACAAAGAAAACAGGAATATAAACCTAGTCAAGTTGATATAATGCATTTTGCATTCACTATAAAATGTACATTACCTGAAGGATTGTACGTTAAAGAAGTTAGATATTGTTGATAAAGTATTGATTTTCAAAAGGTTAGTGCTACTTTGAATATCTACGTGCTCACATATTTTAGCATATACGCGCTGTGTTAATAACACATGCATGATGGCGTCGTGAACATTTCGTAGTCGATAAACCAATAATTACCCAATACAGGAGACAGTGCATGATGAGTGTAGCGTGATGTGAAAAAATAAATGCAAATACAACTAGTGGTTCACGAAACGAGTAGGTAACGTTATATAAAAGTAAATATTGGTATTTTCATACACTTGAATCTATACAAACAGAATATTTCTTACGTAAGTACCTACGTTTGTTGCTTGTCCATATGCCACTAGAAATGCCAGGGTAGTAAATGTAGATTTAAGTAAGTAGGTACGTAAATATAACTTGGTAGGTACATACTATTTGTTCGGATCTAAAATACTTTAGTTGATACCTATGTTATTTTTTTGTAATAGCTGCTCAAGTGGATCAAGATAGGCCTTTGGCCTTATATTTAAAATGTCTTGGACAATAAGGTATGTTATATATAACCTACAAGCTTAATGATTCATTCGGTCATGCGTCGTTCATTTTCATAGAAAATAGAATTGCCTCTCCTTTCGGACGGACATGCCATTTGCAATAATTATTGTAGTAGGTACTACAATTAGCACCACCTACATAATAATAAAATGATTTTAAGAAAACCTACCTATAGATGCTAGATGGTTAAATTACTATAAAACACCATGTTGAAATAGGTACTGGAATATTCCATTTCCGCTCCGCTATTGCATCATAATAATATTGTCATTATTACATCAAATTTAAATAAGTACTTAAATAAAATTAAATATCTATTAATTAATAACTTTAAATCATATTTACACAAAATGAAAATGAAAACCACATTTTTAAATTAAAAATGACTAAATATTTTTTTCATCTCTCGACAGTCAGTAATGCATTCGGCGCCATTTTGTTCGCGTCGCGTCTTTCATTTGTTATCACGACACGGTACGGAAGGGACGCTGTGCTGTTTCTTTTTATATGTTTCTCATAGTACAGCCATTTACAACAATATATTTTATAGAGATTACATTATACAAATACTGGAAATAGTGTATATTAGTGATATTTTTCAACAAAATGCTATATAAAACGTACTTACTTAGTTATTTTCTAAAAACCTAGTGTTTGAATCTAATGTGGTTTTATGTGAATCTGTGTTGCTTGAAGGTAGGTCATTAACCCTTTTGGATCTTGTATAATTTCCTGTTTCTTATTATTTTTCTTTTTACCATTGATAGATTGCTACAGCTTTAAATTCCTTATCTATATAAGTAATATGTATCCCTCTTAATCATTGTAATGTACCTTCTTTGTGACAAAATACGTCTTGTTTTGGAATTTTTTAAAAGTTCGGTTATATCCGAACTTTTAAATTAACTACTAAGGTACACTTAAGTTTATTATAAATAGGTATTTTTACGGCCATGTAAAAACACTTTGTACACAAAAGTTCACTTTTCAGTGTTGCCAACTTTATATTCATCTTCGAGAAAGTAGGTTGGTATACGTACTCAATGTTTTTGATTGCGTGACCAAATCAATAAAATTGAATAAATCTATCACACACAAACTTTTCGTTAACGTGTCTATATTATTTGACGATACCTACTTACTTTATATGTAATAGTTTGTAATTCACATCAACAATATTTTATTGATCAAATTACAAAATGTGTAGGTACGCATTTGTCAGAACTTTGAACGCGGTTTTATTTTACCGTGGTCATGATGTGGAAGTGCGTGCCTAGTGTTGCCGTTCTATAAAAATCGTACCTACTTAGCTATTTCTACGATTTTTTTTACTTTAGTACACGCGTATGTGCGATCGTAAATTGGTAATTGTATGCCAAATTAGGTATAAAAATACGTTTTCGAATCATAACATTTATAAAATACATTTATTTTGCGTGATTTTTAAATATTATTTGGACGAAACGACTTTTAGAATTCTTTTATTATGTAATCCTATGAAACCTTGCAAACCTGCCCGCGCCGAATCGTCCGAATCTGGAATAACCCCAGAATTCGATGAAATCGGATGACGTCATCAGATTCGACTCTGCTGATGCGCCCGCATTGTAAATTTGTAACATTTGTATTTTAAAAATATTAAAGTAATCGCTTAAATTTTTCTCTTTTCTGGGAATATATACTAAGTATACATTCCCGATTGCGATATTACGATACTAAGTACTTATGCCGTTTTAAGTTATAATGATAAATTTACCTACCAATTAATGTTACCCAAAAAATGCCACGTATACCTAAGAAAAAAAAAAGAAACATGTACTAGGTACTCAAAACTGAATGTTTAAATTAGTAAATTCGCTTATGAAAATAAATAGGGTACCTATGTGTATCTGATTATGTGATGCGGGAACTTTAAAATGTAAACAGAAACCAAATTTAGTAAGTGTTCACCAAATTCAGTCTTTCTTCTTCAATCTTTACCAAACAAATGCGAATGTGACAATTTCCACGACTGCGAGCACTTAATGCCGCTTGCATCCAACGACCACCCGCAACCTTGACCAGGTCGTCGGTCCATCTGGTGTGGGGCCGTCCTACGCTGCGCTTTCCAATACGTGACCGCCACTCAAGAACCTTTAAAAACGGTTTAATATGATTATACTCGCAGCTAATTCTGTCTTCTGCTACTTTTTGGGCGGTTCCGATATGGATTATAGTTAGATTAGTAGTCTTCGTGGTTATTTTTTTAGGTTTGCCAATTTTGGTGAACATTGACCAATTTTAGGTTGCAATTCATTTTTGGTTTTAAAGTACTTAAGGGATGACCGATTTTGGTGAATATTTACCATTTTTTTGGGTATCACTTTTTACTAAATTTGGTAAAAGGTTGTTATAAAACCACGTCGTTTGAATGCTATGTTGATATTTATACTCGGTCTTTTAGCAGCAGACAAGACCATGTTTACCATTTTAGTTAATCTTTTAACAAATAACAAGGTGTTTCTTTCGTGAATTTAAAGATTGATATTTAACTTTATTTTCATGTTATCCGTAGATACTAAATCGCTTTACAAATATCTTCTTGTGCTATATAAAATCCTTAAGGTGAAAGATACGGGCTATTCCCTGCTCTTTTCTCGCTAGATGGCGCTAAAATCACGTTTTAGAGTTTATTTAGATTTTTGTGTAATTCTGAGTATAGATTGCCAGTTTTTTGGCAGTTTTTATTGTGTACACTGAGTACTGGCTAAAAATCCTTAATTTTATCTCTCAATCCGGATAAGCTGAATCACCTTCAATATGTGCGTGATCTGTGTACATCGTATTTAGGTGCGCAATACGCGTATGAAGCCATTATACGTTTGATTTTGTTTTGTTCTCCGCAGCTGTTTGAATAAATGGTTGTTTCAACAGAAGAACGATAATTAACTTGAGACAACATTTTTCTCGCACACTGAAAGATACAACTTTGAATTTAGTCAAAACCGGGATTATCTGTCTTCATGCCTGAAGTGCGTACCTACTTACCTTACTTACGTAAACGTAAAGGTAGAGCCGTGTAGTTTTATATCTTCTGGGACTGGCAATACAGTGAAGAACCGCCACTATTTGTATCGGAGGTGTTGTCTTTATCGCATTGTTTTTCCTGACGTAACAAATGCTCCATAAATGCTGTTAATCCTACTTCTAATGAGGATGTTATTCCTCTGCTTACTCATAAGCAAACCTCTCAGCGATCTTTTTCACCAGGCTTTTCAATTCGGAGTTTTAAATGTTTTGAATTTAGTTTAGTTAACTTAGTTTAGTTTTTAAATATTACTGACTAAATTTCATGATATTTATTGATACGCTTACATTCTTCTTCTGCAGCTTTGCAATGTGACTTACGTAATAAAGAGTAGATTAGATAGTAGAAGAGTTTGATTCTAACTGACATTACTCATGTGGATTTCACTTTGTGGAATATTAAGTTAGTTAAATTACACGCCACCTCCTAAAAGAAGAAGCTAAGAAAACGTCGTGAAGAAACCCATCCCAGAAGTAATATTAAGGTTACGTTTGATCCACCAACCTTCCTTCTCAGATCTTTTGATAGAAGAGGCAAGACCCTTGAAGAGCTTTCGGATACCAATGTGTGATATTATTACATTCTTCTACCTACGTACTCGCGATGAAAATCAGCTACCTGTTTTTCTATCTTCAACAAATTCTCTTGTTATTTAATGATTATTGAATGATTTTGTCTCTTTAGCCATAAAAACACAGTAGGTGTCAATGGACTGTCATCGTTGAGACCTATGACGTGAGAGAGATGAGTAACGTCGGTTCGATTTTCTAAATTCAAAAATTCGATTCGATAATTTTCGAGTCTGGGTATAGTTAATTGTATATTTGTAAAGTCTGGCACAGGGCTTATTCCCTAGTCCGTTGCGTTGCGTAGCGTAGCGTTGTTTTTTAAAGATTTATATTTGACTTCCCATTTTTTTTTAATATTTGAATTTTGAAACCTTTGATAGAAATATTGAAATCGGTCAATCGAATCTCGGGATCGCGAGTCTCACATCAGTAATGAGTAATTAGTTCATTGCTCAGGTATTCGTTTTATTTTTGTCGGTAAATAATCTTATTTACAAAGTACTTTTTACTATGAGAAGATTATTTAGAGCTACAAACTTTTAGAATAGTAATAAAAAGCAGGCAATATAAAGGTCCGATTACTTCCTAGTTTGATTAATTAAAAATTTCAGGCTGCCTCTGTAATTACAATCCCTAAAATAATACTTTTTGTCTTAGTTGTATGTATCTAGTATATATTTTGCTCTAATAAATAAGTAATACATGTAGATACTACATTGACACTTTAATCTTGTAATATATCTATTCTCAGTTAAGTCAGAGACTGCTCTAATTGGAAAATTTAAATAATACAATTTTTCTTGTTTAGGTTTATACATATGTATTTAAATTAATCTGTCATTCCTTGTATAATAACATTTGAACTGATGTGGCTGTGTAACTCTATGTAAGTAGGTTTCAAAATGATGATTTGTAACATTCAAGTGTCTTACGTAAACATGTTCTAATAGACAGTGATTTGAATTAAAATTCACCTGATCATAAGAAGAAAAACAAAGAAGCGATGGTGGCCGAATGGATAAGTGACCGGTATGCAAATCATGCGGTCCGAATTCGATTCCGACCGGCGTCAGTACCAATGTGGATTTCACTTCGTGGAATTGATATGTACCCAGGTACTAAATAGTCATGTAACTTACCATTCGCTAACGGTGAAGGAAAACCTCGTGAGAATACCCATATATCAAGATGAAATTCTAAGAGTATTTCTGATACAAAAACCCGCATTAGGCCAGCTTGAGTGAATTGAGGCCTAAACCCTCTCAGCTCTCGAGATAGAGAAGAGGAGACCTGAGCCCAGCTCGTGCTATTATCCTAAATGAAAAGATTTGGTTTGCTAATTTTCCATCCCATCAATATTGTATCGAAGTTCTTCTCCCTGCTAACGGATTGTTCATAGGGCGATTTATAAACCATCTATTCATTATTCAACCCCCTGGCTCATTACGTTACGCAATCATGAATCGGCTATACTTACGCGAAGGCCGAAGGAGGTTTGCGACAGGGAGACCAATATATTGTCGGTTACACTCGGTATTATTCGTAACGCAGAGTAAGCGGTATAGAACCACATACCCGATGCGCGATGTACCGTCATCGCTTGACTCGACTGAATCTATTGAACACTATCTCCTTACGCTATATCGTAAACTCGTATTGCACGCGATGCAATTTTTTCTCGGGAACTGGACGAATATGGGTTTTCTAAATAATTTAGGTATGTAATCACCAATGTATTTAATAGTCAAGTTGTTGATATTTAGTGGCCGCAGTCATGGATATTGGATTAGTCAGTTCGACGTCGACTTGGATACTAACTAGGTATAAGATTTGTGGTAACATACACTGATTTTGCAATTGTCTAATTTATCGGAAAGATATTTTATTAGAGCATGTTTGTTAATCTGTTAATTTTGTTTAGTCTTTCGTTTTAGACAACATAATATATTATTCTTTTGTGTCAGTGAAGTGACAAACTTGTTGGTAATGATAATGATATTTTTCCAATTGGAAATTAAAATAGGTTGCGAACATACACGTTATTTCAATGCAGAAACATACGTTTTGATATTTTGTTTAGATATCATTTTCCTATGTTTCTATCCTGTCTGTCATTTAGATTTAGATTTACTAGAGTGAGAGCTGGAGGAGTGCGACTGCGCGCGGCACAATCGGCGATTCGATAGGCTCCGTCTATCTCGCTTTAGTAAATGAAAAAAGAGTGAAATACAGCCAAAATTTAAAAAAAAAATGTATCGGAGAAATGAGAGAACAAAATATATCAAGAATGGAGGGCTGTCATATAATTGTAAACAATTAACGAAACAATGTTTCTTAAACTTAGACATTCACATGACATGTTGCTAAACGCTGTCTTCCCCTTTATAAAGTTATTGGTGTGAACGCTGCTATTACCAATTGAGCGCCAATGCCCCTGCTTACCCAAACCCTTTTATTCAAAAGTGCGCGAGCGTAGAGAGACTTTATTGTAACTACCTACTTATGTTATTCTAATGCAAGTTGGCATTGACCCCAATTCAAGAATTTAGATACAATAAGTGAACGGTTTTAGAGGATTTTAAAAAAGAAATGTTTTTGTCAGTGCTAGGTGTCTTTCAAGTTTACAGCTGATATTTTAGTTTCTGATTATTCAAGTACCTATCCTTCGACAAGTTTGAAAAAATAGATATTAGGTACAAATATGATACAATTTCCGATATTTTTGTAGGTAACTTATTTTAACACTTCAAGAATTATATTCATCACTAAAACACGACGTTTAAGAAATAGTTTCGTACTTAAATATGTATGAATCATTCGGTTCAAGGTTGGGGCGCAATTTGTTTTTAGCAGATTTGCTAGTTCGAATTGCTATAGCCTTACCGAACATTGCCCGACGCGATAGAATTTGCTACATGATCAAATAACATTAAAACAATAATACATATTGTTATTCGCAGCTTTCAGCAAACTTTTGTTTCTGCTGTTTTTTTTTCATTATAGGTAATTCCATGTTGCATAATTCAAATTACTACTAATACATAATTCTGCTTTCACCATATCGACAAGTCTGTTTCGAGCGTTATAGCGTTATATATATATATACTGGGTGGCGCAAAAGTAGTGGCACTAAAGAAAATGCTTTTTTTTTTTTTATTATACATTTTCTGTCATTCTGTTGTTGAAAATTGTGTAGTGAACAAATGTAAAATACACTGAAAATAAACATGGACCGTTTTACTCCCCAAGAACGTGGAATATCAGTGATAAGAACACAACGTGAATTTCGTCGACGATTTCCCCACCGTCCGGCACCGATTGGTCGCACAATTCGACGCTTTGCCACACACCCACTAAAAGTTACTGTATGGTGTGGCATCTGTGTTGACAGAGTGATCGGACCCTATTTTTTCGAAGACGCTGGAGGCAATGCGATAACTGTCACTGGAGAACGCTACAGAACCATGTTACGTGAGTTTTTGATACCCAGTTTGGACGAATTGGGGCTGGAGCACATCTGGTTTCAACAAGACGGCGCTACGGCACACACAGCGCGCGACACTATGGACTTAGTGAGGGACGCTTTTCCAGGCCGAGTTATCTCTCGTTTTGGCGATTTGCCTTGGCCTGCAAGATCACCCGATCTGACCAGTCCAGACTTTTTTCTTTGGGGTTTTTTGAAATCTCGGGTGTATGTGAACAAGCCACAGACTCTCGCAGCTCTAAAAGAAAACATTCGTCAAGAAATAACGAACATATCGCAGGAAGTGTTACGGCAAGTTATGCAAAATGTCATAAATAGGGCTCAAATGTGTATCAACTCTGGAGGTCACCATTTAAAAGACATCATCTTTAAATCCTAATGGTACGAAATTTAATGGCACAAATATACATTTAAAAAAATCTAAATCTAGTTTTCTAATTTAGAAAAAATGTTATAGCTGAACCAAATAGGGTCTTTACTTTTGCGCCACCCGTTATAAGGTTTATATGATTCATGTGGCCGAAAACACTTTCCACATAGGCATTGGAAATAAATTAGGGAAACACGAGTGAAATAGTGGGAGGAAAGCGCCTCGTCGATTCCGCCGATGCTACTCGCGCGGTTGCACTCCCACTGTCTTCACACACACATCGCCCTCCGGCAAAAAAAGAATCATAACATGTAATAATACGATTTGACATTATGACTCTTTTTTGCTGGAAAAAAAGAGACAAAATAGAGCGACATAATAATTCGAACATAACTATTGTAATGCCTTGTAATGTACAAATAACAATAAGTAACCTCTAATCTCACGAAATACGTTTTTTCAAATTAAATTAAAAATTAAAAAAATATATATCCTTATTTCCGAATTATTGATGTTCAATTTCTGAGTATTAGAATTACATGTATAACTAGTTTAGTAGTTATAGATCCGTTCTGGAATTTCTTATATGGAGATTCAGCCTGTTTGACAGGTACGAACAGTTTGAATGGGAAAATAAAATAGTTCTTTTTACTACTTTCCTTGCAATGTATATTATAATTTCTCACCTTTTAAACCTTCTGTTAACTTCTACAAATATTTAAAAACCAAAAAAAGCCAAATCGGTTCAGCCGTTCTTGGGTTCAGTACCTCTAACAAAGACAATTAATTTTTACATAATATACTATAGATACAAAAGTATAATATTATGTTTTATAGTTAAGCATATTTTATTGGTAATGAGCTTACAATAATTATCGTGCCGTGTCGTTTGGTCTGGTCTTAGGAACTGTTAACAATTTAATTTTGGATATGTATCCAATGGAAATGATAATAATAAGTAGATGATGACATGCGGTTTAGTGGATTTCTCTAGCGGAAATGATCAATAGATAGCGGAAATCGTGAGAATGTGTCATCAAATACAAATATCTATTGAAAATGTACCTATTTTTTTATCGTGTTGCCGTTACGGCATGTTTCTTTTCGTGATAATAGTAGTCCTCATACTCTCTAAAACAAATCAATGACCAACATAAAGCTGTCCTCCTCTTTCATTTTTAAGTTGTTGGCAAATGGCAATATATTGAACATTGGAATAATTACTTCGCAGAGTAAAGGAGCAGGTCATCAATCAGGTGGATCGGAAAACAATAGATTTATTTCCCGATCGACCTTTGACTAGTTTTTTATTGGTTACAAATCTGATCACCACTGTTTATGTTAGTCACATAAAACAATCTTATTTTTTTGGCTTGATTTTTTTTTTCAGATGCTATTTTTTATTTGTTATTAATTATTTGATTGCGTAGTAGGTGTTGAGTAGCATAAACGCAAACAGTGTACACTTGTAGTTACAGATATTATACATACATTTGTCTTGTTGTTTTCTGTATTTACTTTATAGTTTCACAATAATATCAATAGTGTCTTTTTAGCTGCCAAAATGGATGCGGATTACGATCAAAAGTTCGAGGAGATGAAGAATTATATTCCGTTTTTGGAGAATATGATAACAAGATTGAAGTCCACCGGTAAATCGACCTCCTCGAACCCACGTCAAGCGCAACTCGATAAAATTTGTTCCTTGAGAGACCTACTTTTGAATAAAAAGAAAAGGTAATAATTTTATACACATTGCTAATAATTTTATGGTCAGACGATACGAAACGGAATGGAAAAAAAAGAACTTTTTATTACTTTCCTGTACTACACCTTTTTTACGCATGGATGCAACTTCTGGGTGGTTTAAAAAAAAATAATCACGAAGGCAAAGGCGAGAGCTTCTTTTTCTAACCTAACCTATCCAAGTCGGGATGAACTAAAAAGTAATTTTGCCATATCTCCGAAACGGTACATCTGAGCGTAAAAATTAATCGCGATTTACAGCTCAACTATTGGCGGAAGACAAAAAGTACCAAGATCAAAAACCTTTTAGGCTGATAGAATAATAAAATAGCCAATTTTTGACAAAAATATTATTCTTCAAAAATTTTTTTCCCCCGTTACGTATAGTCCACCCAATTTTATAGTTACTGCTAGATTATTAATAATGTATTTTTTAGGTATTAATAAATATTATTTTGTTTCAGAATGAAAATGGAAAATTTACTGAAATGTGAACAAGTTTTGGTTAATTTGTATGCAAAGGTAGAGCAGGTCAGTATTATGAAATTAAAAAAAATACATAATTATTCTTGGCTTTAAATAAGTAAAAGATGACTGCATTATTCTTTTGACTTACAGAGAGACACATTATCAGGCGTTAAGAAAACTTCAGATTCAGGGTTTTCTATTGAGTCACCTACGCCGAAAGAAAAATCTGACTTAGAGGCGGTTAGAAATAAACTAAAAACTGTCTTTAAACGACAAGAAAATGAGCAAGATACTTTACCTGAAATATTACCGCGCAGTGATGTCAGTGATGTCCGAACTTCAGGTACTAAGGAACCAGCTCTTTTTCAGAGGAGACCAAATCAGCCACCTAATCAAACCAATACTGATGATAGTAATCCTTCACCGCCAGGTTCAGCTACGAAGCGAAATTACACTAGAGTTCTAGTTTCCCCTGAAACTAGTTCACGTCGCTGGTCTCCGTCAAAGACATCTGCAGAAAAACCCCTTTTTAGCCGAAGATCTCCCCGAAAATCCCCAAGAAGATATTCGCCTTCTTATCACAAGAGAGAAAGAAAAAAATCGCACTCACAGAAACGAAAAGATTTGAACATTACATTGAATGTTCCTGAAGAAAGCTTACAATCCCTTAATACTAAGGATATACTGTCTAGAATTTTAAATTGCAGTGATGGTGATGTTGACATCGATACTTTGCGGGAACTGAGGAAACAAATACTTACAGAATTGCAAAAGACTGGGGCTAAAGATGATATATCTGATCTTATACTGAAATCCTATAAAAAGAACAAAAGTACGATAAATAAACCAAAAGTGAAAGAAGAAATAGAAGAAGGTGAACTCTCAGACAGTGAAAGTGAAGCCATAGAAAGCATTTATGGTAGTTTAGTCGTTAAAGAACCATCAAACGCTAAAATTTCAACAGAAAAAGATACTCAACCACGTAAAATTCAAATATGTCTCGTGATTAATTCCGATGACAAACCTGAAACGACAGTTAAAGAACAGGAAAAACAGGATGATTCTGCAGATTTTGCGGAGTTGGTCATGTATGACAAAGAAACCAAAGATACTAAACTACAGCAAAAAGCTACAGCAGATCAAGAAGAGAAAGATCTAAAAAAAGCTGAAGAAAGAATTATTAATGATGACAAATCTACTATAAAAGAAAACACCGGAGACGACATACATCATTCCGAAAATAAATTGCCAAAAGAGAATGTTGCTTCTAGCCTTGTAGACAATTTAATGTCTGACAATGTGATGTCTGATGATGTGATATCTGACAATGTGATGTCTGACAATGCGATGTCTGTCGATGTGAAACTACCACCTAAAGAAAATAATTCAGTATCTAATGCAGAAACAGATTTGGTTTCTGCTGATAAAAAAGATATTATAACTCCCAAAGAGCCTATTCAATTTAAAGCGAATTTCTATAAACCTTTAACAGAACAAAATAACTCAGAAATTGAAGAACCATCAAAGAATACGGAGACTAGTTGTAATGAAACAAATGACAGTCAATCCAAAACAATTATGACCGATATTGAAAACACTTTACTTGAAATGGAAAAATCACCAGAAATACCATTATTACATGATCGTACAATTGAACAAAAACCGCCAGATAGCACACTTTCTGAAATAGATATATTACAAGCACTTAAAAATGAAATACTAAGTGATATTACAGTACCAGGTACAGAAACTGCCACACCACTGCTACATCTACCAAAAATTAACAAGGTAGCAAGTGCTCAAGAGATATTGCCCAAGAAAAGGATATCCATAGAAAATTATAAACAAAAAAGTGCGAGTTCGTCGAAGTCCAAACCTTTCTCATATCAGGATCAAGAAAGGCTCAAAGATGATGCAATGAAAAAAACCAGTTTGAAATTGACGGAGAAGGAATGTGAGAGATTTAATATTCCAAAGATTTCTTTCGATGATGAGGATGAAAGTTTGGATGAAGATGGGGATATTCTAGGTAGTGATGTATATGGTGACCTAGCTCCTAAGTCACCTGATCACGACATTTCCAATCAGTCATCTCCAGTAATAGAATCCAATGAACCTGTCAAACCACCATTACCAGTAGCAAGTCATAAATCTGACGTGGATATGAGGACTTCACTTTTATCTCCTAATGGATCTCAAATACCTGTAATATGTAGGGATAAGAAAAAAAGTGATAGAAATGATCAAAATACCAACCAAAGTAGACCTCCGCTTGTAGATCCACGAATAAGAAGAGATTTTAACCAAAGCCCCAATCCTCATACAGCTAATCCTGAACGGACTCCAAGACATAACGTCTTTACTAGTAGTTCATCACATAGTACTCCAAATATAATGATGACACCTAATGCTAGAACTTATGATATGACTCCCTCTCACCAGCCATTTGAAATAGAACAATCAAATCATAGTCAGAAACATGTTTACGTGCCTACATTGACTGGTTTTGACTATCGTGATAGAGAAAAGTCTGTACCCAGAGAAGTTGGAGCTGGAGGACGAAGATCTCGTTTTGAAGATATCAGAGATTCTAGTTGGAACTCACCAAAAGATAATGATTCTCCGAATAATCGATTTAATGATTCTTTCAATACAGGGCTTAAAAACGACAGGCATAATCTCGAGAAAAGAGAAGATATGTATCAAAGACCAGATTGTCCTATGATATCACCGACCTCTACTCAACCTTACATTAGACAAGAAGGACCTATGATGACTCCTCTTTCATATGGACGCGCTGATTGCCCGACTACACCAAGTCAGCCATTCGGCAGATTGGATTGCCCACCAACGCCGAGTCATCCCTTTGGTAGATTAGAATGTCCGGCCACACCGAGTCATCCATTTGGGAGATTAGAATGTCCGCCCACACCGAGTCATCCCTTTGGGAGATTAGAATGTCCGCCGACACCAAGTCATCCCTTTGGAAGATTAGAATGTCCGCCTACACCTGGTCATCATTTTGGGAGAACAGATTGCCCACCTACACCTAGTCATCCTTTTGGCAGATCCGAATGTCCGCCAACCCCAAGCCATCCATTTGCACGATTAGATTGCCCTACTACCCCCAGCCATCCATTCGGTAGGGCAGAGGGACCGCCACCGCCTATCGGTTTGATGATGGACTGCAATCCATTTAATGCTTCTAATTGTCCATCATCGCCTGCTCTCTTATTTGGCAGAAATGAGTGTCCACCACAACCTAATCTCACGTTACAAAATACATTCCTTGAAACTCCTCAAGCACCAAGTAATGTATTTAATCGAGCGGACGCGCCTAAAATTCCGTATGGCAAATCTGACCTTAATAGTCAAAAATATACAAAAGATCCTAGACTCCACAGAAAACTAGATACAGAATCAAACTGTCAATACGATGAAAGAGATAGCGGTTATTACAAAGATAGAGACCGCTATCGTAGCAGTTCATACTCATCACACAAACGTTATAGTGGATCGGATACCTACTCAAATTATGACAGAGATCATAGTTCTGGTGGCAATAAAAAGTTTAACTATGTTCCTCCTCATTTACGTCCTATTAAAGATCCGGAAAGACATGACAGCCGTGGAAGATCGATGTCAAATGATTATGAAAGCGATGGCGCACACAATAGGGAACGTCGATACAAAAAAGATGAAGGCACTAGTTACAAAGATGTTGGTTCTAGGCGAATGCGACCAGAAGACGCGCATTCCTCGCCTATAGCGCATTCCTCGCCTGTAGCGCGTTCCTCGCCTGTAGCGCGTTCCTCGCCTGTAGCGCGTTCCTCGCCCATAACAACTAGTGCTGGCAGGAAGTTTAGAAAAGAGTTGGAACATAATACATTATCGGTCAAATCGAATGCTGGCCGATCATTTATTATTGATACCAGTATCAATACTACTTTCCAGAAACACATAGATCGTGCCAAAGACATCCTAGGACTTACAAACAGTTTCGAAGCTAGAAGAGAAAGAGCTTCCAGCGTTGGTCGTTCTTTAGTACGAGATTCTAGCATAGAACGTTCGTTGTCTATCGTGTCTAAGCCCAAAAACGATTCTTATAAAAGTAAAAGAGAAGCTTTCCGACGAGCTTCTAGTGTCGGTAGGGAAATTTTTGATGCAGATAAACGGAGCTTTCAGGAAGTTAAAGCTGATTTTAAGTTTTCCGCAAAGGAATTCTCTAATAAGTATAATGAGCTGCGTGGTACTGTAAAATCTAAGGAGATAGTTGAATCTAGCGGACTCAGTAGAAAAGAAATTTATGATAAATATAAGATTGATAAACGGGGCCCAGAATCTTCCAAGTCTTATTCTCCCAGGAAGAATTATAGGGATCCGAGAATGCTGCGGTACCACGAAAACAAGAGTGATAGACATGGCTATGGCTATGATCGCGCGCGTAAGAGTGGTATTATCTATTCAAATGATAATATTGTAACTGGATCTATTATGGCGTCTGGTTACGGTGTTAAAAATTACAAGATACCGAAAATTAAACGCGTTATTGAAGAGAAAGAAATGGTTGCTGCAAATACTGACGTTGATAAAAAGGTTGAAAAAGAGAAAGATAGAAAGAAAACCAATGACAAAGAATTGGACAAAGAAAAAATTACTGTCAAAGGAAAACAAAACGTTCGAAATAAAAGTAAAGAAACAATAAAAGATAAAAATGCCGAACTTGGCGCAACTACTTCAGAAAAAAGTAAAAAGGTCGATGACGCCGAAATATCCAGTGATAACATTGAGAGAAGGCAAACCAGATCTAGTAGAAGAAATATGACTGAGTCTAATCCTGAAACCGAAGTTATTTTAAAATCTAAAAAATCCAGGAAAGTAATTTATGACTCTCTTTCAGATAGTGAAACAGAAACAAAAGACAATTTAGTTGATAGTAAAAAAATAGAAACAAAAAGTGGGGATGACTGTTATTCTTCCAAACCTACTAAATCTGATAGTCCAATTAAAGTAACCAAAAATAGTAAAAAGTTAGACCCTGAAGATCTCGATTCTAGCTTTGGGATAGATGAATTGGAAATGTTTCCTGATAACATTGTATCGGATCCGGTTATCAATGCTCTCATAGCTGATCTTGATAATGATATAACGACAGGAAAAACTGACACAGATCATAATTTCACGAAAGAAATCACCTTAGAAAATATGATGGAAAATATTTCCAGTCCAGAAAAAGAAAATTTAACAGAGATTGAAGAGAATTCTAAAAAGATAATTGACGCTATCGATAACATAACAAATGATAAACTACTCACAAATGATTTGGCAAATGAAAATAAAAAGGATTTTATTCAATTGAAGGTTTCGGAAGAAGAATCAAAAGGTAGTCAGTTAAAGTCAAATGACAATGAGATAACTCACTTGGAAGATTCTATTGGGAGCATACCTACTCAAAGTGACGCGGTTCTCAGTAAAGATGATGAAAATTTAAAAGACACCTTTACTGCAGTTAAATCTAATAATGAAGATATTGATTCCACTACAGAAACTGAGATAGCTATTAAGCCGGTCGACGATAAATTATCAGTAGATGAACAGATTACGGATGCCTGTTCTACTCCAGATAGTACTATTAATACTGACGAGGCGTTGCTCAAGTCAACTAATGAACGAAGTTTACCTGGCAGTACAAATGAAGTTACATCTACAGATTCAGTAGATCCTAAACCTAGCTCATCTGCTAAAGAATCAGTTTCAGGGTTAGATTCAATTGGTAGTTTACTATCAATTTTACAAGATAAGTCTAAAATAAAAGAATTGCTTGGTATGTTAGGAGATTCTTCCGGTGAAAACGAAAAAATTAAGAAAAAACTTGAGAAATTAAGTGAAATAGTATCGGATGATGAAGAATCTGTCGATATGCCAACATTTAAGGTGGAGCAAGGTAAAGTTAAACCGTCTGATACTACTGGTAGTGTAACTAATGAGAGTAAACATATAATCGACGATAAAAAAGTTAAACCATTAGAGAATGAAGAATTGAACAAAGACAACAGTATTCTCAACAAAAGTGATTCTAAACTAGAAGATAGAGAAGAAGAGAGCCAAGACAGTAGTAAATTAGAAGATGACGATCCTAAAGCTTCTGATAATGACTTAGAAACGCAAGAAACAGACACAGAGACACAAACTGAGGAAAGTAAACCTAAAAAGAAACCAATAAAAAAAACAAAAGGCATTAAAAAGGCTAAGCTCAAATTAAAGAAAGGCATTTCAGTTACAGCTAAACGAATTACACGGGCAACTGCTACAAAACCAAAAGTTAAAAAGCCGCCACGTGAGCTTATGCAGCTGCAAGAAGATATAAAAGAAATGTTTATTAGGGATGATGTGTTAAGCGCTACTGGTATCAGAATGTGTCGGTTAGCAAAACTAGTAGATGAAAAATCTTCTCAACCAAAAGATGAACCCACAGTGGCTGAAGCAGGACCAGTAGTCGTATTAGAGAAGTTTAAAGATTCAATCGATAAAGTAACTGGTTTAGAAAAGAAGAGAAAAAAGCCTGGACCTAAGCCTAAAACAAAAACCTTAATCGATAGTGTAGAGCCTGCTAGAGTGAAAACGCCTACGCTTTCGAAGAGCAAAATGGTTCCTGGTCCTAAATCGAAAACCAATAAAAACAAGAAGGAATCAGACCCCTATGAGTTTGAATTAGACTCGGTTGGTGATACCAACACAGAAAAAGCTAGTGACGAGGGTTCAAGCATTGTTACCTCTGACTCTGAATGCGATTCGAATACATCTTGCAAAAGTTTTGGTAGTACTGAACATTTAACTGATTTAAAGAAAAAGACTAAACGTAAACGACGTGGGTGGCAAGCTGGTGTAATTAAAACTAAAGCTAAAAAGAAAAAGGTAGAACCAAAACAAACTGAGCTAGTTCTAGAAACCGCAGAAAACACGATTTCTGAAAGAAGTACTGTTCCAGATTATAACTGTTTTACCGATCGTAACTATTGTTTCCGAAGAAATCAATTTACTTACTCGTGTCGTTTATGCTCTTTCTCTGGAACTGATATAGTACTTCACTATAGAAACCAGCACCCACACTTTGAGATACCGTTATCACGAGTGACCCCCGAGGTCGCAAAGGAAGCTATCGAGCAATGCTCAGCGATAAACTTCATGGCGATCAGTAAAATACCATCAGACAAATACGTTTGTACATTTTGCTACAAAGAGTTTACACATAGTAAGTCAGTTTTGGAAACATTCTTTTGGCATATAGTGAGTGTGCACACAGGGGAATATAAGCAAAATTGTTCTAAATGCGTGAATGAGAACGCATGCCCCTTTAATTTGGACATTCCGTCACCTCCTAAAGATGTTAAAGGACAATTAATTGGCTTTATTTGCAAAAAATGCAATTTTACCCAGATATCTCTCGAAAATTTGAAAACCCACGTAATTATGCGCCACAACGATGAACAGACTGCTGTTTATACAATTAATTTAGCAGTAATGACTAAGAAGTCTCTTAACTTCTTGTTACGCCGTAGTAAAACTGAACAGGTAACTTTACAGACTACTGCTCCTTCTACTGCGTTAGTAGCCGAAGATAAAAATAGGGACAGTATGGAAAAAGATGAGAATGAAGGAGTTAAAACTCGTATGTCCATGAGAATATCGACTCAGCCGGTGGTACCTATTCAGTCTAAGATTACATTTGAAGGAGACGATAATAGTGAGTTATCTGATATGGCAAGTGAAACGGGTGAACCATCTGTCAAAATAGAGAGATTTGACTCTGAAAAAACTGATAGTCTCACTTACAACGAGGAACGTCCCACATTTGATAAAAGTGAGGACGATAGACCTCCAGATGCCGTAGAAGATGAATTACCTAAACAGCAACCAGAATGTCAAGAACCGCGGGGTTCTTCGGATGATATTTGTGACTACCCCCACTTCAAAGTAAAACATACAGAATCTGGTGCGAAAGAATATGTGTGCTGTATCAACGACAATTATCATTTTAAGACTACTCTTTTAATTTCTATGAAAAAACATGTGCAAAAGCATTCTGAAAACTGGGATGGTTATTGTTATGTGTGTAAAGTGATAGTAACTTCTCAAGGTGCCCATCGTTTCAAAGATTGCTTGCAGCACTACCTTGACACACACATGGATAATTTCCCTATTTTCGCACAAGAAACAGATCCAACACCACAGTCGTCAGTTGCCAATACGCAAGCTCATGAAACAAATGCTCCAGTTTCTAAAACTTATATCAATGTTCGACCTTTATCTGAGTTAATAACTAAAGAAGACGATGGTGATTCTCCCTCAACTAGTAGTTTTCCTATAATCCAAAGTGTCGTGAGTCTCGGTACGCCACCCATGGAGCCTTTACAGTCAAGTTTTGCATATCCAGCAGTGGCACAAGAACAGGTTGTGGAGAAAATATTTAAATATGAAGAACATCAAGCTGAAGTCATTTCAAGCAAATATTACTTGGTATTGCAATCAATGCTTGTGCCGGAAGTTATAATAAAAATTTTCAAATGCTCCGGTAGATTTTGCTTATATGCCACAGACTCGACTGAAGAGGCGTTAGCTCACGCGGCCACGCATCAGCGAATTGGAGGCAGTGAGGCTCTGAATTGCTGTTATTGTAATTTCGATTCTGCGGGCAATGCGGTTGACCTAGTCATGCATGTGTTCAAACATCACGGCAATTGCCAGTACTGTTGTCAGCGGTGCTTCTATAGAGCGGCATCAAGTCAAGCGGTGGGTGCACACATATCTCGGGTGCACCGAGTGTCGCCAGTGCCCGGTAGTGTGCTGCGAACAACGACAACCACAACGCTCGCTCCTAACAAAAAAACCATGCTTACTCGGGAACAAGCTGTACCTCACTACGTTTGCGGACACAGTGAGTATTAAAAAAATAATTCAATAAATAAAAATATTCATGTGAATATTCTGTCACGTGACTTATTTGTATTTGTATTTAAATTTCAGCTGATCCAGATGGTCCCTGCAAGTTCCGAACATACACTCCTGACAAATTCTGTGAACATTTACAGCAGAGGCACGCTACTGCGACGGCGCATCCGTGTCGCGTATGTTTTTTAACCTAATTATAAAAAAGTATAAATAAAATCTGCTACCCACTAAAAGACAAAATTTTGCTGTGTATTGCCTTTGTAAACCAACCACCATATTGTATATAATTCATGCTTTAGTTTTTGAAGTATGTAAAGTAATGAGGCAAGATGCCTATTTCGAAACATTAACACAGGTCATAGACACAGCATACTCTGACACCCGCTGAAAAAATTACTCGTGCTTACATAAAAAAAATCTCCCGATTCGTACTTATTTACCCTTAACCATTACACTTTCTTTCATATTAGTCACATAACAGTGTTATAGTTTGCTTTTAACTGTAAATATTTAAAATAATTGCTTCAATACAGCTATTGTAATTTTTATATAGTACTTTTAATACAATAATATGTGTATATTTTCAGTTATGCTCGTTAGATATCGTGACTGGCGAGGAGTTAGTGCAACACATGAAAACGGTTCACGGCTTGAAGTTGTATCAGTGCACGTGGTGTGTTCACGGTGCTGATAATGAGATTGAAATGTTGTCTCACGTATCGTCTGTACACCCGGATAGACAGCCACAAGCTTATATAAGAATTATTACTAACAAGGTACATATTACAAGAAATCTATATGAATATTAAAAACTAGCTGGAAATGTGACCAAAGAAACTTGTCCGCTTGGGTTCCATTCCATTCAAATTTTGCTAACAATTTACATGGGTTTCAAATCTAGTGTAACATAGTACTAACATCAACTCCTGTGGATGTCTTGTCAAAATCAGTTCAGATGTTTCGGAAATTCAGCGTTCAGAGTTCAGCTAGAATGATATAAAACTAATGTAAATAAAAGTGAAAACGGATGAATACAACGTCGGCACTGTCGAACACGATCCATTTCGCAAAATCTCGCACTTGGTTTGTGAATCATATGTATAGGTTCATTCAAATTTAAATAATGTATTATCTTATACTAGCTTCCGCCCGCTGCTTCGCCCGCGTGGTATGTATTTTATAACTATAAACCTTCCTCTTGAATCAGTATATCTATTAAAAAAAACCGCATCAAAATCCGTTGCGTAGTTTTAAGCATACTTAGGGATATAGGGTCAGAGAAAGTGTCTTTGTTTTATACTAAGTGGTGATTGTGATAAACTTATATATTGTTATTAATTGTCATATAAACCCGTCTATTTCAGGATGGTTCATCTGAACTGAGAGTTCTACCATTAGCGTTCTTAAACAAATACAAGGTGCCGTCCAAGGATGTGACCCCAGTACCAACGAAGGAACATTCAGTGCGTGAAGCTGAGCGGTCTATCGAAATGGAGGAGCTTATTGGACCATTTGAGACACCTTTACAAACTGCTGAAATACCAGAAGAAACAATTGAACCTCAACAAGATATTAAGCCTCCTCAAAGTATACTACCAAAACCAACCGAAGCACCTCTTGTAGTCCAAATTCCTGCTCTAGTAGTCCAACCTCCTACCCCAGTAGACTTACCTCCTACCCAAGCAGTCCTACATCCTACGCCAGTAGTCCAACCTCCTGCCCCAGTAGTCCAACCTCCTACTTCAGTAATTCAAGCTGCTCCTCCAGCAACAGTTATAAAACCTGATCTCATTACTCAAGAGACTCAAGTACCTATAGTAAAAGCAGAGCCTGCAGAGAAAGAGAATAACATCGTCCATGACATCGTCGTGTTGGACAGTGATGAGGAGGATGCTCCCACACCTACACCCACAACCAGCACACAACAACCTGTCATTGATCTCTCCGAAGAGAAAAATGCCCAAAATTCAAAAGAAGAGATTAAAAAATCTGATGCCTTCCCTGCTAATTTATATATTTGTCCTAATTGTAAACTAGCGTGTAAGAACATGGGTGGTTTGAAAAAACATATAAACAGCTGTTTTATGATTAAGGGTGTACCTATCCTTCAGTGCCCACACTGTAACATTCTTAAAGACAACCTAGAGCAGCTCTTGGCGCATTATGTAGCGGATCATAGCACAAAAAAGGACATTAAATGTAGTCTGTGCGGTTGGCGTTTATCCACAGAAAAGTACGCAAGGAAACACATGAAGAATGCCCACAAAGAGAAATCCAACGTGGTCTTTACGAGGAACGAGAAAGATGGGCTTACTTATGTCATAGTAGATCCAATGAAGAAGCCCGTGGCAAGAGAATTACCTAAAAGGACCGCCACCAAAACTAGATTTGATCCTCAAGAAATAGATTTACTTCCCATAAATCCTATACTTAACCATACAGTATTTTGTTCAAGTTGCGAATTTAGTACAAAAGTGCGACTGAATATGGTGAGGCACCTGCAGCAGCACGCTGAACAGCAGCCGGTCGCGCAGACGGCGCCTGTCAACCCCGTGCCGCACCTCGAGAGTAACGAGAAACACTTTGACAAAATGGTTAACTTAGCATCCAGTTCTATAGCGAACAGGACACCGGACAAGCAGCGACCGGAACAGCCCTCCGCCCTGTTGATGATACCCCCAGAAGCGGCATCACGCTACCCTAAGTATGTGTCAGATCGACAGAGAAATACGTGCGGTGCCAAGGGCTGTTCCTACACGTCGGTGGACGAAGACATGTTACGTTGTCATTGGGAGACTCTTCATTCAGGCTCCAACGACTTCCATTGCGTGCACTGTCCCCCACACCAACACCTCGACACCAGTAAGCCGCTGACGGGCATTCGAATCCTATCTCACTTAAAAATGCACGACTCTTTACTCTACGCATGTTCCTTGTGTCCCTACTATCATTATAAGCCAGAAGCTATGGAGAGACATTTTACAGAAATGCACCAAGATGGAAAGATGATGGTTGTGAGGGGAGAGACAACCGTTCCGGTCTTGGCTCCGTCGACCTCGGCACAAAGCAGTATCGCGCCTACCATGGACTTGAAGCCTTGGCAATGTGGCCTGTGTAAATTTAAGAGTATGCTCCGACCAGAGGTGGTGGACCACTGTTATAAGTTGCACCAGTCGAAAATGCAGTACAAATGTGTATATTGTCCATTTAGGACGTCCGCTATTGAAAATATTAGTAAGCATCAGTCAAATTCGCATGCAGGGAAACCTGAGGATGTTTTCTATTACTATTATCGAGAAGGTTCTGTCGCTGAGGAGACTGATGGGACGCCAAAGTGGATTACACAACGCCAAAAGATGAATGGTCCAGATTCAGAGATGAAGGTTGAGGAGGAGGTGTCTCCGTCAAAGACGCCTACACCGGCCGTCGAAACACCTCTTCAGATAGATCTTAATTTGGTGAAAAAAGAAGTGGCTGAAGTACCAAGTCCACCAGAAAACTCATCCATAGACGACCTGTGCAAAATTTTCGGGCAATTCTGTGACCCGAAGGGGATAAAGTACAAATGCCCTTTGTGCACTGTTATTATCGAAGATACGGAAGAAGCTATGCAGTCACATTTGTATGAAGAACTTAACTATAGAAAGTGAGTATTCATTTTTTTTTAATTTTTTATCTATACTTACTAATATTATAAAGAGGATAGATTTGTATTTTTGTATATAATAAGTAAACTTAAAAACAACTGGACCGATTTAAAAAATCTTCCGGCATTAGAAGGCTTACAGAGTCCATATAATATCACGCTACGGCCATTAGGAGCTGAGTAGGGGCAAATGTAATGTAATTGGTGTTAAAACCGTGTTAACATAATAATAAATAAATAAAATAAATTTTTCGTCTGAAAAATCAAATACTTATTGGGGTGTCCTATCCTATAGATGTTATTAGGATGGCGAAATGGAAACTCCGATACTTATGTAGTGGACTCAATATAATTATTATAAAAAGTGAATAGTTTATTGTGCGCGTGAGTGGTTGGCGATGGATGATGACGTAGTGATGAAAGTCTGTTCTGTCCAAGGAACTTATATCTCCTAACTAACTGGAATGCTTACGGGACGATATTAGAAAAATTAAGCTACTCTGTGACTTACGAAATAAGGTTGAAATTTGTTCGTTACAATAATGACAGGAAAAAAATCCTATGAGAGCGAGATATGGAGGGAATCTGTCCCTTTCTCGCAAATGACAGTAATTAACAATTATATGCAGTAGAGAGAGACAATATCCCTACATTTTTTCGATTTTTTCGGAACGCTTTTGACGTGTAGGTAAGCATTCCAGCTAGTTAGAGATATAAGTTCCTTGGTTCTGTCAATCTGGTGACAGCACGCCCGGCGCGCCCCCTCTCCGCGACCGCCGCCATCCCGCGGTCGCCCGGCGTTTAGTTGTCAGCATGCTCCCGGCGTTTAGTTATCAACAACTATATAACCTTACCCGGTCTTACGAGTCACTTAGGCAAACCTTAAAACCAAATTTTTTTTTTTTCAGGTGGAGTTGCAGTCACTGTTCCTACAAGGCATTCCACAAGGAGGGTCTTACAGATCACATGAAGTCAGAACACCGCAGACAGTATGACCACATAGAACTACCCACTAACGTTAATATTGAACGATGGGTATCCGCAGTATTAGCCCACCAATCCTCCATCATAAAAGAAAACATGACTACACCAATGATTGTTCATGGAAATGAATCTAGACCCGTAATAACCAAAAGGTACTCTAACAAAGAATTAGAGGCCGCTTTCGGATTTTTTGGTATCCCTAAGAGCTTAAAGTTCTGTTGTCCTAAGTGTGGTTTCTTGACTAATCAGGAGACGGTAATAAGAGATCATTTCGAAATGGAATTGAACAAAATTCGGTAAGTAATGTTGCTAGCATGTCCATAATTAATTAAGTTTAAAATTAAAATAGTATTTAAGCATTCTAAGTAATAACAAGACTATTGAGAGTATATACATTTATCGAAGTACTTATCTTCGTTTTGAAAGGTTATCATATTTATTATTTAAATGGAAATTTACTCTATGATGCTCTCGATCGATATGTCATGGAAATACATTTAGACAAGGTATGTAATAATAAAAATACCTAACATTTGCATACCTTAAGCGTCACGTCCACGAGCGAGTGTATGGCGACGATACTATCAAATTTTTTGTATGGCGATGATACTAACTATTCAATTTTTCGTATGGCGATGATACTATCCAATTTTTAAAAAGAGCGGCGTGAGTTTCTTGCTAGTTCTTCTCATAGCTCCACCCCGTAAGCGAACTGGTTGTAGGCAAATTTGCTGATACTACTTTTCGGATAACCTGTTAACATTCTTATCTTGTGACTTTCATAAGTGTTACCTTGTAACCTAGATGAATAAACAAGATTTCATTTCATTTCATACCGCCCTTCAATCGTTAGGCTATCTCCACGGTAAGGCGATTATTATGCCAGCGTATCGTCACGACTCGCAACGGACCGCCGCGTGTACGCAACTACACGCTGCCCAGTTGTTTTGTTGAAAAAAGCTCAGTTCGGAAATTGACTTTTATATTACATGACGTTTCAGACCAGGTTACAACGGTTATGGTGACAAGCTGCCTGTATCCTATGGCTGTGTAACCTGGTCGAAATAACCTGATGCATAATCATATGATCTCCATTTTATTAGCCGACTACCAAGGAAGGATTTTTATTTATTAGTTGGTTATATCCAAATAATATAAATCCTGTATTTGGAATTTTATAATGCCACCTGGAGGGAAAGTACTCTTAATACTAGAGATAGATAATTTTACTCAAAGGAAACATTCCTTTGTTTCTAAATAATATTATATATAATATTATCTATCATTTATTTCTTATCACTAATAAATAACAGATGAGGGTATATATTCCTTAATGGGATTTTGTACTATATCATGCAAATATCATCATCGACTTGTTGTTTAAGGATCACAGTAATTTCCGTGTGTTTAATTCATCTTGGTCTAAAAATATCTTTTATAAAATTCCAGGTGGTGCTGCAGTACTTGCCCGGAGAACTTCCAGACGTATCACGAAGCTCAGTTTCACTGCAAGACGCACGGCGGCGCAGCTCGGCCCACGGAGGCCGAGCGCGACCCAGCCATGCGCTCCGCCTGGGTCATGAGCGCTGTACTCACACAGAAAAAGCTTATACAAAATTTATCTTCGTCCGTCTTATCAGAACCACCTGAAAAGAACTTATCGGACAGTGAAAACTCCCTACTCGTTGTTCGTTACGAAGAGAATATACCCAACCCTGAACAAACTATGGTTAACCGAAAAAGACCGGCCCCCGACAGTGATGACGAGAGACTTGTCATAGATGAACCTATTCCTAAAAAGAAACCAGAAAAACAATGTCCATATTGCGGATATAAAACTATACACCCCAGTAATTTGAAAATACATATGTTAACCCATTTTAACCTCAAACCTTACTCATGTGGTTATTGCAAATACAACTGTTACAACAAGAAGTCGGTCGCGAAACATATTGAGCTTACGCATGTTAATAAACCTTTTAAGATAATGATGACGGAACTGCCGCCGGATGCTAAAAAACCAGACGAGGTAACCAGATACATATGTTTGGAATGTGAAAAATCTATACCAGCTATGGACACCTTAACTCATGTCCACAATAGCGTCAAACCGGAGTATTCTAACAATGAGTCTGTTTACAAATGTGGTATTTGTTTAAGACTATGCAGAGATATGAAAGCGCTCCAAGAACACCATACTACCAGGCATCCTAATCAACCGGCGAACTTTGCGCTGTACAGAATAGGAACTGACACAAGAGAAGTTTACAAATGCGGTTATTGTGACTCTAAGTTTAAATCAATAAGAGACGGTAGGGCGCATAGCGTTCAATTACATGACAAGTTACCGTTTAACATCAATTCATGGTGGTACGTTCCTGGTTCAACTGACGTGCCTCCTATACGCAGGAGATGTGCAAGGAAATCTACAACAAAATTGCCCAATTCGGTCGCGAGGAAATCGACCACAAAATTGCCATACCATGTGCCACAAAGTGACTTGGTTGAGGAATATTCTTATTATGGTAGTAAACCGACGCCCCTTGAACAATATAGTAATGTGACGACTCTTATGTCGTTTTGTAACATGATGATGCCGTTTTCAATGAAACAATTAAGTGAGCATATAAACATTGAACCAAAAGTGCTGTTGAAAGATATTAAAACCAGTGACAAAAACTGTTAAATGTATTAAGTGTTGAACGATCAATGTCTAGTGTTAATTGTTTAGAATAGTATTTTGTAATTTTCGTGTACATTGTGTTAGTGCGAAATAATCGAGTTGCGATTTAAGCCGGTTTATATTTTATAACTATTAGGTTAGGGTAAAATATCTGTTAATCATAAAGGTCTCATATATCCCACGTAGTTTTAAAAGCTATATTTTTATATGTATGCACTATTGGAGAACTAGAGTAAGTAGCATGCTGTAATGAAGCTGGACGCTGTCAATTAGCTTTAGCTTAGCTGAAACGACTGCATTTTTCGCAGTTCCTATTATTATTTATTTATTTTACTAAACCAACTTTAAACTTTTTAGAAAGAGATAGGATTATATATGTCTAGCGTATATCGGCAATTAATTGTATCTTTTAAAGCTAATAAAAAGGATAACAATGCTTGAAGTACCTATCAGATATTCGTCTAAACAATACGACATATATAACGCCTCTTTGTATGCTATATTAGAGGTCAATTTATCAAGGTAATATAGATTATAAAAGCAAAATATATAAACTGAATTAGCTTTTAATTTTGATTCCAAGTTCTTCATATTGCCGATGTCTGTGGTAGGCCGTTACAACTAGAATTAGTTATAAACTAACCATCAAACGTTTTTGTGATGAACTGGATCGTTGAAAATGTATATCCTCGGATAGGGATATAGCTCCAAACATAATTGTAACAGTAATAAAACAGAAATTTTACCCTAATCTATTAAATAAAACAGGTGATGCACTAAACTCATTAACTGTCTGAGACTTATCATACGTTGATTAGTATGGATAATCTGTGATTTATAATACATTCTTGTAAGATTATATTAGTTGTTAATGTATGTATGTGTATGTAAACATTTTGAGCATTTATACTAACTTTCGTGGTTACGTTCCTTTATTTTAACTATATTTAACTGATTTGTAGTGTTTGGCCATGCATTTAGTTAAGTATACTGTAGATTAATTGCAGTCAGGATGATGGTGGCCGTTTTGTCTTTGCCAAATTACGCTTTGATGGACGATTATTAGCGTTTTTGTATCTGTTGAGGGCCATTATCAGTGCTGATTGCCCCGTTCTGCCATCGGCCATCATGGCCTTTCAGGGCTATTGTGGAGATAACTACCTTATGATTGTGCAGATATGTTGCAGCTAACAAAAATCTAATACAAATGCTCTCTACATCCATACTGCAATTGTACAGTTACTCTTAATTTTGCTGCTAGTAAAATAGGTTTCTCATAAATAGATGAATATCGCAATCATTTACATAGTCAATTTTGCTAAAAGCAACCATAGTTTTTCCATTAAATTATGCTTATGATTAAAATTTTTATTAATATTCGTGATTCAAGAATGAAGGTACTGCGAAGCAAGTAGTTTATATGTAGTCGTGGCTAAATCTGATTTCAATGTTATCATAATATCTAATTTTCTGTGGGTGATAAAAACCTAATTTCTGATGTTCATTGTGAAATGATTTTCACTATGATTCTGGTCATAAGAATTATACACGTAATAACTTGTATAGGGTTGCGTTGCCCTTAAGAAATCATATTAATTTGTTAAATCATTTAGCTCCATAGAATATATACCACATCCTAACCGAAAATATTTTTGTAAAACTGTTTATACTGTCGTCAGTAATTGATGACTCGCAAATGGCACAAACTAAAGGTATGCGATTTTCTTTGACGAAATATTGTGTAAATAGTATCTGGTTTTGGTTAATAATATCTCGTTTTAATCAAAAAAAGAAATGTGAAAGTGTCGACTTCGACTCAACAAAGTGGAGCCAATTGGAGATTAATTAAAAAAAGTGTGCGTGAACGACATGCGAATTGTCAATATTGAAGATCTATTGATAGTTAAAACAACATTAAAAAGGAGAAATGTTGAAATATATCTCCTTTTTAATGGAGTTTCGCGAGGGATGTGTTTAAGAACAAATAAAATCGTTTAATTTCGATATTTGGAAAATGAAGCGTTTCTATTGGTTTCTAACGCAATCTTCGCAATGCATCCTCGCATATCTCTGGTGGAAACGCACCCTTAAGCTGCAAAATTTCGTCACTAGTAAAAACGCATAGCTGAAAAAAGAAAAATTATATCTGAGTGCCTTGTGTCCCATTATAATAGATACCCGTAGACTACAATCAGTGCTGCTAAACCAAACCCCTTATTACTGACTGATTAATAATCCAAAATTTAGTTTATAGAACATGTACGACATGTCTTAGTAAGTAACAATATTAAAATTCATACATTAGCAATCAACGTAGTCAGGTGTTTCAAGCATTGACTGATTGATGTGATTAATTTGCAAACTGCATTGATTGGTAACCTTTTGAATGATATAGTTGTATTTGCCCTGTAAGCTTTTAAAAGTATATCGATATTATAGATTCCTAAAATAAAGAGTAAAAATTTAATTATTATAATTTCTAAAAAGTATTTACGAAGTTAAAAAAGATGTAGATTCTTGATTGCACTTTAGAAAATTATAACAATATTGATTACTTATTGTAAGAGAAAAAAGTTAATTATGCTAGCCATAATCGCTCATTTGGAGCGACAGTGACACAACTACAAAAAAACGGGAAACTGACTTAATTACATTAAAATGATCTCGATAATATACTTTAGGAGTGAAAATGTCACATTCATAAGTTCAAAAAACGCCCGCTAGAGAACGAAAAGACGTTGGTGAATTAATATGTTAAGAATCTTCACTATTGTTACGAAAAAATATTATATCAGGCCTAGTGTACAATTTAAAAAATGCAGTTGTCACTGTCGCTCCAAATGAGCGATATATTATATTATGATAATATAGTCACATTTTTTTAGTTTCCATGGGCAAGCAACAGAATTCTTTTTTAAAATGTTATTCTTTAAATTAATAATAATTCTCTGATGTTAACGTTGAATCATTGTTTGCAAATAACCTGTTTTTCTCTTGCGATATTTATGTATGTAACTGCCTATAATTGCGAAGTGTGTGCAAAATACAAACAAATTTTGTCATTACGTTAGTAAGGATAGTCATTTGCCAAATATTTTCTTTCAGACAAAATAAAGGATTTCGTAATAAACTCGTTTTTTTTTTCATACATTTATTTTATTTTGAGAAATATTATTCCAAAGGGACCAAGGATTATTCCAGCTGGAAATCGTGTTAGACGATAGACGGCCAATCAAGTTCCTACAATTGGATCTTTGTTCATGTAAAAATATGCTTTTTTTGACATCATCATCATCGTCACCATCATCACCCGAATACTCGCGACCATCTTCCTTTTTACCCGACTGTCAGGACGGGTATTGTTCGCGCGTATCTTGTATGTTTGTAAATTTCTTTATTCCCACGAATCTTCCAAACGGCTGGATGGATTTTGACAATTATTAGGGTATCGTTAGATTAGTCTAGAAAACCCAAGTGTCCTTAGATAGGTTTTAAGAATAAAAAGGCAAACGGCGGGCTTTTGACGCCAAATTGTATTTTTTTTAACTAAACCTATCGGGTTGGGTATCAAAATAAAGAGAATCTAAAGGAGATTACATATATTCAAAAAGAGATTATACATAATTGAATGGTTCCAAATTGTAAGGAGTTCTATTATTTTTTTTAACTAAACCTATCGAGTAGAGTATCAAAATAAAGGGAATCAAATGGAGATTACAAATATATACATATGTTATGTATTTAAATTTAATCAATATTATAATAATTTTACGGTCTTTTTAGTGCGTTGCTCTTTGCTGATTTTTTGCAGTCGGGTTATTAAATTTTTTATATTTACTTGTTTTTGCTTGAGAATTTGACCCAGTCATAAAGACTTCTTTTCTTTCCACTTGAATCCCCTACTACGCAGGAGAACAAAAGTGGAATGTTGTAGAATCCCCTGGGGGACTAAGCCAGGGGATCATAGTGGAAAGAGTCGATCCCCGGTAACACAAAGGGATGGGGTTAAGAAAATAAAACATGCATAATATGACTTAAGCACATGGAAAAATATGGAATTTAAACTTAATCGACAAGAGATAATAAAATGCAGTGTCATAAGCATTGTTTATTTGATATGTAACCTATCTAATTATCATTCAATATGTACCTACTTAATCATATTGAAAAATAAATCTGAAAATATGTAAGTTAAAAACTCGTCAAAAACTATGCGTTTGGACATTGATTATCACCTTGTAGTTTATGCGAACATACAGGAATTGGAGCAATTGGAGAGGCCTATGTCCAGCAGTGGACTAGCACAGGCTTATGATGTAATAGAGATTGCTACGCCTCCCCCCCATGCTTGCATAATTCGGCACTATGCGAAGCGCTAAACTCAAGAATGCCTTGGGCTATCGACTTTTTCCCCTTCTTCCTCGTAGGGGAAAAAGTTGCTGATGATAATATAGTACTAGGATACCAGATGCTTGCAAGAGATTTCTAAACATTAGCTAAGCTTATGCTAACCTAATACTTTGTTCAAAAAGTATTAGGATAGCAGATAGGGCAAATGAGCACATCGCGGCGACGTTCATTATGTCAATAAGCCCGCAATATAATATAGTACTAGGATAACAGAAGCGTGCAAGAGTTATCTGAACATTTATAAAATTGAGTTTAAACTTTTATAACAAGCTTATGCTAGCCTAGTACATTGTGCAGATAGGGCAAATCAGCACATCGCGTAGGGACGTTCATAACATGTCAATAAATAAAGCCCGCAATATAATATAGTACTAGGATAACAGAAGCGTGCAAGAGATTTCTAAACATTTATAAAATTATGTTTAAACTTTTATAACAACCTCCTGCAAGCTTATGTTAGCCTAGTACTTTGTGCAGATAGGGCAAATGAGTGTCACGGGTTCGATTCCCTTAAGAAATATTTGTGTGATTCATACGCATTTGTTTCGAGTCTGGGTGTAACATTGTGTCTGTTGAGAAGATCAAGTGTTGTCTTTAAAAAATCTCAAACTAATAACACGATAGTCTGGAACTCCGAACGCCATCTAGTTTGGGCTCGTTTGATTTGTCTTGTGATATCCCACTTATCCCAGGTATAGATGATAAATAGACAGATGATGACGATAGAATGAGATGATAGTAATTTTATTATGATACTAGCTTTTGCCCGCGACTTCGTCCGCGTAGATTTCGATATTACATAGATCTTTGTTTTAAGTGCAATTTATGAATTCCACAACACCCCACCACTGGAGTTGAATTTCATTTTACGTCAATATAGATAACATTTTCGTAATCAGCGTTCCTGAAAACCTTGAAAACGACATCCATATCAATTTCTAATAATTTTCAAACCTATTTCATCCCTTAGGGTAAGTTTTTTAAACACCAAAAACAACCCATCAACTCACTTCTTAACTGAAGTTCTAATTGCGTATTATCCGTCTATAAAAACCTAAAAAATAACGACTAAGTAAGACCAAACATATAACTTGAAAAACAAAGAACTATCTATTTAATATATCACCCCCTGAACTCATCCCTATCAAAAATATTAAAAACAACATTTTAAGTTCCTATCCCAATACTAATTTGCAAAACGTTAACTTCAAAACAAAGATCTTTTCATACAACGATTCATCCCCAATTTCACCCTTTCTAAGCCACCCTTGTCAAAAATATTAATGAGTGTATTTTTTATTTTGATAGTAGTACCCCAAAACAAATTTTCAAATCTATAAGTTAAAAAACAAAGAAATTTCATACAATCGTTTTTATCCCTTTTCACCCCCTTAGGGGTTGAATTAAAAAAAACCCTTTCTTAGTACACCTCTAGACATTAGGACAAACACACCCTCCAAATTTCAAGTCGCTACGACCAGCGGTTTAGGCTGTGCGTTGTCTTATGTCAGTCAGTCAGTCAGTCAGTCAGGACAAAGCCTTTTATAATATGTATGGATTGATTCAGTGGTGTGGAACAGTGTGGAGTGGAAACTGAACCTAAGGAATCCTATTCAGTCTGGGCTTGTTTGAATTGTCTTGACAAGATTCCAGTCAAATAAAATGGTTAGTTCTATTCATCATCATCATCATGATCATTTCAGCCTATTGCAGTCCACTGCTGGACGTAGGCCTTTACTAACACGCTCCAGCTCCTAACTCCTATTAGTTCTATTATAAACAGATAATTTGATTTTCCTATATTGAAGTGGCAGTGGGCTGGTCATATCTGTAGAAGGACTGATGGACGGTGGAGCAAGCGTGTCCTGGAGTGGAGACCGCGACTCGTCAAGCGTAGAATAGGATGCTCTCCAGCTAGATGGACCGATGACCTAAAAAAGGTCGCTGGGTCTGACTGGATGCGGAAGGTGGAGGACGGAGAATTATGGCGCATGTTAGAATAGGCCTATGTCCAGCAGTGGACTGCGATAGGCTGAAATGATGATGAATGATGATATTTTGTAACACAGGTGTCTATGTATACCATAAATTTTTAAATATGTACTTATTTTGTATTTCAATTCAATTACTTATTACCTTTTTGATTAGTAGAATGTAGCACTATACACATTACTGCTAAGTGTGACAGGTGTCACTTTAATGAAGCTATATATATTGTATTAGGGAGCATAATTTGTATAAATATTGTATTATTATTGACGATTGAGAGTTGGTATGTGTTACATATGGAGCTGCTGTACGAGTGTTATCGAACTTGTTCAAAGGATAGTCACATTCGGCTTGGCCTGCCTACTCTGTTTTGCAGTATGCTTCGGCCTCGCAATCGCCATAATAGCCGGCGTCGCCTACGGCTACAACTACTGTATGGCGGAATTTATCACGTTCACACGGGAAGACACGGCACTTTACATGCGACGTGGTCAATTTTACGACAAGCTCAATTTACCGTCGCATAGACGGTCTGGCTCTGAAGGAGAGGCAAACGTTCCTCAAAATAAACCATTTCAAGGCTTATCTCGTCGAGCACAGGTCGCAGGTCAGCCTGCTACATTGCCATCAGACCCTTGGGCAAGAACAGAAGATACCAGGAAATATGCTGAGAAATTGACCAAGTACTTACCTTCTATTAGAGGCCAGGAACCCACTTTCCCACTCAATGTTAACAGCAACCTTATGCCTGCGCAGTATGCTGCCAGACCAGAAGCGTCATTGATTTCTATACAGCCACATGCATTAATTCCAACGTTGACTTGGAAGAGAGGAGCTTCAGAAATAGTAATGAGAAACTTCGAACCAGCCCACCACGTAGGAAGTACATTTGCAATTACTCTTGGGTTGTTAAATAGCACCATGGGACCAATGAAGTCAATAGGATTCATCGGTAGCCACGGCAAAAAGCCTATTGATTTCAATAAACCACTACAAAAGAGTTTCGGAGCAATGGGAGACTGGGAATTCACAACTCAGGCAGTCTTAATAAGTACCTGAATACATCCGAGAAGACATTGATGAAATAATATTGTACGCAGATACAAAACTAAAGCATTTTTTAAGATTTCCAATTGTTAGTCATAGTCATAACTTATCTCAGTCAAAAATACGTTTTGATAAAATGTAATATTTAATAATAAGACTACCTCGGTCGGGCAGTGGAGGTGTTTACCACTGCTGGACAAGAGGTCTTGGGTTCGATCCCCGGCTCGGGCAAAAAAGAGGTTGAGTTTTTTGTCATGGCTATAGGCCTGCTGCCCATCACATAAGACCAAACGTGGTTGCCTAAATACCCATATTTTTTCAACCACTGTTGTTACACCTCTTTCGGGGATAAAAGGTGTGTATTTTTTTTTATTTATATTGATTTAATCTTAATTATGTTTTTTTTATATTGGTTTAATCATAATTATAATAATATACTTATATTTTATTAATAATAATTATATTTTTCCTTTATGTCTTTAAAAGTCCTAGCAACGCAGTACGCTACGCGAGGATCTCGTAAAACATTACGAAGGCGAATCCTCTATTTTATAAATGCTTATAATACGTAGGTATCTAATACATGAAATTTGTCTGTGTACCTACAACTGTGACAATCTGCCATTTATGGTACGTATGTAGGTACTAGTGGGGTCAAATTAGATGGTATGTACTTGTACATCGACCTAAATTCCTAATTTTCGATACAAAAGTAAAAGGCATCATCATCATCATTTCGTCGTCAAACGTCACATTGCTGGGCACTGGAGGGTATTTAATGCCGAATTTAAAATAATATAATTTTTGATTTCTGTGACGATGAAACATTAATCTACTAATGGGTCGTTATCACCTTTATTTTTTGCAAAAAAATTGCATAGATCCGACCGATCTGGGTTCTGGAGACAGCATTAAGTATACAATGTTGTTTAAGCCTTTTAGTATCGCCAACGACCTTGAGTACTCATCCAGTACTAAATGGCCACGCGAGGGCGGCGATACAAATAGATAGATTGACGTGTTTTTACCAGACTGCCAAAAAGGAGGGTAATGTTTTTTAATTTATTTGTTGATGGGTTTTTTTGTATCATTCGATAAAAATTGAAGCTAACTATACATTTATATCTCGTGAACAATTTAGTGCTGATTTGATGATTTTTTTACATATTAAGTAAGTAAAATTACACAAGTTATGACAAAACCAGATTTTAAAACACATCATGTAGATTAATAATGTATTTTTTTTTGCAGTCATTTGTCTATAAATGCCTTTATAATATTGGATTTAGTGTTTACATAGAGTTTTTCATCATTTTTTGAGAGAGGGGCCTTAAGTAGTACTTATTTGTCACTTATTTTCTTATGAAATTTCTTATAAAAATATATTTAATGTTATCTGTTTAACATAAGCGTTATTTCCTGATTTTATCATAAAAACAGGTGACAATATTTATGTACCTATGTGATTAGATGCAGGTGTCTGCTATATGTTTTTAATCTATCAAAACAAATCATACTTTTTTGTTAGCGTAACTAAACATACCTACGCTAGGAGCCAAAAAGTTATATATCATATCATTTATTTATTAAATAATTACCTACATAGTTTTGTTTTGTGAACCTTTAATCATCATCATCATAATAATAATAATATTCTACTACATTCACACAGCACCATCTAGTCCCAAATTAAGCAATCATATCTGATTGTATTATGGTTACTAAACAACTGATATACTACTTAAATACATATTTTTTTGTAAATACATAGGTACATATTATAGATAAATTACACCCAGACACAGAAAAAACCTTTATGCTCATCACACAAAGATTTGTCCTGGATGGGGATCGAACCCACGACCTTCGGCGTAGCAGTCAGGGTCACTAACCACTAGACCAACAGGCCAGTCAAAAAAAATCATCATCACAACCCACTGCTGTTATTCTTACTCAATTTTAATACGCCCTCGCAGTTTTTTTTGTTTCAGGGACGTAGCATTGAACATTGAACATTCTCATGAACGTTTACACGAAATAATTTAGTTTTTGCCTGTTTTGTATTTTGAACCTTCTGATGTTATTTTAGACCGGCAGCGTTCTTGGTAGGTTATTAATATTGACTGATTAAAAAAAATATATTTTCATGTCTGTTTATGTTGATTTCAAATGTTCCGCCAGTGAAACGTAGGTATATCATCAGCATCATCAGATTCATCAGCAACCCATGTTAGTCCCACTACTGGGGTCGGGTCTCCTCTCCTCTAACTAGAGAGCTGAGAGGGTTTAGGCCATAATCCACTCACGCTGGCCTAGTGCGGGTTGGTGGATCAGACATACTCATAGAATTTCTTCTAGGGTATGTGGGTTTCCTCACGATGTTTTCCTTCACCGTTAGCAGATGGTAAGTCACTTGACTAGTACATATAAATTCCACAAAGTGGAATCCACATTGGTACTGCCGGTCGGGATCGAACTCGGACCGCGTGATTTGCACGCCGCCGGTCCCTTATCCATTCAGCCACCATCGCTTTATATGTAGGTATATAGCTAAAGTTTACTTATCTGTGTATAAATCGCTGTTTCAAATTTTCAAGTCAACAATCTTGTCAATACAATTTAGTCTTCGACTCCTGAACTATAACTTAAAATGTCTATCCTGTGAAAAATACTCAGTAACTAGCTAATCTGCCGATCGGTACAGATAATGACGTTATTGTGATAACATATCGGAATAATTGGATTTAAAAGGAACACAGGTGTTGCAATGGTAGTTAGTAGCCAGTTAAGAATATGTTGCGACTTGTAGTGTTCTTGTGTGCTGCCGTTGCTCTTGTAAAAGGGCAATCAACCCCTGTCAGCAGATGTAAGTAACGTATAACTCGCCGTATATATCGCCGCCGTAAAAAGCTGTTGTCCACAGTTTGGCTCGCGTAGAATTAACACAGATACATAACATAACATAGCATCACGCCTTTTTCTCCGAAGGGGTAGGCAGAGGTGTTTCACACCCACGTTTCTATATATATATATAATAGGGGGCGAGCCTATTGTCATCAACCGGGAACATTTGTTTACCAAACTCCGGGAAAATGTCAATACTGGAATTTCATGATAGAAAAACCCAATACCATTTTCACCCGACCCGGGAATCAAACCCGGGACCTCTTGCACAGCAGTCGTATACACTTCCCGCTGCGCCACCGAGGCAGTTTATTTTTTTATTAACACAGATACAGTTCTTTCGATTCTTTATCAGAATCTTCATTTAATGAAGCGTTCGTTGCTCAGTGACCCTGACTGCTGAGACAGAGGTCGTGGGTTCGACTCTCACCCAGGACAAATCTTTGTGTGATGAGCATAATTATTTGTTCTATTTCTGGAAGTATTAAATCTATAATATGCATGTATTTACGAAAAAAAGTTATATACGTATTATATCAGTTATTTGGTATCCATATTACAAAGTACCTAAACATTAGCTTAGTTTGGGATTAGATGGCGCAGTGTGAATGTCCAAACATTATTATTAAAAAAAGACCGGCAGTTTCGGAAAGAACACCATTATTTATCTGTGTTAATTATAGCATTCCACTAGTGAAAGAATTAAAAAACCCTATGCTGTAGTGTTTAACCCCCGACGCAAAAAGAGGTGTGTTTTGACGTGTGTTTGTCTGTGTATCTTTCAGTGGCATCGTAGCTCCAGAACTTACTGTTGTATGAGAAGCATTCAGGTGCACAGATCATGTATTTAAACATAATTATTCGATTTCTAGCTCAAAATAGAACGAAAGAAGAAAGAAAGAATTTCGGGATAAATTTATTTTACACATTTCCAAAATATCAATGAATAAACAATCATAATGTTTCTAAATTCCAGGTACCTTAAATAGCGGAGAACTTCCACTTAATGTGTACATCGAAGGATGCACCGAGCCACCGTGTCCAGTTGCTCGTGACTCATATGCCGTAATCAGCATGGTCTTCAGAGCACGTAAGTCTATGCTACAGTCACTAACAAGGACGAATTATCCATAAGGCTGAATAGGCAACTGCCTAAGAGTCCCGCATCGGCTAAGGGCAGTTGTACAAAGGAAAAAAAAACAACGAATGAAAATTGAATCCGAATATTTGTACACGGCACAAAATGCATATATAAACTTAAATTTAACAAAAACTTAACATTTGCATTTTGTTAGAAAAAAAAATATAGGTATTTTTAGAAGTTAGAAAAGGTTAATGAGAGGCCCTGAGAATTGCTTTGCCTAGGGTTTTGACATGGTTTATTCGGCCCTGGTCACCAAGACATCATTTTAAATTAAATTTCATTTATATTTTCATCTAGGTCAGTAGTAACTCACATGAAAATCATACAAAAGTAGTTAGGTTGTACCAGTTCTAGCTCACTATCCAGAATCCGTCTGGCTCACTAGCTCACTATTCTCGAGTCGACAAAAACTAAAAAAAAAAAAAAAAAAAAAAAAAAGGATTTGCCATGCTCTGATCACGAATCTGCGGTCCGTTTTTGTCTAGGATGTGTGGTTTCAGAGATGTGGAAATCAATTAAGAAGAGTATCTAATCGATATCTAATCCCGCACCCTCATTAACGTTTCTTTTGTTCTCCTATTTCCTATTATCTATTGTTTCTGGTAGACCCTCATTAGCATTCTTATCTATTACTCATTGTAAGCTCTTATTATCACTGCTATTGTTTAAGAACTTCCATGCTATTCTGAATCATCAATAAAACACATTCCTTCATTTCTACATTTTTATTGCTTATTAAAATATGAATGAAACATCTGATTCACTAAAATATCATTGTATACTGTGTTCTCTGTAAATATGTTCGTAAAACTAGGATGTGTGGTTTCAGAGATGTGGAAATCAATTAAGAAGAGTATCTAATCGATATCTAATCCCGCACCCTCATTAACGTTTCTTTTGTTCTCCTATTTCCTATTATCTATTGTTTCTGGTAGACCCTCATTAGCATTCTTATCTATTACTCATTGTAAGCCCTTATTATCACTGCTATTGTTTAAGAACTTCCATGCTATTCTGAATCATCAATAAAACACATTCCTTCATTTCTACATTTTTATTGCTTATTAAAATATGAATGAAACATCTGATCCACTAAAATATCATTGTATACTGTGTTCTCTGTAAATATGTTCGTAAAACTACGCATTGAACACCCCTGAAACTTATATAGCAAATACATTAAGCAATATTCGCCGCAAACTGATGTCCACTCATTCTGAATTCTATCCACATTCCAGTCCCATCTTTTACAATTCCTTCTTAAAAAGTCGAGATGATATCGTGTAGGTGCACGCCCATATGAATCAAAATATTGACCAATACCATTCGTATCGACATGTAAAGCTATCCAATGTGAGCCTGGTTTATCATCCGTATCCAAATTGCATATTGTGTACATAGGTACATGAGTGTAAATGGGTAGTCTATTAGCAGCATACACATTATATTCTAGACTGGGGTGAATCTTTTTCAGATGTTGTTGTACATCTAGTGTATCCATGATATTACCAATCTATTCAATGGCTAACATAGGAATGATCAATTATAGTCACTTGTTACGACTTGTATTAAATGTCATTCGCTTGTGGAGATTTTGTATGATTTATCTGTGCAATGCACTACGCATTACGAAAGAATGCGAGATAAGTTTGTTAGTTCAAATTTACTATCGGTTGCACTGAGGAAATGCTTTAGATAAGATAGAACTATATAAGACCGAGTGGAGGCAGAGCCATCAGTCATTCTATGGTCTCGTTTGACCGCAGTGAATCGATATATCAATACTAAGTGTGTGCTACTTCAACGCAACAATAGTCATGGACGTAAGTGTTATAATATTTTATTGAAAAACTTACTTTTCTTTATGTTGTTGATTCCTTACGTGTGTGTGATTAAGTGTAATTATGTGATTGATATTAACATGATAACTGTGTTGTTGCAGAAAACATTCAGCTTCATAGACAATGAAGAAAATACCTATAAACAGTATTACTACCCGCCACTCTCCCCTAATCACGAAGAAGAGAGTGATGACATCGTTATTAATAACACAGGCGATGGGGGAAAAAGGAAATCGCAGTCGATTGACCATTTTTTTGAAGTGGAACCTAAAATAAAGAGGAAGAAGCTGTTGTCGTCAACCGTGGCACGAGCCGCTAGAGGTGGTGTATCATACATTTCTACTAATTCTGACGACGGAGACCAAGCGACGCATCTCATAAAAATAGAAGTGTACGATGTGAAAAAGCTATGCAAGGTTCCAACTACTGATCATTGGAAACATGCTACCACGAGGATTAAATATTATGTTGGGAATAATAGGGATAGCATCTACGACAACACAAACGCCCTCGTATACAATATTACAAAGACAATAGCAGAAAGTGAAAAAGTGAAAAAATACTTTTTCAACAATGACAGTCATTAGCTGATCATTACTGAATGTGATTCTGATAACATAAATTACTTTTGTGTACTCATTAGATTCAAGGATTGCATCTTGCGATACTGGGAGAAACACGAGACCAGAAGGAAGAGATGAGTGTGGTATACGTGAACAGAACTTGTCATTGAATAGCAAAACTACAACACTGAGTGGAGAAGAAAAAGAGAAGAATATGCAGTATCCAAGAGCTGAATATCCATTCTTCAGTTCAAAAGCTAGACGGTTGCTCAGTTTCGAACACTGGCCTCTCCTTTTGCGACAGAAGCCTGAAGATCTCGCAGAAGCTGGTTTCTTTTATACCGGCCATGGAGACAGGACCAAGTGTTTCCATTGTGGTGGTGGTTTAAAAAATTGGGAAGATGATGATGATCCTTGGCAGCAACATATTCAGTGGTTTAGTCAGTGCGCTTATGTAAAGTTTAAATTTCAACAGCGTTTTGTGTAAGATGAAAGGTGTATAAAGAAATAAAAAATAGTATATTTGATACAATTTGTTTTATTTAATTTAATAATGTTTTCCCATAGTTACATAGGTACACATTTAAACATGCATTACACATAAATCTAATACACAACACACATTATAACCTTAACTACTGTAATCTACAGTAATATTTCTGTTTTTATCTATTTCAATAATATTATCAAACTCAGCATAAACTATACAGTTAATTGTTTGTATAAGTGAGGATTCAAATCGTATTTCTAATCTTACACTACCATGCTTTATGAGATTCCAATGAGCTGATGAGTTAGCTGATAAATCAGGAGTTAAATCAAATGCTAATAGGCAGTAACCTTTGGGATACTGCTCACGAGAAATTGCATTTCCTTCATTAAGAAAGTGAATACCAGTCCCCGAGAATAGAGTATGATATGCTGATGTAAATATACTATTATTAAAAGAGGGTTGCAAAGCTTTTGAGGGTATTTGTTGACCATCAATATATAAGCAGAAAGAATTAATACCATAGTTTTCAAAGTTAAATGGATTTTTAGTAATAGAGCCATTAAATGCAGAATTGTTTACAAATCCAACTATACATCTTTTTGGTATCTGTCCTAGGAATATATTATCAAGAGTTTTGCCTTGAACACCCGATGGAATTGTTAAAACTTTGACTTCAGCCCGAGTAATAGGATATTTAGCAGTAGTAGAAGCTAAAACTTTTTGATGTGCGAGTAATACACTTGGATTAATTCGTGCTCGTCGGACAATAAGAGTTGCATCCGTAATGCTAACTTTAAACTTTACATCGTTTGATCCAGCAATTAAATTAAAACTCTCTCTCGATCGAACTAACTTTACACTCATTTCAACACCATTAATTAAAAATTTATCTTGATTGAAAATGTCACCATGGAGATGTCCAATCATTTCTATTTCTTTACTTTCATTAATTAACTCCTGTCTTTTAACAAATCCTATGTTTTTCTCATCTGTAGAATCCATTTTTCCTGCTGTATCCTCATACCAAAGGCTACAAGTAAGATGAGATTGTTTAGCAGCAGGAGCATAGTTTAAAAGGGTTTCCATATATGCTCGATAGGCATAGGTATTATTCGGTGGTGACACAAGTTTTTGGTTTAAATAAACATCAAGTTGACTAAAAAGTGAATGCAACCAATTATTTACAGGTGCTACTACTGAGGTCGATATCAAGTTACTTGAATCTTGATTTAATACTTTTGCCTTTATGTTGAGTAATGTATGAGACAAATCTATGTAGTCATCGCCTGCCCCAGGAACTTGAAACTCAATAGGTCCATCATCAGCAAGAGATGAAATTGGTTTATAGTGAATCCACAATCCATTTTCAATGCTCGTTTGTGTAGATGGTAGTGCAAATAAATCCAATTCTGACTTAGCGCACTCACAAGAATGATTATGAAGGAAAGACATATCTAGTTTGAAAATATATCTAGTTTGAAAATATATCTTTAATATTTTTTGTTTTTAGACTAGGTTTTTTCGTAGCTCTCACTCTAACAGTTAATGGTGGAATGAATGAGGCCAATCGTTTTCTTTTAGTTATATATCCAGATCCTGTCATGTTAAATCGATCAATTTTATCATCAGCTTTTCGTTTTAAGTTGGTACTAACTTGCTTTAGACGATCTTTTATTGAGTTTTCCATAGGACGCGCTTGTACCATATCCGATAAAAGTCCTACTCCAGCGTTTAATGCCTCTTTACCAATCACTCGAGCGCCACTTGAAAGTAAAGGTAAAACTGATCTAAATAACCCCCCTAAGAAGCTCCCAATACCATGACCACGTTGATATGATGAACCCTTATAAATTACTCCAACTCCTGATCCAGCTTGGTGTGTATAATAATTTTCATATGGACATTTATGATGATGATCACGAAGAGAATTCATTATTATAATTTTCGGAAATGTAGTTTAATACACACGGTTCCAAACTGGAATGGTATTTTGTGTCCTGTGTTCGATCTTATATCTATTTCCAGCGTATCGAACTCTCTTCGCATAACAGGTAAGTAGTGAGGTGGAGAGAAAACGTGCATTTTATTTGCACCATAAATGTATTTTGAAGGATCTAATGAAATGACTCTTAATAAAGGAGTCATAACATCACCCACAATCTGAGGATCGATAATGTCGCAATACACAAGTAGTTGAGATGGTAATCCTAAGTGTAAATTAGCAGGACACTTCCCAAAATTTCTCTCTAGGAGATTTTTATTTGGCTCATAACCTAGTTGTAAACTTAATTTCGGTGATAATGTTACGGATTTAATATTTTTATCCAAAACAGAAACAGACACAAATTTTGTTATTTCATCATAGCGAAATTTCAAGTTCTCTCTGATACCATTTAACGCCCCTAAAATATGCTCAACGTTATCATAGTTGGTAGCTGGAATATGTTTTTTGTAGTAAACTGTTGATGGTTTACCTTCATTAGGTATTAACATGGTTTTTGTAATGTATACAACATTTTCATGATCTTGAACAGTAAACATGGTACATGGATATTGAAATTCGGCAACTCCAACCGACCATTCACCTTCTAGTTTAATAGGTTTTGGTAATTTTGTTGAAAAATTTGTGGTCTTGTTATCTGGAAAGTACTCCATTGAACTATTGCTGAGCAAAGTTAAATAAAAACTTTCTTTATTCATAATTCTTTTAAGCTGGAAGCTAAAATCCAACTGTTAAATTTATCTGGATAACCTTTCCACTTCACTAATACTTCTTTTCTGTTACCCGAATAACGATTGTCAATTATTTTATCTATTTTATATTGTGAGGTGGGGTTGTAAGTGACCTTCTGTAATTCTCTTTCATAAAAAGTACCTACTATGGGGTCATTTTGTAAATCTGTTATTGTATAAACAACCCATGGAGATCTATCAATTATTGAAGATATAATAAATATTTCATCACTCCAATTTGATTCATATCCTTTTTGGAAAACGTGTTTATATTTGGTTATTCGAACATAGTCTCCTACATTGAAATTTGGTTTTTGATTCTCTAAAGAAAGTTTGTTTGACTTCCCATAATAAAGATTAGTCCAAACTGTCATAATATTGTTGGAATTTACATCACATGGACACATCTTAATACTAGAGTGAATGCTGTGATTATAAGAGTATATTAAATCTTGTAAAACATCTATATATCTATAAGTATTACTATGAGTGAAATAACGCCACATTTTCATTTTTAGAGTTCTTTGAAATCGTTCAACAATACTGGCCTTAATGTCAGGATTGTTAGTGGTATAGTAATTAATCTTTTTGGATTTAAAGTATTTTTGTACATCTTTTGAAACGAATTCTGTACCTTTATCAGATTGTATGTGAGTAGGTGTTGTATTACTTTCAGTAAATATACTTTCGAAACATTCTTTAGTTGTTTCTGAGTTTTTCTTTTTCATTGGTCTTGCAAAAGCATATTTACTGAATACATCAATAACACAAAGTATGTAGTTGAAACCATCATTATATTGAGAATAAGTTCACAAATTTTTCAACAAAATTACCAAAACCTATTAAACTTTTAAACAACTAACAAACTATTAAACCTATTAAATTTCAATATCCATGTACCATGTTTACTGTTCAAGATCATGAAAATGTTGTATACATTACAAAAACCATGTTAATACCTAATGAAGGTAAACCATCAACAGTTTACTACAAAAAACATATTCCAGCTACCAACTATGATAACGTTGAGCATATTTTAGGGGCGTTAAATGGTATCAGAGAGAACTTGAAATTTCGCTATGATGAAATAACAAAATTTGTGTCTGTTTCTGTTTTGGATAAAAATATTAAATCCGTAACATTATCACCGAAATTAAGTTTACAACTAGGTTATGAGCCAAATAAAAATCTCCTAGAGAGAAATTTTGGGAAGTGTCCTGCTAATTTACACTTAGGATTACCATCTCAACTACTTGTGTATTGCGACATTATCGATCCTCAGATTGTGGGTGATGTTATGACTCCTTTATTAAGAGTCATTTCATTAGATCCTTCAAAATACATTTATGGTGCAAATAAAATGCACGTTTTCTCTCCACCTCACTACTTACCTGTTATGCGAAGAGAGTTCGATACGCTGGAAATAGATATAAGATCGAACACAGGACACAAAATACCATTCCAGTTTGGAACCGTGTGTATTAAACTACATTTCCGAAAATTATAATAATGAATTCTCTTCGTGATCATCATCATAAATGTCCATATGAAAATTATTATACACACCAAGCTGGATCAGGAGTTGGAGTAATTTATAAGGGTTCATCATATCAACGTGGTCATGGTATTGGGAGCTTCTTAGGGGGGTTATTTAGATCAGTTTTACCTTTACTTTCAAGTGGCGCTCGAGTGATTGGTAAAGAGGCATTAAACGCTGGAGTAGGACTTTTATCGGATATGGTACAAGCGCGTCCTATGGAAAACTCAATAAAAGATCGTCTAAAGCAAGTTAGTACCAACTTAAAACGAAAAGCTGATGATAAAATTGATCGATTTAACATGACAGGATCTGGATATATAACTAAAAGAAAACGATTGGCCTCATTCATTCCACCATTAACTGTTAGAGTGAGAGCTACGAAAAAACCTAGTCTAAAAACAAAAAATATTAAAGATATATTTTCAAACTAGATATATTTTCAAACTAGATATGTCTTTCCTTCATAATCATTCTTGTGAGTGCGCTAAGTCAGAATTGGATTTATTTGCACTACCATCTACACAAACGAGCATTGAAAATGGATTGTGGATTCACTATAAACCAATTTCATCTCTTGCTGATGATGGACCTATTGAGTTTCAAGTTCCTGGGGCAGGCGATGACTACATAGATTTGTCTCATACATTACTCAACATAAAGGCAAAAGTATTAAATCAAGATTCAAGTAACTTGATATCGACCTCAGTAGTAGCACCTGTAAATAATTGGTTGCATTCACTTTTTAGTCAACTTGATGTTTATTTAAACCAAAAACTTGTGTCACCACCGAATAATACCTATGCCTATCGAGCATATATGGAAACCCTTTTAAACTATGCTCCTGCTGCTAAACAATCTCATCTTACTTGTAGCCTTTGGTATGAGGATACAGCAGGAAAAATGGATTCTACAGATGAGAAAAACATAGGATTTGTTAAAAGACAGGAGTTAATTAATGAAAGTAAAGAAATAGAAATGATTGGACATCTCCATGGTGACATTTTCAATCAAGATAAATTTTTAATTAATGGTGTTGAAATGAGTGTAAAGTTAGTTCGATCGAGAGAGAGTTTTAATTTAATTGCTGGATCAAACGATGTAAAGTTTAAAGTTAGCATTACGGATGCAACTCTTATTGTCCGACGAGCACGAATTAATCCAAGTGTATTACTCGCACATCAAAAAGTTTTAGCTTCTACTACTGCTAAATATCCTATTACTCGGGCTGAAGTCAAAGTTTTAACAATTCCATCGGGTGTTCAAGGCAAAACTCTTGATAATATATTCCTAGGACAGATACCAAAAAGATGTATAGTTGGATTTGTAAACAATTCTGCATTTAATGGCTCTATTACTAAAAATCCATTTAACTTTGAAAACTATGGTATTAATTCTTTCTGCTTATATATTGATGGTCAACAAATACCCTCAAAAGCTTTGCAACCCTCTTTTAATAATAGTATATTTACATCAGCATATCATACTCTATTCTCGGGGACTGGTATTCACTTTCTTAATGAAGGAAATGCAATTTCTCGTGAGCAGTATCCCAAAGGTTACTGCCTATTAGCATTTGATTTAACTCCTGATTTATCAGCTAACTCATCAGCTCATTGGAATCTCATAAAGCATGGTAGTGTAAGATTAGAAATACGATTTGAATCCTCACTTATACAAACAATTAACTGTATAGTTTATGCTGAGTTTGATAATATTATTGAAATAGATAAAAACAGAAATATTACTGTAGATTACAGTAGTTAAGGTTATAATGTGTGTTGTGTATTAGATTTATGTGTAATGCATGTTTAAATGTGTACCTATGTAACTATGGGAAAACATTATTAAATTAAATAAAACAAATTGTATCAAATATACTATTTTTTATTTCTTTATACACCTTTCATCTTACACAAAACGCTGTTGAAATTTAAACTTTACATAAGCGCACTGACTAAACCACTGAATATGTTGCTGCCAAGGATCATCATCATCTTCCCAATTTTTTAAACCACCACCACAATGGAAACACTTGGTCCTGTCTCCATGGCCGGTATAAAAGAAACCAGCTTCTGCGAGATCTTCAGGCTTCTGTCGCAAAAGGAGAGGCCAGTGTTCGAAACTGAGCAACCGTCTAGCTTTTGAACTGAAGAATGGATATTCAGCTCTTGGATACTGCATATTCTTCTCTTTTTCTTCTCCACTCAGTGTTGTAGTTTTGCTATTCAATGACAAGTTCTGTTCACGTATACCACACTCATCTCTTCCTTCTGGTCTCGTGTTTCTCCCAGTATCGCAAGATGCAATCCTTGAATCTAATGAGTACACAAAAGTAATTTATGTTATCAGAATCACATTCAGTAATGATCAGCTAATGACTGTCATTGTTGAAAAAGTATTTTTTCACTTTTTCACTTTCTGCTATTGTCTTTGTAATATTGTATACGAGGGCGTTTGTGTTGTCGTAGATGCTATCCCTATTATTCCCAACATAATATTTAATCCTCGTGGTAGCATGTTTCCAATGATCAGTAGTTGGAACCTTGCATAGCTTTTTCACATCGTACACTTCTATTTTTATGAGATGCGTCGCTTGGTCTCCGTCGTCAGAATTAGTAGAAATGTATGATACACCACCTCTAGCGGCTCGTGCCACGGTTGACGACAACAGCTTCTTCCTCTTTATTTTAGGTTCCACTTCAAAAAAATGGTCAATCGACTGCGATTTCCTTTTTCCCCCATCGCCTGTGTTATTAATAACGATGTCATCACTCTCTTCTTCGTGATTAGGGGAGAGTGGCGGGTAGTAATACTGTTTATAGGTATTTTCTTCATTGTCTATGAAGCTGAATGTTTTCTGCAACAACACAGTTATCATGTTAATATCAATCACATAATTACACTTAATCACACACACGTAAGGAATCAACAACATAAAGAAAAGTAAGTTTTTCAATAAAATATTATAACACTTACGTCCATGACTATTGTTGCGTTGAAGTAGCACACACTTAGTATTGATATATCGATTCACTGCGGTCAAACGAGACCATAGAATGACTGATGGCTCTGCCTCCACTCGGTCTTATATAGTTCTATCTTATCTAAAGCATTTCCTCAGTGCAACCGATAGTAAATTTGAACTAACAAACTTATCTCGCATTCTTTCGTAATGCGTAGTGCATTGCACAGATAAATCATACAAAATCTCCACAAGCGAATGACATTTAATACAAGTCGTAACAAGTGACTATAATTGATCATTCCTATGTTAGCCATTGAATAGATTGGTAATATCATGGATACACTAGATGTACAACAACATCTGAAAAAGATTCACCCCAGTCTAGAATATAATGTGTATGCTGCTAATAGACTACCCATTTACACTCATGTACCTATGTACACAATATGCAATTTGGATACGGATGATAAACCAGGCTCACATTGGATAGCTTTACATGTCGATACGAATGGTATTGGTCAATATTTTGATTCATATGGGCGTGCACCTACACGATATCATCTCGACTTTTTAAGAAGGAATTGTAAAAGATGGGACTGGAATGTGGATAGAATTCAGAATGAGTGGACATCAGTTTGCGGCGAATATTGCTTAATGTATTTGCTATATAAGTTTCAGGGGTGTTCAATGCGTAGTTTTACGAACATATTTACAGAGAACACAGTATACAATGATATTTTAGTGGATCAGATGTTTCATTCATATTTTAATAAGCAATAAAAATGTAGAAATGAAGGAATGTGTTTTATTGATGATTCAGAATAGCATGGAAGTTCTTAAACAATAGCAGTGATAATAAGGGCTTACAATGAGTAATAGATAAGAATGCTAATGAGGGTCTACCAGAAACAATAGATAATAGGAAATAGGAGAACAAAAGAAACGTTAATGAGGGTGCGGGATTAGATATCGATTAGATACTCTTCTTAATTGATTTCCACATCTCTGAAACCACACATCCTAGTTTTACGAACATATTTACAGAGAACACAGTATACAATGATATTTTAGTGAATCAGATGTTTCATTCATATTTTAATAAGCAATAAAAATGTAGAAATGAAGGAATGTGTTTTATTGATGATTCAGAATAGCATGGAAGTTCTTAAACAATAGCAGTGATAATAAGAGCTTACAATGAGTAATAGATAAGAATGCTAATGAGGGTCTACCAGAAACAATAGATAATAGGAAATAGGAGAACAAAAGAAACGTTAATGAGGGTGCGGGATTAGATATCGATTAGATACTCTTCTTAATTGATTTCCACATCTCTGAAACCACACATCCTAGACAAAAACGGACCGCAGATTCGTGATCAGAGCATGGCAAAACCTTTTTTTTTTTTTTTTTTTTTTTTTTTTTTTTTTTTTTTTTTTTTTTTTTTAGTTTTTGTCGACTCGAGAATAGTGAGCTAGTGAGCCAGACGGATTCTGGATAGTGAGCTAGAACTGGTACAACCTAACTACTTACAAAAACCGGCCCGATACTGATTTCATGCGACCTACATCATCATCAGCAACCCATTAATGTCCCACTGCTGGGTTCGGGTCTCCTCATACAGAGCTGAGAGGGTTAAGGCAATAATTCACACGCTGGCCTAATGCGGGTTGGTGGATCAGATATACCCTTAGAATTTCTTCTAGGGTGTATTTCTTCACGTGAGAATGTGGGTTTCCTCACGATGTTTTCCTTCACCGTTATCAGATGGTATGTCACGTGACTAGTAGATATACATTCCACAAAGACCTTTGTATATCTATATTCGCAAAATAATTTTTTTTTATTGTGATATTTTCAGCGCACAATATAAGGCGAATGCGTACAATGGCCAATGCACACATTATTGTGTCAATCCCCTATGACCTCGGCGACGACTCCGAAACTTGTAACTTCCTCACCAACACCTACTGCCCAGTTCTTCAAGATGAGATTGTTATGTACACCCTCAGAATGAAAATAGAAGACAACTTCCCTCTTGTAAGTCTATCGAGAATTAAATTAAATAAAAATACATACAATATCATTGATAAAAATGGATCACCGGAAACTATGTGATGAATTCACGTGAGAACGGCTCGACCGATTTGGCTAATTCTTTTTTGTTTTATTTGCTATTGTCGAGGCAAGGCATGTATGTAAGAAATAATACAAAAAATTGAGTGTAAAATTAAAATCTCCATATAAACATTTGAAAATGGAACATTATCACGAATAATAAAATACGAGGGTACGAAGTTCGCCGGGTCAGCTAGTTTCAAATAAAACACAGGGAAATATCAATTTTACTTCACCTGATGGTCAGTGATAAGCGGCGCCACCCATAGACATAGCTGCGTTTGTTTAGCATATATATATATAATAACCGCTTTCTACTACATGCATATGAATGTATATATGGTACATAAAACAAAAATTTTTTTTTACAATTTTGGGAACCGGTTGGTTGTATTTTCTTTGTAATCATACAAAGAAAATACAACCAACCGCTGCCAAAAATTGTAAAAAAAAATTTTTGTTTTATGTACCATATATACATTCATATGCATGTAGTAGAAAGCGGTTATTTTAATATTACAAACAGACACTACAATTTTATTTATTTGTATAAATAGATTACATGACGTGTGGTAATCAAGATTTTTTTTTATATTTTCAGATCGTAGTAACAATTGAATTCAGGATTGAAGACGCAGAAACAAACACATCCTTCATTTGTGTCCGTTTACCAGTGAGGGTAATGCCGATCGGTAGTGGCACCAATGCATTGAACGGCACACTTATTGGCGATATTTAACTGTACTTATTTATTAATAACTGGACACTTTTCTTACCTGTTTACTTCATCATCATCATCATATCAGCGGTAGGACTTCCACTGTTGGACAAAGGTATCCTACAGAAGAAATCCTGTTTGGATCTGATCAATGGTCTACTTTGGTGATTGGACGTCCTACGTTGCGCTTCCTGGTGCTGTTAATTTAGTATTATAATAATTAATGACGTAATGAGAATAGTGCTTTCTGTTATAGTGACCGAAAATTTCGGATATCTAAAATAAAAAGTACCTATGTCAAACTATTACCGAATCTGATTTGAAAAAATACAATAGTTTCGGATAGGATTTGATAGACAGAAAATATAGTACAATACTTTTTATTAATTGTTTTATTTTATTAGGGCCGATTTTTCCCTCGCCAGATAAGTTTAACCGAGGAATAAATCTTTTATTTAATAAAAAAGAACCAGCAGATATCAGATTAAGGAAAAGGGACTCAAATGTTTTCAATATAGATCTTAGTAATACAGCTTTATTTAGAAAAGTATTTTTGAAATGGGTCCACTAATTTACAATAAAATTCCTAGTAAAATCAGGGACTTAAAGTTAAATATTTTTAAAAGAATTATTAAGAAGTTTTTAATAGAAAAATGTATTTATTCACTTTGTGAATTTTTAGATTTAAATTGTGAAAACTTAAGTTTTTAAACTATAATTAATTAATTGTTTTTTTTTTAATCTTAAAATAATATTTGTATGCCTATGGATACAATGTAGCGCTAACTTTTTTAATAACGCAAGATCTGTTACCTACTGTTATCTATCTACCTACATTGACGAATAAATATTTCGGTTTCTGTTTCTGAAATTTTGACAGTTTTTCCATATGATACAAAATCAGTCAAATGTCAACTTTATTCTCCAAGTAAAAGTTATCTGACGATGGAAAAATCTAAAGCCCTAAGAAATCTCTGTCATAAATATTCCTTACACAAGTTTTGTTTAAAATAAGTGCTTATCTTACATCTTAACCTATAGGTACAGTCCTCTCCCTTTTTATATTAAAAAATCACAAAGATAACGTCTAATAAATACTTCCAACAAAAATTGTTTTCAACATGATCGCGGACATACCGTTTTTGAGATTGCTGAAACACTGCACTTCTCAACAACTTGACGTAAGCGTTATGAAGATAGTTACGTTCTTTTGCTGCGGACATTGAGTACATTGAGCAAATCATGCGGTCCGAGTTTGACTCCGACCGGCCGTTTCCGAACTACTGACATGACGGTGAAGGAAAACATCGTGAGAAAACCCACTTACCATCTTAGAAGTAGTTCTAAGTGTATGTGTGGGTGCTACAATAGATCCAGTAACTGGTCAACGTAGCAAAGAGGCCTGATGAATTTAGCTAATTGAGGTCCTTACGAGATTAATCCACTAATGAAGTAAAACATTAAATGAAAACCAAGTATTCAAAATTAATGTGTAAAATTTTATTATGCCATTTTTGTAATACAATAGTATACTTTTTAAATAATTGTAAACTTAAAAATATTATGTACAAATCACATGACAGCAAAAACGAGTGAAAAAGTAGGGATTACTTATATGATTAAGGTAAATTACCATTAGATATGTTAAATATATATAATTAAGGAATTATGTGGATGAAAGCTACAGATTATATAAATTATATTTTTGGACGAAATTAAGTTCTAGGATAGCCATAAAATTGTGAATTGGCAGAATAGAAAAAAAATTGAAAAATTATCAAACTATACCTCGAATCAATCTTAATGGCGGCTCTGAACGGCTCTGAACATCGAGATGATGCGACACAAAATTGGTTATCAGCGGGACTATGTGGCCCGCGAAGGGGGGGTGTGTACAGTTACATTTGTGTACTGCACACTCGCGCACGACATGACGTTGGCGCGTTCACACGTTTGCAGCTAATATCCGAACCGACATTAAGTTTGATTCAAGCTATACCAATAATTCTGATCGTAAAAATAAATGTTTTAATCTAAACAATTAACAATTCGTACATACTTTAGATTGGTTACAAATATCTCAGCATAAAATTTACAGGAATATATAAAAGCATTGTTAATTTTTGTACTTATAACAAGTCGTGGAAGTAAGAAATAATAATAGCCGCCTCTATTACAAAACTTGGACTATCTACAGATAAAATATTAAAGTCTAAGCATTGATCTATCTAGAAGAGTAAAGTTAACTTGTAGTATCATCTTGTCATCACAAGATAATAAACAAAATAATACTATGCACAATATAATAACTACTTACATTATTTCTATGAGATTTTCCAGTTGCTATTTGCTTTCCGTCTAATTCTATTGCAAAAATATAATACAATTGCAACACGCGGCTTATTTATTTGACATTTTGCTGATGATAAAAGCCGTCATAGTCATAACATAATATATTTTAAATCTTGTGATGACAAGTTAATTAATTAAATTTTAGTAGTTATCATAATTTGTTAATAGGTGTTCAGCGTTTCTTTTGTTTTTAGATACAATATTATATTCTACCTACAGATTATATTATAACATTTGAAGTTTATTGTGGAGATGAAATTGTGATTATGTCTTAGCTACATTAAATATGGTAGGTATATATAGTAGGTATGGGCACCTGCAGCAGAGTTCAAGGGCTATAGTAGCAAGCCATATATAGTGGATACAAAAGTTAAAAAATGAATGTTGCCATCAGAATTTATTTATCTCCCGCAAGTTAGGCCAACTTCAAACTGCCAAAATTGGTCACAATATAAAAAAAAAACTATCTTTACTAAATTGAACAACTGCACTTCAATTTTATAGTGTTGGGATGAAGTTTTTTGGAACTTTCTTCTGTAATCTGAAGATGAAGTCCTACACTTTGATATTTTGTAAGAACGTTCGACACCGGGTCATCGATTATTCATATAGAAGTATGGATAAACAGAAAAAATAATTATCGCTATTATACCCTATTGTGAACGATATTTGTGCATAACCAACGAAGAGATAAATAAATTTAGTGTCGTTTTCTACTCTCTATTTATATTTTTTTAGTCAATAGCCTAGCCCGTAGAGGCAGATGCACATCCCTAAATGTAATCCTGGCGGTGCCCATGTTAGGTAAGCAAGAATGTAAAATTATAAACTTAATTATGAACTTAACGAAGTCATTCTTAGAAAATAGATAAATAAATAATTTTATAAAATAGGAATAAATATTATTTAAACAAAATTAGACGTTCAGAAGCAAAAATTCAGTCAACATGCATATTCAATCTTATAAATTACATGGCAACTAGAAAGATCTTTTAAAACAGTTTGATTTTTAGTAGCTCGTTGGTAGTAGTGTCCACAAATTGATATTAAATTTTTTCGACGGAGGAGAAATATTTAAAAACAAAAAAGATACCGCGTAGAGATCTCAGGGCGTATTCGAGTCAGCTGATTTATTACGAAAATGAATTTAAAAATCAACCAAAATATTATTAGATGTCTTTTGATTGTTTTTGGTTGAAAATAAATCATAACCGATTGTATTCTTACAGAAATCACCAGTAATATCACCAGTCTTTCAAATGTTCTCCTTCACCTAGTAGGTATCATTAAAATATTGTAAGAAAAACAGCAATTCATCTTTACCGGGCCACTACTCAAGGTCATCGATAAGTGAATCGAGTTCTTTCTGTAGGCTGGAAGATTCTTCTCTCTGCTTGAGAACGTCGTCTTTCATACGGTCAACGTTCGCCATGAGGAGTGCGTTACCTTTCTTCAACGCATGGACCCTTGTCTCGTGGCGTTTTACCCGCTTTGTGAGATTCTCTGCTTTATTGGATAGAGGTGCGTCCTGAAATATGATTTTTTTATACGTTAGAAGTTTCGCCTATAATGCAAGCCATGTTTGAATTTGCTAATAGTGCTGCTATGGTTTGATGGTGGCGCGGCGGTGCGCCGTGTTTCATTTAGGGATTTTGTTTTAAGACAATGTCCGCAATATGGAGTAAGCCATGTTTCTCGGGGGATATTAAAAACATTAAATTAACCGATTCAAGGTGCACCGAGACTCAAACAAATATACCTAATTATGAACGACGAAAATATTTGCCTCGTGTGGGAATCGAATCCACAACCTCGTACGGTGATGTTTGACCTTAGCCATAACACTACAGTGACAATCAAGTGCTGATTGATATCATATTATAGGTGCAAAAAAAAACTGCAAAATCGAGTTCATCTTTTTACGTTAAGTGTATATGTGAAAGCTAAACATATAAAAGTTCACTCACTTCCGGTTCACTTTCACTCTCTGTCTCACTCTCAGTATCCTGTTCAGTCTCAGTCTCCGATTCCTCTTCCTCTGATGACTTCTTCTCCTCCTCAGACTCTTCCTCCTCCTCCTCCTCATCTTCATCGTCTTCAGATCCAACTTCCTTCATCATTGCCGCCATTTTATCTACTTCGCGTTTCAGTTCCTTATATTTCCGTTTTTCATCCCTGTATTGAGAAAATGTTATAAATTACAAGTAGCTATAAGCTAAACAACAAAATAAGGTAAAATTTGATTCCCTCCCCCAACTTTCGTTCAATTTAATTTAGTATGCACAAACAAAAGTAAACAGTCATCATCATCATATCAGCCGTAGGACGTCCACTGCTGGACATAGGCCAATAGGGCCGGTTGTATGCGGCTTACATCCAGAGCGATCCTGCTCTTCGGATCAGATCACCTGTCCACCTTGTGGATAGATAATATTGTGTGTCTTTAAATAAATAGCAAAAGCGAGAAAAGTTATACAGCTTCTAAAAATTGAATACTTAATAAAAAAAGTAAATTTGGACAAGTTTATGAAAATTTACCGCTAGTCGTAAATTTTTTTGATAGGAAACAGAATAGTAATGAGTGTGACTGACTTGAGAGCAGATTGTTGGTTCTTGAGAGACATCTTGAAGCCCATACGTTCTCTCTTCATATGGTCTTGCTTCTCCTTCAAGTATCGGATCTTGTTCCTCATGTTGCGAACGTCTTTTTCCATTCGTTTCTGTTTCTTTTCTTCGCTTTCCTCCTGGTATTATATTTTTATGGATTAAATTTTTACTTTTGTAATAATCTAAAGCAGTGGTTCTAAACCTATTAGTAGTGAGGGACCACTTGACTAATATACTGTCTTTGACTCGGAAAAGTTTTCCGAGTCAAAGACAGTATATTAGTCAAGTGTCCAACTGCCGGAGAGTCTCAATCAATCAATTCTTTATTCTCATTCTTTTCCTCAATTTTCATCTTCTTTTTCGGTAGGCAGCGACCTAATTGTGTTATGTTCGCATTATTTATTGAAAAACTCAATACTAAGAAAACACATGGCCATGGTCAGTGGTAACTGCATGGGCCAATAAACTTGAAACCAAATAACAATAATGTATCCATGGGTATTCATATAATTCTATTTGAGGTACATACCTCTTCTGCTTCTGATTCTTCTTCTTCTTCAAAGCTGTCATCTTTGGTGACAGAAAGTTGCCTTATAGCGTGGCTTGAGCGCCGCGATCCCATACTTGTCGGCATTATACCCTGAAAATACGATTACAATCATGTTACTCGTATAACACATTAAAGATACTTTGAAAACAGATTCAAAAGTTTGATTGCATTGCATTGCTTGATAGAATTTATCTTCTCCACGGTTTCATGTGTAAATCGTCCAAATAGTATTTCAAATCAAAATAAATTTACAACTAAAAAGTTACATCAATAGTAATTTAAATTGATACAGCAATTTTTAAATAAGTACGAGCAAAATAAAACAGCTTGGATTACAAAATAAATTATCTATCCTGTGAAAAACTTTTTATTTTATTTTATTTTGAGACATGGCAGTAAATAATGCAACGTATCCATGCATTGTTCGGGACATGCAGTTTCGAAATAAACAGAAATAATATAAATTTCTATTATGGAGCAGACTTTAGTATATGATTGGTTTTGATAAGTCCAAGAATCAATACATTTTTTAAATTACGTCTTTATTATGGCAAAATTTAATTCTTCAGGACAATACATGATGTAGAGTGGGGAAAGATTGAAATAAAGTAAATTTATTACGTGCAATCGATATAGATGAACGTAGGAGAATTAAAGTGGACATAATTTGTCTAGAAATAGAGGTATATATCCTCTTAATACCCTTGGAGAGATGCCTTTGTATCTTTTTAATGGGTTTTAGTGGACAAATGGTGGATTGCATGTAGGAATTTTAATCCATACCTCATCAAAAGCCAGGTTAGTATAAGCGTTACTTTTAGCGATATTATTGTTAGAATCAAGCGTCTTTCTTCTTAATTCTTCAGCTTCAGGCGAGTTTAGTTCAATATTCAACAACCTGCATTGTTTCTCAAAATCCAACTGGCGCTTTTGATAAAACGACAGCGGTTCTTCTGATAAGAAAAGCTCTTCCAAATTGTTCTGTAACATTGTTAGTTAAGCGATTATTTTGCTTAGCAATCGTCCCATTTGTAGAATACGAGTAGGTAACCAAAGTAAAATTTTGAGAAGATCGGTTTTTAGTTAAATAACTGGGAATATTTAGTAAAAAAAAATAATTGCGGTAACTATTTAAAGCAAGGTATCAAAGTTGTTATGTTTTATGGAAATATTTTCAAAGTTACGAGCTGTTGAAAAATGTTTTTGCGCCAATATAACTTGCGATGAAGTCCTCGCTAGTTACATAAACATGTTGAGTGTAAGGTTTGATTCTCACATGAAACAAATATTTGTGTAATTCATAGATATGTGTTTGAAATGTGTATTTAGCGTTAATTAATTTAATAGAAAGATAGAAAGTCCCTCACGGCACTAGGCTTCCTAGATCAGGTGTTGTCTTTTTGTAAAGAAATAAAAGTTTAAATCGCACTCTTAACAAGTCATTCTACACATAGGAAGAGTTATTTATTTTTAGCAAAGCATAGTTAGATAATAAGCGTCATTTCAAAAAATAATTATATTACCGCCATAGCTTGTTCCAACTTCTTTTCTACTTCTGCATTCCTTCTCTTTACTTCTTCCAACTCTGTTAATGCTGTGTCTCTGTCTTCTGCGGCTTGCAAGTATTGTTTCTCCAAATTATCTGCGTTTTCTTTTGTCTTCTCCACTTCCATCTTAAGACTGTTGACTAGTCTCTCATCGTAAGCATCTGTGACGGATATAACAGTCTTGTGCTGTTCTTGTTTGATAAAGGCTCTTTCTCTTGCTAACTCTGCTTCTAAGTTCGCTATCCGCGTAAGAAGACGCTTGTTCTCTCTTTCTTGGGCTTCTTTGTTTCTGTTGAATACAATATTTTGTAATGGAGTACTATTGAACAGGGATAAAATAAATATACCTGGGTATTGTTATTTAGAAAACTTGAGTAAGTAGTAATTTGTATATAAACTATTTTCTAGCTAGGCGACACGACTCTTCAGTATTATAAGCTTACGCGGGTTTGACGAATGCACTTGGTTGACGACAAGACAAAAGAACAATCCGTTTCTATTTAGCACTTTTGAGGTATGCATAACAAATAAAACTTTTATTATAATTTTTAGGAGAATTATCTGCGCCAGTCGCTTAGCAGCAGTGTAAGAAGTGCACAGCAGGAAGTCAGTCCAAGAGTTTTAACAAAAAAATTATTCGGTTTTTGAAAATAACAATTTAATATATAACATTAAAAAACCTTGACATACGGTACCTTACGGTACATTTTCATGGTAATATCAATTATTACCATGAAAAAATACGCACGCGACGTCTGTAGCGTGCTCAAACTACCACGCGAGCAAAGGCGCGGCTGGATCGAAAGATTATAGGGCTCTTGACAATGATATTGTATGTTAAAAAGGTGTAGATAGGTTATAAGCGCTCGAAAAACAGCAAACTTTATCTCAATTTCCCGTTGACGGCGAAGGTATTTTGACATTGCATTATTACGATATCTATGTGTGCGTTTGTGTGCCATTTCCAAATATCGAACGCTATGAAGGTAACCTATCTACACCTTTTTTAACATACAATATCATTGGCTCTTGACGTCACTCGGGGTAGCCTGACTTCGTGTGTGTTATTCAAAGAAATGCGCTTCGCCGCGCCTCCAGTGGTGTGCGTTGAGCCCAATATAAGTATTTTTACCTCTTCGGGAAAAAGGCGTGATGCCTTTGGGAGAAATAATGTTTCTTTTAATATTAGTATTTATGCGTACCTAAGTTCAATGGCCAGCAACTGTTTGGTGGACTGCAGGTCGTCTCTGACCTTGTCAATGTCATCCATCTCGTCTATTTCGTCTTCTTCTGGTGCGGGAGGTATCTGGAACATGGTGGCGTCAATATTTTAGTTTAGAATATATAAAAATGTATTTATAAAACGGCTTTTTTATGGCATTTATAACTTTTTTATGTTCAATAAGATAAAAAAATCCTTTTCACTAATTTACGATCTACTTAGATACTATAATATAATAATAATATAATATTCTACCACATTCACACATATTCACTATACTGCATTGCTACAATTCTTAAAGCTACTTACCTCAATATTTAGAGTAAGTATACAATTTCGCTAATATATAATTATAATTTTATTGAATGACATTTTGTTATAAACTTGTTTGGTTTTAAATATTTTAATAGAAAGAAACACTACATGCATTTAAGTACTTTGACTAAAATACACTAATTAATTTAACGCAACTTTAGATTCTTCAAACAAAAACATTTATCTACGTTAAGATATAGCACGAAGAATTCAATTATTCTATGCAACGAGAAAATCAGTAACTAAGCAGTATTAAAAAATCTTTGAAATTTTAAATGAGCAAAAACGGCTACATTATGTTACTGAAAAAAAGTTTTTAATCAAAAGCTATACGTGCGTTAATTTCTGTATCCACCATTAAGTTACGACCTTCCTCACCAAGACAGTATAGTTCAGTGGTTATCAGTACCTGATGGTTCCACTGCAAACGAGCACACGTAAGCTACATAATAATATGATACATACATGTGAACTACTTGCCTCTTGAGTCAAGTTTAATTTTGCACCAGAAGGTGAAGCAGCAATATTTGCTTGCGACATTGACTTCTGAACCTGTTCTTCGATTGTCATTTGTCTTCTGAACTTCCTCAACCCTTCAAGATTAGGTTTACTTCTGTCGTTTGTTTTTGTCTTCTTCAACCTGATGCCCTTGTTGATCTCTTTCAGGAGCTCGTTGTGTGAGTTAGGTTTCTCTGACTCGAATATGAATTGGTCTTTCTCTTTGTTCTTTACTACTGCTGATCTGGTTATGATGGGAGTTGATCTGAAAAAATATATGGTGAAAGGGGTTTTAGATTATTTTTTATTAGTATTACAGTTCCATGCAGTGACGGATTATGAATACATCTACCACTACCCAACTCAACCCGTGGGTGTCGTAAAAGGCGACGAAGGGAGTAACCTTATGCAGAGAAGAACCATATTAAGACAATTTAATTATATTACTCCTAAACACAATTTCTGTAATTCCACTCGTACACTTTTTTCTGTAAATACCTACTGATTAGATGGTTGTTATTTAGTAAAAACAAATCTGTGTTATTTAGAATATGTAGAAAAAAAATAGAGAAATTAAGACGCTGCAAATTACATATTTTTCAAATATATTTGTATTACATGGCAGTATATAACATTAATATTTAAAGTCAAAACTAAAAGTCAGTATCCCAAAGTTTATTGAACTGTGAACCTCCTAACGGAATCTTCCAGATTCGGGACTCAACACTAGATTCTTAAGAGAGAAGAATGTTTGTCGATAACAATACGATATCGTTAATTTAACTTTGACTTTTTAAACTTTGAATTCAAACCACTCAAAATTCACTACCCACTAGTGGGCGCGATCCATACTTTGGGAAATACTGTTCTAAGTATTTGAACTCAAGGTATGTTAAGAACTTACAGACTTCTTTAAAAAGTCATCATAACAATATCACCAGTCAATGGAATATCGTTACAATTGGTATTAGAATAGGTTTCGTTTTTGCGTACTTTATTAAAGAAGATATAACAATATAATCATTTACCTGTCGTTACAAACAACGTGTTTGAGTTTACGCCCTTGTTCCACTTCTTTCATCATATCACTCCAATCAGGTCGTCTCCTGGGTCTGCTGCGGAGAGACTCGATTTTCTTCAGTTTCGTGGGATCTATAGGTGCTTTTTTGAAATCAGGGGGTGGGGGCATTTTCGGCGGTAAGGGTGGTGGCATCGGCGGCGGCGTGGGCTTTAAGAGGCCTAAAAAATAATTGTATCATTAATTAAGCATTATTGTATTCATTCCACTTTATCACAATAATAGTGAAAAAGAGCTGAAGTTAAAAAACGCTACTATTCAATTTTGAATCCTGTGATAATTGCCTCAAGACTGAAATGGTAATACCTAATATACTAGTGTTACTCTGACAGTACGATATATTTAGGAGAGAACAAAACACTATCCTTCGGGTCACCGACCCTGACGAAATGGAATTAAAAAATATTGTTAATAGGTATACAGAACCTTTAACATTGGAAACGTGAAAAGGGCTCCATTAACAATATTTTGCTAAATACAAGAAGTAAATAATAATGAACTAATTCTCAGATTGAAGATTACAACTGCATTTATTGTTACGGAAAAAAATGGTTTTACTGTATTTTATACTCGTATATGATAAATTTTTACAGCAAATTATTTTTGAGCAATTTGTTGTCATATAAATGCTATTTAAGTTTTATTTATTATGTACTAGCTTCCGCCCGCTTCACCTTCAATCTTCCTCTTGAATCAGTCTATCTATTAAAAAAAACCGCAATAAAATCCGTTGTGTAGTTTTAAAGATTTAAGCATACATAGGGATATAGGGACAGAGAAAGCGACTTTGTTTTATATAAGTAGTGAGTAGTGATTGTTGTTTATTATTATGATAAAGTAAAGTAATGACCTATAACCACCATTTAAGTATTTTTACTTTATTCATCCTATGTACATTGAATAACTTACGAAATATCTGCAGGAGCAATTGCGAGTTAATAATAATTTAAGATTTATGTGAAAGAGGGAGATCCTAGAAGACTTATGGAACGGATCAAAAAGAAATGGTACAGGTAATTAAATTTCTTATTCCGCTAACCCTTTTATTACATAATGCTTTAAATGTTTGTATTAGTTTAAGACTGTTTGTTTCCTGAAATAAATAATAATATTAATATTCAGCTAACCTTTTTATTATTATTATATTATTCCGCTAACAAAAAAAATAAAAGGTAAGCGGAAGCAAAAAGGGATTGGCGTTGAATTGAATCAAGAGACATAGAGAAACCTCTATGTCTCTTGATCTCTTGAAGCCTATGTTTTAATTTTATTTTCAATTTATTTTTCATTAGTCTATGAATACTACATAATAAGTATAATTTTTATATTTTTTAAATAGTGTACTTGTATTTCATATACAATGCTGCAGTATGCATAAATATGCATACTAAACTGGATTGACAATTGCTCGAAGCTTCCCACGGGACAGGCTTTGCCTAGTGTGGGGAGTTTCGGTAATCAAACATTATGTTTAATGCTAACATTGTTATTTCCATGGTTTATTTCTATTTTAACATAATGTTGTATGTAATACTTATGGTAATAAACATATTCTTATTCTTCTTATTCTATTCTCTCTTTCTCTATATCTCTTGGGACCGATTTCATATGAGCTCCTTCAAATTTATAATATATAATTATCTATGCTGTTTAAATTCACTTAACGTAAAAGCTCCTATTACCGCCAGTTTTAGCTGTCTTAGGATTCACTTTAAAAAAATAGATATAAGCTGTTATGTTAGGAAAGATGTTATAATTTATAATTAATCTCAACGAAGTATTCTTTGCAATTCAGTACTTAAATTCAATATTCAATAACACAATAATTACTAAATAATTATTTAATCCAAAAGAGTAGTTGATTCTATTACCGACCCATAGAATGCGGCAAGATTCTATTAACGATTTTTCTACTTCTTTTACCGACCGGTACGAAGATGTCATTTCTTCTATACTATTAAATTAAAAAAAATTGTTTTTAAGGCATTTATTATATAACAACAATAGTTATGAGATCAACATTATCACAATATGAACATAATTATTTATTGCAACGCTTAGAGCACTTATTTTTTGTTATTTTAGTGATATATATATATAATTAAAATATAATATATATATATAATAATATATATTTATTATTTCTCTTGGCACGCAGAGTTATCCTCGGTATACCATAGGTTTTTGAAGCTTCGTATATGCTGGTCCCTTCATTTATAGCTAGAAGCGCAGTTTCTAGTTGAGCAGAGGCGTACTGCTTGCGCTTCTACGGCTCCATGATTCTATAAAAGAACACAATCTTTAAAGAGATATAGATAGAGATATAAGTTACACGGCCCGCATTCCGTCCCGCCATTTTTATTTGATTTGAAAACAAATGAAATATAGCCAATGCCATGAAGCATGACTGAAACTGGATAGCAAATATTATTTTACATTAATAATATGTCCTGTGACAAAATCTCTCAAAACGTCACGTATGCAAAAAATAAGCCAAATTGTTCAAATATATACATTTTATTTTTGTGTACTATATCACCAAAAATATCGTCACAGTTGTGAGTCGGTAATAGAATCAAGTATGAAGGTCTATTAGCGACCCATTATAATAATAGGGATACTGTCTAACGTTGAATCGAGTTTTACACAAAATCTTTAAGAAATAGCTTTGTCGTTAATAGATCTAACGATGTAAAATAATTTTAAGAACTGAACAAGAAAACAATAAAATCAAATGAGGTAGTTTATAATTGATATTATTTTAAAATACTAAATGTTCTCAAAATTTTTAACAACGCCATGGGTCGTTATTAGAATCAAGTTTTGAAATTTGGATTGTATTACCGCCTTAAATTAAAACATGATTTTATAACACAAAAACCAATAAAAAGCATTATATTAAGAGTTAGTTTAGAAAAAGAATATATACGTTACAGTTGTAATGTGATAACAAGAAGACAAATCCATTTTTAGTGTGTTATTTTCCTTAAGTAATATTTAGGTGTACTTACGTGGCTGGAGACGCGACACTATGAAATGTGCGTCCGCTTCGGGCGCGTCCCACTCACATTCAAATTATTTCTTTCACTGGCTATTTAAACACACAAACTTTACTCTTTTGGGTGGCCAACAAAAATACGTAACTAATTTTTAAGGTATGACATTTCTGAAACTCTATTTTATGTCCAATATGAGTGATTTAAAAATTGGATCGTTAATAGAGTCACATTTTAGGGGGTCGTTAATAGGAGCTTTTACGTTACTAAATACCTACATGTGACAAATTATTTATCAATCTTGGTACGGTTGGTCAACTTAATATAGGTATTTGTTTTTTACCTTGAAATAAGATTTAAACATGAATCATAATATTAATTGATCAATTAGTAATGATACCGATAGTCCAAGCAAGTGTTTATTAGTCATAAGTATTTATCTATATTTACGCATTTATTATTATAAATTTTACAAATACTGCAGCTGTTATTCTCACGCGCGGATTATTTTTAGAACTTAATTGATAAAAAGTCGTAATAATCTAGTATTTATTATATCAGTTTGATTGTGATTTTGATTTTATTGTTTTGTTTAAAATTTTGATAAACACTAGGTAGTCAAGTTAGTATTAAAACGGTAACTGATAAAATAAATAAAATAATTTAATAATAATAATTGATTTAAATAAATGTTGTTTTCATGACTAAAATTTGTTGCTCAGGAGTTGAATACAAAATACAAAGCAAGAAAATTTAGAACTAATTTTCCCTTGAATCAAACCGATCAACGAAAGACAAAGAAGAATGTAAAAATAATTAATCAATTCCGAAATATTCATTTAACAATCATTATCATCATGTTCATCATCATCATCATCATATTAGCCGTCGGACATTCACTGTTAGAGAGAACCTTCCCCTAAGGGATTTTAAATAGGCCAATAATTGTATGAGAATTACACCCACTACATCTATTTAAAAATTAATTAATTTGTGTTAACTTTAATTTTTTATTTAAATATAGCTTTAATTATTAACTATATTTCTTTTTTTTATCTTAAAATTTGTATGCCTATGGGTACAATGTAGCGCTTGCTAATTTAATAACTAAAGATCTTATGTAAATTTAACCTACCTAGATCAAATTGACAAATTAATATTTCTGTTTCTGTTTCAAAAATTGATAATGAATAATTGATTAAGTTATCATACGTATCTTATCCAAAATCTTTGGATTGTTCCATGCAAATATATGTATGTATCTACCTCTAAACATATTTCCACAGGTGTCTTCTTCATCTGACTCAGCCATTGTCAAAGAAATCAATTCAGAATGATCACTCAAAATTGAAACGTTAACACATCCACAATTACTTATAAGCAACTTAAATCACGAACTCCCTCCGAATATATATTAAATCACGAACTAACACAAATTAGTAATACTAGTTCGGAGATACTTGGAATAAGTTCTCATATTAACTGAAGCATAGGTGCATTTACACCTGATGTCTGCAAGCGACGCACGCGGAAACTGACCGGACTATTTCTGATCGCATTTAGACTACATACTAGACGAGCATACAAGAGATCAAAAGTTCTATTGAGTCAGACATATAAAGTGCACTTTGGGATTATGTCCCACTGTTTTTAATTAGGCGTTGAATTATGGAGATCTTTGGTCGGTAATTTTAGAATGGAAAAATTCCGTACCTTAAAACCACAGAGCAGAGATAGGTTTTTTTTAAAACTCACTTGAATGATATCCTAAATAACATTTGAAACTAGCTGACCCAGCGAACTTCGTACCGCCATATTTTGTTATTCGTGATAATGTTCTATTTTCAAATGTCTATAAGGAGATTTTAAAAACCAAAATTTTAAATTTTATACTCAATTTTTCGTATAATTTCTTACATACATGCCTTGCCTTGACAATAGCAAATACAACAAAAAATGAATGAGCCAAATCGATGGAGCCGTTCTCACGTGAATCCATCACATACTTTTCGGCAATCCATTTTTATTTATATAGATGAGAAAATTCCGGTAAACCGTTTGACGTAAAGTGTAAAAAAAAATTGATTGAGGAAATTAACAAGTCATACAGTTCTTCAGGGTTTGTCTAGTGTCGTGATAAATGATGACTTCATATATCTTCCAACTTAGGTGAAGTCTAATGTAGTTGAAATATAATCTTTTGAAGTGTGGCAAAAGTATGCTTGCCGTATCGCTATAATCTTAGGTATAATACTGTTAACGACATATCATGACATATAACCACAAACTACTTTAATATAATTATACTGAATGAAGGGTACCTATGAGACCTCTTGGTACAAGAAACTAGGGATATGGTGAACTTCCATAACAATAGACAAAGTTGTATTATCAACAACATTAGTTGGCTGGGTTTAGCAGAGGGTTCCTCATCAAGTAATAATATAAAGTTAAAAAAAACTTTGATACAAAAGTACATATTGCCTGAAAAAGTAAAAAAAGACATTTACCTTTATAAAAGTTTCATAAATCGCATCCTAAATATGCTCGGTTTCTGATAGGATTTTATGTGTCTTGATAGGATAAAATTACAGTTGTATAGGTAATTAAACTTTCTGTTGTGTTATTTTTATTTTCAGTCAGGTTATACTTTAATTGATAAATAACTTTAATCTGAGGGTTCAGAAACCGTGGGTCTGTGGAGAACCAGATTATAAAGAAACTAGGTAGGTATCTAGTTATTAGTAGTATTCGGTAAAATAGGTTTAATAACTAAATAATATAAAAAAATCTGCAAATGATGACATCGAAAGATACAAATGAGTACCTAAATAAATCATTACTAAAGATAATCTGGAGATAACAATCTCATTGTGATCAGACATGCGGCATGCGTTAGTGCCAAACATATCGATCTAAATTGATGTCACCGCTGATACAACGGTCCAGCTATAATTATATGCTCAAGAAAGTAGTAGTGTGTCAATGTTGATGTCATAGACTAAGAAAATAGAAAACTCTTTGTCCATCTATTCTTGCATTTGATTCATATGATACTATTTCTGATTGAGATTGTATTTAGCTTGTCTTCATTAATAAAGCTTTAAGTATTTTTAAATCGTTACTCAGGTGGAATTAATTTAAGGTGATCTATCAATATTATTGACAACTAAATTAGTATTCTAGTTACAAACGAAAATTCCTAGATCATATTGACGACTGGCCTGTTGTGTGGTTAGTGACCCTGACTGCTAAGCTGGAGGTCGTGGGTGCGATCCCCACCCGGGACAAATCTTTGTGTGATGAGCATAAAGGTTTGTTCTGTGTCTGGGTGTAATTTATCTATAATATGTGTATGTATTTACAAAAAAAAAATGAATTTAAGTAGTATATCAGTTGTTTAGTACTCATAACACAAGCAAATATAATTGCTTACTTTGGGACTAGATGGCGCTGTGTGAATGTGGAAAAAAAAATTGATTGAGGAAATTAACAAGTCATACAGTTCTTCAGTTTTGGAAAATATTGTGGGAAGTTAAATAAAGGTCCAATTTTCACAAATATAATAAAAATCATCGTTGTTGAGGTTTGACTGGTGATGATAATTTTGTCAACGCGATTCAAATAATTCGCCCCTCACATAGGTGATACGAAGAAAAAAAACCATAAGCTATGTTTGCAAAATTGAAACCTGAAAGTAGTTTGTTCAGAATTATATATAGATTCGATTCGAATGACATTTAAATGATTTGTTTTTATACGTATTGCCGTTTTGCATAATTTATTTTAGAAATTGAATATTATTAAAAATTTCATACCTATATATTTTATTAAATATTAGGCATATCTCATATTTACAAAAAACAATGTAAGTTATTAACAATTAAGTAATAGTTAGAAAGATTTATTTTTTGTTTTCTGGAAGAATTTTATGATTCAATATTTTAACTTGTTTTCTCCCTCTTCCCCCTTTTTTATTAAAAAAAAAATTATAAATACATATTTTACTGAGTTTGAAATCATCATTTCAGCCTATTGCAGTGCAGTCCACTGCTGGACATAGACCTCTCCTAACACGCGCCATAACACTCGGTCCTCCGCCTTCCGCATCCAGTCAGACACAGCGACCTTTTTTAGGTCGTCGGACCATCTAGCTGGAGGGCGTCCTACTCTACGCTTGCCGAGTCGCGGTCTCCACTCTAGGACACGCTTGCTCCACCGTCCATCGGTCCTTCTGCAGATATGACCAGCCCACTGCCACTTCAGCTTACTTATTCTACGAGCTATGTCGGTAACTTTGGTCCTTTGTCGGATTACCTCGTTGCGAAGTTTGTCCTTCAAAGAGACGCCGAGCATAGCTCGTTCCATAGCTCGCTGAGTGACTTTAAGTTTGTGGGCTAGTCCTACAGTGAGTGTCCACGTCTCGGCACCGTAAGTCATGTCAGGTAGGACGCATTGGTCGAAGACTTTGGTCTTCAGGCATTGCGGTAAGTTTAAATATTAATTTTAATTGTAATTCGTAGTGTTATGTAGAATAATATGTTGATAATAAAAACAAAATAGCTACCTTAATAATATTCTAATTGAGCTGCAGCTGTTCAGTTAGAAAATTTAAGATATATAGGTTATTTCTTATTTGTATACTCACTTCTCAAACTTTCATTCTTAGTCAGCGTGTGACCCTTAGGTACTTCATTGGCCAGGGTTTTGTCAATGTTGTCCTTAACACGCTCATGCAGGGGATCTCGCCATTTCTTAACTGGCACGTCATCTTTTGACGGTTGTTTTTGAATGGACGGTTTGCGTGGTGGAAACTGCAAACAAGATATTGATCAAGTTTACTTATAAGTAAAGATTTTTGTATTAGAACAACCAAAGACTAGTCAAAATGAGGTAGGTTAGTCATTAAAGATTTTGAAACAGTAAAATGAAAGCCTTTTATAAAATGTGATACAATACAACTCCGAATTATCTTCATTTTTTATACTCATTCATGGACTAAGATCCAAGGATCCCCAAATCTTACTTAATTTCTGAGAAATGAAATGTACTGTAGAAATACCTATTCCCACACATTTCATTTCTCAGAAAATAAGTAAGGTTTGGGGGTCTAGGGATCTCCCTCAATCATATTATTCCAAATACGAATTTCTTTATCTTTACCGACATTTGTACCTTGCCTTGTTTTAAAAGTTAAAAGTCTAAAACTACAGTTACAGTTGTATCGTTTTTCACCAAAGGCAATCTTTTCATACATACCTTGGATGGACCTTTGTCGAGAGGCATCGGAGGTTTGGTGGCCATTTTCTCTTCTGATTTATCTGCAGATTTTTCAGCTGGTGTTGGTTTTGGTTCAACTTTTGCTGAGGGCTTTGTTTCTACTTTAGCAACAGGCTTAGTTTCCTTCTCAATAGGTTTTATTACTACTTCTTCAGGTATACTTAGTTTTGGCTTTTCAATCGGAGCTTTAGATACAGCTTTCTCATTGATAACTTTAGTGAGTGGTTTATCTTTCTTATCAGCTGTTTTATTATTTAACGTACTATTTGGTTTTGTTGGACCATTTGTTTCTGAACGTTTATCTACTATAGTGACTGATTTTTCTTTAGCTTTATCATCTATGGTCCTGACTGTTCTTAGTGTTGGTTTTTCTGGCGCTTTGTCGTTCGATATTTTGTTTTCTTCTGTTTTTGCACTTTTTAGTGCAGATTTTGTGAACCTCGGTTTGACTTCGCTTGATTTTGTAGCTTGATCGGCCTGTTTCGCTGCTGAAGGCTTCACAAGTTTTTCTTCTACTGGCGCAGATACACCGTTTTCAGTTTTGTCTGCACTTGGTTTGATTGTTGTTTGTTTCTTTAAGACAGCTGAAAAATAAAAGGCAATTGTTTGATTTTATATTGCACAAGGAACTGTTTTTAAAACAGTACGGTAACAAAGAAACTTTTGACTAGCTTTACGGTAAACCGTTAGACCGGTGTATGGGTGTAAGAACATCAGGGTTAGTCTATATAGTGTCATGAAAAATGTTGACTTCATATTTCCAACATGTTCGTACTTAGGTAAAGTCTATGGGAGATAAAAAATAATCTTTTAACATGTGGCAAAAGTTCAATAAAACTATTGTTCTTCTTCTGATAAGAATAATTAAAATTCTAAGAAGAAGAATAAAACAATGGGTTATTTGAAATTCATCAAAATGATGTTTTCATAATATTTAAGACATTAAAATTAACGCGCTTGCAGCATGCATCGGTGCTCAGTCCATTTGAATGATTCAGCATTTCCTGACAACAAAAAATAACGTTTGGAATGTTGTTATTTTTGGTATCATCATATAAAAACTGATAGATGCAAACAATCATGCAACATCAAAAAATCGAGACATGAAGTAAAAACAGTGAAATTGATTGGAGCACGTGTTGCGGCCCCGACGACGCTGCAGTTTGATGGCATTCGTACGTAAATAAACATGGCGTTTGCCAAGATGGCCGACCTTCGCTATTTTAGCGCGATTACATGTCAAATTCCCTATTAGTTGGCCAAGCGAATACGGTAAATATATTAACCCAAACTCTTAAGATATTTAGTTAAATTCTGAGGAAAGTAGGACACTTGTATGACATTATGAAACTAGTTAACTGATGATATTGCAGCTGTAAACTCGTTTCCAACTAAATTTATGATACGTATACATAAATATAGAATGTAGTCTCTGTGTTACATCTGAAATTATTTCATTTTAGTTGAATTTTGAAGTATATTCGCGATGATAAACCTGACGGTAGAAACGAAATGACGTTGTAAATACTGTTCAATATTAGATTGACACATATGGTTTTTATTACGTATTTTAGAGGTGATGTTATAAATTTGCCGCTTAACCCAACATCTTCGTTTATTTTGTAAAAAGTCTGTCCTCTCTAAAAATATCGCGGATAGTCGGCGTTGGCCAGAAATATCTCCTTAACAACGCCGAAACAACACGTCACGACACAGAACGACCGCTGAAGTTTTTTCATTTCCATTTTATTTCTGCTTTGTGATTAATCGTTGTTTTTTTTATTTTTTTAAATAAAATAATCTTATTTATTTTTTAACAGAATGTTATACTTAACAAAAACTAAATTCAGAAAAGAATTCATTATATAAATATAAATATTTATCTGTATTATACGGAAAATCAGAACACAATCAGAACGATTTTCATAGACCAATGAGTTATTTAAACGACGACATATAATCTAATCAAGTATCTCACAAAGCTCAAGAAGCTTGACGGCAGGAAGTATTCGTAGCATAAAAACGTAATACCCAATTTTAAGACTTTGTCCAATACTGAAACTTTTTTATTTCCAATAGCACACCAACTTTATTGCACAGTAATGTAAACATACAAAATTTCTCGAATTACGATGTAAAATATGTGTATTACCGGGTTTCTGGCTGAGCTTTCACTGGACACTTTTGAAACACAATTTTCACAACTCATCCACAAGTAATATTCGAACGAAATTCGGACATAAACTGTTGTGAGAAACGCGTATTTCTCATCGAACGAACACGTCACTCGGTCCCGAACTCCAGACTAACCAACTTGTGAACGGTTTCGGAGAGTCAATTATTCAGAATCCGTGTCTCCTGCCAAAGTTTCGGCCAGGTGGCTGACGTCATCATATACTTACACATACCTACACATAAACAGTCACAAATATTATGCACCATGATATATTGCCTGTAGCGTTAGTTAAAAACGCTGAATGAAAACGACTTTTCTTTTAATTGCTTATTTTTTACAAATTGTAAAAAATGCGAAGAAATGTTTAAAGACGACATTCTCGATCAGTACTTCTTGTATTAAAGGCATATTGCCAAAGAAATGTGAATAAATATCAAACTTACAATTTAACTTTAACCGTAAAAAAATAAGTGTCTGTAATATATATATATATATTTCCTAGGATTAGTGACAGAGGAAATCACTACTCTATTGAATTTTATCTAAAAATCTTAAGGGAATATTCCATACAAGTGAAATATTTATGGGAGGGATTTTTAATATAAAGCTCAGTTTTACTGTTTCATCGTCATACGAAAAAAGGCAAAAGCCTATCGAGCTGCAATACGTACTACGTTTGTTTACCAATTCGTCGATATAAAAAGATTATGGCTTTGCATTGATATATCTGTTGTTTCAATTTGACTGGCCTGTTGGTCTAGTGGTTAGTGACCCTGAGTGCTAAGCCGGAGGTCGTGGGTTCGATCCCCACCCAGGACAAATATTTGTGTGATGAGCATAAAGGTTTGTTCTGTGTCTGGGCGTAATTTATCTATAATATGTATGTATTTACAAAAAAAATATGTATTTAAATAGTATATCAGTTGTTTAGTACCCATAACACAAGCAAAATATAATTGCTTAATTTGGGACTAGATGGCGCTGTGTAAAAGTGGTAAAATATTATTATTATTATTATTCAATCAATCAGTAAACGTACCCACCTACCATTAATAGATAGATCTATGAGCTTACTTTATTAGGGTTCCATAGTCAAATTGGCAAAAACGGAACCCTTATAGTTTCATCATGTCCGTCTCCATCCGTCATTATGTCACAGGCATTTTAGTCAAAAACTATTTTTGAAATCAGATCCAATTAGCACTAGAGTGTCAGTTTATTTTTAGTTTTAACTATTTATGTTTAATAAAAAAAATATTTTAAATAATTGTAAAACTTATTTTAAATGACAGCTTTCATTATATTGGCGTCTACTTTCCATAATGTTCATAAGATTGAAAAGAAGCGTTCATAAGAAGGCGCATGCGTAATTTTAAGACATGCGTAGTTTTATCGCTGCTATTTATCATTTTCAAGGGGTTTTTGTATTTACTTTGTAAAAGTATTTAAAAAAAACACTTTTATTTTTAAATGCGCCCTTCTAGTAATCTAATGCGTAGATCTTTATTTTCCGGTAGATCTCTACGTTTATGTGAAATATTAAAAAAGTTGTTTTTATATTTACAAGGGCATCCTCGGACGAATCCGGCCATTAACATGTGAATCAGTCATTATTCAAGGGTCATTCAGTTTAAAACTGTTTTGATTGTTTCAAATTGTTTGTTTTATGAAGTTAAAAAGAAATTCAGTCTTGCGCAGTAGGTACTTATAAGTGCCTACTCACAGAATTTATTGCTAAACGGTGCATATCGTTTGGTTTTAAAATGCTATTTCAACGTACGCAATTAGAAGTTAATCTAATTATTTAAAAACTGTTTATTATTAAAATCTTAAATAAGCACCCATATTAAAACATTACATAAGAACTTGTATCTAAGATCCCTTTTATAATTTTCGGGGTTTCAGGGTTCAGGTTTTTTTTTAATTTTCTCATTTTATTTATTTATTATGTAGGGAGAGACTTTTCCCTTACACATCAATCTACCTGACATTTACCTTAATTCTACACTATAATAGGTCGTTTGATACAAATTTAATTGGTAAAAGGGTAGAAATCATTAATACAATACTATGTCAAACAACGTTACTTAGAATATTATAAAAATACTTTTAATTAATTAGTTCATTCATAGTTAAAGCGGTAAGAATATAGAAAACGAATACACAATATAATATTAAAATATTTTGTATTTTTTATTTTTGTTTGCAGACGCTACACCGACCGCCCACGGATGTGACGTTGCACAAGGCGCCAACAACAAGCTTTCATGAAAGAATATCAAACGGAATTTTACAAATTTCCGACAAAATATTTGTCTCATTGTAAAATTAACGATTCAAACACTGCAATTGCATTTTCTATATTAGATAATGTATGTCAATTATTTTTATCTAGAGCCCGTCGGTTTTTAATGAAAAAGAAAATTGTGATAAGATGCACTTTAGCATAATTATATTTATCAAAGGTGAAACTGTTTGGTATATATCTATTTAGGTTTATTTGATATACTTATCTAAGTAAATATACCTAAATATAGATGCAATTTTCACCAAAATGGTGCATTGCTTTCTTTGAAATGACATACTCGTAGTATCACAATAAACAAACACAGACATCTCTGTTCTGTGATCATACCTGTAACGGTTGCGGTCGTTGCAGACTATATCCTGCGCGATCGTACCTCTTTTATTATTACCTTTTCTAACGCTTTCAATTTTTTTTCTTTATTTACGTTTAATTATTTAAAATTCTAAATTATATTTCTAAATTCATAATTCGATCGTCATACCTAATCTTTATTCAGAAGTCAGACTAACTGAGTTTATTGACATTAACTATGGCCATAAACAAATAAAAAAGCTGACGTTCTGTTCTATTTTTAAATTTTTCTTTTAATTTGAACCTTTCTCGGGATTCGATTTCGGGGATCGGGTTTAAACGAATGTTTTAAAAAAAGAATTTGCATCGGTCCAGCCGTCCTCAAGTTATAGCGTGACCAAGAAAAATAGATCCCTATTTACTACAGTAGTTGTACGTACAATTGAAAAACCAGTGTCTATTTAACGTAATTAATTACTCTCCACATTTCGTAAATGACTTTATATAATTATAGTAAGTATCTAATTTAGGAAATGGTGCGCAGATAGTTGATGACTGTGTAAAACTTAAATACAGCTATGATCTTCGTTATACAAATATCATTCTACGACAATCGTGTTGTCAGCAGAACGCAACGTAATGACATTGAATGAACGTCCTTGCGAAACTGAATGATAGAATATTAAAAATAACCCGGATTTATTATGTAGTAGTTTACACCCGACTTGACCCAACGTAAAAAGTGGAGATTTATAAGTTTGACGTGTCTGTGTTCCTAAACGAATGTGTCGATTTTGATGCATGCCTGGCTCAGCTGTGTAACAAGAGTTTGTACGACTGCTGTATAAGATGTCTTAAGTTCAGTCTTAGGTCAGCTAAATATGAAATTGGATTAGCAAAAGGCTCGTTCTCAAATTCTAACAACTAACAAAAGTGGTGAAATGAAAAATAAAATAGTATTAAAAAAATCAAATGATATCATGTGGTTGCTTGAAAAATGCTTTCAGAAACAAAAATTGGCGGTAGGCTGGTTATTCTACAATATTAAGTACTAAATAATACAAATTAATTATCTTTTTACTTTCCAGCACCATTTTTAATTTCCCAATTTCATCTAAAGTCAAACTTGAAAGGACAACAACTTTTATTTGTAAATGTTACTGAGAGGTATTTCTTCCGTACCAATGTGGATTCCACTTTGTGGAATTTATATGTACTAGTCAAGTGACTTACTATCTGCTCACGGTGAAGGAAAACATCGTGAGGAAACCCACATACCCTAGAAGAAATTCTATGAGTATGTCTGATCCGCACTAAGCCAGCGTGAGTCGATTATGGCCTAAACCCTCTCAACTCTCTAGTTTACTAGTTAGAGGAGAGGAAACCCGAGCCCAGCAGTGGGACTTAATGGGTTGTTGATGAATGTCTTAAGGGCACTTTATTACTAAGGGAGGGATCAATCATATCACGAACGAGAAAATCACAGCGATATAATTGTCATGTCACGCATTTTTAAACACTCTCTTAGAATGTGTCTACACACGGCGATATTATAATCATAATCATAATCTTTATTGCTTTAAATAGGGTACATATAGGTGTTACATTAAAGGTAAGAATATAAGCTCTAGCCCATCCAGCCATCTTATAGATAGCCATCTGATAGCATGCAAATATAATAAAATAATAAAATAACATAAAAATTTAAACTAAATAAGAATAAAATTGGATTAAATTGAATTAAATTGAATTGAAATAAATCAAATTAAATTACCCTTATTGTTATTCGCTACATTGAACATTTTAAATTCATTCATTATTATTATCGCGGTGGGAGATTGTTTAAATATCAGTATAAATCGCCGCGATTTTCTCGCTCGTGAAGGCGATCCCTAACTAACCAACGGTTACGTTGTAGAAAGTAAATTAAGTGAAAGAAGTATGAATAAAACCTCTCACTATCATATACTAGTCATCTACTTATTAATAGGATTATTGCGAAAACGTAGATGATTTTAGTACTGATATAATAACTTCATAATTGCGTGGGTTTGGGAGTAGGTATCAGTACCAAGTGGGTATGAGACGGCATATACATATAATATGTTGGATGTTTGAAGAAATGTTTTAGAATATCTGTCTGTATAGTTAAAATGTATACGACAGTACGATATACAGTAAACCAAATTTGCGAAGTCTTAAAAATCTATACTAATATTATAATGATAGGATCTCGGGAACTACAGGACCGATTTGAAAAAATCTTTTAGTATTGGATAGTCCATTTATTGAAGAAGGTTATAGGTTATATAACATCACGCTCCGGTCTATAGGAGCTAAGCAGTGGCGAAATAAAAAAAAGGGAGCTATGTCCCGCGCGATTTGCGTGATTGTTGCTAAAAAATCTTGCTATACATGTAGTCTAGTATTAGAGAATTATATTAGCTTTCATTGTGTAGTACAATAAAATTTCGTACGATGCACTGACATAAAACGGGACCTTCTTTGTGCCTCCCCCTCTCGGGTTCACCTCGGAGGGTAAGGACTTTTAGTATGTTTATCTCCTAACTAGTCGAAATAAAGTTTCTAAGTCAAAGTTTCTGCTTTCGACTTTTCGACCTCGAGATGATAATGCTCATAAAAGTGAAAAAACTATTAGAGTGAGGATACTCTTTGCTCTATTAACATTAGCAATACTCATTAACAACTATATGTTTACGTACGTTACGGTTGTATTCTTACATTTGGCACGACAAAAGAGCTAACTGTCTTGTAATATAATTTGCAGTGTGATATTTCAATGGACAAACAATTTTTTTGTGATTGGGCTTCGCTCCCGTCTTTCTTGTTTGGCCACTGCTCAGTTTCTATTGGCCGTAGCTTGATATTATATAGCATATAACTTTCTTCAATAAATGGGCTATTAAACACGGAAATAATAATAATAATATTCTACCACATTCACACAGCGCCATCTAGTTAGTAGTCCAAATTAAGCAATTACATTTGCTTGTGTTATGGGTACTAAACAACTGATATACTAATTTTTTTTTTGTAAATACATACATATTATAGATAAATTACACCCAGACACAGAACAAACCTTTATGCTCATCACACAAAGATTTGTCCTGGGTGGAGATCGAACCCACGACCTCCGGCTTAGCAGTTAGGGTCACTAACCACTAGACCAACAGGCCAGTCTCAAATAATTTTTAAATCGGTCGAGTAGTTCCCGAGATAATAGCGTTTATGACTACTTTTTTAAGTATGCTACGCGGTAATAATCTTGTTCTCGCGACCGCTATTTATAATACTAAGTTCTCCTATAAAAAAAACTAATTCAGTTCGTAACTTACGTTTTAACGGTTTGGCAGCAGGTGCTGGCGTTGGTGCTGGCTCAGGTTCCGCAGCTTTAGCTTCTGTCTTAGCTTCTTTGCTGTCCACCGGCTTTAACTTCTTCTGCATCCAAGATGGCGGCGCTTCTACATCCTTCTCCTTCACCCATGGAGGCCTGAAGGTCTCCCGCTTAGGGGCACTGTTGTTGCTTAAGTTGCCAATAGGCATCTTGGTGTCCTGAGAAGAGATTTCGACTGTTTATTTGGTTTGGATATTGTTTGTGGTGAATGCTTGGTGTTTATTTATTTATTTAAACTTCATACACAATACAAAGAATAGGCAGACTTACACCCATATTCTAAGTCGTTTCCTCGAAACTTCCTTTACCTCGACTCAACCGAGGTTACCTTAAGGACACCTCAAGAAATCCTCGAAATCGGTATTCTTAGTTGTAACTCGGTCTTGTCGTGAGGTAATCTTGAGGATCCTCGAGTGAGGTTGAGTCGAGGAAAAACGTCATTGAATACGTCATCGAATCATAGATTTCAGCATTCACTTTGTTTTTTTTTTGTCTATGGTCACCCAAAAGTTGTCAGATTGCTGTTTTTTTATCTGTGTCGCGTCGCATCGGTCAATGACTCCATGTTGTTTATTATATTTGTGATGATGTTGTCGTATTCGTTTTTTTATAGTACACTTATTTGTTTCAAGAAATATGTCTGGGAGACAAATATTCTCCCAGACATATTTCTTATTTTATTATTTGTGTGTCCAAGAATGAATTGTTAAGTACAAGTTAAATTCAGCATCAACGATAGCCGCCGGTAATCCTGGTATTATACAATTCTATGGGATTTTCAGCGTCCCGTAAATAACGGCGTTCAGGGTAATAGTACGGATTATCATACAGATAATTGAGAACCGTTGGAAATCCATTGAAAGCACTATTGGAAAAATTATTCAAATAAGTTAATCAGTACTGTTTACCAGCGTGAGCGAAAGAGTAGATTAAACAACGTAAAGAATGGCGTTAATCTTCCTTGAGTGTTCCTTAAGGTACCTCGCGACGTACCTTAACTTTGACAGTTGTTTCCTCACCTCGAGTAAGGAAAAATGTCGAGTGACTCCAAGTGGAGGAGATTTTTTGCAACTATGAATACCGATTTCCTTGAATGAGGTTGAGTGGAGTCGAGGAATTTTCGAGGAACGACTTAGAATATGGGTGTTAATGCCTAAGGCATTATCTACCAGTCTACCTTGACCTTACCTAGAGATATGACAAAGTAGGTGCATGTATAGAAATAGTAGGTAGTTGTAGATTTTGTAGAATACGTACATAGTATATAAATATACATATAAAACATTAATAAACAATTTTACTATAACATAAATATTTATATAACTAAATATATATGGAAAAGAATACGTGATGATAGAGAGAGATTATATGTGTGTAATGTCAAATTAGTTACAAATTTTGTTACTAAAAAGTATGTAAGTATTAGGACTGAAAGAAATATTTCTCATACAAATATTTATTCAATAAAATATTCAGCGTGAGTGGATTATGGCCTTAAGCTCTAGCTTCTCAGCTCTCTAGTTAGAGGAGAAAAGACCTGAGCCCAGCAGTGGGACTTAATGGGTTGCTGATGAAACGGACCTAAAGAGTCGGTGTTTAAAATATTTATCAATCACTGCAAAAAGCGTAATACTAATACTAATTAATTTCATTCGTATCGATCATAATTAAAATAAGCAAATCAATTAAGATAGCAAAGCGATCGGACATGCCAGTAAATATTTAATTACACACCTATCTGTCTATTTACGTCAAGGTAGAAGATATCGATGAAATGATTATTATCCTAACATGTAATTACTATCAGTAAAAACTCATCTATACTAATATTAAAAAGAGCTAAACTTTGTCCCTCTTATTACAAAATATGGACTAAGTATTAAACCAGGTTTAAATTGACATAAGCCATTGTTTTAGTGTCAAAGTTGTAAGTTTAAACCTGGTTTAATGCTTATTCCGCATTTTGAGTTTGTGAAGTTGTAGGGGGTAATCTCGGGATCTCCGAATCAATTTTCAAAATTCTTTTAGTGTTGGATAGCCCATTTATCGAAGAAGGCTATAGGCTAAATAACGTCACGCTACGCCCAATAGGAGCTGAGCAGTGCGCTACCCCATCTCAACCCGTGGGTGTCGTAAAAGGCGACTAAGGGAGTAACCTTATGCAGACAAGAGCACTGCGAGAAAAGGAAAATTCGAAACAAACCCTATACGAACCCGTCTGGCCAGCGTGGTATAGTAGGCTAATTTTTCTACATTCTCTGGAGGAGACTCCTGCCCAGCAGTGGGACGTTTAAGGCTTGTAATTATGAATGTAGCTACCACTTCAATAAAAGGCAAAACAAATAATAATATTATTAAAAATAATATTTTTTCCTTTTGATGTACGGAAGCCTAAAAATTGATTTTTATTTTATAAACTTTAAAAGCTTTTAAAAAAAATCAAATGTAAATAAAATGAGGAAATATGTGAAAATTTATGTTGTATACAAATAATAATAATTGACAACGATGTCAAAATCGAGCATTCAAATATCAAAATTGCGAGTAGGAGCCGTTCATCTTTATTTCATTTGGATCAAATACATGATACTTATGAAGGTCATACAAAGCCAAAAAAACGTGTCAGCAAATTTGCCTAAGGCCAGTTCGCTGATAAGGTTGAGCTCTGAGAAGAACTTAGCAAGAAACTCAGGCTACTCTTTAACCCTGGTCTACATATACCTACCTACGTAAGGCCTACAGAAGGACATGCATACATGCAGCATATGTGGTATGCCACGCAATGCCTCAGCAGAAGCTACGTAGTTTTAAACAACTGGGGCCCGAGTCTGCTAACATAATGGTAAACCGATGGTCTCATTAGACAGCTGTCATTGGCTTTACTAAGTCAATCGCGCCATATTGCCGGCCTGTGATAGGTGGATTAGTCCATTGGTCTGCTATCGACATGTGTAATTTGGCAGAATCGGCCTCCTGTACGAATAACAGGATGATAATGAGCACGGGTAACAGCTGTTAGATATTAGCCAAAACATGAATCCATTCATTCAACGAGATGTATTTATATCACAGCCGTCATGTTCTACTGAAGTTTTATCACATTTGCTAGCGTTAAATTTATTATAAACCTCTGTGACTATAGTAGATAGAGTGGCGTTGAATTTGTGTAGAGAACTTTTTTTTTAAAGTACCTATGTAATTTTGTGCAAAATGTTTTGCTTGGAAGGGTATGCATACGAGGGCCATTTATCCGGACCGCAGCATATTCCACGGATTTATGAATTTGCGACATAAAATATCACATGATCATGACATCAGCCGTAAGGCTCCTTAGCAGTTGTACAGAGTCTACAATCTATGTAATATTCTATATATAAGTTTCAAAATATTTTTTTTGAAAACTAAAAATGTAATTTAAAAGTAGAATGCGACAAAAATGTGAACATTTTTGACACTCAGATCCCTTTTCCTTTTGTGAAAGTTACAGCTACGCCAATGACTGTATAGTACTATAGTGTACTGTTAGTAGAATGTCCTATAGACCTCGAATCCGCGCGATGTGGGACCCCCCATTTTTAGATGCAAAATAAATACCTTGCAATTTCTCACAAAATTTGCATTGATATTATATTGTGAGAGTTTGAAACCATGACATTATACGTCTGTTGTGTCTACTGATGGTATAATAAATATTTGTTAGAATTCCATTTCTCAGTAGTCACTGGTTATTTACAATTGTGTTATGAAATAAAACGTGGTGATAACTACTTTGCATTTGTTCTATGTTATTCGAAACGTATTGCTATGATTACTCTGACTTCAGTTTAATGTTCGTAAACTATGAAACAATAAAAGCGATGGTGGCTTAATGGATAACTGACCGGCGCGGCGGCGTGCTAAACACGCGGTCCGAGTTCGATTCCGATCGGCAGTAGATTTCACTTTGTGGAATTTATATGCACTATTCATGTAACTTACCATCTGCTAACGGTGAAGGAAAACATCGTCAGAAAACCCAGATACACTAGAAGAAATTCTAAGTGTATGTCAGATCCACCAACCCGCATTAGGCCAGCGTGTGTGGATTATGGCCTTAACCCTCTCAGCTCTCTAGATAGAGGAGAGAAGACAAGAGCCCAGCAGTGGGACATTAATAATAATAATATTCTACCACATTCACACAGCGCCATCTAGTCCCAAATTAAGCAATTATATTTGCTTGTGTTATGGGTACTAAACAACTAATATACTACTTACATACATTTTCTTTTTGTAAATACATACATATTATAGATAAATTACACCCAGACACAGAACAAACCTTTATGCTCATCACACAAAGATTTGTCCTGGGTGGGGATCGAACCCACGACCTCCAGCTTAGCAGTCAGGGTCACTAACCACTAGACCAACAGGCCAGTCAGACAAAATTTTCCTTTTGTTGCAGTGCTCTTTTCTGTTTAGGTTTTCTCCCTTCGTCTGTTGCCTGTGTTCTGTCGCCTTTTACACACCCACGGGTTGAAATGGGGTAATGACAATATGTACTCTTAATCCGTCTCCACACGGAAGATAAACATTCATCGGGCATATAACTATTAACTAGACCTTATCTATTAGGAATGTCTTCAAGGCTACACGAGTGTAATACTAAAATAAAGGGATTTGTTTCGAATTTTCCTTTTGTTGCAGTGCTCTTTTCTGTTTAGGTTTTCTCCCTTCGTCTGTTGCCTGTGTTCTGTCGCCTTTTAAACACCCACGGGTTAAAATGGGGTAATGACAATATGTACTCTTAATCCGTCTCCACACGGAAGATAAACATTCATCGGGCATATAACTATTAACTAGACTTTATCTATTAGGAATGTCTTCAAGGCTACACGAGTGTAATACTAAAATAAACCCACTTATTTAAAAATTTACATAAATATAGTCCGATCGTAAAATATTCATTTAAATATTTTAAATTCTAAGATATTTGCAGAAACACGCAAATAATTTACTTTAGTGAAAACTCATCTCAACTAGAGAGTGGATAAGTGGGTTGTAAAAAATAATTTAAAAGATAAGTAGGATCTTGTTATTATGCAGTTGTAAATAGGCCCTGTTCGATGGGGTCTTTTGACTCGATTGTGTCTAAATCAAAATGGCGTATTCATCATTATCATCATCATCATCATCATTTCAGCCCATTACAGACCACTGCTGGACATAAACCTCTCCTAATACGCGCCATAACACTTGGTCTTCTGCTTTCCGCATCCAGTCAGACCCAGCGACCTTTGTCCATCTAGCTGGAGGGCGCTAGCCGAGTCGCGGTCTCCATACCGGAGTTTTTTTTTATTTACAAGAAACAAACATTTGACAAGGCCCAATTAATGACAAAACGCTCTCCATCTACTGCATAAAGATGCCTTTGGCGAAATTTGAATAAGATGCATCGCAATTTAAGCGTTTGGCGATAAAATTAGTGCCGCTATGTATTAATTTTTAATCTGATCGGGATGTATTATATAACTGATAATACGTTTTATGATTTACTGTTATCAAAAAGTGTGGCAGATTGATATCTTAATTTGCGTCATGTTGTATACTCCTCTTTCATACAGTGATAGCGTTATATATAAATAATAAGTAAACAATTTAATTTTACTTAAATTGTTAACTTTAAAAGAATTAAACCGACTTTATGAAGCGTGAAAAATACAATAAACGTGTCTAAAATATTTAAAGAACTGTACCCTGACTCCTAACCTTTCGAGGAATGCTCTCAATTTCTTCAGCATCCTATCATTAGATTCTGACTTAATGACAATGGTACCAACGGGAAATGATACATTTCAAACAGAGAAAGAATTTATCCAAATAAGTTTTCGAGAAAAAAATTGTGAGAAATTGCGAAACCCCTCCATTTTTGAATATCAGTTTATAAATACGAAAATGATTTTGGTTTTTTACGTTTTTACGTTTTCACGGCTGAAATACTATTATAGTCTAAAAAGGTCTGAGATATGAAAAGGTCCTGATGAATAATAATACTAATATTTATCGCTAAAGTAGGAGTGAGGGAATCGTTTTTGTCCTAGTGTACCAAACACTCCAACCCATAGCTCAAACAAAGCAGACTAAAGCTACACTATGATAATGCAGCTGTGATATCACTCGGTAGGAGTCTCACCGTTTTTCATTAAAATCCTTAATGCCTCTGCGTGTTGGGTCTGTGTACATGTACACGCGTTCCAAAGGCTTGGATATATCCGTATAAAAATTGACACAAAATAATACCAACGTATTTTAATAGGAGAAAAAAAAGTATTTTAATTTTGCATGTTCTGTCGCACTCTGATATTACGAAAAAAATTGCATGCAATAGCTTTCTAGCTTTAGAAATCTTTGCCTTGCTTTAGCCTTGTTCCTTACGAAATCATTGTTTCTCTATATACTTACTTATCTAATAATTCTATGCTATTATCTTTTCGTGATATCAATATCTTTACGACCGGGTGTTTTATCTTCTGAAAGCATTAAATTTTATTTCATCTATTAATCTACCATCCATTGACTACATAATCATCAAGTTCTAGATATCTAATCAAACCTATTTCTATCTGCTGTTCAAATCAATTAAGCTTTCACTAAAAAGCTGATGCTGTCTTACTTTAATCCGTGTGTGTGTAGTGTTCAATATTCACAAGGTACGCACTTGATATACCACACCAAGACACTCGAATCAACTGATCATAGTTCAAATTTAATTAAAAATGTATATATTATTTCGGGAATTGGGATACGCGGCACCGGGGCCGCGTTTAGCTCGCGACTACCGTTGGTATATCATGAACAATTCTCTGGAACTTATAAATAGGTGCGGCCACGTACCACGGGAATTTTAGCTCACTGGTATTAAGTCTACACGATATGCACACGAAATTTCGTTCACTTCATTGATTAGCGGAGACGTAGAGTTCGATGTAACAATGCCATTCTTTAGCTCCATCTATTGGTCTTAGGATTGTATGAACAAAATTACGTAAAAATAGTTCTATTACAAAAATAAATTGTGAGAGACTGTTGGAGTTTTCTTTTAGCGTGATTATAAGTTGATCATGCGCATTGTGAGTTTGTTTGTCACACTTTCACGGGTAAAACAATGAACGGAATCTATAAGTTTTTTTTATCTATTTGCCATTATTATAATGAGTTGTCGAACTAGATAAGTAGTTAAAAATCGCACTGTTGTTGACCGCCACCCATCAAGTTGATCGCGATGGTATGTCAGTGGATGACAAGTAGTCATCATCATGTCAACCCATAAACGTTCCACTGCTGGGCACGGGTCTCCTCCAAAGAATTTAGCCTACTATACCACGCTGGCCAGACGGGTTGGTATAGGGTTTGTTTGGAATTTTCCTTTCCTCGCAGTGCTCTTGTCTGCATAAGGTTACTCCTTTAGTTACTTTTTACGACACCCACGGGTTGAGATGGGGTAGTGACATTATGTATTCTAAATCCGTTACGAGTACGAGTTACGACGTTACGATTACGAGTAGTGCGGTGTAAAAACTGCATTGGCCAGTAGATTTCTTTGAACACTCCCCGTGATAGATGCGATTTAGAATGGATAGGGATACAACGTCCCTCCGCAAATCTACGGGATCAAATCGACCCGAGAGTACTGGGCCATTGACAATTCAAGTCGCTCTGCGTTGTATGCAGTCAAAGGGAACCAATTGATATAGGCCCCCCTATATCAATTGGTTTCCTATGACTACTTCTAGCCTAGAAATGGGGACAGTAATATAATAATAATAATATAATAATATATTTTTTTGTAAATACTAACATATTACACCCAGACACAGAATAAAACCTTTATGCTCATCACACAAAGATTTGTCCTGGGTGGGGATCGAACCCACGACCTCTGGCTTAACAGTCAGGATCACTAACCACTAGACCAACAGGCCAGTCATATATATTATGTACCATACAGTATTCCATATGCGGCATAATCTGTGCGTCGTAGAGTTGTTGGCGGAAGTAGGACAATCAAAATGTTTAATAACATATAATATATCTTACTGGCGATGTATGATGTATAGATAGACAATTTAACAATATAAATTATAATAATGAAGTGAGCAATTTGACAATGTCGGCGGCTTGCTTCCTGCCTCACCCTGTTACGTAAGCCCACTCCTAGATACTCAAAGCTTACTGAAGTATGAAATTACGTATTACAAGGCCTCTACTGAACCGGCAAAGTTGATGAAAAGCTTCTTGATTGCAAAGTTTAAAAAAAAATATCTAAAATGACATTTAGTTGCTTTATAAGTTTTGACTGGCATGGTGAACGCATGTCACATTATTATGAGGGAGAAAACTCTTGGCAAAAAGCTTAGTTAAGTATTTTTTGTCAATTACATAATTTACAAAGATTATTTAATGACACGTCGAGCGTCGCGACCACATTATATTCTTTATCTTTATCTATATATAAATAAAAATGAATTGTTGTTCGTTAGTTTCACTAAAACTTAAGAACGGCTAGCCCGATTTGGCTAAGTTTGTGTTTTGAATTATTTGTGGAAGTTCAGGGAAAGTTTTAACAGTGAGAAAATGAGCAAAAATTGCGAAGAAAATATAAATCTCAACAATTTAATTATCTTACAAACTGTTCCTACATGTCAAACAACTTATGGGTGCGTTCAGAAATTGATTATGTGATTAAACTTAGAATTAGCAATCTACTCGTATATATAAAAATTGCTCTTGAGAACTTTCTTTACTTACTTTTATATATAAATACTTTATTTCATAACAGAAGAAAAACTAGGCTTTTTTTTTGTTTGTAATAAGTTTAATCCGTGACGAGGGTGATACAAAGTTCACCATCTACTGTGTTTATAAAATAATATTAGACGACCTTTTGGACATTTTTAAAGTCGTGTCTTTAGCTAATTTTGTATTTAAAAAGTTAACACTCTGAAGTTTTTTAATGTTGGTAATTTTTTTTTTTTTTTTTTTGTTTAAAGACAACGCCCGCACTAGGGAACAAGCCCTGTGTCGCGGGGAGCTTTACAAACATGAAACTAACGGACACAAAGTACACCCAGACTAGAAACAAATATCTATGAATCACACAAATATTTGTCTCGTGTGGGAATCGATCCCACGTCACCCAGCACGGCGATGTAGTGGCGAGGCGACCACCTTAACCACTGCGCCACGGTGACAGTCAATAAGTATTTAATAAAATTATCACAAATACTTAATTAATATGTTGAGGTTTTTAATTTCTACGTGATAGAATGTTGAATTTGAATTTAGAAATGCAAACAAGAAGTGAATCTAAATAATTGGCCTAAACAAGTTTTTCAGCTTTTACAAGGCGTTATCCAATTCTGTTCACACCAGTCACTCTATTCCGTATCTATATTTTTTTTAATTTCTACCGATAATTGAGCAAACATCACTCTCGTCTGATATAAAAGCATCCACCTAAAAATATATTTCACAGAATATTTAATTCCTTGTGTTCAATGTGACATCTTTGGTATCGACTTGCATTCGTTCATTCTAAATTTAAACACGACAGAGGATATCCTTTCAAAAAGTTTATCTACTGAATACAGGAAATGCACTAAATGGAGCATCAAGCGCACATTAGTCTTGAATTAGTTAATTAATTCAGTTAAATTAATCCTTTTTTGGCTGGTTAAATTACTTACATATATGTATGTACCTACTAGAAATGTATTAGGACTTATTTGTGATTAACTGAAGTCATGACTGTTGTACAAAGCGCTCGTAGAGATAACTGAGAAACTAATTCGATTAAATCAAAATCTTTCCTATACCAACCCGTTTGGCCAGCGTGCTATAGTAGGGTAAATTCCCTCCACATTCTTTGATTTTTTTTTATTTTTTTTTTACCACATTCACACAGCGTCATCTAGTCCCAAAGTAAGCAATTATATTTGCTTGTGTTATGGGTACTAAACAACTGATATACTACTTAAATACATTTTTTTTTGTAAATACATACATATTATAGATAAATTACACCCAGACATAGAACAAATCTTAATGCTCATCACACAAAGATTTGTCCTAGGTGGGGATCGAACCCACGACCTCCGGCTTAGCAGTCAGGGTCACTAACCACTAGACCAACAGGCCAGTCAATTGAAATGATGATGGTGATGAATTGAAGAAGACGTAACTTAAAATGTATCAAAGAAGTACTTTTCGATATGGTACTTTTGGCAACCTTCCGATATCGTACCACCCGTAACCAGCCGGCACTACTATATTCTTCGTACCTTAGCACCAAATTTGTGGCTAAAAGTACTCTCTCCTCAGAAATTATTATATACTAGAAGTCGCGTGGGGCTTCGCTTCCGTCGCTTTTGTTTGGCGATTGCTCAGCTCCTATTTACCGTAGCGTGATGTTATATAGCCAATAACCTTCCTCTAAAAATGGGCTATCTGATACTATATATTTACGTACGTAAATATTTACGTACCTACCATTGTTATGGTAGAATGTGTTGGAACTATTAATATGTAACACCATTGTAAATTTGTAACCATATTTCTCGTAAATAAATGTAAGTATTTCTATTTCTAAAAGAATTTTTCAAATCGGATGAGAAGTTCCTGAGATCCTAGCATTCAAACAAACAAACAAACTCTAGCTTTATAATATTAATATAGATTATTTAAAAACAGCATTGGGACGTTTCTGGGGTGGAATGATGATGAGATGAAAATCTTGTAACGAAGAATTTGTAAAAGTTGCATATAGACACATTCATTTTGTTTATATATTCTTTATCCTCAATTTATGTACCTAATCGTGGCTTTGCACTGTTTCATCTGAGAGAATAAAACCACTACAATCATTGGAGATTGATAAATAATTCACTGTTACTGAGAGTTCAAAAAGTGTTTGTTTTTTCAGATAACATAGGTAATTGGAGATTTATCGATTGGCAATTCTAAATTATTATAATATTATTTAATTTGTTGTTCAATTGTAAAATAAAAAGAATTCGTTGCAATAACTGAAAACAATGTGTTATAGTATAATATATATTATTATATTTAAATAGATAATAAATCGATTGAAGAATGATCACGTGTTTTTAATAAAATATATGAATTTACGTACATGTTGACACAGTCAATAGAAATGAGGGGACTTACAGAAGTGTCATGAACTTTTATCAATACCTAGAAATAGGGAATTCTTGTATTGTTTTCAATAAATAGTCATCACAATAAATCCGCTAATAGGTGAATTACATGTTTACATGTCTCCTCAAAACAATGTGAAGGAAATTAGGAGCTATACTAGGCCAGACGGGTTGGTATACGGGTTTGTTTCGAATTTTCTTTTTCTAGCAGTGCTCTTCTGTACATAAGGTTACTACCTTAGTTGCCTTTTACGATACCCACGGGTTGAGATGGGGTTGTGACAATAGGTATTCTTAATCCGTCACTACACCGACAGGGTCTACAGAAAAGGTAGGTATTAGGTTTTTTATAGTGCAATTTACAGCATCAGCCCGGGACCTGGAATTGTAGCCGATACGAGAATAGCAGTGGACTCTTCTGCTGCCTATACTCTTGTAGAATAAATTTATAAGTACCACTATAATGCTAACATGCAAATTTACCGTAACTCACTAATCTGTTTCATACAAATTTGAACAGCTACAAAACAATAAAGTGAAAAATTGTGCGACAAATAGGTACAAACATCTTCATAATCTTTGAGTTTATATATTAATATGAATTATAATCCTATTTATAAAAAGGTAATCCTATTTAAAAATGTAATCACTAAGATAATTATTACAAATACATCTATTTTTCAAACTTCGGGCTGTTATGATGAACAACTAACTATATGCTTTTTTGTTTGTTTTTGTCTCGATTCAGGAAGCAATTGTAATACTGCAACAGGTGTGATATTCCAATATTAACATGACAATTACTTATTTATAGCAAGCGTAAATTAAAGATAATATTAATAAATGTATAATCACGATAGCAATCGAGGTTGTTGGTAAGCGTTAACTGTAGCTTTTGGACACTTAACACTAAGGGCCTGTAATTGACACATTTTTGACGTATTTTTCATATAAAATCTATCAAAAAAGTCTCAGCTAGTTTATTCGACACTTATCTGCCAGTGGTGAAAGAGAGCCTAAAAGTCACAAGCACGTTGTCAACCCTTTATTTTTACCCTTCGAAAAACCTTGGCAGTGTATTTCACATCCGCAGCGCGGAAAATCTGACGAATCGTACTGTTAGCCACAGATTTGTAGATAAGGTATGAATGGTAAAGTAGTTCCCTGCCGGCCACGGGTGGTACGATGTTGGAAGGTAGCCCAAAGTACCATATCGAAAAGGATACGTCTTCTTTAATTCATCATCATTATTACCCATAAACGTCCCACTGCTGTGCACAGGTCTCTTCCAAAGAATGTGGAGGGAATTTAGCCGCTAGCTAGACGGGTTGGTATAGGGTTTGTTTCGAATTTTCTTTTCTTGCAGTGCTCTTGTCTGTGTAAGGTTTCTCCTTTACTCGCCTTTTACGACACCCGCGGGTTGAGATGAGGTAGCAACATTATGTATTCTCAATCCATCACGACACGGATGGTTAAATTAGGTAATTAGAAGTAATTATTGGTGGTATTTCTTTCCAACTCCTTCACCTTGCTTCTGATTAAATTCGTTGCGGGTTCCAAGACAGTTGGTTAGAAAACCCGGCTTACAGGAATCGAAATGATGGGTGTGTTGGAAAGTATTGTCTCGTAATTGGTGCAATCAATAAATTGTTTACGCTGATAAGATTATTACCCTGCCTAACTACTGTGTTATTATAATATAATATATTATACAATCTGAACAAGGATGCTAATGACTTGATAATGTCCAATTTATCTAGGAAACTTATCATTGTTGATGATCTTAATTCGTTACGATGATTAATATAAATAAAGGGGCTTAGTTCTGTAATTCATTATTTCACAAAAACTCATATAGAGTTGTGTGAATTATCGTTGAGTGTTGAAGAACTTTTAGGTAAGTTATTATTATTACTTATATTTAAATTTATTTAATCTCTTATGACTACAACTGCCGCTAAGTGTCGCTTTCGTCGCTTGTATGGTTCTCCAACAACCGTCACTCTAGTCTTTTTTTTAGTAATATAATATGTACGTAGACCCTGCTATGCTTTGCTTCCTTTCAATCTCATAAGCCAAATAAATCGTCAATCCTATCTATCAAATCACAAAAACGTAATGAGTCAGTAGGACAGATATATATTCGAAAATAGCATTATTTTGTGGTTCCACAGTATAACCACATTAAAAAACTAAGATTACTTAAATTGACAGTAGTACAATTGTTATCAAATAAATTTAAGTATGCTGTGATTTATACTGGCTTAAGTTGGCTCAACGTATGAAGCCGATATTTAGCTGTTGTTAATTTATAATTTTAGATTTTAAAACGATTTATTTGATTAAAACAGGAACCATGAATTTCGCTGCTGCATTACTGTGCGTCGTTGCCGTAGGCACTCTGCCTCTTACTGAAGGTAAGACCTTACTTAGCATTTGACTATTAAATGATTACTTAATATTAAAATGGAATAACTTCAGATATATTTTGAGGTTTCTTCTAACGAATTTAAAGATCACTTTTCACTAGCAATTTAATAGATACACTTCCCCACAATGTTAAAATGTATTCCTTTTCTAATACTTGTTAATAATACCTCGCAGCGGAAGTGTCTACGACTGCTGCATAAGAGGTACCAGTTTCGATCCCCGGGTTAGATAAACATGGTTTTTGGGTTTTGTCTTAAATTCTCAGTACCAAGACTGGAGTCTGGAACTATGTCCGGTTAATAACAATAGGCTATTTAATGGGACCTAACACAGCTGTGGAAATAAGGGAGTGATGCATCTCTAACTATCCTTTCCGAAAAAAGGCGTTCTTGTATTGACATTTTTTTGTAAGTATAGTGGCAAACAACGGCCTAACTGCATTTACTTCGGGGCAAAGACGCATGTTATTTAATGTTCTGCTAATGTTGTAACTCCGTTTGCAGCGTTCACAACAGTGAGCCGTGCAGGATGGCAGGCGCGCCCCGCTCGCTCCGTCACGCGCATCTCAGGAGCCGTACCCAACGTCGTCATCCACCACACCGTCACCGGCACATGCAACTCTCAGGCCACCTGCGGCACAATCATGAGGTCTATGCAGAACCATCACATGAACACTAACGGATGGGCAGATATTGGTTACAAGTATGTACTCTTCTATTTACATTTTAGCACGATTTTGGTAAAGGTCTGATGTTTAGTGGTTACCGTACCCTAGGAACCACCAGAAGCATCACAAGCATTGCAGAATCTTTGTTTTACATAGAGGAATCTTATTATTACTTTGATAGGGTATATATATATCAATTACTACTACTATGATACATAACTCTAGAATGGTTGGGCTCATTAGGCAATATTTTTTATATTTTTTCATTGAATTCTCTGAATAAGTCACACAACGTCGTGTGTCGGTTCAGTATGATAGGAGCCCACTTATAATCCATTGCTGGGTATACTTGCTTCTATTTGGAAAGCTGAGAGATTTAAGGCAAACATATCTTTGAATTTTTTCTAGCATACGTAGGTTTTCTCACGATGGTTTCTTGTAATTAATGGAATAATATTTGTTACGCAGCTTCGCTGTCGGTGGTGACGGTGTTGTTTATGAAGGCCGCGGCTGGAGAGTCGTCGGTGCTCACGCCACTAACTGGAACTCCAACAGTGTTGGCATTGCTTTCATTGGTGACTTCTCTTGTAAGTATTCTTTATTCAACTTTTATGTTATAATCGAATAAAAAATGAGGAGATCCATTAAACTATGCAAGTCACCGATTCATAAGACTGGAATTGACAGCAAAATTTTGGCAGACAGACAGCATCTTGCATTAAACATAGGATACTTTGCAGAAGTCTCTTAGAATTCCCTCCACAATATTTAGAGGAGACCCCGCAGTGGGACGCTCAAGGGTTGCAATTATTATGATGATGATATAGCTAATATTTATAATCTACAATTTGGTCGACGGAAGAAGTGTGCGCGCAAAATGCACAAATTCGCTGCTCAACGACATTATTATTAATTAGAGGTTGTTCCACTCGCATATTCAATTTTGACACATGCAGAATTTCGCTTCAGTTTCATCAAGTGTTTTCTCAACTTACAGCTGTGCGCCCAACAGCGGCTGCACTTAACACCGCAAGGAGCTTGATCTCCGCTGGTGTCTCTGGAGGCCACATCCAAAGCGCCTACAGACTGTTCGGTCACCGTGCTGTGGTCTCCACCGCATGCCCAGGAAACGCGCTCCAAAACGAGATCTCTACCTGGCCTAGATTCGTCACCAGACCCTAAGCCATGTAATGATACAACTAAATTGCCTGCTCAACACACAAATGAAATAAATATTGTTAATGTTATCTAAATACATTTTTTATTTTTCCTTTAAATTGCTTAAATCAATGCATCATATCTCAGCTATGCAGTAAGTAGATCTTAATTATAAAGCTGAAGAGCTTTTTTACCCGACTGTCTGGACGGGTATTGTTTTTCGCGCTTATCTTGTATGTTTGTAAATTTCTTTATTCCCACGAATCTTCCAAACGGCTAGATGGATTTTGACAATTAGGGTATCGTTAGATTCGTCTAGAAAACCCAAGTGTCCTTAGATTTTAAGAATAAAAAATAGGTTTTAAGAATAAAAAGACTTGAACGGCGGGCTTTTGACGCCAAATTGTAAGAAGTTCCATTTTTTTTTTAACCAAACCTATCGAGTTGGGTATCAAAATAAAGAGAATCAAAAGGAGATTACATATATTCAAAAAGAGATTAAACATAATTGAATGGTTCCAAATTGTAAGTAGTTCTATTATTTTTTTTCATCAAATCTATCGAGTAGAGTATCAAAATAAAGGGAACCAAAATGGAGATTACAAATATATACCTATGTTATTTATTTAAATTTAATCAGGTACAATATTATTACAATAATTTTACGGCCTGCAAAGTGCGTTGCTCTTTGTTGATTTTTTGCAGTCGGGTTATTAATTTTTTTTTATTATATTTACTTGTTGTATGGTTGAATGCTAGGATATAATCCGATTTAAAAAATATTTTTGTGTGTGGGTTACACAGCCAAAAAGAGCAGAGCAGTGTTCAAATAAAGAACGAAGGCAGCGAAGCCCCGACTTCTAGTCATTTATAAATGAGGTTTTAATATATTTCTAAGGAAGTGTGTATATTGGAAAAACACTGCAAGAAAAGGAAAATTCAAAACATACCCTTTAATAACCCTTCTGGCCAGCTAGGTATAGTAAATGGCTAAATTCGTTTATGGGTTCTAATGATGATGATATTGTAATAAGGGTTATTTCAAAAAGGGAGTAGATAGTTTTCAAAAAGATCTGCAACCTTCTGGTGTTGCACGCATACGTCCATAGACTTCTGGTAACCGCTAATTATCAGGCTGGCAACGTCGTATTTTATTTTTTATTTGCTACTTACCACACACAAAGGTTCGCATTAAGTACTCCTTTGTAAGCCTCAATGAAAGTGAAATAATTAATATTTGGAAAACAGAATTTCATTCAGTTTGGCATATGGCTATATTCGTCTAACTACCGTAATATTTTAGGAAATTGCGCTGAAATTTTTATTATTTTTCTCAGAATAGTCTTCCAGAGAAGATACATATGTATGTGTTCATCAGATAAACTAAATAGATTGTTGGATATGTTTATTATACTAGATATAACAAACACATCCAAGTAACATTGCGCTTTTTACCTCAAAGAGGTAGGTAAGGTATCGCACCCATATTTGGCCAACTGTTTCAGCATCAGCATCGGCAACCCATTAATGTCCCACTGCTAGCTCGGGTCTCATCTCCTCTATCTAGAGAGCTGAGAGGGTTTAGGCCACAATTTTATTTTCGCATGTTAATTAAGATGAGAATAAATGTTTGCTCATGTCTGTAATTTCAAACATTGTAAAATAACTCGGAAGAGCGGAGTTTCCTCTCACAAGCATAATTTGGCCTAAATGGAAACTTCAACTGTAACAACTATACCAATTGTTGAAAACGAAATAAAACATTTATTATTATTATTTATTATAATTCACACACGCTGGACAAGTGTGGATTGGTTGGTCAGACTTACCCATAGAATTTCTTCTAGGGTATGTGGGTTTCCGTTTTCGGACATTTCCGTGCCCAGCAGTGGGACGTTTATGGGTTATCATGATGATGTGGGTTTCCTTACTATTTTTTCCTTCACCGCACCGTTAGCAGATTGGTAAGTCCTTTGACTATTAAAATTTTTTTAAATTTCACAAAGTGAATTCACATTGTTACATGCCGGTCGGAATCGAATTCGGACCGCATGATTGCCGTACTCCGATATGATTTTGAGATAGAAAATCCCTCATATTTACCAGTAAATGCGGTTAACCTAGCCGCTAACAACGCTTCTCAATAAAAGGACGTAAGCGCTATTAAAATACGCTCTTTTGCTGCTGAACGCTACATTGAGCATGGTCCATGCTCTTAACCGGTTTTTAAATCTAAGAAAATCATGACAACAGTGACATTCATAAGAGTTTGACTGGCCTGTTGGTCTAGTGGTTAGTGACCCTGACTGCTAAGCCGGAGGTCGTGGGTTCGATCCCCACCCAGGACAAATCTTTGTGTGATGAGCATAAAGGTTTGTTCTGTGTCTGGGTGTAATTTATCTATAATATGTATGCATTTACAAAAAAAAAAAATGTATTTAAGTAATATATCAGTTGTTTAGTACCCATAACACAAGCAAATATAATTCCTTACTTTGGGACTAGATGGTGCTATGTGAAAGTGGTAGAATATTATTATTTTAGTTACTTTGTTACCGAGATTTCTTTCTATTTATTTTTCTATTAGCTTTTATGTATAGTGCCTCTGTTTAGGTGAGGTAGGGGGAGGAAGGGGGTTATGTAATTAGCTTAACTTAAAGACGCTAACAACATCATTTCAGGGTCTAGACTGACAAGGTGAAGTGACGGTGCACAGGAGGGTTTTAGTGGGTATTCCGTTTCGCTGGGATTCTTTGTGTTTCTTTGGTCCAGTGAGTCCTACATAACAGCCTCGTGTCCCCGCACGGGGCGGTATGCGTAATATAATTCCCCTCTTAAATAATAGGGACTTCTTGTACATTATGGAAGCAATAAATAATTGAGTATTGAGTATGACTCTAGCAATATCAGGAGCAGTTTGATAACCCTTTTCTAACATAAATACTAAAAAGGGAGCTTTTTGAAGAACCCCATAATATACTCTATTGGATATAATATATTCATCGTCATCAGCATATCAGCCCAATGACGTCCAGTGCAGGACATAGGACTCACGTAAATAGGTGGTAGTTATATAGCCTACTGTTACTACGTCGCTAGCTAGACGGGTTTTGTACAGGTGTTATGGCGCGATTTTCCCACGGAGTACCTGGCAATGAGAGGGAGTGGTGACACACGTGTTCTTTATCTACGTTACCACACGGAAATATATAAGAACTTCGTTTATACATTAATTCAGTAAATACTAACCACATGCACAATTTATAGAAATAATAAATAATACAAATGTTTTAGAAAACAATTTATTTGTGTTGATCAGGCAATATTGTATACACATGGCTTAGGGTCTGGTGACGAATCTAGGCCAGGTAGAGATCTCGTTTTGGAGCGCGTTTCCTGGGCATGCGGTGGAGACCACAGCACGGTGACCGAACAGTCTGTAGGCGCTTTGGATGTGGCCTCCAGAGACACCAGCGGAAATCAAGCTCCTTGCTGTGTTAAGTGCAGCCGCAGTTGGGCGCACAGCTGTAAGTTGAGATAACACTTAAAAAAACTGATCTAAACAAAATAGTAAAGGTGTTGTTTTGAATGAATGTGCGAGTGGACCAACCGCTTTTAATTATAATGTCTGATTTCGGCTTTCGTTACTGCGCAAGTGCGTATTAGCTGGTTTTTCGTACCGTAGTTGATATGACCTAGTGTGGCTAATATAGGCAATTTTGGCAGTAAAAATATGCACACGTCAGGATTCGGTCGACGAAATGGTAGGTAATAAATTATTAGCTATGGTCTGGCTTTGATTGCCTTCAAACGACGTTGCGATTAAAAGAATCCTATGTTTTAACAAGATGCTGTCTGTCTACCAAATTTTTGCTGTCAGTTGCCATTCCAGTCTTGCGATTCTGTGGCTTTGATTCTTCTATCATCTTTTTTGATTGGATTATAACAGAAAAAGTTGAATAAAGAATACTTACAAGAGAAGTCACCAATGAAAGCAATGCCAACACTGTTGGAGTTCCAGTTAGTGGCGTGAGCACCGACGACTCTCCAGCCGCGGCCTTCATAGACAACACCGTCACCACCGACAGCGAAGCTGCGTAACAAACATTATTCCATTAATTACAAGAAACCATCGTGAGAAAACCTACGTATGCTAGAAGAAATTCTAAAGGCATGAGCTCTCCAGATGAAGGCGAGAAGACCCGTTCCCAATGAATGATAACTGGGCTTCTAACATACTGACCCGGCACGCGTCGGTGTGTGGTTTATAACGTATTCATAAACGAGTAATTAATTAAAAAATTAAAGTAACCCGACTGCAAAAAATCAACACATAAGCAACGCACTAAAAAGACCGAAAAATGGTTGTAATTATTATTTCTGATTAAATTTAAATACATAAAATATGTATATTTGTAATCTCCATTTGATTCCCTTTATTTTGATACTCTACTCGATAGGTTTGGTTAAAAAAAAATAGAACTACTTACAATTTGGAACCATACAATTATGTATAATCTCTTTTTGAATATATGTTATCTCCTTTTTATTCTCTTTATTTTGATACCCAACTCGATAGGTTTGGTTAAAAAAAAATTTGGCGTCAAAAGCCCGCCGTTTAAGTCTTTTTATTCTTAAAACCTATCTAAGGACACTTGGGTTTTCTAGACGAATCTAACGATACCCTAGTTGTCAAAATCCATCCAGCCGTTTGGAAGATTCGTGGGAATAAAGAAATTTACAAACATACAAGATACGCGCGAAAAACAATACCCGTCCTGACAGTCGGGTAAAATAACCTTACAAGTATCGTGCTCTGAGCACAAAGCTTCAAAGAATATTATAAAAAAAAAATTGCCGAAAGATATCGAGTCCAACCATTCTCGAGTTATATATTATGTAGTAAAGTAGTAGTAATTAATTTAATAAATGTATATCCTATCAAAGTAATAATAAGATTCCTCTATGTAAAACAAAGATTCTGCAATGCTTGTGATGCTTCTGGTGGTTCCTAGGGTACGGTAACCACTAAACATCAGACCTTTACCAAAATCGTGCTAAAATGTAAATAGAAGAGTACATACTTGTAACCAATATCTGCCCATCCGTTAGTGTTCATGTGATGGTTCTGCATAGACCTCATGATGGCGCCGCAGGTGGCCTGAGAGTTGCATGTGCCGGTGACGGTGTGGTGGATGACGACGTTGGGTACGGCTCCTGAGATGCGCGTGACGGAGCGAGCGGGGCGCGCCTGCCATCCTGCACGGCTCACTGTTGTGAACGCTGCAAACGGAGTTACAACATTAGCAGAACATTAAATAACATAGCGTCTTTACCCTAGCAGATGGACCGTTGTTTGCCACTATGGTACTTACAACAGAAGAACGCCTTTTTTCCGGAAGGGATACTAAGAGATGCATCATGCCTATATTTCCACAACAAAACTGTGTTAGGTCCCATTTAGTTATAATATATTTATATTATAGTCTATTGTTATTAACTAGACTTATTTCCAAACTCCAAAACCATTTTTATTAACCCAACCCGGGGATCGAAACCGGTACCCCTTCCGCAGCAGTCATAGGCACTTCCACTGCGCCAGAGGCAACGTACGTACGTACGTAACGTACGGCAAAAAGTAACAAGTATTAGATATACATAAAAGGAAGAAATTTTAATAATGTTATACGATCATGTTCATTACGATGTTAAGGGTAGTGTATCTATTAAATTTCTGAGTGAAAAGTGATCTCTAAATTCGTTACAAGAAATCTCAAAATATATCTGAAGTTATTCCACTTTAATAGTAAATAATCATGTAATAGTCAAATGGTAAGGTCTTACCTTCAGTAAGAGGCAGAGTGCCTACGGCAACGACGCACAGTAATGCAGCAGCGAATTTCATGGTTCCTGTTATAGTAAAACTATTAATTTAGTTGGACTAAAATTTGGTATTTATTATTCCTTAAAATACGTGACATTAACCCGTTCTAAAACACTACTAGTACTAGGTAGTTCTACACGTTATAAAATTGTAATTACTTCATTTTAAGGGTTATTAGACAAAAGTAGAGGAAAGTTTTGGTTTGAAAATAATATCGACTATATTCAAACTTTCAAACATTTAACGATATCAAAATCGACCAGTCAAATGTCGAGATGTAGTATACCTTGACAACTACATGAAATCTCGAGCAATGAAGGGGATAAATTGGTTTGATGCCCACCCAGGACAAATCTTTGTGTGATGAGCATAAAGGTTTGTTCTGTGTCCGGGTGTAATTTATCTATAATATGTATGTATTCACAAAAAAAAAAATTGTATATGAGTTGTTAGTACCCATGACACAAGCAAATATAATTGCTTACTTTGGGATTAAATGGCGCTGTGTGAATGTGGTAGAATATGTTTATTTATTTATTTATTTATTTATAATAAGGTACACTAACGGCAAGACATACAAATATTACAAATTTAAGCACTTAATTTATACAACGTTGGTATATATTATGTTTGCCAATTAAAAGCATACACATAGTTCGTATTAAATGTATAGGTAACATTGATGCTAACTTAACTATGAAATAAAATATTTAAGTTACCATCAATGTTACCTATACATTTAATACGAACGATGTGTATGTATATGTTATAAATTAATTTAAATATAAATAATCAAACTTACCGAACAGTTCTTCAACACTCAACGATAATTCACACGACTCAATTAGAGTTTTTGTGAAATAATTAATTGCTGGACTAAACTCACAATTTATATTAATTAGCGTAACGTATTAAGATAATCTAACGTGATAAGACATTATCAAGTCATTTAGACACTATCCTTTTTTAGATTGCATATTATGCTATTAATAACACAGTACCTAATAATAATAATATTCATATCAGGCAGCATTAGTTACATTTAATAGCCGACGGTCGTGGGTTCTATCCCCATCCAGGACAAATATTTGTGTGATGAGCATGAAGGTTTGTTCTGTGTCTGGGTGTAATTTATCTATAATATGTATTTACATTAAAAAAATGTATTTAAGTAGTATATCAGTTGTTTAGTACCCATAACACAAGCAAATATAATTGATTAATTTAGGACTAGATGGCGCTGTATGAATGTGGTTGAATATATTATTATATTAATACTTACCACCAAAAACGAGACAATGTTTCCCACACGCCCATTATTATGACTAGTGTACACCTGCATAAATAATTATAATGAATTCTTGCAAATTGGAATTAGATAAAATCACTTATAAAGTTAAGTAGAACTACTTAGTAGGTATATGTGTTCATGTTCACATACGGAGCAGAGCCAATTTATAAAATATTCAAAATAAAACTTTAAGCCATTGAGTTATGATCTATTTTAAATATGCAAGGATTCTCAAGGAGGATTCATTATTTTAAATATATTAAGCAATTAAAATGTAATATTCTAATGAGTTCGGACTACGCCTGATAGAAATGTAATGTCAAAAGTACCAAACGTACTTGTTTTGCTTTAACTAATTTCATAACATTAAAAAAATTCATGCTTTTACTAATTTCATAACATTAAAAAAGCAATGATGGCTGAATGGATAAGGAACCGGCATGCAAATCACGCGGTCCGAGTTCGATCCCGATCGGCAGTACCAATGTGTATTCCACTTTGTCGAATTTATATGTACTAGTCAAGTGACTTACCATCTGCTAACGGTGAAGGAAAACATCGTGACGAAACCCACATACTCTAGAAGAAATTCTATGAGTATGTCTGATCCAACAACGCGCACTAGGCCGTGAGTGTATTATGGCCTAAACCCTCTCAGCTCTCTAGTTAGAGGAGAGGAGACCCGAGCCCAGCAGTGAGACGGTTGCTGATGATGAATTTCATAATAGTTATACATTTTTGTCGCCACAAAAATATTGTAGTAAAAATACCATAATATATGAGAGTCATCAATTATGTAAAAAGTGGTAAATGTCTACCACAAGTTGACGTGTGTTGCTTTGTACTATACTTGCTTTGTTAGAAAGGGTAGGTATTGTAATGTATGTAATAGAAGGTATGCGTGGAATCCTTCTAAAATATATTATTATGTTTATTAAATGTGGCTAAATAAAGTGTACCTTTTCCTCATGCCATTCTGTAGTCGGTTTATAAACGCCAAACTGTAAACAGCTATAAATAGGTAACATACAGAAAGGGCACTATATGTCTTGTTCATGCTAAAGTGTGTATTAAGTATTGCTTCTTTTTGTACGATGCATAGCTCTTGATGGCGCCATAGTTCACACCTTTTTAAACAAAAAAATTAGTTAATGGCTATGGGTTCGCCCTCTTTAACGCCGTAAAAGGCGTGACGCTATGTTTATACTCGAATGTATTATTACTCGGCATCTAAATTATAAAGTACACCATAAAGATTTCTCATAATATTATTGATTTATAATAATAATATAATATTGCAATTAATCAATATTTAAAAAAACCTGAATTGTAGGTATATAGATCAAGTTTTTTTGAAATAAGTTCGATCCCAATTCGGGTAGTGGCGGTTTAAGAATAGGTACAAAATGTTACTACCCCATCTCAACCCGTGAATGTCGCTCGACAAGAGCACTGTAAGAAAAGGCAAGTCCAGAAAAAACTTATAACCCGTCTGGCCAGCGTGGTATAGTAAGCTAATTTCCCACCATATTCTTTGGAGGAGACCCGTGCCCAGCAGTGGGATGTTTATGGGTTGAAATAATGATGATGACGTTGAAGGTCTTCCATAGAAAACGACGTGATCCTATATTATATTGGATAATAAGTTTTTGGTAGCATTGGTAGCGAACGCGATGGTAGTGCTAGTGCATCAGCCCTTATACCTACTACCATACCATCACGAGTTCTTCTAAGAATTGTAGGTAGTATAGAGTCTCTCACCCTTAGATTACTAAAGACCATTAGATATGTCACGTGTAATCGTTATTTCATAATAGGTATTTGAATGTTCTTCCCCGGCTCGACCGGTCATCTCTTATCGAGATAATAATGCGAATATGCAAAGTGCCCTTGACTGTTCACTTCTATTTAAATTGATTGTACGATTTACATGGGTTAAGTGTCGCTACCATTACGTGCCGAGTGCCGTGGTTGCAATTGCTATAAAAGAGATTTTTATTATTTTGTGTGGTGGTCTCCAAAAAATATAATCACAACGATTTAATAGTCTCAACCCATTAATGTCCCACTGCTGAGCTCGGATCTCCTCTTCTCTATCTAGAAAGCTAGGGTTTAGGCTATAATCCACACACGCTGGCCTAGTGCGGGTTGGTGGATCAAACATACACTTAGAATTTCTTTTAGGTTAGTCGGTGTGCAAAAATTCTTTTAGTGTCAGGTAGCCATTTATCGAGGAAGGTTATAGGCTATACAACATCACGTTATGGCTAGTAGGAGCTGAGCAGTGGTCCAATCACAACGGGAGCAAAGCCCCGCGCGATCTATATAGTAATAAATATCTTAACCTAATCTTGAATGAGTTGTATAAACAGGGGCATTTCTTTTATCTATATTCTATACTTATCATAATTTTATGTTACTAGGTACAGTATCATAAAATAAATATTAATAAAACCATAAAGATTATACCACAGAATATATTTAAGTAATTTAGGTCAAATTATCTTTTTTTTTTTTTGCGTTTCAGACTATTTTTATAAGCATAAATGGCAGGTAATGCATTTCTCCGTATTTGTATCAATATTATTATGATTATTTTATTTTTAAAAAACGCTAATTGGGTTTTTTTGTCATGACATGATAGATTTCAGTATTCTCTCGAAGTTTGGCAATAAGCTCGATAAGTGGCAGTAGGCCTGCTCGCCGTAGACTTCAGACAGCTTGCGACATGTAGCAAGGTTGAGATTTTGCCATATTACTTCGAAATTTTATACTTTTATAATAAAATAATTTACAAAGAATAAGTTTTGTTACAATAGGACTGACATGGCACTATATAAAAGCCCTTCAACTAACCAAAAACCAGTTAAGTGCAGTCACTCACAATAAAAAATAAAAATAATGTTAATATATATTATCTGTTTTGATACCATTTAATATTTAAAATAATTTAAAGATAAATAACATATGATTTATTAATATTTAATTAGTTATAATAGGTATGTGACTGATATAATAATTAAAAATATTTAAAATAAATTATTTCTAATTTATACTACAATTTGACAATTTATTATATAAACAATATTTTAAACTAAATTTAACCAATAGTAATAATTTAATAAGTTATGTTATAGACAAATAATTTGAAAACGTATGTACTTATAGCGAAAATAAGGTAACACTAAAAAGATTTGTAACCAAACTTTTTCCATAGGCCTGATTCAGCATTTCCTTGAACGCGAAACGGTCTACTGACATTCGAAGTCCCGAAATCCAAGAATACAATAATTTTTATTGTCTTAATATTATTTATTATGATAATTAGCTTATCGGTCAACCTCAGGGGGAAAGTACCGATGGACGAGAAGTCTTATATAAATATGAAGTGCCCGCACTTAGCTCACTGGTCCACGCGCTAGACTGCTATAAATACTAAATCAAATAAATTATTTTATTTATTTTACTCAACAATGGCGTCCTCACGAGTGTCATACGTAGCCGCTGTAATTTTTATTTGTTTATCTGTGAGTGTGTCCCCTAGGATGTTAGTGAAAGGTAAGTTCCATATTCAAAATTAAATTTATTCTCTTCGTTTCTCTTTTCTTAGTGTAACATAAACTACAAAATGTACGCTGTGTTTGCATCTAGTAGGATACTTTCGTATTGTAAGATGTTACTGCTGTTTATTTAGCATAATTATAGTTTAATTGATTGTATTCAGTTTTGCGAACCAATAAAAAAAATATTAATCAATTGTCTTTTAATATCAGAATTTTCGTTTGAAATAAATAGGGTTTTCTTTTCTTTTAGAATTTTCGTTTGTGGAATATTTTAATGAAAAAATACATACTGATAATATTTAATTAATTAAGATTGGAATTAGATTTAGATTAGAGCTTCTTCTTTATGAAATATTTTTTTATGTTGTTATCATTTTATAACAACATTCAAATAACTGATTTAAATAAATTTATTTCATCCATTAGATGCTCCAGAAATCTATCCATTTGATTTCTTTTCGCGACACGACTGGGGTGCTGAGCCAGCCACAGACAAAAGGCCGTTGAATCTTCCCGTTCCTTACGTGATCATCCACCACACATACCTACCAGCCGCATGCTACACGCTCAAACAATGCGCATCTGACATGCGTAGCATGCAGAAATCGCATAACAGCCTGGGATGGGGCGATATTGGATACAAGTAAGTGTTAAAATTGTAAAATTAATTTTCAGACTGTAAAATTGAAGATTTTTTATTTATATTTAGTTTAAAAAAGACAACACCCGCACTAAGGAACAAGCCACAGAACATTAAAAGATTGATGATGATGTGGGAACCGAACCCAGATCACTGGCTGGCAGCTTGAGGCGAGCTGTTGGGGAGTAGCCACCCCACAGACTTGTGTGCTACCCGGGAAAGACTCTGTTTTTCATCTCTAGCTTGTCTTCATTTTTGGTCATTGGTGGCCAGAGTGACCTCTGCTGAGGAACAGATACCCATCTCTTGCCTTAAAGAGTGCGAGAGCGTTATAGTTCGAAGGTGGATGTGAAACGTAAGTGGCGAGTGGGTAGAATCAGTGATCTGATAGTGGGTAGAAAGTTCAGCGACACCTCTCCATCTTTAAGGTAAAGTAAGTTAAATATATTACTGTGTCTTAGCGTGTCGTGACGCGCCAGAAGCCCTATATCTTGAACAAACCCTATATCCCAATTAAATAGAACGAACTCAGTATATTAGGCATCTCTGTCAGGCAATTATCATTCTTTTTTCAATTGAAATAAAGTTTTGTTTTGTTCGTTGAAATAATAGCATAACATAGCATCACGCCTTTTCCCCCGAAGGGGTAGGCAGAGGTGTTTTCACACTTACATTTCGCCAGCTATGTTTGGTCCCATGAAATAGGGAGCGAGCCTATTGAAATAATAGATTTTTATATTATGGAGCATCTTGTCGTGATTATGTTAGGGGAACTAAACTATAAGTAGGTACATATAGATATGGAAATATATTTTTTGTCAGCAAAAAAATTATTATCATGGCATATAATATCTTCAAAATATTACATATTATTACCTACTAACAAAAATAGTTATGGTTTTGATTGACGTGTGTGTAAAATTTGAACACGATGCCGTTATTATTTGTATTCAAAACTAGCTGACCCGGCGAACTTCGTACCGCCATTTTTTATTATTCGTGATTATGTTCCATTTTCAAATTTTAAAACCCAAGATTTTAAATTTTTTCTTACATACATGCCTTACCTAAAATTGCAACAATTATGGCGATTAAAAAGAGTGGCCTGAGTTTCTTGCCAAGTTCTTCTCAGAGCTCAACCTTGTCAGTGAACTGGCCGTAGGCAAATTTACAGACACCTTTCTTCCTTCTAAATGAAATAAAAAGATTTGACTTTGCTTCGACAATAGCTAAAACAACAAAAATAAAGTTAGCCAAAGTCGAGTCGTTCTCACGTGAATCCATCACATACTTTTCGGCGATCCATTTTTATTTATATAGATTAAGGTAAAAATTCTAACAAAGCGAGAGAAAACGAGAAGTTATTTTTTCACTAATAAAATTCTTACTTATATATAAAAATCAATTGCTGTTCGTTAGTCTCGCTAAAACTCGAGAACGGCTGAACGGATTTATCATATCTTGGTCTTGAAATGTGCGTGGAGGTCTAGAGCTGAGATCTATAGAGCGTACTTGGACTTTGCTCAGACTTCACTCCAACAAAACTTTGCTCAGCCTAATCTGAGCCAAAGCATTGATTTGGAATCTATAGACAATGTCATTGCTTAGCCCGCGTACGAGTAGATGTTTCATTTCATGCATCATCTTCTGCTGAGTTCTTTGTAAAATAAAAGATAAAACGAATGATACAATACTTTTTGTAATTTATAATAGTCCAAAAACTCCGTTTTCTTAATATTATTAGATTATTTTTAAATTTTGTTGTCTAATATTGGTTAAATGTAATAGATATTAAGTTATGAAAGAAATTAAGTAAAGGATCGCTAATGACAGCTGTTCAATGTTCAATGATGTTATGCGACAAAGTTTAATAGTCATTTTAAAATTATGACATATGAAGTACATACACCATTATTTTTTACAGTATAATAGCCAAAGATTTTCGTAAGTCGTCGATTTTGAGAACTTTGACTTTGCTTAACTTGGGCTTGAAAAAAGTCAAAGTTTGCACTATAAATACCGATTTTGTCTTATCTTGAAAGTTTAGTCAGAGTAAAGTCCAAGTACGCTCTATAGATCTCAGCCTAGGGAAGGTTTAAAAGGTGAGGCAGTATGAAGTTTGCCGAGTCAGCTAGTTTGTTTATATATTAAACCAAAAGACGTGCGTTGATCTTTGTTCTTTACATAGTGGGTACTGAAACATAAAACTGTGTCACGACTTTCCGCCAAAGAGGTAGGCAGAGCTGTATGTGTATCATCCATATTTCGCCAGCTACGTTTCGTCCTATGTAATAGGGGGTGTGCCGGTTGCCATCATCAGCGACCCATTAAGTTCCACTGCTGGGCTCGGGTCTCCTCTCCTCTATCTAGAGAGTTGCCATCAACCGGGCGCAATTGTTTTGAGCCACTCGTCTCCGAGTTTTCAAGAACTTCAAGAATTTAGTAAAAAGGAAGTCCTAGGCCCTGATTCTGACTCGACGGATTGCTCAAAGATCGTAAACTTTTTGGAATCTTAGAACGACGTATTTTACGGCTTATGTTATACTCGTATAATGTTAGAAAAGCTTACTACGTACTTATAGAAAATTAAAAACGGATTAATTTAAGATTTGTTTTACTATAAACTGACATTTCCAGCCAATAAATTTCCGACAGCTCAGAATCAGGGGGCAGGTCTATTACTAAATATGTAAAGCTTTATTAAATCTATATATCTATCTATACTAATATTATAAAGCTGAAGAGTTTGTTTGTTTGGTTAACGGTAGCATCTCAGAAACTCCTGGTCCAATTTCAAAAACTCTTTTAGTGTTGGATAGCGTATTTATGGAGCAAGGCTATATGCTATATAACATCACGCTACAGTCAATAGGAGCTGAGCAGTGGTGAAATTAAGAACGACTTCTAATAAATAAATAAATCTTCAAGACGGCATAATAAATTTGCATTTATTAAAAAAGCTTTAAAAGCATAGCGGAAAGATTCCTTAAAAATAAGTAAATATTAACATATTGTATAACATGCGTACATGAATCAATAGTAAATCAAATATTGACTAACACGGCGTACAAATCAATTGATTTAAATGTTACCGTGAAATGAAAACATTTAATATACATAATATCGTTTATATTAGCTGAATACGATGTTTTGATTAATTACGTCAACATCATAAAAATATAAATAGGTATCCTACATAATAATATTATTTTTTATGATATACTACATAGAATATTTATTCAATAAAATATTTACATCTTATATTAAAAGAAAATAATAATTATATTCAACTAAAACTAACCTACAAAAATACCTTAATTAAAAAGCGTCGAAAAATTCCTCCGCATCAATGCCGCTGTCCGCCATCTATACAATACAAATAAATAAAATTGTAGTGTCTGTTTGTAATATTAAAATAACCGTTTTTTACATGCATATACGGTACATAAAATAAAAAACCATTTTTCAAATTTTTGTCTGTATGTCTGTTTGTTCCGGCTAATCTCTGGAACGCCTGGACCGATTTCGACGGGACTTCCACTGGCGGATAGCTAATGTCACAAGGGGTACTTACTACTACTAAAGTAGCCTACTTTGATGTTGGAAAAAAAATAGGGTTCCGTAAAAAAAAACTAGTCGCAGGCACAGCTAGTTTATAATATATTAGATTATAAATGTTGAAGTTGGGTTGTATGGATGGATATATGGATGGACATGTTACCAATCACGCTAGAAAGGCTGAAAGGTTCTGTATGAAATTTGGTACACAGTTTTACAGGCCTAGAAAAAAAGGCCACTTTTTTATTTCGGAAAAAGTATAAAAAAGTAAAAAAAAAAATAAAAAAAAAAACAAAAATAAATTAACACCATTTACAAAAGGTATGACCGAAATATTTACTGATCTTTTGTTTACTATATATACCTCATTATGTTATAAAGATTAAACGAATTACGAATTGTCATTCATACTGAATTGATGTTTACAACTTGTTATCTTTCGTGTTAATAGGTCATACGAGTATTTATTTATCTTAACCATACTTATATTATATAGCTAGAGAGTTTGTTTAGTTGAACGCGCTAATCTCAGAAAATACTGAACCAAATTGAAAAAATATTTTAGAGTTGGATAGGCCATTTATCAAGATAGGCTTTAGATAGGCTATATAACATGACGCTCTAGCGTCTCCACTGTCCCCTCCAGTGGGCGCTAGGCAAGAGTATGGTAGTAGATCCGGCTATATGGGGAAGGGCGTGGGGCCCTCAAAATAAAACATAGAACTGATCTTATAAACTTATAGTATTAATTTAAATGACAAGAATAGCGTGCACTGCACTAGAAATTAAAATAGTAATGAGCCTCAAGTCTTCGACGGATGCTCCGACGAAGACTCGGTTCGAATTCGGTAGACTGGCCTGTTGGTCTAGTGGTTAGTGACCCTGACTGCTAAGCCGGAGGTCGTGGGTTCGATCCCCTCCCAGGACAAATCTTTGTGTGATGAGCATAAAGGTTTGTTCTGTGTCTGGGTGTAATTTATCTATAATATGTATGTATTTACAAAAAAAAAATGTATTTAAGTAGTCAGTCAGTCAGTCATCAGTTGTTTAGTACCCATAACACAAGCAAATATAATCAATTGCTTACTTTGGGACTAGATGGCGCTGTGTGAATGTGGTAATATATTTAAAAAAAAAAAATTAAAATATATTAAAAAAATTTGAATTTGCATTAATTTAGGATTTTGAATTTTAAATTATTAAAAGTAAATTAAAAAGAAATCAAAAGAGATCCAAAAGGCGGTCAAAAGGAGGTGCATTCGTGCAGGACGTAGCCTGCAACGGGTGCAACCGTTACAATACCGGGGGGGCCCGGGTACGAAATAATATTTAAATAACTAGCTTCTGCCGGCCGCTCTGCTCCCGTGGTATGTCGTAAATGCTGTATTGCCTCTTTGCTGTACATAAAAAAAACAACTGTGAACGATGCGAGAGGTTGTGTTAAATAAAATACCTTTTTTAATTGCGTGTACCTAAATTAAATGAAAAATGTGGTTATGATGCCTCACATACCTAATTCTTTTCGATCCCAGTATATATGGCCAGGCCCTCTTACATCATAAATCAAATTTTATTTCTTATTATACTTATCATCAAAAGTTAAAATACTATCTACGTAGCATATGAATGTGTTCGTAATTGAATAAAAACTTTACAAATCTGTGAACGGATATTTTTTTGACATGATTTTAAAAATAGAACTGATGTTTGATTGGAGATTATTATCATTAAACTCAGTGACCACGTTACCTCGGAACCGGATTTTAAAATTTATTAAGATCTTCTTGAGTTAAATGGTTGTTGGGTGTTCCCCGTAAAGTTATTATTATTAATGTTATGATAAGTATTGTAAGTACTTGACAATTTGACATGTAATTGTCTATGATTTATGACTGATGTAGGTATGTACAAGTGTCATAATTATGTGTTAACATTGTATAGAGGTATTGAATGCTTTATTAATTACTAAAAGCCGCGCGGGGCTTCTCTCCCGTCGTTCTTTATTTGACAAATGCTCAGCTCCTATTAGCCGTAGCCTGATATTATATAACCTATAGCCTTCCTCGATAAATGGGCTACCCAACAATAAAATAATTATTCAAATCGAACCAGTACTTTCTAAGATCCTAGCATTTAAACAAACAAACTTTTTAGCTTTATAATATTAGTATAGATAAAATTAAGGCCTACTGTAAAAAGCCTATGCTATTCGTATTTATTTGCCAAATTTCAATATAATTTATTTATTTGCCAAATTTCATACGGATCTTTTCAGCCGTTCTGGGCCCTTATTCTGACTCATCGGATTGCTCCCGGATCGTAAACTTTTTCTAATCTTAGAACGACTTATTTTTACATTTTAAGTTATTAGGTGTTAGAAATTAGTTTACCGTATAGAAAATTAAAAACTGATTAATATAGGATTTTTTTCTACATCCATCTATTTTTTTAACATTCTGTTTTTTAACTTTAAATAAACTGACAGTTCTGGCCGAAAGTATTCCAACAGCTCAGAATCGGGGGGCTGATTCTAACTCATCGGATTGCTCCCGGATCGTAAACTTTTTCGAATCTTAGAACGACGTATTTTTACAGCTTAAGTTATTAAATGTTATAAATTAGTTTACCGTATAGAAAATTAAAAACTGATTAATATAGGATTTTTTTCTACATCCATCTATTTTTTTTACATTCTGTTTTTTAACTTTAAATAAACTGACAGTTCTGGCCAAAAATATTCCGACAGCTCAGAATCAGGGGGCTGGGGGCTGTTCTGGTGTTCTTGAATTCCATTCGTTGCATTTATAATACCAGTAAAACTAGTAAGATTTAACTTTTATTTTTGTTGTTTAGTTTCTGCGTGGGCAGTGAGGGAGGAGCATTCGAAGGTCGAGGGTGGGACACCGTGGGTATTCACGCCGGAGCTGCCAACAACCACAGTATTGGCATCTGTGTCATCGGTGATTGGAGAGGTACATAGAGTTCATAATAATTGTTATTATTAATTTATTAATATTTATATATTTATTATATATTTCTTCGTGTAGTGACGGATTAAGAATACATATATATATATATATATATAATATATCTAACTGCCATAAAAACATATCTAAACATAAACTTAAAACCTGGTTACTTAATCTAGATTATGATAAAACAGAAGAACTCCTAAAAATTACCTCTTAACATCTGATGAGTCTATTACCTACATATTGTACAAATATATTTTATCTACTATTTGAAGTCTATTTAAACAGCACATACACATGCACCCACACACACACACACACACACACACGCACACACACACACACACATACACACACACACCATCCGTTGACAAGCTCTGCATAATAAAATTGTGATGGGGGGCCTGGAGTTCTAAAATACAGGCTTCGGCTTAGTTTAGACTCCAGATCTCCCACAAATTACAAACTATGTCAAACTTTTTTGTCAATGTATCACGTGAATATGTAATTTGTGGAGATGAATAAACATTTTTATTATTATTATTACATAATGTCACTACCCCATCTCAACCCGTGGGTGTAGTAAAAGGCGACAAAGGGAGTTATGCCTTATGCAGATAAGAGCACTGCGAGAAAAGGAAAATTCGAAATAAACCCAATACCAACCCGTCTGGCTAGCGTGGTATAGTAGGCTAAATTTCCTCCATAATCTTTGGAGGAGACCCGTTCCCAGCAGTGGGATGCTTAAGGGTTGAAATGATGATGATGATGATGATTATATATTTAGAAAATTATAAAATGTCAGTAACCGGAAACCGAATTTATAATAATAATAATATTTTACCACATTCACACAGCGCCACCTAGTCCCAAATTAAGCAACTATATTTGCTTGTGTTAAGGTACCTACTAGACAACTGTTATACTACTTAAATACATATTTTCTTGTAAATAGATACATATTATAGATAAATTACACCCAGACAAAGAACAAACAATCATGCTCAACAAATTTCACGCCTCCACGCCCCTGTAGGCTGTAATATAACATTTTCACAAAATAATTTATTTATAACTATATTGTCTATAAATAACTATATTGTGTACTATAATGTCAGTATAATAGTTATATATTATCCAACAGTGCAACTGCCGCCCCGAAACCAACTAAAAACAGTGCAGAACCTCATCAGGGCTGGAGTAATGCTGGGCAAGATCAAAGAGGACTACAAGCTGATTGGACACAGGCAAGTCATGGCCACGGAGTGTCCAGGCAACGCTCTCCTAGCAGAGATCTCCACGTGGGACAACTATGACCACGGAACACCAGACTTTAACGTGTTAACGTCTATTACGAGGGAGAATATAGACGCCCAAGACTGAAGCACATTTCGACAATTTCTCAAATGAATTTTCATAAATTTCGTGTAATTTATTTTTCATTTTTATCTTTTAATTTCATGTTTCGTATTCTCATTGCGTGTTATAAATAAATACATTGAAGACTTTACTTATTTATTTACTAGCTTGATAGCGCAGTGGGAGAGTGTACGACTGTTGTGCATGAGGTCCAAGTTTGATTTCGTTTTTTAAGAAAGAAAGAAAGAAAAACATATTATTTGTCTTTTTAGATATCTTACAGTTTAAAATAAGAATTAAAATTAAAATTCCCGCCACCAGTAAACTAAACTAATAACACACATAACACGTAATTAAACTACTAAACTAAAAAATATATTTAAAAATTTAAATAACCCGACTGCAAAAAATCAACAGATAAGCAGCGCACTAAAAAGACCGAAAATTATTGCAATTATCATCCCTGATTAAATTTAAATATATAACATATGTATATATTTGTAATCTCCATTTGATTCCCTTTATTTTGATACCATACTCGATCCGTTTGGTTAAAAAAAAATTCCAACTTCTTACAATTTGGCGCCAAAAGTCCGTCATTTTGTCATTTATTTTTATAATACCTATCTAAGGACACTTGGGTTTTTGAGAAGAATCTAACGATACCTTAATTGTCCAAATCCATCCAGCCGTTTGGAAGAAATGTGGGAATAAAGAAATTTACAAACATACAAGATACGCGCGAAAAACAATACCCGTCCTGTCAGTCGGGTAAATAAAAGCATGACAGACGTGCAGACTAAAGAAAACAAGAAGAAGAGATAACAAAAGGCATTTAAAGTAGTGGACACTAGTGGACAGAGAGACCAAACAAAACAAAAATTGACCAATGCTAGTCTGTAATGTTTTTCTTTGAAATGGTTTTCTTTGTATCTGATAAAACTATCATCAACATAATATTAAGGTGATATAGGTGATTGACATGCCTATTGGTCTAGTGGTTAGTGACCCTGACTGCTAAGCCGGAGGTCGTGGGTTCGATCCCCACCCAGGACAAATCTTTGTGTGATGAGTATGAAGGTTTGTTCTGTGTCTGGGTGTAATTTATCTATTATATGTTTAGTACCCATAACACAAGCAAATATAATTGCTTAATTTGGGATATTGCTTAATAGATGGCGCTGTGTGAATGTGGTAGAATATTATTATTATTATGTCTCTTTTTTCACGGCTATACTTCTCTCTAAGGTGAGAAGTATACCCGGTCTTTTTGGAAGGCTTACGCGGGGACACAGGTCCAACACGCAGAGGCCCTTAAAGAATTTTAATTTAGAATGGGATGAGACACTTACCGCTGCCATATCGCAACTGCACTATTGTAGTACAGCTATGATTTGTCACTGATAAGTGTAAAGCTATTGAATGATGTTATGGAGTCAAATAAATATAAATATAATAAATTATTATTATATTTGTTACTATGGTGGGTGTAAGTGACAGGCTTTGCTAACGTCACCGCTATCATCATTATATATAAAGACTAAAACGTTTCCGCTCAATTATTTCTGCTTCCACAAGCAGACAAATAAAAATTACCAAACGAGTACAATATTACACATAGTATCCATTGGCCCCACACTAGGCAAGCCTGTCCTGTGGGTGCCTATATAATTGAATATTAGTCTATTGCTATAAAAATTAAACTAAAACTAGACGATGCATTCCTCGAACAGCACTACGTCGAATCTTACCTATGGGAATTCCTCGGACAGCTACCAATATTTTTGTTGTTAAATTTAGTTTACTTTTTTACGAACAGGCGCAAAAATATTGGTAGGTGCTCTTCGAGGAATATGTTAGGTGCGATTCGCGCAGGTGCGATTCGCACAGGTGCGATTCACGCAGGTGCGATTCACACAGGTGCTATTCGAGGTGCGATTCACGTAGGTGCGATTCGGCGGAGTGTTGTTCTATGAATGCACCATTCTTCGTTTTAATTTACTAGTATTGTGCATGACAAAGTAGGTACGTGAGGATAGATGTTTGGATGTATTTGTATATCTTCCATTCAAAAAACTCTGAAGCAAGCTGGTATACTAGAAGGCGCGGGGGGCATCGCTCCATTCTTCATTCGCGTAGTATATAGCCTATAACCTTAATCGATAAATGGGCTATGCAACACTAAAATATTTTTTCAAATCGGAACAGTAGTTCCTGAGATACTAGTGTTCATCGAAACAAAAAAACAAACTTTTCAGCTCTATAAAGTTAATATAGATTCCCGAACTAGCACGAACTGTACGCAGGAATCAGCCCTCCCCAAGTACAGTTCAATCACAGACATTACAATTTTATAATTTAACTAGCTTCCGCCCGCTGCATCGCCCGCGTGGTATGTATTTTATACCTATAAACCTTCCTCTTGAATCAGTCTATCTATTAAAAAAAACCGCATCAAAATCCGTTGCGTAGTTTTAAAAGATTTAAGCATACATAGGGAATAGGGATATAGTGATAATCATAAGCATGATTATAATATCATGAAGTTTATTTTCAACTGCCTTGGACAACTCATTTTGCGTAGTCAGTGGTTTTTATATGCAATTGATTACTGCTTAAATCACGCGACGCAAAATACGCGACTCAAAAGTAATAAAACTATATGTATGTATGTATATCAGTTGTTTAGTACCCATAACACAAGCAAATAATTGCTTACTTTGGGACTAGATGGCACTGTGTGAACGTGGTAGAATATTATTATATTATTTTTATTTAACTACGTTTGTATGATCCAAAGCGAGGTTGTTAAATATTTCTTTCGTAGGCGTTCACAATTCACATGTTTACGTGTTTAAAATTGATTATACCTAATATGATCGATTATAATATTTTTGCGTGAAATAAAACTATTTGTAGGAAATCTTATCATTGTTTTATTTAAATTGGTAAATATTTGTACCCTATAACACTTATTTGTTTATTATTATATAAATATAATATAGTGTATCGAGTGTTACATATATTTAATGAAAAACACAAGAACGATGCAGTTTAAGTTATAAGTAAATTACTTATTAGTCTATAATTTAAGGCTAGATTGTAATATTTTTGATGTACTGTATATATAAATAGTACGTCATACGAATAAAAAAAAAAAGTAAAAAAAAATTTGATCTTTCTATGTTTGCCACAATGCGTTATGAGCGGTTTTCATAACTTCTATTACACGAATTTCGCAGTACAGTTACAGTAACCACAATTCGTTGTGATCAGTTTCCAGCTGACATTCAACATTAATAAACCTTTAATGGAAGAATTGCTTCTTTTTTTGATGAATTAAAATTCTAATATAAAGGTATATCTATAGGTAATAATACAACGATCTTTATAAACGTAGCTTACAAAATCTATCTATCTCTTTTACTCTAAATTTAATTAATTATTAATGAAAGCGCTGTATGAGTCATTGTCGAGGTAAATCCTACAAAACCGGCAGTTTGAGGTCAAGTTCCAGGTAATAAGAAGTTTTGAGGACATTACCTATTAAGGAGACTATATTATATTGTTTATCTCACATTAGCTCTTAATAGCGCGGTTATTTTTAATACATTTTTAGCATAATTAACATTTCCTTTTCCCCGAGATTTTATATATACAGGGTATCCCGAAACTCAACGTCAAGCGGCTACCGGGCGATGGTGTAGGCTGAAGTGTTCTAAGAAAAATATAAAAAAAAATCCAAGTCATATGATTAAAAAAAAATTATTGAAAATGATGAAAATCGACAACTCCGTAGACATTTTTAGGTACTGCTATGACATAGTACCAGATTTTGCCTAGATTTTTATTTTACATAATCCTTATTAAGTATATTATAGTTTTATGTTGCAAATTCAAAAATTAGTTGTGTAAATTTTTAAGAAAAAAAAAAAATTTATAGTCATGGTAAAAAAAAGTGTAATATTCAAACGTTTGAGCCCTATTTTCTTTAAAAATATGTATTACGCTAACCTAGGCAAGTTATTTAAAAAAAATCCCATTTAATCAATAATTTATAATGGGACGCAACTTGGTACTTATCTTACATGAAAAAGTAGTAATAATTCATCGTTTGCAAAAGGGTCAAACTTCTTTTTACACATGACTCATGTGTAAAAAGAAGTTTCCCTGTATAATTCCTCTAAGTACATAAATTTTGGTTTTACCGTAGTGCAAGTGAGATAGAACGAATATGAAAGAGTTAAAAATTATGAAATTAAGTTGCTCTGTCCACCACTGGTGGACAGAGCAACTTAATTTCATAACTTAATTCATAATTTGTCTCTCTGTCCACCAGTGGTGAGTGAACAAACATAGCCCTACCTCTTCGGAAAACAAAAAGTGATGCTATATCTTAAAAAAAGTATTTACGAGATCCTATTGACATCTCAAATAATAATGACGGAAAGGTCAATAAACCAATTCTCGTTGATTGATTTATTTACGCAGTGAAGCCATCAAGCCACATCCAATCGTTGGCAAGGCAAACAGAATAGAAAAACTATCTTCACAATAATTTTTTTAATGATTCGAATACGTCTGACATCAAAGTACTTATACATAAATTCTAATTTGATACTATTTGACATGTAATAAAATCATACAGTTTGACATTACTAACACAATTGACATAAAAATTGAAATGTGTTGTGGAAATTAGGTGAGGCCTATGTTCAGGTAGTGGACGTCATTGGGCTGATGTGATGATTATGATGAAACTTGAAACTTCCCCTAACTATCTACATAATTAAGCTTCCATTTTGTTAAATTTCTTAGTAATAGGTGTTCTACACGGTTATAAACTTGCGTTCAAACAGAGTGACCTTGGTGGGAGCTTGGTTGCTATCCGCGTAGTTTGTTTGAAATTTGGTTTACAACAGCCGGCTACACGGTTGGAATCCACCAAGGGCCATGTGGAAGGCAAGTTTATAACCATGTAGCCCTGCTATAACAATTGACTGTTTAATTAAGCATACGTATTTTATATTATTGTGTAGGTACCTATTATAATTTTTTCATGCTCAATGGGTGTAATGTATCTACTAAAATAACTTTAAGATCTTAACCCATACACCTACATATTATATTTAATGCAAATAAACAATTGATTGATTGAAAATTGAATTATTGTCTATCAAAACCTATCTCTGTTCTGTGGTCTATCAATTTGTGGTAGTTGTCGATATTGGTGAATGTTGGGCCAATCTATAGAGGTAACGTAAGTATGTCTTTGGGGAGCCCCTCAAGGGCATATTAGTAGTGATTATGCCAATAACTTATGTAAGTATATTATGTTTTTATTATTGTGTTTTGGTCAACTAAACTCGTATTTTATTTTCAATCCTATCACGCATGCCCATTGGGCGTTCCGAGGGTTTTTAGTCAGATAGTATTAAATACTAGAAGTCGCGCGGGGCTTCTCTCCTTTCGTTCTTTATTTGGCCACTACTCAGCTCCTATCAACCGTAGCGTGATGTTTTATAGCCTATAATTTTTCTCGATTAATGGGCTATCTATATATATAGGCTATATATAATTATATATTATTATTTAACTTACAGAATACATTTATTCAATTAAAATATATATTTACAACAAAACTTAAAACAATATTTATGTATACAGTTAAACTAATAAGAAAATAAATGGAATCTAATTTTCAAATAAAATACAAATAGGAATTCCCTATAAATTGAAAAGTTCATTGAGTTCTGATTTTTGAGAAAACGTACCCAAAAGGCTGGTAACATTACCATTATAGATGGATAAAATATAGGCATATGCGTTGCCCCAGTACAAGCCAGCCTTCCAGATGTTTAATTGCTTCAATAAAGGGGCGCTCGTAGCTCTTAGCGTATTGAGATGTCGTTACGATCATCGAGGTTAAGCAATGTTCGGCAAGGTCAGTCAATGATGGGTGACCGTTTGTGACAATTTCATTCTCGAGCGTCGTACGTTTAGCCGTCGGTCCAGGTTATCGCTTAATATGGTAGTCGTTGGAAGCCAGAAGGCTTCTGGGCGACTTGTTAAATTACAACACTAGGGTGTGCGTCAAGCCATTCGAAAAAAGTTTAATATAAACATCCGTCTTATAAAAATTACTATCAACGTTATGTAAATTTACAAATAAACATTATTAAACACATAATAAATTAATTAGCAGTTTAGCAGTACAGTTTTTACTATAATAAAACCTGTTTGGAAGCATTCCAAGTTGGTGTAACTTTATGAGGTTGGTAGCACTGTTTTAGGAATCCGCGAGTGTGGTTTAGAAACCTATTGTATCGTATCAAATCAAATTCAGAAATCAAAATATTCCGAGAACGGTTATTATGAAGAAAATAATGCACTGCCTATTGTCATCAACCGGGAAGATTTATACCAAACTTCGGGAAAATCTCAATACTGAAATTTCATGTTAGAAAAACTCAATATCATTTTTTACCTCTGGCACAGCATTCGTATATACATCCCGCTGCGCCACCAAGGCAGCGCCGCCAGCGGGAAAAGGCTTGAATCTAAGTGAAATAAATGTGTCACATAGGTATATGAATCAAGGAATTCCATAAACCGTTAGAGAGGTATAATAATACCTTATTAACGATGGCATATAAAGAATAACTATAGTTTAAATAATAAAAAGTACCGTTTAATTTAATAACTGCCTGACTAGTTGACTCGGAACCGAATACCTCGTCTGTAGCAGTCACTATCGAAGTATCGAACTTCTGTAAAAATTATAAATAAATAAAATAAAAAAGTACCTAGTAAATATTCGGTTATCTCTATACACCGTTCCATTTTAGTAGTCTTACAAACTTTATAGTATAGCATAGCATAGTAACCAGATATAAATAATAAACAAATTTAAAAAAAAATTGTACCAGAAATCGCAATAAAACACGAGTCAAACACAAAATGTAATTTAAAAAAATGTTTTTTTATTTTTAAAAGGTACACGGTTTTTTTAGGGGTGAGTAGCTTTGCCCAGTAACTATACCTAATAGTATCTAATCTATAATCACTACTTATCCTACTTACCCACTACTTATATCCCTATGTATGCTTAAATCTTTAAAACTACGCAACGGATTTTGATGCGATTTTTTTTAATAGACAGACTGATTCAAGAGGAAAGTTTATAGGTATAAAATACATACCACGCGGGCGAAGCAGCGGGCGGAAGCTAGTCTATAATAATATTATAAATCTGAAGAGTTTGTTTGCTTGTTTGGTTGGACGCGCTAATCTCAGGAACTACTGGTCCGATTTGAAAAATTATTTTGGTGTTGGATAGCCGATTTATTGAGGAAACCTTTCAGTTATATCATCACGCTACAGCCAAGAGGAGCTGAGCAGTAGCCAAACAACGAAGGACGGGAGCGAAGCCCCAGGTAACAGCTAGTTGAATCTATAACTTTTGAGGTTACTGGTTTTTATTTCTTTTAACTTCTTTTTAATGTTTGAAAAAAAAAAAATATCTCGTCTCGCCAACATACGAATATATTGTTGGCAAGCCGGCAGTTTTGACGAATACAACCGTTTGGGCTGTTAGCATATTTAGGTACTTAATTTTTCGGCCCTGATCTGGCATTAGCATTCTAAATTACGGTAAACTGCGAATTTAGAAGTACGCCATTCATTGTAAATCGTTTGACATTTGTAATAGTGTATATTTTAGCTGTAATAGCATGTAATAATATCTCAACTAAATTATCACACATTGTATCAAAATATTTTATAGGTACATTTAGAACGTGTCGGATACTTGAAATAGTTTTTTATTTACCAGACGCTTATGGCTTATTAGACTACGGGAATATTAAGAATATACTGAGAAGAACAAAAAATTAAAACTAAATAAATGAAAGTCAAATAGGTACGTGAAAATTTTGGTACTTAACAACAACAACTAGCTTTGGAAAAAACATTCATAATACCAGGTAATTAGCTACTTTTTTCTATCAGCCATTCAATTGTTATGTTGTTTTCGGTGGTATTGTCAGCAAGGCTTTCAACCTCTTTCAACAAATGACCTTAATTATTTAACTATTGTAATCGTGAAAAGAACTAAGCATTTTAACGTCAGCTCCTAAATCTTAACGAAAAACAGCAGAACCAATAACAGTTTATTTTAATGCTGTTTCTCAATTGACGCGGGGGATTCACCTCTGCAAGGAAATTACTATATATACATCTGTATAGGGTTCATTGTAAATTGTAAAGCGTATTGGCGTTACACAACGGACGTGTGATAACTTGCGCATTATCAAAAAAAACTACGGACCCTTTTAAGGAAAATCTGTCGTGTGTATTTCTAGCCAGAGTGAACCATTTTTAGAACGAGGTAAGCGAGTGTTCTTTTTTTAAATCTTTGTTTTTGTTCAAATGACATTATTCAAATTAGGAAACAAATAAAAACTAAAAATAGTTTTTAATTTAAAAAGTTATTTTTGAACAAGATAATTTAAGTCGGTATTTTAATTCTTTAATAAAGTAGTTTTTTTTCATTGAAGTTTAATAAGTCATCATCATCATCATATCAGCCAAACGACGTCTACTGTTGGATATAGGCCTCGCCTAATTTACGCCACAGCGAGCGACTTAGTGCAGAAACGCACAAAGTCGCTAACTAACGCATTTATGTGTATTCAACGTGTTAAAGTTTTATAAATAATTTTAAACTCTAATGAAAGGGGAAACTTAACTAGTACAACGGCAAAATAACAAAAAAAAATCAATTGATTTCAACGTCAGGCTTAATTCACGTGTGCACATTTGAACATTGAAGAGGCCCTATATGAATTTCATATACTTACCAATAGGTATAATGCCGTGACTGCTTTGATAAACAAACTTACTGATTGTAAGTCTCTTGTTGTAAAATATTCCAGGAATTATTCGTGATATTTCAATATTTTTATAGGTACATATTATCAAGTACGAGGAAATATGTATACAATATAGGAAATAATAATGTTTTCCTTAAAATTACAGTTTATTTTTCACTTAGAAATTAGTCCTGGACTTCTGGCGTGTATACGAGGTGAAATTATGAAAGAGTCCGGGATTTTAAGAATCACAAGACCCCTAGTTAGATGACTGTCTGTCAAAGCCTGTCGCTTCTTGTTCTGTGGTTATCGCGTGCGCCTACTTGGGTCCTATCTTTTAAAAGCGGGTTTAGAAGTCTTCAGTGTGTGTGAAGTGGCCCAAATATGAAAGTTTTAATTACATTTAGATAATTAGTTTGAAATATGGAGTTGTTACTCTTGGACCCGAGTACTAAGTACCCATATATTGTATCGTAAGATGCTTTCTTTGCCATTCTGTGTGGTAATGTTAACTTCACAGAACAGAGATAGGTCTATGTTAACTTTTTTCATTAAAAAAAATATGATTGCATTTTTTAGATTCATAATAAATAAGTAAGTATAGGAATTATTTATAACAATAATATTATGAATATTCTATTGTATAAATTCATTTTTAGTAAAAAATGTAGTTTTATATATTTTCCCTGGGAAAGCTCTTTCTAACATAGAAGCTTTTGCAATGGTCTACAAGCTTTAAAATTCCAATGATCAAATTTTATACTTCTCTAACTAGCATTAATCTTTTCATATCGGTGGTACAGTTAGAAACAGATTATTACTATGTATTGAAAGTTAACTGTACCTATTTAAGCCTACTATCAAAATTAATTTCTTGTCTTATCTTCTTGTCTTGTTGAATTAGGATTTTCTTTTGTTTATTCGTTGTCCTTTCTGCTGGACTGTACTATTGAAAACAAATTTAACGGTATTTCCGTCAACTTGACTATTTTATCTGTACCACGGGTGACAAGTGGTATGTTTTGCATCTAACAAAATGTAATTAAATCTCGTTTATTCAGCTAGGTTACAAGGTAACACTTATGAAAGTCACAAGAATGTAACAGGTTATCCGAAAAGTAGTGTCAGCAAATTTGCCTACGACCAGTTCGCTGACGGGGTAGAGCTATGAGAAGAACTGGCAAGAAACTCACGCCACTCTTTTGAAAAAAAATGGATAGTTACAATCTTTTGTAATTTACAATTTGAGTAGCGTGTTAAGTGATGCAGCAGAGCACCAAAACGTTAGATTAACGAGTTAAAAATGTTTATAAAATAAACAAAAAGTAAAAAGTCAGGCTCTGCGGTTGCATCACTTTACCCATTGCTTACGTTTTAATGACCATCTTCATGACATGTAAGTTTTACTGAAACATTATGACGTCATTGAATTAAAAAACTTTAGAACAGCAGCATTAGCATTAGCATAACAGCATTATACTTCACTTTTTTCCAATTCACAAAACACTCAGAATCCACGACCGATGTTTTATATGAGTCGTTTTTACATGTTTAAAGTAAATTACAAGGAAATGTTAACGTCATGATATAAAAACAATTTGCCAACCATTAAATAACGCAAAACTTGTCAAAAAAGGAATTAACAATGTGTTTTTATGGTCAAAGTTAAGGCATTTTCAAACTGACAATGTTTCTCTCGGTCGTACTCGTAGGCCAAATCGACGTATACCTGAATTTTGCAAAAACTTGACGCTATATACCTACCTATTTACGTTGCATGGTAAGCACCAAACCCATTACACACCTATTACATTTCAACTCATAAACATCCCACTGCTGGGCTCAGGTCTCCTCCAAATATTGTGAATGGAATTTAGCCTATACCACGCTGGCCAGACGGGTTTGTATAGGGTTGGTTTCGAATATTCCTTTTCTCGCAGTCGCCCTTGTCTGCTCAAGGTATTTCCTTAGTTGTCTTTTACGACACCCATACGGGTAGAAATGGGGTAGTGACATTATGTATTCTTAATACGTCACTACACGGGTTAACACACCTATCATCATCATCATCAGCAACCCGTTAAGTCCCACTGCTGGGCTCGGGTCTCCTCTCCTGAAACTAGAGAGCTGAGAGGGTTACGCACCTATACCTATGTCAAAATTACCACATCACCACCACACCAAACCGTTCAATTAAGAATGAATGTAAGGTTCCTTGCGATATTTTTTGTACTCATTCTTATTTTAACATTATTTACTTGCTGTTATTTCAGATGTTATAATATACTGGCGTGCATAAACATTAGAACTCCTTTTAAATTTATTTATTTAAAAACAAAAAAAAAAAAATTTGTTTTTATGGTTAAACACAGTTGATCTTTTTGAACTTATAAGATAAAACACGTACGTCCTTATAATAGTAGGGCCAATTATCACATGCGTCACAGTGACGTATGTAGACACTCAATCGGACAGCATATCACTGCGTGACATAGAACAAATGAATATTATTATTATCATATGATATCAAGACATTATCTAAGATAAAATATTTTCCGCAAACACTATATTTTCAATCGTAATCCGTCATCATAAAGCTCAATATCTTTTTCTCGTGTCAATTTGGTTAGCGCGTTCTAAAAATGATGCACTGTGATAAAATTAATGATAACAAGATTTATGTACCTATTGATTTTCAATGCTATGTCCTTTCAATAAAGCTCAATTTATTTTACAAATTTTACAAAACGATTGACTACAATAAAATTAGCAAGAAAAATATGCATAATAAGTAATATTGATTTTCAATGTTGAGTCGTTTAAACAAAGCCTAATTTTGATTACATAGAAATATATTTAAAGCGTTTAAATGCATTCTGATTCTATTACATGTTTTTCAAAACGTAAATCTTAACATATGAGTAATTAAGGTGATATTTGCATAATAAGTGGCAATTCGATATTTAAGGAAATAATTTATAAATGTAGTATTCTGATAAAAGATATGAGTGCTATGTAGGACATAACAGTGACAATGTGTCTGTTTTGTTTCAGAGATTACGAAACAGCTGTGCGGGTTTTGAGAATTATGTTGTGTTATGTGCTCCTACTGTTATGTGTGATAGCTCTCAGTGTGGTCGTCGCAATGCCTAGCGTGTTTAAAGGTGAGTAAAAATACCTACAAAGCATCTTTATTTTAATGTCTAAAGATAATTATGTATTTGAGTGCTTAAGCGCGTTTATACATATTATGAGTCGCAACGTCGCAATTTAGTGTAATAATGCGTACGAAATTTAGTTATTTAATTTAATCGGAGATTTAATTTAAAAGTATGATCAATAGACTTTTTAGAATTACGTGAACGTGTATTAAAAAGTAAGTATCCGTAATGCTTTTTTTTACTATGAAAAATACGCTCTGCAAGTTTCAATGTGCTATTTGCGTATATAAAATATTAAATAGAACTGTAAACGCAATGATTTCTTACCTTTTACACACTTTTCACCTAATATTAGAATGTGTATTGAAAATATTTTTTAAATAGCTTTTAATAGCCGATTAAATGATAACAATTGCAAATCATTAAATCTGACACAAAATTGCGACGTTGCAACAGCAATGACTTAAAAGAATTTCCACGACAATGTAATTCCAAATCCACAAATATTTTAGATGAAACCAAATACAACGAGGTCCAATTCTACAACTTTCCGTTCATCCGACGCGATCAGTGGCAAGCCAGGCCTCCTAAAGAGACGACGGCTCTCCACACACCGGTTCCTTACGTGGTGATCCATCACACGTACATACCAGCTGCCTGCTATGACAAGGAGGAATGCAGTAATGCCATGAGGCAGATGCAGCATATGCATATAGATGAGAGAGGCTGGTGGGATGTGGGATATAAGTAAGTTAATTTTTAGTACTAAAATAAATGTGTGATAAAATAATTGAATGAATGAAGACACTCTCACTCTTGACAAAACAAATATATGAGGCGAATGTGAAAGGAAACGTTGGAAGGAGAAGACCTAAAAAAACGTACCATGACCAAATAGATGACGTTCTAAAGAAGGGATAGATCAGAAGTAAGTACCCTAAAATAATTGAATGAATGAAGGAAGAGTGACAAAACAAATATATGAGGTGAATGTGAAAGGAAACATTTGAAGGGGAAGACCTAGAAGAACGTACCATGGCCAAATAGGTGACATTGTAAAGAAGGGACAGATCAGGAGCACCCTAAACTGGCGAGAATGCATGAAAAGACTGATGAATGTTGACGAAGCCAAAGATGTATGTCAGAATCGTAGCAAGTGGAAGGAAATAGTCTATGCCTGCCCGTCTGTTGGGAACGAGGCGTGATCTATATGTATGTATGTATAAAATAATTGATATTTTGTTGCCAAGCTACTGAGTTAGCGTGGCCAAAGTCTTTCTGAATAAATAGTTAATAGACATCGAGCACATAGGCGAAACAAAGCATACTCTTCTGTCTGATTGTCTTACTTGTTTCACACGAGCGTAAATAACATGGCGTCTCACATATCGACACACATATTTGTTATTGCATTATGATAAAATGTAGTGGTAGAACGTCACAGTCTACAACTTGTGACGAACACTGTCCTTTAAGATACAGGTTACCCTAGTTTAAGGGACAGGGTCCATACTAATATGTAAACAGATCCAAGTTGTATTTTCTAGGGAATTTAGCCTATTAAGCCACTCTGATTGGCACGCAGACGGTTTTGTTTCGAATTTACCTTTTTTCACAGTGCTCTTGTCTGCTTAATGTTACTTCTCAGTCGCCTTTTACGACACCCACAGGTTGAAATGGGGTACTAGCATTATGTATTCTGGATCCGTGGACGTGGACCGTCACTACACGGACCAATTCGTCCTAAAACCTATTCGTCCATCATTTAAAAGAAATATAATGCAGGTATTGATACACCATTTAACATAACTTTTATTTTATAACGTTGCTTTTACAACAGACAAGTAGAGGAAATGCCGTTTTATACCTATCAAATAGCCTGCTCAATCGTGAAAATATAGCTATTAATACCTACGCAAGTAAAAGTGAGGAATTCACGTGAAAAAACAATTTAATACCCGCTTTTCCTCATACCAAAAACGTAACAACATAGGCAATAGACATAATTATTTTAAAATGACACATTTTTATCATATCCTTGTGATGAATAATACCCACTTCATATTGTGATTTGTGTAGTACTATTTTATTGTAATATTTCTAATCGTTGTTTGATAGAACTCCCCACTTATTACTTGTGATTACTTGTTATTTATATCGCAACCACGTGGGTTGTACAGTCGAGTTCATTAATATATTGCACCATCATTAGATATTTTTGTTGAAAAGGGTGACTAAAACTTATTGCATAATGTACAACATATTTTATTGAACCATTCACATGAGGACATATATTTGATCCATAGGTTCTATAGTATTTGTTGAGCTTTTCAACGCTCACAATATTTTGAATCCTTGATGGTGCCAATATATTAATGAACTCGACTGTATCTTTATAATCGCAATTGAAAGTATTGAAACGTTACATTTTTACATTTAGACTGGCCTGTTGGTCTAGTGGTTGGTGACCCCAGTGACCACCCAGGACAAATCTTTAGTTGTGTGATGAGCATAAAGGGTGTAATTTATCTACAATATGTATTATTTTTAAGTATTTAAGTAGTAATCAGTTGTTTAGTACCCATAACACAAGCAAATTGCTTAATTTGGGACTAGATGACGCTGTGTGAAGGTGATTTTCCACCAGAGTGGCGAAGCGAGGCGAGGCGAGAAGAGAATAGAAATTTGTATAGCAAATTTTCAATCCTCTCCCAGCGCATCTTTGGTGGAAACAGTGTGGATTGACGAAAATATGCGAGGCGTGAATTGAAATATTTTTTTGTGTAAAAATGAACCGTATTGCTTCCGATATAGAGTATAAATTAACTTTGCAACAGAAACACGCTTCTCGCGTGAGGCTTATTGTTGTTCGTTGCTACTTATTACCGTGTACAAGCCTTTTCTACTAGAGGTTGGCGGTCACGCGCGAGCTCGCGATGGCTATTTTTTAAGTGGAAAAGGGTCAGTGCGATTTCAATTCTCTTCTCGCCTCGTCTCGTCTCGCCACTCTAGTGGAAAATCACCTTGAATGTGGTAGAATATTATATTATTACAATTACGTATCACCCATGGTCTGAAGGCTATTCTATAGCGATACATTAGTCTGGCTTACTGCCGCACTCAGCAGAGGCGTCAATCAGCAGTAATTTGTCATTAACACAATTTTTTCATTGAATAATCGTCTTTAGGCGTATAGACATAAGTATTACACGTTTTTACTAAATAAACTTTAAAGTTAAGTAACGTCTCTGAGTATGGCAGTAAGTTAGATATGAAATTACATTCTATTTAAAGAAAAATCCTATGTATATATTATTTTATGTAGGTAAACCATGCTAGGATCTCAAGAACTACTAGTCCGATTTAAAAATATGTTTTAGTATTCGATAGCTCATTTATTGAGGAAGGCTATAAGCTATATAACATCACGCTACGGTCAATAGGAGCTGAGCAGTCGTCAAATAAAGAACGACGGATATAATAGATGTTCTACATGCTTTAAACTTGCGTTCAAACAGTGACCTTGGTGGGAGCTTGGTTGCTATCCGCGTAGTTTGTATGAAATTTGGTTTACAACAGCTGGCTACACGGTTGGAATCCATCATGGGCACCTATGTGGAAGGCAAGTTTCCAACCATGTAGCATTTGTCTAACTGCATTGGTTTTTTTATTGTAATATTTTAACTATATGCACCGAGTAAGACAATTAATGTTATTATTACTTTGACAGTTTTGGTGTAGGCAGTGATGGAGCAGCCTACGAGGGTCGAGGCTGGGAGACTCTCGGTGCACACTCACTACATTTCAACTCCGTCAGTATTGGCATCTGTCTTATTGGAGATTGGAGAAGTGAGTATGAGAATAGACTAATATATATATATATATATGTAATAGACTATAATATATCTAGCGTCTCCACCGTCCCCTCCAGTGGGCGCTAGGCAAAAATATGGTAGTAGGATCCAGCTATAATATATGGGGAAGGGCGTGGGGCCCTCACAATAAAACACAACTGATCTTATGAAGTTATAGTATTAATTTTAAATGTCAAGAAGTGCGTGCACTGTACAAGAAATCGGAATAATAGTGAGCCTTTAGTCTTCGACGGGTGGTCCGACGAAGACTCGGTTCGAATTTGAATTAATTTAGGATTTTGAATTTTAAATTATTAAAAGTAAATTAAAAAGAAATCAAAAGAGATCCAAAAGTTGGTCAAAAGAGGTGCAGTCGTGCAGGACGTAGCCTGCAACGGGTGCAACCGTTACATATATAATTTATCTACGAACTGTACTAAACTTCTACCAATCTCTTTCAAGAAAAAGACGTGACTTTATTTTACCTTTCTTAGGGTTCCGTAGTCAAAATTTAACGGAACCCTTATAGTTTCGTCATGTCCGTCCGTCCGTATGTCACAGGCATTTTACTCAAAAACCACTCAGAAATTTGGAGAATAGGTGTATTGGCCGTTACTAGGTTTTGTAGTTAAATAATAGAAAGTTTTTTTTCTAATTCACAGCTGAACTACCACCACCGGAACAGCTTAAAACAGCTAAAGCTTTAATAGCAGCTGGCATAGAGCAAGGCTACATAATGCCAGGCTACAAGCTGGTTGGTCATCGCCAGGTCAGGAACACTGAATGTCCTGGAGACGCTTTGTATAAGGAGATACAATCCTGGGAACATTACACTCCCTTCCCAAGTAGTTATAAAGATCTGATTAATGTTAAAGAGTTGCCCGAGTCCGTGAAGCAGCAGTTGGGTAATGTTACTAGTACTTGATGTTATATATATGATGTTAAAATAATATGCCACGTACGCCAACGTCATAAATGTCACGTACGCCAACGTCCTAACTGCCAAAACTAATAGTTATTATAATGCACTAAGAGTTCAATTCCGTACATCGCGGCCGATCGTAGCAGCGCCAGCGCCCGTTTGATCGTGTGAAGTTGACGCGCGCGGCCGTCAATAGTGCCATTTCAGAGATCTGTGCCATACATTTTCACACTATGACTGTCGTAATAACCCGTCGACGCCAACTCGTCGACGTCAATTTGGTACGTCAGCCGCAAGCGTTCAATCTGCGATCGGCCACGATGCATGCACTTAACTTTTAACATGTAAAACAGATATACTGACTGACTGAAACAGATATATGACTGTCACCGTGGCGCAGTGGTTAAGGTGGTCGCCTCGCCACTACATCGCCGTGCTGGGTGACGTGGGTTCGATTCCCACACGAGACAAATATTTGTGTGATTCGTAGATATTTGTTTCTAGTCTGGGTGTACTTTGTGTCCGTTAGTTTCATGTTTGTAAAGCTCCCCGGGACACAGGGCTTGTTCCCTAGTGCGGGCGTTGTCTTTATATAAAAAAGAAAAAAAAAAGAGATATAAGTTGAGATATTTCTGTTAATGATAGGTTCAAATTGCCAATTTAAATGCATGTACTACATACTACAGCGAGTGCGATTAATGTGTAAATTATTGTTTCTAAACCGTCTCACGCCTTATTTGAAGGTTATTTATATCAAGATATAAAGAGGGTAAAACCGCTGCCAGAAACTTGACTGTTATATGTCCTTTGCTTTTAATTGCCTCAAGCTTTTTGGATTTAAGAAATCATTATTATGAATTCAATTAATTAGATACCTCTGTATTTGTTGACGTTTAAGGCATTAAGCTATTAGTTAATGCCGTGGTGTTCAATTTAGGTGCCATGGTCTTGTGTAAATATTTAGTTAATTGTATATTTAATTATGTAGATATTAATTATGTTGTTTAATCCATAGAAGAAGTGAATCGTTACTATTTTAGTCGATTAGCCTAATTATAGCCCAGCCCTATTGTGTTGCTTCATGCAAATAAACTTAAAAAAATGGTAAACAAATAATTATGTTCATACGAGTGCACATCGACAGTAACGGTGTTTATTCTTATATGCACCCGTATGTACATAACGACTTTGAAGTCTATTGTTATATCTATTTTTCCATAAGGCATTTACAGACTTACATTTTTACTACCCACGCATTTGACAATTCATTGCTCATGTGCAACTTGAATAAAATCACATGACAATCGAACGCTAGTTTGTAAACGCTTTTCGAGTGGTATAAATAATAATGATATTAAAATAGTAATATAACGAGAATATATTGTTAATATTTTGTATCCTTGTAAAAGGCTGTGATAATTGTACATACATAATTAAAATGCATGACAGATTAAATAAATAGTTATATCTATTAATATATTGTAATATGATTAGGTTGCTTTGATAGTGACAGTCCCTTTAACAGAATTATAGTCGGACTCTAAAAAAAAGTTACCGACTACCGATGAAGGGTCTTATGAGTAGAAAAGTTGAACAACACCCTTCCTTGGCAGTCGGGTAAAAAACATTTCGTTTTTTACATAGTCATGGGAATCAAATCCCTCACGGATGGAGCTGGGTCGGCGGCTGTCTTTTCTAAGAGTGGGTTAATCAGATTAATAGCATCTTTTTGAAATTACTGTTTGATAAAACATTTACAATTTGCTATATCCGAGGCTAATACAAGTATACTTTCCTATTATCATCAAGAAATAACAGCAGAACAATAGATTTAGTCAAATTTAACTAGATATATCTATTATGTTTTTGTAAATAGGTAAATAAAGTCTTATTTTTGTACACGTTTTTTTATTTATCGAAGAATCCCTGAAAGGACATCCCTTATTGAATAAGAAACTGTTGCGTTATTTAACTGAACTAGTCTTAGAATAGAATAAATAAAAACGTAAGAACCAATCTCGGATCAATCAGCATTTATCGTATCGAGTAAAACTCATAAGTCAAAGTCAAATCTTTTCATTTGGATCACATACATGATACTTATGAACGTCATACAAAGCCAAAAAAAAGGTGCCTTCTTTCCCCGTGACACCACCAAATGATACCACCAGTGGTGTCAAGGGAATTACCTATTCCCCATGACACCCCCAGTGGTACCACGGTGAATTATGTTATACCCTGTGACACCATCAAGTATTAGTGATGCTACTTTTGGGACGTGTGTAACTACAGCTTCCTCGGGTTTTTTCTGTTTCTCGACAAAACAAATGAATGCTGACAAAACAAATGAATGTCGACAAAACAAGTGAATGTCGACAAAACAAATATTTGCCTTCGGCCAGTTCACTGACATACAATAACAACATGTTCAGGTTTTATACATATCTATAATGAATCGATCATATATAATACAGGGTGTATACGACGATACGACATTAAATGACAAGGCAGCCAGTGTTAATCCTTATAAACATATTCTAATATAAATTATTTAAAAAAAAAAAGAAAAAAAAAAAGCTACACATTATTTAAATTATTTTTCTATCATGACGTTTTCGACATTACGACGACAAAAGTGCGGAACAGAGTAAGAGATAAGATAATATGAAAGAGTCAAGATATTTAAATGAATTGAATGAAGTAATGACAATATTATGATCAACGTAAATACCTACAGGTTGTTTAAGACTGTGAACAACTGTGACATAAAGAAAGTACATTTGCGTCTAAACTATTGCAAATTTCTGTTTAATTTTTTTGGTATAGCCTTCTAACATCACATGCTACACGTGGTTTCATTTAATGTCGTATCGTCGTATACACTCTGTATTTGTATAGACTATTTCTAAGAACTCGTTATTGATCGAGATGTTGTAACGATGCTCTGTGAATACCCTAATTTCTCATGTGATTATGTTTATTATTAATGAGTCATTGGACTTGTGATCCGACATTCTATGTAAACAATACTGCCCCATATACAGGTATTGGGTTATCCTTAAATCGTTATACTTTACATTATTATAATATTAATGTATAGAGCATAGGTACTGTAACACTAGGGGCGTCTTCCCGCTTTGGGAAGGTGTAGGTTTTTTAAATATATTGAATTAAACTCTTTTTATAGCTTTATATTTACGTTTATTTGGATTTTTACTGCGGAAAGACAATAACGAACGTTAGTAAAAATACACAAAGCTAATATCAAGGGCCACCTGCCCACCCCAAAGTTCACATTCAACCCTTTTTCCTTAGAGAATCTTCTAGAAGCTCTTATTTTCACTTTCGATCAAAATTCAAAACTGACAGCGCGAGCGTAAAGAGGTTTGCCAAATTAACAGAAAAGGTTATATACATGGCAAAACTCTACTGTACCTATTAAGAATACATAACGTCACTACCCCGTCTCAACCCGTGGGTGTCGTAGAAGGCGACTAAGGGAGTAACCTTATGCAGACAAGAGACAAGAAAAGGAAAATTCGAAAGAAACCGTACACCAGACCGTCTGACCAGCGTGGTATAAGTAGTAGGCTAAATTCTTGGTGACTAGCGCTCAAACGTTTAAATAACACGTTAATGTAGTTGAATATTATAATTATTATTTCCTTTATTCAAATATTAAATAATATTAAAAAAGAAATACATTTAAAAAAATATAAAAATAATGTGGTGGCCCGCCGACATCGGGAACAGAGTCCAAGTTGCCGACGGTTAGGGCTCCAGAGAAAGGAACCTCCTCACAATACGTACCATGTCGAGGAGCACTGCCTTCTGTATCAGGCCTTTTATCCAGCTACCTAGCTGGAGCCTCTTAAGATGTTGATCGAGGCTCTTTGCTGCTAGACCATTGACTGTCACTAAAATGATTAATAAATAATTATTATTATTATACACAAAATGAGCACAAACACCTAATCAATATTCTTGGCAAAGCCATGTTATATGTTTTCCTATGACCTTCACGTCTTTAAGAATTATAAAAAATTAAATAAGATGAGCGCACAATAAGTAAGTACCAAATTACTATACTTGTTGTTTTTCTATAAACCTACATATTATGTGTATTTAGAAATATATAATTTACTAGAAGTCGCGCAGGGCTTCGCTCCCGTCGTTCTTTATTTGGCCATTGCTCAGCTCCTATTAGCCGTAGCGTGATGTTCTAAAGAAGGGACTGATCAGGAGTATTCTAAACCGAATAAGCCAAAGATGTATGTCAGAATCGTAGCAAGTGGAAGGAAATAGTTTCTGCCTACCCCTCTGTTAGAAAAAAAGTGATCTATATGTATGTATGTATCATCATATCAGCCCAATATAGGTCTCACCTTAATTTCCGCAACAGCGAGCGATTTTGTGTTATTTTTTATCAATAAATAGTGAGAAGAATTACTTGTTCTGTGTGTACTGATAATGATGAGTACCTACACACTGAACAAAATGTATTTATAATTAATTATAAATACATTTTGTTTAATCGATGGCGAGAGGGACTTAACCACTTAAAATAATAACACAACGTAATGGAAACACATTTTAATGACAAAGATGACTTCACAAAAATAATTGTTCGCTATAAATTGTTCTTAACTACGTACATACATTTAATATAATGATTTGCTGATATAGTGATACTTTTGTATGAGAATTTCTAATGATATTAAAATTTTTCACTGATTTTTAATCACTTATAAGGTTTGTATTACATCTAGCCGCACTTTTCTATGCTTCTATCCTATTCTGTCACTTAGAATCGTCATTTGCAAGAGCGAGATAACGAGTGAGAGCCGAACGTATGGTCGAATCCGTCGCGGGCGGTCGCTTTTCTATTCTCGTTCAGTGCAATTACGTGCAGCTAAATGCGGTCCATCCCTAAAAATGCTAAAATCTGTTTTCTTTGACAGATATACATTCTTCTAATGACAAATAATTTGTCATTCAAAGTTCTTTAAATGACAAAACGGTTAAAAATCCAACGGATGGCGTTTAAGTATTAAACATTTCGTTACGGAATGTGATTCTATAGTTATTATATTAACTACTTCAATGTACATTTAACACGTTGGTAAATAATTTTGTCGTACTTGAAATGTAGTAAAAATTTTCATTACACATAGATTCTTACAAACATGTATTTAAATTTTATTTAGATTTCAAAACGATAGGAGCATTTATATAAATGTTTGATGTTAATGATAGTTCTACATACCTATTAGTTTATTTCACTCTTCATCCTTATTAGGATATAATTACTCTAGGATGTTTCGATGTTTCTGCCCTTTGAAAAGATATTTAGCAAGGAAATTGGAATAAAAATTTTCATGCATCTTAAATTAGAGCTGCAATTGGCGGAGAATTACTATTGATTTCGTTAAGATATAAGTATTTTTCATTCACTACTCCATTTCAACCCGTGAGTGTCGTACAAGGCGACTAAGGGGCTAACCATAATAGTAGACAAGAGCACGGTAAGAAAAGGAAAATTCGATACAAAACCCTATACCAACCCGTCTGGCCAGTGTGGTATAGTAGGCTAAATTCCCTCCAAAATGTTTGGAGGAGACCCCTGCCCAGCAGTGATGACATTTGTAGAGATGATTTTTCATTGAATTTACATTAAATCGTAGTTTAGAATTATTAATACATAATTATATTCAAACATCTAATAATACAAAATAATTAACAGAACCACATTCAATACTTATTCAAAGTAATTCAAAATTTAAATGCTCCTATTCGTTTTTAACATTATAATGTAGACGTAATTTAATATTTCTCTACTTTTGACACTATTTGTGTTTAACACAGTTTGAAATCTAAAGCTTGGCTTATAATTTGGACTTAGGCCTGTTTAGAACCCAGGTTTGTGTGAGTTCACACCAAGATCTAATAAGATATACATATATAGATAAGTAGGTACATTTTGATATTTAAGTGTAGATATTGTAACACATATTATTATGTACGTGTAACACAGAAGAAATTTCAAATTTAATGTGATTTATTTATATACAATATGAAAAAACAACTATTTTATTTACTCAATTTATTTTTTATCTAATTCTCTGATAATTATTTTGAGTTTCAAAGCGAAGTAGAAAAGTAAATTGCGACCCTGTTTCAATACTGCCAGATAAGTGTCTGATAAACTATCTGAGACTTAAGAGACAGATTTTATATTAAAGATACGTCATTAACCTGTCCACTAAGTTTCGGATAAGGTATCTGCCAGTGGTGATAGAGAGCCTTATACTTATTTATTTATTCTGATTATAAAAAGTGTTTCTGAATTGTGTTTTTCTAATGTAATTCCACGTGTATTTAACTACGCCACTTGGAATTGAGTCACGGCTTATCTGCAATACAGTACACGCATCGTACAATAAGTATTTATGTTGTAAATAATATTTATGCAACAGATTTCGACTCAGGAATCAGTTAATTTACCGCTTGGTGTGAACAATGAAAAAATATTGCGGCTCTATTTCATCACTGACGGTTAAGTGTCTGATAAAATATCCGTAACTTAGTTAATAGAATTTTGATATATTTTTCATATAAAATCTATGAGATAAAGTCTCAGATACTTATCCGCTAGTGTTAAAACTGGCCTTTAAGCGTATAATAATCACAATAATTTGATTCGATAGACATCAATATTTAACATCACAAAACATCTAATAAGCCTTAACGGTAAAATTACAGTATACATAGAAATTTATATTTATTATATAGACAATATCAGAATATAGGAGATACACCCAATAGAACAATAAATAAATACGTTTCTGATCTCACTTATATTAGGGTTTATAATTTAAAAAATATTCTTAAAATTCTTAACAAGAATGATTATTTATGAGTTTATTTAACTTTAAATAAATTTATTAGTAGTTAAATAAGCCAATAAATATATTTAATTTACAATAAATCAACATGGAAGCGCTAATAATATTTATATTTAACCTAATATTTTATATAAACGAATAAGGATACAAATTTTATATTAAAATACTTGTACTTGGGATAAAACACGGACGAAATACAACAAGCGCGAATAATTAACATTTATTATACAAAATATAAATTAATAAACATTTGAATAATTTTAGACGATTTTTGAGTTCTGTGATAGCACATTATGAATTACTTGACTGGAATGTAAGAAACGAGTGTAATTCATAGTTGCGAAGTTGAATATTGCGACGGACGTTGTCGCGAAAGTTCATTATCGTGATGTACGTTACAGCGAAAGTTTACTACTGCGACGGACGTTGTCGCGAAAGTTCTATACTCCGATGTATGTTACAGCGAAAGTTTACTATTGTTACGATAGGTCGATGGAGCCCCGCCTCGCGGGGCTCCTATTTCTGGGTGGTTTGAAAAAAAATAACCACGAAGGCTAAGGCGGGAGCTCCGCTCCGCTTCGCTCTCGGCTTAGCTAGCTTCTAACCTAACCTATTCGAGTCGGGGTACTTGAGTCGGGGTGTTAAACATAATGACGTTTTTTATATAAGTATATTAAACGTTAGACCTAATGATTTACGATTAAATAAACAATATACATATTAAACGTTAGACAGTATAGAACTTTCGCGACAACGTCCGTCGCAGTAGTAAACTTTCGCTGTAACGCACATCGCGATATTGAACTTCGCAATTGGACGGTGTTACACAAAAAGGATCCAACCCACAGAATGTAACTTTTGAGATATTGAAGTTTGAAGTTTAACTTGTATTTGCACATTGATGTACTATTATACCGTCTTTGTTTCTTTGGGTAATATGTGTATATATTTATATTAATTTTATAGTCTGAAGAATTAATTAGTATAAGCTTATATTTTTTGAAATATTTCAATAAACAGAGGATTGGATCCTTTTTGCTAAATGTAATTTTTAATTAATGTATGTTCATTTTTAAATTCACAAAAATGATCCAATATGGTATATTGATGTGAGATAATTGATTTAATTAATTATATATACATATATATAGCATAGGTGAGGCCTATGTTCAATAGTGGACGTCATTGGGCTGATATGATGATGATGATGATGATAATATATAGCATACAGCTGCGTTGGAAGATGTTTTTAAGCTTCTTGCCTGGGACGGATTTGGCATCAACATAAATAGCGAGTACATCACCAATTTTCGGTATGCTGACGATATCGTGGTCATGGCAGAATCACTGGAGGACCTAAGCACAATATGCTCGATAGCCTCAACACAGTTTCTCAACGGGTGGGCCTTAAAAAATGAACATGGATAAGACGAAAGTCATGTCTAATCGCGATGTAGTGCACGCCCATATCGCATGCATAAATGGCTAGTACATCACCCACTTTCGGTATGCTGACGATATCGTGGTCATGGCAGAATCACTAGAGGACCTAAGCATAATATGCTTGACAGCCTCAATAGAGCTTCTCAACGGGTGGGCCTTAAAATGACCATGGATAAGACGAAAGTTATGTCTAATCGCCATGTAGTGCACGCCCATATCGCATGCATAAGCAATATCTCAGCTTTAATCTCGAAGTTGTTGACGAATAGGACCTAGGACAAACGGTCCGGTTAGGTAGGTCCAACTTCGAAAAAGAGGTTAATCGCCGAATCCAAAACTCGGTTGGGCAGCGTTCGGTAAACTACGTACTGTATTCTCGTCCACAATACCCCAGTGTTTAAAGACGAAGGTTTTCAACCAATGTGTGTTGTCAGTGATGACTTATGGCACAGAGACGTGGCCGCTAACTATGGGGCTCATTAGAAAGCTCACTGTCACCCAGCGAGCCATGGAAAGAGTTGTGCTCGGAGTTTCCCTGTGGGATCGAATCCGAAATGAGGAGATCCGCAGGAGAACTAAAGTTGTCGACACGAGTTGCATCGCTGAAGTGGCAGTGGGCAGGACATAATATAGCTCGAAAAACCGATGGCCGATGGGGGAAAAATGTTCTCGAATGGCGGCCAATCGACCCCCCCATAAAATGGACCGACGATCTGGTCAGGGTTGCGGGGGGTCATTGGATGCAGGCGGCGCAAAGCCGCTCAATGTGGCGGAAGTTGGGTGAGGCATATATATAATGGTTTTTTTTTTTTACTGAAATAAAATGATTATTATTATTATATGTCCAGCAGTGGACGTCGATAGGCTGATATGATGATGATGATGACATATATATATATATATATATATATTTAATTAATAATATCAATATATAACTATATATATTATATAAATAAAAAAAAGAATCCATTAAAAAAATATTTTGGGTTTCTTAAAAAAAAAAATCTATTTTATTATTTTAATACGTTGACATAAAATAACTTCTAAATTTATCAAAACTCATGTGGTTAAGATTATTTTTGTTATTTTAATTAGAACCTTATCATAACAAAATCATTTAGCAAAAACGATCCAAACCGCTTGAACCCTTTGTATGATTTTGCAAATGCATCCTTTTTCATTTAAATATAATTTATCAAATACAATCCAAGTAAATTGGATCCTTATTCACATTTTCATTGTAGACTAGTTTCTTTATTTGATAATTTCACTTCAATGATCCAAGGAGGTTGAATCGTTTTTGTGAAAACAAAACCGAAACCCGTCATAGATGTGGGTTGGTACCCCATGTCGATAAAAACGTTAATATTCGTATTTTGATCTGGTTGTTTTTGCTATATGAAAATATAGACCATAAAGACCACTTTGGCGTACTTAACTCATTTTCGACCATCATGTGGGTTGGATCCTTTTTGTGTAACACCGTCCAATTATGAATTACACTGGTAAGAAACTAATTAAATCTGATTTAATAGGTATTGTGGACGTGTTATTTCGTTTTGAAATTGGGGGTCTTATTCCATAAACGTTATATTATGTTGACTTACTGCGTTTTAAAATGGGCGTATACGCTCGTATCTGCTGAAACACTTATACAAATATTTCTTTTTTATTGACACAGACGTTTACAGAGTTTTTAAACGATATTGTTTAGCATGATTTTTAAAATTGTAGCAAAATTGGTGCCACGAATATATTTTGTTGCAAATTAAATTCTATGAATTAATATTATTAGGATTTGAAGTATAAATTTTATACATAGACAAAATTGGAAGTGCAACAATATGAAATTAGATAATTTATTTTTATAACGTTTATACATTAAGACCCTTTTGAATATTTGTTCGTAAAATTACGTAGTTAATATAAAATTAAATATTTTTATAAAAAATAATTCAATTTTGACAGAAGATCTTTATTTGAAACTATAATATTAGGGTATCTCAATTTATTTATGTACAGTCTTCTAACATTTCTCTGTGTGTAGAACATATATGGGTATATTGATAGAGAGCATATTATGCTTACGCCACAAAATGATGATGATAATATACCCTATTATTAATAAATAATTATTTATATAACGAATATTCTCTAAATATATATATAATATATTTATATTTTATTGGTTTTCTATGACAATACCATAACAAACGCGTCTCTAAAACATAATTAGTGTTGTTACAGTGTATTCGGCATTCGCTGTACATTTTATAATGTATGCGTATTTGGTGAAAAAGAAGTATTTATTCTGAATGTGTATGCGTAATTATAATTAAATTTTGATGAAATTATATTTAAAAACGCTTTTAAACGCTGATAGGTATGAGAAATTCCTTACGTCCTCTTTCACTACTGGCCGTTTTGTCTGATAAATAAATTATAAATGAATTTATATCAAAAGACAGTTAGTAAATCTGTGACGTAAACTTCAGCTAAGTTAACAGACTGACATCATCAGCAAGTGGTTAAACAGAACCTTAGCCTCGTAAAGTTTTTCTAAGGTATGTACTGTCGGTCATTGTAGGCATGTTAGATAAGAACATCGTCCTAGTATTTAATATTCGTCTAACAGCGATCATAAACAACAATATAAATCTTGGTTTTTATCTGTAATCCATCAAATAAGGTATCTTGCATACTAGCGACATTTCTGACGCGACTGCGACTGTTCTTACACTCAGGGCCCTGATTCTGAGCTGCCGATGTCAGTTTAAGTATATAAAGTTAATAATAAAAAACAAATAGTTTTTAATTTTCTATACAATAACCTATTTTTACAGAATTAGGTTGCGTTTCCACCAGAGATGTGCGAAGATGAGATGTTTATTATGAACCAATATAATCGCTTCATTTACCTCACGTGAAAGCAATCAAATGAAGTGATTCTATTGGTTCATAATAAAACATATAATTCATAATAAAAATATTATAGGTATGATATTTACATCTGAGAAAACTGGGTGTGTACCTTACGTCTTTATTACCACGGGCCACGGGCGTCGAAAGTCGCCGGTACATAAGTGGGCTTAACGATAAATCGATATAGATAATAATATTATAAAACCAGACTTAATATATTATACTTTAATCATCATAAACATAGATTAAAAAGGTTCTGCCCCGAAACCAGGTATCGATAAATTAGGTCGATTAGATATACATCGACTATTATGACATTTATATTGTATTGTTGTTTTATTATTATTATTATAAATTTATCAAACAAGTTATTATCACGGTAAAATACATGCTTAAAAATATTTTTTCTTAGTGATCATGATAGGGACTCGTGCACAAAATTAAATTGATTTGTGAGTAATGAAGAAAGATCTAATGAATTTTCATCGTATATATAATTAATATGTAATTTAAATATGAAGCAATGAGACTAGTCAAATGTTAAAACGTTATACAGAGTGTATACGACGATACGACATTAAATGAAACCACGTGTAGCATGTGATGTTAGAAGGCTTTACCAAAGAAATTTGCAATAGTTTAGACGCAAATATACTTTCTTTATTTCATAGTTTTTCACAGTTTTAAACAACCTGTAGGTATTTACTTTGATCGTATGTTGTCATTACGTCATTCAATTCATTTAAATATCTCTGACTCTTTCATATTATCTTATCTCTTACTCTGTTCCGCACTTGTTCACACCGTCGTCGTCGTCATGTCGAAAACGTAGAAAAATAATGTGTAGTTTTATATTTTTAAAGTTTTCGACTTTAAATAATGCGTAGTTATTTTTTTTCTTTTTTTTTAATGATTATTAATAGAATATGTTTATAAGGGTTAACACTGGCTGCCTTATCATTTAATGTCGTATCGTTGTATACAGCCTGTATATATTGCTTAATTTATAAATATTGTCATAGAAAACCAGTCACTTCAAATTTGACGATTAAATATTTTAATCAAACATTTACCATTTGAACCGGATTAACATACCTATTGTTCAAGCTTATTTTTAACCAACGTACTTCTTTGAGTAAATATTATAGGTATTTATATGTTTAAAAATGGATGACGAAGTGATATTTTATCTATATGTAAGGATTAGTAAATATAGCTGTTAGTTTAGTGATATTTTCTGATATGATAAAGGCACAAGGGGAAATGTTGTGAGGGAATGGATTTAAAATCAAAAGTTCGTGTTTATTTTGTGAAAATGTTCAGAAAAAATATGTTTGTAGACAGACGTCAATAACCTAGCTATGAGTAAATACTCATTTCAACTGTTTTTCGTGCTAGGAAAAAGACTTGCATTACAAAACTAGCATAGCGAAATGGTACTCAACTTTGTCGTACTTATAGGTAATAAGAATACTTTTGCCCTGCAGACAGTACCTACCTGCATGTGAAACTTTATTGTAAATAAGTACAACACAATACGACTAACGAAAAACGTCGTAACTAAATGATATAGATTTTTTAAGCAAATTAAATTAGTGTAGTGTAGCTAGACAGAATAGAGTTTGTATGTAACTATGTGTGTGAGCTTCAAAGTCGCATATCTAGAAAAAAAAATTCTTCTGCCACCTCCGTACGTTTTCTCAACGTGAGTCAATATCGTGCACAGTGTATCCAAATTCCAAAGAAAACTTTGCACAAATTGACAGCAGTTCAAATACGTAAAGATTATATGTATACTTATCTATGCTGTGGCCTATATTGGCTTAAGTTGGCCCAACGTGCAAAGGCGGCATTGTAATTGCTCGAAACCACAATATTTGTCTTACCATCTACAATGACCTCCACATTGTCAATTGTCGTACATTTATAATTATGTTTACATTGCGGTTTTAAAAACGTATGATTTTTAATAAAAAATGTTGTTAGGTACTTAAAAGGAGTTTCACATTAGCATTCAATAACGCACAAACTTATAATTACGTATGCGCAATCGGTACGAATGTTTCTTTTCTACAGATTCATCATTATCATATCAGTCCAAAGATGTCCATTACTGGACTAGGTGGGGCCTATCCTCACCTAATTTCCAACACAGTGAGCACCTCTGTGCCGCCTGCAACCAACGACCAACCTTTACCAGGGCCCTGATTCTGACTCATCGGATTGCTCCCGGATCGTAAACTTTTTCAAATCTAAGAACGACGTATTTTCACAACTTCAGTTATTAAGTGTTAGAAATTAGTTTACCGTATAGAAAATGAAAAACTGATTAATATAAGATTTTTTTCTACATCCATCTAGTTTTTTAACATTCTGTTTTTTAACTTTAAATAAACTGACAGTTCTGGCCAAAAATATTCCAACAGCTCAGAATCAGGGGGCAGGTGGTCGGTCCACCAGCTGGTGGGGAGCCGCCCCACGCTGCGTTTTCCAATGCATGGCCGCCACTCAAGTACCATTTTCCCCCATCGGCCATCAGTTCTACTAGCTTAGTAGCATCCATCAAGCCTGCCCACCAATTGCGCATGCATAATTAATAATACGAGCATTTTAACTAGTGTTGAAGTACATAGAAGTGAGAGTGAGTGAGTGCTTCTTTTAAAGTGTGGTACATATGGCACAGATTTAATATTAATGTATAAGTATCCAATTTACAAAGTGAATATTTTTTTTAGTTTAAAACTATTTTATCGACATTTATCATAAAATAACATTATTTATATTTATAACAATTAGCATTTTATACATTGATAAGTTTATTTTGGCATCTCAATATGTAGGTTTATTTATATTACAGAAAATAATAATCTTGCTGAGTGATATAACGAATTGAAAAAAAATCACCTGCATTAATACCAATCAAGATTATAATAAAATGATATAAATTATATTATCAGTGAATTCATTGTGGGTTTTTGTAGAATCCCTAAGCAACATGCCTAGTAGGTAGATTAATTATCATAAGTTAATGTTACTATTGTTAGGTCGTATAGATATCAGACATTAATGGAGTGCCACACAGCTGTAATCTTGCGTTCGAACAGAGGTGACCTTAGTGGGAGCTCGGATGTAATCTTGAGATCCATCCATCTAGGCGGCAGATGTAATCAAAATTTCAAACAAAATACGCGGATGGGATCCAAGCTCTCACCAAGGTCACCCCTGTTGGCACGCAAGATAACAACCAATTGGCAAATGCTTTAATATTTTTGAATATTAATAAAAATACATTTTATGCATCATATATATGATAAGCTATTAATTTTGTGTCAAACATTTAACGTGAAATTAATTAATAAAATTTTATTTTTATTGATATATATAATTTATATGAATTTAAACTTTTTATTTGTTAAATATTATAAATAATAGATATTTAATGTTAGGTTCTAATGTATGTCAATATTTAAATTTGTCTACTTACAAATTTGAAAATATATTTTTTACTATTACTCTACTTAATGCCTACTTTCATTTATATACGATTTATGCAAGTATTAAAAACACCATGTGGCCTTTCTAATGCAAGATCGCAAAAACATTTAAGGACAGATAAACTTTTTATTTATTACAGACAAGTGTTTGATAACCTATTTTATACTTTTTTTTTTTATACCACGACGGTGGCAAACAGACGTACGGTCCGCCTGATGGTAAGCGGTTACCGTAGCCTTTGGGCGCCTGCAACACCAGGGGCATCACGAGCGCGTTGCCGACCCTTAAGAAACCTATTCACTCCTTTTTTGAAGAACCCCATACTGTAGTCCCTTGGGAAAACCTCGTTAGGGAGTTCAAAATACTTACAAGTAAGTGACAGATTTTTGTTATTTACCTTAAATATTTATGCAATTTCCTTTGCTTTGGTTCTCTATTAATTTATAATATATACTAAACAAGTAATGGAAAAATTAAAACCCGTAACCCTAGCATTAAGCCACGGTGATAAGTAGCAAAACGTTGTCACAATGTCAACATGTTAACATGTTATGGATAAATTCGATTTCAGGGACGTCCGCCCGCATAGCTCAGTTGGAAGATCACTGGACACAGAATACTAGGGTCGCCGGTTCAAGTCAAATTGTGGGTTTGAATTCTTCCATTACTTGTTTGGGATTAATTTAAAAAGGTTTTTGATGACATATTAAAACAGACACGTGTATGCTAGTGGAAGCTTGAAACAACATCTGAATGTGTTGTGCAAAGCTCTTCAGAGAATTTGCTGAGACAAAGAAATAGGGCCTTTATATCTTAGACTGTTTTACACTGATTCAATTTCAGTTAATATCAATGCAAGTTATATATATGATATGATATAGTATATATGATACTTGCTTACAGCAAGCAGTATGTTTGCTAAATTAAGATAAAACTTAATTACATTTACTTTTATCAGGGTATGTTTCTGCCAACTCGCATTAGGCTAGCGTGTGTGGATTATGGCCCAAACTCTCTCAGTTCTCTAGATAAAGGAGAGGAGACCCGTGCTCAGCAGTGGGATATTAATGGGTTGCTTTATGCTTCTGCCATCTTGCATTCAGAAACACCACGTTAAAAGTCATTATCTAAGTAGTTCTTAGTTTAACTGTAGGTTTAGTTCTAAATTGATACTTATTTGTTCTCAATTAGAGTCTGTACTTGCAGAACGAGGTCCCGCGCGAGGGACAGCACGGCTGATGCGTCGTGTCTTTCTGCCATTTCTGTAAAAAATATTATATTATAACAAAATAATGAAAGATCGTTTCTATGTTACTTCTAGTAATAATTGCATTTCCGAATCACTGCCTCTTTTAAGATAATAATAATATTTGCTTGTGTTATGAGTACTAAACAACTGATACACTACTTTTTTTTTGTAAATACATACATATTATAGATAAATTACACCCAGACACAGAACAAACATCACGCAAAGATTTGTCCTTTTTTTTATTGCCTCAAGTGGCAGACGAATAAGCCTGGGTAGGGATCGAACCTACAACCTCCGGCTTAGCAGTCAGGGTCACTAACCACTAGACGAACAGGCGATTCAGGATACAGGTCTCACCTAAGTTATGAAATAGGGTTTCTGATTGTTTTTTAAAACTAAGTTTTATTTAGTTCAGTCAAGTATTAAATTGTAAAACTATCTATGTAACTTTTGGGAATAAACTTATTATTTTTATCGCCAATTGAAACTGTGTAAAAAATCCTGATATTGGCAAAATATGGATGTTATGCACGTCTACCTACCCTTTCGGGTAAATTCGCGTGATGTAATTTGAAAAGTAAGACAGTTACCGTTGAAGAACTTGATGATGTCAGTGAAGTCCATGGTGTTGGCCAGTATGACGTCACGATATGTCTCCAGCAGAGCTAAAGCTATGAACAACACCATGTGTTCTGATGATACAAGTCGTGCGGCCCAGATCAACTCCCAGGCCGCGAATACCTGAAAAGAAGAAAGGGATGTTCTGAATTCTGTAGATGTACTTACATATAATTATGTTAGATAGAATTTAAAAGAACGATGGAAAATCTCAATCCTAAGTTGAGATTTGAAGCCACGATCCTTATCCATTTTAGCAGATTGCTAACTGAGCTACGCAGTAAGTGGCCTGAAGATTTAGGGATTATAATTATATATTTTTGTAGACGACATTAGAATAATCTCAATATAGGCAGGAAAAGGCAGTGTAAATGGGGTACCTGCCTCTTTTTCTCCACAGCCGCCCCCGGGTTTATGTCAGTGCTAGCGACTGTCAAAGTAACATGGTTGTATAATTTTACGTTCGTTTGTGTGTCAGACATATTTTTTATCTTACCTAGATATTTTGTAATTAATTTGAATTATGATCTGTTTAGTAGTGGGACGTTTATGGGTTGCAATGATGATGATGATGATGATGATCTGTTTTAGTTGATCAAGGTTTTTTATTAGATTTCATCATCATCATCATCATTTGCTCTCTGCCAGTCGCTTATGCAATACTGCATTGTCGCCTGGGGAGGAGCAAACAAAACCTACCTGATTAAGTTAGAGCGTGCCCAGAGAGCAGTTTTAAAAGTGGGATGGAAACTGCCATATCAATTCCCAACGACACACTTGTATATTAAATGTAACGTTCTCACTGTTCGTAAACTTTATATTTTAAACATTTTACTCACCACTCACTCACTCACCCCTTTTGATCCCAATAAATTTGACTCCAAACGTCGCAAACACGCTGTATGCACTTATACCCCTATTAAAACAAGTCTAGCCCAACGGAGCTTTTACTTTCTTGGACCGCATGTATTCAACAAAATAAATCAAATGTTGAATATATACCCAATGGGTAAGTTAGAATGTAAAAAAACAGTTACTGATTGGCTACTTACCTTAGACTACGAAGCGACAGAAAAGATCATTCAAATTTTAAAATAGCGACACAACTTATGAATTCTACTCAGCAAACTTTTATAGGTAAACTCACACATACAACACACATACACACACACACAAACACCTACACATGTTTGATGATAATGTCTTTTATTATAATTGTGTTCACTCGTATCATTACCAATATAATGTATTGTGATTTATATTTTTCTTTCATGTTTTTGTAATGTAACATTCACTTTGTACTTGCTGTTTATTTTCTCCAACAATATTTTTAGTACCTACTTTATGTTTGTGTTACGTTTAAAACTATGTACTGCATACATGCTTACTCTAAGCGCATCATTAAAGGGAGCCTGGAGATTTGTCATACGGGTTACGGACCCAGTACTAACTCCAGCTCTCATTAAGGATTATGAACGAAATTTAAGTACCAAGTAATCACAAACAATTGTATTCCTTTTTGAGAGAAATAAATAAATTTATTATTATTATTATTATTTCCCATAAATGTCCCACTGCTGGGCATAGGTCTCCTCGAAAGAATGTGGAGGGAATTTAGCCTACAATACCTATTAGATTTACAATAATATATTTATATACTTCCAAAATCTTTAATTTATTTTGATTACACAAAAACTGCCGTGCCCGTTCCCAGCTGTGGGACGTTTATGGGTTGAAATGATGATGGTGACACAAAAACTGTAGCATTAGAATAATTAGTTAGGGTTATTTAACTGAATGAAGTTCTCTAATTTCATTAATCAAAATGCACATTGGACAAAGATATTTATTTTGATAAGTGGAATACCAACCCTAGGCTTTAAAAATATTTTATATAATATCTTATTTTGCTTGACGTTCAACTAAGTCGCACCACTGACAGAGTGATGTATCGCGTGTCATCATCATCATCATCATTATTTCAACCTATTGTAGTCCACTGCTGGACGTAGGCTTCTCCTAACACGCGCCATAGCACTCGGTCCTCCGCCTTTCGCATCCAATCAGACCCAGCGAACTTTTCTAGGTCGTCGACTTTATCGCGTGTATTCCAATTTAATATCATTTATCGGAAAAATTAAAAGTAAACCAGAGTCTTGTGAGAAATGTGTACCAATGTACTCACGTCTTGATAGAGTAATTCTCGTTTAAAGTCGAGCAAGAACCACCGATAACAGAAGTAGAAGTGTGTGTAGTCGCCGTGAGCATGCATCAGCTCGTACAGCTCACAGTCCAGGATCTGGATCAGAGACCTGTAAAAATAGTTCAGTTTTTTTAATACTACACTACACTAATACTACACTACTAAAAAAATATAGAACATTTAGAGACGAGAAATCGACTTTCTTCGTATACCAACGATTGCAATAGAAAAAGGTTGATAATTTCTTCAAATTCGATTAATTTAGGTAATAAATATAGGTACGTAATTAACAGGTGTTTATAATATAATAAATTATATTATATTTGCCAGCAAACATTTTGTGCAGCCATATTCTGCCATTTAAGCACGCAATTTATGTATTAATAATAATAATCAAAAACACAATGCAATAATTAATTTGTCTTATGTCAAAGTCAAGGTAAATGCAAACTAAATTATAGGTTTAACGAGGTTTCACCAAGGGACCCATCGGGTTCTTCAAAAAAGGAATTAATAAATTTCTTCTCTAAACGAGCTCGTGATGCCCCTGGTGTTGCAGCAGCCATAGGCTACCGTAACCGCTTACCATCAGGCGGTCCGTACGTTTGTTTGCCACCATCGCGGTATAAAAAAATAATAAAGTACTTATATCTATTATTTTATCGCTGGTAACATCGTAAATGGCTACACAGCATAATGCTGTGTAGCCATTTACGATAACCAAACGGCGCTGCTATTCTGCTATGACTAAGACAGCATAAAGAGCAGTATAGTGTGTGTACCTCATATCAGCGAAGTGCGCGTCCATGGCCTGTCCCGAGGGGAAGTTGTCAGTAGCGCGCGCCATCAGCCGCGCAAACAGCGCGTGCGCAGCCGCCTCCTCGCGCATCATCACCAGCAGCGGCGCCGCCAGGTCACACATGCCCTGCATGTAGCCTGTGTCTAGGTGCTCCCACACGTAACTGGAGAAATAAATAATTAGAAATATAAGATACTAGAAGACGTGTGGGGCTTCGCTCCCGTCGTTCTTTATTTAGCTACTGCTTAGCTCCTACTGTCCGTAGTGTGATGTTATAAACCTTCCTCGATAAATGGGTTATAAAACTAAAAGAATTATTTTTCAAATCGGACCTGAGATTCTAGCGTTCAACCAAACAGGTTCAGCTTTATAATATTAGTATAGATAAATGATAGCAAATTCTTCTTAACTTCTTTTAAAATAAGATATATTTTAACTAAACCATCAGGCCTATCGGATGCCAAGCATCGATATATAAAGTCGGATGGGGCCACTCGTAGTAACATAAAAAAAAGAATCCCTATCGGAGAAAATACGTGCACTACACATGATTTTATTTGACTGGGCCGACTTTTACATAACCAGATAAATTTTACCTAAAGAATAAAATTGATGATTTTGTATAGAAAAAAATTCTTGTTTATTCTTGAAATAGAAAAATTGGCCCTTAATTAATACAGTTAAAGAAGTCTATACAATAAAATAAAATAATTAAATAAAATGACAATAAAAAAATTAACTTACGTGCACATAATATTTCTGAGTTTATCAAGATTCTCGTCTGTGAAGAAGGGATAGTTTCTGTCACAACGCTGCACATCCTTCTCAATGCGGTGCAAATTCAACGCAAAAGACTCCACCAACTCGTTCTGTAACAATTGAAACAATAAGTATTTTTTTTTTTATACCACGACGGTGGCAAACAGACGTACGGTCCGCCTGATGGTAAGCGGTTACCGTAGCCTATGGGCGCCTGCAACACCAGGGGCATCACGAGCGCGTTGCCGACCCTTAAGAAACCTATTAAAAGTATTATTATAAAGGCACCTTAACATCAACGTTAATCAAGGATCGGCCATAGCTAGGTGACCATTTGCGGTAATTTCAGTCTCAAACTCCGGCCTTCATTGCTAAGTCAAATTGGATTCCTTCTGATGATTACGAACTCAATTTAAGCAACGTGACAAAAGAAGTACCGTCAATCTACAGAATTACATAAGACTGTTATTTATCTATGCCATATAAAAGAGCGTTAGCTTCTTAGTGATTAGTAGTATCTACTTCTAGAGTAACTATTTATCACTAAGCCGTGTGTTCGTCTACCATCTTCAATATAATATCGAAACCTGCCAATCGCAACTTAGAGTAGGTATTGGTAACTAACTCACCGAATATACACCCCCATTAGAGCTGGCTGGTGACACACAGTTTGACCTGGTGTCTGGAGCATGTCTGTCGGCTGGCTCTAACGTGTCGAAGCTGGCGCCTGCTGACTGTGACTCTTCACGTACCACACCTAGTGGACTGCGGGCTGGACTCACTGTTGCTAACAGAAAGGGACTATCAGTTATAGGGAATGTATTAATATTTTCACTGTCTGTCAAAGATACAACAAAATTATCTAGGGCTATCCAACTCTAAAATATTTTTTCAAATCGAACCAGTACTTCCCGAGATCCTGGCGTTAAACCAAAAAACCAAACAAACTCTTCAGCTTTCTAATATTAGTAGATAAGTATAGATATTATATAATTATAACCATAGAGCTCTCTTAAATTTTCATTATATTTTTTGGCATCACATATCCTTAATGGTAAAAGGTTGTGGGAATCTTAACAAAACCAAACTCACCAGTGTTCCCACCAGAAGCAGGAGACCCTCCTCCAGCAGCCAAGTCAACAGACGGATTAGTGATAATCACACTGGTGTGCTGTGGCTGTGGACTCGGTTGACTTTCCTCCATCGACGACCTGAAGTCACTGCCATTCACAATAGCACTATCCACGCTGCACAACAGTCCTCTACCCTCCCCCTTCTGAACAAACCCTTCAGCTAGCCTCTTAATCTCCGCTATACTCTCCCTCCTCATATCAGGGTTATCAACAACACTCTTCAAGTGTACATCCTCATCTTCATCCAAGTCTTTAAGACTTTCTACATCTAAGCTTTCCCTATTATCACGGGTGTCAGTCTCTCCGTTCAGTTTAGTTTCTTTGTCTTTGTCTGAATCCAGTTCGATATTGTCGACTTCATCTATGCTTGGTGCTCTCGATAGCACCGGTTTGTCGGGTCGTTTTTGTTCGTTCTCACTCGGTTCTGGTGATACGATTGGTGGATTGTCTGATATGACGCTGCAGTCGTCTTCAAATACCTAAGGAAGACGTTGGTGCATTTTTATTTTTTCCAAAAATTTTATAGCTGAATTGTTAAGTTGTTGTTGTATATGTAAAAAGTTTAATTATTTAAATTTTGTGTTCAATACGTAGACACCGGACCCTAATTATATATTGTAGGGATTCAATGAGTAAAATAACATTTTACACACACTTTTAAATATTATGTTCTCTAGTATTTTGATTTATCATACGATGGTAAGAACATAACTTCAAAGGTAAATGAAATGACATGTATTTTCAATCGATGATTAATGGAAAAGTTTAATAATTACATAAGGAAGCAATATTCCCTAAAGGGATGTGGTATTACACCGACATTGTGCCAACTATATTAGGTTCCATGTCATAGGCGGCCAATCTATTGCCGTCACTTCTAATTTAATTATCACGGTTTAATAAAAATCAATGTCTAATAATTTAATACCTCGCTAGGTTCATTATTGTCTTGAGGCTTCAGCTTGCCAGAAGCCTCGCTGAGCCTTGCGATGGAGGCAGCAGTAGCCTCTCTGTCTCTCTGTTTCACAATCGCCTCCACACATAGCCACTCTGACATCGTCGTCTCGTACTGTCGCCTACATACCGTGTCTTGTTCTACTCGCTCATCTGCTGTTGAACCGAACCTAACAAAATATTTGGAAATATAAGGTAACTACTGACTAAGTCGAATTTCGAAATTCAGAGTAAGCCTCCAGCTCTTGACGGGGGTGACTTAAAACTTCCAATTTTGATTTTTATATTTTATTTACTTTTGATGTCAACTTTGAAATTGGTACGCTTTCCTCTCGCTTGACTATTGCTACCGGGAGACCAGCTCATACATGTGCAAGTATACTTAAAGGCAGGAATTGTATTGTAATAAAACAAATTACTTATGACTAACTGACTCACTCGTAATATCCAAGCAGATATGGCCATACTTCCTTCCTAATGTCATGTTGCACTCCACCGTAATACACAAGTCGGTATACTTCGTCTTTATCGTGTATTGCACCTGCCTCATCCGTCATGGCGCGCCATCTGTCTTCTGATAGACCATTCTCAGCGCCCTCTGCAATGTAAAAGAACCTCAGCTAATCCGCTACTTTGATACCTTTTGCCCAACACTATTATAAATAGCCGACTATTTGAAATATCTTACTATTATTGTTAACTTAAAATTGTTTAGTGGCATTTCTTGTCTCATAGATCTTTTTCACTGTAAGTGCGATATGATACGCCTCTCTAGACAAGTGGCAATCTATTCGATCTATCTATTCTATCGATATGTCAAATTAGTACATTGATATGTCAGTTTATGTCAGCGCTGTGTTCAAATGTTTTGAAGTGACAAGTCGTTTAAAATAGACAGATTAAAGCGGTTGCCACTTTTCTAGGGGGCTGATGATTTGACATTTACATTTTCCTGCTATGATGACTGTCCTGATCACTTCTGCCAACACAGCAATTCAACTTTTGCTGGCTTATTTATAAAGCACATGTTTGTAAATCAAGTTAAACTCGCATATACTTAAGTTACGTAGTACCTACAGACATAGAGAGTTAGCGGAATCGGTGCGATTATTTATATATCGTACAATATCATACACTTATATATCAAACAATTTGAAACATTTTTATGTAAAACATAATGCGGTAACCATTCTTGTGTGTCTGAACTCAAACTAAACGGGCATTTTCTCATGAGAAAATTAAATATGTATAAATATGTTTTGATTAATACAAAAAGTTAGCTTACGTCTAGGAACAATGTTGGGATGTACAAGTCCGCTAAGATGAGTCCGCACCGTAGACAAGTGGCGACAATACGCGAGCCATCCATAGAAGGCTCGGGATATTATCTGACGACGCATCGTGCTGCATACCAGCTCGATTGACGCCGCCTGGAATTACACGAGTAAATCCAATGGTTTTTAAGACAAGGCCTGCTTTATTTTACAAACCTTGTATCACAGGGGATTGTAACTTATATAAAGTTTATCTGGTTACAAAAGTTAATACAGGTTTAAAGATAATTTATTTTTTAAAAGAACTACAGTTCACTTAAATGAGATTTTAATTATATTTACTTAAGTAACTTTAACAAATTTATGGTAATATGGTATGTATTGAAATTAAACTGGGTCGAATATTCAAATATCAAATCTGCAATATTCGAATATTCGACCATTTTTTTGAACACCAAAATCAGAACTTTGATTGGCACAAAATTTGATGATGATGATTGAGATTGTAAAATCAGGTGGAGTAGTTTACCGACATGATCACAAAATTTTTAGCACTAAAAGACCCTAATATGAAAACACTTATTAATTTAAGAAACGATATTAAGTACTCGTATGTTTAATTCGGCTGAGCTGGTTTTATTGCAGTTTTTGTCTACATCTCTCAATATTATAAAGGCGACGGTAGAGATATGTATATATATAACTAAGTTTATTAACAATATATATTTACATAAGCACTTCGAAAAAAATTTATAATCCGGGAGCAATTCGACAAATCAGACACCGGGTCTTGGTGTTACTGTTTATTTGTTTACTAGTGTTGTGGCATGTTTTTGTAAAATGTGTTTTTTAATATAAGTACTTTACCTGTTCCACAGGATGATGTGTAGGTACAGGTGTCAGCGGTGGATGCCCATTGAGTCCCGCCGATTGGGGACAATCCACCGACATAGTGGACGAGTCTGAAGACGTCGTCGATGTAGACGCGAGAGGCCGGCGAGGAGTACGTGGAGGAGATTGTACTGCACGTTCTAACAGAGAGTGACGCATAGCTGGAAGTAGATTTTTCATGTCAATTTTAGGAAATAATCTCATGATACTTCTGGCAAATATGATTGTATTTTTATTATGCGTTTAAAAATATGTCTGTCTTAGAATTCGAGTCCTAAAATTTTTAATATTATTAATAATTATGTTTTTAAAGGGTCGCCATCCGTTGCCTTTGATCGTGTTGCTCCTGGGCCCATAGCATACTAATAATAGGCACTTTATACATACATATAGATCACGCCTCTTTCCCGTCAGAGGGGTAGGCAGAGACCATTTCCTTCCACTTGCTACGATTCTGACATACATCTTTCGCTTCTTCAACATTCATCAGTCTTTTCATGCATTCTCGCCGGTTGAGGGTTCTCCTGATCTGTCCCTTCTTTAGAACGTCACCTATTTGGTCATGATACGTTCTTCTAGGTCTTCCCCTTCCAACGTTTCCTTTCACATTAGCCTCACATATTTGTTTTGTCACTCTTCCTTTAAAGCACTTTATTTCATGTCTAAACCTATTTCAAGCAAGGGAATCGACGGGAATATTTATAATAATAACAAAATTACCTTCTCTATCAGCAATGGCATTGTTTACGATCCTGAACACGTAGTCTCCAGCAGCTTCATCAGGCTCAAGCTCTTCTGTCTCACCACTCTCACATAAACTTGGCATTGGTCGACGTCTCACTTTACCTCGGCCGAACACCTAACAAATAAAAGAAAACTCCAGGCTAATTTTAATAGAGTCAGTGTGTTATGAATGTGTATCTATTTTTCTTTATATATTTTTTAAATGTCACCATTTTCAATCACTCGTTCTTGATCTTACATGACCATTGTTTCAGTATCGACAAAATTAAATTGCAATCCACTAAACTAATACTTGACAACAAAATAAATTATATTTAGGTGTCTTTTCTCGTTGTAATTTTAAATCCTAAACATCACTGCAATCATCAAAAACTTCTACTTATTAACTGTGGTATTAAATAATTTGGCGGAATCCTGGTGAGTTTTCTATGGAATCCACTTTGGGTATCACTGCCTTAAAATATAATACTTACATAACGTAAATGTAACAAAACCATGGGCAAAAAATATAGCCACACATACCTTGCCTGTACCCCTCTGAGACCATAGAGGAGGGTCTAGTTGTCCGTGTGGCAGTAATCCAGTTTCCAAATTACTCAAAAACGAAAGCAGATGTCCTCCTGAAACAAACACAAAGTATCTTTAAACGAGTATATTTAAGTCTCTCAAGGGAATTGAGCTCGTAACCTTTTCAGTTTTACCTTTTTTTTATCTAAACCTCTTTATTGATTTAAGACACTTTTGGGAGCTTGTTTTTGGGGTTGTCGCAATTTTGTTTGATAGCTTTACAGATAACTCTATGTAGTACTAAATAACACTACGTAGAAACGATTCCAATTGTTTTTATACCATGATATTTATCATATTTTTTATTAAAATGTATTAAAATTTTGAAATCGGGACACCCATGTTTGAAGGGTATCATTGAGCGCCTAACGTCTTGTGCCGCACCGTCTACTCACAGCGATAAATAAGTACCTACTAAATAGGTACATACATTAACGACAAAAATAAACTCGCAGCAAAAGTAAACATTAAAAATGCTTATAACTTCATGAGGATTAAGTAATTCTTTTTAAATAAAGAGTTTTTTATTCTGAATCTGAAAATAAAAGGACGTTTGGTGTATTTGAGCTTTAGTAAACAAAGAAAAAGATTGTTTAACTGACCTTTAGGAAAATGTATCGGAGGTCTCTGCACTCCATCTTGCCCGACTAGTATGAGCGCATCGCTGGCTTGGGACCGATGAACGTGCACATACACCACCTCCCATACACACACTTGTAGAGACATCGCCCAGTAAACGCTGGAAAGGCAACAGTATTTGTTTTGAATAAATTAAATTAATTTATTACAGATAAATTACTTTCCATAGCAAACTTACAATTATTTAAAACCAGAACAATATTTTGTAAAAATTAATATTATTAGACTTATACATTTGTCTGCCGTGGTGGCGCATAGCGCCTCGGTTGTGTATTTAGTTGGGATTACGAGATCTCCGATTCGATACACGGGTGGGCACAAACATTAATGTTATCTCTAAATGTTTGTTTCGGAGTTTGTATGTTTTCTATATATAATATTAAAATAAAATTTATGTATTTAAAAATATAATTACTGTGTTAGTGTATCAGTTGTGTAGATCTTATTACACAAGCGTATATTAATTTACTTCGGGCTAGAAGGCGCTGTGTGAAGTAGTAAAATAAATAGTTCTAAGAAAAAAAAAGAAAAAAAAATCATAAAACCTACCAGTCAATACAAAGTGGACCGGCACAGCGGCGTCTGAATACGGTGCAGACAGGAGCAGTGCTGCAGAGTACGCATGCGTGAGGACAGGCAGACGCATGCACTAGGTGACATCTAAGGCTGTACAATCACAAGGCTCTACAACACTACACAAGCGACAACTGAAACAAGCTTGCAAGAAAATAATGGGTGAAAGGAGAAACTTTCCAGTACCAAAAATAGATTTTTGTTCTTGTAATAATTGATACAATGCCACACCAAAGAGCGTATATTCATAGCGCTTACGTCCTTTTGTTGAGAAACGCATTTTTCGGCAATATCTCAATAATGCAAATGGTAATATCCGATCATGTTCAAAATGATTTTGGTGGGAAGTATTTATTATGCGTTATCTTTTTAATGTTTTCAGATTTTTAGATCTTAATTTTAAAAAGTGTAGCAAACATATTTTTAAAATATAGCTGCGATTAAATAATATAAAATTGAAAACCACAAAATATGACACTAAATTGCGACGTCACCACTCTGTTTGTAAAACGCTCTTAAATAAAAAACAAAAAGCTACTCTCGTTTTCACACAGTGTACAAGAACAAAAGAAAGCTAAGAATAAAAACAAACACAAATCGGGGGTGTTTCAGTAAACAATAAAAGCAAATAACAAGCGCTTATAAAATACGTTGTAAGCGCAAATAAACTTTTGTAAACTGTGTACTGTTTAATAGCTATAATAAGAAAACGATAAATTTTTGCAATATACTGACAGTTACGACAACATTTGGAGTTAAAAGGAGCCTTGATTTAAAACATAAATTATAACTTCCGCCTCCATTAGGTACCTATGCGGATGAAGCCGAAACAAAATAGCCTATGTACTCTCCTATGTAGCCAATTCCAGACTATCATCGTGAACGAAGGCCTATCGAGTCACTTTATAGTCGTAGCACACATATTAACTCGGAAAGGGATAGTCACCGTATCGCGTTTCGCCGCGCCGTCAAATAGGCGTCAACCTAACGTAAGCACATAATCAAAGCGGATCCGCAGCTACAATACGTCGACTCAGCTACGGCTAGGCAACGTCTCGCTTACGGCTCGCCGACCGCTGTTTGAATCCGAACGTGAAGTGACAATAGACTCAAGCACGGAGACGGAGAGGCGCCTGGACGAGCCGTAGGCACGGTTCGTGAGCTAGTCGAGGCGAATCGTTTACGTTACGATTCTGATTAGTGTGCTTAGCAGTATGGAGTTTAATACAAAGAATACTGAACGGCTGTAGTTGATACGGTTACGAACCGTTTCCGAGTTGATATGTGTACTACGACCTTTAAGCTACATCGTAATTTTAACTGCGAGATAAAAAGCGTATTACAAAGTTTAACAATACACACATTTTCAAATTCAGCAATAATGCGAATATACTAATTTAGAAGAAAAGTTTTGTGTATTTCAGAATCGAGTAGGTATAATATAAAAAGGTTTGTTTTCATTAAAAAGGTATAGAAGTTAAGACGATAAAGTTTAAGCCGATATTCTACTTAGCTAAGTTTTATAGGTTTGGGCTTAGTTTACATACAATATCTTGAGTTTGTTCCGCTCAATTACTTAAATTAAACTCTAACTTCATCAACTTACCGAACGGTCTCGGTTCGAACGGACGCGTTTACTTTTGTATTTAAAATATTTATTTTATTTTATTAACAAGTATTCTTAATAGTATACCTTATTTCCTCAGGTGTAAGTTCAATCTCCTGTGCAATTCAAACATATGACATCTCTGTCTCATCGAGTGTAATCATAGAGCTGTGAACGCAGTAGACAAGAACACCGGAAAATGTCAAAACACGTCCGTTCAATAGCCGAAATATATTATGTACAGAGAAATTATAAGAAAACCTATCATTGGCCATACCATTATTGTTACCTTTTTGGTTTATAATTTTTTTGAAAAAGTTTTGAAAAATAAATAAATAAATAAAAGTGGGGACAAACAGAAAGGAGATGTGTTTTATAGATAACTACCTAATCTAATAGTACTTTTACATCTTTGCGTGTGTACTCGTAGCAGGTGCAATTTTTTTACTTTCCCTGTGAATTTTCCAATAATAACATTAATTAAAATTTGTTCCTTTTTTAACTTTTATTATTAAAAAGGGCCTTAATCACGAAATAAACAATTAAATGTTGTCACATTTGTCCTTTTCTTTATATACCCTAAAAAATTTAAACTCCCGTCCGTATGTACCTAATTGCATGAATCGAATTGAACTTAAAGTTTTGGAGTCCCTATTATTTTCGAAGTTCTTTTATTGAACTTGGAGCTTGGCGTAGAGGGTACGCCGTGTGTTTAAATCTTCTGGTGTTCAAAACTTGAATTTCAAAGTCAATCGTAATTAAATTTAAAAAAATCTACAAATTCTGTGCTTATGCCTCCTTCCTATTTCACATTGCGTGTCAATAATTGACCACGTAATTTGTACACTACACACACTACACTTCTTACCTCTTGTCAATACCTTCACTCTCTGCGTATCCGTTCATCAACTGATTCGGGGTCCATTTGATGACGAGTCCGGCGGCAGTCTGATGCAGGCTCAGATAACCTGGCATCGGTTCTTCTACGTCTTTCTATAATAATAACAATTATCACTTAACATTAGTTGCAGCCTGTATTACTGTCGTGGGATGATTTGTTAATACTAATTTCTTAAGAAACCATACTCGTGTAGTTATATGACTGAGTATAACGTAATAAGCCTAAAAAATTGGGTAATAGTACCTAAGAGTTTATTGTGGACTGAGGTTAAATAAAGATGGGATATAAGTAAGATGGTATGTACCTTTGCGTGAATGTTTATTCTAACTTATAGCTATCCCATTACCTATGTTATATTTCAATCCCAAAAAGTAGTGATAGCTAGCGTAACTCCCATCTAATTGTACTGAGCCTGTAGCAATTGGCTCCCGCAACCTGTACAAGGTCGTTCGTCCATTTTTATAATTGCGTCCATAATTGCTCTGAGTTTTTATCAAATCAAATCAAATTAATTATACTTTCTACACAAAATAACATACCTTCTAAAAAGACAAGTATTTAACCCAAATTTAAAAATTGCGGGTTTTTTTTTCTTGAAATACTTAAACACATATAAGCGATTTTCAGTCAAACGTAATAGGTAATTACAAAAGAGTTTTTCCATTTCATCGAAGCGGCTTTATGATTGGGCGTGTCCCAAGGGTCCAACGAATACGAATCCAATTTGTGATGGAAACGAAACGAATAAAAGTCATGCCTACATCAAATACAAACCTAAATGTCGGTTAAAATGGTGAATATATCACAAAGTACCTAATAATAAAGGCAAAGTCGAATAAAATTAAACGAGTGATTAGAAAACAGTATTGGGTCTTTGTCTGGAAAATGTTAGTAACACGGCGGAGTCTGGAAATATGACAGGTTAATGGCACGGGACAATCCCACCCTTATGCCCACCACTGTGAGCCAGGATTAACTGCAATGATCCTTGCAAACACCGAGCTTTCACATTCGAGAGTCCCAGTGAATGCCTAACCTTGGAACCCACAACGAAATTAATAAGAAGTAAATGGAGGAGTTGGAAAGAAATTATCCACTTCCCTCCATAGCAAAGCGAGAGACAAAAGAAGTCTGTATTGGATCTAATCCTATTAAAGAGAAAGCACCGTGGTCAAAAACTTTAAAAATTAATAAAAAAATTGTCTCTTTTAATAGGTGGCACTAGGTCCCCTATTGCCATCTATTATATCAATTTTGCCTGAACTGGGACCGAACCTGGGACCCACCAGTCGTAATAATAATTACCTAACCTATAGATATATGCATATTTGTAGAAAGTAAAAATATAACAGCTTTTTCCTGTGTTGTGTAAGTTGTTAGCCCCAGATGGATTTCTCTAAACCGCTAGGTCAACTTAATAACATTGCCAAAGGCCCCCCCTAAATAGGGCTAGGACCTCAGCCTAGAGACGTTGTTGAAAACAAGGCCGGTCCATGTTTTCAAAGAACTGCCTTTTTTTTAATCTCCTGCGGCGGGATCAGTACCGTGGACGGATTTAAAAATATGACAGTTTTGCAAGATATATTAGAAACACTAGTTATTATATACTAGAAGTCACGCGGGGCTTCGCTCCCGTCGTTCTTTATTTTGCCACTGCTCAGCTCCTATTGCCCGTAGCGTGATATTATATACCCTATAACCTTCCTAGATAAATGGGCTATTCAACACTAAAATAATTTTTCAAATCGGAGCAATAGTTCTTGAGATCCTAGCGTTCAACCAAACAAACAAACACTACAGCTTTATAATGTTAGTATAGATATACAATTTACGTGCTTTCTGAAGCACCGAAGGGCTCGAGATTGAAAATGTACCAAAAAATCACCCATCTGTGCAATGACCTTGCTGAGATTGCTTAACCTCTACGATCGTCATAAAGCTACGAGCACCTCCCCCTATAAAAACAAAATAAACATTACTCACTGGTTGAACCCTAACGTTGTTTTTTCCATATAAAAGTGTCGCTGTTGAGTTTTGATGTAGACTTTCAACATAATCCTTGGCACTTGATCCGCCCGGCTTGCCTGTACCTGAATGCAAAAAGCGACTTTAACACTTCGAAGAAAACACTTCTTAAGTCTTGAGATTTATAGGGTTGTCAAGTTTAAGTTTGTGCTGTACACTGTGAATTAGAGTCTGAAAATAAATATATTTTCTTTCTTCTTTCTTTCTGTTATATCAAAGAGATGTTTTGGTAAATAATTTCGCAAAATAAAGGCATTGGAACTAAGTAGATATTTTTCTCAAAATTAGTTTTCAATCTTCGAAATTAATATGACGTTTTTATTGCAATTGTATTTACATTGTAGATGACTAACTACTGCCAGCTAAATCATAACAAGACTAGTTTTAAAATATTTTAATGTAAGTATATATGTAGTAATAAATGAAATACAAAAATCTATGCTAAACGCACTGACAAAATTCAAAAATGCTTCTTGTTACGTTCTTAATTAAGAATGACGCCGTAAAAAGTCACTCAAATTTAACTTAAAACTCTTATTTTATTCTTCTAAGTTAATTTATTATTCTTCAAAGTGTGTTACTTTGTAACTTAGATTTCTTCTTTGTGGAGTAAAAGTCAAAAATTAAGAATTGTACAGATATTGGAAAAAAATAGCGTCAGTCAATTAAACTGCGACCATTTCTCTGATAGGGAAATCTATAATTTTAAATTATATTAGATATAGCTACTAACATAGTTTATAAGTTATTTGTAACTAACACTATGAGTCTGTATTACTCGAAATAAATGAAAATGAATGAATATAAGAATAACTGGCAAGAATAAAATATTCATAATTTTATACCTACCAACCCTAAATACAGAACTTGAAATACGACGAACAACGTTATTTGCAGTGAAGAAAGCTCCCCAAACTTCAATTGAAGAACTGATTACTTTATAAAGAGACATAAACCTTACCTGCGCTAGCTGTGCTTCCGTCGTCTGACGATGCATTCAAACTTCTTTTGAAGTTGAGAATCGGCCTTCGGACTGAAGGCGGAGTTGTGGTGCCCGCAGACATCCTATGTCTTTGTACCTATACATAGGAATATCACACTTAAAATCATTATATCTCACTTCTAATAAGTGTAAAAATAGGAAAACAACTAAGGCACAATTTACATTGCCGCGGAATGGAATAGGTGGTTTTAATTTAGTGTACATGTGATGTGTGTCGGAGTACCGAGTGTTATGGCACGTGTTGGGAGAGGCCTATGTCCAGCAGTGGACTGCAATAGGCTGAGATGATGATGATGATGATGAATACATTTTGCAGGTGACGTTTATAGCTGAGAACTAGGTTTTCTGTTGGTTTTCTCACTAGGCCAAAGCCAGCCAAAGCTAAAGGTTCGATCCCCACCCAGGACAAATTTTTGTGTGATGAGCATGAAGATTTGTTCTGTGTCTGGATGTAATTTAACTATTGTTTGATTATTGATTTGTTCTGTGTCTGGATGTAATTTAACTATAATATGTACGTATTTACAAAAAAAATTAAATAGTAGGTATATCAGTTGTTACCCATAACACAAGCAAATATAATTGCCTAATGTGAGACTAGATGGCGCTGTGTGAATGTGGTAGAATATTATTATAATATTATAAAGCCTGTATCGAGGAAACCTGGTTTCTTATTTTATATAATTTGCTCAACGCCTTAATCAATTAACATACAACATTTGGTAAGAATAAGTTTAAAAGAATTAAAAAGAAAAAATACTATAAAACTAAAAAGGTACACTAACAATTTATTCTTAAGATGCATTCGGTAGTGTCGTAGACAAGGGAAATTATGGATATGTTCAACTACTTTTATTCCTGACTGTACCCAGAGCTCATTGAGAAGCGAAAGAGTTTAAAAGTTGGCTCATGGCGTTACAGGCTTCGGTTTCCGCTTACAATTAGGTGGGCCGTACACCTGTTTACCAACGTCAAGGTATAAAATTCTCAGCCTTACCAGTTCGTCCGCAGGAGGATCAGTCCAGAAGCAAGCTGGAGCTTTAGCCTTGGAGTACTCGAGGGCACAAGGACCGACGAGCAGAGAGCTGAGGATGCTCCCGTAGTCAGGGTCGGCGACCAGCGCGTCACGCTCGTAGTAACGGTTGGCGTGGTTCACTAAGTGCTCGATTATCTTAGCTAACTGACGCTCGAACAATGCTATCCTTATCCAGAGGTATCTGTGGACAATATTATATAAATACATAACATATATAAATATTTTTAGGGAGATTTTTTACACATGGCCAAAGTAAGTTGTCTTGGTCCGTATATTGATGGATTAAGAATACATAATACCACTACTCACTACCCATCTCAACCCCTGGGTGCCGTAAGAGGCGACTAAGGGAGTAACCTTATGCAGACAAGACTAACACAAACACTCACTCTCACTTCACACTCTCACATTATACGTAATATTATTCTATTTTATAAATATAAAAAAATAATTAAATTCTAAAAATTCTGTATTTTGGCATTGTACAATAATTTAAATTTTAGTCCTGGGCATTGTATAAATCGTGTGTAGAGATATCCACGATACAGGTTATGCCTAGTGTGGATGTCTTAGTAAATGTATATGTCTAAATTAAACCTGAATACATTATTTATTTCATATTTCTTAAACCCTATCACCACCAACCCGTCAGCCAGCGTGGTATAAGTAGGCTAAATACACACACAATATTTGAAGGAAACCCGTGCCCAGCAGTAGGACGTTTATGGGTTGAAATGATTATGACGACGAAAGTAAGCTAATTATAAGCTTGTGTTATGAGATCTAGGCAACTGATAAACTTACATAATAATTTCTAAATACATACACAATTTACATAAGATTCATTCAATAAGATTCCAAAAAAGATCCGAGAGTTACCGCCATCTTTCTTCAAGTCAAGACTGAAGTCTTGGCTGATTGAAAAGTGTTTTTACAACTTAAAAGAATATTTTGATTGTAAAACTTTATTGGTGTTTCGTACATATATATTAATAACTGTATAGATGTAAGTTTAGTTATTATATATTTAGTTACTAATTGAACTTCTTGTAAAATTCGCATGCCTTAAAAAGGTGAATATGTTGCATTTTAAGTCACAACTAGTGTCCTCAAACTTATTCTAAAATCTAGTTTCAATTTAAGTTTAAATTTTTTGTTTACTTTCTCTAAATGTAGACTTCAGTACTATGATGTCTATGATTGTTATTTTATAATTAAGATAAAGGATATTTATTAATATACTTTTAATCTACACTAATAACAGACATTTCATTAAACATTATGTTATATCTAATTATTTGTTTCATTAACAATCCTCAACGCGACAGCACACAAAACGTACAAACTTTTTTTTATAGAAGCTACTTGTTTCACAACGCGTGGGGTAAATAGCGGAAGTCCCATTTTGAATTCCTGATTAGGACCACGGTTTGCTCTTGATGTGAAACAGCCAATTCAAAAAAGGCCGTTCCGCGATTGACACCGTAGTCTCAAAGTTTCGTGGTCCCAAAGGGGAAAGACCCACTGTACCATGTTCTTGACGAATAAATATTTTTAACTTTCTTAATTCTTAATTCTTTAATGTACACACAAAAACAAATTACAATTAACAAAAGAAGAAAATAAAATGTACATAGGCGAGCTTAACTCAAATATGAGTTTTCTACCAGCAAACCCAGGAGTGCAGAGGAAATACAAAATGTAAGCATGGGAGCAAAAGAAGTGTACAACGAGAAAAGGAAGAGATTTAAGGAATTGAAGAAATATAAATTAAAGAAAATTGAAGAAAGGTTAGGTATACCATAATGTATACCATCAAATTATTACTAAATAAATTGATAATAATATTTTACTTATAAGTACATACATTGTAAATAAATATCTTGTAAATAAAAATCTTTGTCATAGAAAATAACCAAACTCTGAAACAAACATTTGCAGAACATTCAAATATTTTCTTTGACCCGGGGATCGATCTCGACAAATGATAAAACATTTTATATAATTCTAGATATCTAGAGGCGATTAAATATAAAATATCTAGAATTTATCTAAACAAACATGAATCACAACATTTCCGGTTATCCTTCATAACCCTGCTTGTGCTTTTAAAGACGCAGATTCCTTTAAAAATTTGAAAGCTCGCTCTCCTGGGAGCATAATCTGGAACTGACAGGCTAAGTAATAAAATAAATAAAATATTCCTTAATGTAAAACTAAATTAAAAAGAAAACCCGGCTGTAATGAAAACATTAAAGTCGCTAGCAAATACTGTTATTATAATTATTCAACGTAAATTGACACGTATGTAAATGTCAATAAGATGAAAATTCAAAAGTTCTGTTCTGTACAAACAACAACATATTACAGGATATTCTTGTTAAAATTAAACGGGCCGGGCTTGGAGTCCCCCGGTGTGGTTAAATCTCGAAGGTGAGTGAACTAAAGACTAGGTGGTAGACTATTAACAAGGTCGTGAGTTCAAATCCCGCCCCAGGACAAAAAATAAAAATAAAAATATCAAATGTCTAAATCTGAGCTGTGAAAACCTAGGAATTTTATTAATGGATTTAACATAATCTCTCTTTGTCTTATTTAAGAGCTTTGCTCTTGTCGGTGAAGCAATCGCCACTCTTCTCAATTTTCTGCTATATTTTTCACTTCTTGATACGACAACTTCCACTTTCTCCTTCACTTGCTGGATGAAACTTCTCCTAGGTCTACCCCTACCTCTCCTTCCTTCTATTTTCCCTTCAATTATTGTTTTAAAGAAGTCGTTGTGTCGTATCAAGTGACCAATTAACTAATAACTTTAACATAATGTGATGGATAAAAAACTATCTTCAGTTTAGCTATAGTTAAGTAACTGAAAGGTAGGTACTTACTACGTATGAAAAACGAATTAATGGAAGAAAATATTTACTTTGTAGATTTTTCACAAAGCAATCATTTCCCCGACCAATAAATTTATCCAGGACGTACATATTTTTCTAAAAGCCCATTGTAATGTATCGACTAGTAAGGAAAAACTAGTAAATCCTATATTATATTCGAACGGTGAAAGCAGTCGACCGGTTCTAATATATTTCGTTTGCCTCAGAAAATTCGAGAAATTATAAGCAAAATACATTATGGTTGGCATTTCAGGGACGGGCTCAATCTCTTGAGACACACGTTATTAAAGGTAACCAGAAACAATGGGACTGATTTATTTTGCACTCTGTATTTCTGCGTGAAACATTGAGACACATTTATTAAAAATTAGCTGACCCGGCGAGATTCATACCGATATATTTTATTATTCGTGATAATGTTCCATTTTCAAATGTTTATATGGAGATTTTAAATCGCAATTTTTTTTAATTTTGCACAATTTTTTTTGTATAATTTCTTACATATATGCCTTGCCTTGATAATAGCAAATACAAAAAAAAGAATTAGCCAAATCAGTCGAGCCGTGCCCACGTAAATCCATCATATGTACTTTTCAGCGATCCATTTTTATTTAAGTACTTATATCGTTATTGCTTGCGAATCTACACGCGTTGGAAGTCAACGACCACCATGAACGACGAACAACAGAAATTATTTTTTATACATCCAATATTTGTCTTCATAAAGTATTATCCAAAGTTGTCCAGCCGTTCTCGAGTTTTGCGCTTAACAACTAATTGATTCATTCATTTTTAACCAACTAATTTTTATCCGAACGATAATTTTATTATGGATAAAAAAATATAGCTTAATTTAACAAAAGCTAGCTCGCGACAAGGATCCCAAGGTACCACAAAAATAAAAAAATGCTAAGAGCTTTATCTACTTAGCAATGTTTGTGAAATAAGTCAACATTACCGATATGTTTTACATATAGCCCAGCCCTATTCCAAAGCCTAAGATTGCTATTTCATATTAGCTTACTCATACTAGAGTCTGCCATACATTTTATTTTATTTGAATTTCCTAAAGCCAAAATACGTTGAGCTCCTTTCGTCCATTTCTCTTCAGCATTTTCATTACACCAACATTTTGTATAGGTCCACTTAGTTTGGATTCGGATCTTATTCGAAGCACGTAAACGAGTGAGTCAGATGGAAAATTGACGGACTGTTTTCTCTTTGAAGTTAAACAGAGTATGCAATGAAACATAAAAAAAATATAATAATCTATTTTTTCATGTTTTAAAAACAACTATTCGATCTACAACTTAGACTCCAGAGTTTCCCTAAGTGAACGATTCAAAGAATAAGGTATTTTCACCGCCATATTGGCAATTATGTTAAACAATGTATATTATTATTATTCTTATTAAAATTTTTAAGTAACCTTATTATGGGAAATAAGTTTTGCGTTTTTTATTCAATTTTAACATGCTTTTCTAGTATAGTGTGTTCTATTTAGTGATTGAGATTAAATAGATCGTCTGATTAAATAGACAGTCAAAGCTCTGATCACATATTGTGAAACGCTATTTTATTTTTGCGCTTGTGAGAAGACGGTATCACAATTCTTAAAATAAAATAAACTTACCACAAGTAGGAAATTTGAAATAAATCAAATAAGTCTTCGGGAATACAATAGTACTTAACTGACCTCGTGAATTGATAGAAATGCTCACAGTCTGTCGTCCGATTTAATTGAAAATGAATCGCATGATCCTATAGGAATTACTCATACAAACTTTCCGTGCCCTTTGCAGAATTACAAAAATTATATGTACGTGTGGTATGTCGGTAAAGTTGCCATGCTCTCTAGGCCAAGGGATTTCATAAACAAATCTGAATTTCTTGGGGTTAGTATTTCAAATTTGAACATGCCAAATTTGAAGATTTTTGGAATCGGCAATAGAGATTTTTTAAAGCAAAAATATAAATCCTGTTTATTCCCTATCCCGTAGGATTTCCGAAAAATCTTTCCTTATTGTGCGCTAGGCAAGTTGCTAGACCTAACAGTTTAAGCTGTGTGTTGGTAACTTGTGACTTTCTTGAGAGTAACTTTATAACTTAGATGAATAAACGAAATTTCATTTTATTTCTGGACTGGCCTGTTGGTCTAGTGGTTAGTGACCCTGACTGCTAAGCTGGAGGTCGTGGGTTCGATCCCCACCCAGGACAAATCTTTGTGTGATGAGCATAAAGGTTTGTTCTGTGTCTGGGTGTAAATTATCTATAATATGTATGTATTTACAAAAAAAATGTATTTAAGTAGTGTATCAGTTGTTTAGTACCCATAACACAAGCAAATATAATTGCTTACGTTGGGACTAGATGGCGCTGTGTGAATGTGGTAGAATATTATTATTATTACTATTATTTCGATATAATATATCAGTCTGTTTTACTTTTAAATATATATTACATAGATAGGCAAAATAAATATTTACAAGGCACTTACAACGACTACCTACTGCTGATACAAAGGTGAAGTAAGCTTAATTATAACAATAATCGATTGTTCGAACAAACCCTGTCCTACTTACATATTAATGTGACACAGAAAGAAAGATGGTAAGGCATTTGAATTACTTGAAAGAAAGAAAGAAAATCGATTTATTTTCAGACTTAATTTACATAGTACAGCACTCTAAAAAACCTATCTCTGTTCTGTGGTACAGCACCAACATAAACTATAAGACCTTTGTGAGTCTGAAAAACGGCCCTGTCTCAGTATAATGCTACAACATAAATGTTATAGCGCTGGTTTTCAGACAGAGCCGGAGGGTATGCCACTAAATTAATAAACAAAAATCACACAAGTACAACTTACAAGCTAAATTACACAAAACAATTATGGAATTAAATCATAAATACGAGTAGGTTCAATTTCAACATAATATATCATAAAAATAACAATTCCAGCCATAGGTATATTAACCTACAATATATTATACCTATGTGGAAACTTTTGCATGACAGAATTGCTCACTCAAGTACACAATATCTTCCTTGTACAAAACTTGGAAATTTGTATAGAACCGACGTTTCGTAAACTTTTCCTGTTTGATCATAAGCGAAGCCGAAAGTATGCTGAAGAAATAAAGTTAGTTAGGTACGATTCAGACCAACCGGCTCGCGTCGCGCCGCATCGGAACGGAGCCGTACGCGTGCCGCGGCAGCCGACAGCGTCCGCTGGAATCCGTACGCACTGCAAGCGCCCAGAAGTGCCGCTCTCTTTGCGCCGCGTAGACGTAAAGTGAAATATTATTTAAAATATCGCTTGAAGAACACAACTTGAATGATTCGCTAGCTGTTGCTGCACCGTAATCTCCGTACGACACACGGCCGACCGGCTCCGAGCGGACCCGACGGCAGCCGATTGGATGCCGACGGCGTCTTCGGAGCCGGTCGGAGCCGGTCGGAGCCGGTCGGCCGTCGCGACGCGTCGCGGGATGCCGACGGAGGTAACTATGCGTAAGTTGCATGCAAATATGAACTGTAATTACTGTTGATACATTTCAATGTTCTTTACCGCATTGTAAAACGCGGGCCGATGCGAGCCGGTTGGTCTGAATCGTACCTTACACTTCTGTTGAATACGAGTACCTACATACCGAAAACTAAAACTGTATGGCAATTTCATACTTCTGTGTATTATTATAAAGTTGAAAATTGCTCAAACGTACTCCACAAATCTTTTCCAATTTGAGTGTTAAAAATGGTGTCTACACATCTTGCTAAGCAAACAAGCCCAGCTTTCGGATGATATTACTTTGGATGGATAAATAGGAATCCATCATTGTCATTTTTATTCTGTTACTGGTGAAACGGGGCCTTGAAATAATAACTTAAATCATCTTCAAATTACAAAAATATTAATTTGTTATAAGCCCTATATTTCTTACAATAGTTATAATGAATTTACGGCACTGCACGCCTCTAATGAGCTTCTGATGCGAACTTCACGTGACTAAAGAATCGACCTTTCTTAACCCAATATTATAAGCAAATTCAACGTAAAAATATTCAAGGAGAAATTGTAAAAGAATGTTCAGTCATTTATGATGTTCAGAAAGTCCTATAATATAATATTAGAGACAAAGAAAGATTCGTCTATTTACCATAGAAGTGAAACACGAAAGTGATAGATATAAGCCCAGCTCCCCAGAACGGATATACCAATTTAACTGTTTCCTATTTTGTTGTGTTAATATTTGTCAATTTTTTGTAAAATTATAAAAATTGTGGGACGTTTATGGGTTGAAATGATGATAATGATGACGAATAATTGTCAGTACAAGGTTTGTATGATAGAATGCGCTTGTTAAGTTAAGATGGATATTTTTTTTATCCTATCAATCCAAAACCGGTGTAAGGATCTGTATGAGACTTGGTACATGGATATATTATTATAATATGTCTGAAATAATACCTAGGCTACTTTTTACCAACTACCACGAGGGCGCCATTCACTTCCCATTTCTATAACACATTTTATATTCAGGCCTTGTCTTCGCTTTGGTGAAGACAGGTTCATCAATTAAATTATTATCCGTTCGAAATACATGCAATATGTGTTAAGTTAACCAAGTTGCTAGGAAACGTATCATCATCATAAACGTCCCACTGCTGGGCACGAGCTTCCTCCAAAGTGTTTTGGGTGGTGGTTTTCTCTTGGGACTCCCGCTACCCGGACAGATTATGAATGCCTCCCTCTAAAACTGCTCTAAACAGCAAAATTTGTAACCAGATGACAATAAGAATATATTCAGCATCATTACAATCCATAAACGTCCCACTGCTGTGCACGAGTTTCCTCCAAAGAATGTAGAGGGAATTTAGCCTACTATACCACGCTGGCCAGACGGGTTGGTATAGGGTTTGTTTCGAATTGTCCTTTACTCGCAGTGCTCTTGTCTGATTAAGGTCATGACTCCCTTAGTCGCTTTCTACGACACTCACTGGTAGAAATGGGGTAGTGACATTATGTATTCTTAATCCGTCACTACACGGACTAGGAAACGTATATCATATATTATATAACCAAGTTTCTTACAAATTGACGGATCCATTCTGTTCAACTGTATTGGTTTATACGCCGCTAAAGTCGATATCCTACCGATTTCCACTTGAAGAGCTTCGAAGGGTATGAATAGACTATTCAGTTATAATGTAATAGTACAGTTTCTGCTAGATTAACTAAAGGTTTACGTATATATTAAATCCGCGAAGGTGATCTAGTTTCCTTGTGAAGACAAACCTGTGAACACTGAATGTTTCCACTTACCACGGTAATATTGTGTGAATGCTTGCAATATTATCATTACTGTAGGACTTAGGCCTCCCAAAAGTGTGTAATGACGGGTTAAGCATACATAATACGCTGTGCATCCAGCGCATTATGTATGCTGCATCATCATCATCTTCATCATTTCAACCCAAAAACATCGTTCTACTGGGCACGGCTCTCCTCCAAAGAATGTGGAGGGAATTTAGCCTACTATACCACGCTGGCCAGACGGGTTGGTATAGAGTTTGATTCGAATTTTCCTTTTCTCGCAGTGGTTTTGTCTGCTTAAGGTTACTCCCTTAGTCGTCTTTTACCACGGATTGAGATGGGTTGGTGACATTATGAATTCTTAATCCGTCACTACACAAACACTTAATCAGTCACTAAAAATATTGTTAACTGCTCCTAAAAATATTCACAAATTCAACCCTTACAGTCAGACAAATAGCTTAGTGAAAAAGTTACATGCCCATGTGTGCGTAAGGAAGTAAAATCCTTGACCCACATCGAGTTCAGGAGCTTTGTAGCTAATCCTTTAGAAGGATAACATGAAATAATGTGAAAAGACTAATGTTCAGGAAATTGCATTAGCTTTGTCACTTACATAGGGTAGGGAACGGAAACTTTCCCGCATAATATATTAATGAACTTGGAAATGAGACTGAGCTATATGCGACATTTTGACTCAATTATACACATATTAATTATACGTATTGGAAGGCGCAGCGTGGGACGGCCCCCCACCACATGGACCGAAGACCTGGTCAGAGTCGCGGGCGGTCTTTGGTTGCAGGCGGCACAGGACCGTTCGCAGTGGCGTCTTTCAGTGTTTTAGATTAAGATTAACATTGGCGCCGGCAGGTGGTGTATCTCCCAGTAGGAGTATTATTATTATTATTATGGTTGGTTGGGCCGGAAGCCACTAGTGGCATTCTTGCTACCTCGACCAGAGTTGATCTATTGTAGCACCCCTTTTTGTTTTATAGTTCTCTGCTTATTCCTATAGAGGCTAGGAACTTCCAGATTGTCTGAGCAGAGAGAGACTGTATCTCATCTGGTTGACCAGGTGCAACCAGATGAGATACAGTCTCTCTGCTGTCCTTAAAGGATGCTTCTTTTGTGCATGAGTGGCCCACATGAGCATAGGACATGCATTGCTGTCTTATCTCTTGGCAAAATCTGCACATTTTGGACAGGCCTAGGTTTAGTTTAAACATATGGTAGTTTAATTTACAGTGACCGGTGAGTATTCTTGTCACTGCCGACGTTTTGTACCAGCTAGGAGTATCAGGTATTAGTTTATATTTTCAATACATACCTTCTTATTTCTCACTCGTGGGTATAGTGTAAATGATATTGCTTGAAAGCTCGCTATATAAAGCGAGCCATATAAATAAACTATTCGGAACACGTTGAACATAGTAGAAACCAAGACGTGATATACAGACAGACAGCCTCTTACATATTATATCTCGAATAGAACTACTCTCTCAAATTAGATTTATACCAACTAGATACTAATAAAAAGCGATGAATGGATAAGGGACCGGCGTGCAAATCACGCGGTCCGAGTTCGATCCAGACCAGGCAGTACCAATGTGGATTCCACTTTGTGGAATTTATATGTACCTACTACGTATTCTTACTGATCAAAAGAATTTGCCACGGGCCCCAGATGGTATAGTTACGCCTCTGCAAAGGTGTATTAATTTTATAATGAAGGCGGGTTTTGTTTGATTTTTGCCATAATAAGATGAGAAAACAATAAAAAATTTGCTTATTAGAACATACCTTTTATACCTACAATCAACGAATTTTTGGAGCTAAGGTTATCATTATTTATCGACATTTAAGTTAATTATATTATTATTATTAATTCAATATCAATTTCCAATACGACATTATTATTATTTTAATTAAAAATTATATTGAAATATGCGATGAAATAGCTTTAGTTTAAATTAGGTATATTATTAATGTTACTTTTAATTAAGTATGTAATATTTGTATGCCAAAACTGGTGAAGTATGAGGACCTGATTTATAATATAACAGCAAATTTGTACCATTTTTTTCGCAAATACATTTCTTTCTTTCTTTTTTTAGCAAAACCCAAATCGTGGTATAGAGTCCGCCTGTACAATATACTCTGTATAGAGTAAATAAAATAATTATATAAATAATTTCATATCACACATAATCTAGACTCTCAATATATCACCACTCTAGTTCATTTCACGAAGACAATCCCCGAACGATGTACTCAACATTTTTATGTTCCTTAGAAGGCACTCGATACATAGACACACAACATTAATCTTTACGAGCATACGTATAAAACTTTACGTCATAGTTTTCCTTAAGAAATAAGCTTTCCAATCATGAAAACGGATCGAGATCCAGCATATAGATTATGTATGTAAGATAATATATGCTTTTAGATTATCCATTCAGAGAAGACATGCAATGTATTCTATTTTATTTATTCTTAAATATCACGACGCCACTCGCGCTCGTTGCATTGTGGGACTGAGATGTTCATTACGACCATCGAAGTTAAGCAACACTCGGCAAGGTCACTCCATGATGGGTGACCGTTTGTGGCAATTTCATTCTCGAGCGTCTCCGTGCTTCGGAAGGCACGTAAAGCCGTTGGTCCCGGTTAGGTAGTCGTTAAGTCAAGTTGGAAGCCTTATGGATGACTTGATAAATTCCAACACCAGGGTCAGCCTCAACTTGAGGCTGAAGAGGAAGCTGAGGCTGAGGAAGAAGAAGAACGACGCCACTGTGGCAAGCAGATATCCAGGGGCCCGATCCTACTAAATTACACACGTCAATAGCAGACCGATGGACAAATATCGACCAATCACAGGCAGGTACCTCTCTTCGTTATTCGACAGTAGTACCTATGTCTTCTAAGTTCTAGAACAAAAGTCGCATACAACTGTGACTTTACTCATAAAATTCATAAACGCTATAAATTTAGAAGATTTCCTACAACATATTTAACGGAGAGATCAGTGATAAGCCATGAAAATCTGTCCACGTTTTCCATCTTATAATTCAAACAATTTTCCTCAATTACGCAAAAAAGTATCTCCGAAGCCCGAGTTATAATCTGTGCCCGAGTCCTCAATGCACCTGTCAAATTATACCAAGTTACGACAAGACATCGTATTTCATAATTCAATGGTTACCATTATCATATATTATACGCTTCCGCACGTTTAAGGGTGAAGAATCTCATTGTCACAGGGACGCAGAAATACGTTTTGGTTACTTTTAATAAAATCTAAACAAATAATCTTCTATATCTATACAATAAAATAAAATTCAAGTGTCTGTTTGTAACATCAAAATAGTTTTTTTTCAGTATGCAGAAAGTATGTACCTCCATTTCATTTAACAGAAACACCATCTTAAATTTTTTTTCTGTCTGTCTGTCTGTTTGTTTAAACTCCGAAACACCGACGGAACTTTTACTGGCAGATAGCTAATGTCACAAGTAGTTACTTATAGGCTACTATAATTTTGGAAAAAATATACGAATTCCGTGAAAAATCTACGATTTCATGTGTCGGCACGCTCACTTATATTCGCTATGCCGACACTAGAACTTATCGTCTAATTCTTTCTCAGCTTTAATTTCTCTTTCTAAAACGAGGCACAATCTCCACTGGATACAATTAATCCGTTTTGCTGATAAATGCTGGAATATGGCGTCGTTCTCCACAACCGAGAGCTTTTATTAATTGGACCAATTTAAATGAATAATTGGCTGTCTTTTATTTGTGAATGATTTTTCTACGACCGAGTATTATGGCTGGAGAGGATTGTAATAGTATTACATAATCTGTACGATATTATTACAAGAAGACCATGAACTATTACTTTGCAAAACATCGTTTTGAGTGTGTTCTCTGTTGCGTAATGATCGAAGGACAAATAAATTAAGACACGCTTGCCTGAATTTATTAATACAAATGTGTGTAAGGTTAATGCCTCGGTGGCACAGTTTTCCACTAGGCTACCGAGGCATTCAAGGCATTCAGTCAAGCTGCCGCACAAAGGGCTTGGGATTTAAATCCCGTTTAGGGCAATAGACTTGCGTTCTATTCCATGGGACCTAAAATGGCTGCCGAAGTGTAGTTTGGACCACATCAAAGAGAGCGGGAACGTGGTGGCGATGGAATCGACGAGGCGCTCGTCTTCCACTCTCTATCACTTTCTAAGTCCCAGATTCATAGACCATACTTTGACTTCACTTTGAAAGAAAGATCAACTTTCAACCAATATGAAGTTTCATAATCCTGACAAACTCTTACTTTATTTTCCAAAACCATCCTTTGCTTGCTTAATAAAGGCAAGGCACTGTCTATGAAATTAAAAAAGTTATGGATATTTCGGCATTCAAAGTTTACTTTGGGAAGCCTATTTTGGGAAAAATAAAGTCACGACTGTGAATTTGGCTCTAAGTAACAGTTCATTAAGCACAGAAAAGTTCAGTTCGGTGCAGCCAAATGTAGTCCAACACTTACAGCTCTGCTTACAACTTCGGTGATAAAAAGCTTGCCTATATTTGTTAAGGATAAATCAGTTCATTAATATCCATATTCTTTTGCCCTATATCAATGCAAGCGTATAAATCACGTATCTAATTCCAACCCCTAGTTATAATAAAATCACGACCAAACAGCACTAAGCTAATATACCACATTAAAGGCGCCAAGCGGAGGTAAGCTACTTAAATATTTAAACCAAGAGCGGCTATAATTTACAAAGCAAAGCTAGAATAATTATTTGGGTTGTGAATAATTCAGTAGTTTACACTAAGTGGTATAATTATAATAGATTTGGCGTGACTTCCTCGTAAAGCTAGTTCAGAGGGCAGAACTGGTTGTTTTTTTTTATTGTCTGAAGTGGCAAACGAGCAACCGCCCATGGACATAACAGTAGAAAACATTACAAAACCGCTGCCTACTAAAAAGGATCCAACACTAAAAGAAAATTCGGACCAGTAGTTGAGATTATCATGTTAAACCACTGTGTGTCCACTGGACAAAATCAAAACTTTGACTCATTAAAACATTATTTAATCAAATATATATTATGTTAAAATATTTAGATTGATTTATAGTATAATCTACTCGTATCTTGTATGTCAAGTTCTATGCTTGCTGTATCTAATTCACCCAAAAAGACAAAAAGCACGAGTACTTGTCTGCCTAGCCTAACTCAACATTATTAAAATAATCAATCACAGTCTTCTGGACACTGTGAAGGCGTCTTTCGTTTAACTACTGGAGGACATGGCTTTGGAGGACACGCTGAATCTTTGGCTTCTGTTTCCTGTCCTACTTTTGTCGTTATTGGTGTGCATTTTTTCGGCGGACTGAAGACTCCGAACGAATAAGCAACACCGATCGTATTAACCATTACAAGTCCGAGTAAAACAAGTAAACGATTTCGGTCCAGATCACTTTGCAAAAAATATAACTATAACCCAAGAGAATATCAACACTAAAATATCAACACTATTTTACGTTTTACGGTTTGATTATTTTGAAATATAACGTCAGTGCCATAAAGACAGTTCTACAATAGCTATAAAGCACATCAAAGAGAATACGTGCAAACAATTGATAATGGAACATTTAATTCTCAAAATCAGTTTTAATAAATGCCCACTTGCCGGTAACAAACTGTAACTGTAAACTGATACGTAACAAATACCTTTCTTTGTTAACCTTTCACAAACGTAGTATGACTTACCTGGACTGTGGTGGAGCTTGTGAGAGTAAGGACCCCGATCCTCTCTTGCAGAGCGGAGGTCTAGGTACTGAGGGTCGTCGCTCTACTCCTGAAGCAGAACGCGTGGCTGGAGCACCTTCCGCAGCTAACACCCTCGCTGACACCAGAGCTGCCTCCGGACAATGCTGAAATATAAATTCTGAATCAATATATTTTTTATGGGCTATCAAGATAGCGTTAAATATTGCATAACGTCAATATAAAAATGCAGTAACAGCCGATTCTAATGTTCAGGTTAATATTTTAGCCAAAATGGAGAGAAAAAAAGAAAAACCAAACTCCCTCTGATAACTTTGGAAATTCAACACCAAAGTAAATTGTGAAAGTGAATGTAAAAAAATAAATATACAAAAAATATAAATTATACAATTCTAAACTAATATTTTGTTTCAAAGACAAATGTACAGGTATTAAAAAATAAAATACACGAATAATAAATGTACTCTATCTGGCATATCTCAAGATAAGCTAAAGTTTCAACGCCACATTAATTGAGTTGAAGGAACCCAGTACGCGTTTTGCGTATTGTATTCCAACTTTAATTTAAATGTTAGACTCGGTCTGCTTATTCTTTAAAATGCTTAGTTTAGGAGTACTTGCTTCCGCCCGGGGCTCCTTCAGCGTCCTCCTTAGCGGGGGATTAAATATGTTGATTTGATGATTCTCAAAAAATTATTACTAACTGGTTTTTTTTATGTCTAATGATAATTATCTAAATTATTCGAAAAAATATTAAATAAACTATCATTCAATCAACATATTTAATCGCTGCTACCCCTATTACCTACCACAATCAGTGTTTTCGTACAGGAAATTGTTGGGCGTCTCATCAAAATGAAGCTACTCACGGAAAATTAGCTTGATAGTAATCAAGTGAAAAAATAGACCGTGGATCCTGGACGACTAGAGACTTTCGAAATGAAATGAAATCTCGTTTATTCATCTAGGTTACAAGGTAAAACTTATGAAAGTCACAAGTTAAGAATGTAAGAGGTTATCCGAAAAGTAATGTCAGCAAATTTGCCTACGACCAGTTCGCTGACGGGATGGAGCTATGAGAAGAACTGGCAAGAAACTCACACACACTCTTTTTAAAAAAAATAGATAGTTACAATCTTTTGTAATTTACAATTTGGGTAGCGTGTAAAGTGATGCAGCCGTTCTGGCATGATTGAGTAACAAACAACCATACACAAAACGTATTATTACAACTAGGTACCTACTTTAGTGTAATTTAAACTATTTTACTACCGAAGTATTTAGTGCTTCGTTCATTATCGTTAATATCTAAATTAATTGGTACTTAATACCCCTAAATCTAGACTGAATAAGTAATTCAAGCTTTAGAATAAGGCTTAAAACACCGCTTTTAGTGTTAAAACACTTGTAGCTACTTAAGCGCGAGTCTAGATTATTCAAACAATAAACTAATCTTTAGATAAAGGTAATTATTTTAAAGTTATTGTTTAAATATTGTTTGCGGTATCTGAATAATGAGAACAGACTTGAAAGAATTATCTATATATTTGGCTCGTCTGGGAATCGAATTCTAACCGCTGCGTCACAGTTGCAGTCGCGTTTCTGATAATAAGAATAAAAGAAATTATTAGATACCGCCTAATTCAAATAGGTTTTATTCAACCTCAAGTCAACAAGTACAGGCTTTTAAAGTCCATAGTTATTTCAACAGACATAAGGCAAGCTGAAAAACATTTAACAATACCTCTTTGCCATTTAAATTATGTAAATGAATACAAATTCATTTTGACAGGCAGCTAATGGCTATCTAAACCATGGTATCGTTTAGTATTCAGTACGCAAAATTATCTATACACTTACGACCTTCGACTTGCCTGGCTTCTGGCTGTAACCATTTGATAATTCTTGCGGGTAAACCTTAATAAAATTAACTCTCGGGTATTTCCATGTAATTATCATTTGAATGATACCAACAATAAAATTAATGCTCATACTTAATACATCTAGTTAAAGTGATGCTCAGTAGGAATCAGCAATCAAATCAAATTATTTATTTGTTAGAATATGGTACATTACATAATTGGTCTTACAATAAAATATTTAAATTCGCATATTCTACCAGCATTTTGGCGTACAAATATTTTGGTTTGGTAAATTAATAATTGTTAACATGACAAATGGACATAATCAAAATAAAATAGTCAAAATAAAATAATCAAATGCAAAATAATCTAAAATAGTCAATAACAAAAAAAAAAATCAAATTAATACATAATAAAAACAATGTCAATGTTAGTTAGTATAGAATAAATAGTATAATTATGTCCAAAGAATATAATTCAATGTCCTAAAAAGTGTCATTTAAAAAATCACTTATGTCATAATAACATTTTCTGCTCAACAGACCCTTTAATTTAGTTTTGAACAAATTAAAATTAAGAAACTTATACTCGTTAGGGATCTGGTTAAAAATTTTAGGAGCTAAACAGAAAAAGCTTTTCCACATAAGACTTGTCTGCTTGTCAGCTTTTGCAAGAAAGAAAGAAAGTCTATTTTTATTGTGTTTATTTCTGGGCTTTAAATTACATATTTAGAAAACAATTTTTTTTTTATTATTATTTAAAAATGCCTGCCACATTCACATCCACATCTCAGTGACGGATTAAGAATACATATCACTACCCCATCTCAGCCCGTGGGTGTCGTACAAGGCGACTAAGGGAGTAACCTTATGCAGATAAGAGAGAAGAGAGATAAGAGCACTGCGAGAAAAGGAAAATTCGAAACAAAGCTTATACCAACCCGTCTAGTGGTATAATAGGCTAAATTCCCTTCATATTCTTTGGAGGAGACCCGTGCCCAGCAGTGGGACGTTTATGAGTTTAAAGGATGATGATGACATCCGCTCAGAAATTGGCCACCGCTCAACATTAATGCTGACGTTTTTGCTTATAAAACCAATCAATGCAACCAAACTATTCAATTGCGGTTCTTATAACAACAGATACTTAAATTTGCTAATATTAACTGACAGAATGATATACATAAAGCTTTCAAAAGGCTCATTAACATAATTGTATATAAATTTATCGATTATAATTTTAGTAGCATTCGCGTGGTGCTTCGTTCCCGTGGATTTTTGTTTGGCCTCTACTCATTTCCCATTGGCCGTAGCGTGATGTAAAGCCTATAATCGATAAATTTAATGGGCTATCTACATAAAAAGAAATTTTCAAATTGTTCCTGGAATTAGTGCTTTCTACCAAACAAACAAGCTCTTCAGTTTTATAATATTATAATAGATTTAGGTAAATATTAGCCAGGAAAATAATTTATAATTAAAATTTAAGTAAGTATATTGAAGAAATTTAATAAAACACGTACAAAAACCACCAACTGTTCTTCAAAGTTAATTAAAATTTATATTTTAAGAGTTATTAAGCTTGTCTGATCCTTTCAAATGTAATCATTGAAGGCTCTCACTTGAAAACTAATATTAAATTTGATATTACATCGAAATTCTCTCTTGGTAACACAATTTTTATTAAGTTCTCGTCATTAAAATATTATCAAAGAACGGATTTTATCAAGACGTGAAAACAGGTAATAAATTAAAGTTACTATGAAACTTTGGAGTAATTTAACGATACAAGTAATAAAGTATCATTAGCGTCAAAAATAACCTTCTGCTATAAATTTACAATTATTTCAAAACCAACCCACGGTAAACCCACGGTAATTTGGCCTTTGTTTAATCCGGGGCCCTTTGTAATCCGATATACCACATATCCTACATAGGCATGTATATACCACGATACTTAACATAATCGATACATACGACTTCTGGTATCTATTTTAATATTATATAGTTAGTCGGATTACTAGGCACTCTCCTAGGTCAAAGTCAAATCTTTTTATTTCATTTTGATCACATACATGATACTTATGACTGTCATACAAAGCCAAAAAAAAAAGTGTCAGCAAATTTGCCTACGGCCAGTTCACTGACAAGGTTGAGCTCTGAGAAGAACTTGGCAACAAACTCAGGCCACTCTTTTTAATCGCCATAGTAGTTATAATTTCAATTGGTTACAGTTCGAATATCTATATAATCCGACAATTACGATAATCCGTGTCCACCATGTAAATTAGTATTTGTCGGATTAACACAAAATAATATACCCATTCAAATTTATTTATGTTCATACAAAGAAACATGGCGGCCGTTGGTTGTAGGCGGCACAGGATCGTTCGCAGTGGCGTAAATTAGGTGTGGCGTATGTCCAGCAGTGGACGTCGTTGGGCTGATATGATGATGATGATGGTGAAAAAGACATGAGTACCAGAGCATTGAAAATTGTTTATTTTTTGCAAATGTGAGACCATAAAACAGAGAATGAGGTTTTTAGAATGTCATACCACATATTAAATTTGTAATAGGTACGTAGCCACTATATGAGACGTTTGAAATATTTCAAATAGATGCACATTCACGAACTTTATTTAGCTATTTAAGATTTTAAGGTAAATTTTTATAAGACTATTAATACTGCAAATAATAAAATCTAAATACGTACTTTAACAAAGAAATGTCGTACAAAGAACTCCGTTCGAAATATCTTTTCAAGGAAATAAAATTTATCAGCAAAAAAGCAACAAAGAAAGGCTACAGTCAGTTTAAAATGTTGTTTTAATATTTAGCACAAGTTACTTCAAATAACGTGTTCCTTGGGTACACGATGTTTACTATATAATATGATTTTGAAAAATAATTATAATTTTTTTTTTTTTTCTAGTATTATATAATTTATTAAATAAAATATTTACCCATAACTTAAAAACATACACAGCTAACCTATTAAAAGAAAAAAGAACCAGATACTCTATTTACAGGGAATTCCTATAAATAGAATATCTGATTAAGATCAGATTCCTGAGGAAACGTACCCAAAAGGCTAGCCACATTACCGCGTTGGATAGCAAGGCTAATGCGTTGCCCCAGGTAGAGGCCAGCCCTTGGATCATGTGATAATAATAATTATAATAATTCAGTTATAATAATTATAATTAATTATCATCATCTCAACCCATAAACGTCACACTGCTGTGCATGGGTCTCCTCCAAACACGGGTTGGTATAGGGTTTGCTTCGAATTTTCCTTTTCTCGCAGTGCAAATTATATATATTTGATTGTTTGAAATTCTAATTACGGCTGTGAAAATAAGATCTTATACAGCCTATTACAGCATGTTTTCAATTAGATTAAGTTACTTTTATTTAATTACGAAAGAAAGATCCCCACCCAGGACAAATCTTTGTGTGATGAGCGTAAAGGTTTGTTCTGTGTCTGGGTGTAATTTATCAATAATATTTATTTACAAAAAAAAATGTCGGTTGTTTAGTACCCATAACACAAGCAAATATAATTGCTTAATTTGGGACTAGATGGCGCTGTATAAATATGGTAGAATATTATTATTATTATAAATGTAAATGATTTATTATATACAAATTCGATTTATATTTATGACGCCAAATACACTTAAAAGAAAACTCCAATCAAATCAGACTAAACTACAAACAGCAGCTTCTTAAAATCTGTGAGTTCATATTTAAATTTTATTTTTATACAACGTTATCAAATTTTTCTCTCAGTGATACTTCAATACACAAGAATATAGCTTTTACTGTGTGCGTTGTGTTAACCGTACTGTATTCTCTTTGTTGGAGAATTACAAAAGCCGATAAGTTGTAAAATCATTGTGCTAATGGTAGACTCCATGACGCAGGACTTGTTTCCTAATGCGGGTTACAACTTTAAATATCAAACTAATAGCACATCATAGTGAGTTCTTGCGATGCGTTTGATCGTACCAACATTACGTTTTTTAAGATTTCGAAAAAGAAAAATGCAGATCTAATACGATCTCTTAATTATCCGTCTATCTGTTCCTCTATCCAGATCCATTTACTCAGTAACACGTGAAGGTATCAAACTGAAATTAATTTAAAGTTGCAATCCCTTGTAGCAGTAAAAAAGGTTAAATTCCAAATATCCTCATGTAAATAAGTCTATTAAAATAATATGTAAACGGCAAATTGGCTGACAAAATTATTTGGATTACCTGTTACATTTGAACTTATGATTTCTATAGTGGTAAGTTTGTAACCTGATAACAGAAGTGAATAAATAAGATAAAATTTCAGTTCAAAACCCAGTGCTCATAAAATAAAAACGAACACGGCTGTTTCCATTTCACGACCCTAAAATATGAGTACTCCATATTTCTGATTTCATTTTAAATGTAATGTTTTATTCATAAATCCTCTTAAATTGGTTGCGAGGATATAAAATGAGGTGTTACGGAAATTTATTACAAATACAGGCACATGAAGGCCCACATTTATTTCGCCTAAGAACCGTTTTAATTGGCTGTTCACGTGTATAATGTAAATAAATTGTTATACGTATTTTAATACTTAAAATTATTCATGAATATAATGAAGGTTTTATTAGGTTTTTTTTTAGGTAAGCTTTGGTTTTTATAGACCACGGTCTTTTTCAAGACGAATCTCAAACGAGCCCAAACTCGATAGGTTACTGTTGTTTTATTACAGTGTTCTCAGGTACACCTTCCGAGATGATAAGATGAGCTCCAATAAAATATTGCCTTGTCATCCAATTCACATATGCATGTAAAATATCAGCTGAATCGAAATTTGTACCGGGATCTAATGCAGCTCCAAAGATTGCACCTAAACCCAGCTGATTATATGCACAAAGTGTACGTTCAAAGCCAGCCACATACGCAATTATTGGAGTGATACATTTCTGTTTTGCTTGTAATGTGTAAAACCTGAATAAATAAAAATATATACATAAAACTTTGTAGTAAGTGATACGTTCAAAATACGGATAGATAGTATGGATTTTGTGATCTTTAGAACACATTGAAGGATAAGGAAATATTTTTCCTTTAAGGCTGCGAGCGTAAGCTATCATTTTACTTTCCTCTGCGTAAGTCATTATGACCAGCAAATGATAATGCAACTTTTCTGTAAAGTAATAAGAACTCATTTTCAACTGACAGTTTATCGGGCATTGATATCGTGGTATACAAAATATTAATATTAAATACGTAGATAGTAGCTTGAGGGAAGTTTATAAACTTCGGAGGACTCACAAAAAGACCGACGAAACTGGGGAACCCCACATATCCTAGAATAAATTCTAAGGTTACGTTTGATCCATAAACCCGCAGTAGGCCAGCGTGTGTGGATTATGGCAACCCTCTCAGCTCTCTAGATAGAGGAGAAGAGACCCGAGCTTGTGTGGGACATTAATGGGTTGCTGATGGTGATGATGAAAGAATAAAAAATCAAGGCACACGGCCGCGTGTCGAGAGAAGTTTCAAGGAAACACACGCAGTCGTGTGTAGTATTAACGTAAAATAATAATAAACGTAAATTAAAAATAATAATAAAAGACAAGTAAAATCTTGAGCTTCAATTTCTCCTAAGTTATCTGCTTTCTGTAAATTATTTGACTAGAACATAACTTGTCGTTAATTTACATCTCGATTCTTTTGTCGGTGAAATTGACAATTACTTGAAATTTACCGTTTTTACATTTATGTATTTGGTGGGATTATATTAACAAATAATTATAGTAGTCTGTGTAGCGACGGATTAAGAATACTTAATGTCACTACTCTACCTCAACCCATGGGTGTCGTATAAGGCGTCTAAGGGAGCAACCTTATGCAGACAAGAGCACTGCAAGAAAAGGAAAATTCGAAACATACCCTATACCAACCCGTCTAGCCAGCGTGGTATAGTAGTAAGTAGTAGTATTAACAACACAAAGTTCAAAAACTGTGTACCCTTGTCCCGTATTAAAAGTTTCACATTTTCAAATACATCAAGTAGCAAGATAAGCCGCTTATTCAATTGACACCAGCCAACATGGCGCGCTGATGAAAATTATATTCAATTTGTTGGTGCACGCAAATTCAACAAATTAGGTATATTTTATACGTAGCTAATCCTGCGTCATAATAACTTACAGTTGCAATAATTATTAGGTATCCTATTAAATGCGATGGTGGCTGAATGGATAAGGGACCGGCGTGCAAATCACGCGGTCCGAGTTCGATCCCGACCGGCACTACCAATGTGGATTCCACTTTGTGGAATTTATATGTACTAGTCAAGTGACTTACCATCTGCTAACGGTGAAGGAAAAAATCGTGAGGAAACCCACATACCCTAGAAGAAATTCTATGAGAATGTCTGATCCACAAACCCGCACTAGGCCAGCTTGAGTGGATTATGGCCTAAACCCTCTCAGCTCTCTGTTTAGAGGAGAGGAAACCCGAGCCCAGCAGTGGGACTTAATGGGTTGCTGATGATGATGATCCTACTAAATTACTTAGGTGAGGCCTACTTCCAGCTGTGGACAGCAATAGGCTGAAATGATGATGATGATGAGGCCTATGTATGTTCAGCAGTGGACGTCGTTGGACTAATATGATGATGACGATACTAATAATTAAAATACTAAAGTTGGGGTTGGATGGATGAATGGATGACTATTAATTAACGCCAGAACGGCTGTAGGAATCTAGTTATATTCAATTTGGCACACAGATAGATATTGTCTAGATTAGAACAAAGGCGACATTTAACGACATACCATGCGGATGAAGTCGCGGACCGAAGCAAGTTATGCAATAACCAAATCAACATGCCTAACTTTTTTTTTTTTTAACATTCTACCACATTCATACAGCGCCATCTAGTCCCAAATTAAGCAATTATATTTGCTTGTGTTATGGGTACTGAACAACTGATATACTACTCATATATATTTTTTTTGTAAATACATACCTATTATAGATAAATTACGCCCAGACACAGAACATGCCTTCATGCTCATCACACAAAGATTTGTCCTGGGTGTGGATCGAACCCAGGACCTCTGGCTTAGCAGTCAAGGCCACTAACTACTAGACCAACAGGCCAGTCAAAATTAACAAACAAACAATACACAGTGTATTACAATACCTACAATCGTCTTATACGGCCACATAATCGGATTACAAATAAGCCCAGGTTTATCACACAAACAATTCATAAGTTGGTATAGTCTATTTAGGTATTACTATTGCTTAAACATCAGTCAAACTGGCAGATAAATATCTTTAAAGAGAGATTTTATAAAGAAAATATGGCAGAGATATTCCTTACGATCATCTAGGTTTAGCGATGTTCGACAACCTCAGTTCATGATGGGTGGGGAATTCATGCTGGAGCGTCCCCGTACTTCGCAAGGCACGTAACGCCGTTGGTCATCACTTAATGTGGTAGCCGTTAAGTCAAGTTGGAAACCTTTTGGGCGACTTGATAAATTCCAACACTAGAGTTTGTCTCAAGCCCATTCGTTAAGAAGAAATAATTTAAAAAATCTGTCACGTAAGATTCAGAAAGGTTAACTCACATAATCAGGCAATGTCAAAACAGTCAGGCAGTTAAGAATATCAACCGCTCTGCAGTAAGTCCAATCCGTTCCACAAAACCCATCACTAAGACTTGTAAGCCAGAATTAACAAAGATGGACCTTGCACACACCATGCTGAATAATCAGAAGCCTTCTATAAAGCCTAACCTAACTTGAAATCCGAACCGAATTCGATGGATCGAATCAAATAGAATCCAAATCCAAATCAAATTAGATGGAGAATTCACAAAGAAAGTGTCCACTTCGTCCATAGCAAAACAGACTAAAAATAAATTCAGTATTAAATACGGCAGAAACGCTTAAACACATTAGCACTGAAGTACCTACTCTTCAAAACTCTTACCTAAGTTAACAGACCCTTCATAATACATTTTATATGTTATATAAATAATATATAACTTTGGGCGCTTGTTAAGCTTACGTTTCTGGCTGTCATTCAACGTTTCGTAACAGACAGACGCGACAGAATCATCACTTTATACTTTGAAGTTTGCTATACAAAAACATTAATATCATATCGTTAGGTAAGCGAAGGTAACATCGAGAAATTTCAACAGATTTCAACACTTACAAAGAAATACTCTTTGAATTTAAGACGACATTGAATCAGACAAAATTATGTATGACGCGTATTTAAATTTATTTTTATGTTGATTTCAATTTATCTTTTCTTCACTGCAAAAATAAACTTCAATTAGGACACTATATTATATTATATATTATAATACTACAACACTACAAGAACATACGTCAAGAAATTATTCTATTAATATTATAGAATTTAATTCTGATTATATATTAACGGCAAAACATCGGCATGCATTTTCTACTAACAATGGCAAAATTTATAGAATTTCCTGTTACGAAAGCCTTTTACAATGTTTCCTTGTGCAACTTAATTGGCTCTCAATAACATCAACACAGTTACAATGCAAAAGTTTGTATGTAAGCACTCTCCACAAAAGTTTAACGCTGCGCTGACTGCCTCTCCAAATTAACCGGCATCCACTGTAACAAGCTTCGTATTGTTTTCAAGAGAACTAGTTAGGGATACAATTATATTTTCTAATTTTATTTTAATTAAACAAGAAGTTTTTCTCTTCTCACTTCCGACACAAGTGTAAACTTTGGCTTTAAGTGACTACTGCTATTTCAAGAGCACTACGATAAATATGTCCTTCTAGAAAGGAAATTTGATGACAGAATATTATCTAAGGTAGGTAGCATCTTGATGAATTCCTGGCATCGATGTTTCTTTATTACTGTTTATCAGCCATAGATCTATACTACTAATATTATAAAGATGACGAAGAGCTTGCTTGTTTGTTTGAACGCTAGGATCTGAGGAATTACTGATCCGATTTCAAAAATTCTTTTAGTGTTGGATAGCCCATTTACTGAGAAAGGATATAGACTATATAACACCAAGCTACGGCCAATAGGGGCTGAGCAGTAGCCAAATAAAAAAGACGGGAGCGAAACCCCGCGCGACGTCGTAGTTGTACTATATAAAACGAAACTAAAAACTCATTTACATGACGCCAGTGTTTCTGTCTTTAACTAACACGATCAGAAAAAAAGAAGATACACAATACACTCAACTCAAAGAAGTCCGTACCGTGAAAATAAGCCATAAGTCTCTAAGTCAGTCCGACGTATTATATCGACAAGAACAGATAACACTGACACTGGACTTATCAGTTGACATACATCTTTTAAAGCCGCTTTCGTTTTGAATTCTCTCTTAGATAAGTTCACAAAGGGTTTGTATAAAACTTGTGAATTTATATCTTATTGCCATTGTATGCATGTGAATTTAAAGAGCGTATTTACAAACAGAGTGGCAAATTTATTCTTACTGCAAACATATCTTTAAAATATCATCATCATCATCATCATATCAGCTCAATGACGTCCACTGCTAAACATAGGCTTCACCCAATTTACGCCACTGCGAACGGTCCTATGTCGCCTGCAACTAACGGCCGCACGCAACCCTGACCAGGTCTTCGGTCCATCTGGTGGGTTTTAAAATATAGCTCCGATTAAATAATATAATATAATAATATAATATTCTACCATATTTACACAGCGCCATCTAGTCCCAAATTAAGCAATTATATTTGCTTGTGTTATGGGTACTAAACAACTGATATACTACTTAAATACATTTTTTTTTTGTAAATACATACATATTATAGATACATTACACCCAGACACAGAACAAACCTTTATGCTCATCACACAAAGATTTGACCTGGGTGGGGATCGAACCCACGACCTCCAGCTTAGCAGTCAGGGTCACTAACCACTAGACCAACAGGCCAGTCAGATTAAATAATGTAAAATGAAAACAACGAACTATGACACTAAATTGTAACGTTGCACTTTGTAAGTACGTTCTTAATAACTTCGTTCTTCTTCTTATCGTGTGGGCTTGAGGCAGACCCTGGTGTTGAAATTTATCAAGTCGCCCAGAAGGCTTCCAACTTGACTTAACAACTACCACATTAAATGGTAACCGCGACCAATGGCTTTACGTGCCTTCCGAAGCACGGAGACGCTAGAGAATGAAATTGCCACAAACGGTCACCCATCATGGACTGGCCTTGCTGAGTGTTGCTTAACCTCGATGATCGTAACGAATATCTCAGTACCACAATGCAACGAGCGCCTCAAACTAAACCAAACTCAAACCTAACTTCGTGAGTTAATTTTTTTAAATTAAAATTTTTTAATCTTATTCTGCAAATTAAAAGACGTTTGAGCTGTTTCAGCTTTAGTATAAACAAACAGAAACGTTGTATAAACGCAGCTTACTGCCGTACTCAGACACAATACTTAAAATAAATAAATAAAATAAAATATCTTTATTTCAGACCTTTCGATCCATAAAATACCTAAGTAGAAAACAGAATAAATTACACAAGGGAACAAGGGTTTGGCAACCAGAAAAGTAATCATGTATTTTTATAGAACTACCCTCACCTTTTACACATTTAGTCATTAAAGTGTTGTGACAGGTAGACCTGTATATATAAGTTTTATTTCAAGTTTCATAATTTCACTATAATTGACCTGCTGTACACTAGTCATCTCGATGATTTGTTTTAAATATTACTAATTATCAAGTTTTTTTTTGTTATTGAGTTAAATTAAGTTATACAGAAGTTTTATATATAAAAACATGGCTAGTGATCAGAAGAGATATTGCAAAAATCCACCAATTAAATTTTTTTATGTGTGTGGATGTTATACAGTTTCAAATTTAAAAAAAAATAACGGAAGAAATAAAAGCAGCTTACTTCTCTTATTTTGGATTTAGAATTAAAGATCTTGAGAAGTCGTGGACACCTCAAATGTGTTGTGTTTTTTGTTACATGAGACTGTCAAAGTGGATGAAAAGTAAACAACAGAAAATGCCTTTTGCAGTTCCTATGTTGTGGCAAAAGCCTTCCAATCATATAAATGATTGATATTTTTGCATGGTAAGTGTCTCTGGATACTCGAAGAAGAATAAACATAAAATAAGATATCCAAATTTATCATCAACAGCGATGCTAAGCTGAAAAAAGGAGTTTTTAGAGTTCTCCAAATAAGAAAATTAGTTAAGGATGAATTGTTTTCCCAAAAATTAAATCAAGAAGGATTACAAGCATGAGAATGCTTTGTTGCTGTTATAGAAAGGTTTTTAGGTAATAAAAAATTAGAAAACTACTAATTTTTAATAGTTGAACTGCTTCAGTAGTATCATAACTTTTGAAGTAGAATGTCGCTCAAAAATCACTTCTACACTCTCATTTAGACTTTTTTCCTAAAAACCTTGGTGTGGTGAGTGATTAACAAGGAGAGAGGTTCCATCAAGATGTGCGAACAATAGAAATAAGATACCAAGGACGGTGGGATCCCGCTATGATGGCAGATTTTTGTTGGTCCCTAAAAAAAGAAGATTCTAGATCGCACAAAAGGCAAAAGAAAAGTCACTAATCTAATTAAATCTGTTTCATTTAGCTCAAAATACTGTATAATAGTGTATAATTTAAAATTAATGCCAATAAATTAAAATTTGTTAGGCTTTTAATTTATATAATTTATTACAATGATTTTTTTGTTATTTTTTAAATTTTTGTATCTATACCTGTATCTTTAAATTTAGACCTGTTACAATAATTTCACTTTTAGTTTTTATTTACGTCAGGTAAATGTAATCCGAAGCAAGTGAAATTTTGACGGTTGTATAAAAAAGTTTAAAATTTGTTCCCTTGTGTTATTAATAATTTTGTTTAGTATTGGGTTAGCAACAAGATAGCACTTATAGTCTATATTAGTATTGTTTTTATTTTAATTTTATTTTATTAGAACCAACAAACAGTACACACTAAGTATATATTGTTACGTAAAACTAGATATAACAAGGTTAACTAATAGTGTAACCAACATCGTTGATCACTGATTACCTAATTGCTATTCATCAGAATGATCAGATTGAGAAATGACATGTACATACTTTTTTTTTCGTATACATAAAATATTTGTTGTAGTTTTACAGTTTCACTTCATATCAAAATTCAGTTATTGGTACAACGTTAGTAACAAATACAAGATTATAATAAATATCTAGACACAGACAAGGCTTATTGTGGCAGCACTATAGGTATGTGTTCAATCATGTCCACATACCCACCGATAGCTCCACCCAGTGCCTCTGTATAGGACAGTCCGGCCTGATACTTAACTTTAAAGTTTATTTAGTAAAAACGTGTAATACTTAAGTCTATACACCTAAAGACGATTATTCAATGAAAAAATTGTGTTAATCACAGATTACTGCTAATTGACGTCTCTCAGTGCGGCTGTTAATACGTACCTACATTATGAATGTGTGTGTTTATCTGCACGGACAGTGTAACAATATGAACGCAAATGGCTCTCATCTAGTTAAAAGCTATGTCCATTAATTCGTTATTGTTCTCAACATTCTGTCGAGTGGTGGTAGCGTCAGCAAAGAAACTCGCCTAAGTATATATAAATTATTATATAACGAGTCTACGTCACGTATTATATTTACGGAATATGAAATACATTATTTATTTGTGTATATAGTACTACATACTTAGTTATTTATCAAATAAACAAGATTTTCTTGTATGATCTAATTCTATACTAATACTAGCTTTTGCCTGCGACTTCGTCCGCGTAGATTTCGATATTACATAGATCTTTGTTTTAAGTACAATTCATGAATTCCACAACACCCCACTACAGGAGTTGAATTTCATTTTACCTCAATATAGATAACATTTTCGTAATCAGCGTCCCAGAAAACCTTGAAAACGACATCCATATCAATTTCTAATAATTTTCAATTGTGGGAAGGCACTGTCTCCTGAGATACAGATTTATTAATTTAGTTCAAGAGACAGATCTTTTAAGTTTATGTACTATAAATTATGGTTACAATAAAGATTTATTAAGTTATTTACCATACAAGAAAACATTTTTAATTATGATAATAAATAAATAAAATGTAATTTAATGTGTTGCCTCTGTTGACGGTATCTAGTCAAACAAACGAGTGTCAATATATATATCGCTGTATTTACTTTGCTTTGAGTTTTAATAACAGTACTAGTTTGTCGACTTTTGATTTTGGTTATGTTCGTAGAAACTGTATTTGCGTACCTGGAATGCGTATGACCGCTGCGTAATAAGTCCCGGTCACGATCCCCGGATTAAGTAAAAACAGTATTGAGTTTTTCTATAGTATATACGATAAAATAATAATAATATTCTACCACATTCAAACAGCGCCATCTAGTCCCAAAGTAAGCAATTATATTTGCTTGTGTTATCGGTACTAAACAACTGATATACTACTTAAATACTTTTTTTTTTGTAAATACATACATATTATAGATAAATTACACCCAGACACAGAACAAACGTTTATGCTCATCACACAAAGATTTGTTCTGGGTGGGGATCGAATCCTTGACCTCCGGTTTAGCAGTCAGGGTCACTAACCACTAGACCAACAGGCCAGTCGAATCATTCTGTTCTATGACTAGTTATTTCTAAACTAGTCTAAAAATGTCTCCTGACCTACCTATAATAAAATTTGGACCAAATGTAGCTGGCCAGATATTAGAATTAAATTACAAGTATTCGTTCTACATCATCATCACCCATTAATGTCGCACTGGCCGAGAGGGTTTAGGCCATAATCCACACACGCTAAGATCTTCTCGCCTGAAGCACAGGTTTTACCTAGTTCAGGCAATTATGTATTTTTGTATTACTATTCTATAAATTTATGAATTTGTTAACATATTTTTTTTTTTTTTTTTAAAAAGACAACGCCCGCACTAGGGAACAAGCCCTGTGTCGCGGGGAGCTTTACAAACATGAAACTAACGGACACAAAGTACACCCAGACTAGAAACAAATATCTATGAATCACACAAATATTTGTCTCCTGTGGGAATCGAACCCACGTCACCCAGCACGGCGATGTAGTGGCGAGGCGACCACTTTAACCACTGCGCCACGGTGACAGTCATATTTGTACTTTTTACATAAATAAACAATTTATTATTTACTAGCTTATGCCCGCGACTTCGTTCGCGTGATTTTTGTAATCGATATAACTTTTTTATTTATGTATACCGATTGCAATGAAACAAAAACTAAATGTTACTTCAAGTTACGCTCAATCGTTGTGTATAAAAGTTATCTACAATGCTTTCGTACATTTTACGTTATGCTCGAACAAATAAACAGACAAAAATTCGAAAAATACTAAAAATGTGTTCTATTAGTTGTCCTTTAACACGCTGGCTACATTTTTTGGAAATTATTTGATGTACAAAAACGACTTTTCTGCAGTTTTATTATATGTATAGATTACGCTGGCCTAGTGCGGGTTGGTGGATCAGACATACACTAAGAATTACTTCTTCTTCTGAATTACTTCTTTCAATATGTGGGTTTCCTCACGATGTTTTCCTTCGAAGTTCTACATGGTTTTTTTTATTCATTCATGTTGTTTTATGTAAATAAGCTGTAAACGTGTGACATAGAAACATTATATTTCCATTACAGCAGCAAGGTAACAACTTATATTTTTTTTGTTGCATGACAAACTTTATTCATATTTAATAATGACATGGTATTCATTTTACTTGTGCTTTTAGGGTGCCGTACCTCAATACGAAGAAACGGAACCCTTATAGGGTCACTCCGATGTCATAGTCATAGTCATAATCTTTATATACAGGGTGTACACGACGATACGACATTAAATAATAATAATAATAATAATAATTTTTATTTCAGGAATCCCATATATTTGTTAGTAACAATGTTCTTAGCCTAGTGTTAGTAATGGTACAATAATTATTTACAAATTAATCAGGTCTCGCGTGTAGACCTATCCAGTGTGCCAACAGTGGCGAGTCCCATCTTGAGGCGCACGCGGTCAGGATGGCGCTGGGGCCACCGCGCACCCGCGCCAACATTGACGCACAGCGCTTGCGCATGATCGCGTGGAAGCCGTCTACGCGCGTCTCCGCGAACATACCACTCGCGCTACAGTACCGCGGCAGTCCCATCAACACCCTGAACGCGTTGTTATATTGCACACGCAGGGCGTCGTATGTCCGCCGCGTGTATTTAACCCACAGACTGCACGTGTAGAAGGTCTGACAGAAAGCTCTAAATAGAGTGACCTTCACTTGTTCAGTACACCGTGCGAATCTGCGAGCCAACATGTTACAGCGAACAGACAACGCCCTGCGCTCCCTCTCCACATCCATATCATCTTTAAGGTCTTCGGTGACCCAGTGGCCCAGATACTTAAAGTGAGTGACGCGTTTTAATGGTGTACCGTAGAGTGAAACGGGAGGTATCTCTAAGTAATCTTTTTTAGGCGCTTTAAAAACCATTACCTCACTTTTCTTTACATTGTATCTGAGCCCATGGGCCTCCGCGTACCCCTCACATATACGGAGTAGCTTGCGCAACGCACCGATTGAGGGGCTAAGCAGCACCATGTCATCCGCGTAACTTATGTTATTAACGCAAATACCGTCAATATGACACCCTATGCCGGTGCCGCTCAGCTCCTCAATCAGGCGATCCATATACAAGTTAAACAATTTCGGTGAGGTCAGACCTCCCTGTCGCACCCCACACTCCAACTCGTACTGCTCCGATTCACTAGCCGCCCACCTAACTGTATTTTTCTGATTTTTGTACCAGTACTGAAATACAGATACAACTTCAGGGGGCAGACTAGTGTCTTGACACATTTTTGTCCACAGCAGTTCGTATGAGACGAGGTCGAATGCCCTGGACAGGTCCAAGAAACACGCGTATACAGGTGTTTTACGCGCGGTGTAGTATTGCACAGTCTGCTTGAGGCACAAGATCGCACTTTCCGTGGACAGACCGGTCCGAAAGCCGAACTGTCCATCGTGCAGTGTTACATGTTTTGTTAAATGACCGTCAAGCAAACTGTCCAACACTTTGGCTATGACAGTAGCCAGAGATATAGGCCTATAGTTAGACCTGTCCGAGACATCTCCCGTCTTGTTTTTCACAATGGGGATCTTTAAATGAAACCACGTGTAGCATGTGATGTTAGAAGGCTTTGACAAAAAAAATTAATAGAAATTTGCAATAGTTTAGACGCAAATGTACTTTCTTTATGTCACAGTTTTTCACAGTTTTAAACAACCTGTAGGTATTTACGTTGATCGTATGTTGTCATTACGTCATTCAATTCCTTTAAATATCTCTGACTCTTTCATATTATCTTATCTCTTACTCTGTCCGCACCTTTGTCGTCGTCATGTCGAAAACGTCATGATAGAAAAATAATGTGTAATTTATATTCTTAAATTTTTCGACTTTAAATAATGAGTAGCTTTCTTTTTTTCTTTTCTTTTTAATGATTATTATTAGAATATGTTTATAAGGGTTAACACTGGCTGCCTTATCATTTAATGTCGTATCGTCGTATACACTCTGTATAGATCCAATACATGCTATGTACTTATGAACGTCATACAAAGCCAAAAACAGGTGTCAGCAAATTTGCCTAAGGCCAGTTCACTGACAAGGTTGAGCTCTGAGTAGAACTTGGCAAGAAACTCAAGCCGCTCTTTTTAATCATCAGTGATAGTATATTTGTCTATCTGTCTGTCCATCTGTCAAGAATATTTTTCTCAAGAACGCGTAAAGGTATCAAGCTGAAATTAATATTAGAATTCAGATTTGAGTCAGAGAACATGGCAACTTTTTAGCGACGAATCACGCGGTTGAAGCGACACATAAAAAAAACAATCCCTCAGAGTGTGCTTAAAATATCGTTTCGTTATCAATATTTCAGATTTAAACTTGTTCAACTTTCCACCTCAAATAATCTCAGATCTTATTTCTAGAAAAAAGTAGTTAATTAATCCTGCTAGTTAGAATCGTTGCGAACCAAATGAACCAGCAGCTGTTTGAAACTTGTTCAATTAAAATACAATTAACGCGAGCACAGTTCGCACATTTCTCTTCAACATAAAAGGATTAACATAGTACGCTATTTTAAAGTTCACACCTCTATTGAGCATTAATTTGAATGATATTTACATATGTGTTAATTGTTTATGGTTGTATTCAATAAAATCGTTGACAACCAGTTTTACGTCTATACTCTAGACGCTAACTCTTGGAAACTCTACAGTCCCTACTAAAATTAATAATTGTTCATTAGTTATGCTTCAACGTAATATTGAATCTACAGGATATTAATTAGACACGCCAAATTAGTTCCAGAAAGTTTCCTTTAGGTTGTTGGTAAGTTCAAACTATGCTATTTGTTACCCATTTTAATTTAGAACGGAGCTTTGTTAAATAACTGTTCAGTCGGAATGAAACTTCTAAGGTAAATTAAAATAAGTAATTGAACGTTATTGAAATTTTATTTATACTAAAATCGTTTACAGACATGTTTATATTTGATTGACACAAAAAGAACTACAAGCCAAATAGGTTTGCAGTCTCTAAACCCCTATACAATACACTGTCGACGTCACATAAATGAGGTCAACGACCGACACGACACATTTCTTTTGGAGTGCAATGACATTTTACGCTGAATTTTCATTAGGATTATTCCATGACGTAATATATTCTCAGACTCACCCAAATATTTTTTTCTTTTTCTCGCGAGACAAGTCTCGCTCCAAGGCCCAATACCACGTGGGACTTTACAAACAGACGCTTTAAAATTTATACAAAGTAAACCTAGACTGGAAACCAATATCTATGAAACACAAATATATGTCTCGTGTGGGCGTCGAACCCACAACCCTATAGGCGCGGCACCCAATCATCACGCCACTCTGACAGTCTTTATCTATATCTATACTTCTATACTAATTACAAGCTTTATATTAACTTGCAATGTGCGTATGTAACTTTCAAATCTTGAAAATCATTTTTTGACCACTTGTTAGTATCTGATTGAGCTGTAATTTGGGATATACACCTTTAGTTCCGGTGACAATACACTATTCAAAAGTCAAAATTCTAATAATTGCAATATGGCCGCCATTTTGGAACGGGATAAACCTGCAAAATAGATGGCATGGCCTCAAGCTTTTGAAATGTATATAGATTTTACATTTTGAAAAGATCTATGTTTATATACGGCCCTTAAATTTATTTTTTAACTTCTAGTTCACGTTGTTGTTAACTGAAAGCTATTCCTTAAAAAAAAAAATTATATTTTTTTATATTATAAAGAGGAAATATTAGTATTTTTGTATGTAACGAATAAACTTAAAAACTACTGGACCGATTTCAAAAATTCTTTTGCCGTTGTAAAGCTACATTATTACTGAGTAACATGGTCTATATGTGTACAAGACTAAGTACCAGAATTGAATTATCATCATAAATTGAATTCTGGCTTTAGTCTGGTTATGAAATATATTTATGCTACGGTATACATTCGTTTTGAAATTCTGGATGTGTGCAGCTACTTATATCGCTGACTGTACCTTTAATTCATCCGTGTAGTGATGGATTAAGAATACATAATGTTCACTACCCCATCTCAACCCGTAGGTATCTTAAAAGGCCTTTAAAAACCTTAAACTTTTAAACCTTATGCAGACAAGAGCATTGCGAGAAAATAAAAATTCGAAACAAACCCTATAACCAACCCGCTTGGCCAGCGTGGTATAGTAGGCTACACATATTCCCTCCACATTCTTTGGAGAAGACCTGTGCCCAGCAGTGGGACGTTTAAGGGATGGAATCATGTACCTTTAATCTAAGAAAGCCATCCGTATAAAACGCATTCCACGTTACTCCGTTTGATACCCTTTCTGGGTCACCTTATATTTATACGAAAATGTCTTTGATACGACTTCTTAGCCGGCGGCGGCGGCGGAGCGGCAACTGTTGGGGCATGTCACTAAATGAAATGTGACCGCTTGCCTATTGATTTTCTGCTCCGTACCTGCTCGTGTCGAGTGTAAGAACGCTCAATGCGTTCGCCAAATTGTTGCGAAATATTTGTGGCTAAGACTGTTGATATAACATAGCGTCATCCCTTTTGACTCGAAAGGGTAGGCAGGTCGTCATATTACTACTAGTCCTTAACCTGGCACATTTAATGATGCACGAAAAGAGCGAAAGAGAGACAACGGGTTAATTTCTGAACCAAGAAAAATCCAATACAAAATAGCGGAACAGTATTCTAAGGATAAATATTTTTTAACACGCCTAATGCAAAAGCAATATCTGTACAAGATTTTCCTATATATTTTATCACGGTTTTAACGCAGGGATGCTGAGAACCGACATATCGCCTGCGGTGCGGCCACAATCCTGCATATTTGCCAACTCGATTCCGTTCACTTCGATATCGAAAAATTCCAACAAATGGAATGAATGTTTAGCTTGCAAACATCTGCTAACAACCAAGACATTCCATTTGAAAATCGAACAGAACTGCGCATATTATTTCTCGAATAGATTTTCTATTAATTGTGTTAAAAATATTTGTTTTCTTCTAAGAAAACTAGTTATCGATTAAGAAAATCATTCCTCACAACGATCATTCGAAACATGAAGCTGAAATAAATAATGTAACCATCTATAATAATATGTGTAGTCTATAAGGTACTTACCTATTTATTTTTACTGATATTTGATACAGAAATATCTATTTACATTCTCCTTTGATGACTGGCCTGTTGGCCTAGAGATTAGTGACCCTGACTGCTAAGCCGGAGGTCGTGGATTCGATTCCCACCCAGGACAAATCTTTGTGTGATGAACATGATTGTTTTTTCTGTGTCTGTGTATAATTTATACACCATACATAATATAGTTTTTAAATACCCATAACACTAGCAAATATAATTTTGGTCTAGATGGCGCTGTGTGAATGTGGTAGAATTTTATATTATTTTTTTGTTCATATTAGAATCTAAAGAAAATCAGCTGGTTCACGAGTTAAAAGGCCATTGACCCGAACTTTACGTTATAACTCTGTATGAAATTTTGAGGGCAGTGACCTTGACCACTGTATTACGAAACAAAGTATTCCTAGTTCTCGGAAACGAGATATCTATCCTTTACGCACAGTATAATATCACCATATAACAGAGACAGAGATAAGTTTTCTACTCGGTTAATATAATGCAAAACGATCACCTACATGCGTGCTGGCTGCTGACCCAATTCCATTACGTAGGCGTGAAGTAACTGATACAGTTTCATTGTGTTCAAGTAACGTTTATCTGTTTACTCTAATAGCTCTATAGAATTTAAAAATAGCAACTAATTACTGTCCTTCGGTCCGGGTAGTGATGGATTAAGAATACATAATAATAATAATTGTTTATTGAGACAAAAAATCACTCGTTGTGGGTTCCAAAACAGTAGGTTAGGCATTCCCTGGGACTCACAAGAGTTAAAACTCGGTGTTCGCAAAAGTCATCGCTGTTAATCCTGGCTTACAGGAGATGCAGTGGTGGGCATGAGGGTGGTATTGTCCCGAATGTACGTTGCCGACTCTTTAAAACCCCCTCCCTCCCCAATGAGCCTTGGATTACTACAATAATATTGGGTATGGGTGTAATTTATCTATAATAATATAATAATAATATTCTACCACATTCACACAGCGCCATCTAGTCACATAGTAAGCAATTATATTTCCTTGTGTTATGGGTACTGAACAACTGATATACTACTTAAATACCTACATTTTTTTTTTGTAAATACATACATATTATAGATAAATTACACCCAGACAGAACAAACCTTTATGCTCATCACACAAAGATTTGTCCTGGGTGGGTATCGAACCCACGACCTGCGGCTTAGCAGTCAGGGTCACTAACCACTAGACCAACAGGCCAGACAAGTATAATATGTATATATTTACAAAAAAAAATGTATTTAAGTAGTATATCAGTAATTGTTTAGTACCCATAACACAAGCAAATATAATTGCTTAATTTGGGACTAGGTGGCGCTGTGTGAATGTGGTAGAATATTATATTATATTATTATGACTGCGGTTTCTATATGGCGCAGGTGCTTTCTCGAACCGCTGCAGCGCTGGCTCAGTTTGCTCAAGGGGTTGTGGCTGTTCCCTACCTCTCTTAAAACAGTCACTTCTTTAACAGTACAAAGATTAAAACTACTATAATAATAATTTACTTATCTCGTGTGACTACAGAAAGTTGTCGCATGTCGAACCCAACAGTCAATTGATTCAAAGTATAAGTTAGAATCTCTTGGGACTTAACTGGTCTTAACTTGGTATAAAAACTTTTTCGTTGCAATAATAAAATAACTTGAAACTGATCCCTTAATTCCTTAGATTCAAAATGCTATTTAGTTTTACTTTAGAAATAATTTAAGTTGGTTAATTTATAAAGTTCTTTCTCTTTCTAGTTTGCCGCACCTAGCCTTTGCTTTCTTTTTTTCTAAAGACTTACAAAACATTACAAAGATAACATTGTCTAATGAAGACGAAATCTCTCTTACAAGACCTATATAGTTCAAAGAATCAATCACACTAAGTATGAATGAAACTTAAGACTACATTGGCATTCGTCTGACGCAGTGGGAGTCAGAAAGCGACGCCGCCGTGTAGTGATTTATTGTCACCGTCGCTCGGCAAATACCTGTGCCTGAACAAATAGCGATACCTCTGTCGATTGATTTTGTTTTTTCAATCTATCGACGTACGTATTGGTTTTGTTTGCATGTAACGTCCTTTACGTCTTTCGAGTACCTACTATTGTGATCTAAAAACTAGTACAAAAACTTATTCCATCCTGAAAATTGCTGTTAGAGGAAAAATATTGGTAGCGCTGTAGGAAGTATGAGGTGTACTTCTTGTTATTGTTTCTTTATATGGACGATATTTACTCATTTAAACGAGTGGATAAGTAACTTTTTGGACTCTTACTACTTTTAATAATTTATCATACCTTACTATTAATAATTTATCATACCTTAAAGCTCCACTCAATATTCAACCTCTGGAAAAAATTAAATGTCTGAGCTTTTTGGAATTGTACATGTATTTTTGTGTAATTACCTAATAGAATATCCGTACAGTAGAGAGAAATCCGTGTAGTGACGGATTAAGAATACATAATGTCACTACCCCATCTCAACCCGTGGGTGTCGTAAAAGGCGACTAAGCGAGTAACCTTATGCAGACAAGGAAAATTCTAAATATATATACCAACCCGTCTGGCCAGCGTGCCATAGTAAGCTAAATTCCCTCCACATTCTTTGGAGGAGACTCGTGCCCAGCAGTGAGACGATTATGGATTGAAATGATGATGATGATGACCTAACAGAAAGTAGTTTTTTCCTAGCTGTAAATTGAGTCCAGGATTTGCACAGAAGTCGCAAACACTCTCATTGCACTCCTATCCCAGATGATTATAATGGGTTCTATTTCCCATTCAAGTAGTCCAATCTAAGCAAGAAATTGTGTGAACTGAACAATTCTAAATTGACTTAACTAAAAGTCAATTGACTATGAGATAAATAATTATATCAATAAATAATATTATCTAACACATTTCGAGTTATTTTGTAACATTGTTAGTTGTTACTTCGTCAAGACTTTGACTTCAACTTATTACATAGTTAGAATTACTTTCTAGTTTAGTATATAAACTAAGTTTCTGACAGTTCTTTGTGTGTAACGAGGGAGTTGAGACTGCGAAAAGAATATTTACTGATAAATATACTCATAAGATTAAATGCTATCAATGCTGCAATCTCGCATCAAGATCGCAATTTCCAAATCTATCGAGATTTTGACTTTCGAAATTACAATCCGCGAGATCCAGAAGTATTGAGGATATTAAAAAAAATAGTTAAATTCTGACGACTAAAGAGGGCTTCACGTCATACGTTGATACGCACGTTTTCGTTCGCCCCAAGTGGGCTGGTCGTTTCGCACACATCCAATATATTGAGGTGCGAACGAAAAACGTCTGAATCGACGTAAAGGCCCTAAAGAGCGATGAAAACTGCTGTGTAGTAATTATGAGCTTATTTAAGCTAAAATTATAATAAATTGAAAGAAAAACAACTTCATTCCATAGTATAACTCACCAATTAGAATATATGTATAATTTGGAAATAAAAAAGATAATGCCCTCAGAGTATTTGCAAAATCCTCTAGAAGACTCGGGTTTGTTTTTTCTCAGCTTAAACACGTCAATTCGAATCCCGTTATTCTCGAACGAGATCACGTCATATTCTGCTTCGAGATTGATCTCGAAAAATGAAATGAGATCAGGATTGTATTCTTAAGTTGCTATTACTACTAAAGAGTAAGCACTACCAGTACAGTGATATTTCGCATAATTAACCCACGAAAACTTAAGTTAAATTTATCATTACTAATGAAAACGAAACACAGTGTAAGGCGAAAAACACTTCAATTCTAATCTTCATTTGCACCGGTACAAAATATTTTACAGGATACTAAAACCTTTTAACACACTTTATTACATAATTGGACTAAGTGCTTCACTTTTCAGGCACAGTATGTTATAAAACACGGTAAATTTCCATAATACCTCTCCGGGGCCGACTTACCAAATTTTACGACGAAAAAGAACATTATGAAAGCTGGCAACATTGAATGTTGCCAATCCATAATCGAGTTTTCCCTAAGTTGGAAGCTATTTAAATATCTATTTCATACTCCGAAGTAGGATTATTCATAGAAAGTTTTGTAAGTAGAACTTATATTATGGATGAGGAAAGGGCTTATTATTGCTTAAAATTAATGTCCTGGTTGACATTAATTTTAAGCAATAACCTCTTTCCTGTATAAAGTTAAAAGCTATTTGAATATCTATTTCATAGGTACCCTGGAGTAGGATTATCTATACCTACTTTTATACTTATTAAAAAAACTAGCAAACCAGCTTAACATTGTTTTCTCTATTTACGTCAAAACATCTTCATTTATCCCAACACGTTCCATTAATTAGACTTAATTTCATAAAATTGTAGAGTTTGTTTGTTTGGTTGGTTAACGTGACAGACGTGTAAGTACATAGTATTATTGCTGAGTTGATGATGATGATGTATACATCATAATAATATTTTTTTTATTTCGAACACAGGATTCATATCATGTTAGTAACAATATACTTATGACTATGTTAGTAAAGAGATGAATTAAATTTAAAAACACAACAATTATTTTGTGACCAATTGTACGGTAGACATGCATCTACGTATACAATGGCCCAAAATAGGCGAGTCATACCTCGCGGCAATCATTCTTAGAATGCTGTTGGAGCTAGTCCGAACCCTGCAAAGCAAGGAGGCGGTTTTTTTTGCGCCATATCGCAAAGAAATCGTTGGTATGGCTTTCTGCGAATATACCTGATGCACTGCAGAAGCGGGACAGCCCCATCAGCATTCTATAGCCATTATTATATAGGACACGTAAAGCGCCGACGGCACGCTGCGTATAGTTGGTCCACAGGCTGCACGTGTAAAATACTTGGCAGTAGTAAATAATGCAAGCAGAAACAGCGGTAAGCCAATAGTTACGATACAAACTTTGACTCTTCAGTTTCTTTCACATTCTATAAAATGTTTTAGTCCCACAAACAAGAGTACTGCGGGCAAGAAGGGACATCTAAAAGTTAATATAGTCGGGTACGTTGGGGTACTGTTTAATCAATTTCAAGTGAATAGCATTGCTAGTGGATAATACAAACGGCGTTCCAATCTGTGATAGCATCCCCTCGCGACAGAAACAAATCTAACTTGACTTGCCCCTAAGGACAAAGTCTATTAATTAGATTAGAGAGGTTTGTAGAAACTTGATTAAAAACGTTTCCGTATTGTTTTGCATGCATTAAAACATTAAGATGAAGTGCTAGTACTGGCTAATAAGAGTAATAAGTGCTCGATATATTTGAATTTGATCCTTGTAGTGATGAATTAAGAATACACAATGTTACTACCCCATTTCTACCCGTAGGTGACGTAAAAGGCAACTAAGGGAGTAACCTTAAGCAGACAAGAGCACTGCAAGAAAAGGAAAATTCGAAACAAAACCCTAAACCAACCTGTCTGGCCAGCGTGGTATAGTAGGCTAAATTCCCTCCACATTCTTTGGAGGAAACTCGATCGTGTCTAGCAACGTTTATGGGTTCTAATGATGAAATGATGATATTGGCCCATAGGCTACGGTAACCGCTTACCATCAGGCGGACCGTACGTCTGTTTGCCACCGGTCGTGGTATAAAAAAAAAAAAAAAAAATATTATTTGGAACTTGAAGTGATGAATATGAATTCTTAATGACTGAAAGACTGGCCTGTTGGTCTAGTGGTTAGTGACCCCTACTGCTAAGCCGGAGGTCGTGGGTTCGATCCCCACCCAGGACAAATCTTTCTGTGACGAGCATAAAGGTTTGCTCTGTGTCTGGGTGTAATGTATCTAAAATATGTATGTATTTACAAAAAAAAAAGGTATTTAAGTAGTATATCTGTTGTTTAGTACCCATAACACAAGCAAATATAATTGCCTAATTTGGGACTAGATGGCGCTGTATGAATGTGATAGAATATTATTATTATTCTTAATCCGTCACTACACGGATTATATCTGATTACTAACCAGAATTGTTTTCCAAAACCACTATATTTTATGGCGTATAAAACAAGAGACAAACATGAACAATATTCCGCATCCACCAATTCTTTTTCAGTCCTAAGGGAACTATAAACGGGAAGCTACAGTCGAGTAATGTCCCAACATACCTCACCACAACCGGTACACAGTGGGTGTCATTATAAACACACAATTATATGCGACACAAAAGCCTGGCTTGCCACAAATGATGTACCATTTAACTCTTGGAAATACAGAGACAATGTTGCTGAGAACTCGCTATAATGTACACTTTGTATTGTGAAATATTGCTGTGAATTTTACAAGACTGAAAATAAAATTGTAGCTTGATGTAGTACCTAATTGTGAAATTGAGATTGTTGTAATGCTTTTACGAGTAAACTAATATTATTTATTGATTTTTAACGGGAATTCACGCGATTATGATTTAGGTATTTACATAGCTTTTGGTGCTTGACGTTTCGACCAGGTTACACCGGCCGTGGTCACAAGCTGACTGGCCGTTTAAAATCAATAAATATTATCATGCAACGCCAAAGTTTAAAAGTAAATAAACTAATATTTATAATATAATATTATGCAAAGAAACAGTCTATGACCTAGTAATAAGTCTACCGACGCACTATGGCACCAAACAGTATTTTCCATCTCTAAAATGGTTTTGACGAAAGTCGTAAATCCATAGATCCATTTATAGTTTTATACTCTCAAAGAATGGAACTTACGAGTTAATAACAAAAAAATTAAATAACTTAGTTTTACGTTTATAAAATGAACCTCAAACATTGGGCATAAATATATTCATGCCAATTAAATTACCGTTAAGGAAGTTCAACACAAACTTATTCGGAAGTTTTCCAAGGAAGCATGTTAGTGTTATACATCATTAGATAGCTTAGAATGTACACTTTGCAACCACCACCAATTTTTATAAAAAAAGTAAATGTTTTATTTTTTTTAAATTTTTTTAGTGAAGTAAAGAAAATTTTGTTTTTGTTTATTTCAATTGGAGTTTTCCTTGTTGCCGAAGGCTGCCGGTGTCAAGTTAATCACTCTATTAGATACCTTACCTATTCAGTAACATGAGGATTAAAAAAAACCTTGCGCGTTTTTTGCGCCAGTGGTGATTTAGAAGCAATATGTCTATCAGGGAAAATAAAAAAATATCCGAAAATTATGGTTCTTCATTTTTATTATGAAATATTATATTTAATTATTGTATTTCGATGTCTATCTTGTTTTTTTTTTCATTTCTATGATAGAACCATACATTAAACAAATTTAGCACGTTTATTAGCGGTAATTACCTTAACCACAAGTATGATAAACTATATTGCTGCAAAAGTTCTATTTATCTGTTGTGGTAATTTATTAAGATGCATTTAAATACGGATTGTCGACACTACACGCATGGTTAAGATTTATGGAGATGATCCTCCATATTTCTTGCAATTTAGGTTTTGAGAAGTGATCAGCAACAACTCCAGACAAGCAACTTAAAGAAGACAAGAAAAATTATGTACAAAAACGTTTCCGAGAAGTGCTTGGTTTGCATTGCACATTGATAAAACACGTCAAGGTTCCGGTAATAGCAATGACGGAAATACGACAAGGATATTTTTCCAAAATTACCAATGTTCTGGAGGGATAACCGGAATTGATGAAGAACTAATCAAGAGATTATATCTAATTCTTCAAACTATGTCATCGGGATTCCCTATAAACGCAGAAAAATTCGGCCAGTATACATTGATAACCGCGCAATTATACGTAAACAAATAACTGGTAGGACAATTATCGGAAGATACCCAAGGAAGCCCGAAATAAAGATTACAAGAAATATAGGTTACATCACGCTAGGAGCAACAAACGAAGACGTCCTGTATATTTTGTTGTAAGCTAGATATGATATGGATCAGATGTATATAACATCTGATCCATATCATATCTAGCTTAAATAAATCCAGTTTTCTAATATACTTACAAAGAATTGTTTGACGAAGCTAAAGAATTGTGGGAAATAGAAAGTGATGAGTAGGATAAGCGCAATTTATTATTTTTAATTTTTTTATCATGTATTTTTTTAGCATGTTTGTTTAATAATAATAATTTAGTTTAAAACTTATTTTAAGCAAAAATGTAACTTTTATTGCTATTTTATTATAACTGTATATTTTTTTGTATGTAATTTCGTATAACTTTATCTTTGTCATTTTTTTACGAAAAATATATAATTTTTAAAATGATGATGTTTAATTTAATTTATTGCCTAGATATCCATTAATACGTGAAAAAAATTTCAAGGAGAAAAATCAAAAAACAACAGAGTTATCGATTTTTGAGATGAAAAATACCGTTTGGTCCCATAGTGCGACGCACCACTAGGGCGAAAACTTCCGCCCACTCACTGCTCCGCCCGCATGTCAGTAAAAAGCAGCCTTTGATATTCGAGACTATAAATTAACGTCTATTTGCTTAAAAAATATTTACTAAAACGTTAAATAAACATGTCATTCACCCATATATATATCAAGTTAACGAATTACCTGTTTATTTAGATAATTTAGTACCACACGAAAGTAAGCAACCTGCTACCATCTTAATTGTACGACTGTGTGGTTATTTTCACCATAAAGGTGGATTCGAGGGAGCTCGAATCGAGTTATTGTACGTTTGCCACAGAGTCAATTCGTCACGGAAAATGTTACAAAGTACCTAGATACCTAATTATTGTGTTGTGTCAAATTTACCTTGTGGCGAATTTACAATAACTCGATTGGAGTTCGGCAAATAGACATGGTAACGTCTATAAAAACGTCGGTTTAAAACGTCATGAAACTAATTGTTATGGACCTCTCAATAGACAATGTATAGTCTATTGGGGATACTTTTTTTCTCTCATGTGCCCCCATAATTTGGTTTGTAGTTAGGTAGGTATCATCTAAATGTTGTTTCTCAAAAAAAAAGTAAGGTTTGGGAGCTCTGGGATCTTATTCTATTACCACTTACCTTAGCAATCTTGTGTAGTAGTGCAGTAGTAGAGCTGGTTTTGAACAGCCCAAGCGCTCGGCGTCTCAAGCCTTGTCCAAGACAAGCTTCAACAGCCCCACAAAGCGCAGTCACACCACCACTCTCTTCGTGAACGAATTTTCGGGTCACAGCCTACAAAAAATATATCTATTGTTAATAAATCATAACAAAGATTTTTGTATAGTAACTTTATATTTTAATTATAATCAAAAGTTAACTTAGAAAATTAAAAAACCTCGTCAATACGAGTCGGACTCGCGCAGCGGGTTCCGTACGATATGCAATTTTTATATTTAGGTTGTAATGACTTCACACGGAGGGCGTTACTGTGCATTAAATGCTATTAAGTTTGACATTATAACAATGGGACAACATGTAGTTCCACTACAGAGGTGACTATATCTGTTTCTTAAAACAGTTAACGCTGGCAACATTACCTCTTCCATCAACTGTTTGACCTCCTTTTTGACGGCTGCGATGAGCCGATCCTTTTGTTCAGTGCTCGGGTCTAAAGCCGTGGCCGTCGGCATCTCCTCCGAGCTTTCACCTGACAACAAACAATTGATTTATTAATATCCTTCTATCCCTTTGGACCTTCAAAGTGAATTTCAAGCATTATCCAGCAATGGCTGGCTTTACGTACTTGACTGCTTCGGGGCGAAAAGCTTAAAATAAAAAAGTTATTAGGTAAATATACTTTTGACTCTTGCGATCGTCAAAATACGCGATAAAAATGGAGCATAAATTTATAAAATATTATTTTGTTTGACACGGCACGCTTCTTACACGTTCAATGTCTGTGAAATGACTATGGAATTTTATCAATCTTGCTCTCTCTAATCTTTCTATCTCATAACAAAAAGGGATACATTTATCACAGAGAACACATCAACGGCCTAGGTATAGCTCAATAAAAGCACCAAACAAATTTTATTACCTTATTTCTTCCTTAGACCTTATTTCTTGTCATACTTGAGTATGACTGAAATGAGTACCTACTCAAATATGAAACGAACTACAAACGCATGCCCAAGTCCGACTCACGTAACCATCATATTCACGCACAAAGATCCGCCTATCTTAACTTATGCACATAGAACATAAGCTAGATCAAAGTGTCTGACGAAATTGCAAATATTTGCTCAACAATATTATTAATATTGATATTATGTTAAATTCAAGGACTTTACTCGTGACCTTTTGCTTCTCGTTAGGGTTTGCAGAAATTTTGTTGTAGAAATACTTGGAATTACTCAGACTCTCTCAAGCATCGTTATAAGTTTGTTTTCACACGACTATTGAAGGAATTTGAAGGAAAAGGTGTTGTTTTTAGCCTATAAGTATATCACACTAAAAGTCAAGCGAGGCTTCGCTCCCGTCGTTCTTTATTTGGCCACTGCTTAACTCCTACTAGCCGTAGCGTGATGATATACATAAATTGAGATGATAAAACGTAATGTTATATTTAAATTGTTACTACTATGGCGATCAAAAAGAGTGGCCGGAGTTTCTTGCCAAGTTCTTTTCAGAGTTCAATCTTGTCAGGGAACTGGCCTTAGACAAAGTTGCTGACACCATTTTTTAGCTTTATATGACGTTCATAAGTATCATGCATTTGATCCAAATGAATTAAAAAGATTTGACTTTGATTTGACTTTGACTATAAAGCCTATATATAACCTTCCTCAATAAACGAGCTATCCAACACTAATTTTTTTTTTTTTAAATCGGTCCTTTATTTCCTGAGATCCTGAAAATACGTGTTCCTTGCTTTTTTTTAATTGTATTCCGAAGGGGATGAAATTGTGATAAAGACGTGTGAAAACTAAATACTTACTCGTTAATTTTTAGGTTTTATGGACGGATAGGAATAAGCAATTAGAACTTCAGTTAAGAAGTGAATTGATGGGTTGTTTTTGGTGTTTGAAAAACTTACCCTAAGGGATGAAATAGGTGTGAAAATTATTAGAAATTGATATGGATGTCGTTTTTAAGGTTTTCAGGGACGCTGATTACGAAAATGTTACCTATCTATTTTGACGTAAAATGAAGTTCAACTCCTGTAGTGGGGTGTTGTGGAATTCATGAATTGCACTTAAAACAAAGATCTATGCAATATCGAAATCTACGCGGACAAATCGCGGACAAAAGCTATTATTATATATATTCTTGACAGATAGACCAAAGACAAATTTATTACACAGCATATCTACTCTTATATTCAACGCAATGTGTGAAAGCCTCTATAGATATGCTTGACTGAAGTATATAATATAGAATACCTTTACACTTGAACAAATACTTCGTCGTTCTTTCGTACACGTCACGTATAATATTATAAGGAATAGTAAATACCTTATTTATTTACCCGACGTTTCGATCGAATTACACCGATCGTGGTCACGGGCTGACTGAGGTGGCTGCCGAGCGTTGTCCTCGATGCACGCGGGTTTCTCGGTGTAATTCGATCGAAACGTCGGGCAAATAAATAAGGTATTTACTATTCCTTATAATATAATACGTGACGTAGACCCATTTTATAATAATTTAAGACCATTTAATGTTAAGTTTCGTTCGCCGAGAATATATCTTGAGCCGAAATCTTTTTTGAAATATAACCTACATTTTAAATGACATAAATTTTGAAGACAATTGTCGAACTTTAATAGTGAGTGACATTATCAAGACTCAAAGGCATTACAGAAATATAATTGTTACTGTATTTGGTGACAGTTAAAGTAATAATTGATTGGTTTCAGAGAGCCTTCTCAAAATCTCGTCTTGGGTATTCTGAGCTGTCAGAAAATTTTCGGCCCGAAATGTCAGTGTATTAAAGTTAAATAACATAATGTTAAAGAAATAAATGTCTGTAGGAAAAAATCTTAAATTAATCAGTTTTTAATTTTCTATACGGAAGACTATTTTCTAACATTAAATAACTTAAGCCGTAAAAATACGTCGTACTAAGATTCGTAAAAGTTTACGATCCGGGAGCTATCCGACGAGTCAGAATCAGGGGGCAAATCGGTGCAATTCGATACAAAATTCCAAACGGGCAAATATAGTTACTGAAATCGCGCGGGGCTTAACTCCCGTCATTCTTTATTAGGCCACTGCTCAACTCTTATTGGCCCTAGCGTGGTGTTATATAGCCTATGTAAATTGGTTTTTGAAACCGGTGCAGTAGTTTTTTAGTTTACTTATTACAACAAATATCCATGAATTACACAAATATTTGCCTCATGTGTTAATCGAACCCACGACATTCGGCATGGTAATGATAGTTGCGAGGCAACCACATTAACCACTTGGCACAATAACGTAGCAAGGTCCCGAAGTTCAAGTGCGTAGCTCGTACTCGTAGCGCAATTAGCGTTCGTAGCTCGTTTGCTACGGGACTCATGCTACAGCGAAAAGTGACTTTGAAACGCTTATCAATCTTTCTCCCTTTAAACAATAGATAGGGTTACAAAATACAGATACAGAGCCCAAGGCTCAATAAAGCAGCCAAATTTCAATCTTTTCGCTAACAGAGTAGAACCGGTAGAACGATGAAAGAAATAATAATAATAATAATATTCTACCACATTCACACAGCGCCATCTAGTCCCAAAGTAAGCAATTATATTTGCTTGTGTTATGGGTGCTAAACAACTGATATACTAATAGATACTTTTTTTTTGTAAATACATACATATTATAGATAAATTACACCCAGACACAGAACAAACCTTTATGCTCATCACACAAAGATTTGTCCTGGGTGGGGATCGAACCCACGACCTCCGGCTTAGCAGTCAGGGTCACTAACCACTAGACCAACACTACAGGCCAGTCAGACAAGAAACCCAGATGTCTCTTTTTAACCCTTTGAACGCAAGAGACACACGTAAAATGAAAATGTGCTCACCACGCCATGACGGCATGGCACGTCAAAAATGTACTGTATTTTAAAAGCTTGGCGCTTAAGGCACGGCGATACCGATTTGGCGTGGCGGTCAAAAGGTTAAGATATGACCGTAAAAATGGTATTGCGGTTAATGACAAAAGGCTATTATATATTGTACATACCAAACATAGCTTGACTGGCCTGTTGGTCTAGTGGTTAGTGACCCTGATTGCTAAGCCGGAGGTCGTGGGTTCGATCCCCACCCAGGACAAAACTTTGTGTGATGAGCATAAAGGTTTGTTCTGTGTCTGGGTGTAATTTATCTATAATATGTATGTATTTACAAAAAAAAAATGTATTTAAGTAGTATATCAGTTGTTTAGTACCCATAACACAAGCAAATATAATTGCTTACTTTGGGACTAGATGGCGCTGTGTGAATGTGGTAGATTATTATTATTTATTATTATTATATAGCTGGCGAATTATGGATGTGCTTTACCTCTGCCTACCCAGAGAGAAGGCGTCATACTAAATTTATATTCTTTATAACAGAAGACATGCCGTCACGTTTCTCCAAGGCGCCATTTTATCTCCCATTATCTTATACAGACGGTAGATAATTAGCCCATTAAGAGGAAGAGGGTCCACGGCATGTCATTCTAAAGTACAGCTATAATGGCAAATTAAATTTGATTTTGTTTAGACGCCAATCACGCGTTTGTAAAGTTTTCCATTAAACGTGAAAGCAATTCGTCGGCTCGGAACCCTGCCAAGTGCTTACTGTAATGAAGTGATGAACATAAATTAATGGAACTTTTAATGTGTTAGTTATGTTCTTTCGCACAGAGTTTTCAGAATGTTTTTAAAAGGTATACTTATATTGTTGCCAACTACTTAAAATGTAGTAGCGTAACACACAATTCATCCCATTAGTAGATTAATGTTTTATCGTCACTTAATCAAACATGATTTTTTTTTCTTTTGACAGTATTTTATAAAATATAAATTAGATCAATCGATAGTTTACGGTATTTAATGCCGAATCTAATAATAATATCATGTTTTTAATTTATGTGACGATAAAACATTATAGGCGCAGCGTGGGACGGCCCCCCACCAGATGGACCGACGACCTGGTCTGGGTTGCGGGCGGCCGTTGGTTGCAGGCGGCACAGGACCGTTCGCAGTGGCGTAAATTAAGTGAGATCTAGGTTCAGCAGTGGACGTCGTTCGTTGGGCTGATATGATAATGAAAACATTATTCTACTAAAGGGACGACATATATTTTGTTTTGTTTTTCGCGCGTATCGTATTGTATGTTTGTAAATTTCTTTATTCTCACGTTTCTTCTAAACGGCTGGATGGATTTTGACAATTATGGTATCGTTAAACAAAATTTATATTATGAAAGAAACCTTGCAGTACAACTGGGAATAAAGTTATTGGTACCTATGATAAAGGGCAAGGTCACCCACCTCAGGTTCCCAAACAGAAAAAAAAGCAGCAACTGCAGTCATTGACATGCATGACCATCACATGACCTATAAATTCGCGAACCAGCTGAATTTCGGTAGATTTTTAGGCGTCAACAATAACTGCTTATCATCAGAGGACAGTAAACTTGTTTGGATTTATCATTTCAACCCATAAACGTCAGATTTATCATTTCAACCCATAAACGTCCCACTGCTGGTTACGGATCTCCTCCAAAGAATATGGAGGGAATTTAGCCTACTATACCACGCTGGCCAGACGGGTTTGTTTCGAATTTTCCTTTTCTCGCAGTGCTCTTATCTGCATAAGGTTACTCCCTTAGTCGCCTTGTACGACACCCACGTGTTGAGATGGGGTAGTGACATTATGTATTCTTAATCCGTCACTACACGGATGTTTGGATTTATCGTATCAGAAAACTATGAACAATTTACTAAGAAGTGAATAAATAATAATCAACATAACAAAACACAACTAAGCATCTGTCTAACCCCTTAAGCTACCTAATTTAAAATCAATTTTCTGGTGTACAAGATAGGAACCTTAATTAAATATTCCTTATATAGATACAGGTATTTAATCAAAGCCTAGCCACAGCTCACACCAAACCGCGATCGATACGTCTCACAGATATTCAAAGCCTTCGAAGGACATTAAATCGAGCCGACATAAAAGGTAAGATGATCGGCATTTTTCTAAAAACTCATTTAATTAAGGAAATTACAATTCAGCTCTTGACGGTTTATCAAGTAAAAAAGTTGGGAGTATAATAAAGGCAATGAAGCTTACAAAATCGTTTTAAAGTCGAAATTCTCTCCACAATCTTTGCGGACTTTTACGTTAAAGGGTTTACGGGCGGCCGGTTACTATTCACCATTATAATATTTGGATATTCACACACAGCGCCATCTAGTCAACAACTAAGCTAATGCTTGTAATATGGATTTGGATTATAAGTTTTGATTGGTAGTAGCAAAAAAATAATATTTAAGTCTCGTTCAAAAAATTTAATTGTTAAATATGATAATGTCCGGCTTCGACACCCGATACTTTCAAGTGTCAAGGTCTGATGATGACCAGAAAGATAAGTACGGAATCTAAGCAACGGGAAAATTTAGGAGATTCGTTCAACGGGAACACTTAGCTAAGGCACGCGACTTCGTTCTGGCGTTTGCGTGATTTTGATATTTACATAGACCTTTAAAAGTCCTTTATTTTAAGTACAAATCTTTAAATTCCAGGTATCCTATTGTATGATGATCCTATGAAGTTATATTCACTATAGGTACCTACATAGTTCTAGTTCTGCGCTTAATAAAATGCGTTAAAAGCCCACATGCGTAAATTCTAGTTAACATAGGAAAAATATTTTATCTAAAAGTTACGAACCCATTAGAGAAACGACAAGGGTCTACGGGTCTACTTTAGTTTCCTGTCCAATAGCAATCCCTTTTCAAATCGCAGTCGCCTTGGGTTAATAAATATACAACACCTAATAAATACGTTGTATTGCAATAGGTAATTTATAAAGCTTGAAGCTGAAATACACACAATACCCATGCTGAAAATAATCAAAATGTTTATTATAGTAATATTTCTATTTGCAAACGTGAACACACAATTTTGACAGTAAACACAACAATTTTGACAGTTGTATATAAAGATGGAAACATATTGCTGTGTCGTGGCGTATTTGTGATGCGCCAGAAGATATTTGTTGACACGACATTCAAATATGTCCCTAAATATTAAATGTATGAAACTCATATGCTTTTGGCGGATTTCTGGCGTGTCATGCCACGCCACGACTACGTTTTAACCAATAATACAATCTTCTTGGCAACTATAGTGATAATATGAACCAAATATAGTAATATGTCAGTCCCAAGAAGGTTGCATGTGTTTTTGGTTATCTACAATCTTCTTACTCTGACCAATATCAACCCTTGAAAGACTACTAAAATCCGTAAGGGATTACACATCGACTATATTAAGGCTGTACGGTTGATGGGATTACATAGGCATTGTAAAATAATTGTGTACCTAGTAGTTTTAGCAAAATAATAATGTTTCGCGATCTTGGTCACGGGCTAACTATATAATTTCTTTTTATTAGACAAAATTACTTAGCACCTTCCAGTTTTTATTTCTGCATCAACCAAAGCCCGCAAAAAAAACCGCCTTTTGTCACATGTTTTGTGCAAGAAACAAAAAAAAAAAAGTAATAGCTCGATCGAATCGTTGAGAAAATAAATAATGTAGTTATTTCCTAATCCTTAAGATAATATAACACCTGCTTAGCCCCGTTTTAAAACAATTAAATTACACCGTATTCTTTATAAATATTATAAATTCAACCTTAGATCTCGATAAATTATATTATCTATATTTTATTATAGCACATTGTGAAGAAGGGCAATATTATTTTTATTATTATTCGATCATCAAATGATGCGTTTTATGTATAGCCACTAGGCACTATACATAAAACGCATCATTTTACTTTTATCATATTTATAAAGCAGATTGGATGAGACAGCTATTTCAACAACTAGCCTATTAACGTTATATGAGACAGAGGCAGGTGCTTCGTATGTATTTACCGCCTTTCTAACGACTTGGATAGTTTGATGTCAAAACATACTTCTAGTTTATAAGTACATTAATATGCTGTAAAAATCTCTCCTCTCTATTTTTTTCTCCTATTTTTCCTCTCTATTTCTTAAGTTTTATACACCCAGGACAAATCTTTGTGTGATGAGCAGGAAGGTTTGTTCTGTGTCTGGGTGTAATTTATCTATAGGTAATATGTATGAATTTACAAAAAAAAATATTAAAAAATGTATTTAAGTAATATATCAGTTGTTTAGTACCCATAACACAAGCAAATATAATTGCTTAATTTGGGACTAGATGGCGCTGTGTGAATGTGGTAGAATATTATATTATTATTATTATATTATAAAAAAATTGGAGCTTCTTTTGCAACAATAATAAGTCCGAAGATTAGCAAACTGGACCAACCCTTATTCCAAAAACGAGCTATCCAACACTGTTTATCATATCGGTTCAGTAGATCCCGAGATTACCTCCTACAAGGCACAAACTCACAAAATATTATAATTATTATCTTTATAATATTTTTTTTCTATTTTATAATTATTATCTTTATAATATACGGTTTATATATGAATTTATAATTAACTAATCAAAATTACCTACTATTAAAACGAAACAACTTATAATCTTTATATATATAATTCTTCTGCACGTGTGTTGACAGTGAACTCATCCTAAACGGCTGAACCGATTTGAATGAATTTTTGTGTATGACGTGTTCAAGTGGATTCGAGGATAGTTTAGATTCACAAATAAACCCAGCAGATGGCGCTGCAATTGATTAGTATATCATGCAGGACAACGTCCTTCGGGTCCGCTAGTAATATAGATGAATATAAATATAGATGACATTAAGTTTAACTAGAAAATGTCGTCCATAGAATATCACTCCTGGCAGATTCTGTCAATAGTGTGAATAAGTACACAAGTATACATATAGTACAAATAATGTAGTGTAGGAAGTTCGAAAAATCAGTTTACCCTCATTTAGAACAAAAGAAAAATATACGTTTATGATAGCCTGAAGGTTATTGCTACCAGAGCATTAGTCATGCTTAGCCGACCCATTTTTTGTGCTCGTGTAACCATAATTTTCTTGTATTTTTTTCAGTAGAGAACTGGAGAGTTTAATATAAAATACAGGACCGTAAAAAACAATTTAGGAAATTGGTTAACAAAGCTTGAAAAATACCTAATTGTTATCTAAGTGCTCGTAACATTGTCGTACTGAGACATTCTTTACTATAACATAACATAGCATCACGCCTTTTTCCCCGAAGAGGTAGGCAGAGGTGTTTCACACCCACATTTCGCCAGCTATGTTTGGTCCCATGAAATAGGGGGCGAACCTATTGTCATCAACCGGCAACATTTGTTTACCAAACTTCGGGAAAATCTTAATACTGGAATTTTATGATAGAAAAACCCAATACCATTTTCACCCGACCCGGGAATCGAACCCAGGACCTCTTGCACAGCAGTCGTATAGACTTCCCGCTGCGCCACCGAGGCAGTCTTTTCTTCACGATCGTCGAGGTTAAGTACCTTTCGGTAAGGTACGATCATAGATGGGTGACCGTTTGTAGCACTTTCATTCTTGAGCGTCCCTTCAGAGAGCACGTAAAGCCGTTAGTCCCGGTTATCCTAGACATAATGGGTGATTAAGATAAGTTAGAAGGCTTTTGGGTGACTTGATAAATTCCAATACCAGGTTCTGCAAGCAATAGTAATAATTGTAACAGAAAGTAATTGAACCAAGTGCGTATCAGGCCACGCAAAATGTAGTTCCGTAGTTGACCGTCTCTTTTTTTTTCATGTTTTCATATCAAATTTTCAGGTCTTTTTTACCCGGAAGGGAAACCAGCCAGGAAGGGTATTGTTTTTCGCGCGTATCTTGTATGTTTGTAATTTTCTTTATTCTCACGTTTCTTCCAAACGGCTGGATGGATTTCGACAATTAAGGTATCGTTACATTCTTGGCAAAAACCCAAATGTCCTTAGATATGTATTAAAAAAAAAACAAAACGGCGGACTTTTGGCGCCAAATTGTAAGTAGTTACATTTTTTTTTAACCAAAAATATTGTGTCAAAATAAAGGGAATCAAATGGAGATTACAAATATATACATAATTATTAAACTTAATCAAGAATAATAATAACAACCATTTTTCGGTCTTTTTAGTGCGTTGCTAATCTGTTGATTTGTTGCAGTCGGTTTATTTTATTTTTCTTACAATTTAATTATTTAATTATTAGTATAAATTATCCGTGAAGTGACTGATTAAGAATACTTAATGTCACTCCCCCTTTTTTTTTTATTTGGGGAAATGCCTGACGCATACCCCTCGGTCTTGGGGAAAGAACCGAGGGGTTATGTGGGGCTCGCACCCACTAAAACCCCAAGGTGTTCCTCTCGTCGCGCTCTGCTGTGGTCACGGGAGCGCAGGAACATTCGTCCGCGACAATAAAAAAAATGTCACTCCCCCTATCTCAACCCGTGGGCGTCGTAAAAGGCGACTAAAGGAACCATAAGCAGTTAGGAGCACTGCTAGAAAAGGAAAATTCGAAACAAACCCTATACCAACCCGTCTGGCCAGCGAGGTATAGTAGACTAAACTCCCTCCACATTCTCTGGAGGAGACCCGTGCCCAGCAGTGGGGCGTTTATGGGTTGAAATGAGGATCATAATTATGAGTATAAATTTATTACTATATCATTGGATTTTGTTGGAATGTGTATATAAATATTTACAGTTCAATAAACTAACGATTTCCTAAATATAAGAAATATTACCATTTTCTGAATGTAATTTGCAAATGCAATTTAATTTTAAAAATAACAGCAAAAGTTTCTTCCTTTTCATATAACAGTAAAAAATTAAAATGATATTGTTTCGGTTGTGCTTTTGTTCCTTTAATAAACGAGTTTAAAGTATTTTTAATTTTAACTCAAAACAAAGGGCACCCGTATAATGAGCCTACAAAATTCTTTCAACAAGGTTACGTCACAGATTAGCTGGTTACTACTGACATGCTAACTCAAACTGGCAGAAAAGAAAACTGATAATTTTTCCTTTCTAGCCAATAAAAAGTAAATGCCAACCTACCACACTTAGTGTCCACTACTGAAAAATGAAAATGTGCTTTATTATCAAAGTAAAAAGACCCAAATCATGTTTTAATCTATACAGGCTTCACCAATTAGAATTCATAAACATTCTATAACCATAGATTTAGTATAGCGGGCGGATTCTAGGTCTATAGGTATACCTGTGAGGAATTAGACGTGCATAGCCAAGCGGGTTGTGTCCGTCTTGGCGTACGTTTATAGAAACGTGGATTATTTCTCATAAGTCTGCAGCAGTGGGTAGTTGTGTGCTGAACCTATATGTATACCTCACTTTCCCCCAAAATAAGACAGAAAACAAATTTGCGTCAACTCCCGTCTAATTGGTCTGAGCCTGTAGCCATTGGCTCCCGCAAACTTTACAAGGTCGAAGGTCGTTCATCGATATAATGGGAGGAATTAAACTACGCCTTCCTGTATATACATCATCATCATTTCAACCCAAAAACGTCCCATTGTTGGGCACGAGTCTGCTCCAAAGAATGTGGGGAAAATTTAGCCTACTATAATAATACCACGCTGGCCAGACGGATTGGTGTAGGGTTTGTTTCGAATTTTCCTTATAAATACATATTGGATGTTTATTAAAATAAAAAGATAATGAACCCATACAGGCCCTTAACAGTTTAGCCAAAACAACATTTCTAAAACAGATTTATACGAAATTAATTTCTCACTTAATACATGGTAATTTATACAGAAATTTGTGATTTAAATAAGCGGCAAAACGTTTGTGTAAATCGTTCTACAACATTCAACATTCCCAGAGGGCGGACTAAGCCGTCTACGGGGATGCATTAATTGACAAGCTTAACTCGGGTTAGTTCAGTGTTAGGATAAATCATTTATAATCTACCATCAATAATATATTACCATACGTGACATTACCCGACTTTTAGTGAAGAAAGAAAGAAAGAAAAATCGTTTATTTCGGCCTACAAGAACAACACAAAAAAGTGTTATTAAAACAATAAAAAAGCAAAGCATAAAAAGAAGAGATTAAAAAAAAACACGGGAGAAAAAAAACAAAATAAATTATTATTAGTGGAGGTAACTGGAGGGGAAAATACCAATGGGATTTTTCTTTTGTGGAATATGAGAATATCACTATACATTTATGATTTCAGTCACCATTTAAAATCGATAAAGGATAAAATCTTGAGTGACGTTCTTGGCAGGGTGTTGGCTAGCCCTGAATGAGAGAACCCACAAACCATGCTCAGTCGCATGCAATTGGAGAAGCCTAACTTTAGCAGTGGACTAGTACAGGCTTATGATGATGATGAACATCTTGAGAAACTACAACGAATGAAAAAAAAATGACCATAATTTTAAAAAAATGTTATTAAACAAAATCTGATTAAAACTAACCTTATGCAGACAAGACCATTGCGAGAAAAGGAAAATTCAAAAACCCTATACCAACCTATCTGGCCAGCGTGGTATAGTGGGCTAGATTCCTTCCACAATCTTTGGAGGAGACCCACCCGTGGAATGTGTATGGGTTGAAATAATGATGATATAAAAACTGCTATTAAGCGGTAACATCAACGTGTTTAGAATCTGTTTCTGTCATGATTCTTGATATAGCAAAGGGCACTTATATTAACGAGTGAGTAAGAAACTAATCTATTTTAACCATGTAGTTAATTCACATTTGATTTTTACCATTTTCACGATATATCCTATAAAAATGCCAGGCTCTAATATTTTACATCAAACCCAAAAATCGTTTAACAAAGACGTCAACACAAAACGTAATACCGAGAAGAAGAAGCCTTCGAGAACCGTCATCTTCTACCCAGCATAATACTATGATTACTTATTTCTCGTTCGCAGAATAATCGAATAACTTATTTATTATTACGTAATGTATCTTCGTTTGTAGGCTTTACTCATCCGATTATGACGAACCATTATCGATTAGTCGCAACGATATGTGCCTTTCTACGATTATATGATTTAGACAGATTTGTTTCCATTACTTTTTATTTATAGATAGCATTAGGTTACTCCGTATTTTTCCGATGGTGTAGGCAGAAGACACCCACATTTCAGGTGCTATTTAAGGCTTCGTTATGGGCAAGTTTATGGCACAATTGGTAGGCTTATAATATTTTATATTATATGTACCTACAGCTACGTAACTAGCTACGCCTCACGTTTTAAAAAACTAAGCCTTTAGGTAAATCCAGGGTGTCAACTACCTCCATACTAAATTTAATCAAAATTGTTAAAGCCGTATAAGCGTAATGCATTATCAAACATTCGAATACACACAAATTTTCGCCGTTATAATATTAGTTGATAACGTTTTTGGCAAAAGAAGGGAAATCACTTACGTAGATACTTACCGATTCACCAAGGCAGAAGTTTTGATAATAGATACCTAAGTACCTTAATAAGTGCATGGGAATCTAATAGTTTCGCCAAGAGAAACTAATTTATATATTTTTTTTCTAATTATCCCTTAAATTCATTATAAAGGCCAAGCAATAGAGAGTAATGCACAGAACAGAGATAGGTCTCTTTCATTGTTCTGTAGAGTAACGATTTATCAGTATTTCAAGCGAATTGTTGTAGCAGAATTTCACATTTCCAGAATGTTCTAAGAGTTCGTAGCTCTATTCCCTAGCTTCTTAGAAATGACATAATAATTTAAGAAAACATAACAAAATTAATATACGTCTGTTTTCGGAACAAGAGAGAATAATTACTGTATAGTGCTTGTTTGTTTGTAGTTGAAGAGTACCTAATACGATTAATAATATATTAATATTTATACGATTAGTAATACGATTTATTAATATATTATAGTGTGTAGTTATAAAAACGGTCTCTGCCTACCCCTCTGTTGGGAAAGAGGCGTGATCTATATGTATGTATGTATAATAAATTACGTTTTCATTATGATCATGATTATAATAACATAATCTATTTTATCCGTGTAGTGACGCATTAAGAATACTTAATGTCACTACCCCATCTCAACCCGTGGGTGTCGTAAAAGGAGACTAAGGGAACTATAAGCCGATAGCACTGCTGGAAAAGGAAAATTCGATTCCCTATACCAACCCGTATGTCCAGCGTGGTATAGTAGGTTAAACTCCCTCCAAATTCTTTGGAGGAGACCCTTGCCCAGCAGTGGGACGGTTATGGGTTGAAATGATGATGATGATTAATAGCTCACAAGATTACAACATAAATGACTGTCCTAAATAAGCAAGAGCGTAAACCTAAACACATTACGAGATACAACGTAAGTTAAGATAAAAAATACCTGAACTGAAGTAGAAACCAAGAGATTAATAGTCCAAGAGCCGACGGGTGACAGCTCACCAAGCAATTTTCAGAGAAGCCTACCAAATTGCGTAGGTATAACCATCAATCATTCTGCTTACTGTCTACATTTGTGTCACAACGCTTAGGCTGGATAATAAATAAAATCCTTAGAAAAAACGCAGCGGTTGTAAAAAAACAGATTGTTAATTTTACTTTACATAAAAGGCATAGGTAGGTTAACCTCACATACAGTCGAATTTTGTCGAATTGGCACCGTAAAGGATTCAAAATATTGTGAGCATTGAAAAGATCAATAAATACTATACAACTTATGGATCAAATATATGTTCTCATGTGAACGGTTCAATAATATGTTATCACCCTTTTCAACAATAATATCTAAATTGTATTGGTTTCAATAATATCTGAACAGGCTAGGCTTCTTCTTCGTTTTTCCCATGCATGTAGATAACGTCATTTTAGGTTAATCTAGCCAGTATTAAATAATACACTTTTATGTACTAACTTAATTCTAAAAAGTGTCTAAAACAATTTTTTAGCTGCATCTGCCGAAACTTCCAAGCGGCGCAAATACAACAACCTCGCTGGCGAGTATCTATTTGTGCCGTTTGGAGTCGAAACACTTGGGCCGTGGGGTTCAAATGCTCGCGCTCTTTTTAAAGAGCTATCCAAGTTGTCAGACGCTTCCCGTGACCAGCAGGCTGGATATTTTCTTGATTGATTTTGATTTCTTTATGATGCCATTTATTAATTATTTCACCACTATTTAATATCTTGTTTTTTTTTTATTGTGTTAGGTTGTAAATATTGTTTATTTTTATTTTTAATTGAAGTTAGTTGATTACCTTAGTTCAATATACATAGTTTATATCGTTCTAGTATATATTAATACATAGGTTGTACTTAAAAATGTCAGATAGTTGTTATAATAGGTATGTGTTATTATTTTTAGAATTACATGAAACAAACAAAAATATAGATCCGATTATATAATAAAATGGAAAATCGCGAAATATGACACTAAAATGCGACGTTGTCACTTCTAAGTATAAACGCCCATAAAGTTGTTCATATAATAATGTGTATGGCTGTATAAATCTTACTGAAGAAAAGCAGTCATATATTATTGAATCTAAATCTTGACCACAATTTCATGATGCTTAAAGCTGTCACAATATTATGAACCTTATTAATGTTCATATATTTTTGAAGCCTGGAAGTACCAACATATTAATGAACTCGACTGTACCAATAAACTTGACTACTGCGCATAACTTAGTTATGTAGGGATGAAGAAAAAAGATTTGTAATTCCAACTAAAATTATTTTTAACATGATCGGATGTACCATTATTGAGTTATTGCCGAAAAATTGCGCTTCGCAACAAAATGACATAAGTGCTATGCAGATACGCTCTTTTATTGTGGAGCCCTACATTGAGCATGGTCCGACATGCTCTTAACCGGTTTATTTTACTCTATTCTCTATGTTCATAAAAACAATTACGATTTTTCTCTCTGAGCTAAAAGAATATAGGCCATAATCCTCTCATGCTAAATCACGCTGGCCCACACTCTGAAAGTTCTCGCTAACACAATAATACCCCCGAAAACTCGCACCACATGACGGAATTTTCTACTGACCTATATCACGTACGTCCATACATACTTACTATCATATAAACAGCTCTAGTTGTATAGGTAATTCAGAATCTTTCACGGTCACATCATTACAGACATCGATTATGCTCGAATAAGTCCATAAATACAACTACCTTTGATATATAAATCAGACATCATTATGTCTATAGAAATAATAACAATTAGGAATATAAACGATTAGGTATAAATAGTTGTTTTGATACAGACTTCGTTCACGGTATTTTTATATAATAATGGTGGTCAATTCGTTTTATGAATACACGATAATTTTGGCTTAAACGGAGGCAAGAGCCTCGATATATTGGAAAAGAAATATGTACGTCTGCTGTGCAAAAATTAGGTGGCAAGTCGTATTCATATTACATACTTAGCATCCGCCCGAGCTCCGCAGCTTTATAAAACAAAAAAGATTCCTAATAATAATTTTAGAACATGATATTCAACCAATCAAATTCAAAAATGTAACTCATTATTGTCCCACAGCTGGGCTCGGGTCTCCACTCCTCTATTCTGAGAGCTGAGAGGGTTTTTTGGCCGTAATCCACACACGCTGGCCTAATGCGGGTAAAACAAAAAAAAACCATCGAATTGAGAACCTCCTCGTTTCTAAAGTAGGTTAAAAACGAAAAGTATCTACCCGGAGTCTTAACAATGTGCCCTAATGACAATAAACTCGCCCCTAAGCTACATTTATACATATCTACAGATATTGAACGGGTCAGACACGTGCCGTGTTAGACAAAAAAATATTCTTGTATACAGTATATTTGTACCCATTTAGGTATACGTGCCGTAACGTCAAATTCTATAAATAAATATAATCCGCGTCTTATACTTTCAATGTAATAAAGATATAAACGCAGAATGACCTTCTAGATGACGAAATATACTTAGGTGTGATGCACATCTGCCTACCCTTGTAGAATTTAAAGGCGTAATGTAATATTGATAATGTAAGTAATACATAAATAGAATAATCTCTCTAATCAAAGCCACTAACTTAATAACCATGTTCACGATAAGCCGAAAGATATCACACAGTGGCAGTCGGTAAGCCGAGTTGGAAGCTTCTGGGTAGCTGGTTACATTTTAATAGAGTAATAAAAAGATAGTTTTTTGTTTTTTTTTTTTAAATATATATATATGCGTAAGCACTATTCTCCCACAGACAACGCCAAGTGTGTACCTATATGTCGCAGGCATTTAGCATAATTAGCCGTGTTAACTAAACAGCGCGGCGGCGTTATAGCGAGCGGCCTAAATGATAATGTATGGTCCGTAAGGTCTAATGTAACATTTAATTAATTGGCTGGCTGATGCTTAAGCCATTCATACAACAGAGTGACATTAGAAGATATTGAATTATAAATAATTTAAAAGTCCCTCTCAGCTTTCATAAAATCTTATTTGCATCATCCACAAAATAATTCAGGGTTATTCTTCGCGGTCCAGAACTCCGCAGAACGCCTAAGATTTCTAAATTGTTGTTTGCCGGCGCCATTTTGGCGCGGTAAATTTGACAGTGTGTGGGTTTAAGCGTCAAGTGGCAGAAAAAGGTATTAATTTTTTTTTTTTATAGAAGCCAAGCATAGTGGCTCCTTTTCGCCTGATGGCAAGCTGAAAGAGGAGCCCAAATTGCATTGCCAGCTGACAGGAGACCCAAGTGTCCTGTCAGCCGGCACAGCCATGCTGGCCCGCAAGGTGCTTCTTCACGCTCCGCTTGAAGGATCCCATATTGTAGGAAGGAGGAAAGACATGAGCCAAAATAGTTAAGATAGTCAAGTAGTTTAAAGTTATCGATTCAAGTCAGTTGCCTAGCTGTTTAATTGAATGGCAAAATCGCTCAGGCCACTAGTTGAATGGTGCCGTTTAGTTAAACGGCTAGGCTGTTAATTGAACGGCTGATTAAGCTAGTCAGCTGTGACATAATTATGTGTATACTGTTGCGTCTCATCTGGTGAATGGGAGGCCCAATTCCAAGTCCCAGTCGGTTTTCGGTAGGCAGCGGCTTGGTTGTGTTTTCTTCATAATCAATGCTAAAAGAACACAGCCATGTCCATGGACAAAGTTTACCATTTACCATCAGGCGGGCCGCTAGCTCTTCTGCGTAAATATGCTCCTAGTGTACCATATCACGATTCACACACACATGCACTTGTCTACGATTCAAACATATTCGTAGAGGTGATGACAACATTTCGTAGAGGTGGCGTAGACATTTCGTAGAAATGGTGTAGACAAGACATGTTGTAGAGGTGGCAACGATGATATTAATATGCATTTCCCAACAATCTCTAATCGATGAACCCATTTTCTAGATTGTTAATATTGCGACACTGTATGCCCTTCGACGGCCAAGGAAACCGGAGTTTCGTATCCGGTTTGTCGTATAAAGATCTCAATGGCCTCTCATAGACATGACAGATTTTGACTGTCACCGTGGCGCAGTGGTTAAGGTGGTCGCCTCGCCACTACATCGCCGTGCTGGGTGACGTGGGTTCGATTCCCACACGAGACAAATATTTGTGTGATTCATAGATATTTGTTTCTATTCTGGGTGTACTTTGTGTCCGTTAGTTTCATGTTTGTAAAGCTCCCCGCGACACAGGGCTTGTTCCCTAGTGCGGGCGTTGTCTTTAAAAAAAAAAACAGATGACAATACACGATCACTCATTTATTAGATGTAATCGTTTTTAAGAGGCCTTTCTGTATTAGTGGCAATCATGGCAAATTCCATAATCGCCCATCAGGGCCCGTTATAGACACGGATCGTTATTTTTTTACGGAATGAATTCAGAGGGGTCATTTGATACACTTTGAATTCAGATAGTCATTTGTCACATTTGTTTAGTAGCAATTAGTTCCAACCATGATTTATGTACTTAATATGACATCACGCATAGGTGACCTTGAGAAATATTTGCTAACTAAAGAAGGTTTCTTTACATGGAAAATAATTCGAAATTACCTCCCAAAAACTTTAAAGATGTGGAATGAACCAATGAACGAGGTTTTAGGTTCTTCAAAAAACAGGTTTTAAATGGTCGGCTACGCGCTCGTCCCTGGTGTTGGCGTCCACAGTCTACGGAGACCGTTAACCATCAGGGAGACTATATGCTGGTTTGTCATCGTAGAGGTATAAAAAAAATCATACACGTGCAATTTTTAACTTTCGTAAAATAGTAGCGTACAATTTTTTCAGCGCACATTAATTCAGTAGTTTATGCTTATTTAGCGTCACAAGGCCTACAAATTATTACTGTAATTTTTAGTTTGATGGTAGGTACCGATCAGATACAAAAAAAAATTAAGCTTTATTAAATTTATAATAAAACGGAAACAGTCCTATGTAAACTCACCTTTATCTTCAACAGTCATAAAAACAAGATTACAAACACCACTCACATGGCCGATTTCCACCTACGCACTCCCTGTGTTATCGTAACGTCAAAACTAGGTATATAAGATACCAATACTCTACTGAATACTCTATAAAACATTTAGAACCTCCCATCCACTTATTCAAACATTAATTAAAATTTATATGCCTTAAAACAATCAATGTAATTTATTACACCAAAGTTTTTACACATTTTACGTTCGAAAAAAATCTGTCAGAAAACGTACCTACCTTTATTTTGGGCGGCCATAATAATTTTCAGCCCAAGAGAAGTGGCGCATTATTTTTCTTGAAAACTTTCACATTTCACTATGTTATAGTTTAATAAAACACGTCAGCGGGCGTCACTTGTTTATGAAACGTGTTTACTATACGAGTGTTGGTTTGGAATGGGTTGTTTTGTGGAAAAATCGATGGGACGCCGCGCGCAGTGAGCCGCTACACACAAGTGATAAGGGCCGAGCCAGCCACAGGCTGCTTCGTAACTGTCCTGTCTATATACGTACCTAGATAGGTATATACGTTAAGATAGTATGTACCTACTCACCCCAAAACTTTCGTTACGTTGTAGCCAGCTGATTTATGCGATATCAGGCTTTCACGCGTATTTGTATCGATTAATGGCTTTATAATATTGTTATTTTAATCTCTCTTTATCTATTTATGTAAGTACATTACTAATGTAGGGTACATATTACACCATTGCTAATTTTGATCATGTTTAATTTCTATCGATTAATACGAGCTGCATTATATTATTTAAAAATAAAAATTTTTGTTTATAGGTAGGGAAATATTTAGTGCGTTATGAAAATATTAAACTGCAAAAAGCAATATTTTTTAAATAATTAATAGAGATCATTTGGATTAATGTTCCATCAAATAAATCCATAGTCGATCCCTATTCTAAATAAAATGTATTAAATGCTAATATTAGAAAAATATTCGTGAAAATGCTTGGAAAATCCGAATCTAAGCAATCAATAATTTTAAATTTTGCCACGGTTACCAAAATGTTGCCACGTTCCTAAATACTTAATGGTGTTAAATAAAATTAACAGATTTCTCGGTAATGATATCGAGAATGAAAGTTAGAATGATTTATTTAATTGACAGGCTTTCGCCAGTTTGCTACTGTGTAAACAAGCTGAACTTATTTAGCATTTTCACAAAACTTTCTTGAATTATAAAATTTTATAAATAATAAATAAATCAAAGTTTCTAAATCTTAAAAATCAGTTCTGCCTGCCTTTGCCTCCGACTCCGACTCATTGACACTTTATTGATGTCAAAATGAAATGTCAAAGTCAGAGTCAGTGAAATTATGACAAGAGGAAAATAAACAAAGTATCCGAGTCTGTGCTGTTCATAAATTAAATAGAAAAATATTAAACTACATGGAAATGCATGAAGCAAAGATGAGTACACATCTCTCAGGTGGTAGACTAAACGTGGCTTTGATGCAGGAGACTATGAGAACAGAATTATTGAATTTATTACAACTTTACAAAGGACCAAAGGTAAGCGCTTCGCATCATATTTAATTTTGTAGCTTGTTCGCCCAGTTTTTACACTTAAATCTATATTTAATAACTTTTTAATACCTGTTTACTTTAAATTCATTTATGCTATTTATAATAAGTTAGTTGAATACGACCTTATCAACTTTATATACTTTTTATACAATTACATTATGTACTTTGATAAAAAAATAATGGGTTATAAGGATAAATTGAGTTAAATCCGAAATCATTAATTTAGTAGCAGTATTTACAATAGTGTAGAAAAGATCACAAATAAGATATTTTGTGTAATTGAATTGTGTTGTATTTAATTTTGAAGATACCAGTTTTGGGGGAGGGTCCAGTTAAGAATTCCCTGCTCGTCTTGTCAGCCCTCGAATTTTATTACATTATTAGCCATCTAGATACAAGAATATTAGTAATTGTATTTTATACAAATAAACCTCTTCCTATGTGGCTAATTCTGCACTGTGTATTAACAGTATAATTTTATTATTGAAACTCATAAAAAATATAAGAAAAAGTAACGTTCTATAGATTATACTAATATTATGTAGCTGAAGATTTTATTTATTTGTTTGGTTAAACACACAAATATCAGTAATTTGTTTTTGGATACCCAATTAGCCTATAGCCCAAGTAAGGCTATAGACTAATTAGTCCTGTGACAGAATTGCATGCATGACACGGCTTGGCAACCACTCTACTGCTATACAACAGTGACTTTCATGGTTCAACAACAACAACAACAAACTTACTTACTGACTATACATCACAAATTTATACATTTTGCATGGGTCACTATTAAATAATCTATTTATCATTCTAGGTAACAATATGGGATGAATGGTTGGCGGGTCCAGTGGGCCTGGTAGCCCAGTATGCCCTCCTTACCGACCATGAAGTGACAGACATGTTTCCATTAAAGCCAGGCAATCTTCCCACTATATCGGTGAAGCACATTGTGTTTATAGCCAGGCCTAACCTTAAGTTAATGGATTTAATCGCTGATTATGTTCAGTCATTGAGGTAAGAATAGAGTTATATTTACTTTTAGGCTAGCTAACTAGAGATTTTTTAAGGGTCGGCAAGACACTCGATTATTGTATTTACTATCTGTATAGGATTAAGAATACATAATGTCACTACCCCATTTCAATTTGTGGGTGTTGTACAAAGCAACTAAGTAACCTTATGCAGACAAAAGCACTGCGAGAAAAGGAAAATTCGAAACAAATCCTATACAGCCATATCCTATATAGCCAGCGAGGTATAATAGGCTAAATTCCCTCCACATTCTCTGGAAGAGAACCGTGCCCAGCAGTGGGACGTTTATGGGTTGGCATGAAGACGCTCGATTCCCTGTTGTTGAGATACCGCTTACTATCTGGTGGGCCATATTGCCTACTTACCAAATTAAAACATGACCTGAGCACTATTTCATAAAAATAGTGCTAGCACTAATTCCATATTCTTCATCAGAACAAAACAAAGCACTCCAGTAGAATTCCACTTGTTCTTCGTGCCGCGCAAGAGTGAGCTGTGTAAGAAACACTTGACGAACAGAGGAGTGCTGGCCAACTTGTCTATACAAGAGTTCAAGTGTGACATCTTCCCATTCGAGAGTAATGTCATGTCCATGGAACTACAGAATGACTTCAGGTAAAGTGACAATAAAGGCTGATTTACATAGTGCCACTTTTGGAGGCCACTTTTATAGTGTAAATGGGCCTTAACTTTGAGCTCAGCAGACTGGTAATGTTGGATTTTAACCATTATTAAGTGCAGGCGTTGTTCTTTTAAATAAAGAGAAAGCTCTGTTTTTATAGGGAGCTGCAGTAATACATTAGTTTATTTAAATAAATAAATATTGTTTGCAGAGAGAATTATTTGGAAGGGGACCCGACATGCGTGTACAATGCTGCACAGGCACTCAGGACCATACAGCAGCTGTATGGGATTATACCAAGAGTGTTTGGAAAGGGCGTCGCTGCTAAACAGGTTAGGAATCATGGGACGCCCTTATTTCTTTTGTTTATTTTAATAAAGATTAGGAGGAGGATTAGGAAAAGCCCTGTGTGGTGACTTACGGAACTATACAATGGAAAAATAATAAGTTTTTATACTATGAATGCCGATATTACCGCCAGTAACATCGCCAAATGTTGACTCGTACACTAGACAAATATCTGTGTGATTCTTAGATATTTTGGTTAACTATTAAAGATTGGCTAGTAGAGAATTTCAACATTCAATTCAACCCACAAACGTCCCACTGCTTGGCGTGGGTCTCCTCCAAAAAATGTGGAGGGAATTTAGCCTACTATACCACGCTGGCTAGACGAGTTGGTATAGGGTTTGTTTCGAATTTTCCTTTTCTTGCAGTGCCCTTGTCTGCATAATCATAATCTTAGTCACCCACGATTTTGCGATGGGATAATGACATTATGTATTCTTAATCCGTCACAACATAGTTAGTAGAAAATGTTTTTAGTAAAAATTCGCCTTAATTTGTTTTTTGTATTTGTTAATATAATTAGTTCAAGATTTTTAAATAAAATATTTGTTTCGAGTGTGGGGGTGCTTTGTGCCCGCAATTGTATGTTTGTAACTACACAGGCTTGTTTCTTAGTACGGGCGTTGTCATTTAAATAGAACAAGTAAATATAATTAAAAAAATTAATAACCTGACTGCAAAAAATCAACAGAGAGCAATGCACTAAAAAGACCGTAAAATTATTGTAATATTATTATACCTAATTAAATTTAAATACATAACATATGTATATATTTGTAATCTCCATTTGATTCCCTTTATTTTGATACTCTACTCGATAGGTTTGGTTAAAAAAAATAATAGAACTACTTACAATTTGGAACCATTAAATTATGTATAATCTCTTTTTAAATATATGTAATCTCTTTTTGATTCTCTTTATTTTGATACCAAATACGATATGTTTGATTACAAAAAAAAATTGAACTTATTGTTTTTTGATTTATTGAACGGTGGGCTTTTGACGCCAAATTGTAAGCAATTTGGCGTCAAAAGCCCACCGTTTAAGTCTTTTTATTCTTAAAACCTATCTAAGGACACTTGGGTTTTCTAGACGCATTTAATGATGCCCTAATTGTCAAAATCCATCCAGCCGTTTGGAAGATTCGTGGGAATAAAGAAATTTACAAACATACAAGATACGCGCGAAAAACAATACCCGTCCTGACAGTCGGGTAAAAAAAATTATATAACATGGTCTTATGGACAGGTGTGGGACCTACTCTGTCGTCTCAACAAAGAGGAGCAAGGTTCCAGTCCCAAAGGTTCGACAACGTCTTGTATCGACCAGCTACTTCTACTCGACCGAGCTGTCGACTTCACCAGCGTCATGACTACACAACTCACTTATGAAGGACTTATTGGTTAGTTCAATTAAATTATATTAAAAAAGCCGGTTCAAAGAATTTCGGACCATACTCAATGTATGACTGGCCTGTTGATCTAGTGGTTAGTGACCCTGAGTGCTAAACGGTGAGGTCGTGGGTTCGATTCCCACCCAGGACAAATCTTTGTGTGATGAGCATAAAGGTTTGTTCTGTGTCTGGGTGTAATTTATCTATAATATGTAGGTATGTATTTACAAAAAAAAAATGTATTTAAGTAATATATCAGTTGTTTAGTACCCATAACACAAGCAAATAGAATTGCTTAATTTGGGACTAGATGGCGCTGTGTAAATGTGGTAGAATATTATTATTATCTCCTTTTGCGTTAATCCTTGCCTTGGTTGTGGTCGTCATGTAGTTATTACGAGCTGAGTACCACGTGGATTCTGCCGTGTGGTCGCACACCCGCTCTCATCACTCGCTATAGTTAATGACAGTATTAAGTGACAGAAAGAGATAGGAAACATAGGAAAGTGCGATTCCGTGCGGATAGCACTGCCCTACCTAAGAAGAACAGCATATCTGAATGTCAAGCGCACGGGAAATTGTATCTAAATTTAGTAAATTTACATGCGTTTTTTCCTTAGCTTATGTAATGTTACTGCGGCTTTTCTTATTAGCAAGGCAGAGCAGACTAAACTTTATCGTACATACAAAATTAACTAGGGTTGTCAACTTGTTATAGATGAAATCTACGGTATAAAGAGTTCAACAGCGACATTCCCTGGGCACAAGTTCGTGAGCGTAGAAGACGTCAACCCTGAGGTGACGGCGCGAGAGAAGAAACGAATCATACTCAACTCCAGCGAAGAACTGTTCGCAGAGATCAGGGATTGTAGCTTCACTTCGGTTTGTTTTTTTCTTTAATTAATAAAAAGGTGAAAGTTTGTGAGTGTGTATGTTTGTTACTCCCTCACGCACGAACGGCCGGACTAATATTGATAAAATTAGGTATGGAGTTTTGAATCTATGTTTGCCCACTACTACTAAGCTCCAATCGGTCGTAGAGTGTCATTATATACCTTAATACCCTTCCTCGATAAATGAGCTAATAAATATTTTAGATTTAAAAGATTTTTTTAATTCGGTTTAGTAATTCCTGAGGTTATTTTATTAAACAAACAAACTAAAGCTTTATAATAATAGTATAGATAACTACCTAATTTCCGCCATAGCGAGCAATTTTATTTTTTGTAGTGGCGGAAACAGGTGATACCTATGTTCAGCAGTCGACGTCATTGGGCTGATTGATGATGATGATAGATAACTACCTAGCTCTTTTAAAAACCAATTAATATAAAAATCAGAAACCATTTTTTGCATATAAAATTATAAGCACATCCCTATATTACAGGTAGGCGCAGCACTATCGAAAAAAGCGCGAGTTATAAAGACCCAACTAGACGAGCGACACAAAGACAAGTCGGTGCAAGAGATCAAGCAGTTCGTGTCTCGTCTACCACAGATGTTGGCCAACAAACAGTCGCTCGCCACGCACACTGCCATCGCTGAGTATATTAAAGAGGTACATTTTCATTCATACAAAAAAATCTAATGTTATAAAAAATAATGTTTACACATTTTAACAGCCATGGTGGCTGAATGGTAAAGTGACCGGTATGCAAATCATGCGGTGCGAGTTTGATTCCGACCGGCAGTACCAATGTGGATTTAACTTTGTGGAATTTATATGTACTAGTCACATAACCATATTATTTGGGACTAGTTAGCTCTGTGTGTGAATGTGAAATAAAAAAAAAACTTACCATCTGCTACGGTGAAGCAAAATCCACATCATATCAGCCCAACAAAGTCCACTGCTGGACATAGTGGACCTAGGTCTCAACTAAATAATAATACCAATTAAAATTGTAACAACTATGGCGATTGAAAAGAGTGGCCTGAGTTTCTTGCAAAGTTCTTCTCAGAGCTCAACCTTGTCAGTGAAATGGCCGTAGGCAAATTTACTGACACTTTTTCTGGCTTTGTATGACGTTCATAAGTATCATGTATGTGATCCAAATGAAATAAAAAGATTTGACTTTGACTTAATAAATAATAATATTCTACATACACATCTACATTCACACAGCGCCATCTAGTCCCAAATTAAGCAATTATATTTGCTTGTGTTATGGGTACTGAACAATTGATATACTACTTAAATACATTTTTTTTTTGTAAATACAATACAATACATATTATAGATAAATTACACCCAGACACAGAACAAACATTCATGCTCATCACACAAAGATTTGTCCTGGGTGGGGATCGAACCCACGACCTCCGGCTTAGCAGTCAGGGTCACTAACCACTAGGCCAACTAGCCCGTCTAATAATATATATATAATACATAATGGAATTGTTAATTCCATTAATACAAATTTCTTTATTTTATTTTTTTTATAGACAACAGACAGCTTCGACTTTCAAGACATGGTGCAGTGCGAAGAAGACTTCCTAAACTGTATAGACAATGAGAAGATCTGTCCATATATAGAAGATCTTATTGCGCAGAAAGAACCACTCACTAAGGTACAGTTAGCATCAAAATTACTACTATTTAGAATACTTGGAATCCAAGTAACAATCTATATCTAAGGCTTACCTATATATGTGTACATTAATTCATAATACATATTAATTAAAATCAATATTTGACTTATAATAAACTGTCCTTAAAACTTTGAATTCAAAAATATAAAATGGACAAATCCTCTTATAATATTTCTATAACTACTTTTAACTTTTAACAACCACATTACTGTAGATCTTGACATTAATTTATTTGAAAATCTTTCGCATTAAATTAGACTGGCCTGTTGGTCTAGTGGTTAGTGACCCTGACTGCTAAGCCGGAGATCGTGGGTTCGATCCCCACCCAGGACAAATCTTTGTGTGATGAGCATAAAGGTTTGTTCTGTGTCTGGGTGTAATTTATCTATAATATGTATATATTTACAAAAAAAAAAACACGTATTTAAGTAGTATATCAGTTGTTTAGTACCCATAACACAAGCAAATATAATTGCTTACTTTGGGACTAGATGGTGCTGTGTAATTGTGGTAGATTATTATATTATTAAAACCTGACATTTTTAAATTTAAATGAACATTTTTAAACAAATAGCATTAATTGAAAATCTTTTTATTATAATGAACGAAAAGAAGTCATCTTCCTCTCTTCTACAACACTACTATGCTGTGCCCGACAGGGTCCACGATTGTCACATAATTATAAGATTATTTACTTACCATCTGTTATACATTGTGGAAGCAATAAACGATTGAGTATTGAGTTTTGAAATTAGATATCGTTTAATCTTTTTTTTAAATACAGACTTATTATAGATAAATTACACCCAGTCACAGAACAAACAATCATGCGTATCACACAAAGATTTGTCCTGGGTGGGAATCTAGATTTAATTACCTATGTTTCTGATCTAATTTTACTTTTGTTCGGCGTGGGTAATCGTTCCATACAAAATGCCCAATGTCTTTTAATGTGGTTTGTCTAGTTGACTGGCCTGTTGGCTAGTGGTTTGTGAGCCTGACTGCTAAGCCGGAGCTCGTGGGTTCGATCCCCACCCAGAACAAATTTGTGTGATGAGCATAAAGGTTTGTTCCGTGTCTGGGTGTAATTTATCTAAAATATGTATGCATCTACAAAAGATATGTTGTTACCCATAACACAAGCAAATATAATTGCTTCCTTTGGGACTAGATGGCGCTGTGTGAATGTGGTAGAATATTATTATTATTATTTATATCCACAGGTGCTCCGTCTCATCTGTCTACAATGCGTGACAGGGTCCGGACTCAAACCGAAAGTACTAGAATACTACAAGCGTGAGTTAGTACAAGTATACGGACTGAACACTTGGCTCACACTCTGTAATCTAGAGAAGTGTGGCCTATTGAGGCCACAACAGGGGACCAGACATTATGCCGTCTTAAGAAAGGTATGCCATAATAATCATCATCAGCAACCCATTAAGTCCCACTGCTGGGCTCGGGTCTCCTCTGCTCTAACTGGAGAGCTGAGAGGGTTTAGGCCATAATCCACTCACGCTGGCTTAGTGCAGGTAAGTAGATCAGACATACTCATAGAATTTCTTCTAGGGTATGTGGGTTTCCTCACGATGTTTGATGATGAATTCCAGAAAGTGGTATCCACATTGGTACTGCCGGTCGGGATCGAATTGATCGCGTGATTTGCACGCCAGTCCCTTATCCATTCAGCCACCATCGCTTTCTTGTGTAAAAATATCTAAACAAAAAACATACATATTAAAAATATTCTGTCGTAGGCTCTTCACCTGACAATGGACGAATCAGAGATGAACGCTGCAGACAAGAGCTACCTAACGAGCAAGTACACACCACTCACTGTGCGACTCAGTGAACATATTGCTAAGAACAAGGGCTGGACAGGTACGTAGCATTCACCGAGTCATACAGGGGCAGATATGGATACATAAATACATATAGATCACGCCTCTTACCCAACAGGGGGGTAGGCAGAGACTATTTCCTTCCAATTGCTACGATTCTGACTTCTTCTTATTTAACGATCATCAGTCTTTTCATACATTCGCGCCGGTATAAGGGTACCCTACCCTTAGACCTACGCTAGGAAAGAACATGCTTGGCATTCTACCACATTCACACAGCGCCATCTAGTCCCAAATTAAGCAATTATGCTTGTGTTATGGGTACTAAACAACTGATATACTACTTAAATATATTTTTTTTTTGTAAATACATACATATTATAGATAAATTACACCCAGACACAGAACAAACCTTTATGCTCATCACACAAAGATTTGTCCTGGGTGGGGATCGAACCCACGACCTGCGGTTTAGCAGTCAGTTTTACTAACCACTACACCAACAGGCCAGTCACAGTCTATTAATTTTAAAGGGCAGCGAAAAAGTTGGGCCGTATTTTCTGGGTACCGGTGACACCCTGATATCGCCTGATTCTAAACCGTTGAAAAGAGACCGTATCGAAACAAAAAATGCAATAGAAAATAAAAAAAAAATTTTTTTCCTATTATCATTGTATTTGCCCAGTTTTTGGCACTGAGATTGTTCCATTCCACCCTGAATTTATATAATAATATTAGCTGTGCCCGCGACTTAGTTCGCGTGCGATTTCATAGTATTTTTATTTATTCATCGAACTGATATTTTTTCCAAAATTAAAGCTTAAGTTACTCCTTGTGACATTTATCGGCCAACAAAAGTTCCGTCAAATTGGTTCAGTAGTTTCGGAGTTTACCTCAAATAGCAGACAAGGATTCTCTTTCAATTAACTCTGCATTCAACTTCTAGAAGAAATCTTCTAATATTTTATTATTAGGACCTGTTTCACCACTGGCAAATAAGTGCTGGATAGCCTAAATGAAACTTAGTTGACAGATTTTAAACGTATTTTTCACATAAAATCTGTCAAAAAAAGTCTCAGGTAGTTTATTAGACACTTATTTGCCAGTAGTGGAACAGGCCCTTAAACTACTATTTAAACTAATTTCTCCGTACTATATTCTACCTTATAAATAAATAAATCAAAAATAACTCCGTAAGTTCCATAAAAACACATTTTCAGCTGGTCTGTAGTTCTGTATCATTCAAATAAATTAGCTAATCTATATTATTAATATTATAAAGCTGTAGAGTTTGTTTGTTTAAACGCGCTAATCTCAGGACTACTGACCCCTGATTTTAAGCCGTCCGAAATTTTTACGATCGGAAACTGATAGCTTGACACAAGGCAGGAACTCGATCCAATGGAAACAAAAATGCTATTCATAGATCCGAACGGATACTCCTCGGAAGGGATGTGTTTAAAGATAACCTTACAAAATGGTAGAAAATTTACTAAAGTAGTAGAAAGCTGTTAGTATCAAATAAAAAATATGTATTTATTTCTTTTTACAAATGAATGTAATGGTTATGACCTAAAAAGAGCAAAACGTTAATTAATATTTACTATTGTTTTAATATAAAACATTTATTTTTCTTAGACTAATAGTTTGATAGTAGGCTGTAACTTTATAAACACTGCCTCGCAAACGTCAACGAAGTAAATATTTGGTGCTTACTTATTTTCGAAATTAAAAACCAAAATCAAAGTTAGAAATTTGTGTGTGTGACTTTTACTTATTGAAAAACCTTTTATTAATTCAAAAGAATAATTATAACTGTAAGTACTGTAACATATTTCTTTTTTTAAATTTTTCATGTTGTTTTTATCGGGATTCATTGTGTAAATTTTAATAGTACCTTTTAGTTTCATGCAGGTTCATGAAGACCTTGCACGAAGGCGACTCATAAGCCCTTTATTTCAATATAATGTTCCTCGGAAGTTGTATCCGGCGCAAAATTGTTGGCTGGAACTTTTGCCACAATTAATGTCATCTATATGTCTAAAGTTACCCATGTCGGATTTCTGAATTGCATTTAGGCTCCCGCTTCGTAAACCTTGCCACTCGAATACGGAAAGGGCAGTTTCCGACGGCTTAGAATCACCCCCCTGGTCCGATTTGAAAAATTATTTTATTGTTGGATAGCCCATTTATCGAAGAAGGCTATAGGCTATATAACATCACGCTAGGGACAATAGGAGCTGAGCAGAGGGCAAATAAAGATCGAAGGGAGCGAAGCCCCGCACGACTTCTATAACTCATACATTCATAACATATGGGAGCTCAAATAACACGATATTTAGATAATGAACATTTATCAGCAAACACATGCCTACTATTGTTAACGTATCTACATTAACTCAGACAATCGTGCCAATTAGCTCGCTGCTATGACCTGGTGTACAATCGCGGTCTTACACGCTTGGATCAATTTATGGGCTACTTTCAAAGAGATACTTACAGCTTTGAACTTTTTTTTTAGATGGGGGATTTGATGATCCAAATGTTTAAAGGCAAACTAATTATTAGGTTTCAATGATCCAATCCAAAATAATCTTTTTTTTTTAATAGGTTAGCTGTGTATATATTAATTTATGTGTAAATATTTTATTTTTTAAATGTATACTCCCCTTTCTGAAATAAACAGGACCAATAAAACAAAAAGAAAAAATTTGTAAATACATATATAAAAAGCATGTTTATGTTATTTCAAACTAAACTTGAATTAAATTAAACATATTTATAAATTAATACTCTAGACGTTACGCGGGGTTTCGCTCCCGTCGTTCTTTATTGGTCCACTGCTCAACTTCTATTGGCCGTAGTGTGATGTTATAGATACCCTATAACCTTCCTCGATAAATGGGCTATCCAACATAAAGAATTTAACAAATCGAACCAGTAGTTTCTGAGATCCTAGCGTTCAATTAAACAAACTCTTCAGTTTTATAATGTTACTAGCTGTGATCGCGACTTCCTGATATTTTTTCTAAACCAAAGTAGCCTAAGTTACTCCTTGTGACATTAGCTATCCGCCAGTGAAAGTCCCATCGAAATCGGTCCAGCCGCCTCCTTTCCAAAGATTAGCTGGAACAAACAAACAGACAGACCGTTAAAATTGAAAAAAAATGTGATTTTGGTATATGTACTACCGTATATACATTCGTATATTCACAGTAAAAAGCGGTTATTTTATTATTACAAACAGACACACCAATTTTATTTATTTGTATAGATGTATAGATTATAGACTATTGTCATTTTGTGTTAAATTATCAGTGTGTGGATATAGGCACAAACTGTGGGATGGATGGACGAATATAGCTATATGTTGGGCCAATGTATAGAGGTGACACAATGCATAGGAGTCCGTGATTGTACTACTTTGTTTCGTCATAGGTCGGTACATTACGAAGCTACGGCGAATAGTGTTCTAGAAATAATAAATGAAACAATAACGATTTATTGCTGGAACTAATTTGGATGAATGTTTTCGTAATTCTATGTCGATATTTTTGATTGATTTTATGTTAGAATTAGTTTTTCAAGGTCAGTTTGGTATGAGATTCCAGCATTTCATATAGCTATTTACCATGATACGTATACAAAACAAAATTTTGTGTAGTCCTAAGTATAGAAAAATTCCAAGTTGTTGTTGCTTGTTATTACTTAGTTTATATTTGATAATATTAATTTTTTACTTTAAAATAATAATTATAATTAATATATTAAACACCTAAATTAAATATACCTTCGTCAGGATCACTATCTATTGGTGAAAAGCGCATGAAAATCCGTTCTGTAGTTTTGAGTTTATACAAACATACAGACGCACATACATACATATACTTTAGTACATAAATAAGTACCATAAACAAAAATTACCTACTGCTTTATAAGACTTCCTAATCCCACACATCTAGAGCGAAATCTAGATGAAAAATTGGAAGCCTTCCGGCTTAAAATGATGCCAATACCGCTAAGTATGCAATCACACCGGCTTATAAAATTTAGTATAAAAACCGTACCGTAAGGGGGCGTAACCCAATCACTGTATAATAACATGCTATTTGAAGGTATATACTTACTTATCATTCACTTTTAAACTTTCCTGTTGCATTAATTAACAAATTTAAAACATGAATTTACACGAGCGTGTATTAGGTATTTAATTATTTACACACTATAATTTGCTTGACGTTAAATTACTCCAGCCACACGGCCACGGCTGATATATCCCAACCGAATACCGATACTGAAAATTTCCCAACAAAAAACCCCAATTACTGATTTTATGTGGTGTCTGTAGTACCATTGTGGTGATGAAAACGGTATTATCCTGGCTTTGCTGCAGCACACCACGGATCTCCTTATTCCGCATCTGATAAACATTTTCAGAACAAGTTTTGCCTGGGTGTTTTACTGGAACAATGGACTAAGGTTAGGGTGAGCTTCATACCCAAGGTCGGGAAAGTTAGTCTGTACCTACTTAATTTCAATTCATAAATGAATAATTTCATATTACAGGTATCCAAGATGTCCTAGCATCACTTCCAGGACCGACAGTCGACGAACTACAGACACTACAGCCCCGTATGGCGCGTCGTAACTCCAACTCAAGTGAAAACTCCTCCTTAGAGATACCCCGGGTCATCATCGTGTTCTTCATAGGAGGCTGTACTTATCAAGAGATATCCGCATTAAGGACTATCAGTAAACAGGAGGATTCTAACGTAGAATTCGTTATATTGACTACTAAACTAATCAATGGGACGACATTCCTCGAGTCTCTGATGGAAAATGAATAGTGTATACCTAATAGAATGTATGTATAATAAAAATATTATAATCTTTTATTGTATGAAATGTTTTTTATACAGTGTAATAGTAATAAGCCAAGTCAGATTATAATATTAAATAATTTCAATACTAGCAAATAAGTGTCTGAATATGTAACTTACTTAGTTGAGAGATATTTGTCATATTATATATTTCATAAGTATAAAATCTGTCACTTTTATGATGCAGATAGTCATAGACACTTATTTGCCAGTATTGAAACAGAGCATTAGCCTTTGGAAATGGAATGCCATTTTTGTAAACATACCCTTTAAGCTAAGATCTTAAATAGGTACATTGAAAACGCGATAGCTCACCTAGAGCTGTAAATATTGATTTTTTGTTAACTGTTAACAGCCTCGGCGGTGTAGTGGAAAACGTATATGATTGCTACGCAAGAGGTCCCAGATTCGAATCCCGCATATATAAAACATTATAGATACCTATCCGGGCCGGAAAATTGATATTGGGTTTTTCTATCACGAAATTTTTAAACCCCGAATTGAGAGCCAATGTTGCCGGTTTATGTAAATAGGCTCGCCGCCTAAATTAGGTATGTACGAACTAAAATAGTTGGCGAATTGTGGATGTGATGTATTTCTGCCTCCCCCTTCGAGAAAAAGTCGTGATGTTAGTTTGTTTACTTATAACTTATAAGAGACTAGGCAAATGTAAAACTTCAAAACAAATTTAAATGGTCCGCGTTGATTTTATTTATATGGACACTCTCACATCAGTGCGAGGGGCTATAAAGATAAAAATTGCGATATTTGTTGTAGAACACTATGTCAATAAGCTTACTGTAACTTGTATATTATTGTATGTAATAAAAGCATATAAATATTTTAAATAATCTTTTAATCTCATGACTCCACACACATCATGAATACGGAATGAAATTAAACAGTGAACCATAAATCGTGGTTTATTAAAATTTCATATTCATAACTTGCATATAATATAAACTTCAATTTGATCAGTTTTTCATTAAATAAACTTACAAAAATCTTGCACGCTTACTATCTATATATTACAATTTTAAAGCTTTCAGCATAATAAAAATAATTTTTTACCAACATACATACATCGTGTGTAATCTAATGACTATTCTCATAAATATTCATTACTCGTGTATTTTGTGATGTTGGACTTCTTTGGTGGTGCTATGTATACACCAAACTTCTTTGCAAGAGCCACCAGCTTCTCGTTCTCATATCCAACATCCTCCTTGTAACATCTGAGCATTAAAGGCATCACCGTGTCTAATATAAACTTAAAGTTTTTCTGAGCGTAACTAGAATCATTGCCTAAGGAAAGCATAAGGCGGGAATTAAATACAGCATGGATACACTCGTCTAATACTTCCATTGTGTCTTTAGTGACAAGCTTCAGTCCAACCTTTTGTATCGTAATAACGGACTGTGCAAACCAGATTGTACTACTCGATAAATCAACCCATGTCTCATTTATTATGTACTTAGCTAATATAAGGCCCAAACTCTCCATCTGTGTTAAGAATTTATTGACTCCTGCTTTTGTATGCATGTTAATGGGAGTCCACTTATCTTCAGACACTTTAGTTTTCATTGAATCAACAATTTTCTCCTTGTATTCTCTCAATGCTTTTACGATTGGGGTTCTTAAACAGCTGTTCATCTGAAATCTTAAATCTAGTCCAAACTCACAGAATAAAGTACATTGATCCCGTAGGCTCTGCACACAATCTAACACAGAGTCTAAAGCACACTGTGGAGTGAACACCTGCTTTATAATTTGACTCATTAGCATTCTAAGTTGCACACTAGCCCAGACTATGAAAGCACTAACTTTATTCTTAGGAAATAACATAGTGAACTCGGTTAAGGCATCAGTCAATGAGCAGAAAAATACCTCGCCCACTTGTTTTACGTAACTATTGATCGACCCTTCTAACTGGACCGCTTTAACGTGAACTTTTACTGTATGACTGCATATGGCTAGAAATAATTCACATGCCTGACTGGTCATGTTGAATTTGTTGAGTATGTGTACAGGTTGTCTTGACGACTGCAAGCCTCCCCTCGGGCTCCAATTGTGAGTTACATCTAGTTCCTTTAACAAAATTTCAATCAAAGCTTTTTGTTTCAGTTCAATTCTCTTAAGTATGTCAGTTCTTTGTGGATGGCCTTTATATTCTTCAGTGTTTAATGCTTTTTGTGCTTGAACCATCAACTCATAAGTTTTCTGGAAATGTCTCTCAACTATAAGCACATCAAGCTCTTCAGTTACATCGCTGAGCCACTCTGGTAGTGGAGCAACTTGAGGTGAGGGTAATTCCTCTACAGAGAGGCTTGGAGAGTCCAGTGACTCAAGCTTAGGCTTGTCTTGACTATCTTTTTTCTTTTGTTTTGAGTTTTCCTTTTCGATATAAATTTTTTTGGCGATATCAAACTTATCAAGCCAGTCTTTCTTGATGGCAAAACTATTACACTGAAACACTCTTGTGTCTGGGAAAGCTAGTACCTTGAAGGCCTGTTTAACGCTTCCCAGGTCTCGCACATTCACAACAGCTAAAGTACTGATGGGATAACTCGCTTGAAACTTATATCTACTAGGTCCTCTACGATTTGATATCCACGAAGTTAACATAAGGCAGTCATTAAATAAATACACATGCATTCTTTGCAGGGCAGTGTTCTCCTCTGCATCTATCTCTAGTAAGTCACCTTCGTGAAGTAAAGTCCGCTCCGGAGCGTCTAATAATTTCATGCAACCTTCGACCTTCTCAGCTATGAGATTAAGCTTATTCTTACGTTGTTCCTCGGCGCGCTCAGCTTCCACGTCGTGGTTGTCGAGCGACTCACGGGATATAGAGTTATCGTTACCTAAAATTGACGCGTGGGACAGTGTTGTAAGCACAGTACGCTGCTCACTGAGCAAGTGAGACAGCTTGTACATTTCTGCTTCTAGGTGGGATATCTCCGTCGCAGTCTCAATAAACTGCATGTAGTTCTCATATACATTCTTCTTTAGGGCACTTGCGGTCTCTTCGGCTAATCCTTGGATCTTCTCCTTCTGTTGTTGGAGCTCCTCCCCTCCGACGCAGGACTTCGCCAAGTCCTTCACGTAGCGCTCGGGCACGAAGTCTGGCACGGCGAACTTTTCCATATTGATATCTGACATGGTTTATCATGAAATATTTACAATTTCTACTCGTAATTAATAGCTAATAACACTGGGTCACTCATCATTCGATAATCGAACGACAGGACGTATCAACCCATCAAATTAAAATGTCAGATTTGCGTTCCGTTATTTCTAGAACTGTCAGTAGGCGTTTTACATACTTAATTTAACGTTTTATTTACACTTTGATTTCTATTTTGATTTTATTAATTTGCCTTAAAACAAATTTCCTCAATTTCTTCTTCAAAACAACCCAGTCACAGGAATACTACCTACGAACCTATAAACTTTTTGGAAAGCCTAATTCCAATATAAAACCACACTAGGTCTGACCTCAAATATAATTCAGTAGGTGCCTGCTAACAGAATAAATTATCTAACTAGGCATTATAAATATTATGGCTATGTGAATAAGTAGGTATTCATTAGCTACCTACACATTTTTGAAAGCTTTATTATTAGTTATTAACTCACCAAGCCATCATTGTAATCAGCTACAATTTAAGATGACGTGAAGCACCTGCCCACAAACTAATTTGTAAGTAACACGGAAGTTAGGTACCTACATATTGACAACCCACTTACATAGGTAGCACTTACCTACGTATAATCTTTATGTTAAATATCACTTCATTTCTTTATAATATTAATGTTACACACTTAGTTAAAACGCAAAAACAGCGAGAATGAGATGATTAATAATATAGCCACACTCTAGATACTTACCTAATTAATAAGTCACGAATTTCATTATACAGACAGAGTTGAAAAGTTCTCTCATTAATGAATAAACAGGTCAAAATTGAAGTCAACGAACTACATATATTGAATAGCACAGAGATACAATGCTAGTCTGTAATAGGTGTGGTGTAGGTACCTACCTATTTCTTGAAATAATGACAGAGTAGGTATATGAGACGTAGAGCACAGGGGTAACCCTCATAAACTGAGCCGCCAGCGGTGGCTTTTTTAAAAATTTTCTTTATATTTTGCGAAAAGCAAAATTGATCGTGAAATTTGTACCTACCTGCGTGTTTCTGAGGTATCACGTGATCCAAAGGCTAGCCTTTCGACTTCTTCGTTCAAAGAGTGTTGTTTGTTTATTAAGATATCGTGTAAGAGAAAAACTATTTGGTACCTAAATATTTATTTGACTGACTTGCCCAGTTTCTGAGCCGTCAAATGGGGGTACTTGATTGGAAAAAAAAATTACAGTTGTATGAATAAATTACTTATAGGTAGATATTGTTTTACTTTTATATTCGGTCAGGTTAAACTTTAATCGATGAATAACTTTTATTTGATGATGGATGGAAACCGGGTAATATAGGAATTAAATAATACAAAACAAGTTTAGGTAGTTGTACATATTAATCATTTATTAATACCTACTTTTAAATATATAAATTTAAACGTTTACTGTCGTAATTTTTCTTGTCAAATTGTTTCCAGTTAGCACTTTCTTCCTCAACGTATTTGTTAGAGGCAGGCGACGCATTAAGGTCAAATTCCGAAACATAAGATTTGATTGAGTTTGATTGGTACTGCTGGTATCAGGTTGGCTCCGCTGGCTATAGTAGCAGTCGGTTAAGGCGTTCCCATAGAAACCTGGGAAACAATATCTAAGTAAGTATATAAATAAGCGTTTAAATCAAAGAAAGAGAAGAAAATTCTTACAATAGAATGAAAAATTATAGGCTCTTGATGTATTTCATCTGAAAATGATTCGATTTTATACCTATTTGCCCAAAGCCTTTCTCTAATAATGGGCTATCCAACACTAAAAGAATTTAACAATTCGAGCGTGTAGTTCCTGAGATAAGCGCTTTTACCCAAATGAACGCTTCAGCTTTATAATATTAGTATGGATGACACGACTACCCTTAGGACAACTGCAGATGGCTCGATGTTGGTGCACATGGCAGACAGCGCCAACTCCACACTGGTTGTGACACGGGTCCACGCAACTGTAGCCCAGACACGCCATTTCTTCTGTGCAGTTGTAATCTGTCTCACATTCACCCTGTAGGATTTAGACTATATTAGACTACATGAAAGAACGCAAGAAAAATATTTTATTATTGACAATAAAAACAATACACATACAGTGTTCATTAATATGTTGACACTTCCAGACTTCAATAAACTATTTTTAACAAAAAAATATTAAAACGACTTCAAATCAGTACTAAAAAGCGAAAAATAAACTGAATTAGATATTTAATTCCAAGCTAAAAAATACCTACCTACCTGTTTAAAGTATAATACCCTATTACTAATCTGTTTGAAGTCGGTGCCAAGCCTAAAGAGTCCTAAAGAATCCTAGTCTCAATCTTGACCATAATTTTTGATGCTTAAAGCTGCCACAATATTATGAACCTTTTTAACGTTCATCATATATTTTTGAAGTAGGAAGTGCCAACATATTAATTAACTCGACTGTACATAAAGTTAATTATGAGAGTCAAAATAGGTACTGATGACTAAAGATGCGTTTAAATCTACAGACACGTAATATTAAAGACGCGCACTGCATGCATCAGATAAAAAATACTCTTCCAAGTTCCATACAGTTTAGGTATATCTATCGTGACGCGGACCAAAGCTATCTAAATCTATAGAAAAAATATTATTTCGTCTTAATTTCTATTAGGCCATTGGACATGTCAGACGTGGGCCCTGTCTGCAGAAAATATAATATTTTTCTATAGAATTTGACAGCCCGCCGCAAGGTACTTGTATCTCCTAACCAGAAACGTAGGTATCCTAAGTCGGCATTTAGATGCGACTATAATAATAATTGTGATTAGTAAGAAACTAATATAATCAGTTCGCTACGGCGCGTGTGTGTAATTCTATCCCGAATATTCATCAGAAGACAAAATATTATAAGTGTATCACTCACAGAACAGAGATAGGTTACTTTCATGTTCTGTGGTATCACTACATAGGATAAAACAAAGTCGCTGTCGCTGTCTGTCCGTCCCTATGTATACTTAAATCTTTAAAACAACGCAGCGGATTTTAAAGCGGTTTTTTTTAATAGATAGACTGATTCAAGAGAAAGGTTTATAGGTATAAAATACATACCACGCGGGCGAAGCAGCGGGCGGAAGCTAGTTCTGTAAAATATAATCGGACACCGCCAAGCAAAACGATTGTCGAATGACCGATTGTCGACTTAATTTGCGTATATATACAATTATGAAAAAGTTCTGAATCGCGATCAATCTCACTCACGCGATCTAGTGAGATATTTTTACAGTGTGGATACTGATGTAAATAAAATTCTACTTACACGTTCACAAGAAGCAAGGGGATTGCCGAGATATCCTACAGGGCACGTGCAGACAGCATATGCACCACCTTTACCATTCTGATTAGGTGTGCACTTAGCATTTGTACCACATGTTTTGGGTTTGCAGACATCATCTGTAAATACTTAGGTACTTCATTTAGTTTTCTTTTTATAAAGACAACACCCGAACTATTGAACAAGTTAAGTGTCGTGGGGCCTTTATAAACATACAAGTAATGGATACAAAATAGGTACTTATATACCACGGAACAGAAAGTTCCGTGGTATATCTAGACTAGAAACAATTAATATCTATAAATCATAAAAAATATTTGTCTTGTGTGGGCATCGAAACCACGTCACTTTGCACGGCAATATTAGTGGCAAAGCGACACAATGACAGTAATATACCAATACTAGCTATTGCCCAGGGCTTCGCTTGTTCTTTGTATGGCCACGGGTCAGTTCCTATTCCTCTATAACTGGGCTATCTAACACTAATAGAATCAGTAGTCGGATCACTCGTTCCTGAGATCAGCGCGTCCAACCAAACAAACAAACTCTTCAGCTGAAAAAAAAAATTCTAAGCAACCCGACTGTGACTATGACGTAGCGGTTAAGGCGGTTGCCTCACCAATAACAACACACATGTCGTGGGTTCGGTGATTTCTTTTGCACAGTGCCGTGCAGCTTAGATTAACTTAACTTACTTTGGGCCTAGCCCAAAGTAAGTTAATCTAAGCTTGTGTTAAGGGACCTACACAATTGATAAATATACATATATATTTCTAAGTATGTACATACATATTATACATAGAAAACTCCGAAACAAACATTTTGCAGATTATGCAACTGTATACCGTTTCAGTAACCGCTGCGCCACTGAGGCAGTTTGAAGGGATGAAGATATGTTATAATAGTATAATGATATAAGTGCGGTAAGTTGATAATTACAACCGAGGCGATATTGCTAGCCCAAGCCGCAGACGAGGACTACAAGAAAGCAGAGGCTGTAATTATCAAAGTGCACGAATGTCATACGACATTTTATAACATATTTGCGAGGAAATAAATTAAATTCGGACTTTCTTAGAAAAAAACAAATATAATTTTTACTTGTCAGAAATTATCGATGCGCGCGCATCAGTGCTTTTTTTTAAGGCAAAAACACAAAAACACCCGGTATTACTAATAAAGTAAATTAATATTTTTGTGTTTTAGTACAGATAAATGGTTGTAATTTATGGTCTAAATTAATTAAATGTTTATTTTATATAATTATATCATAATTACTTTATCTCCCAAAGTTAACTTTATTCATAAAATGTTGACTACTGTTCTGACATAAAAACTCTTTGCTAAGATTTAAAAAATAGGTACCGTTCGTTTTAAACGAAGGTCGTGGGTTCGATCCCCACCCAGGACAAATCTTTGTGTGATGAGCATAAAGGTTTGTCTGTCTGGGTGTAATTTATATATAATATATACATATGTAGGTATGTATTTTGTATGAAGGTACCTATGTATTTACAAAAAAAAATGTATTTAAGTAGTACATCAGTTGTTTAGTGCCCATAACACAAGCAAATATAATTGCTTACTTTGGGACTAGATGGCGCTGTGTGAATGTGGTAGAATATTATATAAACACTGATAAATTCTGATATTTACCTGGACTAAGACTGCGGCACGATTGGAGGGGGTCACCTGTGTACCCTGGTGGACAAGAGCATACCGGACCTCGATCTCGCACCTGTCAAGGTCTACATTTATGCAATACTTTCATGAGGTCTAAACCGGGCTTCATGCGCTAGTGCCTTGAGACATTGTCAAACTAAAATTGTCTTTATAACAGATATAATAAAGCCCTTATTACACTATTCAATTTGAGGAAAATCTAAATCGGCAACAATTTTGGAAGTAATGCGGTCAGTTACTTTCAATCGAAATATATTGGAATCTAAACGTTCTAACTTCGATAAAATCTATCGATTTCATAATAAGACTTTCCATGAATTGAATAGTATAATGACGGCATAAGCTACGTAGCTAACATTTACTCAGCCTTCTCTGATACTCAGCCTCAGATATTTAGAAGTAACCGTAGGCGTATCTAGGCCAGAGGAGGGTTCAAATATTAAAGTACTCTGTGGGAGAGGTATTGGGGGTTCTAAACTCCCGAAATATTTAAAATTATATATTAACATTTTTATAGATCGAATCTCTTTCTGTCATTTTTTTAACATCATCATCATTTCAACCCATTAACGTCCCACTGCTGAGCATGGGTCTCCTCCACATAATAAGTAATTACATATATTATATTATATTTCTTTCATTGGAATTCACATGAACATTTTGATGTTTTATTTCCTTAAGCCTCCTGAAATTAAAATTTGGCTACGCCCGCCCATGCTCAGATACTAAAATTTCTCTTTATAGTTATCCCTAGTATCTCTCGCTTCATAAATTCCTTTCCATCAGAACTGTGTGTGCTAGTAAACAGTTGATAACAAAATATATTTCAGTTGTAAACATGAGATCTCCGTTTTCAATTGAAATAGGAAGCTTACATTGCATTCAGCGTTGACGCCGCAGGTTACATTCGAACAAGTCAGGTTTCTACGGCACTCGCTGTTCTCTGAGGATTAGAATTAGTGTTAACACTCGTGGTGCCATCAATAACGATCACATCTAAATTAATTATTAAAACATTAATTACCACACACACACATTATATAATGGTCTTATACCTTTATTATATTTTTATTAAAAATATTCTTATAGGTACTTAGATATTCGCCAACATTTTGCAGATCTTTGTTACCACCACAGCGTAAACATGGATAACGTAAATATTGGGATATATACCTATTTCAGAGAAATCATTTATACAAAGAAAATGAAAGAGAACAGTACAAAAAAGAATTTAGAGAAGATTAAAGAATGCAAAACTTTTTCATCAATAAGTACGTAGGTACATGCACGTATCAATGTAGCTATGCTTTGATAGCGATGCTGAAACGCACGTTGCAACGATCAAATTTCAAAGTAGCGTTGGAAGACACGCGTTTCGTGAGCGTAGTGGGTCAGAATTTTTGCAAAACGACGCACGCCATTGACGTCGTACCTACTATTATTTATTCTGTGACCATAGACCACTAAAAAAAACCCACGACAGGACTATAGTTTGCGACATGAGAGCGTGACTGCGCTGTAGTGTTGACAATCTTCTAAGCATTTGTATTCTTCCAGGGTAGTTTTAAAGTTTATCATCTATTGGCTGACATTATACTATAGCTATTTAATATATTTTGACGTAAAAAAAATAGAAGTCTAAAAATAGTCTTCTGGGAACGAGTGTAGGTAGGTAAATTATTTAACAAACACATATAAACGATAATTAAGTTTATTTGAGATGGCAGTTTTCCTTATTTAGTAACCGTACAAACAACTAAAGTTAAATACTCGACTATAATTCGACACAAATTAGCGAGATATTCTAGGTATGTATAAAGATTTATTGATGCAGTTACAAAAAAATAAAGCGTATTTGTTTAAACTTTCAATTCAATATTTAAATGCTCAGAGCATTAGACGATGCACTAGTTTTACACTACAATTTATGGGGGGAGGATACACTTTATACGTACAGCACACATCTCTACACTGCTGCACACTCATGAGCCTCATGACACTATAAACGCACACCAAAATAAAATCGTCCCACAAATCAATGGACACGAACTGATTGTTCATATCGCTAGAGGGGAAAGCGTGCGCTTTCTTACTCATGTCTAATTGCTCTGACTTTAAACGCCACGCTTGAGGTAAGCGTGTTTGCAGCTTCTTCTTTATGTTTCATTTTGACAATGAAAAAGTGAGCTCTGTGCAATGATAAATAAACAAAATTTTACTAATCGAATTGAAAGTTCGAACTAATCTTTCAATAAAATTCATTCACACAAATTAGTAACAAAAGCGTGAACAAAAACAAAATTTTGACATGGCAACATCACAATAAATGTCAATATCAAAGATGACATAAACATTGCGTTTACGAATCACGCTTTAGCTAGTATATTTTAGTCGTTTCTCGGTTCTTTTATTCTTCTTTCTTTTCGGGTTCAGTGTTTTGAGTGGTTTCTTTAATTTCAGTGACTACTGCACCGACATTCTCTTCGGGTGCTTCTGTAAAGTTGCCGTTACGTTTGTATCTGTAATAGCGGCCTGTAGCAGCGACAGACTGGTTGTCATAGCAGTTGACTAGGGCATCACCGTTGCGACCTGATGGTAGGAAAATACAATAAATACTTACTGGCTAAAAAATTAAGTGTAACACAGAACAACAGAGAACTAAGTGAGAAGAAACAAAAATCAGACCCAATAATATCAAATTTAAGAGATTACAAGTAGTAAGACCCACAATAAGCCTTTTGATAGACCAAAATAAGTAAGTAAAAGATTTTTTGTGTAGTTAATTGCTAGCATAGATATTCCAAACGGGTCTTCTATTAAATTTCGTCTAGGCCCGTTTTTATCCGATTGTGGCGAAGTCTAAAAGGAGTATTTGAAGAATTTAAAGACTTTGTTTATTAAATACCGATCAGAAAAATAACAAAAGAAGATATAAAAGAAACGTATACAGAAAGTGCAGTATACAACACAAACCCAAGTTATAATTGTATTAAATAGACGTAAACAAGATCTTACATTTCTCGAAATTAAAGCGAATAATTTCCTAGGAAATATGTGTCACACAAACAAAATAATAAGCGTGTTAAAGACTGGACGATCAATTAGCAATTATCTACAGTTCGTATATTACCTTTATCTTAATGCATGGTATTAATTGATATTTTATGAAGAAACTTTACAATTCTCTTTATTAATCTCTTTTCTAAGAAAGTATGTTGATTTACTTACTAAATGGTGATATATTTAAAATTGGCTGTATTAGTCACACTAGTATATGTCATCAACCATGAGTAGTGGTAGCCGAAATCGGAATATAGAAGATAATTATTAGGTACATTATTATATTATTTAACGTCAAATTATTTTTAAAATATAAGTAAGCTAAATTTTTATTAATGTAGCTTACTAGGAAATCATGTTGCAACCAAATTCAAACATGGACTAATATTTTGATTAATTATAAACCGTCATGAAAATTTATACCACGAACTATGAGGGTAATTCAAATCTTTCATGTTGAATAAAGTTCAACTGATTTGCCAGTTGTAAATAAGATTAATTAAATTAGACAAATTTGAAATATTTAATAATACTGTTATAGCTACCATTGGGACAGGTGCAGACAGCAAGATGTCTGCGGCCCATGCAAACGGCTCCAGTACCGCACTGCGTATTGCCAAGACACGGGTCCACACACCGGTATCCCACACACGCCAAGTGATCGGAGCACTGAGAATCTAGCTCGCATTCACCCTGACAAATAGAAATGCACAAATACAAAATTACAAAAAAATAACAATTTCTAACCAAACACTATTAAAAATTAGGTCTAAATTAAAATAGCATTCTCTTATCTTAGGTTCATAATGGATAAAATGGTAAAACAATAATCAATTTCGTTTTGAACTTACTCGTTCGCAAGAGACGAGAGCGTTGCCGATGTATCCAGCAGGACAAGTACAGACAGGGCGTTCGGCTCCAGTACGGTCATGGCCAGGAGTGCACTTAGCATTGGCACCACAAGGGTTGGGCTCACAGAGATCACCTGTGAATATTAACAAAATAGTGGATAGGATTGGTCCAAGTATACAACCCTGCGAGATACCGTCTAGTTAATTAGACTTAATATTAGTCTTCGTATTTGAAATATATATATTATATCTGCACACTGAAATCTCTAATATAGATCTAAACATTTTACAGTATCTTGCAGTACATACAAGAAAAAAAGAAATATAACATTTTAATAACATAATTATTAATTTTGTTTTATATTAGGTAACTCAATCAAATGCCGTTGCAAAATCTTTTAAATATTTATATTGTCAAACTTACGGGCTTCGAAAGGCCTGCAGAAACTGAAAGGATCGCCGGTCATATTCCTCGGGCAGGAGCATACAGGTGTAAGTCCACGGAGGTGGCATTCAGCGTTGACACCGCAGGCATTGATGCAGGGGTCCACACAAGCGTTGTAGACACAAGCGGGCTTGTAGCTGGGGCACTCGCCATCAGATGTACATTCGGCAGAGCAGATACGGTACGGATCGCCATGGTAACCCTATTTGTCAATAGATAATAATGTTAAATATATAATAGCATTCTCAGATGACAATCTTTTTGAGATGATGATAATATCTGAAATGAAATTGAAATTGAAAATCTCTTTACAGTTATTATCAAAAAATAATGCTATCAATCACGCATGAACTGCTGTAATGATAATGTATGAAATTTTGCTCGCATATAGATATTATTTTCTGGAATCCGCCCGCCTGGTATTGCTATAAGTTACTTTTTATCGACATACCAAGCGGGTGGAGCTGCGGGCGGAAGCTATATTACAATTATGTATTTTGCACTTATATAACTACTTGTGATCTATGATACACTAACCAAAATTTTCTATTGGAATTTAAGTGATAAGTCAAGAATCAAATTCAGTACTTACTCTGGGGCACTTGCATATGGCGCGGTGAGCGGCGACAGTCTCGCAATCAGCATTGACACCACAATCACCACAGGGGCTCACACACTTGTAGTCCCGGCACGACTGACTACCGCCGCACTCACCGTCCGACTCGCATTCGTGCCGACAACCGGAGAGGGGACTACCCTGCACATGCAGACACCAAAATGTAAACAATAAGTAGGTAATACAGACAAAAAATATACCAAAATTAGTAAAGATATTGCAGACAATCGAATTTTCTATTCCTAATGATGTGTTCAATTAGAACGCCGCGCCGCGCCGCTTAGACACATTTTAATGGCTGCGTAATTCAGTAAGGCTGCATTTCCACCAGAGATATGCGAGGATGTGACGTTTATTATGAACCAATAGAATCGCTTCATTTACCTGACGTCAGCCTAATATCTATATGGAAATTGGAATACAAAGAGAAAACTACATAATCTAATATAACTTAACTGAACTGATTAAATAAAAATCAAAAGGCAAAAGATTTGCAGCAGAAATCTCCAAAAATTTTGCAAGAAAAAAAATCTTACAACAAATGTAATTGAAAACATACTCTGAATCCTGGAAGACATGTGCAGATAGCTTGGTTGTTAGCGACGTGGCACTTGGTGTTGATACCACAAGGAGATGGATGGCAGGCTTCCTCTGTAAACAAACCATAAGAATATTAGAACAAAGTCTATGCTCTTCGTTCTTTCTCAAGTAAATTTGAATATCAAGTTACCTGGATCAGCGATTCTGCAAGAGCTGAAAGGATTGCCGGTGTAACCTGGCGGGCAAGAACAAACTGGAACGTGGTTGCGGACCTACGAAATATTTTTAAAGTTAATGATAGTAAGTACCTTTCAAATATTTGATGAAGATAATTTGGTATAAAATGAATGGTATCTTACATCGCAGTTAGCGTTGACGCCGCATGTTCCGGAGCAAGGGTCCACACAGTGTTGGTTCACACAAGTTTGGTGACTGCGGCACTCACTGTTTTCTGAGGAATTATGAGAATGTTATTTAGTTCCTGTTCCTATTGCGAAAACCAAAATAAAAAATGTTGAAAAAACCCAACAATAATAAATCAAATGTCTGTTGATTACTCGTAAAAATGACTTATTATTATGTCGTCGTGTAAAGATGTACCTAGCAATTTATCTGAGAGCGTTTATACTTGTATACACTTTTTAGAATTAGGTGAAAAGTGTGTAAAAGGTTTTGAGGTGTTATTTTCATAGTAAAATAACTAAGTATTACGGATACTTACTTTTTAATTCACTTTCACCTAATTCTATAAAGTGTTATATAAACATAATTTTAAAGTAAAGCTCCGATTAAATAAAAAAATTGAAAACCGCAAAATATGACACTAAAATACGACGTTGCCATTCACAAGTATAAACGGCCTATCAAACACGATCAAAAATATGTATTATACTTTTAATTAGTCTCAAATCCATAAAACTACAATATTTTATAGTCAGAGTATGATAAATAATTAATAAGTGAGCTTGCAGTAATATTACCTATAACCAACTATCTTCTTGATTGAATGACTGATGGGTCATTTTTATCAAAAATGGTATATGTCATCTTACCAATACACTCGATTTTCAAACGTCTTCTGAAAAGCATACATCACTAGGTTGTCGAAAATAAAGTTACCGTCCATGCTCGTACCTACAGATCCTAGCGGTAATACTACGGTATGATAACTTACCAATACACTCGTTTTTCACATGTCTTCTGAGAAGTACACGTCACTAGGTTGTCGAGAATGAGTTTACCGTCTATGCTCGTACCTACAGATCGCAGCGGTAATACTACTGTATGGTAACTTACCAATACACTCGATCTTGACACACTGTGTGAGCGCGTCTCCGGAGTAGCCAGGCAGACACGCACAGACAGGTCTGACGCTGCCGTGGACACAGTGAGCGCCGGCACCGCATGTGTGGGGACCACACGTCACCAGGTTGTCTGAGATGGAGCGTCCATGCTCATACAGGTCCCGGCCGTAATAGCTGCGAGCATAGTTGTAGTAACGCTGGCCTACAAGGATAAAGAGAATTTAAGACTTCATCTAAGTAATAATATTTTTATCTAATAACGTCTTAATCCGCTATAAGCAAAAAAACTATGCAATAAGATCATAATTATTTAAATTTGGAATTTTCGGATTTTTAAGATAGGTGGTAAAAGGGTTAATAAAAAAAAAATTTAAAGTTTATAGACATAATAATCTTGCCTGGAATACAAATTTAAACAAACACAACTTCATTAAACAAACAATCAATGGACTAATTAATTATACAATACATTATTCAGGAAGCTAACTAAATACGTATGTAGACTAACAACAATAACAATATTAAAATACAAAATCCACGTGATTTTGGAGCAAAAACTATTTAGCACCCCACGCTCAATCAATCGTACCTATGTGAGCGAAAACATCATTAAAAAAAAACATAAATAAAACCTTGGCAACGAGCCATTTATGCAAGTTGCGCCTACGCTAGACCTTTTGTCCTTGCCATAGAATAAACGGAACTAGATTAAACAATGACTTATTATCATCTGGCAATTATAAATTCGATCTCCATATCAATTTAAAAGTGTAAATTTATATTTAATGAAAATAAATTGCTTAAATCATTGACTTATAAAAAATCCAAGACACACACTCAGCTATCAAAAAACTGCGCTGTTCTTGACACCGAGCATATGACTAGTCCCTGTTGGGCTCCAATAAAGTACCAAAACATACCTACCTACCTTACAATACCCAAAAAGCTGAACAAGAGAAGGTCCCTACACAGTAGCATAACTTTTGGGCACCAAAGCACGCAACACGCTACGGGCCCCCGATCTAAGAGGGCCCCGGATTGAGAGTCTGCGACCACTAGAGTGACCTACCATTTGTTCCAAATTATATAAAACATAAATAAAAAACATCCTACTTGTGAAAATTGAGATGGATGGTTGGATAAATAGAAGCGGCTACTCAATCACGCCAGAAGGAGCTGTATGAAATTTGGCACACATACGAGTATATAAGTATACATAGCTTACCTATAATCTAGAATAGTACATAGCTTATAAGTATACCGAAATAGCATGAGAGCGGAGCCATCGACGCGACGGAGGCTAATATAATAATAAAATAAGTTATTACGAGATTCTTTTTTTAAAATTATTTATAACACAAGCTTGTTTATGGGGACGCCCCATTTCATGACTTTGCCAAAGCTTCAGTTGTATCGTTGCGACATTGTTCGTAAGAAAAACGTGATTATTTGTAGATATAGTTACACGTTTCAGATCATCTGTGGGTGTACCTATTCCGCGTGGTCACTTAAGTCTCGTGCATAACAGCCTTGAAACGTACTTATGACATAATGAATACCAATAATATTCATAAATACCTACATTGATAGATTGACTTCATGAGTCACAATGATATATATGGAAATACTCCTATTGATTTGATAAATTGCATTATTTTTGCATGCAAATCAGTATTTAGTTAGCAGAGAGCTAGATTTAATTTGGTCACTAAAGTTATTATGATAGGCCACTTTAATACCTAATAAATAGCTTTTTCAGTAAGGCGTATCAAAACCGAATTCAATCACCGTGGGAATTTTAATCTGAATTTAATCTACTTTTATAGAACAATAAAAATCCTGAATCACATAATAGTTTCAGAGAAAAAGAACTTATTCTAGGTCGTAATTTTCAGTCGCATTATAAGTCAGTAGAACGTGTGTAACATGTATCAAATGGGTGTGAAGACCGACTCGTAATCTCGATATTCGAGTTTCAAACTCAAAAACGAAATCGACATCCACCGGATTCGATATCGATGTCAAATATTTGAAAGCTGAAATGATCAAATTGAAATTCGGTACCTACACAAGCATTGGAATCAAATCAAAATACTCAACAGAGTTTTAGTTTCAGTATTTTATAATAACATTTTAGTAATACCTAGACCACCAAACAATTATATCTACCTACTACTCCCACTTAGGTATACCTATCTACTTGTCTCTAGATTTAATCTGCTAACAGCTTACCCCTCAAATAGGTACTGTATCAATCAATCGGTAAATATACAAAATGCCGAAAAACTACTGCAACATAACCGCGAAACAATAAAATTATAGCTCTAAAAATAACCTAAATATACTTCTATAGTGTCACGCTCATTACTTCTAGTTTAACAAATACATTCCAAGATCATTGTGTAAACAGTTGCGTGAAATTAAAGGTCAACAATAGAATAGAGGTTGAATCAAATGGCACACTGATATTGGCAGAATAGAGGTGTGTTTGCATTGGGCCATGGCATAAGCGACTGACGCTCAAAACATACTTACCTTTATTGACCCCAGGGGAATGTACCTACCTTTCTATTATAAAAGTGTATAAATTAAACTGCAAAATTTTCATTTTCCGTGCGTCTCGATGTTTAAATATTCAAACTAAATACGTAATAAAACTAATTTGTTATTTATGTACTTTTCCTATAGCGGGGGCTAGGGCACCCTCATACCCAGGGTCATCATGTCAGCCCAAAAAGCCTACAATAGATCGTTCCTGGGTTACGCAAGAATTCAAAATTATTTAGTACTTCAAATACCTATTAATCAACTAAAATAATTACTTTAACTATAATCTGACTACGACATAAAAAAGCTGTCGTTCCTGCTAAGCGATTTTTTTTACGACGATAAGTTATATAGTAAGTTCGATTGCACATATTAATAAGCCCTAGAATACTGGAAGGCTGCAAGGCAAGATATTTATAATTAACTAAGCTAGATTCATACTTATCTATTGGTATTAAGATATACATTCCAAACGTAGAAAGAAATCCCCTACCACATCTAGTTTCACAACTTTTAAATTTGTATCTTTTTACCATTAGCCTCGTATGAATTTACGTTAGCAAATTTTAAATACCCTACCCTGCCGTCTAGCAGTCTGACATCGCGTGGCATAGCCTGAACCACAGCCTTAACCACTACAAAGTAGATATGTAATATTTGCCTGGTAATTGGCAGGCCTCATCTCCTTCATAAAGTTTTGCAGGACATGATAACGTAATACCCCGATGATGATATAAAAACGAAGCACCTATTTAAAAAAAATTATATACACATTAAGAACTATAACTTGAGTGATGAATGATAAAGTATCACTTAAATTTTTCAAAAGGTCAGAGCTACTCTTCTTCTAACATGGAGCTCATTGGTGGATTTAAAACTGACACACCCCATATAAGTGTCTGAGAAAAATCAGTGATCAGTGACTGTCACTGTGGTGTAACGGTTAAGGTGCTTGCCTCGCACATTCGATTGCCGTGCCGAGTAACGTGAGTTCTAATCCCACACGAGGCTATTTTTTTTGTGATTCATAAATATTTGTTTCGAGTCTGGGTGTTCTTTGTGTCCGACACAGGGCTTGTTCCTCAGTGCGGGCGTTGTCTTTTTTAACAAGAAAAATAAGAGTTGAGATTAAGAGTAAAGAATAAGATGGTGTGGTCCCTTTGTTCAGCCAATGAGAAAGTCGTATATCTGTTTGAGATCGTCTCCTAAGATGCATATGTTCTTAACAAAGTCCCCATCAACCGCACTTGAACGTTCTTTTTTTGCATGTTTGTGATCCACCCAATCTCTTGTTACGCTCAAATCGGCAGATTATACTTAATTTTATTGAAATGGACACTTTACAACTAAATCTGTCGCGCTCGAATAAAAGCTGTGCTACATGGTTATAAACTTGCCTTCCACAGAGGTGCCCTTGGTGGATTCCAACCGTGTAGCCGCCTGTTGCAAACCAAATTTCATATAAACTACGCGGATAGCAACCAAGCAAGTTTATAACCGTGTAGAACACCTATAATCCACATTAGCATCGTTGTCTTTGTCTCCCCTACTATTATATCGAGCAATGGACGCCATTGGGCTGATATGATGATGAATTTTATGAGATAGTTAAAATATGTACAACTTACCATCAACGCTGCCTAAAGCTAGGAGCACCAAAGGTGCCAATAGTAACAGCTGCTTAGCCATCTGTAAAAAAGTATTTTTTTTTGTAATTTTAATAATTTTACATTTTTTTAATAAAATTTAACATAAATTCATTGTGCAATTTTATGATGTGAAAAATATGAATATAAAAGCCATCCGATCCAGAATGCAAACATAATGTAAGATCAAAGAGAATAAACACCACTATAACATTTAGAAAAGATTGTTTTTTAATGTCAAATATGAAATATGAACTTTTTTGGGTTTTTTTTTAAGTTAGATTGGAATAAAGCCTATTTATACGTATTAATACTCTGTGATTTGAAACCTCAATCACATCGTTCATAAATCGGTATAAAACAGTTTCAAAGAAAGTACTTAGGTATTATGCTCAAAAATTTATTTTTTTCCCTAATTAATTTTAAAGTAATCCCTAATATTGTGTTTCGATATGAAACCAAAACGGCACGACCGATTTTAATGATTTTTTGTTGTATATATATGTTATGAGAATGTGATAGTTATGAGAATTGTTCGTAAAGTATTTTTCATCGCGATTAAAAAAAACTACCTACGGCAGAACATTTGCCGGCTCAGTTGGTGTATTTAATATAACATAGTTGCCTCATCGGACATGACTGTAGAAGTGAACAAAAGATCATTATGAATGATGTACAACCACTTTGAAGGCTGAATGCGGTCTAGTGACTCATTCTGTAAACATTGACCCACACATATTTTACCTTTATATGGCAATACGACGAGATTAACATCAAATTGCAAGATTATTTCGTAGTTACCGACTCGAAAAATGTATACAGTTTTACTTAGTAACATCACTTTTTTTTATAAAGCGGGAAACTAACACTCGTCACCTGATGTTAGTGATTTTCGCTACTGATGGGTGCTCTGAGTTTTAAAAAGGTCGGTAATACTTAAGTATTAACACTAATTTCAAGCATTAAGTGCCATTTTAAAACATAAAAGTAGGTTAATTAATTTTTAAAAGGAGTTCAAATTCCAAAAAAAATAATCATAGGAAAATTAAGTAAAATAAGTATATCAATCGAGTAATTGAAAAAATGTTACATTCATACGATACAGTAGGTTGTCTAACATAACTGCACTTCTTCGCAAAATTCATCCACAAATGTGTTATTTAATAATAATTCTAACAATTAAAACTAACAGATCTTTAATCACTCACTTCACAGATTAATATAATCAATTTTTATTTTAAGTTCTCTGTCACTGTTTTTTAAATTTTCCCGCCACAAATTACACTTACGTCTTGTTCGTGTTTTGTCTCGCGATGAGATAACAGTCTGTGAGGCAAGGGCGTCGTCCTTATACTGCCTGAGGCGCCTACGCTGCATACGCCGCCTATTGAAGCGTGCCTACCTAGCCTTTTTGCACGGATATACTACATGCTTAATAATTATGCCTAAGGAGAGCCGATGAACCCGGTAATTAGATAAGGAAATGAGCCCTAAGGGGTGGGCTAACTCAAGGTATCACTACATAGTATAAAACAAAGTCGCTTTCTCTGTCCCTATATCCCTATGTATGCTTAAATCTTTAAAACTACGCAACGGATTTTGATGCGGTTTTTTTAAATAGATAGAGTGATTTAAGAGGAAGGTTTATAGGTTTTAAATACATACCACGCGGGCGAAGCAGCGGGCGGAAGCTAGTTCTATACCTATAGTTTGTAAATCAGTTCAGTCATGTTCATGCAACCAATGCGAACATTAGTTACAAAATAATACGTAAGCGAAGACGTCCACGTACCACTGAGTTGTAATGTATAGAACTCTATGAGACATGACACACCGCTCGCTTGCGTAACCAGGGCCGGATTTAGAGGTGTAGAGGCCCTAGGACAACGACGACGGACTGGAGGCACCTAAGTAATTTCCGAATGAAAACTCAAAATCAAAATCGTTTATTGCGAATGTAGATGTTCTAACAATATTAAACGATCTTCTCTATTCTACCATCTGGCACAATATATTTACTTACTCTTATGTTAAAATTATCAGTACAAAAGCGAAAAAGGATATTGAAATAACACGTTAACTGCTAACCCATCGATTTTTTTTCTCCTTTGTAGAGGCCCCTAAACTCTTGTGGTGGCCCCGGGGCCAACGCCCCGCCTGCCCTGCCTTAAATCCGGCCAGGTGCGTAACGTAGACATAATACGTACCTAACCCCAGTTCCCTCAGTGGTACATGCACGTCTAGCCTGACGTCTACGCTCCGAATCCGGTGTGCCCGGGCCTTTAATGTCAATTCCTAAAACAAAAGCCTTAAGCGAAAGGTAGTTTTACCAATTATTCTTAGTAATTGTTGCTCAATGAGTTTTCCTTCCCGCCTTATTTGGTAGGCAAACTTGTGACCATGATAGGGTAGTGACTAGTGACTGATACAAATCACACTCGTAATGATGTCATGTTACTAATTTGCTTGATGCAAAATGAACCTAGTTTAAATTGGTATGAAATCTAAATTAGCAAAGCTACTTTCACAAATTAGACTATATAGAATTATTTGCCTTTTTAAGATACCTAAAACGAACCATGATTGCTATTAAGTTTTTTTTTTATATACCACGACGGTGGCAAACAGACGTACGGTCCGCTTGATGGTAAGCGGTTACCGTAGCCTATGGGCGCCTGCAACACAAGGGGCATCACGAGCGCGTTGCCAAACCTTAACAAACCTATTCACTCCTTTTTTTTATTAAATAGGAACCAGTGGTAACTTCAAATACATTCCGAAGTATTATCTTTTAAAATACGTCAGTGACCTTCTTCAGAATCGGTAGTTCCATGAATTTGTTTATGACGAATCATATGAAATACAACATTTATAAGGTCCTGCTTCAACACTGGCAGATAAGTGTCTGATAAACTATCTGAGACTTAGGTAACTGTCAAATTTTATGAATTGTATTAAAAATATGTCAAAAATCGATCAACTAAGTTGGCAGTTTGTACGTTGTTTAAACAAAATATATAATTATCTATGAATATTATTTAAATACTTATGCAAAAATAAAAAGTCTCGTAGCAATAGACTATTGTAGATCACCGTCTTCCAAATCAGATGGTGAGGAACACCCGATGGACTTTATATTAGAGTAGTTGTATGAAAAACAGTACAAGTACATGACGCAGAACGAGTGACGTAAGCGGATATGTTCATACAGCTGGTACCTACCTACCTACCTAAAGCGTAAGTCAACTTCACAACAACAGCCTATAAACTGTTTGGCTGCAAGGCTATAGACCACGCCATACGTAGTAATAGGTAGACATCTCGTTAAGAAACGACGAGCCTCCTCACGCCTTCGAATCGCGAGAGTTTAAATACTTTATTCACGTGACTACCAGCTTAGCAACAGTGGTGAGACGTGCGGAGGTTTAGAGAATGTCTGTGAAAGGTAGTAGTAGGTATAAATGGGCAGAAGACGTTTTTGTTTCCATTCTACTACAAACTCACCAGGCAGAAGATTTTCGCAATTATAATGTGAATTATAGGAAACTAACTTCCACACCCCTTCGTTCACATGGTATGTCAGTAATAATTATCCTATTTCCTTCTCCAGGTTCTAGACTATCTCTATGCTAAATTTCTTGAAAATCGGTCGTAACAAACCAGTAAACAGACATTTCTTATATGTCGGTTAAAAGTAATCTATGGGTTGTCTGAGATTGTTTAAACGTGCTTACAAAATAGCACTACAAGCTATTAATATATCTGTGTGTCTAATTTCATATAGGAGAGTGTGACATAATAATAATAATAATCGTTTATTGCCAATTTTGTACAGAACAATAATAATATTACATTGGTCCCAAACTAGGCTAGGCCTGTATCTTGGGCACCGAACACAGAATTATCACAATAGATCTGATACAATAGAATCGTGACAGTTCACAGACGTTGTTGTTGATTATCATTACATTCATACATACATCCATTCATACATCCTACCTTTTGCATTTATAATATTAGTAGGAATTAGAAAGATTAACTTTGGTTAGCAGGTGCTAGGTACTAAAACAATGTCCGCTTTAAATTTTTTATTAACCCTTAATACCAATTTTAAATTGAAAGATTTTAACCAAATCTTTTTTTTACGTAAATTACAAGTACGACACCCAGTAATAAGAAGGCAAAAACTAGTCCTAATAAATATTATTTAAACGTAAAACAGCTCACGTGTATTTTATGCAAATACGTTGTTTTGACGGTTAATAACAAAACAAGATCATCCTAAAGCGATACCAAGCCCACGCCCATTATACGCTTAGTAACAAAATCGATACAATATGGATTTCCCATAAGAGGTACTATCAAGCATATTAAAATCTTCTCAATAATTCTATATCCTGATGATTCCGAAAGCATTAATGTCTTAAATACCAAGTTTAGCATAAGTTTTTGGCAAGTGGCTAGAGGACGGACGATCAAAACATCCAACTGACTCAGTTACCCGCCCACTTGATTACGTAATATTGACCGACACCTGATTTAATAACTATTTTATATCATAAACCTTTAACCACAGACTAATAAGGGATACTACGTATCCTTTAACCTGGTACATCACATGTACCTAAATGTTGATTATTTTATACGTACAAGACTAAATAATAAATTATTTATAACTATTAAATAAATATTAAGTAATCTATAAATGTATTCAATATTTTTTTTGTTTTTTTTTTAATACAGAACCACCAACATTGTCGGTGTCTATTTTAACTCTTCTCTTTCATACCAGTTCTATGATCTATAAAATATTTACATCATATCATAAATAATATACACAAAAAAAAAATTCATATTTAAGACTAAATAAAAACTATGTACTTGGAGGGAAGTAGGTGCTACAACGTTTTTTACGTGTGGACAAAACTTTATAATTTCAGCCTATTGCAGTCCACAGATGGACATAAGCCTCTCCTAACACGCGCCATAACATTCGAAAACAAGTAAATATAATTTAAAAAATTAATAACCCGACTGCAAAAAATCAACAGAGAGCAACGCACTAAAAAGACCGTAAAATTATTGTACCTGATTCAATTTAAATACATAACATTATGTATATATTTGTAATCTCCATTTGATTCCCTTTATTTTGATACTCTACTCGATAGGTTTGGTTAAAAAAAATTGAACTTCTTACACATTGGCGTCAAAAGCCCGCCGTTTAAGTCTTTTTATTGTTAAAACCTATCTAAGGACACTTGGGTTTTCTAGACGAATCTAACGATACCCTAATTGTCAAAATCCATCCAGCTGTTTGGAAGATTCGTGGGAATAAAGAAATTTACAAACATACAAGATACGCGCGAAAAAAAGCATCAATTTCTTATCAATCAATTCAGCCTATGGGACCCTACTGCTAGGCCTCTCCGCTCACACACGCCATAACACTCGGTCCTCTGCCTGCCGCATCCAGTCAGACCCAGAGACCTTTTTGAAGTTGTAGATCCACCTAGCCGGGTTAACTCTACGCTTGCCGGTCCCGGTCTCCACTCCAAAACACGCTTGCTCCATCACGCATCGGTCCTTCTGCAGATATGACCAATTTCTTATATATCTCTATGATATTAATAATATATTTCGTGGAGAGATTGATCGTTTTTTTTATTAACATTTTATTTTATTTATTGCTTTTGCCTAGGGTAATTTTAACAATACACAGGGGTGTACAACGGTAAACTTGTTTATTGAATAATAATTAAAAATTGATAACAACGAAATAATACACTAAATAACGAATTTGCCATTCATAAGTATTAACGCTCTTAAATTTATTCAAACACCAACGCGCGTAGATGTTTTTTAGAGGTAAAAATTTGATTAATACTTAGATAATTGATATACATATCTAAACTAATATTATAAAGCTATAGTGTTAGTTTGTTTGAACATTAGGATCTCAGGAACTACTACTACTACTAACTCTAATTTGAAAAAATATTTTAGTGTTCGATAGCCCATTTATCGAGGAAGGTCATAGGGTATATAATATCACGCCACGGACAATAGGTGCTGAGCAGTGGCCAAATAAAGAACGACGGGAGCAAAGCCCTGCGTGACTTCTAGTTTCTATATAACTAAACTACCTGTAATATAGGTATACACACTAGTTACTTAATTAATTGACATTCACAGTCGTAGTCATAGACCTAGGATCCGCGTACATACTAAATCTATGGTCGTAGTAATAATTTCAGATAATTAAATAATTGTAGCAAAGATTTTTATTTTAACATTTGACAATAATAGCTGTGATATTATTAAACATGTTTAAACGTAGGTATAGATTTAAAGGGCAAGATGGTAAAACTTCTCGGAAATAAACAATCATATAGTTAGGTTGGTTATTCCACATTTTTGCTAGCAATATTTTTTAATTAGATGTGCACGGGGCTTCGCTTACGTCGTTGTTTCTTTGGCCACTGCTCAGCTCCAATTAGCGTGAACATGACTGTTTTATCTTCACATAAAACAAAAATGAAATTATTAAAAAATTCGGCATTAAAACCGTAAACTATCGATTGATCAAATTTTTATTTTATTCTTTAGTCAGTATTTTACAAAATACAAATTTGATCAATTGATAGTTTACGGTTTTAATGCCAAATTTATAATAATTTCATTTTTGTTTTATCTAAAGATAAGACATTATTCTTCTAATGGGACGATGTACAGCCTATCCTTCCCTGATAAATGGACTATCTGACACTAAAATAATTTTTCAAATCGGACCAGTAGATTATCTAATCTGTGCCAGTAGGTAGTCCCTGAGATCCTAGCGTTCAAACAAACAAACACTGCAGCTTTTATTATTATTATTGATATTGTCCTTCAAGGATATCTATTTTCAAATAAGCGACCAGCTAATAAATTAAAGTCAACTATTTAAATTGCCATATAAAAGAAATGAGACATTTCTCATTAACGCTCGCGGATGGCAACTTCCTACGTAAAAATTACCATTTTAAATGCCTAATCTATTTTATTGCAAAGGAATGAATGAGCTTAGAACCTTATTAGAAAACCAAATACGTCTTTATGTTGTCATTTTTATTGTTCTTTTGTTATTATACCTATTTTTAAAGGTCATTCATGGTGTTATTAACTTATATAGAAATCTATAATATCAATAAAGCTGAAGAGTTTGTTTGTTTCGTTGAAAGCGATAATCTCAGGAACTACTGATTTGAATTGAAAAAATCTTTTGGGGTGGGATAGCCCATTTATTGAGGAAGGCTTATAGGATATATAACATCTCGCTACGACCAATATGGGGGGAACGAAGCTCCGGGCAACAGTTAGTAGTGAGTAATAAAATATTGTTTACATACCTACGTAAACTTGTGTAGGCAGTTTAATTATACTTAATTGTGCTTTATTACGCTTTGTGTGACGTAGGAATGGATTTTCCTTTTCAATACTTTATACTTTATAATAAAACTATCAATTTTTTTTAAAGTAGCGTGAGGTTTTTTGCCTGTTCTTCTCATAGCTCCACCCCGTCAGGCACATTTGCTGACGCCACTTTTCGGATAACCTGTTACATTCTTAGCTTGTGACTTTCATTTCATGTTACTTTGTAACCTAGACGAATAAACGATATTTCATTTCATTAATAATTCAATTTTTATAGCCTCAGCGAGGAGTTTTGGAACTTTGAGACACAAAAAGGCGGTTTTATAGCTGGCCTAGATGGCCTTACAGCTTACAGCTCAACATCTCAAAGACCTTCTTAATATCGGCGGAAATTCCAGTTTAGCTTTACTTGAAGCATTAACTTCATTATTTAATGTTATCCTTTCGGTACAAGTTAACGCCGTATAATTTTAGACATTCTCTATGGAGCAAACTTTTGCGCAATTAATAAAAAAAGATGGTGGAATAACATATGTCCTATCGCTGCGGGAATTACCAACCGTCGTCTTAGCGAAGTAATAAAACCTATTCGGCTTGGTTTTAGAGTTCCTGGCGGCTGCAACGAAGCTGCAATATACACGTTTCTAAATTACATGCCCAATGACGTATTGCTCAAAGTTACCGTGAATAAACTATTTTTAACAAAAAAATATTAAAACGACTTCAAATCAGTACTAAAAAGCGAAAAATAAACTGAATTAGATATTTAATTCCAAGCTAAAAAATACCTACCTACCTGTTTAAAGTATAATACCTACTCTATTACTAATCTGTTTGAAGACGGTGCCAAGCCTAAAGAGTTTGTTAAGCTACGTACTACTTAGTACGTACATCTGTTACCGCTCGCTACTTCACACCACCTCGCACTTGCGTGTACCTAGTGGACGGCTCAAACTGAGTGATACAACCTCATTAGGCTGGCACCGACTTCAAACAGATTAGTAATAGAGTAGGTATTATACTTTAAACAGGTAGGTAGGTATTTTTTAGCTTGGAATTAAATATCTAATTCAGTTTATTTTTCGCTTTTTAGTACTGATTTGAAGTCGTTTTAATATTTTTTTGTTAAAAATAGTTTATTTTTCCATTTTTAGTGTACTTTTTATCTAGCAGATTTAATAATACTGGCTGGCAAACTAAGACGGAAAACCGAAATAAAGAATCTTCGATAGAAGGGAACGTCTATTTAAATATTTTAACAACACAACCTGATTGTAGAATAGAGGAATCTCAAAACTCTCAGCTTTTTATGTCTTTCTTTAACAAGTATAGGTATACAATGCAGGTTAGATACTATATCGAGAACTTAAAATATCATCTAAGAATTCCTTTGAATTATACAACTTTATCTTCCATCAAGAGCTCTCTCCTCAGACACTTGAAATAACACAACTTAAGGTTTATACATGGATGTGATATTTAAAGAAATCATCTTCTTACTCCTAAACATTAAGAAGTTTCCCTTCCACTGACAGCTCACCTAAATAACCTACAAGAATACAACTATAGGTTTATAAGTACCTATAATGTTGAAGGAATTATCCTCCAACTCCTAAAAGTTAAGGAGTTATACCTTCCAGTGACAGCTCACCTGAATAACCTACAAGAATACAACTATAGGTTTATAAGTACCTATAATGTCGAAAGAATTATCCTCCAACTCCTAAGAGTCAAGGAATTATACCTGCCACTGACAGCTCACCTGAATAACCTACAAGAATACAACTATAGGTTTATAAGTACCTATAATATTGAAAGAATTATCCTCCAACTCCTAATAGTTAAGGAGTTATACCTTCCAGTATCAGCTCACCTAAATAACCTACAAGAATACAACTATTGGTTTATAAGAACCTATAATGTCGAAAGAATTATCCTCCAACTCCTAACAGTCAAGGAGTTATACCTTCCATCACCAGCTCATCAACATGAGATGTTGACTATCAGACGTAAATACTTGAATAACTTTAAAAAATATATGAAAAACGTAACATGTGCCTATAAAATTTGAGGGTTGCCTTCGATTTCCCTGAGATTCCATCATCAGAACTTGACGTGATGAATAGGGGACCAATCCGGAAGTATACCCTTTCGAACAAAAAAAGAATTTTTTAAATCGGTTCAGGCATCTCCGAGTAATCGTTGAACATACATAAAAAAAAAAAAAAATACATACAGTCGAACATATAACCTCCTCCTTTTTTGAAGTCGTTTAAAAATTGAAACACAATTAAAAAAAATGTTCAGTTTAAAATTCCCGCTACTTTAGCACACATTATATACATTAACACGGTTCCGGATCTTGTAAAAAACGAATATTATAAGAAAATTATTACTAGTTGTAAAAAAATATATAGGTACAAGGTACATTTACATAATGACAAATGACAACCCACTTGCATTAAGTAATACCATAAGTTATTCATTACACTTCACTACTATATTAATCAAGATTTCATTTGATTTTACCAAAAATTCTAATGTTAGCAATAACTTTAAATAAAAGAAATATTCTATTTATGTAACGTAGCGTACTTTTATCATATTTGTGATTTACATGATTGAAAATGCGTCGATATAAGACAACAAGGAAAATTTTTATTGTTATCATTATGTAAAATTATTATTAAAAGATAAAACGATATTTGTTGCACACAATAGAAAATCCCTGAAATATTTTGCAAAGCTCTATTACATTTTTTTTTTATCAAATTGAGCGTGGAACAAACACATCAGTCTGTCAAAATGACAGACCAGCTGACCGTGCTGAAAAAAGAACTTGTTGACATCTCATTCGCAACCAAGATGCATTGACAAGGAGTGTATCGTATGGGAAATTAAATCATTTTCGTAAATAAACCTCACAGTGATACCGGCCCACATTCACTAACACTATAAAACATGTCCACAAGCAGGTTAGATGCCGTGTACAGGAGTATACTTCTTACGAAGTTTTTTACTAAAGGATGGGGGAAACCAGAAAGCCTAAGGAGGTTAGAACCAAGAAGTGCATTCAATCTGTTGTGTAACATGAGTGTTCCCGCGAAAATGATACGGCCATGATAACATCTTGTTTACATAATTATAATTTCTTTATTTTTTTAGGTTATTCGAATTCAGAAAAGTAGTTTCAAATCGCGACGAATGTTTCAAATTAGTTGAAAGGGATTATCCTGTTACTATAACTAGAGTGAGTATCAATTCTGTCTTTTCATATGAATTATATAATATGAAAAACATGCTGCCAATAATACCTAGTCTTGTTTTGCCAAGTGGAAACAATTAAATAGAGGACCCCTAACCCATACCTCATTTTTTATTTATTTAAAATTTTAATGCCCCCTTTTTAGCATTTAGTTGGTTACCTTGTAAATTGGTACATGTTATTTTAAAAATGATTTTTAAGTTAGTTTTTTTCATAATTGTGTAAATTATTAATATCTATGGGTAATTCCCTCCACATTATTTTGAGGAGAACAGTGCCCAGCAGTGGGATGTTTATGGGTTGAAATGATGATGATGGGTAAAGAAATTTTAGAATTAGCTGTTATGTGGGGCTTCTTTCCCGTAGTGTTTTATTGGGCCGTTCCTCAGCTTCCATTTGTTGTAGTGCGATTTTATACAACCTACAGCCTTCCTCGATATATAGGCTATCCAACACAAAAATATTTTTTCAATTGAGTTCTTGAGATTAGCACAATTTTTTTTTTCATTTATTAGTGTATAATAATACTTAAAAATAAATTACAAATATAATTTAGGCAACCTGGTGTTATCTAATGCATTTCAATTGCACTCAATTCAAATATTAAGGAATGCTAAAGTTTAAAAGTAGTTTTTTTTTAATTTCAACCAGGTGATCATAATTAATCTACCGTTGGATGCGGGCGGCACAAGATTGCTTGTTGTGGCGGAAATTAGGTGAGGCCTATGTTCAGCAGTGGTCGTCATTGGGCTGATATGATGATGATGATGATAATCATAATTAACCAAATTTACTTCTTTTAGCACACACCAGCCGTGGTCACAACCTGATTGGTCAGATAAATTATTGAATAAATTAATGAAATAATAAAAGTAATTTTCAACAGAGAAAACTGAGTTATTGTGACGTGACTTGAGTGTTTTTTGTCAAGGTCCACAATTTCTATTAAAAAAATCTCTAAAATAGGTGTATCCATAGTTTTATAATACCCTCTTATAATCTCAATATGGTCCCAACAGTCATAAATTGTTACATGAATCCAAACTCTATGTACTTAGATTTAAAGTTCAGAATAAACATACTCTCTATTCCATTGCAGGAACAAAATCTAAGTGACTGTAAAGTATTGGAAGGTTATTTTATAACGCCACTAGAGAGGTACCTACCTGGCATAGTTCCAAAGATAGCACAAAAGGCACACTTTCAAGCCATACTGCCGCTTCACTGGCCAGATCCTGGATATAAGCCTGTCTGTCTGCACTTAGCGGGCACTGGAGACCATGTGAGTATCCTAACCGACTTGTTGTTATATATACCTATATAAATATGAATTCTCTATTTTTTTTGGTTATGGCGTACTTGAAAATGATTGGACCATAACGACTAATTCTTTTTTAAAATATTTGTTGACTTTTTTAAGGCAAATCCAGCTCTAGAGTACAAGTTAATGTTTAGTGTCTCGGAGACCTAACAAACATACAATTGACAACAAATATTTATGAATTGCACAAATATTTGGTTCGTGTGGGAATCGAACCCACGACACTTTACACGACGCTGTTATTGGCGAGGTGACACCATATTAACTGCTACACCACTGTGACAGTCATAATATCATGAGTGATTCGCCATCCCTGCTTTATACCATGTGGAATTTTTGTTATCAAGCCGTACTAATATTACAAAATAGATAAGACCCGATAAATGTGATCACCAAATCTATCACAAAGTGTAGTCAGTGACTGATTAGGCAAACAATATTTTATCGTCACATAGGTGACTAAAATAAACAAAAAATTGTGACGTCACTCGATAAAACATCGTACGATAACGATCGTGTTTTATTATTGGTTCGATATTCAAAAATATGGGCTTGAATTCTGCAGAGTGCCTCAAGCGGCGTAAATATGAAAGTCTTGGTGAGACTTACATCTTTGAGCCTTTTGGGGTTGAAACTCTTGAGGTACTTGGGGGCCAAACGCTCACAAATTTTATCGTGAAATTTGTGTTTCTAAGGTATCACATGACCCAAGAGCTGGCCTCTACCTGGGGCAACGCATTAGCCTTGCCATCCAACGCGGTAATGTGACTAGCCTTCTGGGTACGTTTCCTCAGGAATCTGATCTCTATCAGATATTCTATTTAGAGGTATTTCCTGTAAATAGAGTATCTGGTTCTTTTTTTTTTAAATAGGTTAGTTGTGTATAATTTTTAAGTTATGTGTAAATATTTTATTGAGTAAAATATTTATGATTAAAAAAAAATGGGCTTTGAAAAGTAGATTTATAAAAGATTTAAATTAAATGTTTATATTTTCGCATATGGCTTGTGCGCAAGTTTATTAAACACGTTTTTTAAATATAGCTGCGATTAATAATAAAAATTTAAAGCCATAGGTTTTAATTTCCTGGCATAGGAACTATACAAAAAGAACTCTACTCTGCCATAATTATGCATCACTGACTTAATCCTGCGCCCTTCAAACCAAAGACGCAAATATAGAAGCATATTATACTAGACATATAAAGCAAGCAATGCAGGTGCAACAAAATAATTCACGTGGCATTTCTTGAAGGCAATGCGGACGTATTCTTTTATCTTTGGCACAATATATTGGTGGTCTGATTACGTGTGACGTCAAATTTTGCGTCATATTGCAATCATGCCAATGAACTGATGACGCGAATAAGCATTTAGCTAGCTGTAAGTATACGTTGAAGGAATTCGACTTTAAATCAACTTGCTTTATATATAATCATTATCATTTCAACCCATAAACGTCCCACTGCTGGGTCTTCTCTAGAGAATTTGGAGAGAATTAAGCCGACTATACCATGCTGGCCAGACGGGTTGGTATAGGATTTGTTTCAAATTTTCCTTTTCTCGCAGTGCTCTTGTCTACATAAGGTTACTCCCTTAGTCACCTTTTATGACACCCACGAGTTGAAATGGGGTGACTTTATGTATTCTCAATCCGTCACTACACGGATAATTGCTGTATATAGGTAGCTGTAGCTAAAAAGGGCCACGAGAATTTGAACGGGTATAAATATAACGTCGAGTTGGGTTAAAAATAACTTGCTGTTGCATTAAAAGTCGGGCCTCGGGAAAGATAATTTTAACAAAGAATGTAAAACATTTATCCAAAGTTTCGAGAATATAACATTTACACTGCTCATATGCGATTGGAGCGTAGGGTATCCTCTTACACTGCTTTTTGTTATTACCAATGCTGTTGACTACATTTAAAAAGATATCGCCAGACGAAAATACCCCCACTACCACTAGAAGTCCAAATAATCCTTTACTCACTATACCCGATCAACCGAACTGTTCAACAGTCTGTTTTATTATTTTAACAATACGGCACCTTTTTAATTACGACCCTGGTTTTGACGGTCAAAAGGTTAAAAATATTGTACGAAAATTATTAAATGTTAAATAGTTCTGTATTTTTCTTGTGCCATATTTACTTTCTAAGAGTAATAGGTATACAAGAAGTATATTATTCTATCCAATTTATAATCTTATCTTTTATAGATACATATAAACCATTTCAATACATAGTGATCTCTTAAATTTCAACACATACATATATTATCAGTGTTTGTCATTGTATGAGTGACGAATGAATGAATGAGTGAACCAATTAATATCGATTTTATAAACTATACATAGGTGGTTGCCCTCGATCGAAAATTGTTTTTGCTTGACATAGAAATTAAGGACTGTTTTGCTTCTGCCGCACTGTAAATGTTATAAAAACGTTTACAAAGAAATCAGCTTGCCTCAGTGCGTCTTCCTACCAACTCCAATGCCCTGTATTATTTAGATAATACGTATTAGATTCAAACCGGATTGGTTTCATAGATTTAATTCTCTGGCGCGTCACGAATCACCAATTTAAGTTGGTTGAATTCTGGCTTAAAATAGACCTCACTTACCCTTTTGACCACCAAATACTCTATGACCTCTAAATGCAACGTATTAGTAAAATAATAAGATCGTATTTTCAACTCCCGGTTTGTCGGATATTAGCATCTGTAGCGTAAACCTTTTGAACGCCACGTCATAATGCCATCTCCGTGCCCAAGCTTGGAAATTCAGTTTTTAAGATGTAGCAATAATAATAAAACACATAAAATTGTCTTGTATTTTATAGACCTATATTTTGTCAGCTATAGTCGTCGTCGGCGTACAAAGCAAGCTTGCATTCGTCGATTATAGCCGACGTTAACCTTCAAAAGGTTTATATGTTTTTATTTTGTTATAGTTCTTCTGGCGACGGCGAAACTTAATGGTAAAACCTTTGCTAAAAGAAGCCGGCCTTGGTGGTATCATACTCGAGAATCCCTTCTATGGACTACGTAAGCCTACCGACCAAGTGTATGTATTTTTTTTTAAATTTTGCTTTTATAATTTCCTAAAAAATTAAGAATAAGAAATAATTTATTCTGGTTTAATTTAGACATATACACATTTAATAAGACACGATTTATACAATGCCCAGGACTAAAATTTAAATTATTGTACAATACCAAAATAGAGATTTTTTAGATTTAATTACTTTTTTTTTATATTTATAAAATAAAACAATATTATAATGTGAGAGTGTGAAGTGTGTGTATGTGTGTGTGATTGAAATTTATTTATGACACCCAGATTCGATTTGATGATTTAAAGTTCATACCGCGTCGGCGTACCGACCCTCTAAAGAAAGAGTAATTTGAATTGTTTCTGTTTTGTTTATATTTTTGTCTCGTAACGTAAATATTATGCGCATACATATAGTTTCCATAATAGGAATTCAATTTCGGAAACATAAATGTGCAACAATAGATTTTTTCTATTTGCAAACTACACATTCGGTAACTTATACGCCTTATTGAGCAATTGTATAAGGCGAGCATTCAGTTTTCCGAATATGAGTTCTGAATTAGGAAACCGTACAAATGCCGATGGCTTAAGTTGATTGAACTGAACTATATAATTAATTCATATATATAAACAAAATTATGCCATTATTCTGATATTCTAATCGAAATTTTCTTTGATTTTAGTATGGAATCAGGTCAGCAAGGAACTAAGTCAAGTATAATCACAACAAAGGGGCTCTACTCTGTACAACTTTTCCAATCGAGAATAGATATATATTGCTATCCCGCTCACACCTCCCACAATATTATTATTCAATGTTGCAATTGTTTTGCAGAGTTAGGGCTTGGTAGAAATGTTGGCTATTGAACACATGCTCGGCTTTTTTTAGGTATTAACCTACCCAACTAATTCGAGATGCCTCATCATTTCAACCCACAAACGTCTCACTGCTAGGCACGGGTCTCCTCCAAAGAATGTATAGGGAATTTAGCCTACTATACCCCGCTGGCCAGACGGGTTGGTATAGGGTTTATTTAGAATTTAGAATTTTCCTTTTCTTGCAGTTTTCTTATCTGCATAAGGTTACTTACCCTTAGTCGCCTTTTACGACACTCATAGATTAAGATGGGGTAGTGACGTTATGTAATTCGAGATGCCTAGTAATAATCATTATAATGCCTATAAAATGTTTCTTAGACTGACGGCTGGTAATATAGATTTTTTTCGACTTTTCAACATTCATATACAGGGTGTCTCAAAACTCAACGTCAAGCGGCTACCGGGCGATGGTATAGGCTGTAACTGTTCTAAGAAAAATATAAAAAAAATCCAAACCATATGGTTCAGTCATAAAAAAATATTTTTTGAAAATGATGAAAATCGACAACATCGTAGACATTTTTAGGTACTGCTATGACATAGTACCAGATTTTGCCAAGATTTTTATTTTACATAATCCTTATTAAGTATATTGTAGTTTGTTGTTACAAATTTAAAAGATGTCTGTGTAAATTTTGAAGAAAAAAAAATTTCATAGTCTAGGTAAAAAAAAGTGTAATATTTAAATGTTTGAGACCTATTGTCTTTAAAAATATGTATTACGCTAACCTAGGGAAGTTATTTAAAAAATTGCCCATTTAATTAAGAATTTATAATGGTACGCAACTTGGTATTTATCTTATAAGAAAAAGTAGTAATAATTCGTTGTTTGCAAAAGGGTCATGTGTAAAAAGAAGTTTCCATGCATAATTCCTCTAAGTACATAAATTTTGGTTTTACCTTAGTGCAAGTGAAATAGCACAAGGTAGGAATAAAAGTGAGACAGATTATCATTATATTTTTGGAGAGAGTGGGACGGCTAATGATTGCTTAATAATTGATAGTTTGGTAAATCATAAATTTCATCAGGTGCCCACACTGCGTTTTGCGTCGTTTTGGTTGCGCCTGCAACCCAAAATCGCTCGCTGGTGGAAATTAGGTGAGGCTTATGTCCAGCAGTGGACATCACTGGGCTGATATGATGATTATAGTGTTGAATGGTCTTCGAATTCTAATGATTGCTTCAACATTGCACTTTGAAACTATTAAAAAATCATTTAAAAACACATTTTTTTAGAGCCTACCCTTTTTAACGTTACCAGCCTACCGAGTAAGGAAGTACCTATAATATTCTTTATCAGTCGATAATATAGAATCTTATTAAATATAATTGAGTCCTTCATAGTGTACATAATATTTAATCAACATTGAGATTGATCGAGTAAGTAGATACAGAAATCGGAAACATATTATTATTATTTTTATCGTCATGTAGTTGATAAACTTGGACTTTATATCGGATGCATTGGTGGTGTAACGGTAATGTCTACGACTGCTGCTCAACATGTCGAGGATTCGATTCCCAGGTTAAGCGTAAATACGTTATTGGAGTTTTTACCCAGGATTTTTTTTCATTTCTTACAATTATGATTGAACATGTACCTACTTATCAATTAAAAATATCAACTAAAACATAATAATAATAATAGAACATCATGCATTAGCAGTATCATAAAAAAAATATGTCATACTTTGCCCTTATTTGACACATAGGATTATTTAACACCTGCCCACTAACTTAGCTGGTGAAATGGGGATGTGTTTCACGTCTGACTACTACTATAAATCTAAAAGCGTGACACTGTGCTATATTTTAAATATAATATATTCGACACTCCACCTATCTTACCAATTCAAAGGAATTGAAAAGTTTTGGTTAAAAAGAAGTTCATGTAGTTACGATAGTTCATCGAACTACGCGGCATTACAGGTAATCAAAATATATTAAATATCACCTTAGATGCGCATTTAACCTTTTGACCACCAAAGCCACTGGCGCCGGCAAATGAAAATGTAACCTATTTTTAAAATAATAAGAGTACTTTTTCAATTAGCTGTTGGGCAGGTATAAACAGGATAATTCGAAAAGTAACAAAAAATAAAAGTTGCATATTACAATTTTCTTGTTGCTCTACTAAAAGTTTTTGTTTTCAATGTGTTTAATTTTCACAGACTTTAATTTAGACTCAAAAAATTACCTGAATTCTGTAGACGGTTTGACAACTTGCACTTAACAAATTTCACTGGGTATCACAACTCACACATTGTGCCACAAATGTTAGGATAAAAACAATTGGATAAAAATTACATTAACCTTTTGAACACCAACACATTAGAAATGTAAAGCCGTCGCAGCGTAAATTCAAATAATATAATAATTCCAAAATATTACAATGATAAGTAAATAAATTTGTTGTTATTTTTGTTGATTGTATTTTGTCACTTATATAAGTATCATTACTTGTCACGAATAAATGACAGGTGTTTAAAAGGTTAAACTTTTGACAATTTAATTTATAACTATTTTCATCGTATCCATTTCATAGTAAGAAAGCGACTGTCGATCATAGCTATAATAAGTTGTTTTTATTATAGTCCTATTCACATACATTGAGATTCAGATCAAAATATTTACTTATGCGTGATTATTTGAATTGCTTATTTTAAATTAATAGTGTGTTCTTAATAAGTACTTTATTTCCTATTAAAATAAGCAGATAGTGAAAGGGAATGTTTTTCTTACAAGATTTGCCTTCTTGGGAGGGATTTTATGATTGATTTTTTGAAGTTCAATCAAGTTTTGTTGTGTTAAAATTAAGGCTGGTTCTTGATTGAAAGAGTTAACAAGACCATTAACAATCCTGATCTTATATGACATAATTTCTACTAAACCAACTGTCGAGTAAACTTTAATTGGTCAAAGTGACAAGAACATAGTTTCATTTGTTGATTTGTCAGATAAATAACAGAGGCGGTTAAAAGGTTAATTATTGTACCTATTTTTATTTATATAGAGAAACTTGTGACCTGAAATATTGAAACTATTCTATTCTATCTAACGTTACAAATCCTTGCTGTGTTCAATAACCAACATATTAAGAGCCGACGTCTATATAGCTAAGCGCAGCGGAGAGTATTTTCCATTGCTAATTCAATATCGACTTTGCTGAGGTTACAATAAGTTTGAAAATACAACACCAATGGGGATACGCATTGAACAATAAATGAAAGTCATGAATATTCTATTCCAGGGATAGGATAGTGTATATTGTCATATTTTGCCGCATTTCATTTTCCCACTCTAGGTATTTGCCTGACTTGCCAGCGTCTATAACGTGGTCTCGGATTTTTTTTAGGAGAATTTAGTTTTACTCCTGCCGAGTCTTGTCGCTCCGATCGGGGAAACGAGACGGTTATGTGCGCCTCACTGGCCCGACTAAAGCACCAACACTTCGCTTTACAGGCTGGACTGCCCGATCGAGGCGTGAGGTCTCACTCAAACGCATGCATGCAAGGCATTATTGATATTATTGCAACGCCAGCCAGGTCGATAATGAATTATATAAACAATTAAAAATGACCTCCATTGCACTTCGCCGTATGTACGTAGGCCGTATCAATTTTTTCTCAGTACATATTACAGCTACTTATAAACTTTACAGACGTTCATCTCTCCATAATGTTTCGGACATATTCGTGATGGGAGGATGTTTGATACTCGAGTCTCTGGTGCTGTTTCACTGGTGTGAGCGGAACGGACTTGGCCCTTTGGGAGTCACAGGTCTGTCTATGGGTGGTCATGTAAGTATTAGTTTATAGAATAGATACTAAATAATAATGATCAAATTTGGTCCCGGCAAACTTGGTATTCCGTTTCCTGTGCTCTTCCAACTTCGAAGTTGTCCATTGTTTGTTGACGTCACATCATCATTCAAACCCACAAACGTCCTGGTGTGGGCACGGATCTCCTTCAAAGAACATGGAGGGATTTAGCCTATTATACCACACCTAACCTATTATTCCTTTTCTCCCAGTGCTTTTGTCTGCAGTTACTCCCTTAGTCGCCTTTTATGACACCCACGGGTTGAGATGGGGTAGTGACATTATGTATTCTTAATCCGTCACTACACGGATTGCTTTTTTGTCATGTTATTCCGCAAATTTTATAAGATTCTTTCATTGTTCTTTTGCTGATGGTCAATTTGTTTAAAGATTTTTTAATCACACTCCGAGTATAGAAATCTATTGCCACAGATTAAGCAGGTATTTAATCGAAAAAAAGTAGGTAAAATCTAATTTATGGTCGATTACATTATTATGTAAAAATTGTTTGCGGACACGTCGTGGCCAAATTAATATTTATTTAATAAAATATAGCAAGTGCATCATCCATGTAGTGACGGATTAAAAAATACATAATGTCACTATGCCCATCTCAACCCGTGGGTGTCGTAGAAGGCGACTAAGGAAGTAACCGCAGACAAAAGCACTGGGTGAAAAGGAATATTTTAAACAAACCCTATACCAGCCCGTCTGGCTAGCGTGGTATAGTAGGCTAAAATTCCTCCACATTCTTTGGAGGAGACCCGTGCCCAGCAGTGAGACGTTTATGGGTTGAAATGATCAATATAGGCCATCTCTGCACTAGGTCAATAGACATAAGCCTCAGCCACGCCTAATGATCGCCAGCTTATCCTGCTTTTGTAACCGTCTTTTATATTCATCTATTATATATGTATACTACATGTTCTGAATTTGTTACCAGATGGCGTCACTGGCGGCAACAAATTGGCCGAAGCCCCTAGTGTTAGTTCCGTGCCTTTCGTGGTCAACGGCTTCTGCAGTCTTCTTACAGGTTATACTTTAATCACTATACGTTATAAAAAAAGATTTCTAGATTCTCAGTAGTAACCCGGAGTCTGGAAATGTACTCGGTTAATGGCAAAGTTTCAAATCAAATCAAATCATTTATTTGCGAAATATGGGTTTACAGGGATCTTAAATTAATACATACTATCACCATACTCAGCTTTACGCATGCAAAATTTTAATTATAATTACATAGGGTGTCAAAACAAATTGGAAAAATTAAAAAAAAATACATTTAAAACACAAGGTTAAGCCCCCTGTTACATGGAAGTTGGCGAAATGTGCGTGTGATCCATATTTATCCATTCGGGCATAAAATATGCTATATATGTATGTAATAGTGATGTGCCGGATATCCGTATCCGGATATCCGCGGGATAAGAAATATCCGGATCCGTACCCCTTACTTTTTTGGCGGATCTTTTACCTATCCCTTACTTTTTTGGCGGATCTTTTACCTTATTGATTTTCAATCATTATCATCATCATAATAATATCAACCCAATGACGTCCACTGTTGGACGGCTGGCTTGATTTTTAATGCATAGATGATATTCTATATTATTATATAGCAGGTTAGGCAGGTAGCAATGAAAAACAATTAAATTCCAATCTAATTATTTTTTATCTGTAGAAAACAAACGAAAGAACGTCACCGATTGAGTAAAAAAGTTAAGATTCGTGTGCGCAGTTCTTGATATAAAATATCCGGATTCGTATCCGCGAATATGCATAACCATCCGGCACATCACTAGTATGTAAGAAGGTATACGTATTATACGATGTGATGAAGTGAAACAAAACTATATAATTCCTGAGAGAATTCGCAGGTTCACGTCATTCACGACGACAATATTGCTAGAACATACACCAGCGGACGACGAGGCAGGGTATGGTAAATTTACCAACGTAAATTCATACTTATCTAATGGTAATAAGATATTAATTCCAAAGTTCTGACACAAACAGTTAAGCATCAAAGGAGAATTATCTGTGGTATTGTTTGTTTTCCAATTCTGATTCTAATTCACGCACCTTCGATCGTTGAACTTGCGACACAGCTGGTTTTGTTTATGTCGTGTAAGGAATAATAAGGATGATTTTAGCGAATTTATATTTTTTATTTTATTGAAAGTTTGTCATCCAGTACACCACCATGTACCACTAATACCATGATGATTGATGACGAGACAATGACGGGATTTCTTGGTCAAACTGAACAGTTTAGAAGATACCTACATTGTTAACACGAATAACTCTGTTGTTTGTAAGGTTTTCACACCTTAACCACAAAGAAAAAGAAAATTATCTAGTTAGACAGTAAACTACTTTACTAATTATCGACATACCACGCGGTCGAAGCCGCGGGTATTAGCTAAGTCTACATAAATACAATATTAAACAGCAACCCATTAATGTGTATCTAGCTGAAAGGGTTAAATAATAATAATAATTTTTATTATCAGGATAACAATTGCCCATAGATTCCCATAGAGACCTTACAAACTAACATACATAAAAATTATAAAACTACTTCACAATGCACTTCGTTGTGTGGTCAAGTGGTACTTGGCCCCGGAAGCGGCGGAACACAATGCGGTGGTTAAAGATAATCCACACACGCTGGCCTTATACGGGTTGTTCAATACAATATTAACCAAAATGAATTGCAGGGTGTGATGGCTCAATCAATAAACTGGGACTTGCTGGAAGACCAATACCTCTCTGATGGGCAGTATAGAGAGAAACTATCCAAAATGGTGACTATTGTGGACGAAGCATTTCTCGCAGGCAAGAAGTTTGCGCGCACATACTCCCAAACCGTCGACACTATACCACAGACCGTCACCAGTGACAATAATGCCAGACTAGACATTACTTTCAAAGAAGAAAACCCAGAAACTGCTTTAGACGTAACTAAAAACGAAACTAATCTTAATAGACTTAGCTCAGACGTCGACAATATAAGTAGAAATGTTTTAAAGTTAAACAAAGTGCCTAAATTAGTGATTAATTCTGAAACTTTAGCTCAAATAGAGAATTTGAACGCAGAGTTGAAACGGCTGCGAAACGAGAATAAAATAAGTGAAATGTTATTCAACAAGTTGGTGTCGAACAAGACGTTCGTGTTGGACCCCCAGGATATAGATGATATCAATAATTTAACAGAGCAGATGATCAAAGAGGTTATACTTAAGTGTAAAGTTGGTAAGTTATCCTTAATTTTACAAACGTCTATTTAGTTTAATCACTCGCGGTTTCTATAATGGAATCCCTTTGGTGTTCACAACGAGACACACTGCATCATGTCACACTAACTGATTGAGAAAAATATTCTCACCTAGTAACGCTGAATAGTGAATAGACTCGTGAATAGTGCTACTCATCCGGAATAATAAATCTCATCGAGTAACAGTTTGATGCAGTATCAATTTTTATTCTCATCTAGTAACGCTGACTCGTGAATAGTGTTACTCGTTCGGAATAACAAATCTCGACGAGTAACACAGTGATTCGGTGTGCATTTTTATTCTCATCTTGTAATCACCACTAAAGAAATCAATTTTCCTTGAGTATCAGTGTTAGGTAACTCCTCCAAGAGAAATATGAAAAATTTAATAACAATATAATAAAATACTAGCCATACTTGATAAGTGTTACTAGATGAAAATAAGAATTCGCATCGAATCAGACTGTTACTCGATATTTTTTCCGAACGAGTAACACTATTCACGAGCCAGTATTACTAGATGAGAATAAAAATTCACGAGTAACACCACTCACTATACTGTTACTCAGTGTGAATATTTATATATATATATATATATATATTCAACAAAAACAGGTACAGAATGAGATTTGTCCGTCTACCAATTTTAAAAGTTTAAAATTGCCGTGGTACTAGTCAACTTATAATTTCAAGCTACTGTTAATTTTAAATACTCTATTAAAATAACAATACTTTTAGCCGACCTCCACGCAAGAAACGACCAACAAAAATCAATTGAAAAATTAAGTATAGAAAACAAACGGAAAAAGCGAGCCATACTAACTACGGACCGCGATCCAGACATCGTCTTACAAACTTTAAACAACGTTAAAGATCCGCTAGACACAGTCAAAATTCCGACCGAACAACGAAAACCCTGGAAGTTTTCCAATCTAACCTCTTACGTCAATGTACCGTTCCTGGGCCGAAGTAGAGCGGGGAGTGGGAGGAAGATAGATATAAGTAAAATGCACTGGAGGGACAGAGAGGCATTACAATTCATGAGAGGGATTATGGACGAGTGTACGCATCTTAGTAATTTTTCTGTGCCATATGATACGTCTCTAATTATAGGTATGTTGGTTTTATTTTTAATTTCCATTATGTATATATATATTATTAGACTGGCCTGTTGGTCTAGTGGTTAGTGACCCTGACTGCTAAACCGGAGGTCGTGGGTTCGATCCCCATCCAGGACAAATCTTTGTGTGATGAGCATAAAGCTTTGTTCTGTGTCTGGGTGTAATTTATCTATAATATGTATGTATTTACAAAAAAAAAATGTATTTAAGTAGTATATCAGTTGTTTAGTACCCATAACACAAGCAAATATAATTGCTTACTTTGGGACTAGATGGCGCTGTGTGAATGTGGTAGAATATTATTATTTTTTCAAAATTGCGCAGCGGCGTACCTCAACTTATATTAAAATTCTTTTCCACTTTGCTATAACAATGTATTGATCCAAATTAATTTTAAACATCAGTGTAGTGCCACGTGTACTCTAATATAAATATATAGACCACATAAATAAATTCCTTGGCAACTGCACTTGAATTCAGTATTAACTACACATCTGAATATATTCATTATAATCATCTTCATTTCAACCCATAAACGTCCCACTGCTGCGCACGGGTCTTCTCCAAAGAATGTGGAGGAATACTATACCACGCTGGCCGGACGGCTTGGTATAGGATTTGTTTTGAATTTTCCTTTTTCTTGCCTGCATACATTATGTATTCTTAATCCGTCAGAGATTAGTTCATCAGCCCTCTGAGCTGTCGGAATACTTTCGGCCAGAACTGTCAGTTTATTTAAAGTTAAAAAACAGAATGTTAAAAAAATAGATGGATGTAGAAAAAAATCCTATGTTAATCAGTTTTTAATTTTCTATACGGTAAACTAATTTCTAACACTTAACTCACTAATAACTTAAGCTGTAAAAATACGTCGTTCTAAGATTCGAAAAAGTTTACGATCCGGGAGCAATCCGATGAGTCAGAATCAGGGCCCAGATTTGTTTTGTCCCCTTTCTGTAACGTGTGTTGTATATTCCAGCGGTATGTGCCAAGCACGATGCGTACGTGCCTCGCGATGACGTCGGCACTCTGGAGGAGATCTGGCCCGGCGCCGAGGTGCGCTACGTGGACGCCGGCCACGTCGCCGCCTACATACTGCACCAGTCACTCTTCAGGTAACTGCCAGGGGGCAATTCATACGGTGGAAGGGCTCACCTCATTAGTTGTTCAGTTAATAATTGGGAATTAGTGAAAAATGGTTGGCTTATTTAAAGGCACTTTCGCACTAAACGACAAATATGTTCAAGATTCCTTCTCTCTCAAAATTTCGGTTTCTCGGAGATTTCAGCCCCTCTGCAACTATAACACAAAAAACTACTAAATTATAATACAAAATCTGAAAATTACTTGTCCCTTAAAATAAACCAAGCAAGATTCCCCTATTCCACTCTAATCCATTAACCTGATCCATCAAATATTATATTTCCCACAGGTCTTGTATCAAAGAAGCTTTCGAACGATCAAAAAGAAAGTGGAAAGACGGCAGACACATCGACTGACGCTAGTACTGCACTATGTGGACAGTGACACGCCTAGTAATGCCATTTACACGGAGTGAGTTTTTTATATTCAAAAAGCAGTTATCGTATGCGAAAACAAATAATATGATCTACTATGAACAAATATACGATATCGAACATCGTCACCGTGTAATCCTTGTAAAAGAGAATCATTCTTCAAATTCAAATCGGATAAGCTCGTGAAAACTTAAATATCTTAAACCAGAAACCAGAAAACTCGGCAAAACATGCATTCAAATCGGTTTTAACTGATTTGTACGATAATCGAGTGAACTTGATAAAATGTCATATGAGATTGAGTTTATACGTGGTGAGAAAATCGTAAGCTCCTGTCAATTATGTCGTCGTATAAACACGAGTTTCGTATGACATACTCGTAGGCGATTTTTGGTTCCATGTAAACCTGTGAAGGCGATTATCATCTAACGAATATCGCCTTCGATAATATCGAAACGTACGAGAAACTCTCTCCATGTAAATGGCGCATTATGTCTCCTGTGCACCGACATCTGTTGCTCAGTGGATTACACACGGTATATACGGCATGAGTTACATCAAATTAATTAATTTAAAATTGTACCAAGTTATATTCTTACTATTTGTAAAATGATGATAAATATTGTCTGCTGACAGTTTAAAATTTTAAAAAAAGGGTGGCACTTTTATTTTTCATAAAAAAATAACTAAATCAAAATAAAAATTGAAACTTTTTTAAATAAAAAATGTGCAAAATTGAATTTGGAACTGTCAGTTTAAGTGCGCGCCATTTTGTCTTGTTATACACTCCGTTGAAAGTAATGTATTTTATTGTGAATGCTTTATGTACGATTTTGTACAAATATTTTGGCAGCACAAATTTTAGTTTGACGTCTGAACTGAAATACATCATGATAACTCTTATTATACCCGGGAAAATGCATAATAGACGATGATCGAGAAATGCACAAAGCTTACTATCACACAATAGTGAAATGTGTAGTAAAAATATAATTTTTGAGTGTGTATTTATTTAGATGTATAATTTCTAGTATGCAATGCTTTTAAGAGTTATTTATTGTAACGTTTCTCGTGTATATAAGATGTATTTATTCTCTATTGAGATTGTAAAGTGTACATGCTATTTTTATAAATAAATGTTTTATTCGCAAATCTATTTTTTACTTGACTGTCCACATCCCAAATGCGGAACTGTCTCGTGCTTTCGTACACTTATATGAATAATCTGATGCCTTGTCCTCTGAAAAAATTCATTCAGACCTTCTCTTCTCGCTGGTATTCCTAAAGAAATTGTCTCTGCTTTATGTAGGAACTAAACTACGAACAGCCTAGACAAGTCTCTGCTTACCCTATATATAATGTACTCTGTGGTCTCTGCTGTTTTGACAACTCAATTTTTTCATTACTGTCAAAATATTTTCGTGAAATTTAAACCTTCCTAATATCACAAGAAACGTAACACGATCTTGTGTTAAATGTTAAACGGACAGGGCAACCTTTTTTTAAGTAGTACTAGGATAACAGAAGCGTGCAAGAGATTTCTAAACATTTCAACCTCCTACAAGCTTATGCTAGCCTAGTACTTTGTTCACACATAATAAATGAATGCCTCTGGCGCGTCATAAGAAAACACCTTGAGTGGCCCATGACGTACGTGGTGCGTCAATTTGAAATGATATAAAAACAAGTTTAAAAATTACGACAATACGAAAACTACCATTTTATTTCTTAATTAAAACATTGAAGTCATTATAAGTCTGGCCATGAATTCATCATATTAATTTTACTACTCAGGAATAACAAATCTTTGGTAACAATCCAAAAACTTGATTTATATTGGACTAATATTACACATTTTACATTTTTATATTTTAATTAGCAATATAAATCTGGTAAAGTTATTATTGTAAGTATACTTTTATCGTAGTTCATTAGTAAATAAATAAGAACTTAGTATGTAGTTATTTAAAAAAAACCTTTTAAAAAAACCTTTGTCAGTAGTAATAAATACCCTATTACAATTTAAATTTCACAAAATGTTTATTACCCCTGTATCATTTTAGTAAAATAATAAATTCCTACCTTGAAACGCCATATTTCCTTTGAATATCAACAAATATGAACCGAAGAACACCAAACAACTTTTTTCTCTTCAATCAGACGTAAGATAACGGCGAAATACGTAAAAACATCACAAGGAGCCCATGACGCCCCAGGCGCGTCAAAGTCTAAAGAGGCCCATGACGCGCCTGGCGCGTCATAGCCAAATGTATGGGGCCTGACGTACATGTTAATGAAAATGACGGTGGCAATGAATCGGTAAATCCTTCTACTTAACGAAAGCTTATCAAATTGCCTATAATTTAGTGCTGTACACTTTTCCAAATTCCCCACCGTTTTTCATATATGGCGCACAGAGCAAAAATCTTGTTTGTTTTATTAACTTTTTAGGATCGATTATTTACCGACATACAAGGATTCTTGGCTGTATTATTTGATTAGAATTAGAATTTTGATTTATTTTTTACGCAGAGGGTTTGCAGACCCCAGCATTCTGCTTTATACGCGTTCTTAAGAAAAAAAATCTTGACAGACGGACAGACATAGATAGACAGACGGACAACGGAGTGATCCTATAAGGGTTACGCTTTTTCCTTTTGAGCTACTGAATCCTAAAAAAATTTAACTTGTAACTTCTGTTACTTGATGCGAATATTTTACTCAACCAGCCAGTGTGTAACAGGATATAGTGTGACTCGTTGCGAACAAAGTATCTTGACAGTACAAAGTGACCTGATGACATACAGATTCACTGCTCAGAAAATCCTAGTTCGTGTGACTAACTATGGCTGGCTAATAGATCGAAGAGCTTGAAAAATTCTAGCTCTTGTACTATATCTTACAAATTTAACTCGTTATACGCGAAAAACTGAATTTAATGGCTTGTCGTCCAGGGCACGATGGCCACTTGCAAACTCGCACTAAACACAAAACTAGGGCAATAACAAATAGTCAATGTTAGTACAACAAAACTCATTTATTCAAAAATCTTTAACTGCGATCACGTTGTAACTTAACTCCGAATACAAAACAAAATAATATATATATATATATATTCTGTTGAAAAAAAAAAACAAAACGTTATGTAGTCAATGTTACACTTCATTTAGTACTATTTATACAATATCGAGAAGGAAGTATGATAAGGGCTGGCGCTCAATAGTGACTATTGATTAGTAAGTAGTACTTACTACTAAAAATGTACTTACTAAGTACATTTTCATATTAGCCTTTAAAGATACAAGCTCGAGGTCAACCGCGGCTCTGATTTGTTGCCGCAATTCAACAGGAGGGGGTTATTATGATGATGATGTTTTGCTTTATAAAGAAGGTGTTCATATACACCGTGCATATTTAGTGGTCTTACAAATTTTGTCTAGGTCATAGTTATCAGTTATAGTTATAAAATAATAAAAAAACAGAATTCACAAAACACTAGCCGTGTAAATGAAAACTTGAAATTATTTTGTGTTTTTTTTTTTATGAACTAGACATAATCCCCCTTATTACATAACATGGACTAAGATTTAAACCAGGTTTAAATTGACATACGCCATTGTTTTAATGTCAAAGTTGTCAATTTAAACCTGGTTTAATGCTTAGTCCATATTTTGTAATAAGAATTAGAATTTTTATTTTATTTTATTAGTTGTTTGACAGATACTAATGTATTAAGCGGCAATGTGAAAACGCAGTAATGTCGAAAATTTTGATACGATTGTGCAGCAATTTTTAACAATTAATAACAATGCTATAAATGAAACATGAAGCATTTTCCCCTGAACTCGATTCTATGTAAAATTTTTCGTTAGCAGAAAGAAAAGTCTACGCCAGCCCTTGATGTCATTTTATACACACTATATGTTATATAACTATGTTTGTTTGGTTTGTAGTATAGTGGCTTTATTAGTGCGTTGCGTTGCATTGCATTGGGTTGCGTCGGCGCAACGGATCAACGCAACGACGCATGACTTTCACAACGCAATAGGGCGACGCACTCCGCAGATTTTCACTCTAGTAGTGAAATAGCTCCGTCGTCGTGGCATTCCCTCCCCTCCCTTTCCTCGGTTCATCTCTTGTCCGCCACTAAAAATCATATGTAAAACGACGCAGCGTTGCGCAACCCAACGCACTAATGAGGCCTATCACTAAAGCCACCTCCACACGTTGGGTCAACTTAACCCAATATAGGTCACAGTACAAATAACATATCTTCACATAATTGAACTACTGTCAATTCGTTAAAACTTATTGTAATTTGTATACACTGTGAACGATATTGTCTCATGTTGGGCCAACGTTTGAAGACGACATAAGACTTGGAATGAATGAAATATCAAAAAGACACCCACGACAATCCTTTTCTATTATTATATGTATATCTATTTGAGAATAATGCCAACAAAATAATAATGAGACCATTTTCTTAGTGATATATGAGGTATATTACTATAACGTATAGATAGCGTGTTTGAAATGTGATAATGGTTCAGCTACTACTTAATCTAGACATATTATTGCTTTTGAACAATACTAGTGCTCTAAGTGTAGTCACAATATCGTCTTTCGCTCGTTCACTTTTTCACAAAAATATTTTCATAACCAGCCGCGACGCAACGCCTTGAAGAGCTATATTTTCGCTGAATGCGCATTTTCAGTCTTTGAGCGTGTAATTATTACTTTAGCAACATAAAAAAGCTTATTTTGTGGGTGAGGGTTAAGACAGTTGTAGCAGTAACGGAGACTGCCTGTAAGGACTCAGTCACTTCGAACGAACGAACTTCGTGTTGCCGACTACGTGAGGGTATATTTATAGAGCTGTTGTTACAAATATTTTTCGTTGTACAAAAGAGAATCTCACAGAGATTACCAGCTCTATAAATATATCACCGGCAACGTGAAGTTAACCGAAGGGGGCCCCCCCCCCAATGGGGGCACCGCGTCACTGATGCTGCTGAACCGCTTAGCGCTGCCTCCATGCCGAGCCCTTGAGGCAGTCTCTGTTACTGCTAGCCAAATGTCTTAACCACCCCAGTTTAAAGACAGCATAGTTGGGTTATTGCTCGCAATATTGCAAGAATTAGATCACACTGCCAATATAAAATAGATATAATTTGAGATTTTTCTGTTTAGCAATTTCCATTTTTATAGCTATAAGTGTAAAGTTCCAAATTGCTTGGCGGCGTTCCTCATAACATTTAGCCGCACCGAACTGCACTTTTCAATGCTTCTATCCTTTTTTTAAATTTAGAATCGTCATTTACTAGAACGAGATAGAGAGAGAGCCAAACGCATCATCGATTCCGTCGTGTGTGGTCGCACTCGACAGAAAGGGATAGAAACCAAAAAAATACATTTCGGTGCGGCTGTGATCCACCATTACTCTATTCTACTGTTAGTGCGGTACATTAAGCCAATAATTATACCATTGTGTAGGATATTAATTACATTACAGATAGTTTTTATACAAATAAGTACCAATATGTTTATCGTTTATGACCAGCATTATAAAATATAAGTAGCGATGTTAGAAAATGTGGTTTTTATATACATAGCGTACATTCAACTCGATTCGCAACTCTATTAACCGGTCGCGTTTATATATCGCTCATTTGGAGCGACACTGATACAACTGCAAAAAAAATATGCGAAACTGACATCAAAATGATCTGGATAATAATCTACTTTAGGAGTGAAAATGTCACATTTATAAGTTCAAAAAACGCCCGCTAGAGGACGAAAAGATGGTGAAATAATAATTTAAGAATCTTCACTATCTTTACGAAAAAATCTTGTCTAGTGTAAAATTAAAAAATGCAGTTGTCACTGTTGGTCCACATGAGCGATATAACAAATGGACACATGAAAATATGCTGTAGTCACTGATAATAAGGCGCATTTTCATTTCCTAACTAGTGTAGTTTTGGCGTCAGCCTTTTCAGACTGATTTGACTTTTTGGAAGTGTAATCACTACTTAGTATAAAACAAAGTCGCTTTCTCTGTCCCTATATCCCTATGTATGCTTAAATCTTTAAAAATACGCAACGGATTTTGATGCGGTTTTTTTTATAGATAGACTGATTCAACAGGAAGGTTTATAGGTATAACATACATACCACGCGGGCGAAGCAGCGGGCGGAAGCTAGTTTAAAATAAATTAGACATTCGACTGTTCGAATTTTAAATCAAAGGTTTGAATATGACAGCGCCCGTATATTTTAATTTTACATACAATCAAATTTGACAGCTATTATCGAAATTGTGAGTAGGCTCTGAGTGCACATTTATAAATATCAATTGGTCAGCAATCAAAACACATATTATTATAGGGTCGCTGTTACTAACTCATCATGATCATCATATCAGCCTCACGACGTCCACTGCTAAACATAGGCCTCAATAAATTTCGCCACTGCGAGCCGTAACTAACTCATATATCGAACAAAATTATACTTAAACTCGTTGAAAATACGCTACGTATATTATGTATGATCCGTTTTGACACTGACTAATAAATGCTAGATAGCCTATCTGAAACTTAGTTGACAGATTTTTGATATAAATAAAATCTGTCACATAACTATCAGATAGTTTATCAGACACTTATCTACCAGTAGCAAAAAAGACTCATTATAAAATCTGTCACTTAACTATCAGATAGTTTATCAGACACTTAACTATCAGATAGTTTATCAGACACTTAACTATCGGATAGTTTATCAGACACTTATCTACCAGTAGCAAAAAGGACCTGTGTTATAACAGAGCGTATCACAAAACACTAAAAGTGAGAGAGAATACGTACATTATTGAAACCTTATTAATGTTATTACAGTTTTATTTACAAGACTAAATTGTTCATAACCAAATTACTTTTTCTGTAGCAACAGTGAACGAAAGTCGCTGTTGCTAAGTGGTCGCTTGTCGTCGACATTGCTAGAGTCTTGGTCACCGTTGGTTGGTTGGCTACCGTTGTCTGCTACTGACGTCGACGGCCGCGGTACGCCACTCGTCGAAGGCCTCTGAAGAACACTTGGGATGAAACTGCTTAATTGCGTACGTCGCCTGAAATGAAAAAAATTAAAAGTTACTTTTAACAAGAGCCTGTGACCTTGAAGCGGTTGCACAACTTAATTTTCGCGAAATTCCTAGAGATTTTGCGAAAATACGGATAATTAGACAAATGGAGCCTGATATTTAAAAGAATTAAAATAATTTTAAAATTAACTCCATAAAATTCCAAGAATTCCACGAACATTCGAATTATAAAATCATCCTACGACATAAATATAAATGAAGTCGTTTTAAAAAAGTTAAAAATCAAATCTTATTTTTTAAATAACATCATATTATATTGTCGTTAATCTTTCGCTTCAAGCTATAAAGCTGTTAAATAACTGTTGTGTACTCACATGCCTCCCCCGGCGTCTCTCTTGGGCAGTCCGAGCGCGGGAGTGGCATGAGTGAGGGCGCCATCTATCCTGGGCGGCGGCGCACTGAGCGCCACGTCAAGTTTCCTCTCACACAACAACATGCCGTGTGTCTTGTCCACCGCCTCCGACGCCGACGACTCTTCCTCGTACTCTATGTATGCTAAACCTTTTGGTTTCCCGTCTCTGGAAACAATAAAAAAAATAAGATTTTTTCCGACAATAAAAATTTAAATAAAGAATAAAAATTTAATTTATACGAAATTCCTGTAAATAGAGTATCTTCTTCTGGTTCTTTTTTTTAAAATATGTTAGCTGTGCATAATTTTTAAGTTATGTGTAAATATGTTATTGAATAAATGTATTTTAAATAAATTATAAAAATTTAAATAAAGATCAATAATATAATGTAGTTTATGTATTTTAATAATAATTAGTACTGTTGCATAATAAGGGTTTTTAAAATACGAATATGAGTTGGCACCGGGCGAGCCTGTTCTTGTCGGGTATAGCCGACCTTGGCGATCAAAAGGTTAACAATGTACGTTTATTATTATGTAATTAAAAAATAAATGTAATACACTTTTTAACACTGATTGAAATTTCACTACTAATAGGTAAAACACACAGTAATGTACCATAGAGAGAATTATGCATACCTAATAGGGCTGATAATCGCATGTCTAAGATCACTTAATTTTCCTCCGTTTTCAACCATATTTTTAAGTTACATACACGCAACATCCTACCTTACAGCAATATTAATCAAAACAACTTACTTGTGAGTCACAACCCGTATGTCCTTCACCTTGCCGTACTTATCGAATATTTCTCCGAGCGCATCTTTATTACACTTGGAGAAAGGCAGATTCTTCACAAATAATTTGTTCTTCTCGGCTTCGGTTGAATATTTGAATGTGGGCTTGTTCTTCTTGGCAGAGTACCGAGAGAAAAACATTGGACGACCGTCTAGTGGTTTGCGGTCATGCTTCAAAGCCTCATCTACGGCTTCCTATAACAAATACAATAGTCTAGTAAGTAAAGTCAAATTTTGCTGTGGCACTAACAGTGGAAGATAATTATTGTAAGTTAAAAAACGCTGCGAGCAATTTTGAACCTTAGAATAATAAGTAAATGAGGCAATTTACCATACTCGCACTTTTCAGCTTAAACCTGTTAAAAGATTGTAATGTGCAATATATCTATATCTTTAGAAATGTGTATGGATTTCTGTATTGTAACAAATTGTTAACCTTTCGACCGTCAAAGCTATTGCCAGCAAATGAAAATGTGATCTATTTTATAAATAATATGAGTGTATTTTCAACTATCGTCCGTGGCGAGCAAAAGGTTAAAAAGAGTTAACCTAATGACCGCCTCTGTCGTAAATAGCCGATAATTCAAAATAATAATATGTAAAATGTTACTTTGACAATAGATTTTCATTTTTATAATTCATTGGGCAGTTATTAGGGTAACTGCAATGAACTATTATTATTATATACCATGATGTAAAACAGACTTATATTGCTATCAAAATCTATCTTCTGTATATTAACATAAGGTTCAAAATTTTCCAGCGGCGTGTCTTATCTTTTTTTCTCTTTTCTCTGTGAGTGCGATACAGAAAATGAGAATCAACATGAAGATCTAAGCCTACTTACTGGTGTTTTATACTGACAGTAACAGATGGAGCCACCAAACGCTTTGATACCCTTCCTAACTCGCAGAGATATTATGTCGCCGTATTGCGATAATTTGTCTCTAAGGTGCTGTTCGTCCACTCTGAAACAATGATTAAATTTTCACGTAATTCTAAAAAGTGTAGCATACATGGTATCACGCCTTTTTCCCCGAAAGGGCAGGCAGAGGTGTTTCACACCCACATTTCGCCAGCGCCACATTTCGGTTCCATATAATACATTTGTTTACCAAAAAAATGTTCAAAAAAAGTGTAGCAAACATATTTTTAAAATATAACCGATTTAACAAAAAACCCATGAAATATGACACTAAATTGCGACGTTACCACTCTGTCTGTAAATACGCTATTAAACTAGTTTAAAGTTTACATTACTCACTTGAACTCTAGGTTGCTAACGAAAAGTGTGCAAGCATCCCTAGTGCCAAGTCTGTGTGGACTTGTAGAGTCTGTGCGTTGACGTTTCGGCGTCTCAACCTCTGGAAATAAACAGTTCATTTATTACATATTTATTTATAAATGACCAATTAGTACTTGATTGGTACTTGTGAATTCTGACACAATGCAGAGGTTCTGGCCTGTTGGCGTAGTGGTTAGTGACCCTGACTGCTAAGCCGGAGGTGGTGGGTTCGATCCCAGGACAAATCTTTGTGTGATGATAATGGTTTGTTCTGTGTTTGGGTGTAATTTATCTATAATATGTATGTATTTATAAAAAAAAATTAAGTAGTATATCCTATGTTTAGTACCAATAACACAAGCAAATATAATTGCTTAATTTGGGACTAGATGGCGCTGTGTGAATGTGGTAGAGTATTATTATTATTATTAACTTTCATGAAACGAAAAAGCTTGAATATGTGGCACCATATCGCGAAGGCTCGCTCCGATATAATAATGAATAAATCATATATTCACAAGCTATATATGCTCAAAAATATATACATTATAAACTAACATCATCATCATCATATCAGCCCAATGACGTCCACTGTTGAACATAGGGCTCACCTAATTTCCACCACAGCAAGCGATTTAATAGACAAACATAATATATGAAAAATAAAATAAGTGTTGTCAGTATAATATACTCTTAATATAAAACGAGATATAGAATTTAGCATCTGCAAAAATCAATAACTAAAAAGTGAGACAAAAAAAAAACAAAAATTTTCTTTGGCATCTAGAAAATTCAATTGCCGATTGTAAGCGCGTCACTGGAGAACTGATTGACTAATTTATCCTTTCATTTATCTGTACATAACAGTCAGAAAAAAGTTTTTATGAAAGAATTATTTTTAAAACAAACAGGCAATGTCAATAATGTTTACTCGTACAAAACTGGTACGTAATTTTGTTCAGAACTTTTACGGGCTGGCAATGTTACTTGTATATTATTATGTATTTATTTTAAAGAATTTGTTTAAAAATGCGACGTTGCCAGCCCGTCGGGCGTAAACGTCACTAAGCTTTATAAAACAAGGTCAAAAGTCGTGTTAGTTAAGTCACTCAAGAAATGCTGGACCTATTTTAATCTCCGCTCGGAGTATGAGAATATTTGTTAAAATAGGTATGGAAAAAATCACGGAAATGAAAGCTTTACAATTTTTAAGAGTTAGAAGAAAAACTTGGTTGTCAAAGTTACCAAAAGTTCTGTTGTCAACGTTACGGAAATTTGTTTATGTTGTCAAGTTACTGGTCGACAATGACGTTTTTGCGACTGTTTAGGCGGTGCGAAGTTCGCCAGGACCGCTAGTAGTAAAATAAAAGTAATATCTTACCATCATTATCCTCATCTCCATCATCGTGTGACCGCTTCACTCCCCCACTATCACCCTTTTCACTATCTACTTCCATATTATCATCCTTCTTCCTTTTCACATCACTCTCATTCTCATTCCCATCCGATTTCCTTTTACCTTTCTTCTCTTTAACTTCTTCTTTATTGGACTTCTTTTTGTCTAGCTTTGTCTTCTTGTCTGCCTGTTTACCTTTTTTCTTGCCAATCATTTTGTCTTTCATTGCTTGGTAACTTTCGCGCCATTCTTTAATTTTTGACTGAAATAAATATAAATAATTTCAAGTTACTATTGTCCTACTGTTGCCAAGGGTCTCCCTTCTTGGTGTGTGAACCGATTAATTAGTTAATTTTTAATTATGTTTCATCATCATCATCATCATATCAGCCGCAGGAAGTCCACTGCTGAACATAGGCCTCCTCAAGAGATTTCCAATAGGGCCAGTTGTTTGCGGCCTGCATCCAGCGCGATCCTGCTATTCGGATCAGATCGTCATCAGATTATGTTTAATTCAATATTAATAATTATTCGGATTTATTTTATACGAATTTGTGTTTAATCTTTAGAACGCATCGGTGGTAAATAAAAAACAAATATGAAAAAACATTTTTCCGTCGAAGGTGGTTAAAAGGTTAATTAGTGATATGAGGTTAATAAATCAAATGTAACATACCTCACAAGCATCCAAACATTCCCTAAGCGTGTGCAGATGCCCATAGTCCCGCTCATAGTCGGTCCACAGTCGCGCGATAGACGGTGGGTAGTCTTGAACAGAGCGCAGCGCTCTACGCATCAGTTCGCGCAGTTTGTTCTCCGATAACTTCGGCGTACGGTTGGTTTCTAACGCGATTAGAGCCTCCCAATATTTGGACATTGTTTTATTGTCACCGTAGCCTGTAAGGCGAAATGTATAAACAATATAAAAAAAGTTTTATAATTATTAAAAATTTAATGATTATTTCATTAAATTTTTAATAATTATAAAAATATTGATTTCTTTTAAATAAAATAAGAAACTTTTAACGAAAAGATATGAATGGCTATTGAGCTACCAGAGTCCTAATCAAAAAGCAAAACATCAAAAATAAAATCTTATCTAAAATCTATGAAAACAAATTTATTTAAAAAAGCTTGTTCATTTCCAGTAACAGAGATATTTCGGTGCAAAAATATTATTGATTATATTTTTGCACCGAAATATCTCTGTTACTGGAAATGAACAAGCTGAGGTTTCTCATATCCAGAGCCAACTTATCCTGGTTTCACTAAATACCTATACTATGCTTATCTCAAGAATACATTTAGTGTGAACTCACTGAAAATCTCCTCGAATATCTCTTTGCCTTTCTTCGGTGCATTCATAAGTTTGTATTCCAAGCGGGCCCAATACAGCGGCACTTCGCAATCGTTAGCTTCTTCATCCCAAGCCTAATACAGAACAATTATCAAATCAAATACATGCAACTACATCTTTCTAGGATTTAAATCTAGCTTTAACCTTTTGCACGGCATGAATGTCAATAGCCAACAATTAGGAAATTTAAAATTTGCTCTTATTAATGTTACAGTAAGTCTCATTTTTATTTGCTAGCCTTGTGTTCTTGGCGGTCAATGAAATAAACCCTATGGTTTATTTCGAATTTTACTTTTCTCGCAGTGCTCTTGTCTGCATAAGGTTACTCCCTTAGTCGCCTTTTACGACACCTACGGATTAAGATGGGGTAGTGACATTATGCATTCTTAATCCGACACTATACGGATAATTTACTATACGGATTACAAATGTAATTAAAGTAAACAAATAAATTAAATCATATCGTAAAGTACCTCAGCAAGCGAGTCCCACGCTAGCCTAAAGGTACGTCTCAGTCTTGCCACCTCAGACTCTTTGTCGAAGGAAGTACGGCGACGAGTATACTCCAAGTAGCTCAGCCATAGAGCTTCGGTTTGTTTGTACGAATCCATGCCTTTCGCCAATGCGGTCTCGAATATTTCCTTCACCTGAAATTTATTTATTCTACGGTCCAAAATGTCATGTATTAAGTCGGATGTAAATAGCACAGAAGCGATAATGGCCGAATGAATAAGTGACCGGCAAGGAAAACATCGTGAGGAAACCAACATACCCTAGAAGTAATTCTAAGTGTATGTGTGGGCGCTACAATAGATTAGTAACTGGCCGACGTAGCAAAGAAGCCTTGGCATCTAGATAAATAATAAAATAGCACATTTAACCTTATGACCGCCTTGGTAGATTTATTATTTAATAAATTTATTAATTTGATAAAATTTAATTTTGATCCTATTGTTTTGACTATAGGACACATTTTTTTGTTAAGAGTACCTTGTCCAAGTGAACATTAGTCGTGACAACGAGTTAAAATTTTTATGCTCTATTACAAACAATATATCAAGCATTTCATTCTTCTTTGAGAACAAATTACACTGTGCCATCTACATCATACATGGTATAGATACGTATATGGTTTTATTTTTGTATTACAGCCATTAGGGCCTTGAGTGGTCAAAGTGTTAATAGATGGCATTTAGTTTTAACATGGTTTACAGTATTAGAAGCGGTAGTAGTAAGTGCAGTGTTACCTCGTCGAAGCTCTTCTCCTCGTGTTCAGCGTGCTGCATCTGCAGCGCCCAGAAGACGTGCGTGCGCGGCGCGCGGCGCGTGCACAGTTGCAGCGTGCGCGCGTACGTGCGGCGCGAGCACAGCGCGCGCGCGTGCCGCGCCAGCCCCGACAGCAGTGACGTCACACCCGCGCTAGACGCGCACTCTGTGCTCGCGCGGTCATACACCACCTAAGTACACCGAACACAACTGACTTCACGTAGCAGCACCAGACCACGTGACGTCATGTCGCTGCAGGCATGATTCCGAACCCGACTGCAGGCGACAACAGCAGATAGCAACGCCGTATTAAGACGTGTTTTCGCTGTACACTACGTATTACTGATCTACAGTCGGGCGAAGTGTCATCTGGGAGCGTTCAAGTACTACGTAACGAATTTGGAGGGAGGGGGGTAAAACGTTACGATGCGTTACTGAGGCGGAAGGGGGTTTGAACTACGCGTTGTGTAACATTATTTTTTTAACCTTTTGACCGCCACGTCAAATCGGTATCAACGTGCCTTGAGCGCCAAGCTTTTAAAATACAGTACATTTTTGACGTGCTATGCCGTCATTGACGTGGTGAGAACTTTTTCATTTTACGTGTATAAACGTCTCTGGCGTTCAAAGGGTTTAACCCATCAGAATATTATGCCAGATAATTGAACCTTTAGGTAAAGGTGGTCACTTAGTAGTTACGTAACGTTTTACTAGGGGGAAGAGGGAGTACAGAACGTTACGTCGCGTTACATGTGGGTTAGGGCGGGTTATAAATATCCAAAAATTGCGTTGCATAATAAAAAAATAATCAATACATACAAAACGAGAATACTAATACATAACCTAACTTTCGCATTTATTATAATATTAACTGCCTCACTCAGAGACGTCAATTAGCAGTAATCTATCATAACAAAATTTTTTCATTGAATAATCGTCTTTAGGTGTATAGACTTAAGTATTACACGTTTTTACTAAATAAACTTTAAAGTTAAGTAATGTCTCTGAGTACGGATGTTAATCAGTAAGTTACTGAATGGTCTGCTACTTACCCGCAATATGCCAGTACTGTCACATTCTGAATACTTCTCCTGCTGAGACAACACCTTCACTGTGTCTATGTACTCCTGATACACGATATATTTTTCTTCTGGACTCCTGTAACATTTTTTTTTTAAATCAACCATTCATAAATAATCTGTACATACTAATATTATAAAGCTGAAAAATTTGTTTGTTTGTTAAACGCGCTTATCACTGGAACTTCTGAACCGATTTGAAAAATTATTTTAATGTTGGACAGCCCATTTATCGAGAAAGGCTATAGGCTGTATAATATCACGCTACGACTAGTAGGAGCCGAGTAGTGGGCAAACAAAGAAACACCGGAGCGAAGCCCCGGACAATAGCTAGTCATATTTATATCATTAATACAATTTCATATCACTACTTAGTATAAAACAAAGTCGCTTTCTCTGTCCCTATATCCCTATGTATGCTTAAATCTTTAAAACTACGCAACGGATTTTGATGCGGTATTTTTAATAGATAGACGGATTCAAGAGGAAGGTTTATAGGTATAAAATGCATACCACGCGGGCGAAGCAGCGGCCGGAAGCTAGTTTAATATATAAATGGATCAACTTAATACTTCCACTGCCACACTCAAAAACGTCAATTATCTCTCAGTAATACAATTTTTTCGTTGAATAATCATCTTTATGCTTATAGACTTAAGTATTACACGTTTTTACTAAATAAACTTTAAAGTTAAGTATCGTCTCTGAGTACGGCAGCCAGTACTGTAATTAATACTTACTCTATAGTCAATAACTTTTGTTCAAATGGTGTGATTTTTTCTAAGTAATCTTGAGCAGCCTGATGTTTGATTTTTATCTGAAAATGTATAAATAGACAGTTCAAATTTGAATACACACATGCACGGTGTTACGACTTTATTATCTAAAGCAGTAGTTCCCAAAGTTGATTGAATTGCGACCGACCTAACAAAATCTTCTAGATTTGGGACTCAACTCTTGATTTTTAAGGCGTTTTGCTTCAAAATTCACTGCCGTCCCACCAGTCATGATCCATATTTTGGGAAATGCTGTTCTAAAGTGATAGGCAGTACTCTTAGAGTATAACACCTTCATTTCGCCAACTATCTAAGCTCTCATACTAAAGTGGACCAACTATTGAATATATTTACCTTTTTAAGATATTGGTCCCTGTCATCATCAAGGTAGGTCAATGCATACTCTTCCAGTTCTGCTAGTGCTTCATCTCCTCTCAGTAACGGTCTGGATAGAGTCTCCACAAAGCACCATAACACACGTTCCTTTTGTGCTTGAAATTCCGCGTTCTTCTCTCTGTAACAATATTTTTTTAAATTTAACCTTTTGAACGCCAACGTCATCTGTACTTGACAAGCGCAAGCGTGCCCTTAGCACCGATGTCGTCTATAGATGACAAAACTCAGGTCCATAAAAATACAAGATAAAGATACTAAATCATTAGTTTTATGTGTTTTGTTACCAAATCATAAAAACCGAATATTATGGCTTGGCGTCCAGGGCACGGAGATGCCGATTTGACGTGGCGGTCATAAGGTTAAAGTAATAATCTTCCATAACACTGATCTACCTTGCTATTTTCATCCCTTTAGGGGTAATACCCCCTAACAATATTTTGTGTAGAGGTCTCCAGAGATATTTGGGTTAAACAGAATCACACAAAGTATGAATTTTTTTATTTTTTGCTGTCAATATAAGGCATATAATACAAATGTTACCACTAGCAAACTGAGTGGCAAGCCCAGCAGGATATTGTAATACTACCAATTTAAGTCTTAGAGCGCCATGGGGGTCACCGGTGACCCCCCCCAAACAATAGATTTTCTATTGTGTCTGGAATCTCGGCGTTCAACGTGTTAAATTTACATATATCTAGTGGTATTAAAATATAAACCAGATCAACACTAAATATGTGTGAATTCTCGTCTGCTACCTGAATATCCTGCAGTGTAGTTGCACCTTTATTGTCAGGTGTATTGAAAGCTTCAGTCAGTTTCAATTTCAAGACTACATCATCATCATATCAGCCCAACGACATCCACTGCTGAACATAGGTCTCACCTAATTTACGCCACTGCTAACGGTCCTGTGCCGCCTGCAACCCTGACCAGCAAACTGTCAACACTACAAATTTTAATCCTCCTAAAGCTTCTGAATGAACTAGGTGGTATTGGCACTTCTACATACCTTTCAGTCTCCCCCAAAGCCTCCTTCATAGTTTCCAGCTCTGCTTTCTCCAGTTCAAGTTTAGCATTCCAGAATAACTTTCCAGAGAGTGGATCAGGGCCAGTCCTGTGTAACACTTCTTCAAATTGTTCTCGAGCAAAGGTTGTATCACTTGCACCTACCAACCAGGAACACCATTCTGAGTAGATCGGGATAGCTGGAAAGAGTTTTATTGATTGACACATGTTATCTCACTCACAAATGGCTACCATATACTACTGCTAACGCACATGTCTGACGGTAGAGCGACCACCGTGAATAGAACAAAGCAGTTTGTATGCACCAACGCAGCGGGGAGGCACGTGCAACCACGGTCAGGCGCAGTCTTTATAGCCGCGCCGTCGTTTGCGCAGCCCCTAATTGTATATTTATCAATTATACTTTTGCGTTAAAGAGCTTGTTAAGGCATTGTCTTTAACCCTTTGAACGGCAGAGACGTCTATACACGTAAAATGAAAATGTGCTCACCACGCCAATGACGGCATGGCACGTCAAAAATAATATAAATAGTAATTTAAAAGCTTGGCTCAAGGCACGGCGATACCGATTTGACGTCGCGGTCAAAAGGTTAATAAAAAAAATGGCATATTTACAGTAACAATCAAGCACAGCCTGTTGGAACAACTTGGACATTCGTTCGCGAGCCTCTTCCGTATGCGCCAATGTGTCCTCTGTCTGTAGTATCATCAACCAATGCTCAGGTCGTATTATAAACATTCGGTGCAGACGATCGTATGCTTCGCGGAAGCGCTCTAGCTCCGTCAAACTACTGTAAAAACCATTGACCATTATGTCAGATAAATAGCAATTAATAACTGCATTTTATTAGTGGTTAACCAACTATTTGGTTAACAGGTAGCTTTTTTTTTTCTGTATCTTGCATCATCTGTTAGAGGAACAATAGTCCAAGCTGCTGACTGAGTGTCCTCTGAGTAAATTGTCGCTATTATGGAACACTTGTTCAGTGAGTCATCTCTCATTCTCTGGCCGCGAATCTTGTCGCAAGCTCTGGAATACTATGGCGTTTCAGACGTGCCAGGGTAACGTTTTTTTTTTATAACTATATCAGTGGATCAGAATATTAAAAAAAACTGTTACAGCACATTACCATTTCGTTCCCTGAGGGCATCGAAATACTCACCATAAACCTTGGATTAGCTCAATATGCATGTCATAATTGTAAGGATTAAACAAGATCTTCTGTTCTAGTTCTACCACTTTCTTTTGCCCCACCGCATCATCATCGTCATCATCCTGATGACAAAGAACTTTGTTAATATCAAGTTTTTCATACATACTTTATAACCTTGCAGCAATTATCATCACCATCATATCAGCCCAATGGCGTCCACTGTTGAACATAGGCCTCACCTAATTTCCGCCACAACGCGCGATTTTGTGCCGCAAAAAATATAATTGGCGCAGCAATTATATAGCAATAAATAAAAGGAAACCAGTCAGAAGTACTTCACCACCATCATTATTATCAATACAACCCATAAATGTATAAATGTCCCACTGCTGGGCTTGGGTAGAAGTAGTTGCTAAGTTAATATTAACGGTTCCTATTCCCTCATCATCATATCAGCTGTTGGACATACTACTGCTGGACACAGACCCAAGAGATTTTTGTCTTAATTTTAATATAATAGCAATAGCACTCCATTCGCAAGTTGCCTAGGCTTACTGCTGGACAAGGATCTCCTCTCCTATATCTAAAGAGCTGAGTGTTTAGGCCGTAATCCACACACCAAGGCCTAATGCGGGTCGATAGTAGGTACATGTAAATTCCACATTGGTGTTGCCGTCGAGAATTAAACTATTGTAAATTATTTATTGAAATTTATTGGCTTAATAATCCGTGTAGTGACGGATTAAGAATACATAATGTCACTACCCCATTTCAACACATGGGTGTCGTAAAAGGCGACTAAGTGAGTAACCTTATGCAGACAAGAGCACTGCGAGAAAAGGAAAATTCGAAATAAACCATAGGGTTTATTTCATTGACCGCCAAGAACACAAGGTTAACAAATAAAAATGAGACTTACTGTAACATAACAGCAAATTTTAAATTGCCTAATTTCGGCTATTGTGTATGTCACATTCTTCGGAGGAGACCCTTGCCCAGCAGTGAGACATTTATTGGTTGAAAATAATGATGATAATAAAAGGTTTAATAAAATAAAAACATAACAAAAAAAAAGATTATTTGATGGTAAACCATGACCACATTATAATTATTTGTTCACTAATATGGCATGTCATCAAAAAGTTTTGCTATTGCTGGACTAGATCTTTGACTTGATATAAGAAACTGCTCAATGTTTTGATACAAAACACAAAGGAATGTTATTACTGCTAATGTACATACAAATTATCATAGCACTGTGTTTCTTATACCGCAATAAAAAAATAAATAAAAAAATGAGTCATTTATACATTTTAGATCAGTTTTTAAAGAATAATTTTACTTTATAATTATATATATAATTTATATGTATTACAATTAATTTAAATTCATTAACATGTAAATTTCTTTCATTTCATATCGAGGGAAGCCAGTGTTCGTCAAGCTGGTCTAACTTGGCGGTCAGTCAGATGTACTTTAACCGGCAACTGTGGGTAAACTATGGCACGTATAATATAGCACAAGATTATATAAACGTAAGAAATGAAACTGCATTCACATGATTTTGTGGAGATCTTCTTGTGTCATTTTAGACTAACATCACATATATCGCCATCATAACACTTTACCAGGGCCCCAAATCTGTTTATTTACGAATGGATCGATTGAATCATAATTGGATCTCAATAGCAGTTTTCATTCATACTATACCACACTGGCCAGACGGATTGCTATAGGATATTGTTTCTAATTTTCCTTATCTCGCAGTGTCTTGTCTGCTTAAAGTTAGGTACCTTAGTCGCCATTTACGACATCCAAGGATTGATATGGGGTAGTGACATTATGTATTCTAAATCCGTCACTACACAGACATTAATTCATATATTAGTAGTTATTATTTGTCTGAAATTAGTAGAAAATTTTAAAACTGCTATTGAGATCCAATTACGATACAATTGATCCATTCCTAACCAAGGACCCAGGCCCAATTTAAAATAAACTCATATACCCCATATACCTGGGGTATATGAGTTTAATTTAAATGATATTGTTATGGACCATAATCTTCATGCTTGTCAAACCTATAATGTCCTACTGCCGACCTGCCTGGTGCTGCCACACTGGCCAAATGAGTTAGAACAGCATTTATTTTAACTATTGAAGAATAGTTTTCCTTCTCATTCATTCTTATCACATGTCAAAACATGTTTTATTTAACTTCAGAGTTATCAATAGCCAACAAAAGTAATTGTGCTTTTATCACAGAAACATCAACAATAAATGACATAAATATTTCATTTACACCATTCTGTTTTCCTATTAGAATGTTCAAAAATATTCATTTGTATTTGATTCATAGGTAATTGAGCCGAAACCGAAATGAGATCACTTCGTAATGGACACAAAAATGTGCTTTGAATTTGTAAGCATACACAAAACAGACATTTCATACCTTCTTGATTGACGTATGAACAAAAAATTTTAAGCTGTGCAAGTGCACTATTGCTATAATTATATAATCAATTAATATTCTGAAAAATCAATGGCTATTTCGTAAGAAAAATATGTAAGCAATGTGCCAAATTCTATGCAGAGGAGAACACATACATCAGAATCATCGGAATCCTGTTCAGGGTCGTCCTCTTCCACCACTACTTCTATCTCATTTTCCTCTTCGGAATCATTTCTAACTTCGTCTTCTACAACAGCCATTATTCACTACGGAACTAATGAACTTTATAAACACTTTTCCGATTTTATGTCTGCGTAAGTGCTGTTTGATAACAAATTTCGCAAACGATTATGGCGGCGGACGGGCAAGGCAAACGAACGAAACGAAAGCATTTGTCAGAATTAGTGGTGTGCCTTGATATCGAGTTCAAAAATCGACTAAATAATTTTTCACCATAAAAGCCGGTGAAATTGTTTCTTTATATTATTTATTATATTATTTGTCCCAAACATGTACTAACTTCATGCTCTGCTAATGCTTTGCTCTTAGCAAAAAAAAAGAAGTTTAGTTAAAATTTTCTCTTTAGTTTATGGTTTAGCTAATCAGTTCAAAGTTCAATGACCCCTGATCTTCTGAGATATTATCGTAAACAAGAATACCTAGATCATCAAGTCTTTCGCCTAAATGAGTAAGCAGAGACCGCAAAGACGCATTACAGCCGCATTTCGTCAGCTAATGTGTAATAGGGGTGAGCGGTGAGACTATTGCCATCGGAGAATTTCAAGACAGAATAAAACCAATACAATTTTTCCCGCCTCGAAAATGAAACAATATTTTGCACCACATAGTTTTGCTGCTCCATCAACGCAGTCTTCAGTTAGATTACATCTGGCTGCACCGAATCATAATTTTCTATGCTTCTCTTCTATCCTTTTCTTTAACTTATTTTTTATTTTGATTCCGCTGATATGCGGTTCAAGGAATTATAAGTTACTAGAAGTCACACGGGTCTTCGCTACGGTCGTTCTTTATTTGGCCACTGCTCAGCTCCTATTGGCCGTAGCGTTATGTTATATAGCTTATATAGCTCTTATATAGCCTTCCTCGATAAATGGGCTCATGATGGGCTATCCCGAGATTAACGCCCTACAACGTCCCAAACTTTACCTCTTTATAAAGTATAGATAGATGATAATTACTTAAGTTCCTTGTTGCGGTCGCACTCCCGCTGAAAGTGATAAAACTAAGCATAAGAAAATGCGATCAGCCCCCTGATTTTGACTCGTCGGATCGCTCCCGGATCGTAAACTTTTTCGAATCTTAGAACGACGTGTTTTACGGCTTATAATGTTAGAAAATAGTTTACTGTATAGAAAATAAAAAACCGATTAGTGTATAATTTCTTTCTTCAACTATCTATTTCTCTAACATTATGTTTTTTAACTTTAATTAAAGTGAAATTTCCGGCTGTAAAAAATCCGACAGCTCAGAATCAGGGGGTAGGTGCGGCCAGATGTGGTTCAAGATTCCTAAGCTTGAACCACATCTGGCCGCACCTAAATTATTTTTTTTGCACCAATTGGTCTGTTCAACTCCTGCCCAATATAAAAAATATTTTGTACTAGGTAGACTAAAGATATGAGGCTCAGAAATAATATAAAAATAAAACTGCACACATTGGTATGATCCGTTTTTATTTATTATAAAAAATATTACATACAATGTTCTTTTACATAAAATTACATGGTGTTCTAGATGTTATTTCACAATCAAATAATTCCGTATTTTTCTATCCAAATGACTTGGGAACTTTGGCACCAATTATAGTTTTAACATTCATTAGATTCATATTTGCTTCTTCAGTAAGTTTACAATAATTACTACGTCATAATATCATTATGGTACAAAATAATTGCACCAATATGGGAATAAATTCTAATTAAATGAGATACTAAGAATTTTAAGTACCTACTTAAGTTAGAATTTGGTAAATAACTAATTACATTCTCCAATTAGCATTTCAGCCTTCTGTTCGATACAATCGCCCCAATAATATTCTTAAAATAATAATATATTTTCATGCATAAACCACTAGCATACTAATTATAAAAAAGTAAATTGATAATAAAAAAATGGAATAATTGGATAAAATAACAATGTCAGTCCGAGAAGTAAAAAATAATACTTTTGTCACGAGAATAACTCATTGAGAAATATTTAGGCCAATCAATTCAATCATTATAAACATATTTCTATGATATAATATTACACAATTAGGCTCTTTGAGTAAAAAAATCGAAAATTCCAATCGTGAATAGTTTCGATCAACCCTATAGTTTTTTAGTTTTTCTTTTAAAAAAAAGAACGCTAGTTCTTGGGGGACTTTACAAACATACAATTAACGGTCACAAAGTACACCCAGACATGCAACAAATATCTGTGAACCACACAAATATTTCTCTCATGTCGGCATCAAACCTCCAACACTAGGTAAGGCGCGGCGATGTTAGTGACAAAGCGACCAACTTTATCGCTACGTCACAGTGACAGTCCGTGGACTAGACTTTATAAACGCTTATGATTTCGCTGCCCGGCAAAAAAGGCGATATAACATAAAAATTACTAATTCGAAATAACGAGACTTACGATTTTTTAGTATTCACTACACTGTTAATATAAAAATTATAGGCTTTATACTGCCTCAGTGGCGCAGCGGGGAGTGTATACGACTGCAAGAAGTCCTGGGTTTGATTCCCGGGTCGGGTGAAAATAGTATTGGGCTTTTCTATCATGAAATACCAATATTGAGATTTTCCCGGAGTTTGGTAAACAAATGTTCCCGGTAGATGACAATAGGTTCGCCCCCTATTTCATGGGACCAAACATAGCTGGCGAAATGTGGGTGTGAAACACCTCTGCCTACCCCTTCGGGGAAAAAGGCGTGATGCTATGTCTGTATGTTATAATTATATATTTATTATAATATATGATAATGTCGTTTTTACTGCCAGTCAAATGAAATATTTGCTATCAAACGATACAATGTCAAAACCTAATTTATATTGTGTTATGACGCTTTTTTTGGCGGGCAGCCATTTGGAAAATTAAATTAACGAAATTCCATCATACGATCTGCATTATTAAATTTGTTGCAGCCTGACGAACTATGTAGTCACGGTGGCGGTACAGCGGTGGTGAATACTCTAGGTTCTAACATTTCATTTATTAAAATAATGTATTGTCATTTAATGTAAAGTGTCTTATGTATCAACACAGTACTTATGTTTCAGACCTATTTTAAAGGCTAGGACACCAGACGAAGGCAAAAACTTTTGTCTTTTACAATTTTAAATTTTATCGTAATATCAATAAATACGTATGAATTTACTTTGGTAAATTTGCCAGGCAGCCGTTTGGTAGCGGCTAAGAGGGTTATCTCTGCCATCTATTTAGAGTTAATACGATATTCATTATTACAATATGTACTAAGATCTATTATTTATTATTCAAGAATTTTACACTAAAACTGAACGAAACGTGTCAATAAACATCGCATGTTTATTTGAGTTACTTAAATTGACATGTTTCATTATAATTAAAATTGTAAACGAATCTTATTCGGTTCGTGTTTGCCTTGCTGGCGGACGTATAACGAAACGCATTTTTTATTGTAATATCAACCTTATTTGCATTACAAAACGTAGAAAATGCCTTATGAATATTCTCCCATCATCGCGCATTTTGACTTAGGTACTCCATTTTCGATGTTATTGTAACTGCAGTAAGGTGGTTAATAAATTAGCAATGAAAAAAGCTCTTCGATACGTACGTGCGTGCGAAGGTCGTTCGACTTAAGAATCAAATGGCACAGATTAAAAATAAATGCAGTTCAGATCAACATACGCCATTGTAGACAACTTAATAAAAATATATTCGACATTGCTTTGAGGAAGAGAAGATCTTATAACAAATTTGAAGAAAACTTATTATGCGAAAATTGAATTTCTATAGAGCTTTTACATCATCCGGTATTATTATGCTCATATTTTTATTTACATTTGAGTTTTTCTTCTCTGGAATGATGCATAATTCGAAGTACTCGCTTATTTAAAGCCCAATGGGTAACCGCCTCTAATTAAAAAGAAATACTTTTTTAAACCGGAATTATAAATTAAATATAATCCCAAATGTCTATATTATTTAAGAGAATAGCAATCATCCGAAAAACGTTCTTTCATCATTTTCGCATCATTAATTTTTGTCTACTAATATTTTACATTTAAAGTATTATTTAATAATTGAGTTCTACGAGATTATTATATTTTTATATGTTTAATACTAACCTTCTTACTAAAGACTGACAATAAAATAACGAGAATACAAGAATGTATCTTCTATATTTTTATTGCTAATCTGTATAAGGTCTCTTAAACCACCTCCATACGTTGTACCAGCTTAAGACATTGTAGGCCACAGAATAAAAAAAAAACTTTACTAAATGAGACCACTATCAATTTGTTTAGTTATCAAGGGAATTTGGATACACTGTAAACGATATTGGCTTATGTTGGTCCAACGTATGGGGACGGCATTACTGTAGAATATAGTATACAACCAATTTATTAGAATAATGGACAAAAAGAGGAACTTGTTTAGCAGTAGAACGGCTACAAAGATAGTGGCGCCCTCCTGGTTTTACAGATTGGTTAAACTAAGGAACTTATAACCTCCTTGGTCGCACTATACTTTTAATGCAGACGAGGTCAGATTGTACATAATATTCCATATTCAAAATTATATACTTCATTGTCATATCTAGGCAACGGCTTCACACTTCAATTAAGTCATTAATTATTGCCAGTTAAAAATTAAACCAATTAAACATGGAATATTCTGCATTAATGTAAATACATCTTTTTAATATTCTTATACTTATCCACTATAGAGTGATAAACATTCTATTGGCTATAGATATTGGTATACCTATAATAATATAGTCCTATAAAATATAAAAAGAAAATAATATTTGAGTAAGAAAATAATACTTAATACTGTATTGTTCATAAAAATACATAGCGTCGAATGATACGTCACGTGAATATTGCACACAATAATCAAACAGGCAACTATTGAGTTGGAACTAGACAGACGTAAATACGTAATAGGCTATTTTTAAATAGTGCAACTTTTATCGTAAGAACAAGAGCATTTTCATGCTGACGTATAATATACGCTTCTATTTGACTTACGTATGTAAGTAAGGAAGTGCTCGTATACGTATACGCATAATACGTGCGTATAAATCGCTAGTGTGAAGATGTTATTATTTTATTTATTTTCAGATTGGAATTGGATTTGTAGGGCCTGGTAACAGTTGAATAAAGGTCTATTTACACTATGAGTGGCAAACGGCTCGCAGATTTTGCTCATATTGTAAACAAAATCAAATTTACGCTGTACATAGAACCATAAAACAATGAACCATTATACGTCGGCCATCTGTTCTATGTAAAACTATCTCTCCCTCCTCTTCAGCCACCTCTAACTCACACTAGTACAGTCAATGGCAAGGTGTGTACAGTCATAGTCAGTTATATATAAATATGAACATTACAGCTCGTACGACAATAACATCTAAGTGACGCAATATGGGATGGCGCGTAGTATCGAGTTGACGACGTCGCACGTTGCTGACAGCTGGACAGCCGTACTTATGTCCAACTGTTGGTGCAATGATATCACAATAAAAAACTTTTCAGCCAGTAGTGACGTCATACGTCAAAAATACACATCAAACACGTATCTGTGATTTTTAAGATTTTAATTTTATTAGTTAACTTTAGTAGCTGTTGCCCGGGGCTTCGCTCCCGTGGATTTTCGTTTGTTTACTAGTCAGCTCCTATTGCTCTCAGCGTGATGTTATATCGCCTATAGCCTTCCTCGATAAATGGATGGCCCAATACTAAAATATTTTTCAATTCAAACCAGTTCCTGATATTTGGGCGTTCATCCAAACAAACAAACTCTTCCCCCTTATTACAAAATATGGACTAAGTATTAAACGAGGTTAAAATTAACATAAGTCATTATTTTTGTGTCAAAGTTGTCAATTTAAACCTGGCTTAATGTTTAGTCCGTATTTTGTAATAAGGGGGTTCAGCCCCGTGATTCTGAGCTGTCGGAATATTTTCGGCCAGAACTGTCAGTTTATTTAAAGTTAAAGTTAAAACAGAATGTAAAAAAAAATGTATGTAGAAAAAAATCCTATATTAATCAATTTTTAATTTTCTATACGGTAAACTAATTTCTAACACTTAATAACTTAAGCTGTAAAAATACGTCGTTCTAAGATTCGAAAAAGTTTACGATCCGGAAGCAATCCGATGAGTCAGAATCAGGGCCCTGGGCCCTAAGTGTTAGAAATTAATTTACCGTATAGAAAATTAAAAACAGATTAATTAAGGATTTTTTTTTCTACATCCATCTATTTTTTTAACATTCTGTTTTTTAACTTTAAACATATATATTTTTTAATTTAAAAAAATTAGGGCCGTAAATATTCCGACAGCTCAGAATCAGGGGGCAGGTCTATAATATTAGTATAGACGTATAGATAACAAAGAAAGTTGTTTATACCTGTGCGGTGCCCGTACACTATGCGGTGGAGGATGGGCCCGTGGCGGCCTGCATCTGCATCTGACGCTGCATCTGTTCCAACATCTCCTGCATGCGACGTAGCTCGGCCTCCTACATACATACACATCGGTTAAACTAGTATTTACTAACCCGTTATCCTAGGTGAGCAACGCCACGTAATGCAACAAATATCATCTGATGATGGAGTTGGAAGTTTGGAAGGTAGCCATGGGATATACCATACCTTTGAGTTTGGGTTCATTTGATTTGTATTGAGGAGCACTCTAATGTATAATACTCTTAAATGACGGTTCTAAGTGACAGAAAAGGAAAGTGCAGCTCTAGATGTATGACCCTAATAATATGACCATTGTTATTGGAATGTCGTATTTCTATTGTTTTTTATTTTTATAAATGGAATTGTTTCAAAATGCAGACGTATACCTGACAAAATAATAAATATGCGATATTAGAACTATGAAAATATGATCTTGTCGCTATGACAATAGAACGCATTTTCATTTACCAGCAGATTAGGTGATTAAACACATGTACGTAATAGATGTATGTTACCTTTTCGCGGAGTGCACGCTCGCAATCGGCAGATTCGTCAGAACCATTCGTGAGCCCGTTAGATTCAGCTTCACTTAATCCACTTTCAGTCGACCTATAGTATAAGGAAATAGTATGAATTAATAACTATAACATAATTTATCAAACAGTTCTCAACAATGGGAGTTTATCTATAGCTACAGGAAAAACTAAACTAAACTCGAATGCCGCATTAAGTCATAGTCAATAAAATAATTATGTGTTTATAGTACACAGCCTCGAATCAAATAATTATAATATATATAAAAATAATTTTATTCTTAGATAATTTCATTCAATTGTTTTGTGTAATTAATAAGTACCTATTTAGAATCAAATAATAAGATTAAAATATAATAATAAAAAATAAAAAAAATTGCATGTATTGAAATGGACAGAACATGTTGATACTATATTTATTTTATAAGACCATATATTGTACACATGTTATGACAAATAAATTATCTTTATCTTTATCAAATATCTATGAATGACACAGATATCTGTCTAGTTTGAAAATTAAACTTAATCTCTCTTAATACAAAATACGGACTAAGCATTAAACCAGGTTTAAATTGACAACTTTGACATTAAAACAATGGCTTATGTCAATTTGAACCTGGTTTAATACTTAGTCCATAGTTTGTAATAAGCGGAACGATGTTTAAAACGGTGATTTTTGAGGCGACCACCTTTAGTATCTTTACTCATAAGATATTAAAAATATTCCAAGCATTGGAAACTTTTTAAACAATTTATTAGATAAAAAGTAGAACTATAATAATTATTAGATTTTTCATTATTATAAAGACATTGTCTAACTAGGTCACAACCTATATTTACAAACACACAATTAGGCTGCGTTTCCACCAGAGATGTGCGAGGATGCGATGTTTATTATGAACCAATAGAATCGCATCATTTACGACAAAGACGTCAAACGCAGCATTAATGGACAGAAAGTACACTCAGACTCGAATCAAATAAAGTTTAGAGTGCACTTAAGTTTAATTTTATTACATAAAATAATTGTCATAATTACTTCCAATTGTACTTTTATCGCCTGTGATACAGGAAGTTTCCTAGTACAGGCACCCAACATACTAGCACTAGCGAATTTAATTTTAAGATTTTTGTAATATTATTATTTTTTTTTTTCTCTTTTTTTCTTTTTAAAAAGACAACGCCCGCACTAGGGAACCAGCCCTGAGTCGCGGGGAGCTTTACAAACATGCAACTAACGGACACAAAGTACACCCAGATTAGAAACAAATATCTATGAATCACACAAATATATGTCTCGTGTGGGAATCGAACCCACGTCACCCAGCACAGCGATGTAGTGGGGAGGCGACCACCTTAACCACTGTGCCACGATGACAGTCAAGACGACGTCACGACGACGAAGTTAAGAAAAAAAAAAAAATCTATGAATGACACAAATACACAATATTGAGGCGCTCGTATTATTGTGGTACTAATATGTTCAATTCGATCATCGAGGTTAAGCAACACTCAGCAAGGTCAGTCCATGATGGGTGACCGTTTGTGGCAATTTCATTCTCGAGCGTCTCCGTGCTTCGGAAGTCACGTAAAGCCGTTGGTCCCGGTTACCACTTAATGTGGTAGTTGTTAAGTCAAGTTGGAAGCCTTCTGGGTGACTTGATAAATTCCAACACCAGGGTCTGCCTCAAGCCCACACGATAAGAAGAAGAACAAATACTCGTCTCGTGTGGTAATCAAACCCGCGTTAGCTCGGCAATGTTAGTGGCATGGCGACCACCTTAACAGCTACGCCACAGTGAACCACATGTTATAATATATATTGGTACTTACGTGTGACGCTTAGGCACTTGTCCATTGCGTGCGAGCCGCTCCGAGCGATAATTCTCGTAGTGTACCTCCTGAGTTACTTCTTGAAGATCTTGCATGTGAGTGCTGGAATAATAAATAATTAATTGCTTTATTTATATGGATATAAACTGCCTCGGTGGCGCAGCGGGAAGTGTATACGTCTCCTGTGCAAGAGGTCCCGAGTTCGATTCCCGTGTCGGTCGGGTGAAAATGGTATTGGGCTTTTCTATTATGAAATTCCAGTATAGAGATTTTCTCGGAGTTTGGTAAACAAATGTTCCCGGTAGATGACAATAGGCTCGCCCCCTATTTCATGGGACCAAACATAGCTGGCGAAATGTGGGTGTGAATCACCTCTGCCTACCCCTTCGGGGGAAAAGGCGTGCTGCTATGTATATGGAAATGATGGATGAGAAACGATTCCACTTTCGACCAAAAAAAAAATAGTTTTGGTAAACCATTTGGCTTTAGGGAATACTAGAATAATCTGTTTATCCAATAAACAACTTGGCACGACTTTTTTTATTTTTATTTTCATTTAAAATTATGCTATAACGATTTTACATAATAACATTTCGACCGCCCAAACCGCAGACATAATAGAAAATTCTATTGCTTTTGACATGGCGTTCAAATACTTGATTACATTTTTAAGTCAGTTATAAAAATAAAAAGACCTGCTAAGATTATGTTATAAATAAGACATGTAAGAATAAAAAGTCGATCGAATCATTATTATTGAATAAACAAGAGCTCGACAGACCGGACGTTCAAGTTGAAAATTATAAAATAATAATGATTAACCTTTTGAACGCCAACGTCAGCTATAAAATATGTACATAACAAGTATTAATTTAAAAAATCAAAAAAACCCGACTGCCTAGATGTAGCCTTCGATCAATGAATTCGAAGAATACACTGGTAAAAGGCTTAGATATAGAGATTCGGTGATGAATACGAATATAACAACACCTGGCACTTCAAAATTGGTCAAGCGATTAAGGTTACACGAGACAAGTGGAGCCGCGGACAATAGTTAGTGCATATATAATTGAATTAGGCTATTAATTAGCTTTCATCTGATACCCATATTGCGATAGCAAAAAAAAACGTGTGTTTTGACAGTTTACGTCCGCCATATTGGTTTTTTGTTGACGTCACATAGCCTATGACACTCTGGGGGAAAATACAAATCTAATGACACTTCACACTTTAGAATCAGCCAAGCCATTTAGGCTACTTAGGCTACAGAAGGTCACAATGGAACAGACATGCCCACATACATACATACATACATACGAGCGAAAAACATTACCCTCCTTTTTTGGCAGTCGGGTAAAAATCCGGATTGCAATTGTTTTATTGCTACATTAAACAGAATTTTCTGGCTTTACGTACAGGTCACAGAGTTGCAACAATGGTGTGGTGGTGTGTAGCTTTTCGGTCGAATGTTGGGCGATAATCAATTAAATTTGGCTAACAAATTTGTATATATATCATAGTCAAAGGCCGATATGCAGTCTCTTCTCGGTCTCTGGTTTATCCTAGGTTAGACTTCCAGTCAGACCTGAGGATTGACCTAGTCAAACCTAAGAGCGCTGGCGCTTTAAGGTTTGACTATAACATATAGAAAAGAAAGAAAGTTATGTTGGGACATTCATGTGAGTTGGGACTCACATGAGCATGGTGCGCAGCTTGATAAAGTCGCAGTGTTCGGGGTTCTCGACCTCCACGACGCCCCACGGGTAGAGTCGCCCGCGCACGCGGCGCCCGCGCACCTCCAGCTGCTGCCCCGCGCCGCACACCGCGAACGGCACCGCCGCCTTCAGCTGACGGACCTGCACCGACATCATCATCATTACAACCCACTGCTGGCCAGGAATCCAAACACTCCAAAAACACTCAATAAGTCACACGAATACAATTTGAGGATATATATTAAACCCTTTCATTAGAGAAACTCTTATATCATTATAATAGAATATTATCAAAATGTACCTGTTCTTTGTAATCCTCATCTTCATCACTGTCACAATCTGGTAGCGGGTAGATCTTGATACCTTCACGCTCGATTTCTTCCATCACCTAACAAAATATATAATATGAAATAGACGACTGTTCGGGAAAAATGTCGCCTGGCTTTGGCTAGGCTGGAACTACTGGCACAAGCCGAATGATGCCGAACGTAAGTTAGTAGTTGCAACGGGTCGGCTTTTTCGTTCAACAAATACTGCCGTATCGAATTACTACCCGAACGGCACAATATGATTAAAACCGAATAAGTGCAGTAATTGCTGTGTGTAGCAACCCTAATTCGCGATTATCATCACTTACCCGAGACTTTAGCCTCTGCACCTCCTTCTTAGTAAGACAGTCGGCTTTAGCGATGACAGGAACAATATTCACTTTGTTGTGCAGCTGTTTCATGAACTCGATGTCCAGCGGCTTCAGGCTGTTAAACATTCATTATTTGTTTAATAACTTTTGCAATTGGTGGAGACTTTTATTGAAACGGAAACGTCTTGATATCGAAAATTGAGGATAGTGATTTTTTAACACAATAGCCATGATTACTGACCTTATTAGCACATGCCTACATAGCTGGACTACCCCTTTTAAGTTAAAATACAGGCCTTGGCTTAGTTTAGACTCCATATCTCCCACAAATTACCAATTGCTTTCTAATTGTCAACCTAAATGTACATCACCATACCAGCCCAGTGAAGTCCACTGAACATAGGCCTCACCTAATTTCCGCCACAGCGAGCGATATAGCGCCGCCCGCATCCAACGGGAAAATGTACATAATATAAGATAAAAATAAAAGAGATCCAACTAAATTAAGATCTGAGCTATGTAAAAGCACTCTTCATTATAAAAATAGTTATGTTATGACAATTAGAATATTCAATAAGATTCCAAAAAAGATCCGAGAGTTATCGCCATCTTTATTCAAGTCAAGACTGAAGTCTTGGCTGATTGAAAAATGTTTTTACAACTTAAAATAATATTTTGATAGTAAAATTTTTATAGGTGTTTGGTGTTATTATATATTTCGTTACTAATTGAACTTATTGTAAAATTAGCATGCCTGAATATGTTGGATTCTAAGTCACACAAGTAACAACCACTGTACCATGTTCTTGGCGAATAAATATCTTTATCTTTAAATCAATCATATTATTATAAAAAAAAGTTCAACTCAAAACCAGATGTTTCTGTTTATCAAGATTTGTGGAATAAGAAATATGGAATAAGATTATATAGAAAAACTATTTTTCTCTATACGCTTAACAGAAACGTCATGTGACCAGCGGGCTGGATTCTTCTTGGCGCAAAGAATAAGCATTGCCATCCAACGTGGCAATGCTACCAGTCTGCTGGGCACGTTTCCAGCGGACCGCGGAGGAATTTTTCGACGCATTTTATATAAGGTATTTTCGTATTTATTTTTTGTTTAGTACGTTAATTTTAGTTGTAAATATTATGTAAATATCTATTCCATGAATTGTATTTTTATTTACACACAAAAATATTCCGATATAATATGTACCATTTTCGGTATTCGGAGCTTGAGTGTTCACCTTCAAAACAGTATCAGTAGTAGTATGAATGAGAAGTAGTAGTAGAAAAGGCACCGACTCCGTTGGTGGTTGTATAGTTGAAAAAAAAAAAAAAAAAAAAAAAAAAAACAGTATCAGTACCAAATTTGATGTTGCCATATTCGTTACGATACAGAATATACACAAAATAGAAACATGACAGTTACCGGTTGCATGATACTTTGTGTCGAGAGATGTTTTCATGCCTGGTACTTGGTACATAATATATTTATGCTATCGCATAATCCAATTAAACACATAAAGAAATACAACTCATCACGCTACCAATCACTCGTCGCAACTTCATAAGCAAGTGTTGAATAATTTCAATTCCAGTAAATAGATCGCTCACGAGTTAGCAAAAAATACAGGGTGGAATGTTGTAATGCCACCTAGAGGGAAAGTACTCTTAATAGCAGAGATAGACAATTTTACTTTATTTGTTTTTAAAATTGAATTTTAGCTTATTCGATTCCTGGGTATGGCAAGCGAATTTCTTGAAATCGTTAAATGCAGTTCTGTTTCTTTTTAAAAATAAAGGAATGTGTTGTTTGAATAAAATGATCTATCTCCAGTATTTAAAGTACTTTCCCTCCAGTAGGCATTAAAAAATTCCACCTTGTATATTGATACCAGTACGTAGGGTACATTGATCATGATCCGACATGCTCTTAACCGGTTTTTTCATTGCCTGATGTGGCAGACAACTAGTCGGCCCACCTGATGATAAGCGGTCCGTTACCGCCCCCATGAACGTTAGTCTAGTACTAGATAAGTCATTGTAATTAGTCAAAAGATCAACAGTGTCGTGCTGTGGATAACATATTTATGAACCACTGTTGTTATCACATCATCATCTACTTGTGGACAACGGAGCTGGTTATGCTATAAGTAATATTTTAGCACATAAGTTATTTATTAAGTCCCCAGTGTAACTGTTTGTTTTCCTACATAAATTAAAAAAAATAATAATAATAATAAAAAATAAAAAAAACATCATCATCAGCAACCCATCGATGTCCCACTGCTGGGCTCGGGTCTCCCGTCTTCTATCTAGGGAGCTGAGAGGGTTTAGGCCATAATCCACACACGCTGGCCTAATGCGAGGTGGTGGATCAGATATTTTATTTTATTTATTTTAATAGGCTAGCCAACAATTATTACACAAAATGCATTACAATTTTAAAAAATACACTAAAACAAGTACGAGTATAATAATTACTTACAGGCTAACACAACATGCATAATATTAAGTTAACTCATTTAAAACAATAAAAATTAATAAATTAAATTAAAATGTAGATAAAATTTTAACAATACAGAATTATATAGATAAATAAATTAATATTACAAAATCAAGATAAAATAATTAAATTGAATTAGGTATACAGATGAAATAAATTTGCATAAGACAACAATAAATTAATAAATTAAATTAAGAATAATTAGAATTGGTTGGAATCGAACTCGGACCGCGTATTTAGTACGCCGGTCACTTAACCATTCAGCTACCATCGCTTTGTTTATAACATAAATAATAAAAAAAAATTACCCATGTCCAAACGGCGATATGAAATAGAAGCAGCAATGTATACGGTTGTCGACAATGTTGCGCCGGTTTAGTCCGCTTTCGTCGCGTAAAAATCTCTCGAATTGCTCATCGATGTATTGAATTATCGACTGAAAATAAACAAACACGTATTTACCGAAATTTGTTATTTTTAAACTCGTCCAAGAATGTGTCTATGATTTACATAAAATATTAAACAATTTCCTTTGCTTTGGTTTAAGAGTGTTTATACATATGAACGACAACGTCGCAATTTAGTGTCTTATTTCGTGGTTTAAAATTTTTATTATTTAATCGCAGGTATATTTACAAAACATGTTCAATGCACTTTTTAGGGTCCGTTCACACAGACCGGCTCGCAGAGGAGAGCAGATTTTTATCACACTTAAAACAGAGTTTTCAATCATTGTACCTAATAAGGTTTATTTTCACGTGTCACTTCATGTATTATTGACAATGCTTGAGAACAAACCTAATGCGCTTAGTGTGAAATAATAAGAGGAGCCGACCGGCTGCCTCTGATGACGTATTCACCCGTGCTCGCGCAGCCGACCGGCTCCGATTGCATGCTCTTTGCTTTTGACTGCGCGGACTAGAGGTATACCGCCCTTATAGAGCACCGGCTCGGCTCCGAGCGCATCCGTCCGACTCCGAGTTCATCCGCTCAAAAACAGTGCTCTTCCATCCGGCCGCTGACATCCGCCGGTCTGTGTGAAAAGAAGAGCGCCGGCCGATGCTCTCCGAGCCGGTTGGTGTGAACGGACCCTTAGACACACATTTGTCGAAATAACTTAGTGTAAACGACAAAATTTATCTACATTAAATGACAAAAGTGATAAAGGTATTTACATTCCTAGGAATTAGTAATACCATGAAATTTTAAATGCAGTATCCGATTTAAATGTATTTCTGGCTCACTATTCTCTCTATATCGACTTCCACATAAAAGATAGGCATATGCTGTCGCGGACTTTTTTTTATAACTATTTAAGAGTAACAATTCCGCCATACATTGTCCTCATGTAATACTAACGGTTTAGGTAGAGGAAGCAGAAATAGCTATAAGATGGCAGATTTTTCTCCGACTTACTTTACATTTGTTCTCATGGTTTAGCCAATTTACGCGATATCTGTATAAAATATAGCCTATATGTTATTCTGATGTATAAGGTACATTACTGCAAAGTTTCATTGAAATATATTCAGTGGTTTTTTCGTTTACTGGTAACAAACATCCAAACATTCTTACAAACTTTCGCATTTATAATATTAGTAGGATTCATCATCATCATCAGCATCATTTATTATAAATTCAAAAGTATATTATTTTCAAACGTTTTGGTATTCAATGTCGTTCATAAATCATTGGTGAGGAATTTCAACTAATTCCTTGGCATCGTAAACATGCTGTTGTACAATTTAGGCCACTTTTATACATCCGCAAGTAGATATACACCCACTCTTACGTGAACAAGAAAAAAAAATTTATATATCGTCTGGAGAGATTCATTATAGGTACTAATGAATTATTAATTTACATACTGAAAGTTTAGTTTTTTAGTTTCTAAGTTAAGAGCAAAAAAAAAAAAAACTATGATAATACAATAAATTTCTAAGTGGAGGGGGTACTTTTTACTTTGTGTCATTGTCAGTTGTTTTTTTTTAAATTGTAGTATCGATTTGAAAATTGTTTTACTTTAGGTAGAAAAAAATTTTAAAAGCATAATTTTTACGATTTTCGATGCGGCTTATGGCTGAGTTAAGTTAGATTCTTGAATTACCTACTATTTTAACGTTAAGCGTCATATCATAAAAAAAATGTAAAAGATTTAAAAATGTAAAATCATTGCGGTTACAGTTCTATTTATATCCAAATAACACTTTTTTTTTATCTTTTTTAAAAGACAACGCCCGCACTAGGGAACAAGCCCTGTGTCGCGGGGAGCTTTACAAACATGAAACTAACGGACACAAATTACACCCAGACTAGAAACAAATATCTATGAATCACACAAATATTTGTCTCGTGTGGCGAGGCGGACACCTTAACCACTGCGCCACGGTGACAGTCAATAATTTTATAATATAAAATAACATTGGTACTTGCAAGGCATTATTTTCGTAGTAAAACAACTGTAAACATTACGGATACTTAGTTTTTAATACACGTTCACGGACCGACGGTACACATGTTTATTGTAATAGATACATAAGCGCAAGATTAATTATGATGATGATTCATAGCAAGTTGTACATTGCCCTACCAAAAAAGAACGGCATAACTGCATGTCAAGCAAACGGGAAATTGTATCTAAATGTAGTAACTTTACAAGCGCTTTTCCCGTTGCTTATGTAATGCAATTGCAGCTTTTCTTCTTAGCAAGGCAGTACAGTTGTAGATACATGATATCAATGCGAAGTAACGAATGTTCTATTTATAGTTCGTGAGGGGAATAGGCATACAAGACTGTGTGCTCTTAAACAAGATATACGTTTTATATTGAGCTAAGTAAGTTAGTATGAAAGTTGGGTAAGTAATGTTCTTACCGCGAATGAATATATTATAACTAGTTTTAAATAGAAGAAAGAAAAGAAAAGAAACATTTATTGGTACAGCACAGAGACAAAGATACAAGGAAATGATGTAAAAGATACACACAAAAAGTAATAGGTACAAACAATTAAATATATAAATAAATAAAACAAAATACCATAAAATACAAAAATCATAACAACAACTGTAGTAAATATGTGTCTCGCGGCTGCAGCCAAAAGGCGTCCAGTTCAGCATTGAAGCCAGGTCACTAGTTATAGGTACATGGCGCTGGTTTTCAACTGAAACCTTGGCAGTTGACATACTCGGATGTCATATATGAGCGGCTTTATATTTGAATTATGTACTTCTAAGTAAATATTTAGGTAGATATAAGTATATTATGCCATAAAATTAAAGTTAAATGCGCAATATTAAATGTAAATAAATATTAAATAATAATTCTTAAAGAAATTATTGGATTATTAGATATTATATATTTATAGGAACTTTTCATATTTTTTTATATGACAAGTTGTTCGAGTTTCACACAGGTTTGTATGAGTATAATAAACTACGAATTATGATTTGTATAGCCAAGTAGCTTCGAAAAAGATTGCTTTAATAATAGCCTATGACTATTCCAGACTATCTGAACGCCAAATTTCTCACACATCCTTTCAGCCGTTCTTGTGTGATTGAGTAACAAAGCTCTATCCATACAACCATTTATCCATCCACACATCCATACATGCTAACTTTCGCATTTATAATATTATGATAAGATAAGAACAATCTTCTATTTCATCATCATCATCATATCAGCCCAATGACGTCCTCACTTGAACATAGGCCTCACCTAATTTCCGCCACAGCGAGCGATTTCATGATTTATTTTTTTCTATAAGTATTTAAAACTATAAAAATATATTTTTAAATAAAGTCCGTAAAATTAGATGAAATCAAACTTCGCACCATGACATGTGTAAACGACAATAACATTTATACAAGTTTGAACGTATTTTTTAATTTCACGGTTTGCACAAGGCTTTATCGCAACTTTCTTCATCATAGGAACACCAACCTTAGAGATATAAACATAGAGCATAAACTTACACGGAAGCAGTCAGTGTTGTTGATGGCATCACCGTAGCCGGGGGTGTCAACTACGGTGAGACGAAGTTTCACCCCTCGCTCTTCGATCTCCACTGTGGACGCGTCCAATTTCACAGTTTGGTTCGTTTTCTCTGTAATAGAGATATTTATATTAACAATCATGTATCAGTATGATCTCTGAGGCGCTCGTAGCATTGTGGTACTGAGATGGTCGTTACGATCATCGAGGTTAAGCAACACTGAGCAAGGTCAGTCCATGATAATAATATATATAATAATATTCTACCACATTTACACAGCGCCATCAAGTGCCAAAGTAAGCAATTATATTTGCTTGTGTTATGGGTACTAAACAACTGATATACTACTTAAATACCTTTTTTTTTTTTTGTAAATACATACATATTATAGATAAATTACACCCAGACACAGAACAAACCTTTATGCTCATCACACAAAGATTTGTCCTGGGTGGGGATCGAACCCACGACCTCCGGTTTAGCAGTCAGGGTCACTAACCACTAGACCAACAGGCCAGTCAATGATGGGTGACCGTTTGTGGCAATTTCATTCTCAAATTCAAATTCTTTATTTGCGATAAAAGGGGTGGGTACATAATGTGATGTTACAAAGATATGCAGAAAGTTCAATCCCATTTAGCCATAGTACATAGCATGCAAATTTAATATAAGTTAATCAATGATAACAACAATGTCCTTAATAATCACAATAATTACCTAACCGAGCGTCTCCGTGCTTCGGAAGGCATGCAAAGCCTTTGGACCCCGTTACCACTTAATGTGGTAGTTAAGTTGGAAGCCTTCTAGGCGACTTGATAAATTCCAACACCAGGCTCTGCCTCAAGCCCACACGAAATAATAATAATAAGACTGTCACCGTGGCGCAGTGGTTAAAGTGGTCGCCTCGTCACTACATCGCCGTGTTGGGTGACGTGGGTTCGATACCCACACGAGACAAATATTTGTGTGATTCATAGAGAGTGTACTTTGTGTCCGTTAGTTTCATGTTTGTAAAGCTTCCTGCGACACAGGGCTTGTTCCCTAGTGCGGGCGTTGTCATTAAAAAAAAAAAAGTGTGATCTAAGAAAATTTCGTCTGTGTGGTATGTCGAAAAAAGTATACCCATGTGCTTCTGCAAGTCCTTGAGCTTGTCAAATTTCATTGAATTTCTACTATTAGTTAAGGTGGACATATAAAAATAATTTATTCGCCAAAAACATAGGTAAAATAGTGCTGGAAATAAGTTATATGTAGCAACATATCAACCATTGCTGGTATGCGAAAATTTACGTTATGTATAGGATACATGATTGATTGATAGATATACATTTCAATCATAACCAACCAGCAGTGGAAAACCAACAGACTACATAAATCTAATTATTTTAGTCTTTGGAATAGAATGTTGTATAATACAACAGCACCATTATTTTCCAAATTACAGAACACTTACTACTGACAACATTTGCTTAAGTTTAAGAGCATATTTACAAATAGAGTGGAAATGTCGCAATTTAGTGTTAGATTTCGTGGTTTTCAATTTTTATTATTAAACGGCATCAAAAATCCGTTGCGTTGTTTTAAAGATTTAAGCATACATAGGGATATAGGGACAGAGAAAGCGACTTTGTTTTATACTTTTTTTTCCCAAGGTACTACAGTATGGGGTTCTTCAAAAAAGGAGTGAATAGGTTTCTTAAGGGTCGGCAACTCGTGATGCCCCTGGTGTTGCAGGCGTCCATAGGCTACGGTAACCGCTTACCATCAGGCGGACCGTACGTCTGTTTGCCACCGTCGTGGTATAAAAAAAAAAAAAAAAATACTAAGTAGTGAATCGGAGCTATGTTTTAAAAATATGTTGAACACGCAAACATATTTCTTTTAAATATAGCTCCGGTTTAATAATAAAATTGAAAACCGCGAAATATGAAACTGAATTGCGACGTTGTCACTCAGTTTGTAAATACGCTCTTAAGGACCTACAGAAGAACTTTGGAGCTATCGATCCATTTTTGGCGTTTACTAGGTACATATATAATCATCTCATTGACAGAATAATGTTTTTTAATTACTTGTTAAAGTATGTGGTGTATAGTACAAAACACGATATGCATGTATATTTAACAGCATTTAAATATTAATTACTACACCGCTGCCATCTCGTTACGGCTGACTGAATTTCAGTAATGTTGAGAAAAACCAGCTGATGGAAAGTAAATTATTTACTAGACGTCGCGATGTGCTTAAATTCCAATCACCAGTAAACGTCTTCATTCTTGAATGATAATAACCCTTGAAGGTCGGTGTCATTGAACTTTGTTATCCTTGTTTAATGGCTTTTTAATTGATAAGAACATTCATGAAGTTTGTCGTCCTTTATCAACACAAATGTTTATAATAGTTCAAACCCACAGCCATGGTAGTGTTGTGTGTTATTTAACCCTTTGAACGCCAGAGACGTCTATACACGTAAAATGAAAATGTACTCACCACGCCAATGACGACATGGCACGTCAAAAATGTACTGTATTTTAAAAGCTTGGCGCTCAAGGAACGGCGATACCGATTTGACGTGGCGGTCAAAAGGTAAAAGGCGTTTGAACGACGCGTTTTGCTACCCTGCGGCGTGTGTGGAGAGTGCACGCGGCATCCGCGCTACTCACACGCCCAAGGAACGCACACGCCTAATGTGGGGTCAGCCTTATCCATAACCAAAAGAAATCTATCCAAAACCATAACCAATTCCCTTATAAAAGTTTCGGATAGGTAGTTTCCGATAGAGGCGCAGTTGTAGAAGAAAATTGTAATGTATGAGTTATGAAAATACCTTACTACTACCTTATTACTACAGTGATCTAGTGGACTGGTCACAATTGATAGGTTAATACAAATCGACTGGTTGACTAACCCTATAAGCAATCTTTTTCATGTTTGACATAGAGAATCTTAACAAACTGACCTGTGGCATCTGGTATAACTCTCTCTGGGTACAAATCAGTTAGGAACAAAGAGTTAACCAGGGTAGACTTCCCCAGTCCACTCTCACCAACAACCATTAGAGTAAACTCAAACCCCTTCTTCACAGATTTGCGGTGCACCTGGTTTGGTAGGTTCGCAAACCCAACATAACCTGGTGTTTCCAGATTGGAAAACTGTAACAAAAATTTTAAATTTTTAGTAGAAATCAAGGCAGGTATTAGTGCAACAGAAACTAATAATAATAATAAAGGCAGTACTTCTGGACACGGCACACATTGTGAGGAGGTTCCTCTCTCTGGAGCCCTAACTACCGGTAGCTTGGTCCCTGTACCCGATACCGGTGGATCTCCAAATTTTTATATTTTTAAATGTATTTTTATTATATTTAAAAATGTAATTTTTTGTGAATAATTTTAATAAAGAGGAATAATAATAATTAATTATAATAATCCCATTATGTTACTGTGAACATAATCGTGAAAAAAAAAATTATTATATATTAATTATTAATATTGATTATGTATTATGTTATTATAATGTGCACAATAAAATTAAAAAAACAAAATCAAAACAAAAAAACCAAAAACCCCTTATTACAAAATATGGAAAAAGTATTAAACCTGGTTTAAATTTACATAAGCCATTGTTTTAGTGTCAAAGTTGTCAATTTAAACCTAGTTTAATGCTTAGTCCATATTTTAATAATAAATAAATGATTTTTATTACAGAAAAATTATTCCATCAATAATATAATTAGTAGTAATGGGGGTATGAGTTTGGTTGGTTAAATATGATAAGAACTACTGGTGCGATTTGAAATATTCTTTTTATGTTGGATAGCCCATTTTTCGATTAAGGCTATAGGCTATATAACATCACGCTACATTTAATAAGAGCTGAGCAGTGGCCAAACAAAGAATGATGGGATTAAAGCCCCAGGCAAAGTTAGTAATTATTAAAGACTAATAGGAGAGACTTTCGAAAGCAATACTTTATCAAAGATAATTATAATAAGTACAGTAAGTGGTAACCAGGACCAACGGATTAACATGCCTTTTGAAGCATGGAGACCCTCAATAGAGAATGCCACAAATAGTCACCCATCTATGGACTGACTTTACCAAACCTCACTATTTATTTAAAATTATGCTATATTTTCAATCAGTACACTTGAGTCAACTTAACAGCATTTTGTCTCATTTTATTTTTAGAATAAGTATATAATTTAATCAAATTAAAATATTAGGATTACTTTTAACATCAAATTAATTCGGAGATTGGACATATAAACAGGGACATAATTTACTTAGTGATTCAGGAAAGTATACAATACCATACCAACATTTACCCTTATCACTTGATAAGGCCGAACCGTTCAAACACTGGCCATTTGGATCAACTAACGGGCACTCGTACTTACTATATGTAGTTCGACTTGAATCATCGACTCATGTGTAAAATATTCCAATTGCATATAAAACAATGTATAAGTATTGACACACTTCCGCGCGTTAACGAACAATACTTCACTAAGTATATAACAACTGTAAAATATTACCAAACAAAAATTCATACAACCTTATTATAATTATTATTTACGTACATTTATTTAGGTTCTTACAAACAAACAACAGTCTTAGTATATGAAAAGCTATAATAGGTACTTACATTCTTGTTTGCTGTATCACTTGCCATTTTGAATTATATTAGACGTAAGCCGCAGCCGCTTTCACTGATTTCGTGCTATATGAGAAATCTTAATCAATAACAGCAAGAACTAAAAACTGTAAAATGTGTTTATGCACAATAAAATAAAATCTGAAGAATAAACCTACCAAAGGATTGGCATTTGGCATTAAAATTTACCGTCAATGTTGCCAACTTTTGTGATGAATGCATCCATCAAAGTTCTCAGTGAAAAAAATCACGAAAAATTTGGATTCTGTGGTTTCAGAAAATAGAGTTTCTGATGATATGTTATGCTATTTAAATGAAATTCTACAACAACAGGCAATAACATAAGAACATTTTTATATAATATATTTTTGAATAGTTCAGTAAGGCTGTATACACACTAGACCAATACATGATATCGAAGGATATTAGGATATTCAGCGTTGGCTTGGCTAGCGCACGCTGACTTGTTGGCTTTCAAGAGCATACGTCTGAATCTGAATACATTTAGTGGTCGTGCAAACGACCTTAAGAATCTAATTTCGGTTCGAATTCACAATTTGATCATGGTTGACGACGAAATAATTATAATTGATGATGATGATGATAAGCCTAACGAGTTAGCGGAGATGTGTCAAAAATTACAGCGCATTCCCGATTGAAAAGTGGTCATGGTGGTGAAGCGAACGGATCGTATAAAAGCAATTAATCGGTCGGGCGGGATACACCATCTTGATGTGACTAGAATATTTTTGGAGAGTAACGAGTGAGTGAGAACGAGAATAAATGAGTGCGACGACTGAGTGCCTTATAATTTCTCTTTTTTTTGTTATTACACTTCCCGATTTTAAGTGCATTTAGGAAGCAAGTCCCCCTCGTCAACTAGGCACTCTTCTTCTCTTTGTCTTTTACACACACCCCCATCCTTATTTAAGGAAAGAGTTTATGAATACCGTGTAGTGTAATACTCCCTTTAGCTTTTTTCAGACATCTGTGGCTGGCCCTGGCCATCACTCACGTCACTAGTGTCACCATAATACTGTCATAGTGTCATGTCAACTGTCACCAAAGTCACTGATGCAGATAGGAGGTAGGAGGTAGATAGATAATTATTTTTTCCGGACAATTTTTCCTTCTATTTTCAATGTTATTTAATTTTGAAGTTTTTTTTGTATGTACAGCCGATTCTTGTTAAATTCTTTTAGTGTTGGATAGCCCATTTGTCGAGGACGATTATAGGCTATCTAAAATTATGCTACAGCCAATAGGATCTGAGCAATAGCCCAATAAAGAATAACAATAGTGGATGCCCCACGCGATCCAGTATCCAGTATTTTATTGTCAAGTTTTATTTAGTAGTTTACAACATTAAATAAAAAAATTGGGTCAGTGCCAACCATAACATTAGGAAAAGAAAACAAAAACGTAGCTATGAGTTAAGACAACCATCTAAAAAAATTGTAGTTGTTACTAAACCTCTTTTACTTTTTTGTTGGTTTTAAATTTTGTATATTTTTCCAGTGACATCTACGTTGCTCACAATCTGTATCTTGAGGTAGATCTTTTGATATTGAGTATTAAGTTGTCCAAGTAAGTAAGGCGATAAAAACAAGACAAGCAACTAAACTAGAACAGAGTTCAGTAATACATGACAGACCGTAACAAATAACAACATGGATGTAAAAGGCAGTAAGTAGTAATTTATCTGTAGACATATTTCAGCTTAGGAGTTCATGTTATCACTTTGTTTTCTTGTCTATATTAACTTGGCCGTGCCGAGATTCGTGGTTTTGATTTTCACATGAGATAAATTTGTGAGATATATCATCATCATTTCAACCCGCAAAGTAGCTTGCAGTGCCCTTGACTACATAAGACCCCTTAGTGGCCTTTAATGACACCCACGGGTTGAGATGGGGTAGTGACATTGTGTATTATTATTATGTCTTAATCTGTCACTATTCAGATGTGAGATAAATATTTAAGGAAAAATTTTAATTTTGTTGTGTTAATGTATGTAATGTTTTTTTTTAGGTGTCACTAAAATAATTAAGGACAAATACACAGTGGCCTTAGTATTAGTAGCTAGCATATTTATTATTATTGGAATAATCTTTATATATGGAAAACATGAATATGTGAGTGTTTTTATTTATTTTATATATTGCTGTATTTAGGCCAGGGTGAGTGGATTATGACCTAAACCCTGTCAGCTCTCTATTTAGAGGAGAGGAGACCCGATCCCAGCTGTGGGACTAAATGGGTTGCTGATGATGATGATGTTGATGATGTATTTAGGTCAGATATAAGATGAAATTTTCGCGGTTAAGGTGGTTGCCTTGCCACCAATGTTACCATACCGAGTGAAGAATTAATTCCAACACGAGACAATATTTGTATGATTTATAGATATTTGTTTTAAGTCTGGGGTGAATTAAGGCGATGGTGGCTGAATGGATAAGGGACCGGCATGCAAATCACGCGGTCCGAGTTCAATCCCGACCGGCACTACTAATGTGGATTCCACTTTGTGGAATTTATATGTACTAGTCAAGTGACTTACCATCTGCTAACGGTGAAGGAAAACATCGTGAGGAAACCCACATACCCTAGAAGAAATTCTATGAGTATGTCTGATCCACCAACCCGCACTAGGCCAGCATGAGTCGATTATGGTCTAAAACCCTCTCAGCTCTCTAGTTAGAGGAGAGGAGACCCGAGCCCAGCACTGGGACTTAATGGGTTGCTGATGATGATGAATGAAGGTCCGTTAATTATATGTCTATATAAAATATATAATTATTTTACCAACACACCACGTGGTTGGAGCTGTGGTGAAGCTAGTAGATAATAAAAATGCATTATCGTGCGCTTTTTCACAGAATTTACTCACCATTTAACAATTTTTTTTTCAGAGTTATATATCTGAAAAAGAGATAGATTACACAGATTGCCGGAATACGGACTATGATAAATGTTCTACGCAAGAGATTAAACCAAACAAAGAGTGTATTTGCTATCTACAAACTGAAATTAGTAAACTAATGGAAGGACAGGTCACATTGTACTATGAATTGAAGACCTTTGATCAATCTAACAGTTCCTACAGTCAGTCAAGGTGAGTAACCTATACCTAAGGAACTTATATCTACTAAGTAACTGGAATGCTTACGGGACGATATTAGAAAAATTAAAAGCTACTCTGTGACTTACGGAATAAGGTTGAAATTTGTTGGTTACAATAATGACAGGAAAAAATTCCTATGAGAGCGAGAAGGAAAACGAAATATGGGTGGTATAGGCTATATAACATCACGCTACGGCCAATAGGTCAAACAAAAGGGACGGGAGCGAAGCCCCGCACAACTTCTAGTTTTTAATATACGTATAATGGTACACATTTATTCCCTAAAGCATATTTGTCTTGAATTACTTTATTCAGCAAAAAAGTCATTGCATATAATTTTTTTTTAGTTTTACCTTACATATTGGTACTTGTATGTAAACTACAGTATGGGGTTCTCCAAAAAAAGATTTAATAGTTTTCTTAAGGTGTGGCCATGCGCTCGTGATGCCCCTGGTGTTGCAGAAGTCCATAGGCTACGGTAACCTTTTACCATCAGACATACCGTACGTTTGTTTGCCACCAACGTGGTATATTATGTATATTTTTTTTTTAAATCTACTTGGACCAACCGTGTATTGTGAGAATATAACATTTTCTTATTTTATAAATACACTCCGATGGTTTTACTAGCATTAATTGTTAATATTTTATAACTTGTGTTCGTGTTATCAGTATCGCATTAGTGTATGTGATGTAGAGATATGACTAACCACATTTAACATATATGCTATAGATATGGATTATAATTTATAAAATACATATAGACAAACATGCACGGTACAATCGAGGGGGTCACAAAGGAAATGACCCCCAATGATATTGAAAAATACTTTTAAATTAAAAAAGAAAATGGTGAATTTTCGGCCCCTTGCCTTATTAGTGACCCCACGTCGTACACGTTCTTTTAAAAATCTATACTAATATTATAAAGCTGAAGATTTTATTTGCTATATATATATAGGCTATATAACATCACGCTCCGACCAGTAGGAGCTGAGCAGTGATCAAATAAAAAACGACGCGAGCGAAGCCCCGTGCGACTTCTAGTCCTTTTATAAAATTACGAAAATAAAAAAGTAACATTATCTTTGCCTTATTATTGAACACTTTTCCCCTCCAAATTGCAAACTGCGCACGCGCCTACAATACTATCGTGTGTCAAATATGACTAAACACTTTCCCCTATTAATATTCATCTAAAGTAATACCACATATGAGTTATGTGGTGCTACAATGCAATGACGTGTCTGGAAACGCTAATCAGGAAAATGTGGTGTGCCTAGTGGTTTATAAATAACTTCCTGCCTATGTATATAACATGAATTATATCTGACCATAAACATGGAAATTCCATTCACCTTAAAATAACTAACTTATGTCCGGATCATAAAATATCTACAAATTTCATTTCAAACATTTTTATAAGCTTAATCGTTTTTGAAAAATAACATACATAAAATTAACCTCTAATTTGACTGGAATACTTAGGAACTCCCCATAAATTGTCACTGCTAGTTGTCTGTCAGTGAGGGAAATTCCCAACCTCATTTCCTCACTTCAATTGTGATTGATGCAAAGTCAATTCATCATCATCATCATTTCAGCCTATTGCAGTCCAAAGTCAATTGCTGTTATTTAATTAAAAAAATATTTTAATCGGTTTGAATCTTGGTGTTACACCACAAAATCTGCATCGGGTTGCTGCTAGTCTGCTTCTTATCGAATGGGCTTGTGGCACACCCTATTGTTGGAATTTATCAAGTCGCCCAGAAGGCTTCCAGCATCACTAACGACTACCACATTAACTGATAACCGGAACCAACGGCTTTACGTGCCTTTCGAAGTACGGAGACGCTCCAGAATTTAATTGCCACAAACGGTCACCCAATAAAGACTGACCTTGCCAGACATAGCTTAACCTTGATGATCACAATGAATACCTCAGTACCACAATGCTACAAGCGCCTCTCCATTCTAGTTATACACAGTGTATGTAGGTTATAAATTAGTCAGGCATTTGGAACCACGTCTAGCATTCCATTTAGCGTTCATAAATGTTTATAATGATATGCGTCACATGTACATATCCGGCATAATTAATATTAATTATTCTAACGGTTGGCAAAGATGGTCATGGTCATTGGTAAAGATGGTCGGGGCTAGTAGGTTTATGTAGCCTTCTGTGGGCCACAATCCGTAGGTCCTGAAAGTATTAACCTAATTGTATGGGTTGTCCAGATAAATGGGAAAAATTTATAAAAACAAGAATATACTTTATGAGTACTATTAAAAGGTTTTTTTTGAAAAATATTACCCATTTATAAATAATGACTATCTAAAGTTTAAAAGCCATAAATACAATTTGTTCATTTTACATCTGATGTGCATAAATATAAAATATGTTCAATGGTAATCAATAATCTTCCATTTAATATCTTTCAATTTTTTTTTAACAAATCATCTACCAAAATCAATAATAAAATAGGGATGTACACATGTTACATTACGTTATATTAAAATGGACTTCGTTAATATATTGGTGTGTCTTTCTTACAGAGATGACAATCAACTGAGAGGCGTGTTGTCCCCGACTCCTTCGCCGAACTGTGGGACTTACTCGTACGTTGGCAACAAAACCATCGCGCCCTGCGGTGCTATAGCCGACTCTATATTTAACGGTAACGATACATTAATAGTTATAAACTTATAAAGGGTGCTGTTTTGTTTCTCAAATGTTGTTATTGTTGCCACCTTGCGTCAAGTAATGTGTGACAGCACAGACGGCACGCGAACGGCAAGAGCTGACGAATGCTATAAATTTTTTTTTTTGTCTGAAACGTTTGTTTCAGACAAAATGTTTCATATCTGAAAAAATAAAAGCAACCGTATCAACTGCAACCGTTCAGAATTCTTTGTATTAAATTTCCTACTGCAAAGCACACTAATCAGAATCGTAAAGTTAACGATACGCCTCGACTAGCTCACGAACGTGTTGCGGCGCATGGTCAACGAGCGGACCTAGCGCTTACGGCTCGTCGTTCTCGGGCTTACGGCTCGTCGTTCTCGGGCTTATGGTTCGTCGTTCTCGGGCTTACGGCTCGTCGTTCTCGGGCTTACGGCTCGTTGTTCTCGCGCTTACGGTTCTCCGTCGACGCGCTTGCGTCAGGTCTCTTGTCACTTCAAGTTCAACAGGCGGTCGGTGCGCTACAAGCGTGGCGTCGCCTGTCCGTAGCCGAGTCGATGTATCGGCGCTGCTGATCCGCTTTGATTACGTGCTTAGGTTAGGTATTAGGTTTTCCCAAGGGACTACAGTATGGGGTTCTTCAAAAAAGGAGTGAATAGGTTTATTAAGGGTCGGCAACGCGCTCGTGATGCCCCTGGTGTTGCAGGCGCCCATAGGCTACGGTAACCACTTACCATCAGGCGGACCGTACGTCTGTTTGCCACCGTCGTGTTGTAAAAAAAAAATATATAAAAAAATAAAGAATTTTTTTAATACATCAAAAAACAAATAGATTAAAACGTTTTTTTCTATTCCTGAATAAAGAAACGTTTTTTTATTCGGGATGTGTGCTACAACCTTTAGACACCACGGTCCGGCGCCCTCTAACCGATCTATTCAAGAAATGGCTCTTATAATTATATTATTTTGTTTCTCTTTCAGATACGTTTATTCTGAGTAACGATTCTAGTTATGTACCGATTATTTTCACTGGCTTGAATGGCATTACGGCAGAGGATAAGCTGAAATACCACAATCCGTCTGGTGATTTGGAAAAGGGTGTGTATATTGTATCTATTTACTAACATTCGTCCGTGGCTTCGCCCCGCATGGTAGGTATGTAGGTAATCTATATACTTAATATTTATTTTATTTATTTATTTATTTACATAAACTTACATTCTATCATTACAGGTTTTAGCCTATTGCGACAGTGAAGTTAACATTACTTAATTCTAATACATAACATACCTAATATTAAATTTATGTAACATCTTTATTAAATCTTATATCCTATAATATTATAAGTGGTTATTGTGAAGTCATTCAATGAGCACGCAAACAAATCTACTTCTTCAGCTACTACGTTCAATATATGTAATGCTCGCGTCACAGGTGCTTTTTTATATAAATCTGAAGAGTTTGTTGTTGCTATCCTAGCAACAACAAACTCTCAGGAACTACTCGACCGATTTGAAAAATTGTTTTAGTGTTGGATAGCCCATTTATCGATGAATGCCAATAGGAGCTCAGCAGTGGCCATATAAAGTACAACGGAAGCGGAGACTCTTAAAATGATATAATTATGCACATATATTATTGTTTCATCTGGCGTGGGGCCGCCCCACGCTGCGCTTTCCAACACGTGGCCGCCACTTGAGAACTTTTTCGGCCATCGGCCATAAGTTCTGCGGGCTATGTGGCCTGCCCCTTCCGACGACCTAGTAAAGGTTGCGGGTGGCCGTTGGATGCGGGTGGCACAAAATCGCTCGCTGTGGCGGAAATTAGGTGAGGCCTATGTTCAACAGTGGATGTCATTTGGCTGATATGATGATGATGATGATTATTGTTCCTCGTGAATCACTATCAGACTTAAAGAATAATAAACAAACTCATTCTTAATTAGTTATACAATCAGTTATCAAATTAAGAAAGAAAGACAAACATTTATTCACCACAAACAATGTGTCATTAGTAGGCATTAGGAACCAATTATATAAGAAAAAGAGAGAAAAAAAAGAACAAGTAAATAATTAAGAAATTATAATAACCCGACTACAAAAGTGACTTTCACCGGGGCGCAGTGGTTAAGGTGGTCGCCTCGCCACTACATCGCCGTGCTGGGTGACGTGGGTTCGATTCCCACACGAAACAAATATTTGTGTGATTCATAGATATTTGTTTCTAGTCTGGGTGTACTTTGTGTCCGTTAGTTTCATGTTTGTAAAGCTCCCCGCGACACAGGGCTTGTTCCCTAGAGCGGGCGTTGTCTTTTTAAAAAAAGAAAGTATACCTACCTACCTACCTACCTACATAAAACCTAAAAAAAACCATCCTTGAACTTCAACGAACATTTAAAAAAAAGAATTGGTCCAGGCGTTGTTGAGTTATGCGCTTACCAACACATTTAGCGATTCATTTTTATATTATAGATGAAATTTAAATACATAACGTATGTAATATATTTGTAATCTTCATTTGATTCTCTTTATTTTGATACCCTACTCGATACGTTTGGTTAAAAAAAATATTAACTACTTACAATTTGGCGCCAAAAGTCCACCGTTTTTTTTTTATTAATACTATCTAAGGACACGGGTTCATGAGAAGAATCTAACGATACCTTAATTATTATTGTCGAAATCCATCCAGCCGTTTGGATGAAACGTGGTAATAAAAAATTTACATACAAGACACACGCGAAAAACAATACCCGTCCTGACAGTCGGGTAAAAAGGTATAGTTAACTAATAATAATTGTACCTACTGCATATCACATTGGCGGGAATTTGGACTTTATTGTAACACATACACTGTGTCCTATGGTTAAAAATTGGTCGGTGTTACTATGGTTAAAAATTGGTCGGTGTTACTATGGTTAAAAATTGGTCGGTGTTACTATGGTTAAAAATTGTTCGGTGTTACTATGGTTAAAAATTGGTCGGTGTTACTATGGTTAAAAATTGGTCGGTGTTACTATGGTTAAAAATTGCTGAATTTTACCGACATGCCACATTGTCGATGCTGCGGGCAGAAGCTATTAATTAATAAAAAAAGTTATAAAAAGACCATATTCACAGTAATGTTATTATTCCAGCATTTGAAGGCTACGCCAAACCTAAGAACTGGCGCAAAAATGTGTGGGAAGCAAATGTTTGGAAATACTACGATACCGATCCTAACAATTCAGGATTACAAGTAAGTACAATACTCTTAATCTTGTGCCATATTATACGTGCCATATTTACCTACCGTTGTCGGTTAAAAGCGATGGTGGCTGAATGGATAAAGGACCGGCGCACTAAGGTATAATATCGTAAAAAGTTGCCCATAAGTCAAAATTTAAAAAATGGCGAAACCACTTAGCGAATGATACCAATCGACAGCCAGATAAATTCTTTATATGAAACTACCCTCAAACTTATGTACAATTACTTTATTTATTATTAATTCACTCAGTGAAGTTCAATATTGTATGCGGTGGATACTGTTACTTGTTTACGCATAAAATTAACTTAATTTTTGTGACTTGTTCTTCGTTTGTTTTTGTTTGAAACCGATTTGTTTGAATAATGGATAGTGGTAATGAAGGTAAGAAGTGTTGTATTAATATGTTATAATAATCATAGTCTTATATTTGGCTCAGATATATCAACATGTTACTTGCCCATTTTAAAGACTAAAAATAATCGTATAATCAACATTAATAATAATAATAATAATATTCTACCACATTCACACAGCGCCATCTAGTCCCAAAGTAAGCAATTATATTTGCTTGTGTTATGGGTACTAAACAACTGATACACTACTTGAATACATTGTTTTTTGTAAATACATACATATTATAGATAAATTACACCCAGACACAGAACAAACCTTTATGCTCATCACACAAAGATTTGTCCTGGGTGGGGATCGAACCCACGACCTCCGGCTTAGCAGTCAGGGTCACTAACCACTAGACCAACAGGCCAGTCTAGAGAATGTATAGGTATACCTTTGCTACGTCTGTTAGCTACCACAATCAAACTTTTGGAATACGAAATTGTTGGGCGTCTCATCGAAATGAAGCTACTCACGAAAAATTAGCTTCATAGTAATAAAAAAAAATTTGGACCAGGGATCCCGGACAGTAATAAATCAATATATTTTTTTTTAATTCGTCGGTGCTTTTTTTTTCTATAAACATTCTAAATCACTAAATTAATATATATTTCCATTCAAATACACCTTTTCAACTAATTAAAGCAAATAAATATTTTTGGGCAACTTTTTACGATATTGTACCATAGTGCGGCGTGCAAATCACGCTGTCCGAGTTCGATCCCGACCGGCAGTACCAATGTGGATTCCACTTTGTGGAACTTATATGTACTAATCATGTGACTTACCATCTGCTAACGGTGAAGGAAAACATCGTGAGGAAACCCACATATCGTAGAAGAAATTCTATTAGTATGTCTGATCCACCAACCCGCACTAGGCCAGCGTGAGTGGATTATGGCCTAAACCTTCTCAGCTCTCTAGTTAGAGGAGAGGAGATCCGAGCCCAGCAGTGGGACATATTGGGTTGCTGATGACAATGTCTTATGTAATGTGCCATTACAAATCTTTATTAACATCATCATAATTATCAGTCTCAGGATGTCCACTGTTGGACTTAGACCGTTCCCGCCACCCATGATTTTTAATAGCACCGGTTGGTTTGGTTGTAAGCGTGGTGCATTTCGCATCTTTTCAGCCATTGTACGAAATTTTGTAATCATTTTCATTGATTTATACGATGTATTATGGTAACTGCCTCGGTGACGGAAGAACTGTATACGACTGATGTGCAAGACGTCCCGGGTTCGATTCCAGGCTCGGATGAAAATGGCATTGGGCTTTTCTATCATGAAATTCCAGTATTGAGATTTTCCCAGAGTTTGGTAAACAAATGTTCCCGGTTGATGACTAGGCTCGCCCCCTATTTCATGGGACCAAACATAGCTGGTGAAATGTGTGAAACACCTCTGCCTACCCCTTCTGAGAAAAAGGCGTGATGTTATGTTGTTACTATGGTTACTCGATAAATATTTATTTATTTTTATTCCAATAGCTTTTATTGAGTACACTGAAACTCGCCGAAAGCTGGTAAATGAAATAAAAAAACTGTTGACAAACAGAATTATTTACTTTAATGGAATGAAAAAATATAAAATATAAATTTTGTAATTGACAGAACGAGGCATTTATCGCATGGATGAAGACAGATTTGAAACGTAAGCCGGTGTGGAGAGTCAATCACACAGACAAATATGAGAAAGGTCTTCCTAGTGGCAACTATACGATGCGTATCACCTATTGTAAGTACTAATTCTGATTCACAATTAGAGTAGACCCTACACTGTAGAAAACATCTCCACACGTACAAAAAAGTTCGGCAATTCTTATCTATGCCGTACCATCAAAATGTGGAACGCACTGCTGGCTCATGTCTTTCCTCCTTCCTATAATATGAGATCCTTCAAGCGAAGCGTGAAGAAGCACCTTGCGGGCCAGCATGGCGATGCCGGCTGACAGGACACTTGGGTCTCCTGTCAGCTGGCAAAGCAACTTGGGTTCCTCTTTCAGCTTTCCATCAGGCGAAAAGGAGCCACTATGCTTGGCTACTATAAAAAAAAGACCTAAATCAGTGTATGCATATGCAACCAGCGTTGTATAAAAAATAAAGTGTTAGTTGTAGGCCGTCATATAGGCCGGCTAGAGAGCAGAACTAATTTGTATAGTATTCAAAACAAAACTTTAAGCCAATGTACTATGACCTATTTTATATTTCACAAGAATTATCAAGAGGATTATTTTTTTTTAATATGGGCCTTAATTCAAATGCCATAAAGTTGTATTTTGTTTGAATACTATTAATATTGCTCTGCTCTCTAAGCCGGTGTCTGTGGAGCCTTCTTTTAGGCATATAAAAATAAGCCTGTGTATAATTATTATTATTAGAAGTGATGGTGGCTGAATGGATGGTGGTGCAATATGTACTAGTCAAGTGACTTACCATCTGCTAACGGTGAAGGAAAACATCGTGAGGAAACCCACATATCGTAGAAGAAATTCTATTAGTATGTCTGATCCACCAACCCGCACTAGGCCAGCGTGAGTGGATTATGGCCTAAACCCTCTCAGTTCTCTAGATAGAGGAGAGGAGACCTGAGCCCAGCAGTAGGACTTAATGGGTTGCTGATGATGATGATAATTATGTTCTGTTAATTTTTTTTTTCAGATTACCCTTACTCACTGTACAGTGGACAGAGATTAGTAATATTAAGTTCTTCCCACACTGAAATCACGAACGGTTGGAATTGGTGGGCAATAGCACTCATTCTTATAGGAATACTTGCTATAATAATTAAAATTATTTATAATAAGAAAATATATGGCGGATACGTTAAACCTACTGACGGCCAAGACTAGATATTGGTTTGTTATTTCTTTAGCTGCACTATTGTTGTCGCGTAATGAGTAATTGTTTTATTTTTATATTGAAAATGTTGGTGTTATTAATACTTAAAGTCTCGATAGGAATATAAAATGTTTACTTTTCCCAATGAGACACATTGTAATTCAATGCAACTGCTTGCAATATTTTTTCCCAACCAGTAACACTGCCAAATATTGGTGTTAGTGAATGGGAAAAAAAATTGCAAGCAGTTGTATTGGGTAACAGTGTGACATGATGGGAATTTTTTTTCCCAACGAGTAACAGAGTTACAGGTTTGGTTGTGATTGGATGGGAATAAACCGTAGCTGGTTGTAGCTACGACACAACAGCAGCAGACGCGATACTTCTGATTTCTATGTATTTGTATGAAATATCCTCCGTAACAAGCGACACGATCGTCTCGTCGAGCGACAGAGACACTGTTTTCCGACTGCAGATCAATAGCGACAACGTCAAGCGAGTTTGAACCTACTGGATACGGTGGTGCTATCTGCAGTTGTCACCTGTAGTCGGGTCCGGAATCATGTCTGCAGCGACATGGCGCCACGATATGTCACTGTGACGTAACGCGGTGATGCTCTCGTCTGCTGCTGCTGCTTGAAGTTGGATATGAACCGGTACCTTTAGGCCTTGTTGCATTACTGGGTGGTAAGTGTCTGATAAACTATCTGAAACTTAGTTGAAAGAGTATCCTAAACTGGTGAGCATGTATGAAAAGATTGATGAATGTTGAAGAAGCGAAAGAGGTATGTCAGAATAAAATTGTATCAGGGCCCTAATTTTGAACTGTTGGAATTGTCCCTCAGACTTCACTCTTCTCTCGTACTCTTCCACTCATAGACTTTTACTATTCTTAAAAAGAGATGTATTTACGGCTTAAGCTATATATAATGTTAGAAGATAAATTTAAAAACTGATTAATAAAACACTTTTTTAAAACACCATATTTTACTTTAAAAAAAAAATTTAAATTAATTGAAATATCTGCAGTTATCTTTCCGACAGCTCAGAATCAGGGTTCAGGTGGAAGGGAATAGTCTCTGCCTACTCCTCTGTTGGGAAAGCGTGATTTATATTTATATACTTAAGCTAAGTACAATGTATGAGAGGCCTTATTGCTATAACCATTTTTTTACAATTAAAAGGTATTTTTTGTATAAGCTTGTCAATGTTATAGGAAATAGTTTTGGTGTCATTTAAAATGAATAATAAAAATATACCTAAGCCGAAATTATTTATTAGATACGTATGCCAAAGTTAATAAACAAGGAAAAGTTGTGATTGCCTTATACTTCGGACGTGTACGGCTACGTCCTTACTACCCACTTACTACCGAATGCGAACGCGTCGTTCAAACACGAGCGTAGACAAAACGTCAGTTTGACCACTATTCTTTTCTGTCACTTAGAACTGTCATTTACTAGAGCGAGAGAGCGACTACACACGACGAAATTGACGAGGCGCTCGGCTGTCACCCTCTATCTCGTTCTAAATGACTGTTTTATGTAACAGTAAAGAATAGAAGGTATTGGAAAGTGCGGCCAGATGTGATCCAACAACATTTAAAAATATTTTTTTATTAATGTATTCAATCAATCTTTAAAAAAAAAATTACGTTAAACGACACAATAGGTGTTCTACACGGTTATAAACTTGCGTTCCAACAGAGTAAGCTTGGTTGCCATCCGCATAGTTTTTATGAAATTTGGTTTACAATAGTCGGCTACACGGTTGGAATCCACCAAGGGCACCTCTGTGGAAGCCAAGTTTACAACCATGTAGCACAGCTTTAAGTCAATAAAGTCACAATTAATTTTACGTACTTACTTAATCTACTTTTTTACTAATGCATTTAAATTAGTTTTATTTAGGTACAGACCTATAAAATAACAACCTTTGTGGTATGGAATATATACACTCGATATGTACCTATGGATCTGATATGATGTCACATACGCTGTCGCGTGTGCTCTGTACTTAAGGGTAGGGTAACTGTAAAGGGTGTGCACTGTAAGTACACACCCTATAAAGTACCCTTAAGTATTAAGTATACTCAATATTTTTATTTCATTAGACCTAAGTGATCGTTTTTTAATATTAGCTTTTCTCTCCAAAATAATTGCAATATTCTAAAGTATATAATTATGTGAATGCGTTTGTTTATTTTTTGTTACGCCTTGAGGGCTTATAACAAAATCTAATTAGATAATCAAAAGATTTAATCCAAGTTAGAACATAACTGTACTAACTTCGATTACATCTTTCGATTCCAATTTAGTTCTATAGGAAGTTCCCAACCTCACTACTTCCTAAATTCTTTCTGATTTTGATCTTTTCGAATTGAATAGTGTATTTGTAGGCTTAAGCATTACACATTACATTATCACACCTATCTTCATGAAATTCCACATAAAGGAAGTCTGACAAGATTATAGGATATTTTTATCCACATACCATCGGGCGACAGCCATTCCTATATGTATTGGTTATCCTAGTCATTACTGGTTTTGTTAACTCAATATGTAGAACAGTCATTATATTAGATAATTATATTATTTGGAGAGTAAGAAAGTAGATCATTGTGGGCCCAGAAGACACAGCAAAGAGGAGAGAAGATTTTTTTTTTGTAATGAAATACCAAATATTTATGTAAGAGAAAAGTAGTCATATTCAGTGTCTTGATTTAGGTAATCTTTTATTGTAAGTATAGTAACTTTTGTCGAGTATTTTTTTTAACTTTTACCTACCTAAGGTTGTTAAATATTTATTATAGATTCAGTTTTATTTATGTCTACGTCACTACACTGAGGCATATTTCTATGTAATTTTTATAAAACTTTTTAAGCTAGTTTTGTATTCGGGAATATTTTTGTAATAAAAATTTTTTGAGTGTTTTTTTGTAATAATATATTTATCTACATAACAACTAGTCATAATACTATACTAGAGCCGAAATGGATGTAGAACTAACAATAACAACATTTGACTATCTCTGATAAAATGCCTGTTTTTGTAAAACCAATTAAATTAATAAAAGTAATTTGGATTATTTTGAAATATTTATAATAGGTAATCTTAAAATACTATTTGATAGTATTTTAACAAATTTGTTTAAGTACAAACATTCTGCGCAATTCGGCTGGAGTATAGGTAATACTTACTAGAATTATGTACTCTGATAACTTCGATCAAATAAAGTATAGATGCACAGTTCCGTGCAAAAACCACACTTAAATTTGTCACCAGCTATACATTAGTAGTTATGAATACGATGTAAACATTGTATTTTGTAAATTAAACCTTATTTCCATACGTCAAAGTCCATATTAGAACACTGTGTACAAAAGGTAATAAAATTTTACGACCGAAGTTGGCTGGAGGACAAAGATATGAGTGGAGTCGAATTTGTTTTCATGTATATTAAATAAATTAATTTACTATTACTAGTTATTATTATACAATTTTAACGATAGTAGTATAGTGTAGTATCGACATTATGTATGTTTTTCAATTACATTATCATTTTTTTTAGATTTTAGTAATTGAACCAAAAATGTATCAGTAATTATTTTGATAGCTGTAAAGAGTGATAAAAAATTGGAGAGGGCTATAGATAATTGCACTATTTGATTTGCCTGTATTTTGCAGTCCACGGGTGGACGAGGCCTAAAAACGACTAAGACTAAATAATGTAAAAAGTAATAAACAATAAAACACAGTAAATATAAAAAGTTGTTTATTAGAAATAAATATAAAGACGTCTAAGTGCCCCTAAACAATATTAACTTATTGAACAATGGCCGTTTGGAACGATCTTTTGTTTCAGCAGTTTTTAATTTTGCCGCGTAATGAAGGCGGATATCTAAGTATTTTATTTTCATTATGAGCCAAAATCTAGAATCCGGATTTCACGTATTAAATAAGGTACAATTGAATATTTTAAAATAAAATTAAAGACTACTCTATGTTTTTCCGTAGGGGTCTTGTTCTGGCACAATAGTGTGAGCGAGGTCGCGCTATAGACAACGCTTGAGAGAGTGACAAGGATAGTTGCGTGACATAAGGAGTCGAAAATAAATTAAAATATTCAATTGGTGTTGATTTTTGTAAAAAAAAAGATCAACGATTTCATGACAACGATTTACTTTCCGAAAATACGACACTCCATGTTTTTTTTGCACTGTTAAAGTGTTGTTTTTGCATTTTTTACTGCACACTTCGGCATCGCGACACGTGACACTATTACTGCGGTTTCGAAGCGACTGACAGCGCAACTGTGCTTACGGCCGATTTAAGTGGAGTTGAGTTAGTGCCGTTTTTTGGGCGGCGAGCGTGCATCTATACTTTATTTGATCGAAGTCTGATAAGTAAATTAATTTGTTCGCATGTGTCATATTTGCCTATGTAATTATCTGTGTAACAGAATTAAACGTATACGTTATAGCTGGTTTCACTTGATTATTTTTCAGATTTCCCAGCATATTTAATAAACAAGCTGTTGCCCACGTCTCCGAGCCAGTCCGATTCGGTTCTTATTACCAAAGAAACCTTTCCACATTAGTGTAATGAAAAAATAACTTAAGATTATAATAGTATAAATCTAAAGAGTTTGATTTGTTTGTTGAACGCGATAATCTCATGAATTACTGAATTATTGATTGATTGATTGACTGTTTTTGAGCGGACGCACTCGGAGCCATTCGGATGCGCGAGCGCAGAAGAGTCATCAGAGGCAACCGGTCGGCTTCTCTTATTATTTCACACTATGCGCGTTAGGTTTGCTCTCAAGCATTCATAATAAAAGAAGTGACATGTAAAAATAAACTTTAATACAATGATTCAAAACTCTGTTTTAAACGTGATAATAAATCTGCTCTCCTCTCCGAACCGGTCTATGTGAACTAACCCCTACTTTGCTATGGGTCGTCTAGCCTTTTAGTATTACTCGCAATCGCAACCGATACAGAGTTCAACGGCGCCTCCGGAGAATAAAATCGTGATAATAAAAATCACCAAAAATTTACAAAAGAGTGTTTTTTTAATATTTTGCTAAAGCATTACTTTCAGATATTATAATTAATATGTAAGTGCTAAAACAAATAAATACCGGGATATAAATTACTTACTGACTTATATTAGCAAGGCTTTCATAGTCTGAGGATATTAATCTCTTTCGATGGTCGCTATCCATTCCAACTCTTCAAACATTTTGTAATCGTTATAAAATCGACTAAGTCGAATGTCGAGATTCCGAGTAGGATTTCTGATAAGTTATTTTACCTGTGGTACTGCTTTTATTGACGATATCAGTAAATGTCAGATTACTGTAATTTGTGATGTCAGAGTGCAGTGATACGATGTCAAATGTGTTATCGTAATTTTTAATAATAGCTGGGATCTTTAATTGTTTACATTATAATTAACAACTCGCTGACCCACAATGGCCACGTCTAGTGAAACTTCCGATCATAATGCTAAATCTAGGCGTCCTGCAGGTAAGGTTTTATTAGTCACACCTTCAAAAATGGCCTTGTGTTGACAAATCACAATATCGATTAAATTGTATGTTCGTTATAGAATCTGCGTTTAAGCAGCAGCGGCTACCTGCCTGGCAACCTATCCTCACTGCTGGGACAGTCCTGCCAACGTTTTTCGTCATCGGTATAGCTTTTATTCCCGTGGGAATAGGCTTGCTCTACTTTTCTGACGAGGTACGCCCTGTAGTCATAATGTTGCCTGATTTCTTAATTACTAAGTCATTTAATTGATACGACATTAAGCTAATTGCAAAAATGTTAATGTTCAAGATAAATGTAGCCTTCATCTGTGGTATTAAATGTGAAATGTTTGAAGAAAATAGGTATGATACTTGAATCGTTATACATTTGCACTGAGATCTATAATCGAATGCCCTTTATGGTTTACAATATTAGGCCTTTATATGGCTGCTGTAGTGACCAAATCCACTTCTTTTAATTAAACACCTTGCTTGCCCGCAAGAATACTGTTTTAACTCAAAAGCTATACTTTTCAGGAGAAGCGATTAAAGCAAATAAAAAAAAAATATAATTAATTACAAATATTGTGATATTTTTATATTATAAACAATATTTTTTTTATAATAGCATGGATTAGTCTATACTCTATCATTTATCATAAAGACACTGTTCATTTATCTTTTTTTTTTTTCAAGTTATTTATTTTTTTATGAAGGGTACCACTTGTGACTATATTCTTGTATTAATTTTGACATAATACAGTATTCTTCCAAGCAAGCGACCTGTCTATGAAGTATTCTCTGTTATACTGAACACATACATACACAAGTGGTTCAGTATGCAATAATAATATAATAATAATAATATTCTACCACATTCACATAGCGCCATTTAGTCCCAAAGTAAGCAATTATATTTGCTTGTGTTATGGGTACTAAACAACGGATATACTACTTAAATAATTATCTTTTTGTAAATTCATACATATTATAGATAAATGACACCCAGACAGCTGCAGTCAGGGTCCAGTAACCAGTAGACCAACAGGCCAGTCAAAATACAAAACCTGTTAACTTCAGAGCTAATATCACAAATTAATAAGACAAAATTTGTCAGGTTATGTTTGAATAGTTAAATTTCACATCCATAAGTTGTGTTTTTATAATTTTAATAATTATTTGTTTTTTTAGTACTAACTTTCATTAAGGACCAGTATTTCTTTCTAGGTGTTTGTTATTATTTGTTGTATTTTGTTGTTTGTGTAGTCTTTAGCTGATTGTCTATATATGTACTCATTGACATATTCTAGCAATATATCAGATTTAGAAACGAAAGAACTTTCTTTTCGACATGTTGATCAGTAGCCCCAGATCTTTTCTATTTGCACATAAAGCATTTTCTGGAAGTCTTTTTGGTGTTTAGCGAACAGGGTGATGTCATCAGAAAAACAAAAGTTAGAAAGTGTTTCGCCATCAATATATATTTTTTATACCATGAAGATGGCAAACAAAAGTACGATGGTAAGCGGTTACCGTAATGTATGGACACTTGTAACACCAGGAGCATTACAAGCGTGTTGCCGACCCTTAAGAAACCCTTGTTATTATTATTATGTCTCTTTTCTCACGGCTATACTTGTCTCTAAGGTGAGAAGTATACCCGGTCCTTTTGGAAGGCTTACGCGGGGACACAGGTCCAACATGCAGAGGCCCTTAAAGAATTTTAATTTAGAATGGGATGAGACACTTACCACCGCCACATCACAGCTGCACTATTGTAGTACAGCTATGATCTGTCACCGGTAGGTGTAGAGCTATTGCATGATATTATGGAGTTAAATAAAGTTGGGCTATGGGTTTGGGTGTTTGGTGTATTATTATTATTATTAAATAAAATCCTTATTTAACAGGTAAAGGAGCATGTGATCGATTACACATTATGTATGAAAGACGATCAGAACATCACATGTGCTGATTACATCAAGCAGAACAATATGGAACCTTGTGTGTGTCGGCTAGCCTTTAACTTGACAGAGGACTTTCAGAAAGATGTCTACTTCTATTACGGACTCAGCAATTACTACCAGAACCATCGTAGATATGTTAAATCTAGGTATGAGATTGTGTTTTATTTTTACATCATATGAGCCCAATGACGTCCACTGCCGGACATAGATAATTTTAATAGCGTAGGGTGGCCCTCCACTAGATAGTCCGAAGATTTGGTAATGGTTACGGGTGGTCTTTATATGCAGCCAGCACCAGCCTTGTGGATGCACAACTGCACAGTATTACGAGAATTGAAAATATGAGGGCTACATTTAATAGCAAAAACGATTCTATCAATTGATGTTTTAGTGCAATACTATTGGAATCATAGAGGCAGTTCTACTTAATGCATTTTTCCAACAGGAGTACAACATGTATTGTACAATTTAGATATCAAACTAACAGTGGAGTGCCTTATCTAAATTGTCTATTAGTTATGAAATACATTTGGGCAATTTTGAACTTTATTATATTATGCAGAAGGTAGACCTGTTTTACACTGATATTTAGATTTGGGACTGACTCATATTCTCTCTATTACTTTGACATATAGGGATGACAATCAGTTGCTGGGTCGCTTGAACCAGGAGCCGTCGACGGACTGCGCACCTTTCAGATCCGCTGAAGAGGACGGCAAGCAGAAGTTTGTGGCTCCTTGTGGAGCTATTGCTAACTCTCTGTTCAATGGTGAGTGGGCTATCAATTTATGGAAATAGTTTTGAATAGATTTTAGTGACAGACCATTTATCGAGGAAGCCTATAGGCAATATAACGCCACGCTACTGCCAATAGGAGCTGAGCAGTAGCCAAATAAAGAACATTTTTTTTAATAGATAGGTAGTTTAACTCTTTACACTTTATAATCTGACGACGTAATTGTAATTTGTTATCTTTCAACAGATACATTGACGGTGCATTCGGAAGACTTGAACAAGGATGTACCTGTGATACGCACAGGCATCGCTTGGAGCTCCGACAAGCGAATCAAGTTTAAGAACCCAGAAGGAGATCTTAAAACTGGTATGTATCATACCTTGTTTCAAAATTATTTAGTTATTAGTCATTATTAGTACTGTCTACTAAAGTCAATTGAATTTAATTAACCTTTTGACCACCACAATCGGCATCTCCATGCCCTGGACGGCAAGCCATAAAATTCGGTTAAAATAAAATTTAGTATCTTTATCTTGTATTTTTATAGACCTGAGTTTTGTCAACTATAGACGACATCGGCGCTCAGGGCACGCTTGCGCTTGTCGAGTATAGATGACGTTGGCGTTTATAAGGTTAAATTCCTTTTAATGTACACAGTGTGGTATTCTCCTGCGTCACTTTACACGCTACCCGAATTGTAACTCACAAAAGATTGTAACTATCTATATACGTAATTAAAAGAGTTGTGTGAGATTAATAATATAATAATAATATTCTACCACATTCACACAGCGCCATCTAGTCCCAAAGTAAGCAATTATATTTGCTTGTGTTATGGGTACTAAACAACTGATATACTACATAAATACATTTTTTTTTGTAAATACATACATATTATAGATAAATTACACCCAGACACAACAAACCTTTAAGCTCATCACACAAAGTTTTGTTCTGGGTGGGGATCGAACCCACGACCTCCGGCTTAGCAGTCAGGGTCACTAACCACTAGACCAAGAGGCCAGTAAATTCTTGCTTTGTTCTTCTCACAGCTCCACCCTGTTAACGAATGGGGCCCGATCCTGCTAAATTACACAGGTCGTTAGTAGACCGATGGACTAATATCGTAATATCTACCAATCACAGGCCGGCAATATAGTGCGATTGACTTAGTAAGCCAATCACAGCTGTCGAATGAGACCATCGTCTTACAACTGCGTTACGATTGTGTTATCAGGATCGGGCCCCTGATCTTTGGCAAATTTGCTTAAAGTATTTTTCGAATAACCTGTTACATTCCTAACTTTTGACTTTTATAAGAGTGACTTTGTAACCTAGATGAATAAACGAAATTTCAAGGTTATAGGAAAACATTGTGACGAAAACCACATACAAGAAAATCTAAAGGAATGTCTGATCCAACCCGCATTAGGCCAGCGTGTGTGGATTATGGCTTAAACCCTCTCAGCTCTGTAGATAGTAACCCTTGCCCAGCAATGGGATATTAATGGCATTATTTATCACATAATGAAAGTTCATTTTTTGTTGCAGCATTTGCGAATTACACGAAGCCGTCGAACTGGCGCGTTCATGTGTGGCAGTTAGATAACGACACAGATAATAACGGCTTTTTGGTAAGACACATTTATAATAAAAATAATAATAAGTGATGGATTAAGAATACATAATGTCACTACCCCATTTCAACTTGGGAATCGCTAGAGCAACGGATAGTCTCCATTCATTCATTCCATTCATTCATTCATCCATTCATTCATTCCATAGATCCCATTAAGAATTATATACCCTCATCTGTTATTTATTAGTGATATGAAATAAATTATATATAATATTCACATTGACTTATTGCAAATAGGTTGCCTAGTTAAATCGCGCCCGGATAATATTAATAGGATGGAAGGAAGGATAATTTATAGTGCGCAAAATTTTTTGTTGGAGAGACTTTCAGCATGGTGGAATGAGATTGGAGTCCATACCTTTTATTTTTATAGGATATTTATATTTTATAGGATTGGGGAACAAAACCCAAATTTTAATTTTTTTTTAATTAAGAATACATAATGTCACTACCCGATTTCAAACCGTGGGTGTCGTAAAAGACGATTAAGGGAGTAACCTTATAGCATAGCATACAAGAGCAAAGCGAGAAAAGGAAAATTTGAACAAACTCTATACCAACCCGCCTGGTCAGCGTGGTATAGTAGGCTAAATTCCCTCCACATTCTTTGGAGGAGACCCGCGCCCAGCAGTGGGACGTTTATGAGTCGAAATGATGACATCGTAGAAATAAAAATTCCATCACGTGCGCAAACGTTCTGAGGTCTATTACCAGATCATTTGAAGACAGTATTGGGTTTTTCTATCATGAAATTCAGCCCATCGGAGAAAAGAGCGTGTGTTAATATTGTGATAGTGACGCAATGATATTGTATGTTAAAAAAGGTGTAGATAGGTTATAAGCGCTCGAAAAGTGGCACACTAAAAATAGTCTTATTAGCAAACTTCATCTCAATGTCCCGTTGACGGCGAAGGTATTTTGACATTGCATTATTACGATATCTATGTGTGCGTGCCATTTCCAAAGATCGAACGCTATGTAGGTAACCTATCTACACCTTTTTTAACATACAATATCATTGTAGTGACGGTTTTTTTATTTGTATTATCGCATGGGGTTAAGTGAAATAGCCGAAATAAGGTGAGGCCTATATCCAGCAGTGGATGTCATTGGGCTGATGTGATGGTGATGGAGTTTAAAGCAAGACCCTGTTGTTGGAAATTTATCAAGCCTAGTAGTTCCCGAGATTAGCTTAACCAATCAAACAAACAAACTCTTCAGCTTTATAAAGTATCGATATAATAATAATATAATAATATTCTACCACATTCACACAGCGCCATCTAGTCCCAAATTAAGCAATTATATTTGCTTGTGTTATGGGTACTAAACAACTGATATACTACTTAAATACATTTTTTTTGTAAATACATACATATTTTAGATAAATTACACCCAGACACAGAACAAACCTTTATGCCCATCACACAAAGATTTGTCCTGGGTGGGGATCGAACCCACGACCTCCGGCTTAGCAGTCAGGGTCACTAACCACTAGATCAACAGGCCAGTCGAAATATATTAATATATCTGGTGTTACAGAACGAAGACCTGATAGTGTGGATGCGCACGGCAGCGCTGCCGACCTTCCGCAAACTGTATCGGCGCGTCAACCACGACACGGACGGGTTCCGTGTAGGACTCGTCAAGGGACCCTACACACTCGTCGTCGATTATAGTGAGTCATACACCACGTATTTTCAGCCGTCTTACAAACTTTGTAATCATAATAATAAAGTTCTTTGTTATTCAAAAAAAACATAATAATCACTACAACCCAGATACGTTTTCAATAAATGCTAAACAAGTAATGGAAAAATTCAAACCCACGATGGTACTTGAACCCGCGACCCTGCCATTCCGTGTGCAGTGCTCTTCCATCTGAGCTACGCGGGTGGAGGTCCCTGAGATCGAATTTATCCATTACCTGTTAACATGATGACGTCATGACAACGTTTTTCTACTTATCACCGTGGCTCGTTACAGAAACCTACGGACGACTACGGTTTAAATTTTTCCATTACTTGTTTACCATTTATATAAAATGTTAAACCAAAGCGATGGAAATTGCTTAATATTTAATATAAACCCAGATACGTCCCACTGCAGAATAAAGATAGATAGATAGATCTTTATTTGCTTAAACATGTGTGTACATACAATTGCATGCAAAATGTTATATTAATTAGAGCTAACATGTTTGTCATTATACAATGGCGAGCAAATATTATAAGGCAGGTAGTCATTAATTTAAATAATTATAAAAATTACATAACATTAGCAAACTTAGAAATAACATTATGTCAAATATTAATAATAATAGCAGTATATTGATTATGAATAGTAATGTTATAATATGTTTTATAACATATTTGCTCGTAAAGGGTCTCTTATTTCACCAATTTCAGTGTTGTAATGTATCTCATTACGCACTAGTGCGGTAATGTAAAGTAAATTGCACGGCTTCTCATGCTCACATACTAATATAATCGCGGGGCTCCGTACGTAACGAACGGTACCTATTTTTTTAAATCTTAGCAAAGAGTTTTTATGTCAGAAAAGTGGTCAACATTTTATGAATAAAATTGATTAACTTTGGTAGATAAAATAATTATGATATAATTATATAAAATAAACATTTAATTCTTTAATTTAATTAATTTAGACCATAAATTACAACCATTTATCTGTACTAAAACACAAAAATATTAATTTACTTTATTAGTAATACTGGCTGTTTTTGTGTTTTTGCCTTAAAAAAAAAAGCGCTGATGCGCGCGCATCGATAATTTGTGACAAGTAAAAATAATTCCGCGCGCTATTTCTTTTCGCTGTATTTGTTTTTTTCTAAGAAAGTCCGAATTTTATTTATTTCCTCGCAAATATGTTATAAAACGTCGTATGACACACGTGCGGTTTGATAATTACAGCCTCTGCTTTCTTGTAGCCCTCGCCTGCGGCTCGGGCTAGCAATATCGCCTCGGCTGTAATTATCAACTTACCGCACTTGTATCATAATGTACTATTATCAATTAGTAGTGATTTAAATTTATTTTTGAAAGCCACACTTGTTAATTCTTCCCTCCAAAATCAATCCAAGTAGTGGGACGTTCATGGGTTAAATTGAAATTGAGGATGATGAATTTACTGATCTCCATACTAGGATTTGTCGTGTGTCTGCATTATACATCTACCCGCGTATGTCTGTCTGTTCGCTATAAACTCATAACTACTGAGCGGCCATGCGGTTGTCACCAATAGATAGAGCGTTTCATAAAAATGTTTATAATAATAATAATATTTATTTATTCAATAATGTAGTTTCACAATTTCTCTTAATTTATATAGTAGACTCAACAGTGGATGTGGCATAACTGTTATAATAATAATAATTTTTATTTCAGGAATCCCATATATTTGTTAGTAACAATGTTCTTAGCCTAGTGTTAGTAATGGTACAATAATTATAATAATATTACTTGATGTTTAAAATACACTATGATTAATTTTATTTTTTTATTTTAGAAACTAGAAGTCGCGTGGATGGAGCGAAGCTCCGCGTCATTTCTAGTATAAAATACATTTTTCGCGGGAACAAAATCCGAGTAAAACTTGTAAAAATATATTTCTGCCGTCCACTAACTAAAAGGTTGTTAAGCCATAGGGGCTGTGTATGGCTTAAACGTCCTTTTAGTTAGTGGACAGCAATGGCTTAACGACCTTTTAGTTAGTGGACGGCAGATTTATGTTTAGGTAAAGGTGAATCGGTACATTGACTGCTGTACTAGTTAAAACTGTGTCACAGCAGACAGCGTCTTCCACCCTGTTTTGGCACATTATCATTGAACGTGTATTCACAATACAATTATTAAATAAATGTTAAAAACAAAAGAAATAAACTAATTAATGTAGAAAAAACAATAGAAGATTTAAGCAAGCGAGTTTGTGTGTATGTGTGTGTGTGTGTGTGATTGTGAAAATATCGTACAAATCGGCTGAGCTATGACGATATTAAGTCGAAACAAAATCCTATACCAATCCGTTTGGCCAGCGCGGTATAGTAGGCTAAATTCCCTCCACATTCTTTGGAGGAAACTTGTGCCCAGCATGGGACGTTATGGGTTATGGGAACTATAAAATTGCACCCGTGCCAAGCTTGGACGGGTCGCTAGTATGATAACAGTTTAAATTAAAAAAGTATTCTAAAAATAATATAATAACAGTAATATACGTAATAATAATAATATAAGTAATCATATTTCACCACATTCACACAGCGCCATCTAGTTTCAACTTAAGCAATTATATTTGCTTAACAACTGATATACGACTTATATACATTTTATTTTGTAAATACCATACATATTATAGATAAATTACACCACAGAACAAACAATCATGCTCATCACACAAAGATTTGTCCTGGGTGGATATCGAACCCACGACCTCCAGCTTAGCAGTCAGGGTCCCTAACCACTAGACCAACAGGTCATTCATATTATATAATATTCCTTATTTTCAGACTATCCCGTAGCAGACTTCGATGGCACGAAGTCTTTCGTCATATCGACGACTTCACTTCTTGGTGGTAAAAACCCGTTCTTGGGCGTCGCTTACGTGGTGGTGGGTACATTGTGCCTACTGCTGGGCATAGTACTCCTCGTCATACACGTGAAATGCTCCAAGAGGTACCTTTGTTGGTCGCTTTAATTAAAACAAAACTATATTTACTGAATATATTCACGCACCGTCATTAATTAACATGCTGAAATATTGAGCTTTTAACCAGCTTCTCAGGATAGCGATATTGTAGTTTTTTTCTTGGTTAACCTATTGACCACCAAACGCAACATAGATGTATATTAATTAATTGTTAGAAATACGTTTTATGATCAAAGCAATAAGAACAAATTTTCATATTTAACTTTCATATAGAGGTGTTAAAATGGTTAACCTTTTGAACACCTTAGACGTCGAATAAAATTTGATGATGAAAAAAATCTAAATATGGTCTTTCTGTTTTGGTAATAGAGTACATATTTCAACTGCCCGGTTAACTAACGCTGGTGGTCAGATAAGCTTCTGTCACTTTGATAAATATAGTCTGGGTTAACTATCACATTTGCGGTTTCTTCCGCGAAAGAAGAATTGTTATGACGTAACGCGTCTTATTAAAATCTTCATTTAACAGTAACGCTATCTTGAAAATGCTCCTTGTGTTATTTTGATTCAGCTTTGTTGAATTACTAACCGTAATTGTATATAGTAATATGTTTAGTGGGATTTGAAACATAATGAAAAATAAACATATTTCCGTGGCTCCCACGTGGTGTGTTGATAAAAAAGGATATTATATGCTTGTCCAGGTTCTGCAGTATCTCTATGTCAAATATATAATATTCGTAGTAGTTTTTATGCAATTGAAAATGCGTCCGGTTTTCTTATAAAAAATGTTTTCAAATCTCACTGTTTGTAAATAGAATTTGTTTGTAGAATTTGTGTGGCTCTATAGTAGATGTATTGGCTATTGTATTAAATTATTAAACTTTATAAGGTTGAAATTTAATTATTTGGCTATTCAAAATTGTTATTTGAGTCATTTTCAAATATGGTGCAGATAAACTTGTCCATAACTAAAAAGTTTTTCCGCTTACACAATTATTTTCGCGTTATTTAAGAAAAATAATTGTTTTTTTATAACTATGTGCCATATTATGTAGTTATTAACTATAGGAATTGAAATACATGCCTTGTGTTTATGCAATGTCTTCATATTGCACGTTAACAAAGTGGTATGATTCATACAAATATTTACAGAGTGCCCTGCACAAAATTTGAAAACGATCCGTTTTATTAATTGGCTTATAAAAAAGTACTGTATATGTTTTCTAATAGATGAATCCGTTTTTAAGTCAGCTAATATTTTTCTAATATTTTCTATATATAATCTGTAGTTATGCTTAACTGAATGTGAAATAAATGTTAATAAGAGTTTGTATTTAGAAACAAAATCCAAATTACTTATTATAGTTTTAAAATAAGTAAATATATATATAATAGTGGGGAAATCATTCATATGCGTACATAATTCTATGGCAATTATTTTATAATAACCTTTGTAATTTCATTATAAGAAAATTGCCATATAAATATGTTATTATTAGGCTATTATATTATGTTAGGTTATTAATATTTATTTCACTAAGTAATTTATTTCAAGTAAGTGTGCTTTTAAAAACAAATTGGTACAAGTATAAAATATTTAATCTGCTTCATTTATGTCTTTATAATAAAACCGACTAACATGTCAGGCATTAATGTTTGCTTTACACAGTGATTGAAACCTTTTTGCAAAGCGTTAACAGATATTTTAACCTATTGACCACTTCTTTTGTAAATTTACGACAGTTCGAAATATGAAAATCTGACCTTTTTGCTTTGAAAGTAGGTTGCATTTCTAGTTGCCGGATAGTTTGTTGATTAATAGGTTCCACTTTTTCTTCTAATGCCCGGTTTCTGAGGCGTTAAACGGCGGTTATTGATAGGATAAAATATAACTTAAACAAATTAAAAATGACAGTTGTATGAATAAACTAGTTCTATTTTTTTACTTTTATATTCAGTCAGGTTATACTTTAATCGATGTATAACTATAATCTGAGGGCTCTGAAACCGGGCGTAAGTAAGTGTTAGATACATTAAGATTTGTGCAGAAATGTTTATTGTCCTAAATATATTTAAAAAAACGAAAAGACGTCGACTACGGCATATAAATAATAATGTTCAAACTTTTAATTTTTGAAAGATAAATAGATAATATAATTTTATTTTAACCGCTCGCGCTCTTGTCTCATATTTCGGATAAATTGACACATGAAAATAGTATGCTCTTGTCACTTTCACAATAGAATGCATTTTCATTGCCTGAATGTCACAGTTTTGGCGGTCAATAGGTAAATGTTTTTTTTTGTTATTTTTCATTTCCGGTGTTTTTACCCAAACAAAACCAACAATTCATGTTACAAACTTTGAATAAATAAAAATTACCCGTGAGGGTTGAGGTTTATCGCGTGTAAAGTCGGCATTACATTTGCGCTTATTGTAAGACTTACATATTAACAAAACCTTAAAATCATTTTAATTACAATACATAATTATTAACTCAGATAGCGTAGAGCCCGGAATATATTATGTATTTTCTACTTTAACGAGTAATTTACGTTGATAACCCACTTTCCAATTAAATTCATCGGTATATAATCTTATAATATACTTTGCATTCGGGACTCTACGTTATTTGTATAATAAAACGGCGATTCCTGGTATATTTACTCACATATATATTATTATATCAATTAAAATCAGCCTGAAACCCGTCACACACGTAGCTATAATAAAATTTCGGTTACGTCACAAAAATATGTGGAAAGATTATGATTTAATATACTAGAAGTCGCGCGGGGCTTCGCTCCTGTCCTCCTTTATTCGGCCACTGCTCTGTTCCTATTGGCTGTAGCGTGATGTTATATAGCCTATAACCTTCCTCGATAAATAAGGTATCTAACACTAAAAGAATTTTTCAAATCGGTCATGTAGTTTCTGAGATCCTAGCGTTTTCTTCAGCTTTATAATATTAGTATAGATATTAATGTGTAGCATTGTATACTAATGTATATTATTGTTACGTGTGTAATGAGCTTTATAACCGAGGCATGAGGTACATTTTTCATTAGTAAATATGCCTGTGTTGTAGCCGGTCTAACAAGGTTTGCATGTTGTAACATCAGATTGTCGCATCCTATGCCTCAAACCTACTTCCTAGCAGAGCCGCCTGTTCACGACCAAAGTGCCACTGTGTCCTCGTAAGTCCTTGCATTATTTTGTTTTATTTTTGTACATTATTATTTATTATATTTATATTTTACGTATATATTCTGTTTTGTTATATCTATACCTATATATTTGGTATATATAGCCCATATATACCAAATTACTTTATTTGCACTTGTAGAGAATTTTTGCTAAATGTTTTTAATAAATATATTGAGAAACTCAACAAATCATAGCTTGTTATATTATATCTAAGTGTACAGTATCCTTAATCCTTTGTAAATGTTATTTATTTATTTATTTTACGTTCATAAATCGGATTAACCAATAACATCAATTCAAAGTCTGTTTTTATTAAAATATTTTTCTACTAGAAGATCATTAATCAAGACTTTATATTATATTATCATTATAATGCATACGCGACAATCCCTCCCACAGACCTCTGTGACTCCTGTAACCAGAATTAACAATGATTAAGGTATGATTCCGAACTCAGCAGCAGTGCAGCACTTCTGGTTCCGATATATATTCTCTATATATTTATGTGAGATTACATTCCGAGTACAACAGCGCTGCTGCTCAACAGTTGCCAAATCGCCGCCTTGTTAGGAAACAGCGCGGCAGGTGTTGCGAGTTGCTGAGATCGGAAATATACCCTAAACCCTTGCTAACATTGAGCTATGCCACTATTAGGCTGAGATCTATAGAGCGTACTTGGACTTTGCTCTGACTAAACTTTCGAGATAAGACAAAATCGGTATTTATAGTGCAAACGTTGACTTTGTTCAAGCCCAAGCTAAAGTCAAAGTTCTCAAAATCGACGACAAACGAAAATCATTGGCTATTATACTGTAAAAAATAATGGTGTAGAAATGTCATAATTTTAAAATGATTATTGAACTTTGTCGCATAACATTCATTGAACATTGAACAGCTGTCATTAGCGATCCTTTACTAAATTTTTTCATAACTTAATATTTATTATATTTAACTAATTTTAGACAACAAAATTTAAAAATAATCTAGTAATTTTAAGAAAACGGAGTTTTTGGACTAAATTAATTTTTAATTATAAAAAGTATTGTATCATTTGTTTTATCTTTTATTTTACAAAGAATTCAGCAGAAGATGATGCATGAAATGAAACATCTACTCGTACGCGGGCTAAGCAATGACATTGTCTATAGATACCAAATCAATGCTTTGGCTGAGATAAGGGTGAGCAAAGTTTTGTTGGAGTGAAGTCTGAGCAAAGTCCAAGTACGCTCTATAGATCTCAGCCTTAGTCCCTGGGAAAGTCTTACTATTTTAAACCTGTATTATGTATATTTGACCTTGTATCATCATATAATATGTTATATTTGTATTTCAGCACTACTGAGATGATAAACGTCAATCCTCGCACGCCCTACTCTTAGACATGACGTCACACCCAAGCCGTTACGGTGCCTAGGGCATCACACTACCTATGTTTTTATATACAGCGTGTGTACGACGATACGGCATTAAATGAAACCACGTGTAGTATGTGATTTTAGAAGGCTTTACCAAAAAAATTAAATAGATATTCGCAATAGTTTAGACGCAAATATACTTTCTTTATGTCACAGGTTTTCACAGTTTTAAACAATCTGTAGATATTTACGTTGATCGTATGTTGTCATTACGTCATTCAATTCATTTAAATATCTCTGACTCTTTCATATTATCTTATCTCTTACTCTGTTCCGCACTTTTGTCGTCGTCATCTTGAAAACGTCATGATAGAAAAATAATGTGTAGTTTTATATTTTTAAATTTTTCGACTTTAAATAATGTGTTTTTTTTTAATGATTATTATTAGAATATGTTTATAAGGGTTAACACTGGCTGCCTTATCATTTAATGTCGTATCGTCGTATACACCCTGTATATACCTATATTACTATAATACACTCACAGTGGAACAGAGTTATAAGATGAGAAACGCCGTTGGGCAATTTTAAACCATATGTTTATAAACAGAAAATGGAAATAGCGGACACACAAATTTCAATTTGTGACTGTTTTACTTTGATTACTACCTATATAAATATATATGTATACAAGGTCCTCGGCGGAAACAGCTATGGATACTACGAATATTTAACGTTTTATTTGTTTTAAAGTTATATTTCAAAGTAGTTATACCTACTGTCTCTGTTTTTCCTGTTTACTATTAGTACTTATCTCTCACTCCTCCTTCGTTCTTAAAAGTCAACTTTATCAGTGTCACGACTTTGCCTGTGCATAGCTATTTCCGCCGATAAAGTACCTAGTATTTATTGTTTTTTTTTTTTTTAAACGTCAATAAATACAACCACAATTTGTACTATTTTGTTAATGGCCACTGAAAAATAAATGTATAGTGACAAGATACAGTTGCCATTTGGTTTGCCTGTAATAAATAGGTAGTTCACAGAGTCCCTCTAATTATGCGGTGTACTACGTATGCGATTCAAAGCGAGCGCGATTGTGTATGGTGTAAAATAATACAACGCACGTGCGATCAGTTAGCTTGATTTTCCTCACGATCTAAATGAATTGCTGCTGTTTTCGGGCGAAGATTCTTGCGCACGTAGGATAGACTCGCAACGCACCGCATCGCGTCGCAGCGCAACGGATCGCTCTGCTTTGAATCACCTACGTCAGACATCGCTTCTAACTACCCTAGAAAACAACACTACACGTGTCTGCCATTTACACGATGTAAGGCTGTATAACAATTATCAATTATCATTAATAAAGATTATATTTGAAGCTGGCAATGTAAATGGACTTTATGTTGTGAAAATTACGAAATAGTCGATTAAAATTGAATCGATTTGTATCGAAACGAACTATCGATTCGATGTTATGGTGTTTTACATCATCATATACATTTGGCGTATTTGTATTATGGCCTAAACCCTCTCAGCTCTCTAGACAGAGGAGAGGAGACCCAAGCCCAACAGTGGGACATCTGATGATGATGATGATACATTTGGTCGTCAAGTACCTACAACCAAACAAAAAAAAAATATATATATATATATATTTTTAGAAAGAAGTGGCTAATGGATGCAATGGTGTCTTGTAGCCAGTGTGGATTGTAGAAGTAAATCTTTTGAGTAATAAATTTAAATTCATGTTCTATAAAGAACCATTAAGAATCTAAAGCAAATTCTTTTAAGTTTTTGTGTAACGAGACCAAATGTAATTAATTCAAAAAACTTGCCTAGACGAGTCTACATGGAATGTGTTAGAAATAATTTCATTGTGATAATAACGTATTTATATGATTTCTTACTTATTTTAAATAAATGTTATTTGATTTACGAAAAAATATGTTGTTGTAGTTTATATTAACATAATTGTAAAAAACCTTAAAGAATTATTGGAATGTAAAATCACAGACAGGTTTATATTTGCGGCCAATAAGTTGTAAAATTCTGAATAATAAAGATAAGTTAAAGTTGAGAGGCCTGTAGGTACCTTTATAAGAAACATTCCTGGTTCGTGTAAGTTACAGCAAGCATTGACTTGTCTATTGTTATCTAATAGCCGATTTCAATAATCTATCTATCTATGGATTTGGCTACTAAAGTTATAACTTTGACATAAGCTCCATACAAAATATATCAAAATTCTAACTTTAGTAGCTAAAACCATAGATAGATAGATTATTGAAATCCGCCGTAAATGATATTTTTGGTCATCTATTAACACATTTCCGTAAATACTGATGACTACAGTTTTAAAATAGTATAAGTGTCTAAACACACTATGCCGAAAGTACGCGACCGAAGTTCGGCATGATTACGCTTGCAATGCTATTTGAATTACTAACGACACATGCCGAAATTACGTTGCGTTATAGCGTACAACCTAACTTCGGTCGGGCGTAAGTTCAACGGCAACTTATTCTGTAGAGCACACATTATACGCGACGAAGTTTAGTTCTATTCGTCCATTTTTCGGGTTTCGTACCTCAAAAGTAATAACGGAACCCTAATAGGAGCACTTGTTTTGCGTTTGTCTGTCCAACTGTTTGATAACGCACGACACGACGCCACGACAGCGCTCGAAACACTGAATAGACACACAAAGTTGCGCAACTGAATTTCTGCCTCATATCAGCCGATTACGTCGGAACGTAAAATCATCCTCGGAACTTCGGTCGCGTACCTTCTGCATAGTGTGTTTAGACACTTAATTTTCAACACTTTACTTTTTAATTATTTTTCATAAGTTGTTTAAAAACCTTTTTACAAAAGTCTGTGATCCAAAAGTATAAAGATGAACAGTCGATGTCTCTGTATTGTAATACCATGTTCTTATCTCATATAAGCCAAGTTCGTCATATCTGAACTATAGGCATTGTAATGAAACAACGCTAAGGGATCTGTCACACAGAACGCGTTAACACGATTATGCGTTCAAGCTGTTAGTTATGCGTTCCTTGTGATGTATTACGTGGTTACCTCAATTCAAACTTTATGGCAGCTTGGAACATCGCGCGAGACGATGCAGAGAGAACGAGAGAACACAAAATTGTGTATCAGTGGGAGGGGGCTCCCGCTGCACGTCACAGTGTGCTCGTGTACAAGTTACGTTTGTGTACTGCACACACGCACACGACATGACAACCTGCACGTTCACGCGTCACCAGCTAATATCCGAACCGACATTATGTTTGAATCGACCTATATACCTTTTGTATGAGCCTGTCGTAACGTAATACAAAACAGCGAACGCAGACGGCAGAACACGTTGTGTGACAGTTGCCTAAGAAATTTAACTGGCTGATACCTATTTACTTTCTAATTTTCTTTATACCCATCATATAATTAAAAAAATGAGATGAAAGTTAAATTAGAAGATGTTTAACTTTAGTAGTAATTCGTAGTAATAGTTGTTGATCTAGTTTTATTTCCACAAGTGCCTTTGTATGAAATAATTAGAGTTTTTATAACACTTTCTACTGCTATTTTACATAAGTATTGTGCTTTTTCGTATAGCTCTTTTAATTAAATAATAATAATAATAAGGCACCGGTATGTGTCTCATCCCATTCTAAATTAAAATTCTTTAAGGGCCTCTGCGTGTTGGACCTGTGTGCCCGCGTAAGCCTTCCAAAAAGACCGGGTATACTTCTCACCTTAGAGAGAAGTATAGCCGTGAAAAAAGAGACATAATAATAATAATATTCTACCACATTCACACAGCGCCATCTAGTCCCAAAGTAAGCAATTATATTTGCTTGTGTTATGGGTACTAAACAACTGATATACTACTTAAATATATTTTTTTTGTAAATACATACATATTATAGATAACACACCCAGACACAGAACAAACCTTTAAGCTCATCACACAAAGATTTGTCCTGGGTGGGGATCGAACCCGGAGCCGGAGGTCGTCCTCCGGCTTAGCAGTCAGGGTCTCTAACCACTAGACCAACAGGCCAGTCAATTTACTGTTAAGGTACCCTGCCGATCTAAGCAGCAAGCAGTGCTGCGCACCACCACCGGTCCCCATACATTCCCAAACCCCCTTAATACAAAATACGGAATAAGCATTAAACCAGGTTTAAATTGACAATTTTGGCACGAAAACAATGGCTTATGTCAACTTAAACCTGGTTTAATACTTAGTCCATATTTTGTAATAAGGCGGTATAGGTTTATATGAGATGTCATTCGGAGCACATTATATTTACGATCTACTATTTATTAAATATTTATTTCGATAGGTATCGCATACCTAATTTTTACGCAAGTTGGAAAGCAACTATTTGTTTATCTTGGCTAAGTGTTACATGATAGTTAAATTTTATTTATTTGTACAAACAACTAAATATCTTTTATTAATTCATGTGATTAGGTATCCTTTCATAGGTCAAAGTCAAATCTTTTTATTTCATTTGGATCACATACATGATACCTATGAACGTCATACAAAGCCAAAAAAAAAATGTGTCAAATTTGCCTACGGCCAGTTCACTGACAAGGTTGAGCTCTGAGAAGAATTTGGCAAGAAACTCAGGCCACTCTTTTTAATCGCCATAGTTGTTTTTTAATTTTTTAATTGGTTACAGTTTGAAAGATAACACATAGTGTGCATCAATCGATATCTTGTCAATTGTTATGCCATTGAATAAAATATATACAACAGCGCAGCACTATATAATAGCCGCGTAGCACTGCTGCCTAGATCGGAATCATTGCCTCAAGCAACACTGCTGCGCAGCAGTGCTACCGAGATCGGAAGGGTACCTTAACAGCAGTGTGTGAGCTTAATCTTAAACACAAGTTTGTTAAAAGCAAAGTATTCATTTGGACGTAACACAATAAAAAACAATAAAAAAAATAGTGTGCTAATTTAAAGTTGATTAATTCTCATTGTTACACCACAATATAAAAACACGTGAGTTTTTGTAATACTCAAAGCTATGGGCTCTTTCAATTTAGACGTTTGTTACCGCACCGCTGCCGTCCTTCAACAGCACAGTAAACGTGCGGCAGCCGTCAGACAAGAAACGTAACTTAGACGTTTGAATAAAGAAAAAATTCTGTGTGAAATATTTTTCAACTTTACTTCTGCAAATTAAAGCTTGTCTGTTTAATAGCCGTAGACACTTTGTTTATATGCATAGAACGCTAGAAAATCTCACATAACGTATAGATTAGCAACAGTTATTATGAATTATTTTGGGCCAAAACTATGCTATTTTGTGAAAATATGTATTAGGTCAAAACTTGTACTAACACTTGCAATTCACTTACACATTACCAGGGCACCTTTATTCCTTCATATAAGTACGTTTAGGTACCTAAATCTTCTGCTTGCAAGTGCATTAATACTCAGTGGATTTTTTTTCAAACATCTTCATCGAGAAATCTCTAATCGAAAATGTTACTATTGCTATTACGGTGGACACGGTTCTGAAAAAGTTAATTGTGAAATTTAAATAGAATTATTTAATTAGAATTAGAGCGGTTACATATTCGGCGTTAAATAGGCAAATTATTTGAAGTATTGTTATTAATATATATATTACATAGTATTTGTAATTAACTAGTGTTAGGAATTGAGGAAACCAATACACTTCCATAAATGCTCTGTCATTTTATGTATTTCCTAGGGATTGTACTTACATAATTCGTGAATTTTACACATTCCCGGTAACACCTACATATGAGTGTATCTAACGCTGAAAGTGTAACAGCTCTTACGTAACTGTACCTAGATTGACACAATTGTTGTATAAGTACAACGAAACATTACGCAAAGTGTCACGTGTACCTAATGTATTATAAATTATTCCACAGTAAAATTAATCTATTGTACCTTTACTAATTTATAGGAAAATTATAACTGTTGATGTTTAATTGGTATTTTTATATTTCTGTTTCTAATTAAGTAGGATCAAAAGTATTAATCATATTATTTTTTGTATTAAACCCTCTTAACTTATTCAAATAAAATAAATAAATCGTGTGTCTTGTCATCTTGTAAATTAAATAAGAAATTATTTTCGCTTTCCCTTACTAACGCAAGAAGGTCCAAGCATTTCAACGAAGAATTTACCAGTTATAATTGACTGTTATTTCTGTACACTTGCTATTCCTTTGCACATCTGACATTGGCAGAATTGTCGACATCACGCTTGCCATAAAGAAGAGAATAAAATTTTACGCTAAATTATATTTCTATCTTTGTCTTACATACCGAGAATGACAGAGATCACACGATATCTTTAGTTAGAAACTTCTTTGTTGCGACTTATTTGAAAAGCTTCGCGCTTGTATTGCATTTATTCTAACAATGAGTACCTAACATATGCTTGTGTTTTGTCTTTATTAATAGGTATAACGCACGATTCTTAATTGCGTACACACTACTGAATTGATGTACTTAGTTGAATAAATGTTATTAAAATAATTATTTATTGTTTTTTTTATTTTATCATCATCATCATAGGTAGGTATAACCTATATGTTATATTATGTTGATGCATTTATTAAATGACACCGCTGAACGACACCGAAGTGGCGTAGTTTGTAAAAATTTAAATTATACATATACTTGTAAAATTTGAAGAATATTCATTGAATAAAGGCTGTTTTTCTGATGAATTCCTCGAACAGCCGAATATCACCTACCTACGCGAATAGCACCTATCAATAGTTTTGCTAGGTGCCTTTTTAGGGTTCCGTAGTCAACTAGGAACCCTTATAGTTTCGCCATGTCTGTCTGTCTGTCTGTCTGTCTGTCCGTCTGTCCGTCCTCGCTTAATCTCTGTGACCGTTAGCACTAGAAAGCTGAAATTTGGGACCAATATGTGTATCAATCACGCCGACAAAGTGCTAAAATAAAAATTGGAAAAAAATGTTTTATTAGGGTAGCCCCCCTATATGTAAAGTGGGAAGTGTTTTTTTTTTTAATTTTAACCCTAATGTGTGATATATTGTTGGAAAGGTATTTAAAAATGAATAGGGGTTTACTAAAATCATTTTTTGATAATGTCAATAATTTCGGAAATAATCGCTCCAAAAGAAAAAAACAAAGCGTCCCCCCCCCCTCTAACTTTTGAACCATAAGTTTAGAAAATACGAAAAAAATCTGAAAAGTAGAACTTTATAAGGACTTTCTAGGAAAATTATTTTGAACTTGGATGGAAACAACAGATGGAAACTGCAGTTAACCAATATAATTTGGTCCCTGAATCGTATGAGCGCCTATACAATCCAGAGGTCAAGTTTCATTTGCCCGTATTTTTTTTTTAACTTCGTTTACATAATATTTTATTATCCTGAACGTATCTTTTTTCAAACAAAAAAATAATTATTAAAATAGGTTCTCGCAATTCAAAATTACCATCGAAAACTTCTGGCACGTCTAACGGACGGGAAACTACGGAACCCTACACTGAGCGTGGCCCGACACGCTCTTGGCCGGTTTTTTTTACGAATACCCTAGTAAAACTATTGATAGGTGCTATTCGAGGAATATGTTAGGTGCTAACCGCGTAGATGCTATTGGACTGGCTGCTGTTCGAGGAATTCATCGTTTTTCTGCATCCATCTAAATTTGTTCGGGTTACCACACATGAAATGTAGGTACATTTATCTTTTTTAATTGTCTCGTTAATTATTTCACGATTTCCGTGTAGTGACGGATTAAGAATACATATCATCGCTACCCCATCTCAACCTGTGGGTATCGTAATAACTAAGGGAGAAACCATATATGTAGACAAAAGCACAGCGAGAAAAGGAAAGTTCGATACAAACCCTATACTAACCCGTCTGGCCAGCGTGATATAGGTAGTAGGCTAAATTTCCTCCACATTCTTTGGAGGAGATCCGTGCCCAGCAGTGGGACGTTTATAAGTTGAAATGATGATTCAGTATTATACGGAAACGATATACCTACCGATTTATACATAGATAAATTACCCGTTTATCAGCAATACACAAACAAATAGGTAATCGTAGTACAATATACGTACCTAGATACCGTATCACACAATCCATGAGCTTAAGTTAACAACAGTCATATATAACGAATATAATCAAATTTGCGATATAGGTGTATTATTCCTCTGCATCCTCAGGTTGGATGCTCCATGATGCCCTTGACATTTACCCTTTGACCGCCACGCTAATAACGAAAAACTGTGTTCCCTACGCCAAGCAAATATGAACAGTTATAAAAGTTCCTGATTCTAAAAATCAACATTAGTCCACTTTTATCCGTCACTAAAATTTGAAGTGCGATGGACGCTATAAGACGTCGTTGGCGTCTTAATCAAGTTATAGACTGACATTATAACACATCTTTGGCGGGTAGATATTGTGCATAATATATTCAGTACTGAAGTGACTGTCAACGTGGCGTAGTGTTTAGGGAAGTCGCCTCGCCACTAACATCGCCGCACCAAGTGACGTGGGTTCGATTTTCACACGAGACAAATATTTGTGTTATTCATAGATACTTGTCTCGATTATGGCAGTACTTTGTGTCCGTTATTTGTATGTTTCTAAAGTCCCCCGCGAAACGGCTTATAATCAAGTGCGGGTGCGTCGCCGTCGTTTAAAAAAAAACAAAAAGAAGCCAGCTAAAGTCGCCTTTACATCATACAAGCTCTTACTTCATAAACTATTGTTTTGTGTACCTACATCGGGAATTTGTTCTTGACTCTGCAAGCGACACAGGGCACGCAGAGTATATGAAAATAGCTTTCGAATTTATTAGACGACTGCCCCAAAAAGAGGAGTAATAAGTTTTCAGTCAGCAGTCGTCTTTTTTTATTTTTTTTTAATTGGTTACTGATTTTACGTTTTGCTAAATTCATTATTGACATTATTTAAGATACAAGCCCACTAGGTTCCTAAAATTATGCTATATTTTGATACCTATATAAAGTTAGGGACTTAGGTACCTACTCTTGCTTAGGTACATACTTACATAGTTACGTACCGACCATTAATCCATTAATTTATGAAATCTGTTGCTAATTAAGATTGTATTGTTCTTCGCAAGTACGTGGCATGTAACGAAATTTACTCGCTTCTAGCTAACAACAATGCCAATACCTAGGTATGCTGAGATGAGATTATGAGTTGCAGTTCATATCGGGACCTGATTCTGAACCGCCGGAATGCTACCACATCGTAAAATTTTTCGATTTTTAGAACGAGGTGTGCCTATTTATTTACGTCTACTTAGGTATATAAATAATAGTAGAAAATATGTCATCTTAAAGAAAATTAAAAACTGATTAATATTAGATTTTTGTCCTTTAAATACTTTTTAACAGTAGGTACCTATGTATTTTTACCCCTAAATTTATAAACTGACGTTTCGGGACGGCAACTTTCCGGGTAGTTCAGAATTTACTCGCGGATCTAAGTACCTACCTAAACGCCAAAACAAAAAACCGGGCAACGCAGCTTCATCTTGCTAGCTATCAAATTATATCGCGATCGTGGGTGATTTTTATTAGGATTATTTTAAAATCTGACGCGTTCCGTCTACCTGCATTGTTGCTGCTGCTTTTGGTTGACATTTTAAAATTCACAGTCGGGTAGTGCAAACGCAATTTTCGCAATTAAAAAAGATTAAAGTAATTAAACAAAGATTAATTTAATTATGTTACATATGTAAGTAATGATCATTATCGTGATTTATTGATGGTCATATTTTATTTGTGTTTATGTAAATTAATAACAAATAGAGTCGCGATTCTATACTAAGACTGAATAATCTTGGATATGCAAATAATATCTAATCATATAATTTTGGTATTATTTGATATAATAGGTACCTTGTAATAAAATTGACGTGATCAATAGCGATAAGAAGTGGAGTGTTGAAGCGTCAATTGGCATAAGATGTTGTGGCACCTGTTCTTGCCGCTGTTTGGCGCTGCGCTCGCCGAAGACTCTGGACTATACGAACTGAACATAGTGCATTTTAATGATTTTCACGCTCAGTAAGTCACTATCTAATTATTCTGTGTATTTATATAAGTACCAAGTTAAGTAATCACATACCTAATAATAACAATAGCAACGCAAGAAAGTCCCACTTCTGTCTTCAAAATAATCCATTCTGAGCTGTCGAAAAATTTTCGTCAGGAAATTTACGTTTACGTTTATTCAACGTTAAAAAACATGTTAAAAAGTAAATGACGGTAGAAAAAAATCTTAATAGGTAATCAGTGTTTAATATACGTCGTTCTACTGATATCCACAAGAGGTCTCATTTTTAAAAATTAATGCTTGAATGCGCGGGGCCTCGTGGTTCGTAGCATTTACTCTGTCGTCTGCCTGTCTCGTTTTTCGTGAGCTATTGTGAGGTAGGTAGCTACGTAAGTTATATAAGCAATCGGATTATTGGCTTATAATTTTCTATTTTCTAATTAGCTTTGACGAAGTGAGTCCTCAAGGCACAGTATGCATCCCAACCGAAGCCCCATGCATCGGGGGTTACGCCCGGCTGGTGACTGCAATAAATCAGATATACGAAACAGAGCCTGACTCTCTCCTGCTGAACGGCGGAGACACGTTCCAAGGCACAATATGGTACAACTTCCTACGGTGGAACGTCAGTCTACATTTCATGAACATGCTGCCGCATGATGCTCATGTAAGTACTGACATATCACTGACTTATCTAGGTACCTACTTATTTATAATATAATTATATATAATATTCTACCACATTCACACAGCGCCATCTAGTCCCACAGTAAGCAATTATATTTGCTTGTGTTATGGGTACTAAACAACTGATATAATATATCAGTTGTTTACATATTATGTACTACTTAAATACTTTTTTTTTGTAAATAGATACATATTATAGATAAATTACACCCAGACACAGAACCACGACCTCCGGCTTAGCAGTCAGGGTCACTAACCACTAGACCAACAGGCCAGTCAATATTAGTTATTTGTTTGTAAAGCCTAGGTTCGCACTGAAAATAAGCCGACTTATAATGATGATGTTGTAAGCATAGGTTGTAGGCGCTGTAGGTGCCTATGTTGTTTTGTTAACGGTTCATGAAGACAACTAAAGCAACTGCTTTTCTTTGTATATATTTATGTTGATGTGTAGAAAAACTAAAAGTAGGTATATGTTATCACAATATCACGGAATTTAAATCGCTGAGCATTCCTGACTACTGTCTTACCTCACTAAAATTATCATCAATGTTGGTTTGCGTGACTTAACGAAGGCTAATTTTACATCTAAGTAGTTGGTATACCAAGTACATAATACCTAGATACCTACCTCGTTTAGTTCCAATTATGGTACCTATTAGTGCCAAGGTTGTCATAGTTTATGTACCTACTTAAATGTTCTTTAGCCACTCATAAAGGTCCCATAGATAAAAACGATATTTTTTTTGTCAAATGATTTGATAGTATACAGATTTGTTTACCACGTTTTTTAATTACCCATGGGTAGCGGGTACCACTAACCATCTGGTGAACCGTTTGCTGCAAAAACTTCTGGCCTGGTAGGCAGCTAGTATCAAGAAAACGAATCTATTCGATGCGGGCACTTCCCGACGGTTGAAAAGTGTGGCTTGTCCACAATAAAAAATGAAATAGTTAATTAACAAGTCACTTCCTCAGGTGCTCGGTAACCATGAGTTCGACCACGGCGTGGAGGGGCTGGTCCCGTACCTGGAAGGATTGAAGGCGCCGATGCTGGCAGCCAACGTAAACACAAGCCGTGAGCCCACCATGACGCCATACATCAAGAACCATGTGGTAGTAGAACGACGCGGTAGAAAGATTGGGATCATCGGCGTGCTCTTACGACAGGTTCTCTTATTAGCATTTCGTCTTTTTCCCCAAAGGGGTTGGCAGAGGAGTATCAAAGACACAACACCTTGATGAATTAGGGGGCCCATTTCCAGACTCAGAGCTATTAATGAGAATTTCAAGACAAAATGAGAATCTCAAAAAAAAAAACTCGAGATCTGTTGAGCCTACCTACACCGCTGTGCCACCACCTTTCAACATATATATATAGACTATAACTAATTATTTGACTATAGTTATCAAATTGAGAATATCAACTACCAATTCCAGAGAAGAACAATCACTTTTTTAAGCCACCACAATCGTCATGAACTATTTTAGTTAGGTACCTGTTCTGTTATCTTTTTGAACGCAACAGTCTATATTATACAAACCTACCTACCATACCTACTCTCTACAAAAACTTCAAATTCTTAACCGACATACAAAATATTTAGCAAAAATTTTAACCGTGTTATATATTATAATTTTAGTTCACGGCTCCTATCGGTAATGTGATACTGGAGGATGAGCTGACAGCCGTTAACCGTGAAGCCGCCATCTTAACAGAGGAAGGAGTGGACATAATTATCTTGCTATCACATATTGGATATACCAGCGACTTGTTAGTATCAGATTTTTATATTACAATCATAATCTTCTTTATCTTTCTGACGTCATACCCAGCATTGCCACTTGAACTTACTTAAGTATGCCAGTTAGATATTATATGTAAAATAATTGTAGCATTTTGAAAAAAATTAGTAACTATAATAGATAGATACTTAGATGAGAGAAACTGACACAACAATACATGTTGTGTGTGTATATGTTACTTGCTCGGGGACGTTCTAAAAATAGAACAGGTCAAAATTATGTACCTACCTACCTACCTACCAACCCTAAACCGACGAGTAGGTAAGGTAAGTATGAAAAGATTAATGAGCGATAAAGAATGAACGAGCGAAAGATGTACGAGTATATCAGGTGGAAGAAAGTGGGGTCTGCCTAACCCCATGTTAGGAAAGAGGGGTGATCTAAATGAATCTATGTATGTAAGAAGCTTGCAAATGAATTTATGATTCGGTGTTTATGGTACACACCGACATATTTAATTTTATGCCGTGCCGTGACAAAAGATTGTACCTTGTACCTACCTATACGTGAATAATTAATAAGCATCTATATAACAAAAAGATTGTCTCTAGAGCTTTAGCTGCCCGCGTTTCTCCAACCGTGGACATCATAGTCGGCGGGCACTCGCACAGTCTGCTGTACAACGGAGACTCACCCAACGGTGACAACGTGCTGGGAGAATATCCTACAGTCGTCCAGCGAACCGATGGACATCGGGTATGTAGTTACTTCGTAAATAAACTCTTTTAGTTGAAATATATTTTTGATAGAGATCTAGTGAGTCCTAGTATACCTACTTACTCGATATTTTAATGTACACAATATAAAATGTGATCTAGGTGCCCATTGGGATAAAAAAATCATTGCGAAGAAACACCCCAAATATGTGAACAACAGAAATACCTACATTTCAATCCGTGCAATACGAAAATTACACATGCGATATTAATATATTTCATACTCTTTGAAGCGATTTTTCATCAAGTTGTTTGCGATTTTATTTCGCTGTTAATGTAGGTAAATATAATTGTTGTAGAAAACCATCTACCCCTATCATACTCAAATAAATAACATTCTAGTTACTGTCGAGATTAGAATAATATTGTTAGTTACTTATATATATTATTCTAATCTCGAAGGAAATCAAGAAGAGTCCTCACTATAAAATCTAACAAGTCAGCTTTGTTGATAGATTCCAGTGGTACAGGCGTCGTGCTACACGCGGTACCTCGGCGACATCAAGTTATTCATCAACGACGAGGGCAAAGTCGAGAGATGGGAGGGAACGCCGGTGTACTTGGGCAGCTCTATCGTTCAAGGTAATAAATTGGCACCTACTGAGTGTCGGTGGTATATACATTAGCCGTGGGAAAAGAATTAGAAAGCAGTTTCACGTCATTTAATAGTACTAAACGGGTAGACACAAGTGCACCATACCTACACTTCGACGCACGACACACGACGAGCGAACCCAAAGCCTTTAGCGCAGCAAACATCACACCACTTCGCTACTCAGGCAGTGTTTTTGTTGTATGTGAAAGAGGAGTTTTGTTTGGTTTATAATGTCAGCATGGGCGTAGACCGAGGGAGAGCTTTGGCGGTTCGAACCCCCATTCGAATATTCAAATTTTAGAGATCAAGTAAAACTTTTATTTTTAATTTATTCATAAATATTTTACAAATTTCTTTTGGTTAGTAGTTAGTGTCTTCACATTATTAGCATAGCAGCATTATATTATAGGTTTATCTAGACACGAGGTTCTCGCATATTCATAAGAAATACAATAAATAATCATGCATCAATATAAAACAAAAAATAAAATAATCTAAACATTATGTGGGTGTCTACTGTCTAAGTAAACCACTCACAAATTTAGCGACTTGTTAAACAAATATCTCTTGCCGATTAGGTTTCAGTCCACAATCAACGTTCTTACTTTTTTAAGTGAATAAATAATCTATACTAATATTATAAAGCTAAAGAGTTTGTTTGTTTGAACGCTAGGATCTCAGGAACTTCTAATCTGATTTGAAAAATTATTTTAGTGTCAGATAGCCTATTTATCGAGGAAGGTTATAGGCTATATAACATCACGCTACGGCCAATAGGAGCTGAGCAGTGGCCAAAAAAAGCGATGGGAGCGAAACTCCGCGCGACTTCTATTGAATATATTAAGTCGTTTCATACACATTTTTGTTGTTTTGTTAATTTTCTCATGAGTGTTTTCTTGTCGTAGACCCCGAGGCCATGGCGGAGCTCGAGCCGTGGCGGCAGGAGGTAGACGCGATTGGCAAGGAGGTGCTGGGCACGTCGCTGGTGACGCTCAACAGGGGGCAGTGCTCTCGCGGAGAGTGCAACCTCGGCAGTTGGGCTTGTGACGGCTTCTTGGAAGAGGTTAGTATGAATCTGTATCTACACTTCGTGATAATTAATGTTTGTTAAGCTACGAGATTTTTGTCATATTTTATTTAAAAATGCTGAATGTGTAACTTTTAGAAATGACATTTTCTGTCTGGTTTGTGCAGATGATGTTGGCAAGTAATAGCAACAGCGGTTGGAACGATGTGCACGTCTGCTTGATCAACAGTGGAGGACTTCGGGTGCAGATTAATCCTGGAAGTAAGTGTACTAGGAAATCTTGTCTCTTCTAGAACCTAGAGAAGGTACACTCAGCCAACTTCCTGCTCGACCAGATACCAAAATTGTTTTTTTATGTTTTATTTCATGACGATTAAAGTTCAAGTCCATTTAACATGCACGAGTCGACAGTAAAGCGTTTAATAGTTCGAATAACACAGCACAGGTCTTACAAGAAGATTCAGCAGTCCAGTAATACACAGACAATATTTAAAAACTGGTCGAGCAAGAATTTTGCTGATTGTACATACAGCTCGGCAAAAAGAGTAGAAAAGTATAAGGCACCATTTTGCATTCATATGGCAACCCATAATACTATGCTGCCTCAACTAATCTTGATACTTAGGTATCTGTGATTCTGAAAAATTTGTCGAAAAATATTGTTTGATTGAAAAAATATTTTATTATACATTTTTGAAGTTAGTACTTATACCTAAGTACTATATTTTCTAGATTAGATGACTTTGTTAACAGACGTGACGACGGAGGGGCTGTTGATGGCCATGCCTTTCGAGAACTACGTGCAAGTATACGAGCTCAAAGGACAGTACTTGCTCGAGGCGCTCGAGTTCTCCGTCGGCGTCAACTGGTCTGGAAACTTTTCTAGTGGGCGCATGTTGCAGTTTGCAGGTCTGTTATATATTATCCAATCCCCAAAGATTATTGACACAGTTCCGATTAAATTGATCGATCGTATAATCGTTAAACCTGTCGAAATAGTCAATTTAAATGAGGAATCATAAAAAGTAATTTCTTTTCTTTTTTTTTTAAAAAACAACGCCCGCACTAGGGAACAAGCCCTGTGTCGCGGGGAGCTTTACAAACATGAAATGTTTGTAAAGCTCCCCGCGATGTAGTGGCGATGTAGTGGCGAGGCGACCACCTTAACCACTGCGCCACGGTGACAGTCATTCAATTCACAAACACACTTTACACTTCGGCAGATGCGTCCGCAGACGTTGACAAATACATCAGGAGATTAATCACAACGAGGCGATCACGTGTCTGTTTTTTTTTTTAACACTATGACTTTGGAAAACAGAGTACGGCCCATCTGATGGTATTAGGTTATCGTATCCTGCAACAACAGAGGCATTACGAGTTGTCGATTCTTAAGAAACCTATTCACTCCTTTTTTGAAGAACCCAATACTTAGTCCCTAAGTTCGCAGGCAAATTTGCTGACACTACTTTTCGGATAACCTGTTACATTCTTGTGACTTTCATAAGTGTTACCTTGTAACCTAGATGAATTCTCACGTACCTGTCTTATTTGTTATTTATTTATTTATTGTCAACTTTAACAATAGGATCGAACCTGCACCGGAGTGCAGCGGTGGATCTAATTTAGGCAAAAATGATTTTTGTACATTGGTTATTCACCCTGCACTCCGGTGCAGTAGTCGGTCATAAATACAGAATATAAAAAAGAACGATATTATCATAAAATACTTGGAAAATATGTAGTAGCTTAATTTAGTAATTTTAAAAATGTAAACCCCCTCCCCAAAATTTAATAAAACAAAATTTTAATAAATTAAACAATTGCAGACAAGGGCACGGATAATGTCTGTGGATTCTCCGGCGGAATGCACAGAAACTGTGTATTCTTTCAAAAAAAAAAAATTCCTAGATGAATAAACGAGATTTCATTTCATTTCTATGTTTAATTGTGACTGTAGGTATGCGCAACGTGTACAACGCATCAGAGTCGGTGGGGTCTCGCGTCTCCGCGACGGTGCGGTGTATAGAGTGCGACGTACCTCGCTACGAACCTCTCGACGTAGACAAAACGTACATAATACTCACGCAAAATTACATCGGCGACGGCGGCGGAGGCTTCACAGTAAGTTGTGTATTTAACCTATTGAACAACAGTCATCGATACGTGACAAGAATCTGCACGTTCCACGCTAACGTCTTATAATATATCCCCAATGCACCGACATACCACGCAGGCGGGAACTGTTACCTATAGAAAATAAAACATAATATGAACGCACCAAAAAGAAATTAGTGTGAAATTTACGAATAATTCTACGGTTTCTTTGTCATGAGGGTACTTTATCCCACGGCATTTCATGGTCGTCTATGTGGCAAGTTATCTTTATCATTTTAACCCATAAAGGTCCCACTGCTTGGCACCGGTCTCCTCCAAAGAATGTGGAGGGAATTTAGCCTACTATACCACGCTGGGCAGACGGATTGGTATAGGAGTTGATTTGAATTTTCCTTTTCTTGCAGTGCTCTTGTCTGCATAAGATTTGTACAATATTACGCTGACAGTAGCGTAAATTAGGTGAGGTCTATGTTCAGCAGTGGACGTCGTTGGGCTGATATGATGGTGATGAATATTAGGTACGCTCAAAATATCCCAAACAATTTTTTGTGTTTCAGATGTTGTCTGAAAACCGAGAGAACGTAAGGAACTTGGAGGTGGATTACGTAATGCTACAGCGGTATATGCGGCGACAAGGAACCGTCATTAAGGATCTCGATGGCAGGATACAAATAGTCTATTAAAGAGGTAGGCTCCTTGAGAAGCCTCAAATGAGTAATTCCTATTTGTTCCATGGAACGTCATGCGTCATCGAACAAAATGCCACAATTTCTTCTTTATTTATATCTTAACTTATTCTTAATATTATATTAGGGGTCAGTGACGTAAGGAAGTCGGGACTAGCGACCGGGTTTCAGTTCCGTAGGGCTGAGGCTCCATCAATGCGATGCGTCGTCGTCGTATTTCTTAATAAGTACTACCAGACACTCAGTGCGTCGAAATCTATACTAAATATTAGTAATAAAGCTAAAAAGTTTGTTTGTTTAAACGCTAGGATCTTTGGAACTACTGGTCCGATTTGAAAAATTCTTTTAATGTTGTATAGCCCATTAATCGAACAAGGCTATAGGCTATAAAACATCACGCTACGGCCAATCCGAGCTGAGCAGTGGCCAAAAACAAAGAACGATGGGAGTGAAGTCTCGCACGACTTCTAGTTAGAAATATGTCTATATCTCATGTAATAGGTATCTTATTCTGTTCGATGACATTTTAACTATTAACCCTATGACCGCCACGCTAATAACGAAAAACTGTGTTCCCTACGCCAAGCAATAAATAATATGAACAATTATAAATGTTCCTGATTCTGAAAATAAACATTGGCCAACTTTTATCCGTCACTAAAAGCGATGGACGCTATGAGACGTCGTTGGCGTCTCGATCAAGTTATTCAATGACGTTATAGGACGTCCTTGGCGGTCAAAGGGTTAACCCGTTTCAATTATAATGGGTTAGCAATGTGTTGCTGTATAGGCTACGATAATCGCTTAGAATACCACATCAAGACGTCTATAAGCGTGTTTGCTGCGTAGAATAAAAAAAATGTTTGTACCCACATTAATCATTTTAACTACATAGCTGTCGCGTTGTTCGCTCTCGGCTTGTTGTTTGGCTACTTCTCAGCTTTATTTGATCTTAGCGTGATGTTATAGCCTATCGCCTCCAATAAATAGGCTATCTAACACTAAGAGATTTTTTTTAATTCTTGAGATTATCGCGTTCAAACAAACAAACTTTTCCGCCCTTATTACAAAAGATGGTCTAAGTATTAAACCAGGTTTAAATTGACATAAGCCATTGTTTTAGTGTCAAAGTTGTCAATTTAAACTTGGTTTGTTTGTATTTTGTAATAACCCCTCCTTACTCAGCTTTTTAATATTAGTATAGATACATCTTTTGAACGCCATAACGGCATCTCCGTGCCCATAAAATCAGTTTTTAAGAATATGTAATAAAACGTAAAAACTGCATTATTTTGTATTTTTATCTTGTATGTATAAGGACCTGAGTTTTGTCGACTAGTCACTAGAAGTTTCCGTGTGGCACTCCCGTTGTTCTTTATTTGCCCACTGCTTAGCTCCTATTGGCCGTAGCGTGGTGTTATATAGCTTAAGTTACTCAGCGATAATGCAGCTTTCTAACGGCAAAAGAATTTTTGAAACCATTCCAGTAGTTTTTAAGGTTTTTCGTTACATAATAAAATACAAATCAATGTGTAGATTAGCTTTAAAATGGTTAATGCAGAGGTTATTTGGTACTCATAAGGACGATGTTGATCGATGAAAAATAAAAGTCAAATAATTTTATTAACCTATTTATTATAATATATCTATCAAACAATTTAACAGTCATTTTTAATATTAATATTTTCGTTCTGTTCATCCAATATAATAGTTATGACATGTCTTTTAATACCGTAACGGAGGTATTCAAAGGTATTTTTAATAGTTATACTTTTAAGTACATTATATTTATTTACATATTACATTAAATGTGTTTTCCAAATTATTACGTAACTCATTTTTTTTTATTTACAATACAGTTACTATCTAGACCCATAAACACAGTTTCTATTTTTCCTTTTGTCTATCATCGCTGGCAAAGAAAAATTAGCTCTACTGTTAAAGTAAGTACATTTTTCTTGTTATTAAGGCTTTAAGCACTGGCGGTCAGAAGGTTAAAAGCTATGCAATTAAATTAAAATTTATACAAAACAGTTAGTAATACAACTTTGTTCATAAGACATTAAATAAATATTGTTTGTTTCAGAAATTATCTCAAATAATTTCACCGGAGATCTAGTGGTCAGGAGGTTAATCCAATAATTTTTAATAACAGTTGCGCCAACATTGTGAAGTGTTAACTTCACATCGGTGTTGATCTGCCCTCTAGACAAGTACCAATCTATTGGATCTATCTATTCTATCGACATGTCAAATTAGTACATTGATCACGTGTCATGTCGATAGCTTGTCAGGGATATGTTCAAGTGTACAGCCCCCTAGACAAGTGGCAATCTATTCGATCTATCTATTCTATCGACATTTCAAATTAGTACATTGATCACGTGTCATGTCGATAGCTTGTCAGGGATATGTTCAAGTATACAGCCCCCTAGACAAGTGGCAATCTATTCGATCTATCTATTCTATCGACATGTCAAATTAGTACATTGATCATGTGTCATGTCGATAGCTTGTCCGAGATATGTTCAAGTATACAGCCCCCTAGACAAGTGGCAATCTATTCGATCTATCTATTCTATCGACATGTCAAATTAGTACATTGATCACGTCACATTTCGATAGCTTATGTCAGGGATTTGTTAATGTGATTTCAAAATTTCGAATAGAGTTAGCGAACTTGCCAAATGTCTAGAGGGGCAGGCCTGCTACGGAGCTGCGTTACTATAACCGAAACTATCTGATATTTAAATAATATCAGAAACCGTTACCAATTCCGATAGTGGTATTCAGTTTCGGATAGTGGTACTCGAAGTATCATACGATAACATCCTAGTTAAGTCCTTTCCAACCCATTAATTAAATGTTTTTTTCCTATAACATTTTTATAAAACCTAATATCCCTAACTATCGGATAGTCCGAATTTAATATCTGAAAGCGTATACTATCATATTTTTCATACAAGTAACCCTGGTGTTTACCAAAAATAGTTCACAATATAGTTAAACACATGTCAACAAACCGGCAGTTCGACTTTCTTGACATATATAACAGGAAGGCTATCACGGAACGCTTCGATGTCCTTGATGAATTCTGCGTTGTTCTCAGGCGTGTCTCCCACAGGCTCGCTGGCGTCCATGTACCTCAGACTATATTGCCTGACGCTATCTGACGAATTTGTCACGTTACCATTCTTGTTCGCTTTGTTGCCCATTATCTGTAACCAAGGTTGTACATACATACATAGCATCACGCCTTTTTCCCCGAAGGGGTAGGCAGAGGTGTGTCACACCCGTCGCTGTGGTCGCGGACGAATGTTCCTGCACTCCCGTGACCACAGCAGAGCGCGACGAGAGGAACACCTTGGGATTTTAGTGAGTGCGAGCCCCACATAACCCCTCGGTTCTTTCCCCAAGACCGAGGGGTATGCGGCAGGCATTTCGCCAAGTAAAAAAAAAAAAAGTGTGTCACCCACATTTTGGCCAGTTATGTTTGGTCTCATGACGAGGCTATTATACAATAGTCTCTTTAGGTAATAACGCCTAAACTGAAACAACCTTTTATTTTTGCTTTTTTGTTATTTTAGACTCGCAATGACCATTTCTACGAAATAGATTATGATGTCGTAAATTCTTATTCTAGTAGTATTTATAGTATGTACTAGCTGTCCTGGCGAACTTCGTACCACCTACTTAATTTAGGATTTTATGAAAGTATACCTACCTACCTACAAAAAATAACCGTAAAAACCGTCCTTGAACTTCAAGGAACATTAAAAAAAAAGAATTGCCTAATTGGTCCAGGCGTTGTTGAGTTATGCGCTTACCAACACATTTAGCGATTCATTTTTATATTATAGATTATATTAGTACCCATAACACAAGCAAATATAATTGCTTACTTTGGGACTAGATGGCGTTGTGTAAATGTGGTAGAATATTATTATATTATGTGGTAGAATAGAATATTATTATGTTTACATAGATTGAGGATTTACAAAAAACTAAACGCCTACAACACTATGATATTTCACATAAACGTTGTTTGCTAAAAACTATAAACCAGGCGTTTAGTGACTATTCCGAAGAGAAATTTTGAGACACCGTTTTGTACGAATTTTTAGTTTTGATTGAGGATTTGGGGGTACTAGTTCAATATAGAATTGTTATAGAATTATTTGATACTAAATATTATCTTATACTATGTATAGTAATATATATATCGTGGTGGTTTCGCCGGAAAGGATCTCTGCAGCGCAACCACTTTAAATTAAAGTTAGCAACGAAACTAGGCATATAGATTTTTTTTAATAGGACTAGAATTTTATAGATATTCCATAGAATTTTCTATGTACCTTATACTCATTAAAGTAAATGTGGTTCCGCCAAGAAGCATGACGTAGAATAATACCTCCGCCAAACAGAAGGCCACAAATATTTTTTTTATTGCCTGAAGTGGCAGACGAGCTGGCGGCTAACCTAATGTTAAGTGGTTACTGGATATTGGCAATGCTAGGGGCACAACCAGGCCGCTGCCTACCTTGAGATGAAAATATCTTTACCTGTACGGATAGTTTCCTGAACTGTGATCTGTTGCCTGTCGAGAAGTGGTTGTCTACCCAGTTCTTGATGTCGGAAAGTTTGATCTTCTCTATCGCATCAGCTTCGTTGAACAGTCGGTGGAACTGGTACTCCCTGCTTGCAATCTCGCGCCAGTTTCTCTCCACCTATAAGATTCATGTCAGTCAATGTCGTTGTATAGCTTTAACCCTTTGAACGCCAGAGACGTCTATACACGTAAAATGAAAATGTGCTCACCACGCCAATGACGGCATGGTACGTCAAAAATGTACTGTATTTTAAAAGCTTGGCGCTCAAGGCACGGTGATACCGATTTGACGTGGCAGTCAAAAGGTTAACTGCCGTACTCAGAGCCATTTCTTTTAAAGTTTATTTAGTAAAAACGTGTAATACTTAAGTCGATACGCCTAAAGACGATTATTCAATGAAAAAATTGTGTTAATGACAGATTACTGCTAATTGACGTCTCTGAGTGCGGCAGGAAAACACTTGCGAATCCGTGGGCCGGTTACAACTCTGGAAGGTCTTTATAAATGTTGCGTTTGGAGCAGCAATATATATATATTTTGGGCCTACACCAATTCAAATAAAACGCGTCCGTACTATTCGAAGGGCTATGTTCAAATGGTCAATGTGAACACGGCTTTCTAATTTACTAAGATCTAATTGGTCAAGGGGCGTGACTAAGCTAAGCTGAGCCGAGCTTAGCCACGCCCCTCTTGTAGTAGTTACCTCCTCCTTGAGTTCATAGTCGGTGGTGTGTTTGAGTTGTACGAGCGAGTGCTTGGTGGTGGCGAGCGTACGATCGTTGAGCCGCTTCATGTCGCGAGAGAACTTCTTGAGGAAGGCCTCCACGCGACTGTCCACGTACGCCACACTACAACAACACATTGTATTGGTTCGTTATCATTTATCTATACTAATACTAGCGGACCCGCCAGACGTTGTCCTGCATGATATACCAATCGATTGCATTTTTTTATTTGTGAATCTAAACCATCCTCGAGTCCACTATGTGTTAACCAGTATGTGTTCACATACACAAAAATTCATTCAAATCGGTTCAGCCGATTAGGTTTACAGTGAACTACTGTCAACACACGTACAGAAGATTTATATATATAAAGATTATAAAGAGAAAAGATTTGTATTTTTGTATGTAACGAATAAACTTTAAAACCTACTGGATTTAAGAAATTCTTTTACCGTTAGAAAGCTACAATATCACTGAGTAACATAGGCTATATAACACCACGCTACGGCCAACAGGAGCTCAGCAGTGGACTTCTAGTAATATTATAAAGCTGAAGTATGTTTCGTTGAACGCTAGGATATCAGGAACTACAGGTCCGATTTGAAAAAATCCTTTAGTGTTGGATAGCCCATTTATTGAGGTAGGTTATGGGCTATAAAACATCACGCTACGGCCAATAGGAGCTGAGCAGTGGGCAAATAAAGAACAACGGAAGCGAAGCCTTTTAGTATAGTAGTATTATTACCTGAACTTGTCGACCTGCGTGTTGACGGTGACAGAGAACCCGAGCACTCCGAACGTGTAGCGCATCATACTGAACACGCTGTAGCCGAGCTGCTCCTTCGTACGGAGAGTGTCGAACACCGGCTCCTCCATTAACAACTGTAACAACAAACACATTAGTTACTGTAAATACCAAATTTTTGTTGCTTTCCTGCTTACACATATTGGCCCTTTAGATGCATTAGGTCCAATTGTGAAAATTCTTAGTTGGCTCAATTACTTGTTTAAACAATTACTCAATTAATTGTACTTACGCGCCTGAAATATTTTGACATTGTATAATGTTGGGAATTAAAAATGTTAAATATGTTTTATTATAATAATAATATTTCACCACATTCACACAGCGCCATCTAGTCCCAAATTAAGCAATTATATTTGCTTGTACCCATAGTACTAAACAACTGATATACTACTTAAATACATTTTTTTTGTAAATACATACATATTATAGATAAATTACACCCAGACACAGAACAAACAATCATTCTCATCACACATAGATTTGTCCTGGGTGGGGATCGAACCCACAACCTTAGCCTTAGCAGTCAGGGTCACTAACAACTAGACTAACAGGCCAGTCATTTCAGTAATTAAAGTGTAAGGAGGTAAAAATTAACTGGTTAATTAGAACAATTAAATATTTATATGTGTGTATACTGCGAATACCCACGTATTATTGTATTAACAATCACAACATGTATTAGGGAATTCGGGTTGCTACATTTTGTTTAGAATTAGGCGAAAAGTGTGTAAATGGTAAGAAATTATCGCGTTTACAGTTCTTTTTATATGCAAATAACACACTGGAAACTTGCAGCGTTATTTTCATAGTAAAATTATATAATATATTAAATTATAAACTTTTTAATACACTTTCACGTAATTCTAAAAAGTGTAGTAAAAGTTAGTAGTGTTATAATAAAAATTTTAACCAGGAATTATTTATTAATTAATAATTATAACTTTATTTTTATTAACCTTATGACCGCTACGTCAAATCGGCATCTCCGTGCCCTGGACGCCAAGCCATAAAATTATGTTTAAGATTTGGTAACAAAACACATAAACTATAATGATTTAGTATCTTTATCTTGTATTTTTATAAACCTGAGTTTTGTCATCTATAGACGACATCGGCGCTCAGGGCACGCTTGCACTTGTCAAGTATAGATGACGTTGGCGTTCAAAAGGTTAAATACACTCTTTACGTCTGATTAAATTTAATAAAAATGTACTTACCATAAGTACTTCAAGCACGGCAGTATCACGAGGAGTAGTCGCTTCTCCTTGGTAGTAGTTTGTGATGATACTGTTGGTCGACACATCGTTGAGGTTCATCACACGGACCTTGCGCTCGCCCAGCGGCAACTGGTGGACTTTTACCTGTTGGTGTAAACGCTGCGTTATGTAGGCAGCACTCAGTTACTATATGCTTTAGTAAACTGACCCCAATGGGTGTATGCATAGGTGTTATATTTGCGTACAGCAACCAAAGGAGTAACGATATTTGGATGGTTTTTTTTAAGGATTTATGACAGTTATTGACTCATTTTCATTGTTAGTTAAAGGTAGGTCAGAAGCGTATGAAATCATACATACATTTAGTATTTCTTTATTAATAGATATCTTACTAGGGTAGGTACAGTACCATTTCGAGCACTCATTTACTAGACTAAGGTGATATCGGAGTCAGGCGCAGCAATGTATGGTTCTGACGCGACACAACATGGGGACACAACCAGACACAAAAGTGTAGAATGAAGCAACACTTTCGATATATATATTTTTTTAATTACCCTGGCGAAGTTATGTCAAAATTGACACAGTTAAATGTTTATATGGAGATGAAGTGCCGACAGTTAAAAGTTTCATATAAAAGCATTAGAAATAAATTAAATTAAACAAAATAAACTTAACAAAATACCCACACATCCACACATACCTGTGTTATATGTATACTCTATTGTTTATGGCTAAAATCTGTGGTAAAACTGAGAAGAAATTATTATAAAAAAATAAAAGAACAGTTTATATAAAAACAATATGCATTAGTAAAAACAAATAATAAGGCATTAAATTAATTAAAAAGGATGTAAATTTATTAGTCAATATGTCTTTTTTTTATTTATTTTGGTTAAACTAGTCACGTGACTTTCTACTGATCGTGAAGGAAAACATCGTGAGGAAACCCACATACCCTAGAAGTAATTCTAAGGCTAGCGTGTATGTTGATTATGATCTTAACCCTATCAGCTCTCTAGATAGAGGAGAGGAGACCCAAGCCCAGCAGTGGAACATTAATTGATTGCTGATGATGATGATTTGGTCGTTATGCAGAAATGAATAAAAATATTAAATTAATTTCGACCACTATGCGTAAGCACTAGTAGTAATAATAATTAAATAAATAAGGGTACTTACGTCAGGCACTTGGTCCTCGCTAAGTCCTTGCCAATGCACGTTGTTGAGTACGATGTCAGAGATCCTGAGTGCTTCGTGCCATGCTATGTTGCCTTGCATCAATATCTGTAATATAGTAAATTTTTTTTTTTCCTTTCATTTGTTCCACTTGTGGTATAGCCTAATATATAGGGTGTAATTTTATAATGCCACCTGGAGGGAAAGTACTTCAAATACCGAAGATAGATCATTTTATTCAAAAGAAACATTCTTTTATTTTTAAAAAGAACCAGAACTGCATTTAACGATTTCCGGAAATTCTATTGCCATACCCAGGAATGAAACCAGCTAAAATTCCAAAAAATAACAACCTGTACTTTTATGGCGTTCACCGATAGGGTCAATCATAAGGATAGAATCTCTCTAACAAACGTTGTAAATTAAATGTAAAAAAAAGTGGCAAGCGAATTTTCGAAAAAAATTGAATGCAGTTTTGTTTCTTTTTAAAAACAAAGGAATGTTTCCTTTGAGTAAAATTCATTATCTCTAGTATTTCGAGCACTTTCCCTCCAGATGGCATAACAAAATTCCACCCTGTATATTACTACCGCCATGAACACAGTCGAACCCACTGACCTGACAATACATGGTGCTAAGTAATTGATCCTTGAACTCGAGCAGATCGTCCAACGTTAAGTTTCGTATGACGCTCGCCTTGTCCCGCGGAGATACATACGGATGCAGCAGTGCGTTCATACGGACGTCTCTGTCAAAGTTACAATCATATATGTAGGATGAAAGAAACTAAACGTAATAATGATGAGGGAATTAAACGCGGTTGTGCGAGCGAGACGGTATGATATTTATGAAGTATGGAGGAGAGGGATGGAAGATGAAAAAGATATATGGAGGAGGAGACGAATTTCGAGAGAGTAAGAGAATGGTGGCTGTGAAAGAGAAAAATTATAAAAAGGTGTTGAAGAATTTCAATAAATGAAGTGTTTGCAAATTGATATCGTTTTAACCCTTTGAACGCCAGACACGTAAAATGAAAATGTGCTCACCACGCCAATGACGGCATGGCACGTCAAAAATGTACTGTATTTTAAAAGCTTGGCGCTCAAGGCACGGCGATACCGATTTGACGTGGCAGTGACGTCATGGCAACGTTTTGGTAGGAAATAAGCCGAGAGTAATACTAACTTGGAGAGTTTGTGCGGTTTGATGAGCACGTTGTGGTAGGTGCGCGCGCGCACCTCGCGCACCGCCTCGAACATGTTCGTCGTCAGGTTGTCCGTGCACGTGCGCATCTCGCGAGATATCAGTTCTACCAGCAACTGTACACACATTCATACTTGTATATAGAGAGCTGTTTGTGTGTTTGGATATAGAGGGTGATATTCGAAACTATTCATCTGATTAAATGAAATTAAATCTTGTTTATTCATCTAGGTTACGAAGTTACTCTTATGAAAGTCACAAATTAGGAATGGAACAGGTTATTCGAAAAATAGTGACAGGAAATCAGACTACGACCAGGTTGTTAACAGGGTGAAAGTATGAGAAGAACAGACTTCAAACTCACGTCATTTTTAAATTAGAATCTTTTGTGAGTTACAATTTGGATAGCGTGTAAAGTGACGCAACAGAATACCACGCCATGTAGATTAACATGAGGTCTATTAATTAAAATAAAGGTATTGGTTAAAAACTTAATAATAAAATAGTGAGGGGTAGGCTCTTGCTGAACGGAATTGGCTCCCGTGTATCAATCGGATCGTCGACCAATGCGTCCTACCTGTCATGACTTAAGATACCGAGACGTGGACACTCACTGTAGGACTAGCCCACAAACTGAAAGTCACTCAGCGGGCTATGGAACGAGCTATGCTCGGCGTCTCTTTGAAGGACAAACTTCGGAACGAGGTAATCCGAAAAAGGACCAAAGTTAACGACATAGCTCGTAGAATAAGTAAGTTGAAGTGGCAGCGGGCTGATCATATCTGCAGAAGGACCGATGGACGGTGGAGCAAGCGTGTCCTACAGTGGAAACCGCGACTCGGCAAGCGTAGAGTAGGACGCCCTCCAGCTAGATGGTCCGACGACCTAAAATAGGTGTCTGGGTCTGACTGGATTCGGAAGGCGGAGGACAGAGTGCTATGGCGCGTGTTAGGAGAGGCCTACGTCCAGCAGTGGACTGCAATAGGCTGAAATGATGTATCAATCGAATCGAAAACGGTGCGGAGTAAACCTGTCTATTTAACATCTCCGAAGTGTCATATCTCGGTGTTTGCAAGGGTTTAATCACAGTGATGTGAGTGTAGGTGATTGTCCTAATGAAAGTGGCTCAAAATAGAAGTACTCACATGAAGATTTTGACTATACCCGCTGACTTTCATGTTGAGTCCTTTGTCCCCGACGTACAGAGTGTGCGATAGGTCGGCCATGTTTGCGGGATATACTTCTTCCTGAAAAGTAGTATTTTCTATTACAAAATGATTCAGCTACCAACACTTTTTAAACTTTTTATCATTAATAAAAAGACAGACAACCCATTTATTTATTTAGGTAACATAGTGCCTCATATGTATATTAACATTTCGACTACTAAAGCCACTTAAATCGGCATATTATTATAAAAATATTGTACGACATTCACACAGCGCCATCTAGACCCAAAAGTAAGCAATTATATTTGCTTGTGTTATGGGTACTAAACAACTAATATACTACTTAATAAATTCATACATATTATAGATAAATTACACCTAGACACCAAACCTTTATGTTCATCACACAAAGTTTTATCCTGGGTGGGGATCGAACCCACGACCTCCGGCTTAGCAGTCAGGGTCATTAACCACTAGACCAACAGGCCAAGATATCATATCACTGGATAATTCAACATATATTTTGTAAATACTCAAGAATTAATTCCACAAATTGTCGCATACCTTTAGTCCTTGTTGTAATACATCAGTCCATAAGTCAATTAAACACGATCTGTAAAACAAGTAATAATAATATCAAAAAACGAAAGTCGTGCGGGGCTTCGCTCCCGTCGTTCTTTATTTGGCCACTGCCCAGCTCCTATTGGTCTTAGCGTGATGTTATATAGGCTATGTTACTCATTGATAATGTAGGTTTCTAACGGCAAAAGAATTTTTGAAAACGGTCCCTTGTTACTAGTTACAGGGCGATATTATCAATCACTTTGATCGCCACGGTGACGTTTTTAACGTAGAGAAGGAAACACGATACATTTAATAGACATACCACACGTCGGACGAAATTATGGTTTTATATTTAGTTTTTGACTGTCACCGTGGCGCAGTGGTTAAGGTGGTCGCCTCGCCACTACATCGCCGTGCTGGGTGACGTGGGTTCGATTCCCACACGAGACAATTATTTGTGTGATTCATAGATATTTGTTTCTAGTCTGGGTGTACTTTGTGTCCGTTAGTTTCATGTTTGTAAAGCTCCCGGCGACACAGGGCTTGTTCCCTATGCGGGCGTGTCTTTTAAAATAAAAAAAAATATAAATAGACCCGTGTAGTGACGGATTAAAAATACATAATGTCACTACCCCATCTCAACCCGTGGGTATGTCGTAAAAGACGACTAAGGGAACCTTATGCAGACCAGATCACAGCTGGTTAAGGAAAATTCGAAGCAAACCCTATACCAACCCGTCTGGCCAGCGTGGTATAGTAGGCTCAATTCCCTCCACATTCTTTGGAGGAAACCTGCACCCAGCAGTGGGACATTTTTGAGTTGAAATGATGATGATGGTGAATAGATATTGAATACTCACTCTCTAGGAGATTTGAGGCTGAGCGGCGTGATGAAGTAGAAATACAAGAGAGCCGTGGGGAAGCGGAACTTGAAGTCAGGCTTGTACCACAACTCCATGTGGCGGTTCTTACGGATCAGGTTCGGTTGGTCCAGTCTGCAAACGAAACATACATTTTTATACATAATACTAAACATAAGGGACTTATGCAACTATATTTAATAGTCTACCTGCAGACATTTAAAGTGAAACTTTTTCAAAAAGTGGTTTAAGTATAAAATAAAACATTTTTTATTAAATATAATAAGTGAAATCATGATTTATACTAAAATACGAGTTATGTTATAATAATATATTTAAATGTAAATTAATTAAATATGGACCTTGGGGGCCAAACGCTCACAAATTTTATCGTGAAATTTGTAAGCGTGTTTCTGAGGTATCACATAATCCAAGGGCTGGCCTCTACCTGGGGCAACGCATTAGCCTTGCTATCCAACGCGGTAATGTGGCTAGCCTTTTGGGTACGTTTCCTCAGGAATCTGATTTCAGTCAGATATTCTATTTATAGGAATTTCCTGTAAATAGAGTACCTGGTTCTTTTTTTTTTAAATAGGTTAGCTGTGTATAATTTTTAAGTTATGTGTAAATATTTTATTGAATAAATGTATTAATATGGATTATATTAATTATATTATTAATACATAATTATTATTTTAATAAATTATCAATATTGTATCTATTTAAATATTCAATTCTGCCTATTTTGTATCTTACAAAATAGTATAGCAGTTAGTAGGCACTAATTTATTCTTAAGAGAAAGTGTTTTAATTTAATTTATTGGGAACTACGTCTGCCAACAAACTGCTGTGTAGTTTGGCAGGTGAAGTTGTTTGAATTGTTACATTATGATTTTTTAAACTCTAAATAAACAACATCTTTCTTTTTTCTTTTCTTGTTCTTTAGACCCGGTACACGTTCGTCAGGATATCTTCCATTTGAATATTCTCAAAATAAACATCAAATTGTTAATACAAAAATAACCATGTTTGGTGCTAAAACGCCTTCATAATTTTTTTCCAGGTTTCTTTATTTAATATAATAAATATTCTACCACATTCACACAGCGCCTGGTTCCAAAGTTAGCAATTATATTTGCTTGTGTTATGGGTACAAGACAACTAATATACTACTTAAATACTTTTTTTTTGTATGTACATACATATTATAGATAAATTACACCCAGACACAGAACAAACAATCATGCTGATCACATAAAGATTTGACCTGGGTGGAAATCGAACCCACGACCTCCAGCTTAGCAGTCAGGGTCACTAACCACTAGGCCAACAGGCCAGTCTTGTATTACAGTTGGGACATAATATATTAAATACTTTTACTTATGGTATATATTTTTAATAGTCACACATTTAGTAATCCAAAGAGATACTTTATCAAACCTGTTATTTTTAAGAAGTTTAAATATCTGACAATTTGAAATATGAATCTTGTTGCTTTGGAAATAGGACGCATATTCATTTGCGCACTATGGTACAGTCAGGCAACTTCCTCGAGCGGGCACTTGGCTAATTCTGCCGTCCACTAACTAAAAGGTCGTTAAGCCATTGCCGTTCACGAACTAAAAGGTCGTTAAGCCATAGGGGCTGTGGCTTAACGTCCTTTTAGTTAGTGGACGGCAATGGCTTAACGACCTTTTAGTTAGTGGACGGCAGAATTGTACATCGAGCGGTTAAAAAATAAACAAAACGTAACTCACCTAAAGTTATTAACAGTAGCAATCAAATCTCCATGCTTCAATTGTTTCTTCTTCTTCTGTAGTCCCTCCATCTTCTTGTACATGTCCTTGCCAGAGCTGTTTGCGAGATCGAGGTCCAGTTCGTCAGCCACCTCCTGGTACACGGGGTCCGGAGGCACCAGGTCGAAGTTCGTCGTGATGTAGATGTTCTTCTCTGGGAGGTGGAAGTGGGACTCCGGCTCGGCGGTCAACCAACGGTCTAGCCACTTGCCTGGGATTTCTGTTGATTCGTTATAATTTTATAATCTATTAAAGTAATATTATAAACTTGCTGTGCCCGTGACTTCATTCACATGCGGTTTCATAGTTGTCTAAGCTACTCCTTGTAAAATTGTTATCCGCCAGTAAAAGTCCCGTCGAAATCGGTTCAATAGTTTCGGAGTATAATTATAAGTGACGAACGTTTATACTTTCATATACGTACTCTAAAAAGCTGTTATTTTGATATTACAAACAGACACTACAATTTTATTGATTTGATAACATAACAATTTAACATAGTTTTAAGAGCCAAGAAATAACATAACACAAATAACAACCTTATTCCCTTAACAAACAGTTAATATTAGACTAACCCATTTTCTTGTACTCGGTCCCGAACCACTTCTCCTTGGAGTCGTAAGCGATGGGCGAGGAATGTTTGTTCGACATAATAATGATGTTCACATTGTCTGCTCGCATACAGTTCAGTAATTCCTTCACACCCTGAGAGAGAAAAAAAAAATTGGTTTTTATTAGTTCCTTTAGGATGTGGACTTTCAATGTCTTTTCTGCGTCGCGAATTCACATCACACCAATTCGCAGTTTTTTGTTTAAGCCCTTCTGTATTTACTTCTTATTTAGACTGACCTGTTGGTCTAGTGGTTAGTGACCCTGACTGCTAAACCGGAGGTCGTGGGTTCGATCCCCACCCAGGACTGTGTCTGGGTGTAATTTATCTATAATATGTATGTATTTACAAAAAAAAAAAGTATTTAAGTAGTAAGTATATCAGTTGTTTAGTACCCATAACACAAGCAAATATAATTGGTTAATTTGGGACTAGATGGCGCTGTGTAAATGTAAATGTAGAATAGAATATTATTTCCACAACGTGAATAAACATCTAAATAATGGTAGGTATGTTTTATAATTCAAAGTATATAATGAAGAAACTCGTGCTTTGTGGTACTGAAATGTTCATTACGATCACAGAGGTTAAGTTACTTTCGGTAAGGTCAGTCTAGAGATTGGAAACAGTATGTAACATTTTCATTCTAGAGCATCTACGTGCTGCGAAAGGCACGTAAAGCCGTTGGACGGCGACTTGATAAATTCTAAATGGAGTACTTATTTGACAATATGCGAGGCATTTTCGATGTAACATAGAGGCTCACCGTAGGGTTGTATTTATAGTACAGCCTGTCGCCTGTGATGTAGTGCTCGGGCGGGTAGAAGTGCATGTTCTCCGCGAGCGTCTCCACGTAGTCCGACGGTTGGGACTCTTCCTCGAATCGGAAGCTCGTCTCTTCTATTGTCTGTGAACATCATATTCAACTAAGAATCTAGATCTATTTATCCTTACGTGTCTTATTTAGAAACAATCTTGGTCTTGGTTTTAGTTAAAATCTTTTAAACTTTCGCGACTTGTACACATATTAAATTATTATATAACGGGTCTACGTCACGTACTATATTTAAGGAATATGAAATACCTTATTTGTTTGCCCGACGTTTCGGTCGAATTACACCGACCGTGGTCGGATAAATCAATCAATGGATATCTGTACAACAACATGCGATGTCCGAAGAGGAAGGCACAAGTACCAGGAGTAAGCAGAGCACCTGCATTCATGCCATATTTAAAAGGAGTTACGGACAAAATTGGAACAGTATTACAAAAGTACTCCATTAAGACTGTATACAATCCGTGCTCTAAAATATCGAGTCTCCTGCGCACTCCAAAGGATGTTATCCCTCTTCAAACACCCGGTGTCTACAAGGTGGATTGCAGCTGTGGTAGTTCCTATATCGGACAAACTAAGCGAACAATAGCGGAAAGGGTCAAGGAACATATCACAGCCGTCAAGAACCGTCAAACTAACAAGTCGGCGATAGTTGAACACTTGCTGGAGTCAGGGTCCAACCACTGGATTGAGTTGCACAGGCTCTCTCTCCACCGATCGTCACTATTACTCCAGAATAGCACGAGAAGCGGTTGAAATTAAGAAACATAAAAATTTTAACCGGGAGGATGGGTACCGCTTATCAACATCTTGGAATCCAGTCATCAGCAAGTGTAAACATCGCCGATATGACAAAGTAGGCCCGTGTGTAGACGTTATTAGTGTAGTGTGTCGAAGTACCGACAGTTCAAAAACTATAAATATAAATGACCAAAGTGAGGGTAGTAGCAGAAACCCGCACGCATCAGGAACGACGCTCGGCCGCTGCTCCAGTCAGCCCGTGACCACGGTCGGTGTAATTCGACCGAAACGTCGGGCAAACAAATAAGGTATTTCATATTCCTTAAATATAGTACGTGACGTAGACCCGTTATATAATAATTTGGTTTTAGTTGTCTTAATTCGTTGAGGTCTCGTAACATAAGAATGTCAATGCAAAATCCATTGAAATAGGGTCAAAAATCATTTGGCCACCATGCCATTAAATGGGGCGCTGGCCCATATATAGTTAACTAAAGCATAGATAGGGTCCTAAAATACTTCCCTGAGGGAAACCAAAAGGGATATTTTTTTTGTTTAGTACTTGATGTGTACTGACATATTTTCTCGCTTTGTTGACGACCATTATGATGGTCAGTAAACAGTCATGTCCCCTTAAAGAAATATATTTATTTATTTATTTAACTTCATACAAAGAAATTTTGTACAGGCGGACTTAATGCCTTAGGCATTTTCTACCAGTCAACCATTGAGTGCAGATGCAGAGAAATTGTAGAAGTAGATGCATAAATAAAAGTAACAGGAGAGTTCAACTAATAAATATACATAAAATTCATAAAAATATATGCACATATGTTTAGACGGTATGGAATATACAAGTTAGGTATACATTATATACATACATCGCTGGCATACACAGGGCGTGCAGCGGCTGCGCGATAGGACTATTTATCTTACAATTAATCAAGATGAAAACGTGTTATTCACACAGTTCCAAAGAAGCATGACTATTCAGACAAATAAATAGATTAATTCTAAACTAAATATTGCTTACCTTAATTTCGTCGTATATTCTCTGTGATGGTCCAATTTGTTTCAGCATGTTTATATATGAGAATATTGCTTCCAGAACCTGAAAGTTAGCACCAGTTTATAAGTATATCACGTATGAGAAAATTCACTCGTGGCAGAAACATTTCAGGGTCGTAATAATCAAAAAATATAGCCATAATTAATAAAAAAAATAATAACAAACCAAACTTCGCTCTGAAGTTGCACCCCGCTACTGTAAATGAACTTCGTTGGTGCTTGCGGGGAGTGCGATGCTTCGTGTTCGGAAACACTCGGGCCGATGTCCTGCGATACAAACAGACCCGAACACACCCGAACGAAGTTCATTTACTATGTTAAACAGCAGCGGGGTGCAACTTCAGAGCGAACTAGAAGTTTGGAGAGACCTATACCAAGAATCGCAATAGAAACACGAGTCGCATAAAGTAAAACAATTTTTTTTTGTTTAACACATTAAACGTAAGAGTGCAGACACAATAGAAAATAGTATTGTTTGTCAGACAACGCTGACCAACATGGCTTTTAAAGACTTAATATGACCCTTAAAAAGTTTGACTGAAAAGAAAGACCTGGAAGTCGACTAAAAGTGCATGGTGTAGTGAGGTTATAAAATAAAAAAGCATATCTTACCTCGTCAATATGGTCGAGTCCCTCCTTAGTGAGCACGACTTGTGTAGAGAACAGACTGTATATCGATGTGTAATCGATACCGCTCTCAGAGTTGCCCGTGTATATACCCAGCGCCCACACTCTGCGAACAAATAAAATTGTCAAATAGGTCCTGTCAGCAAACCGAACACGGCAAAACAGGGATATCTAATATATTTACCAAAGTAAATTCACACCTATTTACTGGTAATCTAATTACTAATAAATAAACAGGGAAAAAAAATGTTGGTTGAAGGTTTATTAATATTCAATCTTTGGAACTTAAAGTCAGACTTTTTTTTAAACATATTAGCCCAATTTTTATTATATCAGGAAAACTCAGAAAAACAGCTATCAATAGCACAGTGGAAAAAGGCCAATTAGAAGTTTTCATAAATAAAATAAAAAAATTGAGAAATGCTTTAAAAACCATCCATTGATCAGGGGAATTAATTGCGCAGGGGCGGAGCCGTGCGCGACTGTTAGTAAAATATAAATCCGCGTCCAGTTTAATAATGCGTTCAGAGCGATGTTGGGGCTACCCCGCTACTGTAGCGCATCGGGGATGTTCGCCAAGGCGCGCACCGATTGCTTTTTCGCCACCATGCGCAAACGCTGCCTATCCTTGGTTTGCAGAGTGCGGGCTAGTACCAACACCGTCCTAGCCATGATCGCGGGCAGGCTTGACTGCCCCTATATGCGTAGATGCTGTGACATACATGTCATGGCATCTAAAATAATATAATTGAGTTATTTTTTAAGATTACTAACACGTAGAATAAGTTTTACTAACAAATATGAGTTGTAATACTTGAAATAAATAAATAATTATTATTATTATAAAGTCAGTAGGTATATTGTTTAAATTGGAATTTAAGAATCAATCGGCCGCACTCAGAGACGTCAATTAGCAGTAATCTGTCATTAACACAATTTTTTCATTAAATAATCGTCTTTAGGTGTATAGACTTAAGTATTACACGTTTTTACTAAACAACTTTAAAGTTAAGTTACGTCTCTGAGTACGGCAGAATATCTTATATCATTAAATACGTGTAAATTTTGTAGTTAAATGTATATGGTCTACTAGTGTGCCAGCGCTCTTTCCTTATTTTTTAGAAAGAAAAGAAGTTAACTGTGAACGTAACAGCAATAATATAATAATTATTTCATACAAGAGGATTGCCACAAAATTCTAAATAAGTACTTACTTTTTCCTAAGATAGGAGAGCAAGCTGCCTTTGCCTTCATGTCCCAGTAAGTATGATATGTACTGATGCGGCTTCGACTCGTACTCGCCCAATAAGGACTTCATACACCAAGTCAAATGGACCTGCAACAATATTGTCATCTATTATGTCCACTCCACCACGAGCGCAGTCTCACAATCATCATCATCATAATATCAGCCCAATGTTGTCCGTTGGATGCGGGCGGCACAAAATCGCTCGCTGTGGCGGAAATTAGGTGAGGCCTATGTTCAACAGTCTCACAATAATACTCATAAAAAAACATTTGTTCAAAATTAATATTTACTTTTTTTTTAATAAATATACTTTTACAAAATGGAAAAGGAAATTGTTAAAATACTTTAAATCATTAGAATAATAAATAGTCTCATGTTAAAATTATGTTAACTTAAATTGTAAAGTAGTACTCAAGCTCTAGTGGCTACCATACCACAGTTAAACCCTAGATAGTTTGGGTCGTTATGTATATGTGAAGTAATGTAAAAAAAAAATTATTGGTCAATAAACGCTAAAATAATAAAAAAAAAACAAACAAATACACTTAGTGTTAGATCACATCTAGCCGCACGGAATCGCTCTTTTCTGTTTCTATCAGCTTCTGTCAGTTAGAACAGTCATTTTATTTTATTAGAGCGAGAACGAGGGAGTTCCACCGCACGCGTCGGATGCTGAATCGACTATTTATTTATTTATTTAAAGGGATAACAACAGCGGTTTATATAACAATATGTTTCTTAATATAATTACATGAGTAGCCAATAAAAGTTATCCTCGATAGATATTATACAGTGTAGGTTAACGTTAAACAAATAATAATCTACAGACAAAAAGAAAATAATACAAAAAATGCAAATACAATGCCAACAGCTTGCCATTAAGTCAACTGATATCTTCGGAAAAAAAAAATATATTTTATAAGTAATATCGTAAAATAGATATTTAAGATAAAATATTAACATTAGCGTCTATATAATGTGGTAATGTACGATGCATTCGGCTCTCTGACAGAAAAAGATAGAAAGAAAAAAAATGCCAAATATTAAAAAAAAAACCTTAATTTGTACTCAATGTTAACCATCGTACTCATAGTTTTGGGTCTAAACAATATTAAATGAATGCTCACCTCGGTAATATCGCTGACGGGCTTGACGTAGTAGATGCTACGGAAGTCGGACGTGACGTCATCAGGCCTGTACTCGTAGCGGCTAAAGTCTTGCGGAGGCAGCTTGTTGTTGGGCACGTGACCGAACGTGTTCACCACGTACCGCTCGAGGGCGTCCAGGTCCATGCGAGCCTGGTACACGGGAAATAAATGTATCTTACTAGCCTTACTATTATTACTTTATTCATCATCATCATTCCAGCCTATTGCAGTCCACTGCTGGATATATGCCTCTTCTAACACGCGCCATAACACTCTAATAACACTAGTTTTGTGTTCCTGATGGTGAGTACTGGTGTCCAGCGCTCATTGGGTAGGGGGTTTGAAAGTTTACGTGTTAATTTAATTGTTATTGTTTTTTTTTGTTATTGTTCTTTTTGTGATAGTTTTATTGTTGTTGTTATTACTTACTACCTCTACTTTTTCAGAAAATAAATATCTTCAAACCGAAAAAGTATGCATGTACTCGTAGGTAGGCACTTGTAATGTGTTTCGTTTTTTGTACATTCTACTTGTAGGGTATGAAGTTGTCTTCAAATGGGAAATAAAATGGCGTCTTGTCTTGACAGTCCCATAATTATTTGACTCGCATAGTACAAGTATTGTACAAACCTGCACAGCAACAGTCATCCTATGCGCACTGTAGTGTCTCTTGCGGAACTGGTGTGCTGCTTGGTGTAGCTTCTCATCATCATTGATTTCGTCGCGAAGACTGCGCAGGTTGCCCCACGTGAATGTTCGCGCCGGATGGCCCTCGGGGAACAAAGTCGACAACAGCTGGTCTTTGCGGTTCGAATCTGACGGAGCCGCTATGGCGAATTCTAGAAAACAAAATTATTATTTTTTTATAATTTTTCACAAGAGTTTGATTACCTTGGAATGGCTGCACCAATTTTAATAAAACATGTCTAAAAACCATCAAGATCATAAAAATAAAATGTGAAATAAATTCCGAAGAAAAATAAAACGATGTTTCTAAATAGCACACTTTTTAGTAATCATTAGACCAGGTTACACCGGCCGTAGTCACAAGCTGACTGGCGAGGCGAAGTCATTGCTCCGTCGGTGAGGTAGATTCACTTAAATCTACCCTCACATTATTGTTTATCCACGCACTATCACACACTACACTCAAGTCTCCTTATAAATGCCGCCGCGCGCCGTCCGTATTCCGAGCGTTAACCGACTGCTCAGAAAAGCGAGGTTGCGTAATTGTAATCACTGGATTCCATGTTGATGATAGTTTAAATCCGTCATCCCTTTTGAAATTGTTGTCTTTTTTAATTTTAGTAACCTGGTCGAAACGTCAGGCACGGTAGCAGGTATGTAAATACCTAATGGTGCGTCTAAACGGGCCATGTTTTACTGCAATTTGTGGCTGCAAAATTGGCAACTAATGGCCGGCCATCACAAAAATATTTTATTGCAATGAATGGCTTAGCAATCTATGGCTGGGCGATGCGTTGCAATATATCTGCAATAGTATGGCCTGTGATGCAGACTCCTAAACGGGCTACACAAACCGGCAACAATGGCTGACAAAATCACACTTGTCACACGGCTTATATTATTTTAAAAGAAAAATTAAAAAAGAAAAAGAAGAGATTGTGGATTCGACCTTACTTAAATAGATAATAATGACAACTAACATCTCAACAAATCACAGAATATAGCTATTAATCATGGTGTCACTCTCGGCAAACTTCATGTCGCGTAGAAAAGAATACACTATGCCATTACAATAGAGAGCGACTGAAACAACAATAGAACTGGCTGAGCAATATTGCAGTAAATATCGATAGCTCGGCGATCGTCCGGCAATCTATCAAAACAATGTCAGCCATCTGTGGCCATACCAAACATATTTGGCTATATATCCGGGACATTACTGCAATATTGCATAGTCTGGCTGGTATTGCTTGCAATGTTGCCGGCCACTGTGTTGCAGCCACATATTGCAGAAAAAACTTGCCCGTTTAGAAGCCCCATAAATCATAATCGCGTGAATTTCCGTTTAAAATCAATAGACATACATTACATACCCACATACATACAAACGCGCGAAAAACAAACCCTCCTTTTAGCAGCCAGGTAAAAATGTAGATGAGATATTATTTGTTTTTAGTGCCTACAGCCACGGACGACAGATGATATACTAGTAGTTCCTCATGAATACAATACCCTCTTTTTCGGGCTTTTTGGATATCGTCAACACCAGGACAGGACATAGTTAAAATACTGCTTACCCAGAAAACTGTTCAAGAGTCAAAAACAGCAGTTTATGCAGCCAAGGACTAATGCAATGTTCGACCTTGTATTAAGGTTTTCTTCTCATAAGAATCTTCATTGGACTTCAACTAACATTTAAAAAAGAATTAGCCAAGCCGTTCTTCAGTTTCAGTTTTGCACTCGATACATTTTGTAAATATAGTATAATAGAGAAAAAATATTATATATTATGAACTATGATTATGACACTAAGGTCGGCGAAGTTTGAAGTTACACAGACTTACTTTAACCTCCTGTTTCCTTGATTATTCTCATGTAATTGTATTAAGTAGGTTTATCGTACCTATCGTCATGAACAACAGACGGCTAATCAATGGTATAACATGGCATTGTGAGCCTAGAACCACTACACGCGTTTAAGCGCAAAGTTACATAAGAAACTCTCACAAAACGTTATTATTACATTAGGATTAACGAGCCTATTTGGTAATGCATACAATGGGAGTTTTCAAATACAGCTATAGCTGCCAAGGACAAGTCAGCAGCCGAGTAGCGGTTTAAAAGCGATTTTTAACGTTTTGAACGGCATAGTATAAATGCAGCGGAGTACCTATCCTACGCGCCAAGCCACAAATGCAATGAAATGTGGAAATAACCATTAAAAATAACAGGGACTCCAATACTTTATAGATAAACAACATAAGTACACTAACAACAACTGGTTTCGTCTTATGCAAATAAATATGGACGAGGAGTATATTAATTTTAAGTTATTTAAAGAAAAATAAATTATTAAAAGAACAAAAAACCCGGCAGCATTAAAACTTAAAAGTAAGAGAGGTGGGACCAATCAAAATTAGATCGGTTTAAATATTGGTCCCTGAATATTCGTACTCTTTCAGTTAGCAACAAATTTGTCGTTATGCAAAATGAATAAGTTCTTCTATGCTTAATGCAGTGCTAGACTTTATGCTTCATTAGTGATATAAAACATTGCCCGGTTCTAAATTTTGTACGGTTAACAATAGTGACAATATTTATGCAAATGTCTATTAGGCATTTACCTTCCGTAATAATGTAAGAATACAATGAACTCTTTTTCATCCTAAATATGTGTTGACACGTAAAATAATCATCATCATTTCAACCAATAAACGTCCCACTGCTGGGCACAGGAAGTCCTCCCTCCAAAGAATGTAGAGGGAATTTAGCCTACTATACCACGCTGGCCAGATGGGTTGATATAGGGTTTGTTTCGAATTTTTCTTACAGTGCTCTTGTCTGCTACACGGACAATACATAGATTATAGTCTGGAATAAAGAGCCAGTAAATAAAAAAAAAAAGAATATCTATAGTATCAGAATACAATAGATAGGTAGATACTACTGTAGTTTTTAGTATCAAATGAGACGCGACATGCAAATTGGACATGCCGACAAAATTCCTAGAACAATAATATTTATATTGTTACTGAAGACAAGGGAGAAGATTGCATTATTCATTGCGTAAAAGTAAGTTTTAGCACTAACTGCTAGTATATTTTGAGGTTTGCCTGTTCTTCTCAAGGTACTATTCATGTCTCTAGAAAAATTGGTGATTTCTTGATAATAGTGCGTTTGGTTTTTGGAGCACACATTTATTTCACCATATGGATGTGTGATGAACCTTTACCTTCAACGTTGGTGAACGTGATAAATACAAACATACATGTACATCACGTTTATTTCCCAGCAAAGGTGTAGGCAGAGACCATTTCCTGCCACCTGCTACGATTCTGGCATTATACATCTTTCGCTTCTTCAACATTCATCTTCTCGCCGGATAAGTGTACTCTTGACCTGTCCTTTCTTTTTCTAAGTCTTCCCCTTGCAACGTACATAAATATATGCTATGTAATATTACTTTCTGGAGTATTATTTTCGTATTTATACATACAGCTCCCATTATAGCGGTTGTTTGACACTATCTCTTCGCTTCTCTTAAATAATCAACGAATAAATTTCATCAATGTTCAAGCGATAGTTTTATCGATCTGTCGATGAAACGTGACGATAGTACTATTTGGAAATAGTTAAAGAGTTGGGCTAGCAATGGTCAATTTATAAGTACGAGTATGTTGGTAAATTAATAAATGTTATGTTTGGTCGTGCATTTGGTTATATTATTAAATTTTTAATATGATGGTGAATTGTTCTATGTTGGTTGAATTATTTTTTTTGTGTTCAGGTTATTATTATGCTAGCAATTATGTTATTAATTATATGTTAGCTATTACCATTCTTAATTCATTAACTCTATATAATAAAATGTATAATATTTACTGTAATATAGATGTACCTAAGGCATTTCAACACAAATTATTTTGTTATGAAATAATTGACTTGTGACTTTAACGCGTAGTTTCATATAACATAGTAAACTACATATTATATAGAATAGAACAATTGTTATCTACTATATACTGTTCCTGTCAAATTCGTAAACAGAAAGATCTAGCTTCACACACACTTTCACATCCTTACTAATGTTTTTACGCACGGCAATTATAGGAGTAATTATGGGAATCACGATACTATTGTTCTGTAATAGTCTACTACGCTCTTCAAATAAATTGTCACGCAAGTCAAACTCATTTATCGTTTTCTGCATAATGAACGTCATAAAAACAAAAGATGTCACTCAATTTTATTTAGAATCATTAAACATTTCACTGCTTCGCTGACAAGCGTAATTATGGAAAGAATTAGCTAAAACGCAAAAAAAATCTAGACTGATTTAAAATTTTATTATTCTAGCTCTCATTGTGTTAACAAGCATTAATTACGCAGTATCTACGGCCATATATTTACGTAAATTTTCAGAAGTTGATGCTGTATGATTTAAGAATATCCAGCATCTAAATTTACAACATTAACAATACTCATTCAGTATTTCTTTCGTTTAAATTTGTCGCACTTCACTGGTAACTATTATTGAATTCTAGGAAAACTTATAATTAAGTTGTTATAAATCCAATATACATCAAAAAGGTCATGAATGCTCCGAGACAATCTTTTAATATTACATTTTAGTTTTACGACTTAGTCTATTGATGAACAAAACTAGAAACCGTACGTGTGGGAATCGATTTAGAATATTTAGATTATGCTTTGCATCAGCGTAATCATTTTTTATTACGACTTACGCATTAACACATTGTATATAATATATATTTCTAATATATTTAAGTATGGGTGGCTAACACGCTGTCCGAGAAACTTGCTTTTATTGTGAGCAAAATTAAATTGATATACCTAGCACATAAAACATTTTTTAATCATTTATAAGTTCAAAAAGTCTTAGTAGGACGTCAAGCGTCCTATAGTGAGTTGCAGATCTTTCATCATCAATATATTATATTATTTCCAAGACACTGCGCCATTATTTACAATATGGCTAATCCAAACCATATTGTACGGGTGAATGACATATTTGTTTACCCTATAAGTAAATGCTTTTGAAACAAATAAAAGAATACTGACGAAGCATAATTAGTATAACGTTAGAAGCATCGCTTTGCTAAAAGAACACAACAAAAGCCCTTCATAAACTACCCACAACATCTGACTTGTTGTGAAGCCGAATGTTTGCCGAGGATGAATCGATTCGACATGAATATGTTTTGAAACTTTTTGAATATTATGTTGTGGCAGGTCTACTGTATCATATTCATTCGAAAAGTCGGAATTAATTTCATGGTACGTCTACTGTATTTGCTGTTGCTATAGGTACGAGAAAATTCGTTATGCCTACCTCTATTCTATATTCAACCCTTTGAACGCCAGAGACGTCTATACACGTAAAATGAAAATGTGCTCACCACGCCAATGACGGCATGGCACGTCAAAAATGTACTGTATTTTAAAAGCTTGGCGCACAAGGCACGGCGATACCGATTTGACGTGGCGGTCAAAAGGTTAAGACTTAATCTCTCCTCTACATACAAATTCTTCTATATTATATATAGAATTCTAATTCTATATATTATAAATTCTTGACTAGTACATATAAATTTCAAAGTAAACACCCGCATCCACATTGGTACTGCCGCCGGTCGGTATCGAACTCGGACCGCATGATTTGCATGCCGGTCATTTATCCATTCGGCCGCCATTGACTATTCTCGACTATAATTGCAGCATTAACTTTTGAAAATTTACATAAAAATTGGTGCATTATATAAAATATTTTGCATGTATTAATGCTTTTTAACAAATTGAGAGCTGAAACTAAAACAATTGTAAATTAGTGAAGGTTTTTTTGGCGTTTTAGCTAATTCTTTTCATGCATTATGCTTGTCAGCCAAGCAGTAAAATGTTTAATTATTCTAAATTAAAATGAGTGACATCTTTTGTTTTTTATGACGTTCATTATGCAGAAAACGATAGAGGATGAATTGCGTGAAAATTGGCTCAGTGACTCGCTAGTGTGCACGAATGTTGCGCAAGAGCTCCTGGAATCCTTGGCTGTGCTTCGATTCCCGACTCGGGCTAAAAAGCTATTCATCATCACATCATCACGACAACCCAGAAACGTCCCACTGTTGGGCACGGGTGTCCTCCAAAGATTGTGGAGGGAAAAACGCTATTTAATACTAAACGATATTTATTAAACGATTTTAAAAAACTCGTTGTGTTAAAAGGTTAGGTTAGTTTTTAAGTTTTTATAATAATTATAGAAACTAACCCAACCTTTTTTTTTTTTACTTGGGGAAATGCCTGACGCATACCCCTCGGTCTTGGGGAAAGAACCGAGGGGTTATGTGGGGCTCGCACCCACTAAAACCCCAAGGTGTTCCTCTCGTCGCGCTCTGCTGTGGTCACGGGAGCGCAGGAACATTCGTCCGCGACAAAAACTAACCCAACCTAACACAAACAGTTTTGAAAAATAGTCGTTTAGAACCATAGACTACTAGGATCAAAACATTACGAAAAGCAACAACACTCTACTGACAGAGTAACTATTAGCTCCAGATTGTAGAATAAAAACCATTTAGAACCGACCTCTTTGCTTTTTTAAAAGTTTTGACTGATATAGCCAGTCAAAACTACTTTTGACTGAAACATCAATACAATCATGTCACGGTTTCAAGCTCATATTATGCAACCAGTATTCGAAAGGTCTTAACATATAAGTCAACATCTTCTATACCTACAACATAAAATAATAACTCCATTTAGTTTATAAATTAACGTGAAACAGAATTTTGTTCGAAAATATGGAGATGTTAATACGTATTATGTATGAATCATTTAATTATTTGTTTGTTTTTAAGTTGGGTGTTATGTAAGGTCTTAGAGGAAACCTTTGGTATGGTAGATAGATCAACAGTGTTATTAGACACGGATATGAAACCATTCTTTTAGCTAGCACAAAAGATAATTCGCAGAACGCGGTTAACTGTTTGCAAGTTATGGTCTGAATATTAAATACAAGCTTAAATTAGTCAGTTACATGATTACTTACACCAAACTCAAAAGTTAGGCACTTTGCATAATGGCTTAACGCGAACAAGGTTGTTTTACTAATCAATCAATCAAATCTTTATTTCGCGTCAACAAAGGTACACAGAAAAGGTTGTCAATTAAAATAAATACACCGCTTTGTTCTACCTATTAGGCATGCAAAAAATCAAATTAATAAAAAAATTATGAATAATAACTGAGTCTAATATAAATGGATACAATATGAAATGTCAATAATATAATATAAACCTATTCAATTAATAACAATAATAATTAAATTAACAGAATAAATGTCATGTATTTATAAAATTAGTAAAATGGAATTTAATGTTATAAATTAACAGGTAGTATAAAATTTATTATTTACAATTGAACAAAAACATGTACCTACTTATGTCAGATAGTCGCTAATTTTATAAAAACATTTTGCAGCTAGAAAGTCGTGTAGTTTCTTTTTGAATAACAAATCCTACTACTATTTAATTTATTTAAATGTTAATATTAGTAAGAATGGGTGATTGTTACTCTTTAATACTAGGTATTAAAAAAATATTGAGGAATTTTTACAAAATAACATAAAATAAAATAGATATATTATGAGTATTTAACAATCAGATCACCGGTCCTATTGGAAGTCTCTTGAGGAGGCCTATGTTCAGCAGTGGACGTCCTACGGCTGATATGATGATGATGATGAGATCACCACATACTACAAGCTCATAAATACTCATAATGTTTTTGTTTTTTTATTGTTTTACAAGGCTCGTGTATGGGAAGCATAAACTAGCACCTTGCGGAGCAGCATGGCATTGCCAGCTGACAGGATACTTTGGTATCCTAGGCTCCTCTTTTCGCTTTACATCAGACGAAAAGAAGCCACTACACTGAGCGACTACTATAAAAAAGACCTTATACAGTTTTCAATATTTTATGCACCTAATACTAAAAGAGAATTAAGGATTTTTTGTGTATCCGGCGATGTTTTCACATAATGTACTTTTACCGCTGCAGTAATAGTACAAATTATGCAACATCACGTATTTATACGTGGTTATTACTCTATTACCATGCGCATAGCTCATACGCTACTTTAAGCATCCGGCGATATTGTAACTGCTGCATCACGTTTTGGACTCTCTGCGTTCCATTGCAGTAATAAAACCGTGCGTTTTAGAAGCGACTACATCGCCGATCGCAGTTGCTAAAAGTAGCTTGTGTCCTAAATAGTCTATTCAGGAAAGAATACCGGCCAAGTACGAGTCGGACTCGCGCACCGAGGGTTCCATATGATAATGCAATTTTTTTTTATATTTTTTTTGTGGTCATGTGTAATAAATATCCACGTAAAGGTAAATAAGTGCACCATCTTTGCGTAGGTAATGTGAAAAAATAAACCCTCACTCTTACACAAACTTTTTAAGCTTATCTCTTTATACCCCTTCCAATAGAGTATTAATATTTAGTGATATAACTAAAACGGATTTCAGATTTTTTTCTTTACTTGTGCAACTTGATATTCATCATCATCATTTCAGCCTATTGCAGTCCACTGCTTGATATTGCTTTTTGCCAATTTTGATGATTCTGGGTCAACGGGAAGTACCCTATAGGTTTTGACTTTTTTGATCGTCAAGATATGCGATAAAAATTTTGCATAATCTTTTGATTGCGTTTACTTAGAACTCTGATTTTCTTAATACGCCAAGGGATTGTAGACCCGAGTATTTAATTTTCCTTTTGACGTACGGAAACCTAAAAAAGTAAACAACTAATACCTACGCATTAATTATTCTTTTGTTATTTGTAGATATATTTGCCAGCTCAACACAACAATGGCAAATTTGCATTATCCGATATATTTTTGTTTATCTTTTGTATCTAGTTTTTTGAATATCTTATGTTAAGACACAAATTGTTATTTCCCATAATTCATATAGAAAAATCACAAAGAAAAATGACTAGACAGTAACAAATAATTTCTGTGTAGCGATGCGTGACATTTTGCGAACACTAAATTATCATATATTGTTGTTAGACAAGACATCCATTACGACACGGGTATCATCGTTGAATCGGTTAAATATGTTTACATCATAATTACATAATAACTTGTATGTTCACTTGAACAACAAGATCTAAGTACTGCACTGTCCGTCTCACCGATATTGATTTTGCCGCATACGGTCGCACTCAGGCTCTCTTGTAGCTCTAGTTAAGTGACAGAAGAGGATAGATGCATAGAAAAGTGCGATGCGATGCGGCCAGATCCGTACCCTAATCAAGCACATTTCCAGACTGCGGGTTGATTTCGAAAATTTCGAGATAGAAAAATCCAATACCATTTTTTTCCGACCAGGGAATTGAAGTTTAATAAAAAAGCGATGGTGGCTAAATGGATAAGTGACCGGCGTGCTAAACACGCGGTTCGACTTCGATTCCGACCAGCAGTACCAATGTGGATTTCACTTTGTACTAGTCATGTGATTTACCATCAGCTAACGGTGAAGGAAAACATTGTAAGGAAATCTCCATACCCTAGAAGAAATTCTAAGGGTATGTCTGATCCACCAACCCGCATTAGGCCAGCGTGTGTGGATTATGGCCTAAACTCTCTCAGTTCTCTAGATAGAGGAGGGGAGACCCGAGCCCAGCAGTGGGACATTAATGGGTTGCTGATGAGATGATAATGCCTAATCAAATTTAAAGTAAAAAAAATATGTATTTCAATATAATTCTGGTTGCTTATCATCATAACTACATAACAGTAAGCATTTCGATCCCACAGACGAAGTTTCAAGATATGTTTTAGAAGTTCGAGGATATTATAATAATTGCAAGTATATAATGCTATATTTACGCTAGGAAACGTCCCTAAAAACGCCTCGTTTGTGTAATTTCTCCTTAAAACGCTGCATATATTTCTTTACTGATAAAACCACGTTTCTGTATTTTGTTTTCATTTTCCTATTCAACAACAATTAACAATGACAATGGAAACCTTTACCTTCATAAAACTAATAATAGTTTTTTAGTATTGAATACAATTTCTTTGTTTTTATTGTAGCTGGGGTAACCTATTACAATATTGGTATATAATTTCATAACATTTGAAATGAACCATATTTTTACCTTTAAGTTTAATTTTTTTAAGTCTCGGGTTCTTTTATAATTTAAAACATTAGACACTTACCAAAAAACAAATAATTATATCAAATAAAACTCTTGTATGAAGTAACAATGTGCTGTCAATAACAAAGCCCCAAAAAACCATCATCGTCATCATTTCAACCCATAAACGTCCCACTGCCGGGCACGAGTCTCCTCCAAAGAATAAGAAAGAAATTTACTACTTACTATACCACGCTGGCCAGACAGGTTTTGGTATAGGGTTTGTTTCGAATTCTCCTTTTGTTGCAGTGCACTTGTCTGTATAATATGGTTAACTCCCCAGTCGCCTTTTACGACAATCACAGGTAGAAATCGGGTAGTAACATTACTCATACAATATAATATTTTTGTTACAGACATTGAATGTTTATTGTAACAGAATCGTGTATATAATAAGTTACACTTACCAGATTCAATGGCTTCCCTCTCTCTCTGCATAGCTTCCTTGTTCATGATGGGACTGACGAAGAACTGGCTGAACATATCCATGGCTCGCAGCAGATGCTTCTCTTGGATTTCGAAGTAAAACGTCGTCAGTTCGCAATCCGTTGACGCGTTGTCTGAACCACCCTTTTTCTAAAGTTATGAATATAATGCTGTTTTTTAAAATACAACCATGCAGAAAAAGCCAGCTTTTTTACAACTAAATGCAAGCAAGTTATTCCAATAAACGACAAATACGACAATGTCGCAATAACAGAAAAGAGTTGTAAGAATTATAAGACAAGAAATGCATCTGGGCCATTTTGAACTTTACTTTTATTTAAAGAAGATACAAATTTCCTGTGATACAATTCTCAACTTCTCTGTTTTACGTTGGCAATACATCGTGCACTATTTGAATAGATAGTAAAAATTCAGATCAGAATTAGGGGAATTTGACTGTCTAGACATGATTCGTTAATTGGGAATACTAAAATTAATCGGTTTTCCAAGACATTAACGCTTTTATTCGAAGGGGTGTACAAACTACAAAGGTCACATACGCATATATCTGAGGCTAACAAGGGCTAGGCTAAAAACACAATGTTAATAAAGTACCTTAATGAATGCGTCGAACTCATTTTCCTTGGGAAACTTTTCGCTGCCCATAAACACCATGTGCTCGACAAAGTGAGCCAGGCCCTGTATGTCGTCGGGATCACTGTAGCTGCCAACACCGACGCATAGAGCACACGCCGCCTAAAAAAAAAAAAACTCATCACTATGCATAAATAAAGTACACGAGTAGAGTGGTTAGGTACAGAGATTTATATTATAAAAACCCATCAAGGAGGCTATATACGTTCTGTAAGTGCACGCAGTGCATTAATCAATTGGCGAACAGTAAACAGTCAAAATATATTTTACTAGCTTCCGCACAGCGGCTTTGCCTGCGTGGCAACTAGGTCATAAAATTATTTATTTAAACCGAACCGAATCCACTATCTATTGGTGAAAACCGCATGAAAGTCCGTTGAGTAGTTTTTCTCGTTACGGCGGATAAAGCAATGAGCCGAATATATAAGTAACCGGCATTCAAATCATGCGGTCCGAGTTCGATTCCAACCGGGGCAGTACCAATGTAGATTTCACTTGTTGAAAATGGAACGTTTTATAGGCATCCGCATCTCCCTCGTTGACCGTGTGTCGAACGTCGAGACTCAACGTAAAACGAAGGTCAAATATGTCGGGCAGCGGGTCACGAGGTTAAGTTGGAGGTGGGTGCAGGACACTTGGCAAGAAGGGATGACAGACGGTGGATAGAGAACGAGAAATACAGAGAGATGACCCAGAGAAACTATAATATATAAGGCTAATGGGCAGACCACCGGCCCGTGCTCAGACGATATCGTCAAGATTTTAGGATCTCATTTGACACAGAACCGTGAGAAGTGGCGCTGTGGAGAAGAGGCCTATACACAGCTATGAGCGGATGTGGGCTGATACCATCTGCTAACGTTGAAGTAAAACATAGTGAGGAAACCCACATTTCGTAGAAGGAATTCTAAGTGTATGTCTGATTAACCAACCCGCATTAGGCCAGTGTGTGTGGATTATTATTTGTGGCCTAAACCCTCTCAGCTCTCTAGATAGAAGAGAGGAGACCCGAGCCCAGCAAAGGGTCATTAGTGCTGATGATACGTCGGAGGAGTTTGTTTTGATGATGTAAAACAAACTGCTTAGGGTGTACTGTGTCAACACTATCCAGGAAGTGTTATTATTTATAGTACATAATTATTTAAACAACAATGCAGTTATTGTGACCTATTTAGTTTATACTTTTTAAATTACAGTTGCCAGGTGTTGTTATGATTGAACAGCTGATACTGGTATGTACAATAAAGGTATGTGACATCGTATAAAAGAAGCAGAGCAAGTAATTGTGTTTTATTCTTTTATAACTGGTTTGTTTTAGAGTTTTTTTAGTACTTTTAGAATCAGTCTCGAAATATAAAGGTTTAATGGCAATAGGCTTGCCAACTATTGCACTGCTGGAGAAATGTCTGAAGCACCTCGACCCTCCCCTTGGGGGAAAAAACCGTGTTTCGATATCATGTTAACTTCTTTCTAGTCGCCCAGAAGGCTTCCAAGTTGACTTAACGTCTACAATATAATAACCAGGCATAAGCAGGGCAAATGGCTTTACGTGACTTCTGAAGCACGGAGGGTCGAGAATAAAATTGAAACGGTCACCCATCATGGACTGACTTTGCCGACGTTGCTTAACCTCAATGATCGTAACAAAGATCTTTATACTACAATGCTAAGAGCGCCTGTACTAGACTAGCTATGCAATTGCGAAGTTCGAACAGAAATACGTGAGACGTTTACAATATATAAACTGCATAATAATTGTATTTAGTATCTCGAAACTTACTGATTAATAGGTAATTCAAAGAGAAATCAGACGTGTCTTGACATGAGGAAATTAAAAAGAAATAATTTTGAATTTGCACCTTATTGTATAAAAGAATAAAAGCCACATCAATATTTATGCTAAACGCTAATAAACAATTAATGTTTCATTATGTATAGCTAATTATTGCAGAATCACATATTCATTCCGTAGACAATTGTTTTACGAGTGTTTTTACGATTTCTTATAACTGGTTGTCGATATTATCTCTTATATATGTAAACCGGTGCGTGAAAGTAAACTGTGAGGACTCTATGAAAGTATTACACATTATTTGCATACCAAAGGACATCTTTTCAATAACTACACAGCTTGTAGGCCATGTCAACAAAAAGTATACAATAACACAAATTGTATTTTTTGTAACTATTCAGGGGAATGAGACAAGTGCCAATCTATTTGATCTGTCTATTCTATCGTCATGTCAAATTAGTACATTGATCACGTGACATGTCGATAGCTTATGTCAGAGATGTGTTCAAATGTATTGAAGTGACATGTTGTTTAGAATAGACAGATTGAAGCGATTGCCACTTGTCTAGGGGGGCAGAAAGATAAAAAAATACGTATTGCCTATTACTGAGACATTTCATGATCCGAAAGCTGGCATTATACCAGCTCGTTGGATGATTTGATAATGATGAAAACGTCTCAAAAGTAAAATAACCGCGAAGATCACACAACTTCCGTAACTTCCTCAAGTAACTTTTAACCTAACTTATCCATAGCGGTTCCGCCATAAAAAGCAAAGAATTATTACTGGAACAAGATAAGTTATAAAAATATGAATGTTAAACCAAAGCATTTTGGAAAGTTAATATTTAATGTAAAATGTAAAATATGTCTAATTATCCGTGTTTTCGCAAATACCTAGGAATTTAGCGAAAATTCGTACAATCATCCTTCGACATAATGTACCTAGATATACAACGTGTTAATACTAAAGCTGAAAAACCTCACACGTATTTTTATTTGCAGAAACAATAAAAAATCTAAATTATAAAAAATTAAACCTCACGAAGTTCTAAGCATTTTTCATGTTTATTGAAATGTAACATGGTATAAAAACTATTGGAATCGATTCTGCTACTAATTCAGAACAAATTCCTTTCAGGTTTCCCATTCAGTAGGAAAATATGGGCTGTGTATTGGAGCAATTTAATAGCCTAGCTATTCAACTTGATAATGTGGGTATATAGCCTTTTGGGTACCTTTCTTTAGGAGTCAGACTTCAATAAATATTTTTTTGTGGGAGAATTCTATGAATAAAATATAAGGTTTTATTGTAAATAGTTTCGCTGTAGGTATATTATTTTAAGATATTAGGTATGTTGTAAATATTTAGTTAACCCCTTATTCTAGTTAACAAGAACCATAGAAGGAAACTTTATTAGATTATTTTATTATAATTATTTTCCTCCGTCGTTTAACTATGTATATCATTTTGATGAGCCCAGAAACAGGGTAATGTTTTAAATAATAAATAGATAATCTTTGAGTAAATTGGGGTTGTTTTGCAATCAAGCAAATGTTATATTACTTCTGCATTGATTTGTCTGTGCCACATTATTACCAATTATAATGATGACAAAAAATTATTATATCAGATTGTAAAATTATGAAATTCAAACTATTGCCTTTGCCGTCTTATTATTTTTTTATTTCTAATCAGCGCCTCTAGACAAGTGGCAATCGATTCCATCAATCTATTCTAATGGCATGTCAATTAGTACATTGATCATGTGACATGTCGATAGCTTATGTCAGGAACGTGTTCAAATTCAGCGGTTTGCCACTTGTCTAGGGGCCAGTCCCCTGTTGTAATACTTGATAATTTAAATTACAAAAATAATATATTTTCCAATCTATAATAATTAATACACTATAGTTCTATCCCTATCCTATCCTACTGTACGTAATGCCTAACTACTCTTTAGTCATAATTTCTAAATGCCTAGATCCCTATCCTATCGTATCCTACCGTACGTTATGCCTACCTACGCTTTGATTTCTAACTGCTTAGATACTACGGTTACCCACAACTCATAAAATTGTATTGGTACAATGAAGTAACTAAACTGCAGATGCAGAGGTACTAAGTGGACAAAATACGGACTGTACACTATGAAAAGCCAATATTAATGTAAATGTACCGCGTCTGAAGAAAGCCGTGAAAAAATTAACTTGCAGCTCTTTGTAGATTTTAGTCTCTCGTACGCTTTCTTCAAATATTTAAATATCTTTCGTTTCATGTTTTCCTGTCGAAAGTATAAATGTTAGTAGACACTTTTGTCAATAACAACAAGTGATTGTGGAAGTACAAAAACAAATATATTAAAGTTTGATACAAATTAATTTTATTTATTATTAGTTTTTTAAATATCCAAATTTTATTGAATTTATTTTATTTTAGTTTTTCTGGGCACTTTCCCTTGTGACATTGATGCCGACGAATACTTTGACGCCTAGCCCATATTACCTTTTGTATTATTATTTATTTATAGAATTGTAAATAGTATTTGTAGATATGTAAGTAGATAGTTTTTATTTAGTTTTAAAATATGTAATAACATTATTATAAAAATACTTTTTAGTATGGTGTTTTGGTTCTGTACCATTCTGCGCTATTTCAAACTGTAATCAACTGAAGTTGTAAATACTGGTGATTAAAAAGGGTGGCCTGAGTTTCATGCCAAGTTCCGCTCAGAGCTAAACCTTGTCAGTGATCTGGCATTAGGCAAATTTGCTGACACCTTTTTTGACTTTGTATGACGTTCATAAGTATCATGTATTTGATCCAAATGAAATAAAGATTATGACTATGACTATGAGTACAAATGCATTGATTGTTTGTCAGAGGTTAAGAGATATTATAATATTCAGATTTATGGTATCATGCCTGGCGTAACATATTTTGGTAATTAAGTATTCCTATTAATTAAAAATGACAACTCATTTCAGGATTAATTATTAATATGTATATTATTTTCGCAATGTAGATTATTAGTTAATTAGTTCATAAGTTCTAACTTATTTGTATGTCTGCATGGCAAAACATAGAGCACTATTTGTTTAATTAACATCTATATTGTACATACCTATGTTTCACAAACAAAAGATTATTATTATATATTATTAATGTATAATTGTATATATATATATATATAATAATATATAATAATAGTTTTAACATGTCAACATAACCTAAGATTAATCCTACATTCAATATCAATTTAAATATATTTTAATTTGACTGATTTGACTGGCCTGTTGGTCTAATGGTTAGTGACCCTGACTGCTAAGCCTGAGTACTGCAGTATATGAGCGATCAGTAAGTTACCCCTTGGCGAGCCACTTAAATTTAGCACGAATCTTTTATTGTACATACTACTTTTTAATTATATTGCAACCTTCGTTACTTAAAACTATTAACTCATCCCGCTCATTGAACAAGAAATTGTGTAAGTACTATATTTTTGGCTACTTTGACACAGAGTACTTATCTATCTCTACATCAGGATATTCATCATTTCAGCCTATTGCAGCCTCTCCTAACACGCGCCATAACACTCGGTCCTACTAATTCAGAATTCTAATGATAATATCCCGCACCTAAATCGTTCTGTTACTCAAGGGATATCGACCTTAACTTTTTCAATTGAATTCATGCGTCAAATGCAAGTCAATAATGTACATTTTCGTAAAGCACATTATAAAAATACATGAAGTATGAACAAGAACTATTAAATAACAGTTAAGTAGGTACTCGTAAGCATGGCTCTACAAAATAAATAGACTGTGAAAATAATTAATCGTAGAATGAAAACATTTCGACATCAACTAACGCAATAATTTCGAAAAGAACTTTACTGTTGGATTGACGCTTTGTTATCAGTATTAAGGTCATGTACACAAACGGTCATAATAATATAAAATACCTATATTTGTTTAGTACGACGAGCGATGTCGGCTGAAGATATTGTATGTAAAGCAAGAAAGTATCCACCAAACTACATAGGTAACTAAAGATGAGGGTCACTGGCAGCTACATAATAATATGTCAAGATTATTGTTCTATTTTTAAGTAGTGACAGCCAATGTAAAGAAAACCCGCCAACTTATTTTTTTTTTTCTGTCGCTATTTGTGTAACTTTTTGCCAATGTGACAGTCAAAAACCGGCCTCTTCATTCAAAACTTAAAAAAAAAAAGAAAAAACTAATAAATTCTTCTACATAGCGACCATTACAGGCGGGACCAATCAAAATTCTAGATCGGCCTAATGCTTTTTAATATTAGTCCGCCTGTTATGATCGCTATGTTTTCTTACTTTTAAGTTTTTAATAAGCAGGCGGGCTTTTTGTTCTTTTATTAATTTATTTAATTACCCATTTTTTTAGGGTTCCGAAGCAAAAATGGCAAAAAGTTTCGTCATTTCCGGACGGGTGCCCGTCCGTATGTCACAGGTATTGTACTCGAAAACTGCTCAATATATATTGATGAAATTTGGAGAATTGGTGTCTTGTGTGGGCCGCTACTAGGTTTAGTAGTTAAATAATAAAAAATAAATATTTATAAGGGGGGCCATACATGTAACAGAAGCAGAAAATTTTATTTCTCAGCAAACATTTACGAGTGTATAACTCATAAATAAATAATTAGTAAACAATATATAAGTCAAAAATAAAAAAGTTATGTCGGTCTCTTCAGTAAAAATTAATTTTGGCGCTTACGCCCTTTTAGTCCCGAGGTATCGATATGTACTCGTAGGTATCTGAATGCACCATATGAATGCAAATGTGATCAGCGACCTTGGCCATTTGTATTATGATCGAAATTAAATGGTTTCTACTTTTATGTATAACGAATAATGAATCTATTACAAAGCGTATATATAGCACAGCGTAATGTATTGTATGGTGTCCAACCATACAACACATTAATATTGTGTACTTTATATAAACTAGCAAGCCAACCCGACATCAATATGTATTTATATTAACTATAACATTTTTTATGGGTAAACCTACTTAAGGTTGAAATTAGGTGGAGCTTATGTCCAGCAGTGGAGGTCATTCAGTTGATACTATGATGATTTTTTTAAAGAATATTGTGTACCCTTCAAGATAATTTAGATTTTAAGGTAATGTAATTATGTATTAAGCGCAGCCAACAAACGAAAAACTAAGCACAGTTTGTAGCTTCAAAGGGTTAGACTGCGTTTCCACCAGAGATGTCCGAGGATGTGATGTTTATTATGAACTAATAGAATCGCTTCATTCACGATGCTTGCACGATACCTAACGCCAGGTACATGAAGTGATTCACATCTCTGGTGGAAACGCAACCTTAACTGCATGAAAAGATGGTACAACTGTACTAAAACTGCCACTCGGTGTGGTCTGTGCTTTACACTGTGAAAATAATTGTCTCTCAAGTCTTCAAATTGTATGTAGAAAAAATGTGCAGGTATAACTCAGACGCCGAAAAAATTCAAAGCAATTAATAACATTTTTCGGTTTTACATTTACAATTATTTTTAATTTAGAAACACTAGGTAGGTACTATAACATAACGTCGCTTATACAACAATACCGCGCAAGTCAATTTTGACTGGTTTTCAGGAGAGACAAATAACTATTTATATTTTATTCAATACATCGTTAATCTTTAATGAATGCAAAAATATTTTTTTTGTATTTAACAAATAATTTAAATCTATTTTTGCATTCATTAAACATTAATGTATTTAATAACATAAAAACAGTTATTTGTCTCTCCTGAAAACCAGTCAAAATTGACTTGCGCGGTATTGTTGTATAAGCGACGATAATGTATAATTTTTTACTTGTCTAGATTTGTTTGCTTCACCATCATCATTTCAACCCGTAAACGTCCCACTGCTGGACACGGGCCTCCTCAAGAGAATGTGGGGGAGTTTAGCCTACTATACCAAGCTGGCCAGACGGGTTGGTATAGGGTATGTTTTAAATTTTTCTTTTCTAGTAGGGCTCTTATCTGCTTATGGTTCCCTTAGTCGCCTTTTACGACACCCACGGGTTGAGATGGGGTAGTGACATAAAGTATTCTTAATTCTTAATCACTACACGGATACGGATCCACGGAACTTTTATCGGGTACTGTAATGTATGGCTATGGGAAGAGCGAGACCTTCTGAGTTCTGACACATGTGTACTTCAGTTAATAGAAGGTCTCTACTACTAATATTGTATTTTTAACCACTTTGGTTATGAAATAACATAAATAACATGACAATGAAATAACATTTAAAATTTGTCGAATACTTCAGTTCAAGCATAACAAAACAGTTTTTAAAGCAGTTACAATAAAATTGCAAACAACATGTGACAATTTGAGTCCAATAATCGTGTGATTGTCGGTTCTCTCTAGGCAATCATAATCACAGTTAATAACATCCTTTGTACGCTATAATTTCTGCCGTATTCTACACTAATTATAACCAGATACGCAACACGTCCTACGTTCGACACATAACAATGGTAACATTAGGACAAACGTAAGGTTACATATTTTTAAATTAAAAAAAAACATTTAAGGCAATTTAGCGATATTAACTTTATGTCGAAGTTGTACTCTATTTTTTTAAAATTTTGACAATGTTGATCGTGTCTTTATTAATATTGATAACTGATTGGTAACTGTTGCTCGAGACTGCCAACGTGGAATTCGGCTGTCATGACAACAGAAACATTTCCTATATAAGTATTTTAATGTCTTTCAGTGCCTCAAATAAAAATCTCTTCATAAAAACTTGCCTTGAACCTCAAGGAATGTTCAAATAAGAATTGGTCAAAAACTTTTAGTCATTCATTTTCTATACTTACTTACTAATATAATAAAGAGTAAAGATTTATATTTTTGTATGTATGGAAAAAACTTAAAAACTACTGGAACGATTTCAAAAATTCTTTTGCTGTTAGAAAGCTACATTACACTGAATGACATAGGCTATGTAACAACACGCTTCGGCCAATAGGAGATGAGCAGTTGCTAAATAAAAACGACGGGAGCGAAGCCCCGCGCGTCTTTTAGTATACCATAACATGTTAGGAATTTGTAATCAATTTATTTAGGTTACTTATCGCCTAAATATGTCATTAGTGCTCTCCCAAATGATCAGTACAAGCATAAAGGTTAGCATAATAATTACTCTGACAGCACGCTTGACTGACCGAGTCCCACATTACGAAACAAAACAAAACAAAACAAAAAACCAAGGTGAAGGTCGTTCGTGAATTATAGATATTAAAATGATTCTATCAAAATTAATAGTGTTGTTTTAAAATAGTCTCCATCGACCATAATATAAAAAATCTATCCAATAGTCATATAAAAAAATCTAATGAGTCATTCATTAGTTTTTTTTACCCGACTGAGAAGACGGGTATTTTTTTGCGCGCGTATCTTGTATGTTTGTAAATTTCTTTATTCCCACGTTTCTTCCAAACGGCTGGATTGATTTGGACAATAAAGGTATCGTTAGATTCTTCTCAAAAACCCACGTGTCCTTAGATAGTCTTTAGATATTATATAAAAAAAAGGCCAGACTTTTGGCGCCAAATTCTAAGTTAGAATTTTTTTTTAACCAAAGGTATCTAGTATCGTTTCAAAATAAAGGGAATCAAAAGTAAAAATCAAAAGGAGATTACATATTATGGTGTCAAATTATAAGTAGTTAATTTTATTTTTTTAACCAAACCTATCGAGTAGAGTATCAAAATAAAGGGAATCAAATGGAGATTACAAATATATACATATTTTATATATTTAAATTTAATCAGAAATAATAATTACAAATTTTTTTCGATTTTTTTAGTGCGTTGCTTATCTGTTGATTTTTGCAGTCGAGTTATTTTTTTTTTATTATTATATTTACTTGTTATATGACTATGGTGGCTAACAAGTTTACGACTCGTCTGATGGTGAGCGATAATATTATCTTATGGCTCGATCTTCTATATAATATAATGGATCATTGTGCAAGCATCCACACGCATCTCTAGGGTACACTGTTGAACCAAATTTTATATTTACCAGCACATATATATCACAGTTATTGCAATGTCTTTGTCTTTTGCTCGTCTTCAATAGTCTGTGGAACGGCATGCGTACGAGTTGGACGTGGAGTGTGTTGCTGATGCAACCATTTGTTTAATAGCGATATACAACTATTATGTTAATTTGGTTCAACGAAAAGTTGTGAAAAAAATGGAGAAAAACAGGATGGTAGTGTTTGACTATTTGACTATTTATCGTATTTTAATTTTTTTGTAGTTTACACAGGCACGTGTGCAACGGTTTACCGAATGATCAGCGACCGTGTGGGCACCTCAACGCAACTACCCGGCGAGTTAGGGCATCGAGAACCGGCCATATTTTAAGAACCGGTTCTTTCGGTTCCAGTGACAACACAGAACCGGGTACCCGGTTCTTTCGGTTCTTTTCGGTTCTTTTGCTAATTTATTAGAATTTTGTTCGTAAAGTCCACACCCAAACCTGTAACACTGTTACTCGTTGGGAAAAAAATTCCCATCATGTCACACTGTTACTCGATGGAACTGCTTGCAATTTTTTTTCCCAACCAGTAACACTGCCTAATATTGGTGTTACTGGATGGGAAAAAAGTTGCATCGAGTGACACTGTGTCTTGTTAGGAAAAGTAAACATTTTATATTCTCATGGAGTCACACTTTTTATTTTCTTATTATTATATTAGTGATTGATATTTTTATTATATAGAGAGTTGCTAGTTGCTACTAATCGTTAGACAGTTGCCATTCATCGACATCGACATTTTTTTAAATAAACCAATGAATGGGGACATTCTGGAAAAGCGACATTTTGAGTCGATGAATGGCATGATCGTTTTCATTTACGCAGTTTGTTCTCACTGGATAGGTGACCAGCAACCTGATGGAATGATTCATCACCTCAGAAAGTAGTTTATTTTAAAAAATGTCGGGGGTAGCAACTGTCTAACGATTAGTAGCAACTCTCTATATAATAAAAATATCAATCATTAATATAATAAAAAAAAGTGTGACTCGATGGGAATATAAAATGATTACTTTTCCCAACAAGACACAGTGTGACTCGATGTAACTTTTTATCCCATCCAGTAACACCAATATTTGGCAGTGTTACTGGTTGTGAGAAAAAAATTGCAAGCAGTTGCATCAAGTAACAGTGTGACATGATGAGAATTTTTTCCCAACGAGTAACAGTGTTACAACTTACAGGTTTTGGTGTGACTGGATGGGAATAAACCCTTTTGATCAAATCTATAATCTATTACGATATATTTTGAATGAAAAAATTGAATATTTTATTTAATAAAATTTACAGGATTCTTGTATAATAAATACATACATCTAATAAGTATGTAGTACTGTCGAGTGCCATTATTTGGCGTTGGTTTTGTATGCGAACGTGTATCTAGTGCTTATTTGATCGAAGTTGATCGGCGTTAATCACTAATTTGTAGAAGAACCGAAAGAACCGAAAACCCGGTTCTTTATATCTTGAGAACCGGTTCTTTTTGTAGCCCCTAGAACCGGGAATTCCCGGTTCTTTCGGTTCCGGGAAAAACCGGTTCCGATGCCCTACGGCGAGTCCATTTGATGCATGTCCGAAAATCCGACAAATCACGGGTCACAGGCGATCATAGACGATAATCGCCGAATACAGCCGAGTATGCCCTCTACACGATCGTCGTGCTCACCCGTAATCGTCGGTAATCGCCATGTAACACAAGGAGCATCACATGCTTGTTGCTAACCTCTACCTAATAAATTACATTGCATCTGTATCTCTACCTAATAAATTACATTGCATGCTAAAAAGGCGGAATATGGCGCATCTAATATAAATGTAACACCAAATATGTAACCTGTGTTCGCTAATTAGTTAAATGATTTGAATTTGAAAAAAAAAATTTGAATTTGAAAAACCTTATAATTAGATTATTTAGAAATTCCATAAAGATTCATTGTTTAGAGGTGTATGTCTTAGAACTGACAATTGTGTATAACACCTCTACAATAACTGCAAGCACTGGCTATGATTATGAACTATCAGTACTTAAATATGGGGTTACTTCGATAATACAATTTCTGTAATAAAAGTAGCGGTGTACTATATATTCGACGAAAACTGAATGTACTGCTGAAAATACATACTGCAAAAGTAACGATTATCTAAAGTAAAAACTGTATAACCAAAGTCACCCCAGGAGTTCAAAGTTACCCCAGTTTACCGGTATAACTGTTTATAACCATTTGCCCATACAATAAAATTAAAGCACAAAAACTATCGAATAATAATAATGAAAATTATTAAATTAAATACCTACTTATACTATATACCTACTACTTATACCTACTTATTAAGTATTTAAACTATTTATACAATTAATTACGAACAAAAAAAAAGAATCTGAATATCTGTGGAAATAAATAAATATATAGTTGTCTGATCATTTTATAAAAAGTTTCAAATAATAGATACCTATAATATAATTGTGTAGATAGCTTAGAATCGTGTCTGTTCAAAAGTTAGCAACAGTGGCTTTTAAACGATTTTTTTTTGGACTTTTTTTTGGATTTTTTTCTGATAAAATTAATTGCCTCATCGAATTTTACAAAACAACAAGTCAACACGTTGTAGATTGCAGTCTAAAAATAGATGTTTTGATATGTTTTACTCATTAGTATCTATATTCTGGGTGTTGTTATTCTATTTATTGTTATTGAATTTGGGCATTGACTTATAAACTAGAACTCCGAGATTTGCTCCCGTCGTTCTTTATTTGGCCACTGCTCAGCTCACATTGGCCGTAGCGTGATGTTAGATAGCCTACAACTTCTTCGATAAATGGGCTATCAAATACTAAAAAAAATTTTCAGTATCGGTTCAGTAGTTCCCAAGATAATTTGCTAATTTAGGACTTTAGATTTGTGTTTGTCTTACGGCTATCTATCTATGGATTTGGCTACTAAAGTTAGAATTTTGACATAAGCTCCATACAAAATGTGTCAAAATTCTAACTTTAGTAGCCAAATCCATAGATAGATAGATTATTGAAATCGGCCATACTTGTACAATGTGGATGTCTGAAATATTCTTGTATTTCAGACATCCATATTATATAACCAAGATTAACCATTATACAATGAAAATACACGACTGATCCGTATACCGCGTATACGGATTAAAAATACATAATATCACTATCCCATGTCAACTCGTGGATGTTGTAAAAGGCGACTGGGAGTTAACCATATTATGCAGACAAGGGCACTAAAGAAAAGGAAAATTCGAAACAAACCCTATACCAACCCGTCTGGCCAGCGTGGTACAGTAGGCTAAATTTCCTTTTCATTCTTTGGAGGAGACTCGTGCCCAGCAGTGGGGCGTTTATAGGTTGAAATAATGAAGTACACGAGGACTTACAAGGCAAATTCGATACCGTCTTTGCCCGAATTCGTACCAAGGACCTCTTACGCAAAGCTACACCACCGAAGAGGTTTAACTTAGAAACTTTTCTCTTAGGATTCAATAACATCAACATCATTATATCTAGCTAATAATATTATGATTACATTACATTCACACCTATCTAAATATGGTTTAAGAGGATTACTAACAGGATGGTATTGGAACATATTATAAATAGCATTGTTCAATAGTTTTATATTATTATTATTATATTTTTATTGGATTCGTCATGTTTTATATATAGATATAGATCAGGTGCGAGGAACACAAACGGGCGTAGGTATATGAAATGCTAGAATAACTGAAATGGACAAGGGCTTATGAAAATAATAAATGCTAGACAAATATTGTTGCTAGATGATTCGCTCTCATGAATCATTGTTTAGCCTCTACTTAGCTCCTATTAATTGTAGCGTGATGTTAGATGTATATATGTATATATCTAATTTTTATATAGATATTTATTGTTATTGACATACTTATGTTGTTATAGTATTTATAACACATGTGCTCGTAAAGGGTCTCTTATTTCACCAATTTCAGTGTCGTAATGTATCTCATTACGCACTTGTGCGGTAATGTAAAGTAAAATGCATGGTAAAGACCACAGACTAATAATCAAGATGCTCCGTCTAAAACGAACGGTACTTTTTTAAATCTTAGCAAAGAGTTTTTATGTCAGAAAAGTGGTCAACATTTTATGAATAAAATTAACTTTGGGAGATAAAATAATTATTATATATTATATAAAATGAACATTTATTTCTTTAACTTAATTAATTTAAACCATAAATTGCAACCATTTATCTGTAATAAAACACAAATATATTAATTTAAGTAATACTGGGTGTTTTTGTGCCTTTGCCTTAAAAAAATGCGCTGATGCGCGTGCATCGATAATTTGTGACAAGTAAAAATTATTCCGTGCGCTTTTTCTTTTCGCGTATTGTTTTTTCTAAGAAAATCCGAGTTTTATTTATTTCCTCGCAAATATGTTATAAAACGTCGTATGACACACGTGCGCTTTGATAATTACAGCCTCTGCTTTCTTGTAGCCCTCGCCTGCGGCTAGGGCTAGCAATATCGCCTCGGTTGTGATTATCAACTTACCGCACTTATATCATAATGTACTATTATTTTATTTTTATTTTATTTATTAGGTACAGTAACAGGTTACAGATTTGTCCACAATTTATAAATTCCAAATAATACATTATATAAGTCTGAAGCCCAGTTATAACTATACACAGCATTTTTTAATAAATTGTCGAGATTAAACTAATGCAGATACATATAAGTATATGATAGGTATATATTATTTAACCTCAACCTAGCTTCTTTAAATTATTTTCTTCTACTTGCACCTACCATGCTCTCCTTTGCATAGCATAAAGTTGGCTGGTAGAAAATGCCTTTGGCATTAAGCATTATTATTGTGCATAAAGTTGAAATTAAATAAATGTATAGTCCGTTCGCGTTAAGGCCCCTTGCTCAAAAAATTATGAAAAAGAGGTGCACTAAGTCCAATATTATAAAGGCATTTATAGACAAATGACTGAAAAAATGCATTATTAATCTACATGGTGTGTTTTGTCCGAAATTGTGTATGTAATTGTTCAGAAGATCCAATTGTGAATTGGCTTCAATTTTTATCGAATGAAACGAAAAAAAACATCAACCTCACAAGAAAACATAAACCTTGAATCTGGTTTTGTTAGATTTAAAATAAGTATTATTTATAATTTATATATTTAAATTAAAAACACGTCCATCCATCTATTTGTATCGCCGCGCTCGCGTGGCCACTTAGTACTAGATGAGTACTCAAGGTCGTTGGCGATATCACAATCCTTAAATCTGTGCTACATGGTTATAAACTTGCCTTCCACAGAGGTGCCCTTGGCGGATTCTAACCGTGTAGCCGGCTGTTGTAAACCAAATTTCATACAAACTACGCGGAGGGCAACCAAGCTCCCACCAAGGTCACTCTGTTGGAACGCAAGTTTATAACCGTGTAGAACACCTATTAAGAAAATAGTAACTCACTAGAAACTCATCGTTGTCATTCAGCTTAGCCAAGCCCCTTGACCAATTAGATCTTAGTAAATTAGAAAGCCGTGTTCACATTGACCATTTAAACTTAGCCATTCGAATATAAATCCTACCTTAACCACATTACGCCTTTAATTTGCTGTTGCACTGGTTAGTTACTATTTTCTTAACGCGAATGGATATATAGAATGTTTGCAAACAAATCACTCTAAATTCTGTCATATTGAATTTTAGGATTATCCTTAGGCTGTTTTTATTAATTTAACTTTAATATTATGTCATCTGCTTAGATTAAATAGAATAATGAATTTAAAATTTAGACTCTATCCCCCCTATTACAAAATATGGACTAAATATTAAACCAGGTTTAAATTGACATAGCCATTGTTTTAGTGTCAAAGTTGTCATTTTAAACCAGGTTTAATGCTTAGTCTGTATTTTGAAATAAGGGGTCTATATTAATTAGAAAAACACAATTTGAAATGCCTATTAAAAATTATGTTACATATCTGAATTAATCTATATAACAACATAATATAATAAAATTGTAACGGGTTGGCGTCTGTAGATTCAAGATATTGAAGAAAAAATTCGTTTAGGCGCATTAGGGCTAATTCTCATTATGGCAACCGACTCGCTAATGGACTACTTCTCACTATGGGCACTTCTCATTTGGGCTACTTCTGATTAGGGCTACTTCTCACTTGGGCTACTTCTCATTAGGGCTACTTCTCATCAGGGCTACTTCTCAATATTTGGGAATGCTTATTGAAATAAGTACTGTCTTTATGTATATAAACATGTTTATTCATTCAAATGAGATCAATGACATTATTTTAAGAATAAATCAATGTAATAGGTAAGTATACAATATTATAAGTTGGTGTAATTTTTACTTTAGTCTAGTTTGAACTAGCTTATACCCGCGACTTTGTTAGCGTAGATTTCAATATTTACACAGAAATTTATAAGTACTTTGTTTTAGGTGCAAAACTTGAAATTCCAGGTATCTCCCACTACAAGGACTAAATTTTCTATTCATTAGGGTTGGTTTTTCAAACACCAAGAAGAACCCATTTACTATTTGCGAAATCATTTTCATATTAAACGTTGATCAAACCTATTAAGTAACGACCGAGTTTTTTAGCGATTTTATCATAATTTCATCCCTTTGACGGTTGAATTTTAAAAAATTGTACTGAGACTACCTATATTTTTAATATATTCTTTTATCCAGAATCTTAATCCAATGCAAAGGAAAATAAACTAAAAAAAAATTGATAACTCCAATGTCAATAAAATTCCAATACCTGTTTAGTATCCATTAGCAAAAATTTTTACTTTTCCCTCGCGTCGTTTCTTCTAATTTTTAATTATTTTCGATCTTAGAGAGCTCCTACCTCGTTATTTATTTATTTAATACTTCATACAAAATATGTACAGGTGGACTTAATGCCATTAGGCTTTCTCTACCAGTCAACCATTTGGGTGATGCAGAGAGTTAGTTGAAGTAGATATAAAGCATCAAGGGGACCGTCAATTCCACTTATTAGATCAACGTTCACGGACGAGCAAACCTGACTATCTGATGTTTATCAACCGAATTTTTTTCAACATTAACTTAAATGTTGATTTATTCTTAAAATAATGTCATTGATCTCATTTGAATGAATAAACATGTTTATAATTAATTATACATAAAGACAGTACTTATTTCAATAAACATTACCAAATATTGAGAAGTAGCCCTGATGAGAAGTAGCCCTAATGAGAAGTAGCCCAAGTGAGAAGTAGCCCTAATCAGAAGTAGCCCAAATGAGAAGTGCCCATAGTGAGAAGTAGTCCATTAGCGAGTCGGTTGCCATAATGAGAATTAGCCCTAATGCGCCTAAACCAAAAAATTATGTAGGGGTCTTTTTTAGAGCCACAGAATGCCAAATCAACAATTTTTAGAATTAATGTCCGTCTGTCTGTATGTTTGAACGCACATCACGCAAAAACTACACCATGGAATTTAATGCGGTTTTCACCAAATTATTGCTAGAAGTCTAACTTAATAAAATATGGGCTACTTTTGACCGACATGCCACGCAGGCGGAGTCGCGGGCGAAAGTTAGTTTTTAAATACTTTGTGTTTATTTTTAACCAAAAGTAATGTAAGAATTTGGTTTTAAAAATAAATAAATTCAATATAAAGCTAATTTAACTGAAATACTCAGAGCATGTGGACCCGGTGGACCATGCTCAATGTAGGGTTCCACAGAAAGTATCTTCATAGTGCTTACGTCATTTTATTGAGAAGCGTAGTGTCCAAAATATTTTGGTTGATATTTATTAATCGTTATCTTTGTGATGTTTTTTCAGATTTTTAGGTGTTACGGTTTTGAAAATAGACACAAACAACTTATGACTTTCGGAGTGTTTAATTCCGAAACAAATCACATAATAAAAAAAACCTTAAGAGCGTATTTACAAGCAGAGCGGCAACGCGAAAAATAATTTGCGAATTTAGTGTCATATTTCGAGGTTTTCAAATTTTATTATTTAATTACAGCTTTTTTTTTTTAAATTAGAACTATATTTAAGAAATATCTTTACCACACTTTTTAGAATTAGGTGAAAAGTGTGTACATAGGAAGAAATGATTGCGTTTACAATTCTATTTACATGCAAATAACATAATAACTATAAGCATTACGGATAGTTACTTTTTAATACACTTCCACTTTCTAAAAAGCGTAATAATATTTAATAGGACTTAGAAAATAGGCCAAATGATCGTATTGGTCGCAGGAGCCCTGCTGAGCGGGCCTACTACTTCTGGGTGGAGAAAAAAGGCACAACAATAAGGCGGGCCAAGCTCCCGCCTTATCCTTCTAACCTAACCTATCCAAGTCGGAGTGAACTATGTTTGATAAATAAAACATTTATCAAAAAATCCAAAGTATCTACATTGATCCAATAACTACTATTCTAAATATGAAACATCTTTAAAAGGCATGTGCCGCTAAACTTTTGGTTGAGGACAAAACATACCAAGAACAAAGAACAAAAACGTTTTATTTTTAGCCTTATTACACTATGCAATAATGTAAATGCCAATTTTTTTTAAATATGTCCTAACTCCTTAGCACCCTCAAGGATCAACCTCAATACACACCAACCAAAATTTTCAGCTTCTGTTATATGTATTGAGAGCCTCCCTTAAAAATATTTATTTAACTATCAAACCTAGTAGTGGCCCACACAACATACCTATACTCCAAATTTCATCAATATACATTATGTAGTTTTTCAGTGAAATGCCTGTGACAAATGGACGGACGGACATGACAAAACTATAAGGGTTCCATTTTTGCTACAGAAGCCTAAAAACTATATAAACACAACAATTTTGGAGATTATTTTGTATGCAATATTGGACTATGAATTCAAAACAACTTTCTTTGATATAATTCAAGAGAAAGTTGTGTAAGCATAGAGAATACATAATTTATATTTATTTACTATTCCATTATGTACATAATATAAGTATAAAAACAACATATTTATTCACCTATTACAGTAAGTATTTTATGCATGAAATCTCTTTACAGTTTATGCATACCTATTTTATATGAATTAAAATAATAAAATGATGCCAGCTTTTAGGGTAGGTACATTTCCTCAGGAGGCAGACCTCAATCAGATTATTCTATTTAAAAGAAATTCCTATGAATATGGAATATTTCTAGTATATTTTTTATATAGTTAAACTGTATATTTTATTTTTCTGTAAATATTTTAATGAATCAATGTTTCTAAAAATGTTTTCAATTTTTAAATGCAATAATCTTATCCACTTTGGTGCTCGTAATTTTACTTTTTAGTTTATATTACTTACCAGTTTCTCCTCATCGAAGTCTCCTCGTTTCTTAGTTCCATAATGGTCACTGGTAGCCGACTGAACTGAGTGCCCACCTTCGCTTTCAGGTTCCGTGATCTCTTCAGAGCCACTGCCCGACTCTTCACTGGAGCTAGTCTCATTACCCACAGCTGGACGTACCGGGTCCGATATTAAAAGCGCAGTCAGACCATTTTCCAACCTTATCGTCCTTTAGCAAAATACGTAAATAATTTAATGGTTGTAATTTTTTTTATAATTTAGAGAGATAAATTAATTTGGAATGATGGTTATTTTCACGTTTTAAAGTATGTTTTAATTTATAATGTAGTAATATATAGTTCCACTCACTTGTAAATCTTTTTATCAGCTTCAGATTTTATGGGTTTTGACAAGACCATAACTTTCTCCTTCCTGACAGACATGCTGAGAGATTGTTTTGATTTACTATTTACTGCCTTAACTTCTGGTTTAAATTTAGGAGTTCTATGGAAACCACTTCTCTTGGACATTGCAAGCAAAGTGTGTTTTGTGAACAGATAGCAAGATGTTATTTGAATAGAAATGAACGAGAATTTTGACATTTACTTGCCCACGAATGGGGTACAAGTGTTACTAGTGCAAATGCTACCAAAACCGGTGATCTTTTTTTTTCATATTTTGGTAGAATTTTATTCTACCATGTAATGTAAGACTTTTAAATGCATATTTTGTTAAGGGTGGATAAAATGTCGCAATATCTTTTATAAAAGGAGGATAACGTGCCCAGACAGCAATAATACCATTTGAAAAGTTTTATGAATTCGTACCTGCAGCAGTGATGGATGTGTTTCTAGACAAAGAAAAGAAAAATATTGCCCATATTATCCATGTTTTGAAAATAAATACAACGTTTTAAGGACATCATTAAATATAGAGTTGCCTAAAGGAACTAAAGGGATTTGAACATTATTATATGAAGCATGACAAGATGACACTGCAGTTAGTACAATAATGCCATAATAACGGAGTAACTTATCTACCTTTATGCTATCATTTGTGTGCCTTAACAAATTCTTAATTTTCAAGACTGTTGTTTTTAAAGTTAAATAAATTTTCTTCCAAAACGTCATTTTGTAAATTTTTTAACCTCTACGTACTCTGGCAAAAAAGGGGGTATTTATGTATATGTCTGTCTGTAGCATCCTAGCTCCTAAACGAATGGGCCGAACGGTTTTTTTTTTTATATATGGGAGCTGATGTGATCGAGATTATTCTTAAAACATAAGAAAGATATTAGAGATGAAACGAATATACTCATATTAGGTATGGATATTATAATACGAGCGACCCGTATTCATATTAGGTTATAGGAATGTCATCTATTAGGTTACTCGATATTAGTCAAGTATTAGCCAGAGACTACGCGAACGAATACTAGATATAGAGCATAATACTAAAACGTTCACTCCTTACCCTATTATCTGACTAATATCGAGTAATAGGTATAGTATTAGAATATGACGAAACTAATATATCCTATATTAGGATTATGCGAAATTGACCCTAATATAACATCTCTAAAAGATATGTTCAAGGTCATCAGCGCTTAAAATTAGCTGCTTCAGGGATGTTGCCATATTTCTGAATCCGTTCGAAATGGGATTTCGATTGTAATTCGATGATTTGCAAAATTGCATTGAAAATTGCAGTTGACATGCATGATTGGGTCCCAATCATGCATGTCAACTGCAATTTTGGAATTTCGAATTTAAATTATTTTTCTTTTGTTTTGGTGTAGGGAGTATTTCTATTATGACATGTATAAATCGAAGTAAGGCAATGATCTTAGGCTGGCCGACTTTATTTTTTGATATTTAGAGTGTCGAACGACGGCTTCTCTCTACAGTTGGTTTCTTTCACAATAAGTGGTAGGGAGTAGAGACGTGTGTAGAGTAGCGGCCGATATCACCGCGCGCCGACATGACATGACACGCCCAAGATCCCGATATCGCCTCTGATTTTAGGGCCGTGTGAAGGTGGTCTAATGTCGGGCGGAAGTTGGTTAATTCCGAAAGTTGGCAACATTGCGCTGATCAGCTGTCAGCGAATCAGCGAGTAATTGTCAATTTTCAAAACTTTATGACGCTTCACCCTATGATAACGTTAAATTTTGTGTTTTAAACTGTGTGCAATAAAATTAATAAACGTAACATAACACTATGGATGAACCGCTCTCTGACAGCGATGTTTCGCTCTCTCCCTCACAAATATTGGAGCGCTTACAAGTGTTACGCCAACTGCAGTTGATGCAGCGCGGGAAGCTGCACAAACAACGTTTACAGTACCAAGAAACTTCTGAAACTTCATCAAGTATTACAGAAATAGTTAGCCACTTCAGTAACAGTACCAGTTATAACACATTTCGTAGTTTACTTCAATCTTCAACTGATATATCGAATGAAGGTACACCGCGACTAACCACAAGTGACTATTCTCAAAAAATTCAAGAAAAGGACTTAATAGAGGGTGTATCTGTGCTAAACCTATCACAGGAATCGGAGTTTATCGTTAACTCTCCTTTATCAAGTAGGAGTAGAGTTTCTGCTTCTTCCAAAGGTCAAGAAACTTTGAGAGAAAGTGATAAACTTCAGCATGTAACAAATTCTTCACAAAATACGACCCAAAAAAGTTCTATATCGTCTTCAGCGAACAACAATACTGTAAATGGATTGTCTAAAAAACAAATATCACTCGATGAAATGCCAATTTTAGCACCTAAGACAAATTTTGAAGCAATGTTATTAGAAAAACTGCAAAATGATAAAGCTGTTCCTAAAGCAATAAACCCTCAAAAGAAAAATTTACAGGATCACAAAAATAAAAAGCCTTTTCTAAGAAAAGGTGAGGGTATTGCTCGATTTGGAGTAAAGAAGAATGCTATTGTTATACAAAGTACTAAATCATTGCCATGGAAGAGAAAAAGTTTACAAAATAAATCTGTGGAATCTCCACTAAAACAAAGTATTAAAAAATTCAAGAACAAAGTTTCTGTTGAACAGCACTCGGAACCTGAATTGTTGATACCTGAAATAAACCTAGCAAGCTTGAGTAGAAAATCTTCCCAAAGCCGAACTTCTGACTCAAACACTGAACAACCCAAACACACCCACTCTCATGATAATAATTGTGAACTGAAGACCGACAAGAGCCTGGAGCTACACAAGGGTCTTAACAAACCTGTTAACTCTAACATATTGCATGACTTGCCTATTAATAAACCTGCTCAGAAAATAGAAATCAAAAAGAGTAAACACCCTTTAGTTGTTAATAAGGGCAAAACATGGGCTGCAGTATTAACTAAAGAACAGAATGATTTCTTAAATCAGTTGAAACAAAGTGACTACTATAAAAACTTTAGTTCACCTACTAAGAGTGTTGTCTCAGATGCTAGTTGTGATGAGACAATGTGCAAACTAAGACTAGAAAGAGAAATGGCCGAACAAAATATGTTTGACCTTCTAGAGAATAAAGTCTGTCATGAAAGCTTCAATTTAGAGAACTCATTCTTCAATCGTTTTTTGAGGAAAAGTAATTTAGAATATTCAGGTGAAAGTACTCCTTTAATAATGCAAAAATGTCTGTCTGAGAATCCCAACCTGATGCATATACCCACCGGCCTAAAAGGGAGAAGTAGAAATGACAGTTCTTATAGTGAAGGTGGAACCTGTTGCGGTAACACTGACTGTTGCAGTGATGCTTGCTCTTCTGTATCATGCTGTTCTTGTAAAACTGTAGAAGAAACTACAAACTCCACACAAAATTGCACTCAATATACTGAGAGAAATAAAAAGAGTTCCACTCAGAATGCTAAAAAGGTTAAAATAAGTTCAAAAGAGGTTGCAAATAAAACTAATCAAGATGACACAATGACAGAGAGTGACATGATGAAAGCAAACATGGCAGAAATGAATGCCAAATTACAAGCTACAAGTGAATTGTTAAAAGATAGACTTCATGAATTAGAAGATGAAATTGAGACATTTAGAAAAGAAAATGCAACTTTAGCCAAATTACGTGATGAAGTTGACCTTGACAAACAAAAGTTTTATGAAGAGAAGGCAGCTTTTGAACAGAAACTTAATGAAGAGAAAGTTTTAGCCGAGTATTATTTAGCAGAAGAGAAAGAGAAACTATCAAAGCAGAAACAAATGTATGACAGGTATGTGAGAGAGATTAGGGGGAGACTAAATAAGAAAGACAAAGATGAAGTTGTTAATCTCAAGAAGGAAATAAGTGATCTTAAAGAGGAAATACGGATAAAAGATGCAAAATCAACATCAACAATAGCTAGACTCCGGAATCAAATTAAAATTATAGAAAAAGAGAAAAAGGATCTGCAGGAAGAAGTGGAGAAATTAAAAAAACAGAACAGAAGAATACAACATAGTAATGAAGTGACAAGAAGATTGACAAATATAAAGTATCTTGAAGAGATTAATAAGAAATTGACCAATATGTCTAACAGAGATACTAGATCTGAAGTAAGCGTGGATCATGATGTGAAATACAAAGCTTATGAGATTGAGAGGCAGAGCAGAAGTAGGAGAGTTGAAGCAACTAAAGGAACTCTGAGGCCTCGAGCAAAGAGTGTCCCAAACCTAAATGTAACATCTAGATATGCTAAGTATTTCAGTCAAAGAGACACAGCCAGCCATAAAGACCAGATCATGATGACACTTGACACAAGTGATAATTCTGATGACAAGCTAGATGCTGATGATGACAATATCTCAATTAATTCTCATAACAACGATGTTGCTTGCAATGAAGATGACAATTATTTAGAAAAAATTTACATGGAAAGGTTTAGATCAAATTCTCCTATGAGCAACAGATCCAGTGATTCTAATTATAGGTATGACCGTTACTTAACAGATAAATCAAACTTAAATGACAATACAAAGGATTTTTTTCTACAAAAGTCCAGTTCATCGAGGAGCTCCAAATCACCAAGAAGAACCATATCTCCAAATTTGAACATGAATGATGTGTGTCTTAATAGATCCAAATCTCCTATATCAATTCTGAGCAACAAATCGTCAAGTAATAAGTCACTGAATGTTCAAACCCCAGCAGAACACATATCAAACCACTCTGAATCAAACAGGTCAAAGTCACCCGTGTCTTCAATAAACCGCTCTTCTCTAAGGTCTGCAACAGTGATTCACAACAGCCAGTATGGAGACAAGTTAGCTGTGAGTCCTGAGCCGACTATCAGTAAAACAAGTCTGACTAAAACAAACTTGAATCCAACTGAATTGAGAAACTCTGATGGATCTAGAGAGCTGAGGTTTCCTAACGGCAATGTTAAATATATTGCAGCAGATGGCAAATATAGCAAATTTGTGTACTACAATGGAGATGTAAAGGAGAACTTTTATGATGATGGAAGAATTAAATATTTCTATGCTGAGACAAAGACATACCACACAACTCATGCAGATGGACTTGAAGTACTGGAATTCCCAGAGTGAGTTTAATTAATAAGTACCCTCTTTATGCTCGAAGTTTCAGTCTTTAGAGGACGTCCGTTAATCTCCTCCCCTGGTGAGGTTTTAGAACAGCCCCCCAACCCTCCCTATGCAATATAATGTGTATTTTTTTGTACAGAATATCAAAAAATATTTTCACACAATTACCTTTCAATACAGGTATAATTGAATGCTGGAAAATGACGTAACTGTGTAACATTAAACATTGATCATCATCATCACCAAAAAACGAGTGAATAGGTTATTTATGGATTATTTTCTGTCTGCTGCTGCACAAAGCATTAACACCAATTTATTTATTTTAAGTGGTCAAGTAGAAAAGCGTTACAAAGATGGTTCGTCAGAGATCCGTTTGCCGAACGGTAGTATCCGTTACTTCGACCCTAAGAACGAGCACGTGCGCGAAGAGTGGAGGTTCCCTGACGGCTCCGCGCTCACCATCTCTGCCAACGGCGAGCGTCGCGTTGTCTTCAGTAGCGGACAAGTTGAGGTTCATGCTAAGGACCATAAGGTACACTTACACTACTTTAAAAAAAAATAAGGCTGTCGTAAAAAATATTTATTGAAATTGTTTCTTTCAATAAACAGTTTAGGGTATCAGATCCAAAATTTGTTATTGCGCTTGTTTGTGGAATCTGACCCATTTATGCATCAAAAAAAATTTTTTTTTATGATACCCGACAATTTTAAAATATTGAACTTGGCTTCCTTTTGCTATGGATATCGATTATCCACCATTGAGGTCAGGCAGCACCTTTTATTATAAACATAAAAACACAAATACTTCTTCATCTACACTTACCATCAATATAATTGTCTAAAAATTAGTTCCTATTTCACACACCTATTTCTTTACAGCGTCGCGAGTTTCCCGACGGCACAGTAAAGCTGGTGTACAACGATGGCACGTCAGAAACACGGTACGCGTCTGGACGTGTGCGCATCAAAGATAAGCATGGCAATCTTATCATGGACTCGGCTCCGAGTTGAATGGTCATACTAAACGCAACCTTGAGATATATGTTTAAAGTTCTGTTTTGTATGCATGTTGTTATAAAGCAAACTCACTGTTAAATTTAAGATAGTAAAGAATTTGTAAATAGTTTTTACAGTATTCTATCTGTTATTTTTCTTGCCGGGTGTTTGTGAAGTTATTATTAAAGTAGTTTTAACTGCTAATGCTACCGCAGACAAATAATTGAAGCCCTTTTCTTTATTATAAGCTATGCCCAATGGTGTTAGATTTCAAAGGTTAAACAGGGTCAACAAATATGCTTATGAGACTTCGCTGGTTATTGATCTTCTCTGTTTCAAAATATAATCAATTTCCTTTGACCTACTTCTTTAAATTCTTGAATGCAACTGTTCATCAAGGCTGTTTCACCACTTGCACAAGTGATAGATTTTATATGAAAAATAAAACAATTCTGTGTACGGTGCATCATCGTTCGCGCGAGTGGGAAGTGACCTTATTGTTTGTATCTACGTACATAAGCACTAATACAACTGATCTATCTATCTGACTATCATACCTCTCATATTGTTTCAATGTCTTTCTCTTTCTTTTCAACCGCTCCTTACGTATCCCACTAATCGGAATCGGAAAATAGACTCTTATGCCTTTTAAAATAGAGTTCTCTGTAAATAATGTTTAATATAATTTTCGAATTTATACCAGTAATGGGTTTGACATGGATTTTTTAACAGTTTATCTGTGACAATTGTAAAGATAGAATGTTTGTAATAATTAATTTTTATAAGGCTGTTATATTTATATGTAAATTTTATTTAAGTTTTCAATCTAAAATGTTGTAAGGAAAATATAAAATTTATTAAAGAATGTTTTTATGTTTTTCATTTGTGGTGTATGGTAAGTATAAAAACATCTGTAGTTTTTTACCAATCAGAATTGAACTTAGACAGTATATGATTTGTATGATTCGGCCACCAATAAGTATAAAATGGAAATTGTGGCAGGAATAATCCTTATTTTATTTTAGTAAAATGGCTAGGCAGTCAATAAAATGGCTGATTTAACCAGTTAGCTGCGACCGACATACCATTTACTTTGCACATGAGTTAGCACATCAGATTATGAGTGGGATACACACTCAGTAGGAAATCAAAGAAGATAACTAAAGTCAGTAATAAATATCGAACTATTTTAATCCTAATACTACATTACAATAGGGTACTATTTCAACTAGAAGATATCTGGTAGCGTGACTGTGCAGTAGGCTTGGGTATGCCGTCTAATTTGAAGTTGATTGGCTTCATATGGTCTTCTGTACCAAAGATCTTTTTGAGTGCGTCTCTTGCTGCCATTTCTTTTGCGACGGCTACTGATTCACCAAAACCTGAAAGGCATATTAATATGTATATATACTGTATTAAAAAGTGTGTAATTTTTCAGTTCCACAAATTTAAGCATTTGACTGCCACGTCAAATCGGCATCTTGTCCTGAGTGGCAAGCCATGGTTTTTTAAAAATTCAATATAAAACACATAAAAGTAATGATTTTATATAATATAATATTCTACCACATTCACACAGCGCCATCTAGTCCCAAAGTAAGCAATTATATTTGCTTGTGTTATGGGTACTAAACAACTGATATACTACTTAAATACATTTTTTTTTGTTTTTTTTTTTTGTAAATACATACATATTATAGATAAATTACACCCAGACACAGAACAAATCTTTATGCTCATCACACAAAGATTTGTCCTGGGTGGGGATCGAACCCACGCCCTCTGGTTTAGCAGTCAGGGTCACTAACCACTAGACCAACAGGCCAGTCGAATATCTTTATCTTGTATTTTTATGGACCAGAGTTTTATTGTGTATAGCCGACGTTGGTGCTCATAAGGTATATACATACCTAAACCCCCTTATTACTAAATATGGACTAAGTATTACACCAGGTTTAAATTGACATAAGCCATTGTTTTAGTGTGAAAACCCCTTATTACAAAATATGGACTTAGCATTAAACAAGGTTTAAATTGACAATTTTGACACTAAACCAATGGCTTATGTCAATTTAATTCAGGTTTAATACTTCATATTTTGTGATAAGGGGGAATGTTGTCAATTTAAACCTGGTTTTATGCTTAGTCTGTTTTTTGTAATAAGGGTGATAGGGTCTATTCACACGTACATACCAAAATGCGGTCAATCTGTGGTTACGTGTGAATAGTTGCGTTTTGGTAACCACAAAAGGTGGTTGTGGTTGCGTTATTACTAGTGTTGGGATTGGGGGGGGGGGTCGGTGCCTAGTCCTTAGTGAGGTAACTTCTGCCAGGGGAGTCACATTCCAAGAAATACTAAGACGACAACAGCGTAGGTATGCCTAGGTGAGCGAAGCTAGGCTATTTAACGCGCACCGACAAGTGCTTTATATACGTCCTCGCCGCCTCCAGGCCGCCGCCGCGACCTGGGGGCGGGCCCGCCTAATATCTTAGCGGGTCGTCCCCTCCGGACAATGCTGCGGTTCAGAACGGGCTTCGCTCAACAACATCTACCCCGGAACCGTTAGCAGCCAAATATAAATGCACGTAGGCGAACCCTCGGCGCCATAACCGAACCAACTGGCTAGGGGAAGAAAACCCCGAAACAAAAAATAACCCATGTGACTGGGCAGTCACCTGCGTCATGGACCTGCGCAGTTGAACGCCGTACGCGGGGATGATGGGATCCTGGGGGGTTGAGCCGAACGGCGCTGGCGGTTATGCGTCCGTGAGGCAACACGCCCCCTTTGGCCCGGATTTCAAGCCAAACGGTAGCCCCAACCACTAGCCACGGTTGGGGAAATTAGGCCATGGTGTACCATCAGTGGGCCACCGGCGAGGAGTGTAGGGTGTGGGTGAAGGTCATGCTGACGGAGCAAGTGAGGGTTGATCAGTCGTTGTGGGTGGCCTCATGCCCCCAACGCCAGCCCGATCGAGTTCCCGATGTCGCACTGTAAGCCAGCCTTGCACTCCTATATCTCTTTGGTAGTCCTAGTGCCCCTCGAATTATGTCGAGTAAGGCACTCCCAGTTGCGGGCTCCGTGGAGGGTGGGAAGCCAAAGAGATGAATCTATACACTGAACATAAATGGACAACACAGATAGGCCAATTAAAAAACACAACAGCACACCCCTAGCTGAAAGCTCAGAGGCACCGTCCTCGGGCATCAGTGACGGGATCACCACACCACGCGCCCTCAGCGCACACTCAGACCGAACCAGCAGCTTAGCGGCTCCGGCTGCAGGCACTGGGGAAGTCACCTACAGACAACAACACACCCCAACCGGAAGTCCAGCGACTAAAACCGCAGGCACCGGGGCGGATAAAAAGAACACCACACGCGCCCTCAGCGCTCACTTGGCCCGAAACGGCAGCTCAACGGCCTCGGCTGTAGGCACCGGGAAAGGCACGAACACTACACACCACACCAACACCAACACCAACCAAACACTTCCGGGAAGCTCAGGGGTTCCGACCCCGGGCACCCGGAACGACCAAACAGAGGCTAAAACCTCTACACAAATACCCTTGTGCGACAGTCCGTCGGCTTCCTGCAGTGGCAGCAGAACGGACGACGCCTTCTCTGACTGGCAACTGCCTAAGAGGAAGGGTATAACCAAACTCCGTCCCCAAGCATCTGGCGCGGAAGGTGGAGCAGTTGCTGCCCCATCGAACAGCGCTAAGAAGCAAAAGGGTCGGCGCAAAACGAGGACGGAGAGACGCTTGGCAGCCAAGCTGAAGAAAGCGTCACTCCCAACCTATAATCAAACCGCTTCCCATGATCGGGTAGCGCCCTCAGGTCCGGTTAAATTTGCCGCTGGGGGAAGGAACACGCCATCAACCAGCGGCACGGACCCCAAACAGCGTCCTCAGGGCACGGGTCAGGCCGCTGCTAAACGTGCTCTCAACGAGACGATTTCGCCTCGGGGGGAGCACAAGAAGCAGAGGCTGGACCGGCCGAAAAAGGACGCCACCAAGTCATACGCCCAGGCTGTTAGCTCGCCCCTTAACGTGGCAATAACCTGCGAGCGTACGGGCAGCTTAAGCCAGGAGACGTCTGAGCTGGTGCTTAAGGGCATCCAGGCCCGGCTCGTAAAAGACATCCTGGGCTGCACACAACCCCCTCCAAAATTCAACGCGAAGCCGGTGTTTGCGGAGGGGGTCTTAAAACTGTGGTGCCAAGATGACCACAGCCTGAAATGGCTTCAAAGCATCGTCCCCGACCTGGGGCTAGCGTCCAGCACTAGGCTGGCCGTTAAAAACCAGGGGGACATCCCACTTCGGGCACGGTGCTGCATCTTGGTCCCGGATCCACAGGGGGTTCTGGAGGATGTGCGCGTCTTAGGGCGCGTGCTATCCGCCCAGAACCAACACCTAGAAGTGGCAAAATGGACCCTGCAGAACGCCACAAAACAAGCGTCCGCATGGTTCGTGGTGGTCGGAGTCCCGGAGAGCCAGATTCCGACTCTGATGAAGACCGGGCGCCGTCTCTCTTTTTGTCTAGGGACGGTGTACCTGAAGTTTCAGGGTCGGAATGGTAGGTTCACCGACGTCCCGCAGGGATGGGACCCGATCACCGCCACCATAAAACAGGAGCTTAAAAAGCCCCTCACCACGGAGGACCCCTCACAGGAGGCTCCTACCACAAATAACCCCGACGCAGGTGTGGAGGTGCCGGTAGCGGCACCACCATCCGCTCCAGTCGGCGACGGGCTGGGGGTCGGACCCGGGGGGGGGGGAGAGGCGGAGGACATCCTGTCCTCGATCTCCGGCCTCCTCGGGGATGACGCCGAGTCCGTTGACCTTTTCGCGGGTCTACAAATAGGGGGGGATGAGGAGGGTATCACCACTGATGGTGCCCCCTTCGTCCAAGAGGATTAACCTCCTACAAGCGAACCTCCAGCACAGCCGTGTCGGCACGGCTCAACTACGTAAGTGGCTGGAGGTTCAAGACACAGCCATTGCCCTCATCCAGGAGCCATGGATTAGGGCAGGCCATATCCAGGGGCTCTCGAATTTAAGAGGTAAGCTCATAGTTACTGGTGATCATGACCATCCCCGATCATGCATTTTTGTCACCAATAACCTACAAACACAGGCCCTTACAGAGTTCTGTTGCAGGGATCTTACAGCCATTAGGCTACAAACACAGCTGAATTCAGAGGATAAAGTGGTCATCCTCGCCTCAGCCTACATGCCTGAGAAGGAAGGGCTGCCCACACCAGATCTCAGCCGCCTTGTAGACCACACCGCAAGGGAGAGGTTGGAGGTCATCATTGGGGCGGACAGCAATGCACATCACCCCCTTTGGGGCATGAACTCCCAAAACGACAGAGGTAAGTCCCTTGTTGAATACCTTTTCTCTACAAACCTAACCCTACTAAACACCGGCTCTGAACCGACTTTTGTCACCAAGAAGAGCCGCACGATAATTGATCTAACACTGGCCACTGAAACCGCCGCAGAGGCTGTCACGGACTGGCATGTTTCCAAGGAAACATCCTGTTCGGACCACAGGTGGATTCGGTTCAGCCTACAGGCGGAGACAATACAGACTCCGCCGAAACGCAACCCAAGGAAAACAGACAGAGACAAATTTGTACTCTATCTCAACAACGGACTAGCACAACAATGCTCCCCACAGATCTTAGAGGATACAACACAGATTGAGGTACAGGTAAATCACCTGACCAAATCCATAATAGACAGCTACCATATATCTTGCCCACTGACGTTGCCTCCAAAAGCACCTGGGAAACAACCTTGGTGGGGCCCAGAGTTGGAACGCAAAAGGGGCAAGGTAAGAAAGGCGTTTAACAGAGCTATGAACACATGTATGGAAGAGGACTGGGATGCTTATCGCTCAGCCAAATCCAGCTACAAAAAATGCATCCGATACCGCAGCAAACAGGGCTGGAGGAAATTCTGTGAAAACATTGAATCATGCCAAAAAGCAAACAGGGTCAGAAAGGTCTTAGCACAGCAGACCTTGACCGCACCCACGTCCCTACGCAAGGACGACAATACACTCACAACGTCGCCAGAAGAAGTTAGGCGTGTTCTGATCGGCACACACTTCCCTGGTTGCGCCTTCACGACACAAATCGACTGGCAAGAGGAAAAAGTTACACCAACTGTCAATGACTGGCAGTTCGCAGACAAAGTGGTCACCCTGGAGAAAGTCCAGTGGGCCCTTAAGAGTTTCCACCCCTTCAAAGCAGCTGGCCCAGACGGGATTATCCCGGGCTTTCTGCAATGGGGAGATCTGCCAATCGCAAGCAGACTCGAGAGTATCTTCAAGGCATGCCTGGCACATAGATACGTACCGAAGGGGTGGAGAGAAGTCAAAGTCATATTCATCCCGAAGCCAGGCAAGGGTGATTACACAAACCCCAAAGCACATCGACCAATCAGTCTGACCTCATTCATGTTGAAAACCATGGAACGCTTATGCGAGAGGGAACTGAGAGATGGTGCATTAAAATTATTCCCCTTACATGCTAACCAGCACGCATACAGCTCCGGCAAATCCACGGAATCGGCACTCCATCTGGTAGTTAATCGGATAGAGGAAGCTATCGAACAACAAGGAATCTGCCTAGGCACCTTCATCGACATCGAAGGAGCCTTTGACAAAACAAACTTCATCAGTATCAGGGCCGCCCTGTCCAAACATGGTGTGGAACCGATACTTACCGATTGGATAACAAACATGCTGAGTAATAGAGTGGTTCGCCTTGGTGGAGATGATCAGGCAGCGCTGATAGCCAGAGGCTGCCCACAAGGAGGAGTTATCTCCCCTCTCCTTTGGAATCTAGTAATAGATGACCTAATTACAAAGCTGAATAGAAACCGCGATTACACAATAGGCTACGCAGATGACCTCACTATCCTTGTCTCAGGGAAAGTAGCGGGAACCGTATGTAACCTCACCCAACAAGCTCTTCGCACCGTTGAGAAATGGTGCGTGGACTTCGACCTGTCGGTGAACCCGACGAAAACTGAACTAGTCATGTTCACAAACAAAAGAGTACTAGGACAATACCGACTACCCACACTCTTTGACACTGAGCTGAAACTGTCAAACGAGGTAAAATACCTCGGCGTGATACTTGACAGTAAGTTAACCTGGAACAGCCACCTAGACAATAAATTAGTCAAGGCCGGAATCACCTTCTGGCAATGCAGAAGGATGATTGGGAAAAGGTGGGGGCTGGCACCGAAAATCATCCTATGGCTATACGAAACAGTTATCCGCCCTATGATAGCATACGGTGCTATCGTCTGGTGGACAAAAACAGTGCAGACAACAACATCCGCTAAATTACAACGGACACAAAGACTGGCGTGCATGGCGACCACCGGCTGCATGAAAACCACCCCCACTGCAGCAATGGAAGCCATGCTAGGACTCCTACCACTGGATCTGTTCATCCGCCAGGAAGCAACAGCAGCGGCAATACGCCTAAAATCACTAGACTTATGGCACGATAGAAACACGAAACACACATCCCTACTAAAAGAACTGGTAGAGGAGCTGCCCATTATAGGAGCAGCGTGTGACCGTGTGCCCAAACAATACGTTTTCGACAAAAAATACAAAATCCAACTCTTTGAAGACCACCGCTACGAATCCCAAAACCTAGCGGAACTACGGGTTTTCACAGACGGATCAAAAACAGATATGGGAACTGGAGCTGGCATCTTCTCCGAGGATCTTAATATCAACATTTCAAAACCCTTGGGTATATACAACACGGTCTTCCAAGCCGAGTGTATGGGTATAACTCTGGCCGCCTCAGCGATCATGGCCAGAAGAGTGGAAGGTCACTCGATTCGCATACTCTCGGACAGCAGGGCCGTGCTACAGGCTCTAAACAGCCACACAGTGAACTCAGGACTAATACTGGAATGCCATCAGAACCTAAATCAGATAAGCCACACCAACAACATAATCTTGCAATGGATCAAGGGACACAGCGGATCTAGAGGTAACGATGCAGCGGATGAGCTCGCAAGAAGGGGATCAGAAACGAGTGTGATGGGACCTGAGCCCATTATACCCATCCCTTTCACATACCTTCGTACGATCGTGAACAAACGCACTAGTGATCTACACGGCAGAATCTGGACAAACCTAGAAGAGTGTAGACAGGCCAGGGAGGCCCTTCCTATGCTCGACCACAAACTAACTAGGCGTCTGAGACAGCTGTCCAAACGGCAATTGCGAACAGCCACAGCCGTTATCACAGGACATGGTTCCTTTAATAAACACCTTTTCGTTCTAGGCATCACTGACAGCCCTCTCTGCAGAGCCTGCATGAGTGAGGAGGAAACAGCAGCTCATGTGCTCCTACACTGCCCTGAAACCGTTACATACAGGGCTAAGTACTTCAACAACACAGGTACACTCCGACAGATCGCCAGCAACGTCAATAGACTGCTGGCGTTCTTCGGCGAGCTAGGGTGGATCGAGTGAGCTATCCACCCTCACGCAAAAACCGCGCCTTGACGTGGAGTTGCGGACAACAGCCCGCCAAACCATACCATACCATAGTGTTGGGATTTGATCACACACGGTCGATAATGACTGCAAAATGTGAATGTGTTGAACTTTTTAAATTTATAAGTCGAGTTATTTCATCAACATTTATAACTCAAGAATTCAAGAACAAATAAATCAAGGATCTATATTTATGATTTTTGGTCCTGTCGCTCTTTTCTTTAGGACTCATAGAGTTAGATTAAATTAGTATAAATTACCTGAGGATATCATCTTCTTGTCAACATAAAGACCAACTCTATAGCAGGCCAACAATGTGTTCCTGCCCACCTCACCAATCAGTCTGGGCTCAATCGTGGCACCATCTTTCTGAATGAACGCAGTGAGAGTGGCCCATGGGTCTTCTATTTGCAAAAACTCATTGACGTCTTGACCTGTAAGATTATTTAATAAATCTTATTAGAATTGGTGAGTGAGATTATTATGATAAATCCAGTACTGTGTGTACTTAATCTAATGTTTTGTATGGATAAATGTATGAAGATCAATGCAATAATTTAAATTTTACATGCCAGTCCAGTAGCATAGGTAATCTCAAAAGGGCCCAGTAGAACACTGAAGATCTACTAGATTGTCGGAAATAGTCAGGATGTATAAAACTAGTGTATTTTTACAATTTAAACACAAACAAGCCCCCATATAATTGATATGGTGCGGTAGTTAAGCCTTTTTGCCATTCATTAAGCACACTCACATATTTATTTTAATATTATATCTGCACTAAATTTACGGAGTAGAGACACTGAACACCATAAACTCGGGTTGAATTGGATGTAGAATAAAAAACAACATTTGACAATCTTATAATGTCTATTTTTGTAAAGCCAACAATCAATAACAACTTATGAATTATTATAAATGTTTATAATTTATTTATTATTATTTTTTTTTTTTTTTTTTTTTTTTTTTTTTTTTTTTTTTTTTTTTTTTTTTTTTTTTTTTTTTTTTTATAACAACATAATATGAAGTAACAGCCTGATATCGGCATAAGAAAAAAATATTATAAATCTTAGAATACAATTTCACAGAGATTTGTTTAGTCTATTTCAATTAATCGTATAAACAGTACCTTGCAGCTGTGTAATAACGAAGTCTCTGACAAAGTGTGCAGCTCTTTCTTCACCCGTACTCTCAAGCAAAACACCAACAATCGCTTTGAATGTCATTGCTAGGGTATACTCACTGACTGGGTATTGCTGAAAAAAAATAACAATTTTATGTGGATACTGGGCAATTAGCAACATGTGGTATGATATTTCAACAGTATGTTTCCTGCTTCTTATTTATGGATAGTAATAAAATTAAATTGTTGCTAATACATTTAATTTTATTATAGAGCACGCCTCTTTCCCAACAAAGGGGTAGGCAGAGACCATTTCCTTCCACTAGCTACTATTCTGACATACATCTTTGGCTTCTTCAATATTCATCCGTCTTTTCATGCATTCTTGCCGGTTGAGGGTACTCCTGATCTGTCCCTTCTTTAAAATGTCACCTATTTTTATATTATTTGTTGCACGTAGATGCAGTTAATCAGTAATTAACTAACTATGTATATAATTTTTTATAGACCATCTAAATTATTTAACATAACCTTTTGTTTTTAAGACAGTTCTAGCACTAGACAGTAGACAATTTATAAATACTTACATCAGCCAATATGATGTCTTTGGTGCCCAAATGGAGTGATATATTTGCTAATACAGCCTCACTTGTCAAGTACTCCCGTGTACCCTTTATTCCTTCCAATGGGAATTTAGGCAGTACTATCTCAAGATAATTCTGTACATATTGGTTTATAAAATTCTCTCCTGTAAATAAGATTATATATGACAGATTCATCTGCATTACGTAACACTACATTACACTCATATTATATAACCCTCTATTAAGAGACTCAAGAGAGCCAATGTGCTTCCTAAGGTTCCTGTGCTTTAAGGGGACCTAGGGCAATGGCCCTATCTACCCAACTCTCAAATTCACCCAACACATTTGCTCATAGTCTTAGACACTGATCGCAAATAATAATAAAAAATTAAAAAAAAAAAAAAAGTTCAATTCTGTCCAGAGGGACCAATGTGGATTTCACTTTGTGGGATTTATATATACTAGTCTTGGGAATAACAATCTGCTAATAGTAAAGGAAAACATTGTGGGAAAACCCATAACGGTATAACAAGCCGCATTAGGCCAGCATGTGTCGATTATGGCCATAATCCTCTTGGACAGAGGAGAGATCTGTGGCCAGCAGTGAAATATTAATGCTTTTTTATTTATTTTTACCATATATCTAAGTATAAGCCGCAGCTCGTTGTGATAGTGAACAGATTAGTATAGGTGTATCAACATGACGTGTGAAGCTTTGGATACAATTTTAAGTAGACCCTCTGAATTTCAACAAACAGTTAATGAAAATTATAAAGGGCGTTGGTCTTTGGGTGGCTGGGACGCGTGGGTCTAACCTACCAACAATAAGGTAGTGAGACATGTATTATCACAAAAATAGTTAGATGTAATGTGAAATGACAAGTATTTGTATTTTATAAATATCTACCTAAAATGATGCTACAAGCGAGAAGCTATTGTATTCAAAGAAGTTCTATAGTTACATATCTGCTTCACAATTACACTAAATACCCAGGAGATTGCGGGGTGAGTTGCTAGTTCATAATAAGTACCACCCATCTTTTTCTTAGTCCTATCCCATCAGTAACTTGCGTCGTAAATATCTACCGTGAGACTTAACTATTAAATACAAAATGTGATATATTATAGTAACCTTTATGAACCAATTCTCTATTGTCTTTCATTTTAATGTCAATATCCATTTCTTTTTGTTTCATTTCTTCTTTAATTACATAACTTCTATCTGTGAATGCCTGTAGAAGTAGATCTGGATCAAAATCTTCGTTGAGTCGTTGCCCGAACGCGAATAATTCGGCTTCTAGGTTCCATTCCAAAAATGTATTTCTGGGTAGAATTTTCTTTCCACCAAGCTTATTTTCACGTCGTTTGAACTCCATTAACGTTGGAGCCACCCATCTATGAATGTTGCCTAGAATCATTTATTTTATTTATTAATTGTAGACCCCGTAACGTTTTAAACATTTATCAATATTAATATGGACTTACTTTGAGAAGTTGTTGGATAAATTTTTAAAGCTTTTGTTATTAGCGGCACACAACGCCTTAACAAAGCCATTTTTGTATTTCAAATTATATCAATAAATTAATAGAGTTAGTAGCTATTATTTTTGTTATTTAAAAATTGAAAAACATAATGCGGGGATCTAAACAAATGTCAATTTTTTAAGGTTAAGCATATGTCAGTGTCATTTACTTTTTTTTTGTCATAAATTCACTGATACCTAAACCAAGCTCTAACACACACTGTTACCGCACTGTTTTGTGAACTGTCATTATTCCGAATAATATAATTATTGACCTTCAATTTCCAAGTGTCAGAACTATAAAACATGGTATTTTAGGGTTTTTAACAGGTATTTTATTTTTTTAGAGATTGACTCGCAGCTATTATCCCTCTTCTTAATTTTATATTGAAATGTTGATAGCTCCTTTTTTTAATTTCATAAATGGAAATGTTAAAAGACACAGTTTGTATGGGAAATTCGCTCCCGTCGTTCTTTATTTGCCCACTGCTCAGCTTCTATTGCCCGTATCGTAGTGATAAATAGCCCTTTCTCGATAAATGGGCTACCCAAAACAAAGATTTTTTTCAAATCGGGGCAATAGTTATTGAGTCCATCGCAAACAGACAGACAGACACGGTGTAGGACTTTATTTTATATTAAATAGTGTTATTATCCTTCGTTATCCGTGTTACTACCAGTTATTATATTGATATTGATTGTGGCGTAGCTCATTTATTATTAATTCTGTTTATTATGTGTTTTGTAAATTAAAATAATATTATGTTACCTACTTTTATATAAATAATATATTTTACTATGTACGGACGGACAAGCGACGTGTGCCTTCGTATTAGATAGCGAACCGGTCGGCCGCCGCGGCCGCCTCGCATTCCTGAGCAGCGCTTGCGCTTCAGTGCGGGCCGACCGGCGAGCAGTACGTAGTATCCCTTATTAGTCTGTGGAGCAGTCCACTCAATGCCTTCCGCGCATGCACACGTCGCTTGTCGCTCATATACCTACTTCGCTCTGTCGCTTTCACATATTTATGTTCCTATTTCTCATCTGTTTTCTATCTTCTCCTATCTGTTATATTATAATCATCGTCTGACTGTCACCGTGGCGCAGTGGTTAAGGTGGTCGCCTCGCCACTACATCGCCGTGCTGGGTGACGTGGGTTCGATTCCCACACGAGACAAATATTTGTGTGATTCATAGATATTTGTTTCTAGTCTGGGTGTACTTTGTGTCCGTTAGTTTCATGTTTGTAAAGCTCCCCGCGACACAGGGCTTGTTCCCTAGTGCGGGCGTTATTTTTAATAAACCAAAAAAAAAAAAAAATCGTGTTGTGTAATTATCTTGTGTTCAAATCTAATGAAACTCGTGAATAAAACGAACTACTTATAAGTGTGAGTGCTGAACTGTTTTTATTCTTCTCCGCACACTATTCCCCAAGCCCAAGACACCTACACGACCTATATTGATTATTGGTTAGGTCAAGCTTATGTCCAGCAGTGGATGTCATAGCTATGTATATAATAGGTCTGATAAGATTGTGATGAATAGATAGGTGACATGAACATGGTGATATGTTATTTACAATATTGTTACTGCACGTTGACATAATATTGGCAAAATTGTCGATATGACTGTAAGGACCATGGAACAGAAAAAACAAGTTGTTTTTCTGTTCCGTGGTAAGGACCTTAATAGTGAGTTGGGATCAGGATGCTAATAAGAGTGAAAAAAATGGTAGTTACAAATTAAAACATATTTCATTGATAAAAAGTAAAAAAAATAACAAAACATAATATACAAAAATCTCTCAGCTCTTTCGATTGGTCAGGAAGCCTCTGACAGAATTAAAAAATCCTCTTTTCATTTTGCTGTTGATTGGCATTATCGTGTGATTACTGTAGAAGGATGCTGTGGTGTCATATAACGAGGACGTCACTTCTACAGCCTGAAAAAAAAAAAGATTTAATTTATTATATGAATACCACTTATACCACCAAGGTAGTCTCCATAGAGAGAATGTGGCTATTATTGTGAAATATAATAATTCAAGATGTAGATTCTAGGAGGCAGATACGTCATTCTCATAGATCTTATATAAAGTATGTATGATTTATGCGAGGCTTTTGCTATAAACAATAGTACCTACCTACTTAATAAAATGACTATTATAATTTTGATACTTACTCCAAGTGAAGTACTAATGTGGTATGAGTCAACAGAACTATTAACGCTAGTCGCGTCCTGAATTGGTGTAGTGGGCAACTTGAGGGCTGACGCTCTAGTGGACCTCATGACCAAGCAAGACATGAGCCTCATCAAAAATGGCTTTTTGCTAATAATATTCCCAGTTCGCGGTGCCATTATATATTTAGCGGATTTGTCTGCTGGAAACTCATCGTCTGTATAAAGGGAATAAACTGAAGTGCCCAGATTTGGTGTAGGAGATTTTCTGTGGCCTGTGAAAATAATTATGCATTTCCGTATTAAATAGACGTATAAAAATACCTAAATGAAATAAAAAATATTGAATGCATAGACATGTCATCTTGCACTGAAAAGCGTTTCTTTTCCTCTCGTATAGGTACTCGCTGTAGGTACTGAAATACTGGGGGAACTCAAAATCGCCTACCAGTCAAAGGATTCTTCTGCCAGGACTATGATCAATATTAGAGTAGGTAAGTACATAATATATTAGGTATACATACTTAGACATACAAATTTAATACTAACCTCTGAAAATCGTTTGGAACGAATTAATGTGAGCGAGACTTGAGTCTGACATCACTGCGAGTTCAGATGTCGATAGATCCATTTGTTTCGTATATCCCACACTGGTGTAATGTATTTCCAATGATGACGGGTAGCTTCGGGCACTCTCTAAGTAATTTCAATATTACAGTAAGTTTACGTAAAATAAATGTAAAGTGGTACTGAGATTGTAGTAGTATACCCTATTGCATGGCCGTATCCAAGGAGGGGGAGTGGGTTCAAATCGGCGTCGTGGCGCGGCGGCGTTCTAGGACGTCGCGGGCTCGCGGCTTAATAGGGTGTTGTGGTGGTCAAGGCTTTGCGGCGCTTTAGGGCGTCGCAGCGCTCAATTCACGGCGCTCCAGTTCGTCGCAATGCACCAGCTCCTTATGGCACTCCAGAGACGATGAGACGAGATAGACGAGCGCTGGGTTTATCTTATTTAGCGCCGCGAAATCCATAGGCGCCGCAACACCTTTGTGCCTTTGAGCATCGCGGCGCTCAAACGCGTCGCACCTTTCAAGGGCGTTGTTGTGGTGGTCAAGGGTGTCGCGGTGGCAGGGCGGAGATTAGTTTGCAATTCCCGGCAAATTTGAAAACAGACATCACATTGAAGGCGCTACTAAAATAATTATTTTATTGAACGAATTTATTAATTTTGTTCTTTTAATTAAGTTAGGTTGATATTAGCTCATTCAAGGTACATACTAACACAAAATTAAATTTATACTAAATATTTTTGCTTTGGTCACGACTCACGACTCACGACTACCGCGTGCCCCTTGTAACCAGGCGCCCCTAGGTACGTGTCTAGTTTGTCTTAGGGATAACCCGCCACTGGGTATACCCAGTGGTGGATTATCCCTAAGACAAAGTATATTATAGGTACTATAGTACCTATAATATGCAGTCACTACTAACACAGTACAGCACCTTCGGAAGAGTGGAGTCTCCTTTTAACACAGGATTTCTCAACTTAAAAAGAGGCACCAATCATTAATTTGTTAAAAATAATAAATAGATTTTGCGACGTCACAGCTGAAGGTAGCTGTAACGTTAAACGCCAATAAAGCCTTGCTGCATTTTTAACAACTTGAATGCCTAAAATACGTGATACTATACTTTCCGGCCTTTGAAATAAAGAACTAACAATTATTTTACATACAATACCTAATTGAGTAGATATAACTAACTACATAAAATATAAGAAAACTTTATTCCGAAAGTCACAAGGATGAGTTTCAAAATACCGATTTGCATAATTGCAATCCGAATTTAACAACTCCTGTTTATCATTCATCGTATTTTTATAATTCCGAAATTTAATTACTAATCTCAAAATACCGATTTTCATAATTTCGAATGTTCAAAATTCTAACATGACATTCTAACTGAAGAAAAAATGGTTTCCTGAAAAATAAGTCAACCACACGTGCAGCTTACTCTTTAATTAAAAATAATTAACTACTTAGTGTTTAGATAGAAGGATACGCGTTAAATTCGGAATTTTAATAATCGGAATAGTTAAATTCGGAATAAAGTTTTTTTGAATATTTGGGTGTTTCTTTTAACTCACCCATAAATCTTACATCAAAATTAGATTCTTTGACTTTTTTAGGTGATTCTTTTTCTTTTTTATCGTCTATTGATTCCAAATTAGCTGGTTTTTTGATAGCCCTATCAGATTCTGCTTTTTCATTACATTTGCTTATTTTTCGACAACGACATATTGTTGGAAGGTCTCCATCTTCTATTTTTACCCCCGGACATCGTCTATTTTGCTCCACAGTATTTTTTATTAGTGCCTCACCTTCTCTTTGCTGACAACCGGTTTTTATTACATGTTCTAAACCTTCTTTATTTTGTCCCTCCTCATTTTCTCCTGTTTCTTTATTATCGTCTATGAATTCCAAATTAGCTAGATTTACAATAGCCCTATCAGATTCTGCTTTTTGATTACATTTACTTATTTTTCGACAACGACATATTGTTGGAACGTCTCCATCTTCTCTTTTTACTCCCGGACATTGTCTAAATTGCTCCACACTATCTTTTATTAGTACCTCACCTTCTCTTTGCTGAGAACCGGTTTGTTCTAAACCTTCGTTATTTTGAACCTCCTCACTTTCTCCTTGTTCTTCACCACTTACTGTTTGTCCTTCATCACTGCCTTTTTCGCTTTTCGCACTCTCTCTTTGTCCTTCCCCACATTTTCTTTTCAGTTCACTACCGTTCATGCTCTGTTTTTCACTATCTGCTTCTTGGTGTCTTTTTATTTGTTCTTCATTTTCTATTTCCTGTTGTGTACTATAATTTTTACTTTTACATACTGTAATCTGCTCACCACTTGCAACACTTTTTCTGCATGTTTTTTGCTTTCCAATTGATCTCTGACTTTCTTCTTTGTGCTTTGTGTCTTCTTTAATTTCTAAAAAATATTTACATTTCCTACCAATTCTTTGCCGCTTACCACTTTCTTCACTTTGAGTTTGTTCGTCTCTACTTATTCTTTGTAGATCTTCAATTTGTTTTTGATTTTCATCGTTAGTTTGTTTTTTATCTTCGTCGTAAACTTTTTGTCTTTTTTCCATCTTTTCTTCGTTAAATCTAATTTCCCGAGGAGATTTAGTGGTGTCTCTATTTACAATTTTATGTTCTCCATAAACGTTTTGCGTTATACAGAATCTTTTGTTTATACTTGGTCGTTTTTGTGGTTTTTCTATTACTCCTTTATTTTCTTTATTAACTTTTTGCTCTTTCTCGCTTAATCTCCATTGTTCAACACCTACTTTTGAGCGTTCCTGATTTAGTGTCAGTCGTCCTGCAATTACTTTTGAGCGATTCTCACTTACTGATCGTTTTCTAATTACTTTTGGATATTCCTCACCTACTTGCGCACAAACTTCTATACATCTATTCATACATTTTTCTATTTCTTCTTTACATTCTTTACTTGATTTTAAATGTTCTTCTTCCTTTGAATAGTCGATAGGTACTTTATTTCCAATTGAACGATCTCTAGGATCACTTAGATATTCATCATTTATTACTGTTTGTTCTTGTTTAGATCTTGGACTTTCTTTACTTTCTTCTGATCTGCAACTTGCTACTGGCTGTTTTTTAACCACTTTTGCACCTTCGCAACTAACTCTTGGATGTTCCTCCAGTCTCTTCGATCGTTCTTTACACACTTTATCTCCATTGGAACTATCTCTAAGATCTCTTAGATGTTCATCAATTACTGGTGTTTGTTCTTCTCTTGCTCTTGGGCTTTCTTCACTCTCTTCTGTGCTATAACTTGCTGTTGGATGTTCTTTAATCACTTTTGCACATTCGTAAATAACTCTAGTATCTTCTTCCAGTCTCTTCGATCGTTCTTTATGTCCTCTTGAACGTACTCTACTTTCTTTTGCACGTTCTCTTCTTTCTTTTGCACGTACCCTACTTTCATTTGCGCGTTCTCTACTTTCTTTACTGCGTTCTTCAGGTTTTAAACATTTCCGAATATTGTAAGCCTTCCTTGTATTGGTTTCTTCACATACCCCTGAACTTTTTTTACATACTTTTGGACGATCTCCACTTGCGTTTGCTTGATCATCACTAACTTTTACATGTTTCCTACTTGGTCTGAAACGCTCTTTAGGAGATGATACACTAGGCGTTAGACGTTCTCTTCTTCTCGAATAGTCTTTAAACACTTTTTTATGATCTTCAGTTATTTTTGCACGTTCCTTGTTTAAACTTGAATGATAATATTTTAAACGCACATCACTTTCTGTTTCGTAATCTTTAAATTTTTTTATTTTCTTTCTTTTATTTTTACGTTTTTCTGAATGTTCTCGGGGGTAACACTCACATATTTTTGGTTTATCTTGGATCTTAACTTTACCCTTAGATGTTAGGTGTGGATTATCTCGAGAGTAATACTCACTTTTTAGTTTTGACCTTTTTTCACTTTTTGGGTCTTTACTACTTACTTCATCTTGTCGATGAACCATTTCTCTTTCAATTTCTTCTGATGTTATTATGTCTTCAATAAATTTTTGTCGTTGGTCTCTACAAGGTATGTAATCATCTTCAGATATTAAACTTTTCATTGATTCACTTTTATAATAACATCTGTCACATAAACTATCACACGTCTCTGATGGTAAATCCTCATCGCTTGCTGTGAATCGCTCACTTGGTTTGTATTTCTTTTTAGTAGGATTGTGTACATCAGTGTCACCAGGGAGCCTTACATGTTTTGAACAAAAATCCTTGTTTCTATTACATTCAGAATGGTCGTAATGTTTTTGAAGCTCACTGCCCTTGGGCCCGCTGTTTTTATCAATTTTATCTTGCTTTTCAGGTATTGGTGCATAATATTCACCCCTTCGGTTGAGTAATAATTTATTGCTCTCATTTATATTACGGTAGTCTCCACACGTATCCTTCTCTTCCTGTCTACTTTGATAAACTGAATGATTTTCTTCATCATATTTAAGTCTCGTTCTAAGTCCAATTTTCTTTTTTGATATTTTCCCATTACTCATATTTAATTGGCGAGAGTTATTCTTATTAAGAGGTGTTAAAACTGTTAGTATTTCTTGATCGTAACTTCGACTCGGTTGGACCTCTTTCTTTTTCTTTATTTCATCAAATGACATTTCGCTTGCCAGACCTCTATTAGCAAGTTTTCTACGTTGTTCGCGACTTGATTTATTACATATTGTATTTTGTATTGTTTTCTTAACTTTGTCATACTGTTTTCGCGATAGAACAATAGGTCTTTGCTTAGAAAATTGTTCTATTTGAAGAAATACTTGTATATTTCGATTTAGTATTAATTGTTGATAAATAGATGATTTGTTTGGATTGTCTCCAGTTGTGTGTGACATTTCAGGACGTGTCTTGTAGTCAGCGTCTTCTTCATAGTTATCACCCACATGTCCTTCAGTATTGGTTGTTTTATTAGTCTGTTTCTCAGAAAGGTATTCACAGTTTGAGTATATTTTATCTTTGGAATTACTAGCACAAGAATTGCTATTGGTAAATACACGCATACAGTCATGTCCATAGTTAGCTGTACCTGTTTTATTTTGTAATGTTTCTGCATATGGCATCGCGTTCTCAAGTTCTATCGAGTCATATATGTGTTCCAGACTTAACGTTTTTATTAGTGTAGTAGTCGGTTTTAAACCAAGGGGTATTCTCTGTTTTAAAGGCGGTTGTGTAAACTTTTGTTCTATACAAACTGGATGCGTATATTGAGGATCTATACTGATAGGGTATATGTACTTTTGCTCTGTCCAAGTCGGTGGAGCATATTTTTCTTGGGTGCACGCTGTGAAACTGCTGTTTGGTTCTGTACATAACGGATGAGTAAATTTTTCGTGTGTCCATGCTGTGTGACCACTGGTTTGTTCTGTACAAAATGGATTAGTATATTTTTCTTGTGTGCATTCTGTGTAACCGCTAGTTTGTTCTGTGGAAGACTGATGAGTATATTTTTCTTGTGTGCATGTTGTCTGACCACTATTTTGGTCTAAAGGAGACAGTTGAGCATATTTTTCTTCTGTGTCTTCTGTGTGACTGCTGTTTAGTGCTTTACAAGACTGTAAAGTATATTTGCCTTCCATGTGTGCTATAGGACTATTAGTTTGTTTTGCACAAGACTGTTCAAAATAATTCCTGTGTGTAGATGCTAAGTGAGTATATTTTTGTTCGAGCCAAACTGGATGCACACACTTTGTTTCTGTAAAAGCTGAATGAATAAACTTATCTTCTTTATTAGCTGGGTTAGTAAATTGTCGGCCTTGTTTGGTTGTGCAGTTGTATTTTTGCTTTATGTTAACCCGACGATTAAATGATGGTTGTGCGCAAACTGAGTGAGTAGGTGGTTGTTTATTGAAAACTGAATATATGTGTTCTGATGATTTTACGTCTTTAAAACAACTGGAACTGGATGGATTATTGCAATATGGGCTAGAACCTTCGGTATCATAGATATTATTTGTCTTATTATACGTAGCTTCTTTACGATTTGCACTGACACCATTGCAGAAATCTAAATTAAATTCGGCCGCTTGACTTTTCACGCTGAAAAAAATTTTAGTACTTTTATTTTATGAATGTTATCATTTGTATAATCATGAAAATTAATATGAAAAATATAACATAAACCATTTTCGCCGGTAGAAACAGTGAAACGGGTAATCATCTTTCTCAGGAGAATGCGCCTAAAAACAAAAACATAGTCAAATTTGAAAATCTGGATTTAAAATTATATTAAATAGTAAGTAGGTAACTTAACTAAATAAATGAAATAAATAAAAATATTGACAAAAGTGAAACCGTGCGTAGAAACCCGCGTGCATCGAGGACAACGCTCGGCAGCCACCTCAGTCAACCCGGGACCACGATCGGTGTAATTCGATCGAAACGTCGGGCAAATAAATAAGGTATTTACTATTCCTTATAATATAATACGTGACGTAGACCCGTTTTAAAGTAATTTAATATGTGTACAAGTCGCGAAAGTTTAAAAAACTAAATGTTTACACTAAATATTAAGCAATTTCCATTGCTTTGGTTTAACATTTTATATAAATGGTAAACAAGTAATGGAAAAATTCAAACCGTAGTCGTCCGTAGGTAACGAGCCACGGTGATAAGTAGAAAAACGTTGTCATGACGTCATCATGTTAACAGTTAATGGATAAATTCGATCTCAGGGACGTCCACCCGCGTAGCTCTGATGGAAGAGCACTGCACACGGAATGGCAGGGTCGCGGGTTCAAGTCCCGTCGTGGGTTTGAATTTTTCCATTACTTGTTTACCATTTATATTTATAAAACGATCCTTCAAATGTTACCAACAGCCTGTATAATTAGTATGTAATTATTATTCATTGGACCAATGCGAAATGAAAAAACAAGATGTCCTAAAACTGAGGCAAATTGGAAGTTAATTCCTAGCTTGGCTTACACTGATAAAGGTATTGATTCTAGTTAATTAAATTAATATTTAGTGGTAAAACGCATATATTTATCCATAACCTTTGTAGCTGAGGGAAAGTATAATTTAGCTTTATCCACGCCAAGCAGCTCTCTGATCTGTTTGTCCCTTTCTACAGGATCACTGAGCGAGCAGTCATCTCCTGTGTAATGTTTAATAGGAGCTGGAACAAGTTTAATCATCATCATTATCACCATCACATCAGTTTTAGGAAGTCCCTTGTTGGACATAGGCTTGTATATGTTTATTGCATATTAGATTCGCTCCCGTCGCTTTAGTTAGACAACTGCTCAGCTTGTATTGGCCGCAGCCTGATGTTATATAGCATATAATCTTCCTCGGTAAATGGGCTATCTGACACTAAAAGATTTTTCAAATCGAATCAGTAGTTCCCGAGATCCTAGCGTTCAAACAAACAAACAAACTCTCTAGCTTTATAATAATAATTATTATGCAAAATTGCAAAACTATGATTATAATCATAGTTTTGCAACTCCAGAGCGAGATACTGAGTGACAGCCAACCGCCTCATCAAATTGGCCGCGTGCTGAACACCCGCTCTATTTCTCGCTCTAATAAATGGCAGTTCTAAGTGTGAGAAAAGGATATAATATATAATATTAGTATAGATTAAAATAATGGATATTTTTGCAAAAAAAATGTGTCTTTACCAAAATAAAATACTTACTTAAATTCACTTCACGCCTCTAGCACATAGTTTCTAGTAAAACATAATAAACATACAACGATAAAACTATTGTCATTCTATTTTTATTATTTAAAACTAAAGTGTTACTAACAAAATTGCTCGCTGTGGCGGAAATTAATATGACATGATGATGATGATGGTGTTACTTATATCAATAATAAGTGTAAATAATTACCAAGGAAATCTGTATCATTTGTATAATCATCAATACAATAACCACTGTATGAAGTTTGTGTGTTTTTGAAATTACAATTTTTATCTTCTCGCCTGAAAATTAAATATAATGGAAATATTTAACATATACCTACATAAATAAATAGTTAACTTAATTTTTTAAATTTCTTACGCCCCGTAAACGCAATGTTCGAAACCGATGTAACAATACAATTTTCTATTGTGTCTGCGGTCAGTGTTCAATATGTAAATAGACAGTGAGTTTCGATTTTCCCAAGTATTTTTTTCTAATTTTGTACAGTTCATATTACTACACATTCTGTACAATTAATTTGTCATAAAAGTTACAAAATCTTCAAATATTCAACCTAATAAAACGCATTATCACTAGTACATGATTGTGGTGCCCCCTGGTGTTCATAAGCTACGATAACCGCAATACGTCTATTTACCACCTCTCGTGGTGAAAAGTTGCGAAATCACCTTATTATTAGCGATGGTGGCTAAATGGATAAGAGACCAGCGACATGCTAAACACGCGGTCCGAGTTCGATCCCGACCAACAGTACCAATTTGGATTCCTCTTTGTTTAATTTATATGTACTAATCAAGTGACTTACCATCTGCTAACGGTGAAGGAAAACATCGTGAGGAAACCTACATACCGTAGAAGAAATTCTATGAGTATGTCTGATCTGAGTATGTGAGTTGTGGCGGAAATTAGGTGAGGCCTATGTGCAGCAGTGGACGTCATTGGGCTGATATGATGATGATGATGAGTGGATTATGGCCTAAACCCTCTCAGCTCTCTAGTTAGAGGAGAGGAGACCCGAGCCCAGCAGTGGGACTAATGGGTTGCTGATGGATTAAATATTGATCGTACATTGACATCACATACCTAAGACCACTTTGCAAAAATAATAAAACATATTCACTACATTATTCATAGACTATGAGTATTACCTATGGGATATTTCCAGACTGTCTCGTATCGTTATTCCTGAGACACGTTCATTCGTTGGAAACTTATCGTTGTGCTGAAAGCAAAATACATTTTATGTCCTAGTAATCGAATTTTGAGGCGGCTAAATTGAATATGCGTTTATTAAAATAGTTTATATGAACGGAGGAAGGAAGTAACATCTACAATGTTTGAATAATATTAGTTAGTTGGTATTAGTGCGGCAGAAATGGCTAACATAACATGACATGTGACAGCTAAATAGCAATATATAGTTACTTATTTACTATCTGCTCTTTGCAACCTATTTTCATAACTAGATACCAAATACAAAAAAGGTACTTCATAAAATTTTTATTTTGGAGGATTGCGACCACAAACACCGTTAAATTGCTACGTACAAACCTTAGCATACATAGCTATAGAGGTGGGCAGTTTTCCTGCCTCTTTTTCAGGGTACACCAATAGGTTTTCTAAAGAAGCCGACAAGTTGTAGCCTTTCTGCGAACTCATATCCTTCGTAGTTTTTGTAATTCTCAAATCGGTTGTCAATGTTCCTTGATCCAATAGCAAATTGTAATATTCATGCTCTCCGTCTATGTTCACTGTCACTTTTGAACCAGCCATTTTAGCAGGGATTCCCCCTCTTTGATTCCACAGTTCCGTTAGCTGCTTAGTATAATTATCAACTATAACTTTTTTGGTCTGAGCATGCTCAGTGTTTGTCTCTTTCTCTTCTAAACGTGGCGGAGGTTTCTTTGATGTGCCTTGACTCTTAGTCGCAGTTTTTGGATTAGAAGTATTTGTTTTTACTGATTCCGGGCTGTGTTTATCTTTTTCTAAAATTTTATTCTTAATCACCCGCATTGCTTTGTATCGATCAGGAGATTTCTTTTCACCTTGCGCTCTAAGAACTTTGGTATCTGTTCCTTTTTCTGGCACGTTTAACTTGGAATTCTTTCTTGTTGGTGACGGTGAGCGTGCATTCTGACGTTTCATTGTATTCTCTTTCTTTGTCTCTACGGTTCTCTTATCTTTATTCAGAAGGTATGTTCTTAAATCAACCGGTTTCTTCTCTGCAGCCTTTTCTGAACGCGGTCGTGGTAAACCCTGAACTAATACACAACATTACATTAAGGTTCGTACAAACAATGCAGTAGTTAAGAGAGAATACGGTCATGTGGATTTTCATACTAAAGTAGGTATTCCCCTATTTTCATCCTGACTAATGCCTCTGAGCTATTAGATTTTTCGTAAAATCAAGGTCTTAGGTTATAATATTAGTATACTTAGATATAGAATTAAATAATTGCACCGTGACTCACCATGCTGTGTAGTGTAAGACCTAATAGGTGATACTGTGCGATTATGATACATTCCTTTATCACATTTGGCTAGTTCTTCGGGACTTTGCTTGGGATAAACAGATATGATGACCAAAGGACTCTGACATTCCTTTGGGCACAGATCTCCAACGTTAGCTCTGACGTTATTGCCACAAGAACACTGTACGTCTTTGCCTAGAGCCAAGCGACGTTCAAAACTTCTGGTGTTCACTCTAACATTAAGATTCACTTGCGTGGCTTGAGTATCTTTACAGGGTTGCCGTACGCTTTGATTACTGTTCAGAAGAAAATATGAATTATTCATTTTTATTTGCTTTGTAATACAAAAGCGATGGAGGCCGAATGGATAAGTGACCGGCATGCAAATCATAAGGTCCGACAGTGGCGTAACTATAGGGTAGAAGGGCTCTCAAAATGCCATGGGCCCCCGACTCAACAGAGCCCCGGCCTAAGAAGCCCCGAGCTCAGAAGTCAAATTTTAACAATTATTAAAAATATTTGACATTAAAAATATATTTTTTAAATCTATTAATGTGAGACAACTAGAAATAATATTTTTAATACAAATTCTAGTTAATCATTAAAAATTTTAACACATCTTCAATGGATTAAACTAAGTACAATCAAAAGAATTTGCCACGGCCTCAGGTGGTATAGTTAGGTACGGTACGCCTCTGGGTCCGAGTTAGATTCCGAGCGGCAGTACGTACCAATGTGGATTTCACTTTGTGGAATATATTATTATGTACTAAGTCATCATCTTAACTTAAAATCTTTAACAGGTTTTGTATTTCGACTGGCCTGTTGGTCTAGTGGTTAGTGACCCTGACTGCTAAGCCGGAGGTCGTGGGTTCGATCCCCACCTAGGACAAATCTTTGTGTGATGAGCATAAAGGTTTGTTCTGTGTCTGGTTGTAATTTATCTATAATATGTATGTATTTACAAAAAAAAATGTATTTAAGTAGTATATCAGTTGTTTAGTACCTATAACACAAGCAAATATAATTGCTTACTTTGGGACTAGATGGCGCTGTGTAAATGTGGTAGAATATTATTATTATTATATTATTATCATCTGCTAACGGTGAAGGAAAACATTGTGAGGAAACCCACATACACTAGAAGAAATTGTAAGAGAGTGTCTGATCCACCGACCCGCGTCAGGCCAGCGTGTGTGGATTAGGTATATAAATTTTATAATTACTATTATTTCTATAATGGCGTTCCACATAAAAAATTGTTTTGATTTTGCCTAGTAACTGGTGTTATACTATTGTAAGGTTCTGATAAATATTAAATACATAGTAGGTATTCAATTCCTTTCATTTGTCAAATCAATTCATTTAATCGAGTTTCATTTTTTAACTTGGCAACATATACAGTAGGTAATATACACCCACCGAATTGAAATAAAATTAATTTAAGAGCATTTGTAGATAAGAACAGCAACGTCGCAATTTAGTGTCATTTTTCATGATTTACAATTTTTATTATTTACTCGAAGATTTTAAAAACAGGTTCACTAATTTTTTTCACCATACGAGTGAGATTTAAAAGAAATATCAAAAGTTACGTACGCATGTTTTATGACTGTAAACGTTGAATCGATTGGCTTTTCAACTTTCTGGTTTTCATCATTAGCTTGTACACTAATATCCCTCTTGACTCTGAATAGAATTAAAAACAGTCAATAAGTTTCTACCTATGTACATGCCCAACGTAATTACTTGCCCACAATATTTGTTATAGACGACCAAGCAATTTACTCTCCTATCCATGTACAGTTGCGAAACCGTCATATTTATGTTTAAATAAATGGCGCAAAGTATACTTGGTCGTGAATTAGACATATTGCAGTACTTAGATGTTCGTTACGATCATCGAGGTTAAGCAACGTTCGGCAAGGTCAGTCCATGATGGGTGACCGTTTATGAAATTGCTAGCACTTTCATTCTCGAGCGACGTTGTGCTTCGGAAGGCACATAAAGCCCTTGGTCCCATTATCAGCCTATTGCAGCCCTCTGCTGGATGAAGGCCTCTCCTAACACGCGCCATAACACTCGGTCCTACGCCTACCGCATCCAGTCAGACCCGGCGATCTTTTTCAGGTCGTCGGTCCATCTAGCTGGAGGGTGTCCTACTCAATGCTTGTAGAGTCACGGTCTCCACTCCAGGACATTTTATCCTTCAAAGAGAGGCCGAGCATAGCTCGTTCCATAGCTTGCTGCGCGACTTTTAGTTTGTGGGCTAATCAGTAAGTGTCCACGTCTCGGCAATGGTCGGTATATAATAACAGGTAGAACGATTTTTTCGAGATTGATTAAAGACTCTGGACTTTAGGCATTGCGGTAGAGACACGGAAAAAATACCTAACGTAGTTTGCCAAATGCTGCCCAACCCACTTGGATTCGAAGTTGTTTCTACCGAGCTGGATAACATGTCCAAGGTAGACATATTTTACTTACTCTTAGAAAAAAGAAAGAAAGAAATCTTGCTTTTATCCAAGTTTATACCGAGACCGATTTCTAGAGGCTCCATCTAGGCTGTGCAGCATTGTTATGGTTACGTGTTAATAGTGTCGCTGCGGCTTTTTGCAGCTGTTTGTGGTAACCACATATTGTGGTTGCGTTGTCGCTGCCCTCGACACGGCAGTATGCCGTTACGCTATGGTGACAGCTAAATAAATAAACTTATTTTATTAACAATCTTACTCTGTATCCTGACCAGTCCATGTCAGAGGAATATCTATTGGTGAATAAGTAGGTGTGATCTGAGCGAAATCTGAAACTGTATCACAATTAAAATAATTAGGATGGAAGACATGGTGTATTATTTTTATATATTAGGTAATACGGGTCACTTACGTAAAGAAGACGGGACTGCCTACTAGGTTTCGGTTCCTTTAGGGAACCATTCGTGGCGAGTGCGCAACATTCGCCGCGCGCGCCTCGTCGAACCAAACTTCCTTACATGAGTGACCCGTATTAATATAATACTTGCCAATATGACTACATCTCACGTTGGTTTTAATAATATTGGTGTATTAAAATAATGTCATTTTTGCCCAACCCGGGATTCGAACCCGAGACTTCTTGCGCAACAGTCGTATAAACTTCCCACTGCACTACCGATGCAGTAATGAAGCCACTGCCTGAAAATATGTTTCATCATTTCAACCCACCAACGTCCCACTGCTGGGCACGGGTCTCCTCCAAAGATTGTGGAGGGAATATAGCCTACTATACCACACTGGCCAGAAGGGTTGGTATAGGGTTTGCTTCGAATTTTCCTTTTCTTGCAGTGCTCTTCTTGTCTGCATAAGATTATTATTTATATAATTATATATTACTCCCTTAGTCGCCTTTTACGACACCCACGGGTTGAGATGGGGTAGTGACATTATGTATTCTTAATCCGTCGCTACACGGATTTAAATATGTTTACTGAACTTAAAAAGTAAAAAAAGTCAATAAAAAAATAAAAAGTTGAAGATAGTTAATTATTCTGACCCGGCTTATCATTAACTGTAGCACCATATCGTAGCACGTATCGATCGTTATCCGTGAGTCCGAGTTGTCCGAATATCTTCACTCGATTTTTGTATGCGTCCCGTGGCTCCTTTAAAACTGGGCTCGTATGCAAAAGATCCTCAACACCGAAAGGATCGGTACCAATATCATGAGGATCGTCAATTTTAATTTCTTTTTTCTCTATTTTATTGTTTTGATTCATGTCTAAAGACTGTATCAGTTCTCTGATACTTGAAAATGGTACATGTTTGTGGTAATTGCTGTCGGTATCTGTGGACAATGTAGCGCTGCCCGTGGTCTTAATCTCATATATTTTGTCTCTCCGCCGTCCAGCTACAACGACAAACAAATTCGTTGTCTGTACAGAGTTCGCTTGATTAGTCAAACTACTTTCAACGCGTTTTGCGTGTCTTCGTTTCCTTAGAAAATATTTAGCCGTTTGTATCTGATCTGATTTCGGTATGACAGTGACCTTGATTAACGGTTTGTCTCTATATTCTTGGTCTAGTTTTCTATGAGTCGAGGTGCAATTTGAGGCTTGCAAGGTCGTATAGCTTACCACCGGGCTGGATTCGAAGACCTATGTAACCCATTATAACTTTGAATAAAATTTGTTTAGTAAATCTGTTAATACAGAAAAATATGTCTAATATAAGAATAAAAGTGTTTCAAGAAATATCTTGCTTTATTAGGGTTCCGTATCAAAACCGGCCAAGTACGAGTCGGACTCGCGCACCGAGGGTTCCGTACGATTTTTTTTTTTTTTTTATATTTGTGTTTATTTTTCTATGTTACATTTTTGATACTCACATTCCAATCATCATAATTACAACCCATAAACTTCCCACTGACTGTGAAGAGTATTTAACCTACTATACTATACCATACTGGCCAGACGGGTTGGTATTGGGTTTGTTTCGTATTTTCCTTTTCTTGTATTGCTCTTGTCTATATAAGTTCCCTATACATATATATAAAGTTGTCACCTGTTTATTAGATCTTTTCTTCAATATCAAAGAAGTTGAACATTCAATTCCTGTTCTAGCAGCTCTTTTATGGTGAAGACTTTTATCACTGATTTTATTAGTACATCGAGTACGAAATTCACGGAAAAACTGAAAAGAATCGTTTTTCGGCCGACCAAAAACGTCGGTACTTCCTTGAATTCGTTTAACTGGAGGACTAAGGTAGTCTAGGGAGTCTAAAAAAAATAAATAAAGCTATGATAATAAATGTAACAAAAGATTTCGAACAAAATAAAAAACTAAAAATTATTTCAGACCAATAAATTCCGACTCCACGTTGTAAAAATCCATAATAAATTTCGAGGATATACTTTAAACATATATATATTTCTGCGACCACATGTTTCAGTAATAGAATTTTGACAATATAATAGGTACTTTGACAACTACTAATGACATTCAAATATTGTCGTAGTTCCTATAGAAATAACCATAGACCTAGGATCCGCGCGCTACCGGAAATAACAACAAAAATGAGGTAGATTTTGTAAAATTATTACCATTCTATGGTTTGACTTTTAATGTCAGTACTTATGACATTTTTCCATAAATTTAACTCGATCATAATAAATTGAAATTTCAAATTTCCGCGGTTACCAAAAATGTTAATGTTAAATTAATTAATTATTACTATTAGATAAATTCTAGTCCCTAATCGTAATTAATATTTCACACTAACTCAAGTTACAATAAATTGAACAAGATCTACCATACAACGTGGATTAACGGATTATCAAAATATTTTAAAGTCGCAGTAAACTTAATTTGAATTTAAAACCTAGAACCTATACATAAGACCGTCAACATGGATACGGATTTGAAAAATCTGCACACAACCTTTAGTCTACCAGAGAGAGTAAGAACTGGAATGATACTGCCGTCATCAAAAGAAACGTACTTTAATACAAAATGGGTGCCGAAAGCAGCACAGCTATGTGCCTATGATATGCTGTATCATCCTCCTGATTACAACCCTAAATCGGCAAGGTCAGATCGACAGGAACCAAAAATTATTCGTCAAAACATTTGGGATCAAGTAAATATTGTATATTTACATTAATAATTCCAATCAGGGGCGGATCTATTTATGGGCTATAGGACCCAAGGGCCCTGATTCTGACTCATCGGATTGCTCCCGGATCGTAAACTTTTTCGAATCTTAGAACGACGTATTTTTACAGCTTATGTTATTAAGTGTTAGAAATTAGTTTACCGTATAGAAAATTTAAAACTGATTAATATAGGATTTTTTTCTGCATCCATCTATTTTCTTAACATTCTGTTTTTTAACTTTAAATAAACTGACAGTTCTGGCCGAAAATATTCCGACAGCTCAGAATCCGGGGGCAGAACCGATAGAAGACATTGGACAATATTGTGAATTTAAAAAAATCTACCTAGCTACCCAAATTGTAAATTACAAAAGATTGTAACTATCCATTTTTTTTAAAAGAGTGGCGTACATTTCTGCTGGCCAGTTCTTCTCATAGCTCCACCCCGTCAGCGATTGGTCGTTGGCAAATTTGCTGACACTACTTTTCGGATAACCTGTTACATTCTTATCTTGTGACTTTTATAAGTGTTACCTTGTAACCTAGATGAATAAACGAGATTTCATTTGATTTCTATTATATGGTGGTAATAGGTATAAAAATTTACAAAAAGGTACCGAACCTTCAGTGCGCTAGTCCGACTCGCGCTTGACCAGTTTTGTTTTAAATGGCAGAAAATTGATAATTTAGAGTTTTAGGCAATATACCCCAAGTAGTATCGGCCCAGGGCCCCCCACAAACTCACGGTCCGCCCCTGATTCCAATCGACTCTATTGCGGGAAGGTCTTCCCAGTAGGTACTGCATATAATCTATACTAATATATATCTATACTGCATATAATATATAATCTATAATAATACCTATATTATAATATAAAGCTGAAGAGTTTGTTTGTTTGTTTGGTTGAACGCTAAGATCTCAGGAACTCCTGGTCCGATTTGAAAAATTCTTTTAGTGTTGTATAGCCCGATTATCGAGGAAGACTATGGCTATATACTATGGCTATAAAAAATCACGCTACGAGTGATAGAGGGTGAGTAATGGTCAAACAAAGATCCACGGGGCGAACCCCGGGCAACAAACAAGAAAATAAATATGACGCCTACACCTGCTGGGTGCGGTACCGAAAACTAGAAATAGTTGCCCGGGGCTTCGGTCCCGTTGTTATTTGTTGCTCAACTCCTATTGGCCATAGCGTTATGTTATATAGCGTATAGCCTTTCTAGATAAATGTGCTAACCAACACAAAATAATTTTTGAAATTTGTCCAGTACCTAGTTCCTGGGATTAGCCAGTTAAACCAAACAAACAAACTCTTCAGCTGATGATAGGAGGGTCAGGAGACATCAAATAGCACACCATCTGGTGCAACTTTTACCTGCAGATTGCGCCAAAGGGCAAAGACCTTGCTGCTCTCGCATCGGCTTCCACAGCCATAAGAAAAAGTGTCTCTCGAACACTGCTTAAAACGTCTGTTAAAGACGAAATAGGCCTTTAATGATGTAGGGATCGTAGTACTACTTTGCCCACAGAGCTAATAAGGTGCTGTAATGTTGTCAGGAATACCACAAAGGTATTTCGTCTACTGCACACTTCATGCTTGGACGACCAAAGTGGAAGCCCCTGGATCGTCCAGATAAGTTGTTCGTCAGAGTTGTTGGTGTGTACCTATTGTTGTTGTACTGTCTTTCTTTCGATCCCTCTTACGTAAACTGTTGTAAGTTTACATTCTATCATATGAACGTTTTGTACAATAGTCTCGTTAATGCGAATAATTTTTCTTTCTCGAAAGTAAATTTATCTAGACCTTTTTTATACCACGATGAGGGTGGTAAGCGGTTACCGTAGCCTTTGCCAATCCACTCGTTGCGGTTGCACGCACCGCGACGGACTTGTCTACGCTGCCACGGACGACACGCCTCCGACGCGGCGACGCGACGCGACGGTCCGTCTGTGCAGACTAGTCTGCGGCCGTCCGTGATCACAAATCGTGGAAATGCAGCCTTTAAGATGTATATAAATGTGCACACTGTATAAAAGATTTTTTTTGCCGCCACGCATTAGAACGCAGGTTTGCAGAGACGGTTGTGTATATAGCGTCTCTTATTGAAGTCCATTAAATGGACAGGATGAAAAAGATATGATAGATTGAAAAAAAAAATTCAATTTATCAATTATTTTCATCCAGTCCAAATCATTTGGTGTTATGGAGGATAAGGGTTGGATCACATTTGCCCGCACTTTCCTATGTTTATATCCCCTTCTGTCACTTAGAACAGTTAGAACCTTAATTTACTAAAGCGAGAACTAAAGTGCGATGCGCTCGGCTCTCACTCCCTATCTCTAAGGAAAGTGCGATTCTGTGCGGCTATACGAGTATGCAATCCAACCCAAAAGATTTATATACATTTGTGTGTTAATTTTAGTCTGAATTTACCAAGCAGTAATTATCATTCTTTGCTACGATAAGGTATAATATTAAGTCTCAAATAATATGTATAATTAAATTAAATAGTTAATTTCTATATTTTCAGTTAAAAACCAAAATCCTAATATGCGTATATACAACGTGCTAGAATGGGCCGTGCTACTCAATGATGGGAAACCCAGTCTCTGCGATTAACTTCACTGAACAAGTAAAATCTCTATTAATTAGTTGTTATGTTTACATGTCTTGCAAATTAGTTGTATTAAACTAATATAATAATTCAATATTATATAATATTAATATGTCACCACATTCACACAGCGCTATCTAGTCCCAAATTAAGCAATTATATTTGCTTGTGTTATGGTAGGTACTAAACAACTGATATACTACTTAAATACCTTTTTCTTTTGTAAATACAAACATACTATAGATAAATTATACCCAGACACAGGAAAAACAATCATGCTCGTCATACAAAGATTTGTCCTGGGTGGGGATCGAACCCACGACCTCCGGCTTAGCAGTCAGGATCACTAACCACTAGACCAACAGGAAAGTCTAAAAATTGTAAAGGGAATTTAGCCTATTAGTCACAGGTTACGCCTTAAATTGTTTTGTTTTAGACTCCGTTTCCCAGTGCTCTTGTCTGCTTAAGAGGGTTCATACAGAGCAGAGGAATGACAACGTCGCAATTTAGTGTCATATTTCGTAGGTTTCAATTTTTATTATTTAATTGGAGCTATTATATTTTGTTTTAAATGTTTTTAATACATTTTTTAGACTTAGGTGAAAGATGAGTAAAAGGTACGAAGTCATTGCGTTTAGAGTTCTATTTATTTGCAAATAACATGTTGTCTTTTTGAATACCGTATGAAGCTGCCAGATATTATTGCAACATAGGTATAGCGTCGTGCAATTGTCTTATAACCATATTTTTATTGGCTAAAATAATATTCTGAATATTTAAACTTGTAAAGAATATAAATATTCAAAATATGTCGCGAATCACGATGTTAGTTTGTAAACAGTCAAAATAATGCGACATTACCTAGCCACTCGATAGATGGCGATGTATCGTTCGGCTGAATCGCGATGTTAAGATTCTCCGCAAGTAAATCACATCACTGTAGAACACATCCCAACCTTGAAGAGTAAAACACACATTCTGCATTTATTTATAATGTTACACATACAATTATTGATGTCCAGCCCTTAAAGCTGTGGCTTATCTTATCGTTAATGTGATGTGAACGAACACGTAGGTTTTTTTAACCCTTTAGACGCCATAAAGCGTCGTTCAATAACTTGATCGAGATGCCAATGACGTCTTATAGCGTCCATCGCACTTTAACTTTCTGTGACGGATAAAAATTGTCTAATGTTGATTTTCAGAATCAGGACCATTTTTAACTGTTCTTAATAATAATAATAAATAATAATAATTGTTTATTGAGACAAAAAACGAATTACATCCAGTTACATTTATCTCACTATAACACTTTGTCATTCAAATATAAAAAATGGAGTAATACTTATTAATAATGAATACATATTAAATAAAAATATTAATATTAAGTTAATTTAGCAAATGTCATAAATCATAATTAATTATACATGTCAAGGTCATTTGGCGAGTTATCATTGTTACAGTTACCCCATTGGTCAGTTCGATTTTCACAATACGTCAATAGATTTGTTATTACAGTTTCCCAATTGTCACACAAAATATCAAAATCAGTGTTGGCTGCCGCGAGTGCATTCAAATGGCGACGCGCACGGATTAAGGGTGACATAGAACGGGCCACGGTACGACCCAGATCAACATGGAATAAGTCCGGTAGCCGACCACGTCTATTTACAGGAACTCCAGGCTCGTCAGGCACAAACAACATGCATAGTAGCTCATGCAGGCGGAGGCAGTCAACATTTCCATTAAGCACTTTACAACAGATAGTAAGTTGTTCAAGTGTCCGTCGCACTTCTAGGGAGTTGTAGCCAAGCTGTCCCAGAAGAAACTTGGTCGGGTACAGGAAGGGATAGTAGCCATAACATTTTTTATATAGGGCTCTTAGGAACGCTTTTTGGACCTTTTCAAGCATCCGCGTGTAGGTAACATGATATGGGTTCCAAACACATGCGCTCGACTCAAGCTTACTTCTAACCAAACTATTGTACAGTACTCTGACAATCTGGGGGTTTTCAAAGTCTTTAGCATTTCGCAGTACAAACCCTAAGCGACTGTATGCTGTTTTTGTTAGTTCGCTAATATGATCATGGAACGTCAGGCCGCGGTCAAAAATGACTCCCAAATCAGTAATGTTACGTGGCCTATTTATAAGTAGGTTGTCTAATTTGTAATTCGAAAGAAGAGGGTTTCTTTTACGCTCAAAGGTCATAACTTTACATTTACTAATATTAAATAACATTTTATTTGTCACACTCCATTCATGAATTAGATCAATGTCATTTTGTAAACTAATACAGTCACAAGGTGAATTTATCTCAAGAAAGAGCTTAAGGTCGTCAGCGTATAATAGGCACCTCGCAGTTTTCAGCACTTTAGGAAGATCATGTATCATGATTAAGAACAGTAGGGGACCGAGGACTGAACCCTGACTTACTCTAGATCTAGTGTGATAAGGTTCCGATACGTATATACCATGCCTGACAAACTGGCTTCGATCCCGCATATAGTCAGAGAAAAAGTTAAGGAAGCCTGGAGTGAATCCAATGGCGGATAGCTTACGTAATAACAAGTCATTATCGACTTTATCGAAAGCTTTTTGGAAATCAAAATATATCACATCAACCTGCAACCCTCGATCCATCGCGCTCGATATATAATCGACTAAGCATAACAGGTTCGTGTTGACAGAGCGGCCTGGTCTGAAACCGTGTTGTTCGTCGCCTAATAATTGTTTTACTTGTGCGTATATTATCTTATGTAAGATATATTCAAAGATCTTAGCAGGTGCGCACAGGATTGCTATAGGACGGTATTCATCAACAGACGTCTTATTATTAGTCTTGGGTATGGGAGTCACTCTGGTTAATTTCCACTGGGTGGGATACTTACCGTTTAACAGCGAAAGATTAAATATGTGGTACAGTGGATAAACTAAATATTTTTTATAAACCTTTAGAATAAAGCCAGGTATGTTATCAGGGCCAGGTGAGCTGCCTGTTTTTAATTTATTTATACCATAGATAATATCCGTGGTGGACAGCGATGGTAAGGTGATATGTCCACCATGCCCACTATAATCAACGCCTGCATTGCTATCTAGTACGGGTAAATTATCTAAAAACACACTAGAAAAGTACTCAGCAAATGCCTCAGCGGCGTCCACGCCAGAACACAGCTTGTCCTTGTGTGTAACACAGGGTTCGAACCCGCCTCTAGACCTAATACTTTGTACATGACTCCAGAAACGCTGCGGGTTGATCTGTAAATTTTCCTCTATTGAGACCATATAGGCTTTATATGCTTAATATTTATTGCTTGGCGTAGGGAACAGACAGGAACAGAGTTTTTCGTTCAATATTAGCGTGGCGGTCAAAGGATTTACACGGTTACGGTTAGATCTATATTGAGTTGTAGTCATGTGCCTAATCGAACATCTGTGGGTTCGCAGTGTTCGCATCCCGTCAGGGTATAGGTAAGTGTTGGTTCGCACTATACCAGTACATATTATTAGTACATTTGGTACTAATAGGACAGTTATCACATGGCAATATCTATAAGATTTTCATTCATCACACGGGGGAGCGGTACTTATGAATTTAAATTATTAGATTTTTCTTCATACTTTACCCGGCTTAGGACTGTCATTCTAATGCTAACTATTGGAATAACAATGATAATATCTATATAAATAAAAATGGATCGCCGAAAAGTATGTGAAGTATCACGAGAACGGCTCGACCGGCGACCGATTTGTGGCTTGAGCTGTGTTGAGTTGAATGTGCCGAGGAGGTGTTACAAGACTGCACTGTGCAATGTACACCATGAAGCGTGCAAGTCTGAAGGATTAGGTAGTAGTCCCGCGACGAAAATCAAAGGGAGCCGGTTCTCAAGTCAATGCAGCTATATTTTTTAGGGTTCCGTAGCCAAAATGGAACCCTTCAGGCGCCGCGATAATAACTAAATAATACACTACGGCCAATATAATAGGAGCTGAGCAGTGGCCAAAAAAGAACGACGGGTGCAAAGCCAAGTTATTGGCAGATATGAACATGTCCTAATTAATTAATTTTAGCTCTAATTATCTCCGTTAAAATAGCGCAGATGTCTATCACACCGCCCGAACGAACCTTATTAAATTTAATAGGTATTTGTTTATAAATAGAGGTTAGGGCAAAGCATTAAAAAAACAAATTGACAGATAATAAAAAATTTATAAATGTAAATAAATGAAAACAGATACATACATGATTAAATAGGTAATACACACAATTCTGTTAATACTAAAAACTTTTCCAAGCCTAAAACTAAATACTTCATAATTTAAAAACAAATATTGTCATTTAAAATTAAAACTTCATTTTAGAAGAAATGTTAGTAAGCTAATTCAAGGAATGCTGATAATAATACCAATTTAATAATTCAGCGTACATTATGGCAACACTGATGTTATTGTTTGAGATTAAAATTTTCTCGAAAGAATTAAAACCATTCATTACATTTTTTTTTTTTTTTATACCACGACGGTGGCAAACAGACGTACGGTCCGCCTGATGGTAAGCGGTTACCGTAGCCTATGGGCGCCTGCAACACCAGGGGTATCACGATTTTCTACAACGATTAGAAAGATAATATTTATAACACTTAAACGCGTTTCAACTAAGTAGATATGTTAAAAAATGTAAGGATTGAACTAGTACAGACTCAATCTGGATAGGCCAGTGTTACCAATTTAGGAAAACAATTAATACTAAGTTATTTCGAATACATGAATATATTTTATGAAAATGTTAATATAGCCAAACTTAAGTATACAATGGTCCAATAACATGGAATTATATTTTTTATGAAATGCAAATATGGAAATGCAAGTTGTAAGAGCTAAACTAGCACCTTAGTATTTATCTATAGAGATTATTTTTAAATCCATATCAAACTAACTTAAATTCTATCGAATTATTCTTAAACCGATTTTTAGTTTGGCAGATATATTCAATATAATGGCTGATTGCAGATTGTTTCAGTTAGAGCGCGTAATACATAGTTGGTTTAAATTCGATGATTAAATAAATCATAAGTACAAGACTTGTCGCTCTGAGTTTGTAATTGCAGGAAACTTTTGAATGGTGTATAAAAACTGGAGCACTATTTATTTAATGGAGATACGGCATAGTACAGTATAAGTCATTGCCTCACAATTTGTTGGATCTCTAAAAGTTTTGTAGGTTATAAGCAAGGTCACCTTGATGGGAACGTAAGTTAGCAACAAGAGTTCACAGTTGTGTCCTAGGTTGAGCTACGTTGCACGTGGAACACCAGTAAAATATAATAACTCTTTACTTATCATGTCTACATACTCTCAGGTGAGTAAGGTCGTATTCCTTAAACCTTTCCAATTGCATTTCCGCTAATTTAAACGGATTATAGAGTTGAGACCGCGATCGCCAAGCGTAGTTTAGGAAGTCCTCAGACTGGACTGGACAGACTCAGGTGGACGATCTTCAAGCCGCCAAAGTGGCTGGTAAGCGCTGGATGAGAGTCATCATCATCATCATCAGCAACCCATTAAGTCCCACTGCTGGGCTCGGGTCTCCTCTCCTCTAACTAGAGAGCTGAGAGGGTTTAGGTCATAATCCACTCACACTGGCCTAGTGCGGATTGGTGGATCAGACATACTAATAGAATTTCTTCTAGGGTATGTGGGTTTCCTCACGATGTTTTCCTGCACCGTTAGCAGATGGTAAGTCACTTAACAGTACATATAAATTCCTCGAAATGGAATCCATATTGGCACTGATTTGCACGCCGGTCCCTTATGAGAGTAGTCTCTTGCAATGGAAGACGTGTATTACTTTTTCATAGAGTAAGTAAGCTGAAGTGGCAGTGGGCTGGTCATATCTGCATAAGGTCCGACACATGGTGGAGCAAGCGTGTCCTAGAGTGGAGACCGCGACATACGTAGAGTAGGGCGCCTTCCAGTTAGGTGGATCGATGACCTAAAAAGGTCGCTGGGTCTGACTGCATGCGCAAGGAGGAGGACCGAGTGTTATGGCGCGTGTTAGTAGAGGCCTATGTCCAGCAGTGGACTGCAATAGGCTAAGATGATGATGATAGTATTCCATTTTACTACTTTTTTTGATACCATTACTGTGGCAATAAGTCATCGTCCTGATGGCAAGTGGTTACTATAGCATAAAGATGGCTAAATGTCTTAGACCTTGATATACATGTAAGTATAGTAATTTAATGTAGGTATATTTCCATTCAAAACTCTCTTGCAATGTACAACAATCCGTTTAAATAAACATATTACTGTTCATCTTTGTCTTTAGCGCCGTGCTTGAGTATGCGAGTGAACTCAACATAGTCGAAGAGTCCGTCACGTATCGGCGCCTCACGTAGCATCTCGTCGACGTCATCATCTGTGAAACGGTCACCCATCGTCGTTAGAAGCTCGCGGAGACGCTCCTCGCCTATCACGCCCATGTTCTCTTCGTCGAAGCATCTAGAAATAAAATGACGCGTCGTTTGAACAAGACGTAACAATAGTCCAAAATTTAAAAAAAGCCAAGTGCGAGTCGGTCTCGCGCACCGAGGGTTCCGTACGATTATGCAAACAGACAGATAGACCGACAGACAGATGACTTTTGAGGTACGGAACCCTAAAAAAACATTAGCGACGAGTGATGAGACGAGTGTGTGTATATAATGGCCTACACCCTCTCAGATCTTTCGATTGGGAAGATGAGATTCTTGTCCAGCAGTTGCTATTGTTATTACAATAATTATGCAAATCAATACAATAGAGAAATCAATGCCAAAGCATCACAAAATAGTTTGAATAGCAATTTCTGTCACTTGCATACCTACATACATTGTAAACAGCGAAGACGAGTGAAGTTGCTGGTAAATTATTTATTAATTACATCTGACTAATAAATGCGATGATGATGATCATGATAATAATCTGGTCTGTACAGCAGGATCGCACTGCATGCATTGCATACAACCGGTCTTATTGGAAATCTCTTGATAAAGCCTATGTGTCCAACAGTGGGTGTCCAACGGTTGATTTGATGATGATGAATAAATGCGACAGTTAGAATGGATTTCTGGAGGAATGTTTGTTAATCAGTCACGCGAGAACGATTGAAAGGTCGCTGTGAAATTATGCACAAGGCTACTTTTTAGTGATACACCACGCGGTCAGAGCCGCGGGCAAAAGGTAGTATGAGTATATTAATAAATAAATTTCTAAAATACAGCAAAACAAAATATTAAATCATTAATTCATCATTCTAACCCATAAACGTCCCACTGCTGGGCATAGGTCTTCTCCAAAGAATGTGGAGGGAATTTAGCCTACTATACCACGCTGGCCAGGTGGGTTGGTTTGTTTCGAATTTTCCTATTCTCGCAGTGCTCTTGTCTGCATAAGTTTGTTCCCTTAATTGCCTTTTACGACACCCACGGGTTGAGATGGGGTAGTGACATTATGTATTCTTAATCCTTCACTACACGGAACAAATCATTAATTACGACATCTAGGTATGATGAATGTGTGAAAGTAGACAGAACAGAACAATTTAGTCAATAACTAAATAGTGACAACAATTTGGTGTATTTGTGCCATGCATGAGTCATAGCATTTCATACAACTATAGGCCCTGTCATACCTAAATATTATTGTTCACACCACATATTTGCCATGCCAAGAACATGAAAGTCATCATCAATGTATCAATGTATGAAAATACATTGATGATGACTTTCATGTTCTTTGATCTACAGCCAATATGGACCAGCCTCTGTAATATTAGCTCAACTCATCTTGACATCTCTCACTGTCTGCTATGATTTATACATGAAGATCATATATTGCCAATTTTTAAGTTAACCTGAATGCCAACGTCGACTACTCTCGACAAGCTCAATAGCTTGCCCTGAATGCCGATGTCGGCTATAGTCGGCAAAACTCAGGTCCATAAAAATACAAGATAAAGACAGTAAATCATTTACTTTTAGGTGTTTTCTTACTAAATCTTGAAAAGTGAATTCCATTGCTTGGCGCTCAGGGCACGGAAATGCCAAATTGAAATGGTTAATAACCTCCAGTTGTATAAATATAACTCACCCGAATGCATTTTTGATGACGTCCTCAGGGTCAGTGCCTTGTAAGCGCTCACCGAACAGTGTGAGGAACATGGTAAAATTGATGGGGCCAGGCGCCTCATTCATCATACCTTCCAGATAGTCTTCAGTTGGATTTTTGCCTAAAACAATTTAAACAATATTAATAATCAACTTTGATTACAGTCTTAGTAAGCGCACACTTACATCTAAACAGTTTTTTTGGTAGAACACGCTAATCTAAGGAACTACAGGTCCATTTATTTACACATTTTTTATATAAAGAATGGCGACATGTGGTAAAGTGGTACCTATTATTTATTTTAACATTTTTCCCATTACTAATACAACATCTGAACATAAAATTTAGTACTCTATAGTTGATATGCAGGTCAATGCCGTTGACTAAACCATAAGGTGTAGTTATCTTAATTTATTAAAGCAACCAGTTACTGAGTCATTATGTCTTAGTGGAAATAGTGTTGTAACTTATCACAACATAATATATCACGCTTTTTCTTGCCACATAGAGGTGAATTATACAGCTGTATTAGGTCATGGTACAGGTCATGAATATAGGAACAATATAAAATTAAACTTGTGTGTATTACCAAGAGAAGCTAGCATATCATGAAGGTCATCTTTGTCAACGAAGCCATCTCTATTCTGATCAATCATGTTAAATGCCTCCTTGAATTCGGCAATCTGAGCCTGATCGAACATGGCAAACACATTGGAGGTGGCACGCTGTGCGCGCTTCTTGTTGGTGCCGCGGCGACCAGCTGTCTTACGTGACGACATGGTTACTATCTGAAATATAAAAACAAAATAAGCATTTAGTGTAATCACATTTTATTATTTGAATATTTTTAACTGCATAAAATAATTGGAATTGTTCTAAATATTGCTACTTATTTATTTAAAAAGAGCTCGCTAACGTACATGAACAGATAAGTTAACTTCCTTCTTGTCAGTGTATACTGTGGTGTAAACGCTGATAGCGTGAGCCCAACTGAATCTTTACACGGTACACGGGTTTAGTTTATAAATAATAATCTAATTATTTATAGGTGTCACTCAACTAATCGTCAGTTGGGTACGTTAACAAGAAAGTGACTCATATCCAACACTGCCGACACTGCGTCCGATATTAATAACTAGGACACACGATGTCATTCACAAAGAATACCATTTATGGATGTGATTTTTCAACATAACATCTGGTATAAACCTGCTAATAATAAAAGTAGTTAAACTTGCTAACGATACTTACATATACTTATTGAGTTAAACACAACAAGAAACAAGTTGAAACAACTTTATACTACAGAAATATAACGAAACAAAGCTGCGAAATAAATCGGTGACTAATTTATTTGACGTCAGGTCAGTTTTTTGTGTGTTCAAAAACTTTATTGATAATTTAACGTTAGTCTGTGAAATATAGATTAGAATACATTATAAAACAATGAGAAATCTTTATTTTTACTATTAACTGATGTATTAAACTATGTAGCGATTCAACCAATTATCTTAATAACTAAAATGAAAAAAATATTATCAAATATCAAACACGATTTGTTATGCTAATAAATAATTAGAATTTTAATATCTAATTTTTGAACGTTCGTTGTAACAACTTTGTAAGGCCTCTTTCACACTTGACGAAAGATCCGTCGGGTAATGCTGCGTACAGACCGGCCCAACAAACGCCAACAAAGGATATTCGGCGCGGCGTTGCACTGAGGAACACCGCCATACAAACAGTCTGACATCGTTACCTCTTTCAATTCTTTAAAGATAACTGCAGATGGAGTCAACGTAGAGACTTCAAATTTTTACTGTATAATATTAAAGATTCCTCCTTCTTATTTTTTATGTAAATGTGACAACCTAAAAAAAAATACTGAAATAATCCAATATTTTAAAGACGTTTATTATGAAATAATAGATATATCGCATACTAGTTTCATGTGATTTCATAAAATAAATACAAAACAACTCAACATTCTCATGTTTTAAACTGAAAAACAATCAAAAATAGCCGGATAAAAAGATAGCTAAAAATCCATGAATTACGATGACGCCACATCTTGCTACTCTGTCAGGCGCAGACGCTAGGTGTATTTTTTAGTAAACCAATTTTAATTAAAATATTTGAATAATTTATTCATCTTCGACATCATCGATGAATTTTAGTGAATGATCACAACATCACAACAACAAATGACAACAACATGATCGCAACACCGCATGTTGCAATTTGCGCTCAGAAATTAAACAGTAGGCGTTAAACTTAATTTTCTGTTTTTCTCCAAAACGTGGCAGAGAGTATATATATAATGTTCTAGGGAAATACTTAATGTATTTTTAACTATAATGTATATATAACTATAGGTATTATTAGCCCCGAGTTTCCTTGAGTTTCAATTATAAGACTAATTTTATCAAATGTTTCCATTACTTTTTTAAACTTGGCTGTAATGGCAAAATATAATACCTACATTTTCAAAAAATAATTATAGCGTAAACATAAATACACTAATGAATCAGTTTTTGTAAAAACTATTTCTTCAAATCAACGCAAACCTTACAAATATTATTCACAAAGACTGAGGTCATTTTGAGAAGAGTTTAAAATTTAATCTTTCGAGTTATGTATATATTATACACAAGAGTTTTAGGGGCTAAAATAATAATAACCCAAAAGTTTGGAGTGTCTTTGTCTTTGTGATATACATATTAGATGCAGGTTTATCGACATTCAGTACTTTCACTACATGTCCAACAGTTTGTATGGAGGCGTTCCACAGAGCGCCATTTAGAAAACGGCTAGGCAGTTAATTAAATGGCTTATTTAACCAGTTGGCTGCGATATTATATTATACTCCTTGGAAACCCAAGAACACACTGGCTGCGGCCCAACAAACGCCAAAGAATGGGCCATTCGTTTGCGTTTGTTGGGCCGCGATGACCGGTGTGTACGATGCATATGGATGGAGTATAAACTAAAAACTTAAAAATAAAATTGCGTAACTATTGACATTGACAATAAATTGACATCTGATTAGTTTGACTTTGACGTACCTCTACATACATCAAAATGTCATAAAATTACGAACCTGATTTTCTAAAATTTACGAATAATATTTTTCTAAAAATAATACCTATTTAATATTCTATTAATAAATCTGAATGTTGTAAGGGATTTGAATGAAACAGTACAGATGCTCAGGCAAATCACCACGAAGCCGACATGTTCGGCCCGTTGGTTTAATGTTCAAATACGTGCCAGCCATTATGACGTTCTTGGAGTTACTCCGAAAGCGAGCCAGACTGATATCAAATCAGCATATTACAAACTATCAAAAGTTTACCATCCAGACAAGTCTCCCGTAAGTACGCCTGTTTATTCAAAGATCAAGAGGTATTTTTATGTAATACTTGTTATTAAATTGTTTGATATTTCAGGATGAAGCCGCTGCAATAAAGTTTCGAGCACTAACTGAGGCTTATGAAGTGTTAGGAAATGTCAAATTAAAGAATATGTATGACAAAGGTTGGTGTTATTGTAAGGTCACTTCAATTCTAAAAATACTTATTGAAGTATAACATCAGAACCCAAACTTTAGAACTTTTATCACGAGTGACATATAAATATGTTTAGTTTCTGATACTCTACAAGAAATTTATCTGTTTGTCAAATGGGGCTTGTTTTGTTTTTTGTAGGCTTGTTAGTGGAGAAGAAACCTTCCTCACAAAAAATGTCTTATGACGATGAGCCTGAGCCAACAGATCCATCCCTGAGGTTCTACAAATCACGTAGCAAACGTCACATAGTACCTACCATGGATGGTAGAACACCCATCTACAACTTTGATGCCTGGTATATATTTTAATTTATAGTAATTTAGATTGCTCAATATAATTACAATGGTTTAGTTAAAATGGTGAGATGGCAAACTGACCTTCAAATTAATAGGAACTGTGGATGTCAAATGATTTGTTAAATTCACTACTAAAGAGCAGTGTTAAAAATGTTTGCATACCTCTTAGTGGGGTATGGAAGAAACTAAATATTTGCAAAATCATCATTGTACTACCTACCCATGTTCGCAAATAAAAGATGATTGATTGACTGACTATACCAATTCATAGAAAATCTCGGTTGACCTCAAAGTTCAGTGGACAACCAAAAATCTTTGAGTATTGGAACTGTCAAAGATATGCAATAAGGGGGCTGGTTAACCATATCTTTTTGATATTTTAATATAGTATCTTGCAAGAATAGCATATTACCTTAGTCATCTATCAAATTAAAAGCAAACCCTTTTTTTAGTTGATAGATAGATTGACGCGAATTTTACTATTTGAAATTGATTTCAGGGCGAAAAATCATTACAGAAGTTTATATGAGAAGAAAAAATATGAAGAAGAATTTGTGAAAGAACGCAATGCCAAACAAGCAGAAGCAGCAATAGCTCACAGACAGGAAACTATCATGTTTATGGTATTTGTATTTGGTGGTTTTTTTCTCATGCTAGGAATTCGAGGAACTTCAGATTATGATAGGGATGGGTTATCGGATAAAAGAAATGCAGAATTACAATCAACACGAAATGGAAAATAGTATCATTTTAAAAGGACTGCAATTGGTTGTAGTCTTTAAATAAATAAATATATCCAAATAAATAATGAATATGAAAAAAAACCCGTATAGTGTCACTTGTATTTTGTCGCATAATGCGTTTAAAAGTAACTACTTACCAAAATTTGTCTTTTATCTATGAAGGATCCAAGAAAATAAAAAAAAACAATATATCACAAGTATGAGATGTGTGTTACGACTTAGCCCGGCCACGGCGCCAAAAAAGGCCGTGGCAATGTCCACAGCCAAACGCCCGGCCACAAAAAATGATCCATATCTGGTGAAATAAAGCGGTAATTGTTTTTTCTTTTTGAATACAGAAAAGTACGCATCCGTACTGCTTACTGACACTGCCACGGCCTTTTTTGGCGCCGTGGCTGGGCTAGGTCGTAACACACGTATGAAATAGGTTAATTATTGTAAGAACACATTGTAATCTACTAAACATAATGTAGCGAGATCCAAGATCTCCCAGACCTTACTTACGTACTTACTTATGTTATGGGAACAAAATGTAGACCATAGAGTATAGTAGTAACGTACGCATAGGTACTACGCATACTCCGCAGCTTGTGTCGACCGCGACGGCCACTTTTTATTTATGCGCTACTAAAGTTACGTAAAATGATATAGTTATCATTTTACATAACTTTCAGCAGCAGCAGGTTCTATTTTAGAATAATCCGCAAATCAACCATAAACAAGAATATGGCTGTTAAGCCAGTCCTCCCTCTCAGGTATTTCAACTTGAAATAGTTTGGTAAAGTTTGTTTCTGTGTGCATGCCGTCCGCTGGCATTATCAGAATGTTGTGAGCGAAAAGCTCTCCTTTAATCGACTATGGTGATAATATGTGCTATTATAACCTGAATGCAGATCTCCGCAATAAGTATGACCGTCTTTTGACTGAAATGACTATATTCAATTCGTTTTTAATTTTCGTAAGTATGACCACGTGTCTGCCCATCGTTCCCAGTTAAGCTTGCGTGCTCTCAACACTCTTCGCTCTACCTTGCAACACCCAAGATAAACTGGTAAAGTCCGCAAACGCACCAATCTGCATAAAGTTTAAAATAAAATAAATAAATAGCGACTCTTTTAACTTGTTATGTGTTTGTGATCTCCACCTAGTTTGTGCTTGTGTGCAGTATGTATACGCATGTGCTTGCTTCTTTTTCCACGTGAAGGTGGAGTGGAGCAAGGTTGTTGAGGTGAGTGTTTCAGGTCAACTCTTGGTCTATAGTGACCCCTAGGGACTTTACCTCATTAGATAGGCTTTGGGTTTTGCCATTTAGTCTGGGTATGATCTACCTTTCTAGCTTCCTTTTCCTGGTAAAGGGTATCACGGTTTTGTCTGCGTTTAATAATAGTTCGTTTTCCTTGCACCAGTTATTGTTAGTGTTGAGAGCTCCTTGCAACCGGGTGGATATGGAATTTAATTGCAGGGGCCTCTGTCTACGACAACCAGGACATCTGCGTAGCCCTGTGTCGTAGTCGAGATCTGACATAGTTACAAACAGTAGGTCGACTGTGAGTGTCCAGAGTAGTGTTGAAAGGACACTTTGTGGACAACTTCTGTTAGTGTAGAAAACATGTGTGACAGTAGCACAACCGTTTGAGAGCATATTTACTACCCATCTTGTGGTAGTAGTGTCCACACCTTTTGCTTTTATATCGGTTTATCCTTTAATGTCGGTTGTTGTAGGTGTGTTGTCGAAAGCACCCTCAATGTCAAGGAAAGCACAGAGCTGTTTGCCTCTCCTCTAAACCTTTTTCTGCCTTGTCGATCAGAATTAGTAAGGCAGTTTCTGTTGATTTACCGTCTTGGTAGGTATTGTTGTGTGGTTTAATGGTCTTGCGACCAAGCACTTTGCTCTTTTGTGCTGATCTCTTTCCATTGTTTTTAATTAGAAGAAATTGAGACTAATAGGTCTGAAGGATTTAGGATTCGAGTATAATCCTTTTTTTAAACACGAAAATAGGTATTTTTTTGCGAACTTTATAGCGTCTGGCTGATAGTGGTTATATCAGCCGTAGGACGTGTCTGGAGTGTTGGTTATAAACATTATTCTGTATAACATAACTATATATAAATCAGCACTAAGAAAATAAGAAAGTTAGTAATAATTTCACGTACCTACTCACCCTTCGTACGGCATAATAAAATTGGTCGTCAAAACAAGCTAGCGTGTATACGTACGTTCAATGTAAGTACTAACACTACTCTATCATTTACATTTTGTTTCTCAGATCATAAACCCTCTTATTACAAAATACGGACTAAGCATTAAACCAGGTTTAAATTGACAACTTTGACACTAAAACAATGGCCTAACTATGGCAATTTAAATCTGGTTTAATCAATGATATTGTATGTTAAAAAAGGTGTAGATAGGTTATTAGCGCTCGAAAAATGGCACACTAAAAATAGGCTTATTAGCAAACTTCATCTCAATGTCCCGTTGACGGCGTCAACGGATGGCCGAGTGACATTAAAAATAAAAGTGCTCCAAAACATCAAAAAATGCCTTCGTGTGTTAAAAGAAGCACAAACTACCAGCAAAACGTCTAAAAGTCAAGGAATTACATACCATTCGTAAGTATTACTATTTCCGTTATTTATTTCATATTTTTCACAAATCAAAATTGTTTGTCGTTAAAAAGAAAGAGTGAAATAAAAGATATCCACACATGAACAAGTGCAATAGTGATAGATGTCATTGTCGGTCAAAGAATAAATTATGTTTAAGAAACAGACATGTCATTGTCAGCTGTTTTAAAATAGGTATAAAAGATGGACCATTACTTATCATTAAATTATTATTTTTTTGTTATTTTTTTTATATTATGAAGGATGTATTAAATAGACGAACTAAATTGAAATCATAATATGTTCAGTATGTCGTATAGAATTTGGATTGTGTATATTCATTGTTTCAAGGTTTCCTTCAAATGATCTGAGGCGCATCCAGTGGGTGGACATTGTCCGCCAACAACGAAACGAAGATTTCTGGCAGCCAAATAAATCCAGTAAAATATGTTCCAACTCATTTTAAAGACGCAGATAAATAGATATCTCCCAAAAGACATAATATGACATGCTTCATGCAAATACAGGCTCAGCGTCAATCGCCCCGAATTTTATTAACCGATTTTTATTTTTATTTGTTTACAAGCTATACCCATTGTATATTTTGTCATGCAACGCGATAGTTTGAAATTAATAAATGCATTTTAAATCGTAATCCTAGATAAATTCATCAAATCTATTTTTAGGCATAAAACTTGGTAGGTCAAAAGGTCACGTCTGTTTAATTACATATTTTATTCTATATAATTTCTACTGCATGTGACGACGCATTGTAGCAAATTTTGTTGTCTCTATTTAGATCGTGATAATTAAATCATGCTATCTTACTTTCACGACTCATTTAAGGTATTTTGACATTGCATTATTAAGATAACTATGTGTGCGTTTGTGTGCCATTTCCAAAGATCGAACGCTATGTAGGTAGCCTATCTACACCTTATTTAACATACAATATCATTGGTTTAATACTTAGTCCATATTTTGTAATAAGGGGGAAGGTCTTTAAGCTCGGGGTCCATAACATACGTTTAAAACGGCACCAAACATAAAATGTCACTTTATACACACTGCATCGTACGCTGTATATCAGTGACTTTATGCTTTCCTTTAATGTATCTTTAGCACATCATACAACATTTATTTTTATATTTTGATTTTTTAAATAATTAAACGCCAGTGAGTAAAAAGTGGCACACTGCAGGTGGTAACAGAATTTTTAAATATTTTATAGCAAATATGACTGCTTGTAAATACTGTATCAGTTTCAATCATTACCTCATTTAGTTTGTAGTAGGTACAGAAATTGTGATAAAGTTATAATAAAGAAGTACTGTACAATTTAAATATGCTATTATTAGATCTACCCTCCACTTTTTCTTTATTAAGAGACGCCATTTTTTCTAGCGATACAACAATAAAAAGCAAATATATTAATTGGCACTTTAATACACTACGTATTCGACACTAGGTGTCACTATCATCAAGAAAACTTGGACGAAGGAGCGAATCGTCGGCGAACTCAATCTTACACACGGCTTAGAATCGTTAAAGCAACGGAGAGACTGGGTCACTCTGCGTTCTCCATTGATTGGTTTATGGGGAGAGCTCCGATGAAATCCTTGTTAATTGGTGCCATCGTCGCCTTTCGCTAAACCGTCCGTTCGTTAACACCAACGAATACCATTCGTTGGCCTTGGGCCGGTGTATACGCAGCATTAAGAAGGGACCTATGTCCAGCAGTGGACTGCAATAGGCTGAGATGTTGATAATGACGATCATTGTTATACATTCGTGGCAAAATATACCGTTTTCTAAAAATCACTTGTACCGAGTATATGTAACGATTCACCTCACAAAAGTTTTTCAAATTTAGTTCTATACAACCTTTTGTGAGGTGAATCTTTCTCTAAATTCTCTATGATTGAAAATAATGTGTACCGTTCTTAGGCAATTGATTCAATCACTTTGTTCGTCCGATGACTCCTGTAATATCGCCTTAATGTCTTCGACAGAAGATCCTGCAGATTCATTGGAAGGACTTTGTAATTCACCGTCTCTAGATTTTGAATACTCTTGTATAATCACTTGGTGACGGAATGGAGGCTTGCCCGGTTTTGTATCTGAGCCAGTTGTATGCCAACTGAACTGAACAGGCGCATCTTGTCCGAGCGATGATCCCGCCGTAGAATCATAGATAAACTCACTAGGCTGATTATATTTAATATTCTTTATTATTTTCATTACTTCGAATCTAAAATCGAAATTCTGTCTCTGCGTCATCGATTTCATATCGGGCAAAATGTTTAACAAAAAATTCATGTCTGGATCGGATGTTTTTTTCTTCGATACATTTGCCGCTAGTTTTTTGTGAGAAGAATTTTTAGCCTTTCTTATCGTTTTTTCTCTGGTCCATGTGAATGAGGATTGGCTGGCATCTGAATCACCTCCGTGTAACGAGTTTTCATTCTGATCTGTGATGTTGTCGGACTTGCTCTGCGATTCTTCGTCTGCTCTGGGTATATCCAAAAATTGTAACATTGTAAGAAAGGGTGCTTTTCGTTTTCGCAGTGGCATTTCGCCTTTACTCATTCGTTCCTTAGATTTTTGTCTTGTAAAGTAATCACGTAAACCCTTCCATTTTTTCTGCATGTGCCTAACTGTAGGAAAACATAAATATTTTTAATTATGTTTTAAACTAACTTTTTTAATGTTATAAATGATTTATTGCTAGGTTAAACTAAGCTAGAATAGTGCTAGTTATGTAACGACCAACTTATGGAACTTACCAATTTCTCTTTTATTTCTGTCGTTTAAAGATAAAAAATCATCGTACAAAATAACCGCAATTTCCATCCAAGCTTGGTGTTTCATATCTTTATCAGTATAGTCTGGTAAATTGTAATTCCATAAGAAAGGTTTGTTTTGCACAGCATTAATGAGTTGTTCCGTCTCAATGTTCACCTGAAGTTTCTTGCTTTTAATTCTCGAAGACGAGAATGAAGAGTCACTATCGTCAGACTCTTGCTCAGGTGGCGCCAGGCCGTCGTCGGGTTTCGTTATGTTTAAAAATTGAAGCATTTTCAACGAAGGTGCTTTACGTCTTTTCCGTCTGTCTATCTGATTTTTGGCTTTCGGGCCATTATTTCTGGCTCTCGCAAAATAATCACGTAGCCCCTTCCACTTCTTTTGTATTTCTCTAACTGAAATTATAATTTAAAAAACATGTAAACTAGTTAAATTTATACCTATTTGTCAAGGTCAAGGCGGCAGTGTGACTGTGCGACGCCTTGTGAAGTAACATAACGTAGCATCACGCTTTTTTCCCCGAAGGGGTAGGCAGATATTTTTCACACCCACATTTCGCCAGCTATGTTTGGTCCCATGAAATAGGGGGCAAGCCTATTGTCATCAACCGGGATCATTTATTTACCAAACTCCGGAAAAATCTTAATAATGGAATTTTCATGATAGAAAAATCCAATACCTTTTTCACCCGACCCGGGAATCGAACCCGGGACCTCTTGCACAGCAGTCGTATACACTTCCCGCTGCGCCACAGAGGCAGTTGTAGTATTTGAAGTAACAGCATTGCAAGATCAGAAGATAAACCATACTATGCACTAGCGCACTCGGTAGCTCCGCTTATTGTACATTAACAGTAGGTAAATCACCTATACCCCGTTTAATAATAATACACATAATGTCACTACCCCATCTCAACCCGTAGGTGTCGTAAAAGGCAACTAAGGTACAGACAAGAGCACTGCGAGAAAAAGAAAATTCGATACAAAACCCTATACCAACCCGTCTGGCCAGCGTTATATAAGTAATAGGCTAAATTCCTTCCAAAATGATTAGAGGAAACCCGTGCCTAGCAGTGGGACATTTAGGCTAATGATGATGATGATGACAGTCCCTACTTACACTTAACTACCTACAAGTGGGTACTACGCTACGATTACTATCACCGTTGTTTTCCATTTCTATCCTCCTTTATATAAAAATAACCACCCGCCCCTGATTCTGAGCTGTCGGAAAATTTTCGGCGGGAAATGTCAGTTTAATTAAAGTTAAAAATCATAAAGAAATAGATGGTTGTAGAAAAAAATCCTAAATTAACCAGTTTTTAATTTTCTATACGGTAGACTATTTTCTTACATGAAATAACTTAAGCGGTAAAAATACGTCGTACTAAGATTCGAAAAAGTTTACGATCCGGTAGCCATCCGACGAGTCAGAATCATTATATATTATAGTGAATAGCGTGATTGTGGGTAGTTTTAAAGTAAAAAAAATACGCTTCAAAAAATCGCGGTCGCGCTGCCTCTTTGCTGCATACTTTAGCATCCATCTTAAGAAAGCACATCCAAAACAACATCTATAGAGTAGAAACAGTCAATAGTATACTTAGTAAGTACTTATTTTAAAGAAATACCTACGTTTTTCTGTCCTAAAAGTTGCATCCATGTTCGACCAATTGTTGAACATTATCTGTGCCACTTCGTCCCATGCCTGTTGTTTAGCTAATTTGTTGCTACTGTAATTCTCCAGATTATTATTCCATAAACACGGCCTCTTTTGTATTTCAGCAATAAATTTAATTGTATGAATACCCATTCTTACGATCGTAATTAATTCAACTGCTAAATGAGCACACTGAGATACCTAATTTTCAATTTTCCACTTTGCTAATTGCCTGCGGTTCGCCGCAGATTGAATGGCTTTTTATGTCAGTCAGTAGGTACATTATTTTCGATATTAGCACAAAACAAGCTTGCAATTGTTTATAGTAGTAGATTATAATGTCGTGAAACACGCGTATAGTAAGAAAAATGCAGTCGCCATGTATTTCTACATTAGATTATATATACTAAAATACAGCTCAATAAATCGGCTTACAGTAAGCAAGTCAGCGACAAACTGTTTGTCAGTTTGTGCTTTTGTAGTGTTTGCGTAGAGGTGGCCATAGATAAATACAGAGGTGGCATAGTCTGCTGCCCCGACCTCTGTGATTATTTCGATTTACAACAAATAAGAGATGTCACTCAGATAACTAATATCCCAATGCCTAAATTTTCCAAATTACCTTTAAAGTAACTGGACTCGGGACTCTTTGATTAGATTAAAATTAACATAATAAGGTTTAATAGTATGCACTGACTTGTAATAGTATGTCACTAGTATTCTCTATTTCAGTTCAAATATTTTGTGGGGCCAGAGAATTAAGCATGAGAGTTGATAGCAATTTGTTAAATAATTAATAAAATTAAATTGATAAAAAAATGTAATACTTATTGAAAAAATATTTAGTCGACTTATAAAACAGGCACATTTAATTTTCTAAAAAAAAAGGATTCGCAGCATAGACTGTATTTATATTTTTATTTATTCATAGACTAGAAAAAACTTAATCTATTTATGTCAACCAAATTCTTTTTTCGCTAAAGAAAAGAATTCACCTTTTTCACTATATTTATTATTTAGTGGACCATCAAATAATATAAAACCATCGTTGCTGGGGGGGAATAAGTTGAGAATCGAAGAATAAACATGGATTCTCTTGTCGGATACGGGAGTGATGACGAAAATGAATCTGAGCGATATGGAAGCCAGCAATCATCGGTAAGTTGTAGCGTCCTTGACAAAAATATGGTGTAAATATCTTTGAGCTTATCTAATTGGTATTATTTGTGACGAATTGAAGTTCATTATTATGTAAATAAATATGAATGACTTGAGAATTCTGGATATTAATCTGCATTCTCTGCTTGACAATAGAATGATATTATAGGTGGGAGCCGGAGGCAGCGGCGGGCTCCGCCGTCGGGACGACGATACAAACTACGATGACGTCAACATGGACATGAGCGAGGTAACTTTTAACCATGTTTACCAAGAAGTATTATTTATAAGTATTTCGTACTTCAGTTGTAGTCTGATTACACTTAGTAATTGACTCCTTACCAGTGGCCCTTCTCAGTCGCTGATTTGACTCCTGCAGTGTATATAATAAAGATTAAACACTAAATATTATAATACTTAAGTAGTATATTCTTCATCAGATTCGGGCATTCATGCCAGTATCCAATTAGCTTCACTATTTCTTGCATTAGCATATAATATCTAAATTTTACACTTCAACTTGATTAATATTGTTGAATAAAAAAGCAACTTATGCATAATGTTGTTTTCAACGATGATATTAACACTTTTATTATTTTATATGTTACCCATTTATAAATTGACACAAAACAAAGTCAAATACCCCATTGAGTACGTGCTGAGGCTTGAAGATGACCCTCCGAGTCCGTGCAAACTGCGCCCCTTAGCTTCAAACCCACGTGAGTACATAGCTTTAACATAAGAAAATCTTATCCTTATAATCTATTTCATAAATCATTATTTATATAGTATATTACAACATGACAATCCTATAAAAAATACTGTGCACAGCAAACCACCATGGAATTGTGTATAAAACAGATCAGAATTGTCTTACATCATTATCAAATGAGTTCTTCATTTTATTTTTGGGAATTCTTGACTTGTAGGAACCAAATTTACTAACTGAAAGTGTAAACACACCTTTCAAGTTAGAATTACCACACAGTCATTTAATCAAGAATATAGTAGGGACCTTGCGATCTTGTTGCACTCACGTAGACCTCCCGCAGACATACAATAATTATTATTGTAAGTTTTCAACTATCTAACAACAAAATTGCATACTAATAAAACATAAGGTTACCAATTTTATAATTTATTGTTTGTTATTGGAAGTGAATTTCGATTCTGATACGATAGGTGCCGCTGCCATGTGTACAGGCCGTTACAATTATATTACTGTGGGAGGTCTAAATGACTTAAGCAATATATTTTTTAAATTAGGTATTTTGAATGACTTAAGTTCATATAAATATGAATGAATGACATTTTTGTGTACCCTTTAGGTGAATACTGTTCAAACATCATCATTGAAATAATTATCTCATAATACTTTCAATCAGGGTTCCTTAATCCAAGAACCATGCCCATAAAATGTTTAGGCACTTCTTATGCAATGTTTAACTCATTTTATAAATTATATTTTTTAAATTTAAACATTCATTCACAAATAAGTATTGTGTAGTTATCATTAGACTTACTGTTTGCTGAAATGTCATGAAGATATTTTCATGTACCTGTGAGAAAAATGTCCTCCACTGTCTGTGATCTCAGGTAAGGCGGATAAAGTTGTGTCTGAAGAAAATATTGTATGACCAGTTTCATTTATTTATTTATATTGTGTACTAACTACTAACTACTGATGAAATTTGGCAAGTTTATATATAGATATAAAATATTGTGAAACCCATAATTTTTTGCAACTTGTCCTTTTACTAGCCCTATTAGTGAGCTGGTTAAGGGCTAGCTGGCTGGCCACTTCATTTGACCAGACAAAATTACCTTATTTATGTTCATTGAAAATTAAAATACCTGAAATGTAAAACTGATTTGCTAGAAACTGTGTGTGATGGATAAATGATCTTACTACTGCAAGGGTTCAAATATTAATAGGTGTATACCATATATAGTATACCATAAGTATTATATATACAATAAGTAAAAACATAATATGTCTTGACTGCAATAGGCTGAAATGATGACGATAATGTTATGTAGTTATTGAGTCAAAGTTTGCGTTTAAAGTATAGTTAAAGTAATTTTAGTTTATTAATCCTTTATTATTCTGTCAAAACGTGTTATTCTACTTGCAATACCTAAACTATTTTACTATTACTTGTTTTTTTTTTGTTTCTAGAGAAGAATTGGTTATTGTTTATGAGACTGACCTTTGTTGCTAATAACATTAGCATAACATTTTGCTGGCATTACAATCCACAGTTATTAATCCTATTATTTGCAAAGGTTGAAGATTTCACTGTAAAATATTCTATGTATAATTATTTATACTTTGAATAATTATTTAAGTTTCATTGTACAGATTGCAAGGACAGATGACATTGTAAAATATGTATTTTAAAATCATTATCATCATTTCAATCCATAAACGTCCCACTGCTGGTCAAAGAATGTGGAGGGAATTTAGCCTACTATACCATGCTGGCCAGACGGATTGGTATCGGGTTTGTTTCGAATACTTCTTTTCTCGCAGTGCTTTTGTCTGCATAATGTTACTTCCTTAGTCGCCTTTTACGACTTATGTATTGACTTATAAATTAAATAACTTGCCTATGTTTTGCATAATTATGTAAATCAATTAGAAATACTGTTCATTGGGAAAAGGAGGGTGCTAAAAGTTTTACAACGCGCATTTACGATGTTAATCATAGTCATAATCTTTATTTCATACAGGTCAAACACATGATACTTATGAACGTGATACAAAGCCAAAAAAAAAAGTTGTCAGCAAATTTGCCTAGGGCCAGTTCACTGACTAAGCCTGTTCCTGGTATTGCAGCCGCCCATAGGCTACGCTAACCGCTCACCATCAGGCCGGCCGTGAACTTATCTTGCCAACGTCGTGGTATAAAATAATCGTCATATACTTTCCCATGTCCGCTACCATACAGGAGAAGGGACTCACAATCTCGACATTGGATTTGTCGAGATCGTTTCCTTTGAAAATTGTTTGAAAATTTTAAAAAAGTCATTTTCAAATGTTTGATAACGACATCGACTTCAACTAATCGATATTGCAAGTTGGGTCCGAGATATTACACACTGATAGCTGACGTCATTAATACGTAAAAAAAATCATTGAAAACGTGACAAATTAATATATTTCAATAGTTATTTCTTTTTAACCAATTCTAAAATTCGTCGTGTCCGAAAGGGCTTGCTAGCCGTTTTTGCTTTCCAAAAGATTACTCTCATTGGTATTGTCTATCTATCCTTATTCCTTACTTGTCTTATTTAGTAAACAATCTTAGCATGTCTTTTTACCCGACTGCCAAAACGGGTATTGTTTTTCACGCGTATCTTGTATGTTTGTAAATTTCTTTATTCCCACGTTTCTTAACCGCTAAAATCTTAAACCGCTGGATGGATTTCGACAATTAAGGAATCGTTAAAAATAAAATAATAAAAACAAAAAAGCGGAAATTGTTTAAAAATAATAAAAACAAAAAAGCGGACTTTTGGCGCAAAATTTTAAGTAGTTAATTATTTTTTTAACCAAACCTATCGAGTAATGTATCAAAATAAAGGAAATCAAATGGTAATTACAAATTTTAATATATTCTTAAATTTTTGTCATATGTTTTGTTATAATATTTAAATTTAATCAGGAATAATAATTACAACAATTTTTCGGTCTTTTTAGTGCGTTGCTGATCTGTTGATTTTAAGCAGACGGGTTATTTTAATTTTTTTATTAATTGTTAGCCTTTTGAATGCCAACATCGGCTATACTTGACAAGCACAAGCGTGCCATGAGTGCCGAATCGGCTATAGTTCACAAAACTCAAGTCGACAAAAATATAAGATAAATCATTTCTTTTATACTTAATCTTATTCTTAAAAAATGAATTTTAGTGCCGAAATTGCGTTAAGATGTTCGCGCGGGTTCATACAAAAGGCTCCGAGACGGTCCCTGTGTCAGAGCAATTTGACCATTATGGCTTGGTGTTGTGTGCACGGAGATGTCGATTAGACGTGGCGATCAAAAAATGAATTAATAAGACCTACTAAGATTGTTTATTAAATAAAACACGTAAGAATAAACAGACTATACTTATAATAATTATAACATTCAGAATCAAATAGGTCGTCATTGAAACAAAAATAGAAACTGTGAGTCATTTTTGTACACTGTATAATGTATAAAATATTTTCTTAGATAACTTTTCAGATACCTATGCATATTTACTGCGCAATTTTATGGATGAATCATCATGCATTCATTTTCATGAACGTGATGTCGTTTTTGTTATTATTTTATTTCTAAAAAGTATTACATAAAGTGTAGGTAGCCATTATTACATGAAGAATTCATTGATTTGACACCGGGGAGCGTACCTGAGCGCAATAGTTGTATTCGATTCATCAATTTTGATATTATTGTGGAATATTTTAAAGATACTGCGATAATATTTAAATTTTCAAACATTTCTCTGTTGCGTTCCTAGCAACAGAAAGGAAAAATATAAATATTAAGTTACTATAGTCATAAGAAGCTGCTAATTTAATAATAAATTAATATATTATTAAGATAGTGAATCAATGGGTTACATGGGACTATGTTGTGAATGACCTATACAGCTTTTCCTGAAGTATGGGTTAGAAGTGAATTTGAAATGGGTCTTTAAAATAAGATTGACGGCTAGCGCAACGCGCTTGGTCTTTCATTGTTCGTCTTATTAAATTCTTCTCTCTTAGTAATCAAGACTTGAGTCCTGAATCTGGAAGATTTTGAAGATGGGCTGCAATTCAATCAACTTTGAGAACCACTGGTCTAGATTCTAGACTATAGAACTGCAATAAAATATACATCAAAGTATTTACTTTTATTTAAACTTGCTTATGTCATTAGCCCTCGATCTATCATTAAAGGTTTTAATGGTTCTCTCGACTGCAAGGTTAAAGAATTGGAGCAGCTTGGGTGTGTTTATTGGAAACATTAAAAATTGCAACAGTAACTATATATATAATCTGTTTATCGCTATGTGTCTTATTTAGTAAACAATCTTGACACGCGTTTTTAAGGTACCGTGCCAAAAAAGTACAAAATGAAAAAGAAAAGTTTACTTACAAAATCTTATGGTCTCACTCGCCGTCTGTCACAACTGTTTCTGTTTTATCTCGGAATCTACTTATGCTATCAGCTTTAAATTTTGAATAGTTTTAAACACTGCTCCAACTTTGTAAGATTAAAAAAAAAATATTTTCTCTGCAAATTGAGACTTAATAGACTGAATTTTCGACAAAAATCTTCTTAATAATCGAATGATCAATTGGGCTATCAAATGAAAGGGCTTTGTTTCCACGTTGATGAGAAAATTGTGAAATTATTCCAGCTAGTACTGTTTATGTAAATATTACAGGAAAAATAAAACGATGTTTCTAACTGGCACACTTTTTAGTAAACATCAGAAAAGTCCGACCGCATAACTAAATTTGTTTGTAAACAGTGTGTTTGATATTATGATTTAATTTCATAATCTTTTATTTTTACGAACCTGTGTTTAGTCGGGTATAGCCGCAGAGAACAGGCTTGCGCTTGTTAATAGCTCTTGGCTTTCAAAAGTTTAATTTTAATTGTCATCATCATTTAAAAAGATGCTAAAATTATTTTACATCTTGGGTATGGGACTAGTATTTACATTTTTAAAACAGTTATTTGTTATAATAAAAAGACCAGCAAGATTGTATACTAAATAAGATATATAAGGATAACAATCCATAGATTTAGTATTGCTATGGTCATGGAAGGTGCCATTAAATCAGTATTGTGATTGTTAATGTGCGAGTCATGTAAAGGATGTGTTTGTTGTCGCAGGACTCAGACGCAGAGTCGGAGCCCGAGCTGCCGCCCGCGGAGCCTTCGCCCCCGAGACAACCGTCCAGGAATGACCGGAGAGGCTCTAGTGAGTTATTTCTAATGTACTTTGACAATATCGTATTAGAGTTTAGCGTTTATCTAATTTTGATGATGCTCAGTTTCCTATGTACTATACTGCCGTGCTAATCAAGAACTAAATAATTACATATAGTCTTGCAAAAATGGTATCTAAGATTGATGATTTTATACACATTTTTCTCTATACTTTGCCATTCAGTTGAAGTATTCTTTAGAGTAGGGCAGTATAGACCTTTTTCTTCTACAAAAATGGTTAGCTACCATTGTTGTAGCAATGTAAAAAACAGTAAATTTATTTTAATTGTAATATCAAGTGCTGCATGTTTTTCTTGTAAATAAATATCAGGGTTATTCTATATTATCAGATTTCTATCACAATTCTTTTACGAAAATATGTTCTTCTTGCTATTGAAATAGGCTCCCATTTTCGTATTCATGTTTTTGATAGGATACATTACAATGGTAACGTTACAGATGATAGCCGAGAGCGTGACCGCGACAGGGACCGAGGTCGGGATCGCGACGACCGGAAGGACAGACGCCGAGAGTCCCCACCTCGGCCGCGCTCAGACAGAGACCGGACTGAGAGAGACCGCGTCGATAGACGGTCGCCGCGCAGGGACGATAGATACAGGTACCTACATGCATTAAAAGACAACACGGGCATGCGGATTTTCATACAAAATTATTCCCCTGTTTTCTTCCTGACTAATGCCTCTTAGAGTAATACTGTCGTAATTCGAGTAGTACCAGACAAATTCGAAGAGTTATTAACATATCCATACTCTTTATGAAAAAAATTGGTTGTCTTAATAAATAATTGAATCGGCTCAGTTTTCGAGAAGGAATAAGGGGAATATGAAAAGAGAATCTTGACAAAATTTTGGTCTTATAATCTGGCTGAGCTGTAGTTGTCTCTATCACAGTCTACGGTTTCAGACTTGGCTAGGCTGCGTTCCCTTAACTGCACATAATATATTTTATTTCATGGATCCGAAACGTCTAGTTGTCGCCCGCCGATCTGGATTTTATAATGCAAACAAATAAATTAAGATACCTAGCACATAAATCAACCAAAAGAATTATCCACCATTCATATAATATGTCATAAAAATGCACATAAATCAACCAAAAGAATTATCCACCATTCATATAATATGTTATAAAAATGATTGAGGCCCAATGCGATGTGAATGGCAAAAAAATTCCATTTCACTCCATTGATGTTTTAACATGAACAACATTTTAAAAGATCTATTGCCCTGGAGAACCGACCTGTGTCCTGGCTTCTTATCACCTATTCCACCATGTTAGTATATTGTCTGTATAATCATTCTGTAAATTCATTTATATTTACTATAAACATGAGAAAAAATTATTTATATTTACCATAAGAGTGGGGTCTTCTATTACAGGCATTATTATGCTTAAAAGGAGACCTCAAACAATAGGATAGAACCCCTATATTGTTTAAGTAAATAAATAAAGTTTATAATAATCATTACAGATATTCTATCTCACGAAGTCCTTTTGGCTATCGTTGTGTGTGTAACGTGTCCCGAAAAGCGTCGACCGCGTTGCGATCGTGACTGAGCGCTCCCGCGCTTACACACACTAAAGCATTTGTATACATGCACGCCTGACAACATTCATAATCAAACGGACTTCGTGAGATAGAATATCTGTACCTGATACCAATTATTGTCAATACTGTATATTCTTATTCACTGTGATTATTTCAAAGGCTAGGGATACATTCTTACTTTACTAAAGTTGAAAACACGATACAGTAAAATGGGGTTAATAGGTCGCGGGGGTAGATATAAAATATAATTCAAAGAATAGCTCATGGATACTCCTGAACACGCAATCTCTTTACGAATAATCGATGTAATGAAGGCATCTAGTATAATTGTATTCGAAAACATAACGTTATTGCTTTGACAATAGGATGCAATTTAGTTTGGCGGCTGATGGATAAATTACTTAATAGATTTGAATAGACAACAATCGGCAGGGGATATGAAGGGGAGGTATGTTTGGGTAAACTATTTGTATGTTTACATGCATAGTCCTAAACTCAATATCACAACTTTATATTACAATGGTCGTGACGTAAGACACGTCTTACAGTGACGATCCACACATGTGACACACGTTTACAAAGACACCGTTTGAATAAAAATATTTGGTGCATTTAAAGAAAGTGCTTAAAAATTTACGTATGTAATAAAAACAATTTTTCTTTCGTTCTTAGACCTGAACGTCCTGTAGGGCGCCCGGAGCCCCGTCGTGGTTTGCTAGGCGACCGACCCGATGACAAAGTGCCCGCACTTATGGACCTCAAACCATTCGGAGGAGACCCGCCGCCAGCAATAGACAAGAGATCTCAAGATGCCAGGGATGCTGTATCACCTAGGTATTATTATTTTTATTTCGTTTTAGTTCTGCTGACTGACTGTAGACATTTTTACAGTAACTAATAACAAATGAAAAACACGAAAAGCGATGGTGGCTGAATAGATAAGGGACCGGCGGCGTGCAAATCACGCGGTCCGAGTTCGATCCTGACAGGCAATACCAATGTGGATTCCACTTTGTGGAATTTATATGTACTAGTCAAGTCACTTAATCTGCTAACGGTGAAGGAAAACATCGTGAGGAAACCCACATACCGTAGGAGAAATTCCATGAGCATGTCTGATCCACCAACCCGCACTAGACCAGCGTGAGTGGATTATGGCCTAAACCCTCTCAGCTCTCTAGTAGAGGAGAGGAGACCCGAGCCCAGCAGTGGGACTTAATGGGTTGCTGAACAACAATAACAAGTATTTGGGTGTCTTCAAAACCGGAGTAAATAGGTTTTTAAAGGGTTGGCAATGAGCTTGTGATGCTCCTAGTATTGCTCGTGTCCATAGGCTACTGTACACAGGTACACTCCGACAGATCACCAGCAACGTCAATAGACTGCTGGCGTTCTTCGGCGAGCTAGGGTGGATCGAGTGAGCTATCCACCCTCACGCAAAAACCGCGCCTTGACGTGGAGTTGCGGACAACAGCCCGCCAAACCATACCATACCATAGGCTACTGTAACTAACTGTTCAGACGGGTGTCGGGTGGCAGCCAGCACCGTAGGTTTATCTAATAGATAAAGGTTCACATAACAGTTTGAGAGGTTGAGTTTGATTAGGTAGTAGGTACTTAATGTGCAGATTATGTACAGACATTATACCTCATTTTATTGTATTAATTCTGAAAACTGCAGTAAACATTTTTAAAATATAGCTCCGATTAAATAATAAAATTGAACTCGGCGAAATATGACACTAAATTATACCCTGTATATGTATATATATATCTATTTATATTTCTAGCATTTTCTACATTATTATGTTATGTTTGTAACGGTTGCACCCGTTGCAGGCTACGTCCTGCACGACTGCACCTCTTTTGACCAACTTTTGGATCTGTTTTGATTTCTTTTTAATTTACTTTTAATAATTTAAAATTCAAAATCCTAAATTAATTCAAATTCTCATTCGAACGAATTAATTTTTACTATTCTAATTTCTTGTGCAGTGCACGCTCTTCTTGACATTTAAAATTAATACTATAACTTTATATCAGTTCTGTGTTTTATTTTGAGGGCCCCACGCCCTTCCCCATATATAGCCGGATCTACCTACTACCATACTCTCGCCTAGCGCACACTGGAGGGGACAGTGGAGACGCTAGATGTTTATATTTACAATAAACTATTACTCAGTGAATCAGCGATGGGTAATTTAGTATAAGTGTAATTTCCGAATTACTCAAGTACACTCAAGTAGGTATTTATTAAGGACCTGCAAGAATACCAGCGTTGTGGTCTAGACCAGAACATTAGAGCTGATGCAGGGACCTTATTTGCTATAAGTTTTGGTAAATGTATTAGTTTTAAGTTATTTATGTAGCAAATAAAAAGTTTTTCTTTCTTCTTTCTTTCTTTCAAATTGTGATGTTGCCACTCCTAAGTATAAACGCTCTTAATTTTACAAACCTTTGAAGTGTTGTTTGCTGACTGTTGTTATTGCTGCAGGTTCGTAGATCGCGAACGTCGTGAGAGGGACAGAGATCGTGAACGTGAAAGAGAACGAGACAGAGGCAACCGACGCTCAGAGGAAAGAAGGTAATGCATATTGTTTATAGCACTTAAACAACTAGCTGTTGCTCGCGGCTTCACTTCCGTAGGTCTTTGTTTGGTCCCTACTCGCTATTGTGTAACTTATAGCTATCCCGTTATCTACTAACATTTTAAATAGATCCCAATAAAAATTACATGTTTATACGGAACTCTCAGTGCGTGTTTCCGAATCGCGCTTGACCGGTTTTTTATTTAAGCCAAAGGTTTACCCTCTAGGAATAAAGTAACCCTACCTTACTTTATTTAAATGTTGTATCCAAGTAATGTATATTTATAGGTCATCAAGTCACCGACACGAACGTCGCGACAGGTCGCGGTCCCGGTCCCGCGGGGCGCAGTACCCGGCGCAGGGCCACTCCGGCGGGGAGCGGCGCTCGCCCGCGGGAGACTACAGGCCCACGTCCTACAAGGTCAACAAGAAGCTGGAAGTTATGGAGAAGATGGGTGAGTTTTAGTTTCCCCCCGCCCTGGTAACTCGGTAAAAAGTAGAAATTTCATACATATCCTTTGCGTGACATGCGTCTATAAATCCCTAAATCTCTTTCTACAAGGCCCTAGATTATCATTATGTGAAATTTTATGAAGACTTGGATATGTGGGTAATAACAACGTCTTACAAGCTGATTTCAGTCATGGCGACTGTTAGGCTCCGTTTCCACCAGAGATGATTGAATCGATGATAGAGATAGCGATTTTATGGGTTTATAATAAACATAGTATCCTCGCACATCTGGTGGGAACGCAGCCTATTGTGTTGTAGTCGGTCGCGTAGCTAACATAGCTTAGTGTGGCTAGTATTATTATCATCATTTTGACTGGCCTGTTGGTCTAGTCAAGTCTAGTGGTTAGTGACCCTGACTGCTAAGCCGGAGGTCGTGGGTTCGATCCCCACCCAGGACAAATCTTTGTGTGATGAGCATAAAGGTTTGTTCTGTGTCTGGGTGTAATTTATCTATAGTATGTTTGTATTTACAAAAAAATAAATGTATTTAAGTAGTATATCAGTTGTTTAGTACCCATAACACAAGCAAATATAATTGCTTAATTTGGGACTAGACGGCGTTGTGTCAATGTGGTAGAAAGAATATTATTATTATTAATATTATGTATGTCTTTCCTTTATCTCGAGCCAATGGAGACTCGGACTTTTGGAAGGCGCACATGGTATTATTATTATTATTATCATATTAACACGTTCACTGTTGGGCCAATTTAATAGTAATAAAAATGTTTCCGAAACCACTATAATTTGATGGTGTATATTTATTAACATGTATTGTTGTGCAGGTCTTCAGATCAAGACGCCGGACGGGTCGATGGCGACGGCGCAGCAGCTGCGCGCGGCGGCGCACGACGGGCCCGCGCCGGGCGCCGCGCCGGGCTCGCTGCCCTCGTACTACAATCCCACCGCCGTCAACACCACCAAGATACTCGACCAGGTACGACATCGGTACATTGTGCTTTGTAGCTCTCAGGGCCCCAAGTCTGCTAAGTTACGAATGGATAAATTAAATCGTAATTAGATCCCAATAGCATATGTATGTGCGTTTCTTTATTCCATTATAACTTCTAAACGCCTGAACTGATTTAGATGTTTGAGGTATCATTAAGTATTAGGTATATGTGTTTGAAGCGATGGTGGCTGAATGGATAAGGGACCGGCGTGCTAATCACGCGGTCTGAGTTCGATTCCGACCGGCAGTACCAATGTGGATTCCACTTTGTGAAATTTATATGTACTAGTCAAGTGACTTACCATCTGCTAACGGTGAAGGAAAACATCCTGAGGAAACCCACAAACCCTAGAAGAAGTTCTATGAGTATGTCTGATCCACCAACCCGCACTAGGGCAGCGTAAGTGGATTATGGCCAAAACCCTCTCAGCTCTCTAGTTAAAGGAGAGGAGACCTGAGCCCGGCAGTGGGACTTAATGGGTTGCTGATGATGATGATAATGATATGTGTTTGTTCCATAATAGGTATGTGTATTTTTTAAATTTTGCCTTATGAGTGGCAGTGATGTTTATTACATGGGTACAATTATTCCTGTGTGCCTTTATTCCACGACAAGGAAGGAAGTCCGCATTAATACATTTTTGTATATTAGAAGTCAAAAAAAAATTAAAGTGTTTTATTTCGTCGTTTAACATCACAATTCGTCACTTTCAGGTACAAAAACGTAAGCTATTGTGGGCAAATAAGAATAAATCGGAGGCGGAAGAAGCCGCCAAGTGGAGTGGTACGAGGTTCGCGCAGGACTCGGACGGCAAGCAGGTGTCCAAGTTCATGAGACTCATGGGTATCAAGGAACCAGGTCAGTATTATAAATATTTTAATGTCTTAGAATTTATTTGAATTTCATGTGTTAGTGTGAGGCCGCACAACGTTGTAACCGCAGCGTTTTTTAACAGCTCATTTTTACAAATCATTCAATTTTTACTTGAGGCCGCATTGCGTTTTCCCGCGAGTGTTAAATGAAATGAAATTAAATCTCGTTTATTCATCTAAGTTACAAGGTAACACTTATGAAAGTCACAAGATAAGAATGTAACAGGTTATCCGAAAAGTAGTGTCAGCAAATTTGCCTACGACCAGTTCGCTGACGGGGTGGAGCTTTACAAACATGAAACTAACGGACACAAAGTACACCCAGACTAGAAACAAATATCTATGAATCGCACAAATATTTGTCTCGTGTGGGAATCGAACCCACGTCACCCAGCACGGCGATGTAGTGGGGAGGCGACCACCTTAACCACTGCGCCACGGTGACAGTTGGCGAGAACGTCACGCCACTCTTTTTAAAAAAATGGATAGTTACAATCTTTTGTAATTTACAATTTGGGTAGCGTGTAAAGTGATGCAGCAGAGCACCACACCGTAAAATCGCTAAACCGTGAAACCACTCGAAATGCAGGCGTTGTGCCCGCAATTAAAAACCGCAAGTGCGGACGCTTGTATTCGTTTACCTGAGTTACAAAATTGAGTGGTTAATAAACGCTGCGGTTTTTTCACCGTAGTGCGGCCTCACAGTTAGTTTAGAATGGAATTACATTAAAACATAGTATCATAACATAACATAGCATCACGCCTTTTTCCCCGAAGGGATAGGCAGAGGTGTTTCACACCCACATTTCGCCAGCTATGTTTGGTCCCATGAAATAGGGGGCGAGCCTGTTGTCATCAACCGGGAACATTTCTTTACCAAACTTCGAGAAAATCTCAATACTGGAATTTCATGATAAAAATGCCCAATACCAATTTCGTTGTATACATTTCCCGCTGCGCCACCGAGGCAGGCACATAGTATCATTGAAGTATTTAATGTATTTCATAATTTTTTCTCATAGCTGCAGTCAATGAAACACCAGACAAGACAGCTGACCCTATAAAGAAGCAAGAGGACCTGTTCCAAGCGATGCAAGCACAGTACGAAGTCGCCCGAGCCACCACACACACGATGAGAGGCGTTGGCCTTGGCTTCCAGAGAGGACAGTACTAATTTAATAACTGTATATAGTTTATTGCGATGAAGAAAATAGTGTAACCATTAGGTATAGTTCCAAGTTCGTGACTCAGTTTAGTAGGTCTACTGGAGAGGTCTTTTTACTCAAGTCAATAGCGTGTCGTAGCGTACAATATCACTAGAAAACAAAAAAAATATGATTACTCCAGTCACATGCGCAGATTAAATCTCTCTAGTATGACTTGGAAGCAGTTCCTCTCCGGTAAATTGTCAACACGAGATTAAGAAACCAATATGGTCGTCATTATTTTCTTAATTCATATATAATCTATAGCTGTATTTATTGAACCTTTTGGTATTAGCCCAAGAGTTTATCTTTAACATGACAAGAAATGCGTAATTTGACGCCCTGATATTTGCCAAGAATTCGCCAAATTTAAGCTGATATTCGCAGTCATATTGGGTGCGAGGCATGGCGTGTGAAATGTTACTATCATGTTCTGATATACTGTGTACACTTACAGATGTGTCTGTGAGAAATGTGCTGTATTTTGTAAGGAATAAGAGCTGGTTTTAGTTAACGATTTGTTGGAAGGCTGTGGCGTTCAGAATTAATACAGGTTGAGTAAAATAATAAGTGGGATTAAGTACCTGAAGTCAAATTAATACCAAGGTTTTTTTTATATCAAGTGCAATTGACACTATGCAATGATTGCAAAATAAGTTTCTTGCCTTTTTTGCTTTTCATGCAAGAAACAGTGTCTTGTCATCTTTACTTCTCATGCAAGAAACTTGCTTTGTAATACTTGCATTGTGTCTAACGATACATAAATAATGACAATATGGCCTTAAACAGCTCAATGTCTTAAGTTATTTGATCTTATGAATGATAATAATAAGTGTGTAGTTTTTATGAATCAGAAGAGAATGTAGTATTGATACAATTTGTAAATTATTATTGTATTGGAACTAGAAACATAGGAATGCTACAATATGTAGCTAGAGATTGTATTGTTTTGTGAGAACAATTTTACACAAGGCAAGGTACGCAAATTCTTGTCTCGTCTTACTCATTGAGATGAGTCGAGTTATCAAGTTCGTTTTGCATATCTTGCGTCGTGTAAATCGACCTATCAATGCATGTAGAATGCTGTGTTTATCGTAATGTTAGGAATGTATAGAAGTTGTAATTCTCCATTGTCAATGAATAATATATATAAATCGACATTAAAATTGTTAAGAAATTTTGCACAATGTAATTAGATGTAATTGCTAGTGTTAATCATATTTAAAATCATTAGTGACATACCTGTTTCGCAAGGTTCTATGTGTATTATCGGATATGGAGAGTGAGGTAACTAGACGATAACGGGGCAGCTAAAAGTTTGCAACTACCCATGGTAAAGACCCTGATCAACAGGTTAGTTTTACCACATGTTTATGGCGCTCTAGTATCATTAGAATACCGACTGGTGGTTTATTTGTTACATGGCATATTTGAAGTGGGTGACACGATTGATTTGGTCGCTATAACGGCCGATTTCAATAATCTATCTATCTATGAATTTGGCTACTAAAGTTAGAATTTTGACATATTTTGTATTGAGCTTATATCAAAATTATAACTTTAGTAGCCAAATCCATAGATAGATAGATTATTGAAATCGGCCATTAGTCGATAAGCACCAACAAGTCTCGAGTAAAGTCGTCATTCTAAAACGCGGTGTAACGGCTCGTAGATCGATCACCTGCAATCAATGTTGGGCACATTTTAATTGCAAATAACAATTTTATTAATGATTAATTGCTTGTTAATTGCCGCCAAATAACTTAGAATTAATTAATTTTAATTGTAGAAAATAACAAATAATAATAATTAAAGTACATTCACAATTACAGTTAATTAATTGTTACTTATTTGTTGGCAATTAACATGCAATTAATTGTTAATTGCAATTGAAATGTGCCCAGCACTGCCGCAAAAAGCAGAGCACCTGCCCCCGCCCACGTCTAACTCCACAGAACCATCGTATACAAACTTGTATTATAATCGTTGGAACACATCGAGCCTCACGGAATTTCATTCACTTTCCTGTGTATTCCTATCTGCATCTACACTTAGAACCCTCATTTTCTAGAGCGAGAGCGAGAGTGTGACCGCATGCGGCCGAACTGAGGATGCCGTCGGCTCTCACTCGCTCTAGTAAATGATAGAACCATAGGAAAGTGCGGTTAGGTACGGCTGCACGTGGTACAATCCTTACTACACATGTTTTCGTTTGAAAACCTAAATGATAGAGTGCTTTCACTGTAAATACTACAGTTTAATAGGAAGCCGTCTCAATATATTTTATACATCAGGATGTTATATATTTTTGGAATTAACGTGAATATGCGTCATACAAATCATTTAAGAGTTGATTCTTTAAATATCGTACAGTGCTAGACACACAATGTAATGGTAATTTTGATCAAGGCGAAGCTTACCCTAGATGGGGTTTGTATCAAAACTCGTTGGGGACCCTGCCTTAGGGCTTATATCAAAATATAATTGTCATCAAGGCCAAATTGGATATAGAATAAATAAAAACAAATTACTACCACTTTGTATCATAAGATATCTTTTACGATATATTTTCATGCCTTTATTAGTGACATTAAGCTGTAACTCTTTTAATTTGGATTAATTTGAAATGTTTATAAATAATTATAAACATTTCAAATTAATCCAAATTAAAACAGAAATCAATAGTAAGTCTAATAATGTTATTTTTTATTCTATCTCGAATCTGGCTATAGTTTAGGGGCAACATTCTTATTTGCAGTTACGTTGTTGTGATCGAAGGCACTTGCAAGAACTAGATCGACATTCTGATTAATCGTCACATTGTGTGGCTTTTATTAAGTATTTTTGTACGACCATACAATACAAAGTGAATAAACTCAGCAAATTTAATTGCATTGTATATTCGTTCTCTGTGTTCCATTATTTGTTTTTTTATTGTAGAGTTCCGTAGCCAGTATAATTAATATTAAAATAATTTTGACAGCTTTTACGTACCAGTATTATCGCAATACACAGTCGAAATACATAATTAATCAATGTAGTGTCTATACTAGGTTGCGCAGGAAATTCTTGGAATCGATAAAAATGTGCTATTACAGTTATTTGATATTTTTTAAATAAAAAATTGTTGACCTAAATAAAGTAGTCATTTTTATATTTTAGATACGGAACTCTCAAACCTTTGTGTTAAGTATTAAGGATCAAGGCACACTGACGCTTAGTCGAAGCACATCGAAGCGAAAATTCATATAGATCAGTGTTTTCAAAATGCAGGTCGCGAAATTTCACTTGGAATGTCGCCGGGAAAGAAATTGTTTTTATAATATTCGCAACGCTGTGTTTCAATGCCTTGCCGTTGTGCCTTGACCCTTAATTTGCTGCTATGTGTGATATAATGTTATTCAATTAACTAGTTATTATTATGAAACAGTAATAATTGTGTGGGTACAGTAATTAAGATCTTCCTTATGTTCCTAAGTTTTAATAAAGTAGTTCGCAAATAGTATAGTTTCTCATATAGTACTCTGAACCCACACAATGGTTATTATTTATGTTGTAGTATAAGTAAATAAAATATTACTAATATTTAAGATGTTTTATTTTATTTGGAAAATATTAGCACTCATTTGGATAAGTGGCACTTGTCTCTCTATACTCTAAGCGTTTTAATTTCGACACACGTGTTTGCTCAAAGGCGACCTCTAAAACGAAATAAAATACGAGATATCCTTATATCGGAATGAATTTTGTTGTAAGAAGATATACGACACGAACCCTTTGTTCATGTATTTTGGCAGAAGTAAAAGCGTGTGCTTATCTACTCCCGTCTAATTGCTCTGAGCTTCGAACGTCGAAGTGTGGCTGACGCTTGCTTGGCCACCGTCGGGATTTTGATTTTGATAACACAGAAAAATAGACGAAATTGAATTTTATTTTATTAGAATTGGTCCGTAAATAGTGTAAAAGTTATAAGCGTTGTTAGTTGGTCGATCTGGGGAATGTCGCTCCAGCTTGGCCACCTTTATATCTTAAGAACTAGGACACCTAGCGAAGATCTGTTTTCTCCCAGAATTAGTCATTAGCTTGTCGAAATTAGTCACTAAATATCAGAATTTAGTCTTGGTAATATACTTTAAATAAACACCTACATATTATACTACCAAGCCGCGCACAGCAGCTTGGCCCATCGTTCCCATTTTCCCCACATTTCCGTATATCCCACTGGTTCTTTTCGACTGTCAACACAGTAGGAATGAAATTATATTTGACTAGACGTAGAAACTGATACGTTCGCAAGCAAACGACGACGGTACCGTTCGTATCTTTTCCGTTCCTGCCCCCTGATTCTGAGCTGTCGGAATATTTTCGGCCAGAACTGTCAGTTTATTTAAAGATAAAAAACAGAATGTTAAGAAAATAGAAGGATGTAGAAAAAAATCCTATATTAATCAGTTTTTAATTTTCTATACGGTAAACTAATTTCTAACACTTAATAACATAAGCTGTAAAAATACGTCGTTCTAAGATTCGAAAAAGTTCCGGGATCCGATGAGTCAGAATGAACCCTGATGCGACGTAGGCCGGGTTGGAAAACATCTTTTTTAATATTGGGGACCAGGGATCAGTCATCCTACTATTTCTGGTAATATCAAGTAGGATTCTTCTTGTAAATGAAAAACAAAAGAAGTATGAACATTCTTTAGAACAAAAAGTGTTAATTTGTGTGGTAGGTAATATTAATTTGTTCCTAACTAGTTAGGAGATATAAGTTCCTTGGTTTGTGCAAGTTAACGACATAACAGAATAGAACATCACTACTTAGATGTTGCGTTTAGTACGTTATTTAGTAAGCGTACATCCATACATCACTAAAGTCAAATGTCAAAACAAGAACTGTCAGCTGTTGTATAAATTAAAATTTATAGTCTGTGGTTGTGGGGTTTACCGAAAGTGTTCAAGCAGAAATCTTTTTAAATAAAATCAGTAATAAACCTATTTCAATTACATGTTATTCGAGTGAATAGTTTCATCTAAAAATACCGCCAAATAGAATTAAATAAAAAAAAAAGATACGAGTTGTTCTACAGGTTAAAGTGCCAAATAAATAGTGAATTTATCTAAATCTAATGAAATTAGCCCATTTATAAAAATGGAAGACTCGGAAACTAAGCTGTGTCCTAATTGGTAAGTTTTAGCATATATATTGCGTGTTAAATTGACTATATTAGTTCTATTTTGGAGTACACACGTTAGACAGCTATTTTTAGATTATTTAGAGCATTGCGAACATCGCAGCTGTCCGGAGTTCGCTTGTTTACATTGCTTTACAAAGGTTCACGATTTACCGGAATCACATTCCTTTGATTTCATATTTTTGTTTTTTAAATTATATACTAGCCGTTATCCTAGCCGGATAGCAGCACAAAATTTTCACAATTAAAAAAAGTTTGTATCAATAATCAATATTGCAGCGAGTTATTGTCTTTGCTGCAATGTTATTTGTTTCCGTTTTGGTATATTTTAATTTTTTTCACATCGCAAGTTAAAGGTTAATGATCCGTGTGACCTCATTTGACCTGGTTGACCTATATTTTTCTGCAGATGTTATATACCTACCAACCTACAGGCAGTACGGTAATTAGGAAATGGACATGACGCAGATTTTTTTTGTAACTGCTTTGATAAACAAACTTCTATTCCAAACATTTATTTTTGTTGCTGTTGTAAGTACATACGAGTACCTAGGTACCTTCCTATCATTTTTTCGCCGCTTCGCCGTAATGTTATCACCGCACCAGTTTTTTTTAACACCTAGTACCTACCTACCTAGGTACCTGATTCATTTGTGTGTGTAGTCACACACAAATAAAAGTACATACCTAGTAGTTAATATTTACTTAAATGGTAGAAGAAAACAGCAACCAAACAAACTTTTCAGCTTTATATTTATATTATTAGTATAGGTACGTATAGTTAGCTGTAATATGTAGGTAGGTAGATATTTCTGTAATGTGAATGCAAATAATAATATTTATTTAATTTCCCTACAGCATTCATAATGTTTGTAAATTTCCGACTGAAGTAATTACTCTTGGCCTGGTTGGACGTTTCATTAAACGCGAGTTTTTCTACACAAATCTTGTACAGTAAGATATAGCTAGGTACCTAATGAAATAACGTCGGACAAGCTTCCGGATCTCCCGGCTGAGGTTTCTGTCATGCGACGAAGATGCCTGCGTGGATGACATTTCCCGTCTCTGCCTCATAAGTTCGAGAGTCTTGAGTGAGAGTTTAGACTGCGTTTTCACGGTTTTACCGTTTTTATAAAGCGAGGAAGGTCGTCTATTGGCTATTCTGAGTTGCAGTAGCCAATAGGCGATCTTCGAGTGTGGCGCCCTTTAGATAATCGCCAATGCGGCGAAACAATTAAACTTTCGCTGCGTTCTTGCATTCCCACTTTGGCATTGAAATCTGCCATAACAGTTGTAGTGAGCCTTGGAGGTGTTATGAAGGGTAGCCTTAGCTAAGTATCTACCTACATGGCTTTGACAATGTCATCGCACACGCCTTCACAGTGTTGTTAGCGTGGATATTGTTCACGAGGAATCCAACACCACCCTGAGGGGGGCGTACTTCCCGAAAGTAGAACAGGTGGCCTGACTTAAGGGTTATCGTGTCCTGCTCCTGTCTACGGACTTCAGATAACCCCAATATGTGTCAGAGCCAGTTTATGCAACCTACCTCGAATTCGGCGAGGTGCTGGTCCAGCCGTAGAGAGCGTCCGTTATACGTTACCAGAATGCCAGGGACAGTTTGTTTAGCCCGGAGATTGTCAGCGCCTCCCTGTAACCTACGCCTTCCTAATAATTTAATTATTTTTTTGGAATTTGGGTATTAATTTTTTCTAGTTGTTGGGATGCTTTTTTTGGTATTAAAATCATGATAATGTCTTCTTACATAGGCAGGTACAACATTAAAATGTACAGCAAGATTGATATACCTATTATTAGTTGCAATCGAATGGATAAATATTTCACTTTTAAATGCATTCCTTCGTATCTGAAAATAGTATTTGATAGCGTTTTTGTTAGGTTAGCTGTTGGCGTAGCTGTTCGATATGGTTATAGACGTCTTCCGGTTTACCGTTTAACAATACTAGACAAAATGCAAACAAGAAGCTATTGTTTTATTTAAAGAATGAATGCTGATGTGAATCTGAATCATTATACATTATTAGAATGCAAAGAAAAACATAAAAAATAATGTATCATGCCCCTACTTTATAGAGCCTTTGTTTCTGGATACTACGAATTTCGTTCCTAATTGAAATTCCAAATTTTTACTTTTAGAATATGACAATCCTAAAGTTTGTTCGCTTCCGCAGATAGAAGTTTTCGAAAATGGGAGTCGCAACGAATAGCTTAACTCATTCAATAGTAGGCCGATAGATTGAAAGCCTTGTCGTCATAGATATTTATTTCGTTTAGGAACCTTACTGTACCTACATATTATATAAATTCATGCAGTAAGGTAGTTCGTACCAATGTTTATGTGAAATATGATCGCGGGAATACCCGTGTCTGAGTCTTGATTAACTTCGTGTATTTACATGTAGGGTTGCCCCTCTTTTTAGAGAAAAACACGACGACACGAGAAAAATATGTTCACACAAATATTTTTCTCGTGTGGGAATCGAACACACTTCATTCGATACGGCGATGTTAGTGTCAGTGGCGTGGCGCCACGGTGACAGTCCAATAATTTTTAATCGCCATACATTTTTCCTATTTGCGCTTTGGTCATCGATATTTTACTTTTATTCTTTTTATGGAGATACAGATCTCAAAAGAAAAAGACGGATCCCTAAAAAGAGAACCGCTTACCGTTTGTCACCGTTGAAGTATAATAAAAAAAATTGTATATTAAGTATATAAATATTTTTTATTAATATTATCTACGCTTACTACCAAAACAACCCCTGTCTGTTGACGTTCGGCGCGCGGTATTGTTCGTTATGAAGAAACGCCGACGCATTCTTGCACCTAAGCATTCTCGCGAATTCAAATTCAAATTCATTTATTCACTAACTGTTACATTACAGCAAAATTGAGCAAAACAAAGTTAAATAAACGGAAGCTATTGAGCGAGAGTTCTAGCGAGCCTAAAAATTTGCTTCGAGCTTTTTGCCGAGCCGGCAGCATACGCGAGTAGGTATCTATATTTTTTTCGGCGAGTATTTAGCGTTCGCTAGCCTTTCATAAAAATGTTCGTAGATATTTGGCGCAAGCTGCGCAAAAACGGGGAATGCTCCATGTTCCGCTACAAATGTATACTGCTGGCTTATAGCTCAGGTCTCTGAGCTAGCACCATTAAACAAAAAAAACTATTCCCGATTGCTATAACATAACCCGGGTCTCTTCTCCTCTATTAGACAGCTGAGAGGATAAATAGAGGAGTTCCGAGCCCAGCAGTGGGACATTAATGGGATAACACAACTCGTGTGATAGCCCTAATATGTAACTACCTACTTTATCGTGGTTGGTAACGAGATAATAATAATCAAACTCTGTATCAATACGTCGTTTGTATTGTGGCTAGTCGGTTCTGGGTACTGACTAATTGAATAACATCATTGTTTGGATTATTGTGTCTTATATTGTGATATCTTTTGATTAAATACATAAAAACCTACTTTAGTTGCCGCACTCATGATTATCATATCTATTTCATTACTAGCTTTCATTTAAGCTCAGGATAGTATTAAGAAAGACTTCTAACCATAGATCGACGTGATATTTAACTGGCCTGGGATATCAAACTTGTATAATATATATATAATAAGAGAAATTCATATTATATTGGCCATATTTTAGAAAATGCCATACTAACTAACCGGTTTATTATTGTTTGTTTTGTCCACAGCAAACGCGAGATCCCGTGCGTGAACTTCACCATCCACACAGTTCATTGCGCGCGCAACATTCGCATGTGTCCAGTGTGCAAGGAGCCAGTGCCACAGAATGAGTTGCAGGAGCACCATGACAAACTTCACAAGTTGCGTAAGTGTTTTGTTTTGGAGGTCTAAGGTCAATATCATCGCGGACATTGGGGAGATATGGTCAAGCCATTTCTATTCCTTTTTAAAAGACAACGCCCGCAGTAGAACAAACTCTGTGTCGCGGGGCACTTTACAAACATACAAATATCGGACACAAATTACACGCAAACCCGAAACAAATATATGAAACACACAAATTTTTGTCTCGTATAGTAGGTAAGAGTCACTACCCCATCTCAACCGTGGGTGTCGTACAAGGCGACTAAGGTATATAGTACCTTATGCAGAAAAGAACACTGCACAAAAAGGAAAATTCGAAACAAACCCTATACGAACCCGTCTGGCCTGCGTGGTATAGTAGGCTAAATTCCCTCCACATTCTTTGGAGGAGACCCGTGCCCAACAGTGTGACGTTTATGGGTTGAAATGTGGATAGTAATCGAACCACTCTGGTTTACACTCACTCTATGTATTTCATAAATATTTAGGAGGAGACGGTGTTTATATTTACTGAAAGTAAAAAATATAATCAGTGTAAACAGTAGAATGAGTGCAATGTTTGTAACTGCAAATGCTATTACTAGTAATTAAGGTCCACCCTCTCACTTGGCACCACTGACGAGGCTATTTATGTTTTCTAGAACAAAACATTACAGTTCATTCAATCAATCTCTGTGCACTCTCAGCAGACCTGATTGAATGCACTAAACCAATGTTATTCTTACTGCCAACACGCCAATATGCCTTTGCATGAATATAATTATACTAGAAGTCGCGCGGCGATTCGCTCCCATCGTTCTTTATTTGGCCACTGGTCAGCTCCTTTTAGGCGTAGCGTAATGTTATATAGCCTATAACCTTCCTCGATAAATGGGCTATCCAACACTAAAAGAATTTTGAAAATCGGTTCAGTAGATCCCGAGATTACCCTACAATGTCACAAAGTCACAAAATGTGCCTCTTTATAATATGGATCAAACTAGTTTCCGCTCGCGTAGCATGTCGGTAAAAAGTAGCCTATGTGGCCTATATGGCCTATATTCTAGACTAATATAGTTATAATCTATGTGTGTGTCAAATTTCATATACATTCATGGAGCTGTTCTGGCGTGATTGATCCATCCATACGTCCAACCTTATCTTTCGCATTTATACTCGTAATATTAATAGGATTCTTCTTATTGATATAGGATTGATAATAAATTATTTCCAAACAGCGTCCTATGTACACCTTGGCGTGATGCTTTGTTATGTGTAAAAGAATGCAAGTACTGCATTGTGCAAGTCTACCACCATCTTGCGCTGGTGGTATTAATTTAGAAAAAGCCCCAACCTCAGTATTCACAAGTTATTTTTGCATTCAAAGTGCGTCATTGAAATTATGAAAGATGCACGTTTATTTATCTTTTACACTTACTTTTGCAAGAATAATTGTTGATTGTCGCACTAAGATTAGTAAGAAATATCAATAATTCATGACCGGTGACTTCATGAGAGACTTCAAGCTTTCAGCAGCCAAACATTTGGTTCCTGAGGAGATCTGCGCTGTTTGAATGGCGAGAAAATTGTTTAACTATTGGGTTAGACGTGCAGTCAACTAACAAAAAATGTTTATTATATTTTTGAAAAGCAAGTTAGATTTGGTTATTGATCCATTTCATAATAATATTGCACTGTCTACCTAGGATATAGGAGGGTATAGGAGCCGATAGTCAAATTCGGCTTCCAAGATTTGATCTAAACAAACATACAGCTATAAAAGCTTGTTAAAATGTTGATCACGACTTTCATGAGAGGTACATATGTCACAACGAGTAATACCTACCCTTTATAACTAAGCCGACAGCCTGTGGAAGTACCTCCGTCCTACAGATGACCACAGCAATAATAACACTAGTGTAGTGTTGCAGCTGATGAGTAGTGGTGTCCAGAGCTTAATGGGGAATGAACCACCATAGTAATCGCTATTCACCAGGCGAGCCGTACCTACGCCAAGAAAATGTCTATGCCGTATTCTGAGAGCCGCAATTGGCCGAGTCTCATAGAGGATGTCTCTATGTCTAGCGATTCGTCATCACGTCGGATAATATTATAATATTACGCCATATCTATATTCGTCGCAATCACGCCGAGAAATTCGGAGGGGACTCCTTGATTTATTTATATTTTCTTTCATAAAAACGCCGCCAGTCTATTTTTTTCATTCATTTTAAATTACAATGTCACTATTTACAAAGCCAAAAGCGATGTTCACACGACTATTTTTTTGTGTTATTTACGGAACTGTCACAAAGAAGTATAGTTACGTTTGTAGAAGCTTGAAAAAAAATGTTCATGTTTGGAATGTGATGCACAATAAACAGGAGAAGTACTTAAATCGTTCCAATCGGTATAATTAATATTTCTTTGTGACTGCCGTGGTGGGGCAGTGACAGTATGTACGACGGCTGCGCCAAAGGTCTTTGGTTCGATCTGGTTGGGTAAAACCAATATTGGGTTTGTTCTGTCACAAAAAATAGTATCAACCCGGACTTTGGGGCAGGACGTTATGTAGCTGGCGAAATGTGTGTTGGCCATGGCCGAATATCCTCTACAAATATTCAAAACCGTCCTAGGTTTTCGGATTTCCCTCTTAGCACGTAAACATAGCAGGATTTTGGCAAAAATCAATGCAATGTTTTCTTTCGGGGGTTAAAATCGCGAAATTATCTTTATTATTTGATTTTCTCGACAGTACCATGTAAGAAATGCGGTGAGAGTGTATGCGGCACCGACATGGAGGACCACATACGAGACTCATGTGCACACACCATCAAGTCTTGCAGGTAAATAACACCTCATAATTAACAGAAAGAAAGAAAGGGTAAAATATTTTATTTGTAAACAACTACACACATTATTTTAAAAGAAGTATATACAAAAATAAAAATAACAGAAACAAAATAATAGTTTCACAGATAATAAATTTGTAAGTGTAATTTGTAACAGCGATAATTAACCACTAAATACTAACTATTTAAATTATTGGCAACCTATTCAGTGTCACATTTTATTTAGCGCTACTTATTTGCATAAAATATAACAAGATAATAATATTATATTATACCCTCCTTTCCTGTACTTTGCTGTGCCCGACAGGGTTCATAATGATCTCATTAATGTAACTACCATCTAAGTCCGACACCGCATGATGCATACGGGAGTAACTTTAAGCAGACATGAGCACTGCGAGAAAAGGAAAATTCGAAACAAATCTATACCAACCCGTTTGGCCAACGTGGTATAGTAGCCTAAATTCCCTCCACATTCTTTGGAGGAGACCCGTGCCCAGCAGCAGTGTTAGATACATTTAGATTGCAATTAATTGCATGTTAATTGCCACCAAATAACCAACAATTAATTAATTGTTATTGTGGAAAGTTACTTTAAATTATTATTTGTTATTTTTTACAATTAATTTATTGTTAGTTAATTGGTGGCAATTAATCTTTAATTGTTAATTGCAATTAAAATGTGCCCAACACTGCCCAGTAGTGGGACGTTTTGTGTTGAAATGATGTAGTCCAAACAAATAGAGTTGGTATTGTGGCAGGTACTGTGAGTTGGAGCTCCCCCGGCGCGACCTACCTGCGCACGAGAGCTACTGCGGAGTGCGCACCGAACAGTGCTCCGAGTGTCGCGAGTGGGTCATGATCAAGTACCGGCAGCTGCACATCGACTCCAACCATGGCTTCATAAGGCTTGACGACGGTACGACATTGTTATTTACTGGCTATTGCCTGGAGCTTCACTCTCATAGATCTTTGTTTAGCCAATACTCGCCAATGCAAAAGGTTTCATTGCTAACACGTTTGAACATATCGAGAAAAAAAAAATCAGTTTTGCTTCATAATTTTTTTAGAAAAAAGCGATACCTCTCGAGCTCTGGAGTCAACCAAAAGAAATTACACTAATGGGGTCTATTATTATTAATTGCAATAGTTTTTATAGGTCGAACTTCTCCAATTTAACACTAGAAAACTTTTGTTTAAATAATAATAGAGTATATTTTAAAATCACTGCTTCTCAGTTAGCGTTCAAAAGAAAAATCAGACATAATGATGTCCCATATTTCTATAAGAATTTCATAAAAATAACTTTCACATTTTCAGACCCTGCTCCGGCGCCTAAAAAGGAGCTCTCAAAACCCAACGTGCCAAAATTACCGACCAATCTTTCTAACATACTTCCTTCAAACATCAATCTAAGACCGACCTCTTCAATACAGGAGAGACCGAATGGCTTCGTTAAAAATATCAATGAGATACCTAAAAGTGAATTGAAGTTCTTCGCACCTAGCACAAGTGGTGCATCTTCCTCGAGAGTCAATAATGAGGAAGAACCGTCCATAGATTGGAGACAGAACCAGGTGAATGGAGTAAAACCCCCGAAGAGGACCAATGATCAGCCCCAGATCAACACTAATGTTGCTACTACAAGCAAAGTTGAGAAGAATTTGTGAGTATACCTACTCCCGTCTTTCTTTTTTTTGGCCATTCCTCAGCTACTATAGGCCGTATTGTGATGTTATATAGCCTATAGCCTTCTTCGATAAATAGTCTATTCAACACTAAAATATTTTTTCAATTCGAACCAGTAGTTCTTGAGTTTAGCACGTTTATCATTAATCAAAATTGGACAAAACATTACGCAAAGAAAACTTTCTAATTTATTTTTCCTTGATTACTCTAAAGTAGGGTTTCTCAACGTGTTCAGCAAAGAGGTTTTAGGGGGCGTTAAAGAACAATTTGAGGGGCTTTGTGGCACTTTATAATTTTGGAAAACGGGGGCAGTGAATAAATATGTCTGAGAAACAATACACTAAGAGTTGTAAATAGCTACTAAAGAAAAAAAAAACTCGGTTCTGTACTGAGAAGAAAATAGTTCAGAAATATTTTGTCTTCACCAATTGATTTATCCCGCGGTTTATACTCCACTAATAAACTGAGGGATTTAAAAGAGCTAACCTGAAGACCTTATACTTCAGAGGCATATCCCGTGGTGCGGTGAAGAAGCGTCCAGCGCCGAAGCCCCCGATGCGTGTGGCCAGCGCCGACCCGCGCCGCGACCTGCCCTACTACAGCGCACTACAGCGGCAACAGGACGAGGAGCGCGACCGACAGGAACAGACAGCTTATAACTTGTCTGTTGGTCAGTATTACATCACCTGACAAATATACACCGCGAACGTGCATTTTTAGTCGTCTAACTGCCGTCCTCAGAGACGTTACTTACTGATGATGATTACACGTTTTTACTAAATAAAACTTTAAAGTTTATTTAGTAAAAACGTGTAATCATCATCAGCAACCCATTAAGTCCCACTGCTGGGCTCTCTCTCTCAGTCTCCTCTCCTCTAACTAGACAGCTGAGAGGGTTTAGGCCATAATCCACTCACGCTGGCCTAGTGCGGGTTGGTGGATCAGACATACTCATAGAATTTCTTCTAGGGTATGTGTTTCCTCACGATGTTTTCCTTCACCGTTAGCAGATGGTAAGTCACTTGACTAGTACATATAAATTCCACAAAGTGGAATCCACATTGATACTGCCGGTCGGGATCGAACTCGTGAACTCGGACCCCTTATCCATTCAGCCCCCATCACTTAACAAAACGTGTAATACTTAAGTCTATACACCAAAATATTACTGCTAATTGACGTCCCCGAGTACTGACTCTTTATTTAAACAATACATCTACACCAGGGATGTTATGGATATGAAATTTCGGATCTGGATGCGGATACGGATGCATGAAAAATATAATACCAATCGGTTACGTTTACGGATATTAAATTATTTCGGATTATCCGATAGTTACGGATAAATTCGGTTACGGATGTTAGATTTTTTATGAATTGTAAAACTTATTTAGGTATAGGTATTGCCATAATTTATTCATTGGGATTCCTTAACATGATTATGCCGCTATCCGAAACTTTTATATCGAATTCGGTTACAGTTTCGGGTAGATTTTTATTTCGGACATCCGATAGTTACGGTTACGGAGCACCATAACATCTGCTTCCCTGATCTACACGTCATATAAAAAAAAACATAAATTTTAAGATTTCCTTTACACGGCTGTTTCTTTTGTTTTTATTTTAGTATTCTTTTGTTAATTATAACCTAGATACTTTGTAACACGGCTATAACTTTTAAAAATATTTTCCAAAACTTACAGGTCTTCCACCGGTATTAAGCGCAGCTGCGAAACTTGAGAAACTTCGTAAGATGGATGCTCTCCAAAACCCTGAGTCCCACGTGGAGTATAAAGCCCGTGTCCGAGCTCCAAAGAGTCCAGAACCGCAGCCTCATGCCGGTTATGTCTTAGGCTCTGATGACAATGAAAGGAGAAGACAAGAGTTCAAGGATCTTAAGCCTATGACTCCTCAAGAGTTTATGGAACGGTTCAATGAGTTGCAGCTGAGGAAGGATGGGGAGGGGGAAAGGAAGAAGAGTGCGGATAGATTCAGCGAAATTAAGTCTAGTTTGAGAGAACTGAGAAGAGGTTTGAATGAGGTCAGTTAACACAACTAATAAACACTTAAACACACACTACACACACACAAACACACTACACTTACTCTACTAATGTTTATAGTAAGTTTTGGTTGATATAAAAAATATTGGCAACCAACTGCCCAGTGCTAGGCTCGGGTCTCCTCTCATCTATCTAGAGAGAGAGAGAAAGAGGTTTTAGACCATAATCAACACACGCGGTTATTGGTGGAAATATTCACATATACTACAAGAAATTCGAAGGTGTATCTGACCTTTGAATTTCTTGTAGTATATTAGTGGATTTCCACACGATATTTTCCCTCACCTTTAACAGATATTAAGTCACATGACTAAAACATAATTATAAATTACTCAAAGGAAATCCACATTGGTACTACCGATCGAAATTTAACTTGGACCGTATGTTTTGTAGGCTGGTTGCTTTTTCATTCGTGCACCATCTTCATCAGATAAAGATAAATTTATTTGTCTCAACATGTGTGTACAGTTAGGTATTACTTAGAGTTTAGTGCCAACATGTTCTATCTTGTTAGTCATACAAATTTATAATAAAGGTTAAAAAATATTCTAAACTGGCTGTCCCGGCTAACTTCGTACCACCTACTTAATTTATGATTTTATGAAAGTATACCTACCTACCCTCTACATACATACCTACCCTACCTACCTACAAAAAAAAAAAACCTAAAAACCATCCTTGAACTTCAACGAACATTTAAAACCACCCACTGGACCAATTTGGCCAAATTGGTCCAGGCGTTGTTGAGTTATGCGCTTACCAACACATTTAGCGATTCATTTTTATATTATAGATGTATAGTCGACCATATATTTGCTTTACCACGTATGACAAAGAATTCCATCAAAATTAAAATTCAATAAGGCTCATTATTGATGACAACTGTCACTGTACTAATGTCACTTGCAAGCAAAAATAGACATTATTGCTTTGTGATATGCAAACGACATTTACTCTAAGGGTGGTAAAGCAATTTTATGGTCGACTATACATCAGTTAGTGAGTGTTCTGTGCTATCAAGGATCTAATATAATCTTGATGTAAAATAAAGTTATTCAATTCAAATTTGTATTAATTAGATATATTATGTCAAGATAATAATGTCATGAATGTAGATATGTCAAGATATTAATGTTTTAAATATTTTATTTCAGGTGACCGCGCCCTATAATGTCAATTCTAATGCTGTAAATAATAATTGGTAAGTAGGTCTAGATCCCAGTAATCTCACTTTGGTGTACATAATCCTACTATTGATTTAATTTGTTCGTGTAGTGACGGATTAAGAATACATATATATGTATTCTTAATCCGTCATACAAAAGGCGACTAAGGGAGTAACCTTATGCAGACAAGAGCACTGCGAGAAAAAGGAAAATTCGAAACAAACCCTATACCATCCCGTCTGGCCAGCGTGGTATAGTCGGCACATGGGCTGTGTACGACTACGAAAGAAGTCGCGGTTTTGAGAATATGTTATTCAGATAGCCTGTAGGGAATACGCTCGCAATGTAGGTGTGATGCACCTCTGTCTACCCCTTTCGAGCAAGCGAGATGATATCAATGTTTTTATTTATTGTGAATTCAAATATCTTTATTGCGTACTATTGTGGTAATACAAGAGTGTGATGATGGTCTTAAAACTTTAAAAGTAATAAGTATTGCCACAGTATAAATACATACAGTATTGTAACTTAATACAAATGGTGGGAACGCGAGTCATACTTACGTGCCTTTACTTAGTATCCGCTTAAGTAGTCGCAGTGAAACAAATATCTTTGGAGGAGACCTATGCCCAGCAGTGGGACCTTTATGGGTTTAAATGATGATGATTATGACATAAATAACCTTATTTATTATTGTGGTTTAACTTTACGAACCTTCTTTCTTGATACAAATTATACAATTCATATGACCGATGTGTTTGGTTGTCTTTATTTTTATAGTATCTATGTATATGTTATTCAGCGAGCGCGCAGATCCTGTGCAGAACGACATTCGACTCCCGTGCGAATTTTGTGGATCTCTAGTACCAGTAGACGACTTGGTTCAGCATCAGGTAAATATTCTTGGAATCTTTATTTTTTTTCTATTAATATGATTTAGTTAGGTTAGGTACGTACTTAGCACGTCTTGCTGACCCCGAATGACGGCGGACGCTCTGTTAAAAGCTATTGGACCAATTTTTCCAATTTTTCTCTTTAGAACCTTCCATAAGATATCACTACATAGTATAAAACAAAGTCGCAGTCGTTGTCTATCCGTCCCTATGTATGCTTAAATCTTTAAAACTACGCAACGGATTTTGAAGTGGTTTTTTTAATAGATAGAGTGCTTCAAGAGGAAGGTTTAGAGGTATAAAATACATACCACGCGGGCGAAGCAGCGGAAGAAAGCTAGTTAAATTATATATTAAAAAAAAAATAGTTGCATTTGTACAGTTGATCTTTAGTTTTACGCTTAGCCATACAAAATTTATCATTTTTATTTGAACAGATTATCGTGTTTGTCTTATTCTAGAATACTCTTTCTAGTTTTAATTATTAGGTATTGAATAAGTTTTGAATTATTTGTTTAAAATCTCCAGACAGGATGCCGACCAGACCTTGCTCAATTCCGACCTCGGTCAGCATCTCCACCAGCGCGGAGGTCAGGAGCTGCAGCACGTGTGGGACGCGCAGTAGCTGCGGGGTCCCCCGTCCGTCCGCGGACCCCGCGACAAGACTCGTACGAAGAGCCCGTCATACCCTGCGAGTTCTGCACAGAGTCACTGCCAGTGTACCTCATCAGTGAACATCAGGTATTATATGTTTTTAGTTATTATTCAGACGCTATAGTAAACAAACAATAACATTAGAAGACGCGTGGGGCGAGGCATTTTGGGATTAACAAAGTAAATCCTATCTGCTAACGCACACAGCCGGTAAAAAGACCGCACCACTAGTGCACGCCGCGGCTGACCGCCATGAATCGAATAAACCACTTTATACGAGGCAGATTGCGGCGGCGCGGCGCCCTTAATTGAGCCGCTGTACTCTGCCTCTCTTAAAATCTTATTAATTGTACATAACCCATTGAATGCCGAGGTGGACCATTAAATCATAATCGGTAGCCACCATACAAATGGTCATCTACGTAATACAACTTAGTAACGTAGTTGGCTTTACGGATACACATTTGTAGTAGGACGGAATACGTAATATTGCGTATACGGAGTATTGCGAAAAACTTCCCCCCACTGCTAAAAAAGCCGTTCCAGCTAAACCCTGACGCGTTTGCACTAAAAATAAAATGCGGAAGAAATCATCTTTTGTCTGCTACTTGTCCTGAAAAGCCAGCTTTGTGTGGTTAACAATTGTTTTAAAATTTACCATACAGATCCTAAATTCGCTTAATTTTATATTTTGAACTTGTTATAGAAGTGTATTCTTATGTTTATTAAGAAATATTACAGTTTTTGTTAAAATAATTACTTAGAAGCATATTGATCTCAAGAGTAGACTGCATAATTTTTGATACCGAAGTGTTATAGACTTAGATATTTGTAAACAATAAAGTTACTATTTTTGTATCATCATCATCATCTTATCAGCTCAATGACGTCCACTGCTGAACATATATAGGCCTCACCTAATTTCCGCCATTTTTGTATATTGTGTTTTATTTGATGATGAGATGCCAAAGAATACGAAAATGAACGTTCTGGGAGTGAGAATACCTAATTAGTAATGAGATCAGTAGTTAACTAAAAGCGGTTTTTGTAAAAAACTATTTTTGTATAATTCCAGGAACGCTGTGGGAGGGAAGCCAACCTGCTTTTTCCAGACTGAGAAGTCTTCCAATAACGAAATTATACATAACATTACCTACTTTCAACTTTATATAAAATAAAACATTATAAGGGCATTTTAGAGTATTTATATCATAAAATCAATCTATTAGACGCTCTATATTGATGTATAAATCGCACAATAGTTCGACTTCGCTATAAGTATACTAGTAGCTTAGGTATAGGGAGTGAATGTTTGTCACAAAAATATAACAGGTCAGTAGATAGAGAAATAATTTTTACTATTTTATTGATTATTTTTCAGTAATTTTTTATTTTTATGTTTTAATTGTTATGTCCAGTAGGCACAGAAATCGCATTGCAACACTCATAAATTTTCTAAAAGCCAATATTGCAATCATCATTGATAAACATGCATTGAGTTAGTAAACTTTCAATTCCGCTTGTATTTAAAGATGTTTTTCCGTCTGATCTCACTTGGTCGTGTCGGATAGCCATCCCAATGGACCGGTAACTTGCTGGACACGCTACGTACTAGGACTGTTACTTGGTGGACACGCTACGTACTAGACACGTTACTTGCTGGACACGCTACGTACTAGACACGTTACTTGCTGGACACGCTACGTACTAGACACGTTACTTGCCGGACACGCTACGTACTAGGACTGTTACTTGTTGGACACGCTACATAACAGAACCGTAACTTGCTGGACATGCTTTGTACTAGACTCGAAAACGTTATTGACACGTAAGTTGCAGGGCACGATACATTCTAGACATAACATGCTGGACTTGCTACCTATGTACTAAAACCGTAACTGGTTGAATCCGCTACGTGTTAGATACTTAACTTGCTGGACACGCTACGGACTAGACACGTAACTGGCTGGACACGTTACATTCTAACTAACAAACCTATAAATTTATTTTTTGTAGTAAAATTAGGAGTGACAATAAAATGAAAACGCTCAATTTTAGCTCTACGTTCATTGTAATAGAGAGATTGATAACTGTTCATTGATGCAGAAAATGTGTACTTCTACTTCATTAACTTAAGAGTGATTTCATACTGAAGTTTTTTATCTGTTGTATGATTGTATCCCATTCGATTATAAAAACGTTATGCGTAATTCAATTACAAATATGAAAAAAGTTACTTTGAAAATGCGAAATTCGTTCTGAAATTTACTTTTAAGACATTATTTTAAGAATGAATCAATTTGTATGTTACTTCTGAAATGGAAATAATTAAGATACAAAGATAAGTAAATAGTCTATTTGTCTATGTAAAAATATATCTTTTAAACCCTATTTCACCACTGGAAAAAATTTTGTTGAAAGATTTTGACATAATATCTTTTATACAAAATTTGTAACTTAATACCCGGATAGTTTATCAGACGTTTGAAAAGTGGTGAAAATGGGTCCTAATCGAATTTGGTTTTAGTATTATTTCGTGCTATGCTCATTTGTTAGGATATTTGTATAGGAATATATCAATATACTATTAACAAGTAATATTTCGTCAAGTAATCGGAAGATAATTATGGCATGAAAGTAGATATTAATAAATGTGGTATATGTAATTTCGTGTAATGTAACGTAGACAGGGTCCCACCATTTTAGTTTGTCGTCTAAATGTCTATTAAGGTCTTATATGTGGGACTTTCTTAAAAAATTTGTAATAAATAATATGTGTAAAGTAATAACGAATTTAAATCTATTGTAAACATGTCCTAGATTAATGTACGAGCATTAAATGCATTTAAAAACATCTTTGGGAGGTTGCGAATTTTATGATATTAAATGAAACGAAAAAATCTCAATGCTACAACGCACCGAAGATCTATAAAAAATTGTCTATCGTAATCAAATACCTTTATAATGTACCTAACTTCAAATTTTTATGAAAATAACAGTTACTGATAGATCTGTGCGTATTAACTCTGATTACTTATAATTATTGTAGATTTGTAGACGATGCATGACGTCAATATAAATAAAAACTAGAAAGGTTTAACCGGGGTAATAGTAAATGTGTTAACTTATTCGAATTATGTTTCATCCATCGATTATTGATCGCCATAATCGAATTGATAGATCGATTTCAATCTTGCTGTCAAATGTTTGAAAATTTAAAAAATGTCTCTGTCATTTTAAAACGTTATACTACGTAAGTACGTATACTATAACAAAATAAACTTCGAGATTCTGACGCTCAATTATAACTCTACGTTCATTGTAATAGAGAGATTGGAAAATCTTCATTGATGCGCAAAATTTGTACTGTAGGTACTTACTACATTAATTTAGAGTGATTTCACGCTGAAGTTTTGTATCCGCATTCAGGAGTCGTTTATAATTAAATTACAAATTTGGAAAAAGTCACTTTTAAAACGCGAAATTCGTTCTTCTGTCGCAGTATCAGCAGGGGATGTCACAACTCAGAACATGCCAAGTCATATATCTACACAAGAAATAGTGGAGTCTGCCTATTGTTTAAGATATGAAATGCCGCTGGGCAATTTCAAACCTTAAATTTATATACAGACGATTGAGTGCCGGTCAGACAAATCTCAATTTTAATATGTTTTTCATTGGCAATGTGATTTGTACCTTACTATAGTACTTATCTGTCTTATCTATTACCCTGGTTGACCATAAATGTTTAGTTATAATGAGATTATATAATAAGGGATTGTCCTCATTTCGCGTAGGTAAGTAAAGAAATGTTTTTTAAATCTAGCGAGTGGCCTTGTTATTATGCATATTGTATACTGTCGGTCGGTAAGGGAAGCTAGATGTGGACAATATCTTAATCTCGAATGACTGTATGTATCGTTATATTTTGTGATAACTCTTGTTTCTATATTATGAAATATTTGATGTTATAAATGTACCTCTGGTTTTTATTTTATCCTACTAGCTTTCGTGCTGTCTTCGCTCCCGTGGATATAGTATGTCGTAGTGTGATGTTATATATAGCCTATAGCCTTCCTCGATAAATGGGCTATCCAACACAAAAATATTTTTTCAAATCGGACCAGTAGTTTCTAAGATTAACGCGTTCAACCAAACAAACTCTTCAGTAGTGTGTCAATGTACCGACATCGACAGTTCTAAAACTATAAATATAAATGACCAAAGTGAGGGTAGAAGCAGAAACCTGCACGCATCAAGAACGACGGCGACGCTCGGCCGCCCGCTCTAGTTAGCCCGGGACCACGGTCGATGTAATTCGAGCGAAACGTCGGGCAAACAAATAAGGTATTTTCATATTCCTTAAATATAATACGTGACGTAGACCCTTTATATAATAATTTAATATGTGTACAAGTCGTGAAAGTTTAAAAGATTTTATTCAAATCCTTCAGCTTTATAATATTAAGTAAGTATAGATTCAAAATATCATGAGAACTTTGCTTTAAATCAGGGGTTTCCTATCTTTTTCAGTCCGCGGCGCACTCAAATTGTAGTTGTAAATAAATAATAATAATAATCGTTTATTTTAAAGATAATAAAGAGAAATATGAATATATTATCATTTCCATAATAAAGGCAGTTAGGCACTAGACCACAGAACAGAGATAGGTCACTAGACAGACACGCCTCGATGGCACAGTGTGTACGAACTACTGCTGCGCAAGAACTCATGGTTTGATTGCCGGGTTGACTAAAAATGGTATTATTTCTCGGTCTCGAAATTCACCAAAGTGTTGTTGTTTTGTTCAAGTGTTTAGTATTACTCTGTCTGAGAGCAGCTCTAAAAGCCAGCAGTACGATAATAGTACCTTTAAAGTTATTTATTAGTTCTAGAACTTTCCTAAAGCCTCAATCGCTTGGGTGTCTTCATACGAGTTGTTATAAGTATATGTTTATATCGAGTGATTATTGTATGTATCAAACATATATGTCAATGACCAAAGCTAGTAAGTTGTCATACAAGTATTTCAAGGATAAAAACATGGAAATGTTTTATTTTATATAATAGGTTTAGCAAGTTCTGGTAAGATAGATAAATGCGTAGTAGATGTGATAGGTATTTAATAAAAATTATCAATCTAGTGTGTGGGAGTTCAGGTTACTGTTATTCTTTTTAACCCTATCTGTCTGTCTGGCATCGTAGCTCATAAACGTATGGGTCGATTGTGATGAGGTTTTTTTTGCTTGAAAGTTGACATGATTTTGATGATTTTTGACATGTTTTGTTAAAATTGGTGCAGCTGTTTCAAGGTTATCTCTTGTCGGGGGTGATCTAAAATTTTGTTTTTTTTTGTAATATTTGTTTACTTAGGTACTATTTTTCTTCGTAGTTGATAGTGGATTTTGTTTTGTAAAGGTAATATTGAACAACATACCATCACACCTGTTGCCCTGAAGGCGATGACAGACATGCAGAACATATCCACATTTCACCACCTATGTTTGGTCCCATGTAAAAGGTGGGAACCTATTGCCATTCACCAGGTATATACCATTACCATATTATATAGAAACCCAATGCCAGTTTTGGCTGACTCGGGAATGAAACCATGAGTTCATGCGCAGCAGTAGCTCATACACACTGCGCCATCGAGGCGTGTCTATGTCTCGTGCCTAACTGCCTTTATTAGGTAATAAAAATGACAATATATTCATAATTCTCTTTATTGTCTTTATTTACATTCATTTTTACATAAATTAATGACTAATAGTAAAGTCTTATCTACATAATTACACGACACGTTTAGGTAGTTTTTTTTTAACATAATTTTTTAATTTGTCGTACATACCATGAAAATTAATTTCTGATTTAACAATTCGTTTCCAGTAAATACTTAATCTATGTGAGAGCTATCCTCTCAAGGTAGGCAGCGTTTTGGCTGTGCCCGTAGCAGCATTGCCAACGTCCATGAGCGGCGGTAACCACTTACCATCAGGTGGGCCATCTACTCGTCTGCCACTTTAGGCAATAAAAAATAAATATGTTCTTATTGTTTAGTTACTTCAAGGCTCAACCTTGTCAGCGAATTGGCCGTAGCAAATTTTGCTGACACCTTTTTGGTTTCCTTAATTTTAACCCAGATGATGAATAAATTATTTTGATTATTATAAAGTATTGCAAATTTTCTCTTTTCTCGAGTTTTTGAGTTTAAACAATAACCCGAACAATTGATGAAACTTATCCGTTAACTAAGTCTTTTCTTCTACGTACACATTATCCTAACATGTTATATCGGCACAGTACCGGTCGCGGTGTTGTAAATAAGGTGAGACCTATGTCCAGCAGTGGACATCCTTGGGCTGATATGATGATGATTATGAAACACGTTTTTTTAGAGTAGGTACGCTTGCGTATGAAGGTCTAGCAAGGTTCCCAGACTTGCCATGAATGTTGCGTAGTTCCTAAGTCTATATAAAATGCTTCTACCCTCATAAAGTGACTGAGTTGACTTATTAGAGCAAAACTAACTATAATAATGCCTTCCTTCTTCAATTACTCATCCGTATCAATCTATTTATATGTCCACTGTGTTTCACTACGCGAAACCAAAAGCTCGGTGGGCTTATAACTAAAAAGTAAGTTCATTAATAATTATTCTACGCAAGTGTTCATCCACAACACAAGAAATATTCTTCAGGACATCGTGGTACAGATATTTGTAATTTCGTACAATTCCATATTTTCTCACATTTGCAACGAGACCTGAATTTCCTTTTGCTTGAATACGCAATTAAATTTTGTGAAAACGAATTAGAAATAGACTTTCCGTAGTGACTTAATTTTGGCAAAGGCTTTGCTGTTGGCGCTTTTGTTGTTTCAATAACTTCTGTAGGTACTGTTAGCTCTTCTTCTTCGTATTTTTCTGTTACAGTTACATCAGTTGCAGTCACATCAGTTTCATACTGGATTGTTGAGTTAGCAATAGTTTCTGACTGCAAACTTTCAGAGGGCAAGATAATGTCAGAGCTGGTAATATTAGGAGTGACGGGTTCCACAGGTGCCAGCCTATTTCTTGTGCCATTTTCATTCTTCTTCGGTTTTTGTTTGATGGAATAAATTCTGTCCGAATAATTGTATATTGGTACATTGGTTGGTTCGTTCGGTTGTTCCGTCTTCTTGGCTTCAGTGTTGACTGTTTCTGGGACCGTTAGTGTTAAGTTCTGTATTCTAGATTCTCTTGAATTTTTTTTGACTTCGGGTTGTGGTTCTGTTAGGTCTACTTGACGCTTGACGTATGTGATCTTGCTGTCCTGTGGGGCTGCCAGCACTGTGCTTACGCACAGTAGTATCGGGATCAGATTTCTGTAACAAAAAAGATATAATTTTTAAATCGTATTTGCGATTACAAGGTGTGGGGTAGATTCATCAACATCATCATTTGAGCTTATTGTAGTTCACTGCTGGACGTAGGCCTCTCCTAACACGCGCCATAACACTCTGTCCTCCGCCTTCCGCATCCAGTCAGACCCAGCGACCTTTTTTAGGTCGTCGGACCATCTAGCTGGAGGGCGTCCTAATTTACGCTTGCCGAGTCGCGGTCTCCACTCTAAGACACGCTCCTCCGTGCATCGGTCCATTTGGGGTAGATTACTAATAGGTAATTAAATAGGAGTTGTATCTGCAGATTCAGCGATAATGGACTTCGTAAATGTGCAGCAAAAAATGCAAACGCCTTCATTGTGTTGCCCTAACTTTGTAAATTAATCAATTCCTTGTGCCGACCTTTCCGGTAATTCTTCAATAAAAACAATGATCTAATCATATATCGTAATGTACGTGTTATGTCCATACTGAATAAAGATTGCGGTTGTTGGATCCGAATACTGTGTGTTATATAAAACACAAATATTAACAGACCATGACCCGTCCTCTGTTGACGCATAGGTAAATAGTTTGCTAGTACATACAGTTAGGAATTTTCTAGCAATTTGACGTCATAAAGTATTATTACCTTCACGGATGCTGGTGCTAATGCATAAGTGGTCATCTTACTAGATACTATTGTAGCACATTACGTTCTATTTATGAATTGTTTTCTCTGCCGAGAAATCAAATTTTACTACTTATAATGATTTCATACATATACTATAGATCACGCCGCTTTCCCAACAGATAGGCAGAGACTATTTTCTTCCGCTTGCTACGATTCTGACATACATCTTTGGCTTCTTCAACATTCATCAGTCTTTTTATGCATTCTCACCGGTTTGGGGTAGGTAGGTACTCCTAATAATGATTTCACACTCTAAATTTAGACACGAGAAGACATGACACCGTTTATAGCTATCAATGATATAGGTAAGGCTAGGAGGCGTGCACTACAAAATAAAATCGATGCATCGGATTCCAATGTATTTCTGTTCACAGATTGATATTTCATCGCAAAGGTCATTGAAAAGTCTTTGGAATGGCAAATATAGACTTCATATTATGTTATTTAAAGATAAAACGCATCGGTTAACAGATACAACATAATTAATTTGCAACTAGGCGTTAATATTTAAGACCTTTTTATAAAGCCTTCGTGTAACTACGGAAAGTGTTTGAAAGCGTCACATTGTTAGCATTGACGTATTACTATTTACTCCATAGTATTGGAGTAGGTATGTAAGTAGGTACATCACGAATACTAAATACCTAGTCAAGAAAGAAGGTCTTAATCATCAGCAACCCATTAAGGCCCGCTGCTGGGCTCGGGTCTCCTCTCCTCTAACTAGAGAGCTGAGAGGGTAAAAGGTCTTAATGCATTGCTTCAATTAGGGAAAATACATGTGAATGGATCGATTAATTAAGACGCATTCTTTTTTTTTGAACTTGTAATGGATGGACAACGGTCTTTTTCAAAAGGGCAAAATAGTGATTGAGCTGCCGGGTTAGGAGTTTACCTCATGTCTTTGCATTTCTGGACCGCTGCCACTATATCACATTTATATATTGAAAAAATATTTTCTGTTTAAGGTCTTCTGCGTGTAGCACTACCTGCTCGTCTTTACAATACATAATTTGAGGATAAATTTCACCTACATTTGAAGTAGGGTGTAGGTTATTAAGTTACACAATTGTGTAATTTTTATCAAATATTATGATTTACTTAATATTTATATTTTTATCAACACTACTTATATTCATTACCTACTGCCAAATAGTTATAGTAGAATACGTACCCATTTAATACTTATTAGTGTGTTAAAAGGTTCCACATCACATGTATTCCAATAAATGTAAAGCCTCTGCCACTATATATTTAACAAACCAATATTTAGTCATTCGCACGCATTTACATAAGGTAATAGAGGCCTTTTTTATTATAAATCATAGTTTTTGGCATTGCGGAATTACGTGACTTTGACCTATTTACTTATGAGTTGATTATATGAAATTTACCTACTTACTTAAAATTTGATAATTGAGTCAACAGTCCAACATATTTGGATTATTTATATTGTTGTGTTGTTTTATTTACAAACTTTTATTTAGTTTCATTTACCCTAGTCTGTATATTTTTCTTTAGCAAATTAATTTATTTAATGTTTTAGTTAAGAATTTTTGTCAGTTATAGTTTTTTTTTTTTAAGTGGTTCACATATTTTTATGCACAAAGAAAAGATTAATGACTTGCATTCTTCTTTGAGCCTGAAAATGTATTCATCCAATGACATTGAAACGGACTTACCGCGATTTTCATAAATAATGAAAAATATTTTTTTTGGCACAAACAAATTATGCTAATCATAGAAATAATAGGTGGTAATTACTCTAAGGATGAAATGCCGGTTTTGAAATAACCTTTTCAAGTAAGTAGGTACGTCCCTAACCTTCCTAATACGCATTAGAATTGTCAGTGAAAATAAAAAACCTGTTATCCACATCAAGTTTCAACGTAGTACCTATTTATTAAAGTTTTATACCACGTATATTTGCACATGATTCAGATGAACTTTGTGTCTATAAATAAATAGACAAAAGGTAGGTATTAGAATTCATCATTACCCTCGTTCATTAATTAATAGGGAACGCGGTCTGCGAGAAATTTTGAATTCAGAGAAACTTTGCCGTCGCACTGCGGCCTTACCTTAAGTCTGCAATCTTAAAGTATGATAGAGACAATTGTAGCTCAGACAAAATAAAACGAGAAGCTGTTGAAATCAATAAATACTCAAATTTCAACCAGGAGGATGGATACAGCTTATCAATAACTTGGAATCCCGTTATCAGCTTGTGTAAACATCGCCGATGTGACAAAGAACACCAGTGTAAAGACGTCATTAGTGTAGTGTGTCGAAGTACCGACAGTTCTGATAAAAATATAGACAAAAGTGAGGGTAGTCGCATAAACCCGCGCGTATCGAGGACAACGCTCGGCACCCACCTCAGTCAGGCCGTGACCACGATCGGTACAAATCAAAATCAAAACGTCGGGCAAATAAGGTATTTACTATTCCTTATAATATATAATATATATATACGTGATGTAGACCACTGGCTGGCTACGTTCCTATTTATTATAACATGTTTTACATTTAGTATAATATTTTTATAACATGCAGAACTCGTCTGGTAGTCCATAAGTACGGCACTAACAATAGGGCTATTTAGTGTTTTAGCGTTTTGGAGGGTCATATTTTATTTATTAAATAGGTAGTTGAAAAAAAGGAAATAATAGGGACATGTCTACTACAGCTGGCCTTGATTTTACGAGACACCGAGAGAGGATAGCTTTCTTTAAAGAAAATGGAAGAATATCTCAAAATCTACCCTGGCTGGGGAACCGAACTTAAGACCAAATACACAGTAATCGTATACACTAAACATAGTATACACTCCTTTACGCCACTGACATAGTACAACAACTTATTCGTCATTGGGTGTAAGTAATTCATTAATTGTTCTAAGTTACCATTATCACAGTTTGCGATTGTCGTTGTGAATGAATGAAGTTTATTTTTAAAGTCACCTTGCATTGTTTAGCAACTATGTGCGAACGTAATATTGTATGTTATATAATATAATGTTATAAAATAAATTCTTTATTATGTAGGCTCTATTTGAATAAACGACAAATTTTATTACTATTATATTGTTAGTGTTAGGCCACTGTTCAGCTTCTATTAGCCGTAACGGAATGTTATGCCTTAGTCGATAAATTGGCTATCCAACACTAAGAGACTTTTAAATCGGACCAGCTCCCTGATTCTGAGCTGTCGGAATATTTTCGGCCAGAACTGTCAGTTTATTTAGGTAAAGTTAAAAAACAGAATGTTAAAAAAATAGATGGATGTAGAAAAAATCCTCTATTAATCAGTTTTTAATTTTCTATACGGTAAACTAATTTCTAACACTTAATAACTTAAGCTGTAAAAATACGTCGTTCTAAGATTCGAAAAAGTTTACGATCCGGGAGCAATCCGATGAGTCAGAATCAGGGCTCTGTAGTAGTTCCTGAGATTATCGCGTTCAACTAAACAAACAAACTATTCAGCTTTATAATATTAAGTATACATGTTTTTAAATGGGCGTAACAACTTCTTAAATGTAAGAACAACATAGATTAGAGAAATAACATTCTGCATAAATTAAAAATTCTGGATGACGAATGTGTTGTTTTTAGAAACACGTTGTATAGGTACCATTATAAGCCACACTAATATTAAAAATAATTTTCATAAAATATGGTATGGATTTAGATGACAACCTGGATAAACACAGGCTTTTATTTATTTGTGAATAAAAAGTAATAAAAACCATCCTTTGGGAAGTATTGATAATGACGAACTAAAAGAAAGCTATAACGTAACAGATGTTTAACCAACGTGCGAGTCTTATCTAAACCACAACATATCATCATAACATCAATAAAAATATCTAGACATCTAGATGCATGTAATTAAAATTTAAATTACTGACGCCAATTCAATTGGTCGTTGGCCATCTGGTTTCGATACTTTTTACTTTTTTCCGCTTTTTTTTTTAAATAAATTATAGTTTTTAACCACTTCTTCCGTGTTTATAATTCTATATTTAAATTAATTCGGCGATGTGAGATGTTTATGTTTAATAAGATTTTTGTAATCTAGTGGTATTTTACTTAATTTAACCTGCCTGTTCAATATTACTACCTACATGTAGGAAAATATTTGAAAATTACTGGTCTATTGGCGTAGTGGTTATTGACCCTTACTGCTTAGCCGGAGGTCGATTTTTACCCAAGACAAATCTTTGTGTAGTGAGGATGATTGTTTGTTTTGTGTGTGGGTGGCATTCGTATTACTAGAAATCGTACGGGGCATATAGCCTTCCTCGATAAATGGGCTATCCAACACTAAAATAATTTTACAAATCGGATCAGTAGTTTCTGAGATTATAGCGTGTAACAAACAAAGAAACACTACAGCTTTATAATATTAGAATAGACTAGAAGTCGCACAAGGTTTCGCTCCCGTCGTTCTTTATTTAGCCACTGCTCAGCTCCTATTGGGCGTAGCGTAATCTTATATAGCTTATAACCTTCCTCAATAAATGGGTTACATACATAGATCAGCAACCCATTAAGTCTAACTAGAGAGCTGAGAGGGTTTAGGCCATAATCCACTCACGCTGGCCTAGTACGGGTTGGTGGATCAGACATACTCATAGAATTTCTTCTAGGGTATGTGATTTATGTATTCTAATATTATAAATGGGTTATCCAATGCTAAAAGAATTTTTCAAATTTAATCTATACAAATAAATAAAATTGGTGTGTCTGTTTGTAATAATAAAATAACCGCTTTTAACTACACGTGTTTGTATGTGTCTATACGGTAACTACATACACCAAAATAATTTTTTTTTAAATTTTTGTCTGTCTGTCTGTTCCAGCTAATCTTTGGAACCGCTGAACCGATTTCGACGGGACTTACACTGGCGGATAGCTAATGTCACAAGGAGTAACTTAGGCTACTTTGGTTTTGAAAAAATATCAGGGTTCCGTAAAAAAAATTAAAACTCCATGAATGCGGGATAAGTTGTCCACGTGAACGAAGTCGCGGCGCAGCAGCTTAAATATAAATAGGTATAAAAAAATAAATTAAAAATATAAAATTATTATTAAAATAGCTTCGGTGCCTTCCGTAATTAGCGAAACGAAACGTAAACGGTAGAAAGACAGTGAAGTGAAGTAGTTTATCTTTATATCAGTTAACTAATACTTAGTGTATGTGCAATTAATCGCAGAATAATGGCATTCGCGTAGTATTGTTTGGACAACAATGAATAGTTTTTGTTCGAAACATAATCATTGCTTTATCTTTACTAACCTGTGAAATAGTGTTTTAATTGCAATGTCCTGTACAGTTCGAACCATTAATGAATTAATTACGTTGTACAATATGAATAACAAAGTGGAATATAGCAATGCAATGTGTTTCGATTATGGCATAAATTTTTATATTTTTTAAGAGCAAGCCAAAATCTTTGTAGCCAAAAAAATGAGTAAGTAGTCCTTAACTGCCACTTATACTATCTCGCCCTTTCTCTAATACCAGTTCTGCCCCTAATACCATATTAACTCTACCTCTAAACCAGCCTAGCTCTTAATACCAGATCTGCCCTTTATACCAGTCCAGCCCTGCCTCTAATACACGCTCTGGCCTTAATACTTCTTACATAAATATAGCATCACGCCTTTTTCCCCGAAGTGGTAGGCAGAGATGTATCATTCACATTTCGCCAGCTATGTTTGGTCCCATGAAATAGGGGGCCAGCCTATTGTCATCAACCAGGAAAATTTGTTTACCAAACGCCGGGAAAATCTAAATACTGGAAATTCCTGATAGAAAACCCCAATACCATTTTTACCCGACCTTCCTGCTGCGCCACACCGAGGCATTTTAATACTTCTTTACTGTGTTATATCAGCCCTGCTCCTGATACTGTGTCCTGTACTCAATAACAGCCCTGCTTCTAATACCAGTTCTACCCCTAATACCAGATCCGCCCCTAATACAAGCCTTGCCTCTTATAATCACTCTGGCCTTAATACCAGAATTGCTCCTAATACCTGTCTTGTCCCTAATACCAGCCCTGCCTCTAATACTAGCTCTGGCCCTAACACCAGCCCTGACCCTAATACCAGCTCTGCCCCTAATTAAATAATATAAACCAGCCTTCGATTAATTACTTCGAAATTCACACCAGGGTCGCTCTTCATAATTAATGGCACAATTAAAATGTAATAATAATCGAATTATTGGTTATAGGTAGTTATTTGGTTACGTATATAGGCACCCTAATTACCGCCACCCTGTATCTACAGTAATTGTGAAAATGATACAATTTATTATTAATGATTTTAAACATGAAAAATATTTTAAAAACTGCTATTTCTAGATACCGATTTTGTTTATAGTATTTATTGGCGGCTAAAATATCAAAATAATAAGAATTTAGACTGATTGCGTACTATTTATTTTAATGCCATTAGTAAATAGGTTTTTGTAGTCGTCTGGCTAGATACCTAATTTGTTTGTAATTGAATTTTTTAAATTACTTACTTATTTATTAGAAGACTTTTTGCAAATAAAGTGCATTAAGTACAGCTACAGGTACCTATGTTATATATTAAAGATACATAATAGGACTTCAGAAATGTACATTATCTAAATACGTAGATAAATGGGATAATGGAAACACTTGACACAAACACTCTCCTATTAGTTTAAACACATTTCGAAAACAGGCACTGATTCGTCACCAAACAGCCAAAATTTAATGAGCATCACAGAAAAAACTATAGATATATTGATATAAAAATGTGAACTAACCGGTACATAGCTTGACAGAGATGTTCTCGTGCGATTCTTAGTAAACAACACGGAGAGATGCGGCACCGGCCTTATAAACAGCCTATTTATACAAAACGACACTGTAAAATAACCAACGTGCGTTGAAATGTATGTTTTTTTCGCGCCAAACGGTAAACGACTGAAGGCAGGCGGCCATACAGCCTCTTCGAGCAAAGAGGTAGGGGCGTGGGACTACAAACACTATTTTATTATTGTCTTCATTCATTATATTTAGAGTTCTTACTTAAAATTAATGAATGCTAAGCCGATTTATTTATGTGAGGTAAACAACGAAAATGTCTAGTTAATAATTGGTACTTTATGTGTGTATTTACGGCAACAAATCGTTTTAATATGATAATGATACTCAAATAATTGACTTGTCTAATGTGTACAGCTATGATAAGTTTATCCAAAGGGTTCTGTAATTAAGTATATATATATCTTAATAATAATTTAGTCTATTGAGTCACCTAAGGTTAGAGAGGTGACATCAAATCCTAAAACTTTTACATTATTCTCTTTATTGTATGCTAAAACTATCATTGAATTTGGTTCCCTATGATAAGCTAAACCACCCTGTGAGCATGCCAATGTATTGGTATAAACATAGAAGACAAAATCCTAGAATTATATCTAGAATAGTTTTTATAGCGGCACTAGAAGTCCCACGGGGCTTCGCTTCCGTCGTACTTTGTTTGGCCACTGCTCAGCTTCTATTAGCCGTAGCGTGATATTATATAACCTATAACCTTCCTCGATAAATGAGCTACCGAACACTAAAAGAATTTTCAAATCGGACCAGTAGTTCCTGAGATCTTAGCGTTCAACCAAACAAGAAAACTCTACCGCTTTATAATATTAAGTATAGATTACACACCATTACCTAATTGCCCATTGCATAATCCTCACATGCTGGTCTGCATGGTTTATGGATCAGTCATAGTCTTAGAATTACTTCTGCTTCACCATTAGTAGATGGTAAGTCAATAAGATAATATATATAATATAATATTCTACCACATTCACACAGCGCCATCTAGTCCCAAAGTAAGCAATTATATTTGCTTGTGTTATGGGTACTAAACAACTGATATACTACTTAAATACATTTTTTTTTTGTAAGTACATACATATTATAGATAAATTACACACAGACACAGAACAAACCTATATGCTTATCACACAAAGATTTGTCCTGGGTGGGGATCGAACCCACGACCTGCGGCTTAGCAGTCAGGGTCACTAACCACTAGTATGACTAGTACATATAAATTCCACATACTGAAATACACATTGGTATTATCGTGTCGGTTGGAATCGAACTCACACCTATGAGTTTTGCAACTGGTCACTTACCCATTACGTGACCATCGTTGGCCAATGGCCACAAAGTGGTTTTCATTTTTTATTTCGACCATATTTACACAGCGCCATCTAGCATAAAAAAGTTAATAATAATAATAATATTTATTGTACACACCAAGTTATACAAAGTACATTTTACACAATAACATGTCATAATAACAAATAAGAACGTACAATGGGCGATTTTATCACTTGCAGCGATTTCTTCTAGATTCCAATATAAACTTGTGTTATGAGACTCCAGACAAATGATAAGATACATAATAATATTTCTAAATACTCTCATAATATATATGAAAAACACCCAAATTTCGAAACAAACATTTGCAAATCATACAAATATTTGTTCCGGCCCGGGAATCGAACCTCAGACCTCAGTAACCGCAACCATACACTACCGCTGCACCACCGAGTCAGCTTTAATTATAATTATAATTATATACAGAACCCAACAAAGTGTCAGTAGTTAAATAAAATTTGTTTTTTTATAATTACGCGAACTTGAATTTAACTTCCCATCTAATGGGAATGTTTTGGAGGAAATATGAATGTCCAAGATACCGGACGTTATGTCATAAACGTATTAAGTACAATGGCGACTAGTTTTGGCCGTGACTTCGCTCATTTATTGTGAACGTTGGTATCTCACAATTATTATTGGTACAACACCATATCATGGTACCAATTTGGTAATTATTATGTATTGGTTGTATTTCTAATACATTGCTCTTGTACGTTCTGGGGCGCTGACAAATTCATTTAGTATTTGCTATGGTGGGAAATGGAAACTTTCTTACTCCTCCATTTTCATTACTTTGTGTTAATTTGACTGGCCTGTTGGCGTAGTGGTTAGTGACCCTGACTGCTAAGACGGAGGTTGTGGGTTCGATTCGCATCCAGGATAAATCTTTGTGTGATGCGCATGATTGTTTGTTCTGTGTCTGGGTGTAATATATCTATAATATGTAGGTATTTAAAGTTGTTTAGTACCCATAACACAAGTAAATTAATTTGGGACTAGATGGCGCTGTGTGAATGTGGTGATATATTATATAAGAGGGAGTCACAGTGATGGGAGTGTGGATAGGATTGTCCCGTATAACATAAGTTTAACTTTAAATCTCGAAGACTGTTTTTCCACCACGACACCTAAGCATAGACGGAAGAGATTTAATTACAAGTAGGTACATAAATAATTCTTAATTTGCATGCTTCGTGGGTAGTTAGTCATGCTATGGGTCGATGGGTTTGTATTAAAATGTTCTTATATGTCATGATGAGTACCGCTACCTATCAGTAGGATGGGTGTAAAGACCGTGATTAATTTTGTTTAACTAATTTAACCAACTGCTTTCGCATGCCTGACGAGCTGTGGCCTGTGACCCAAAATTTGTCATCTCGTGGTACCCTGCGACAACATATCAACGACGCTGATATCACAGCAGACCTCGGAAAAGATGGCTAGTTGAGTTAAGTCATAAGTCATTTATTTCTATACAATATACATTGTGTTGAAAATACATATTATTAATTAAACATTAAATTACAATAAATAATTAATTAAAATAATAAATTGCACATTTTTAATAATAATAATTCAATAATAATAATAGTTAGTAGTAGTTGAACAATACTCCTACGACTGGTCCGCCATGGCTACGGACCGAACAGTAAGATAGTCGGAGGAGCCCGCTTGGCCATCAGTAGAATGGCACAGGCTTCCTGAAACTCGTCTGAATATCATCATACCAGCTATAGGACCAATAGGACTGGTTGTATGCGGTTTGCATCCAGCACGATCCTGCTGTTTTTGATCAGATCATCTATCAGCCGGTCGGAGTGTACCAAAGGGGGTGCACTTTTTTTTTGGTCTACATGATTTTAAAACAAAACTGACGTTTCTGCATAAAAAAAATTAAGGAAAAACATTTTTTGGGACAGAAAAATTTCGGTGAATTTTGTATGGAGCATCGACTTTGAATGCAGTTTACAAGGTAATCGACACTTGTCAAATTTATCGTATTAGCCTTCGTGGTTATTTTTTTTATAACCGAAGAAGAGAAGTTGGAGCCCCGTTGACCTTTACACTAAAAAATTAAAAACAAATTCCCTAAAAAATTTTCATCTTTTTGTTTAAACTTCTATTTTATTACATCTTTTTTTGAAATCTATGTTTTTCGTTACTTAGGGGAAAAAATTAGAGTCATTTTTAATGCACCCCGCTATACCTCGACCTTTATGTAATACATAATTAGGTATAATTTACTCTTAGGTATATGACAAGTCACAACTTTGCCATGATCAACATTTAACAATTAAACGAAGAATTTTCTATGAGTTCACATTTAGTTATTAAGTAAGCATGTAAATAGTTGGGCAGCATAGGCGGCGACTGTGGCGAGTCTAATTGTCGAGTCTAGTGGAAATATGTGCAATATTACATACTTAGGTAAATGCTTGTTATATGACGCTACACCTTCGTCTATTTAGTTATAATAGAATCAATAAATCAATCTATCGTCACTACCCCATCTCAACCCGTGGATGTCGACGGACACACACACAGTCAGACAAACGGACAACGGTGTAATCCTATAGGGTTCCTTTTTTCCTTTTGAGTGACGGAATTCTAAAAACCACCAAAATTAGGTAAAAATACATACCTAGATGTTGAAATTGGCGCGCTTGAGCGATGGTGGCTGAATGAATAAGACCATCAAGCAAATCACGCGGTCCGAGTTCGATCCCGACCGGCAGTACCAATGTGGATTCCACTTTGTGGAATTTATATGTACCTACTAGTCAGTCACTTAAGTGACTGACCATCTGCTAACGGTGAAGGAAAACATCGTAAGGAAACCCACATATACCCCAGAAGAAATTCTATTAGTAGGTATGTCTGATCCACCAACTTATGGCTTAAACCCTCTCAGCTCTCTAGATAAAGGAAAGGAGACCCGAGCCCAGCAGTGGGACTTAATGGGTTGCTGATGATGTTGAAATTCGCCTGTTTATAGATATTTTAAAAATATAAGTTATAATTGGTTTTAAAACAAAAACACAAATGTTTGTATGTAAACATAACATACAAACATTTTCGATAAGATAATATGTGTGTCGTATATACTTCAGTGTTCTAAGATTTTGGATACCTACAGCATCAAGAATCTCTCAAGGTCACTCAAGTTGGCTTTAAAAATTAAATATTTTAAATGTAGCGTCCACTTCTAGATACAGCAACACGCTAATAAAACGTAGTGTTTATATTCTCTTTGCGCATCAAATTGACGTCACGATGACAGACTACGGATATATCATTCCCATATAACCCAAAAAAATATCTCCAAAATGTAGTTCACTATAAATAATTTATAACAAACGTACAACAAAATTTCTACATGGCCAAGCCAAAAGCATCATCAGGTGAATTTGGAAATTCTCTACGAGACAATAAATTGTTTAATCAGATTAAATCTTTTTGGAACGATAACCCTTTAGCAGTAGTAGTAATTACGTTGTTAGTGGGTCTGATTATTTATGGATATTATATGAACCGCAAGCCAGTTTGCCCATATTGTGGTAGGTGCAGTTGTCCAACAGACGATGATGATGGTTGCGAATATGGTTGACCAGTAAGTGTTAAAAAACAGAACACAAAAATATGCCGTAGCTATAAACGTTTGTTATATGTTTATAATAATATCATCCGTAACATTGTGCCTATATATATCAATTTAATAAACGAGATATCTCACTAATTTATCAAGATGTTTCTATGTATCTAATCTAAGTTATAATAACATAAATTAAAATCTTACATATGCCAAGTAGGGCTGTGTGTCAAAAAAAAGAATTTCTTTCCTCTATTCGTAATGGAGAGAACTGAAAGAGTTAGATTCTCTGTGTAGGTAGAGGTTTTATATCCATCCTCTCAGGAAGTTGTATGTAAAATGCCAAAGACTGTGGAAGTATGTACCATGAGATTTGCTCACAGTATGGAGGACAAAGTACTTAAGTACGTATAATATTTATATATTTTATGACGAGTGAAGGATTGCGTGTTGCCCAGGATCTGCTTTTTTAAATAGACATCTAGGTAGAATAAATTCAACATAAATTACTTTTATTTACCATAATACTTATGTATTCATTGTGTTATCTTAATACTACAAATATGAACTAGATGACCGCATTTGGAGTACTGTTCACACCTCTGGATGGGAGCTCTCAAATACCAGCTCGACCTACTTGACGCCCTTCAGAGGTGGTCTGTTCGCATAGTCGGTGATTTCAATCTTACAGACATCAGATAGACAAATTAGAATCGCTAGAGCAACGTAGAGACTTTGGGTCACTCTGTGTGCTCTATCGATTGTTCCACTGGGACTGCTCCGATGAACTTCATTTGGTACCATCGTCGCCTTTTTATTATCGCACCACTCTACCGCTAATAGACTTCACTCACACTACCTGGAGCCGATATCGTACGATTTCAGCGATCATTCCTACCACGTATGTGCCGGCTCTGGGCCTCTGGGGTGAACTTGCAGCGGTGTTTCCTGAGCGCTATGACATGTCCTTGAAACGAGGTTTAAAGAGAGCTATCCTCTCAAGGTAGGCAGCGGCTTGGCTGTGCCCCTAGCATTGCCTTGCCAACGACCATGAGCGGCGGTAATTCCTTACCACCAGGTGGACCGCCTCACTATGGAATATATGGGTTATTTGTTGATTATAAATCCACAACTTTTTTATTTTATGAGATATAATCGTGAAATTATATACACATACAGCAAAATGTAGTATAATACTTCTTTGATTGATAATGTGTTTATTCAAAACTACTTAGTACCTTTTAGCGATTATGGTTACGTTCTTCCCTTTCAAGGATGGGTCTATTTTACTTTAAAATTCATTAAAAATATTTTTTTTATTATTTTTGTTACATGATGCTTTAAAAAATTCCTTGTCAATTCTTTTCAATTAATTATAACTAAAATATCCGTAGACAGTGTTGAGGTGTCTATACTTATAACAAAACCTGTCGGCTTCGGGGAACTATTAACGTTGGACTTCCGATTGTGCGGGGAGGAGTGATGTCCTTGTTGCTAGCCATTGAACTTGATCGAACGCTGGAGTACCCACCCAGACAAGTTTATACTCACATAATTATTTAAATTTTATGTACCTACCTACATACAGTACAACTTGCGCCTAGGTATATCATTTTTTCATATCAGCATTCAACTGTCGTTATGGTTAATAATAATAGCGTTTATTAATGTAGGTAGTAAGGTTCGCTATTTTATAAAATTGTATGTATTTTGAAATGTTCTTCAACATTTGTGTCAAAAAAACCAGAAGTTTCGGCTTTGCCGCCTTTTTACGCCTTTAATTACGCCTTTTAACCCCCGACGCAAAAAAGGTGTGTTATAAGTTGTGTATCTGTCTGTGGTATCCACGGAACAGAAAAAAATCATAGCTCCAAAACGAATTGGCCGTTTTGATGCGTTTTGTTTTGGGGAATTCATCTTGCCGGCCCAGAATGTTGAGTATCTAAAACTTTGAATCGTGAATAGTTACTTGATCCTTGATCCCAATAGCCTGGATAATTTATATAATTATTATGTAGTATATATATACAGATAGTGCAACAATGCAGGCGACACAAAATCGCTCGCTGTGGCGGAAGTTAGGTGAGACCTCTAGAGACCTACCAGCAAAGTGCGTCATTGGGCTGATATTAATTTGACCAACCAGATGGATATCAAAAATCTCCATATTGCAATTAATATTCGTGGATCGTGGACCACCCGAGCTTTCGCTCAGGATTAAACAATTAAATTTACATTCTCAAAGAGACTATTTTGCGTTAATATTTTATTTTGATTATTTATTTTTAATTAAAGAAAGAAGTAAGAAAGAAAAACATTTTATTTGTCTTGATTAGACATGTAAGAATTTAAATTAAAATTCCCGCCACTAGTAAACTAAACTAATAACACACATAACACGTAATTAAACTAATAACCTAAAAATAAAAGGGTAACAGACTAAAAAAAAAATTAACATTTTGGTATTCAAAATTTTAACAATCAATAGCCCGGAAGGATCACGACCTGTCTGTTCTCGTCCACTGTAGAACATAGGCAAATCAAACAATATGAATATTGAAAATCAATTGTAATTATTCTAAAACCTTTAAAATAACGTCTAGCCTACACCATCCTTTATTTTGTGTATTGATTATGTCCATACATTGTTTGTTGTGCCATAGGTGTATCATAGTCAGGGGCGGATCTATGTAGGGGCTATAGGGGCTGCAGCCTGAGGCCCCCGGATGTAAGAGCCCCCCAGTTCCAATTGAAACCATTGTGAATAAAAAAAATGGTTGTTTATTAAATTATATATTTTACTTTTTTAAATTATATACTTTACACTTGGCCGGCTTTTTATTAATGGCAGTTAATTGTTAATATAGACAGACCCCCCAGGGGTCCCCGAATAGTATCAGCCCAGGGCCCCACAAATTTACGGTCCACCCCTGATCATTGTTCTGCCCTAGTTGTCCTTGGTAATTTCCACCAGCATAATAATTAAGCTTGGCTAATATCTGTAATAAACAAAGTCTAATTAATAAGTACCTACACTCGGTCCTGCTATGACCAATTATTTCCTAAATATTGCTTCGAATTCAGCGCTTATTGCATTGAAATCTAACCAAGCATTTTATGGAATAAACTTGGTTGGAAGGTTTTTAGAGTGCTATATAATATACCTATATAATTATACTTACAAATTACTGGATCAACACTGTGGCTCATCCATTTTCTATCTGATGAAGACATTATCAGATAGAAAATGGATTACCTTCAAGCTAAGCTCCATAAAGAAATATTATTTTGCACATAATTATAAACTTACAAAGATTGGATCGTGATTGGATCCAAAATTTAAATACCAAACTTAATAAATATTCAAACGAAACTGTATCCTTTTTTCTTTAATTAGAATATGTAGCCATAGTAGAAATCATAGACACCTAATACCCCCACATTCTCTGGAGGAGACCTGTGCCCAGAGGACGTATATGGCAACCCATATGAAATATAATAAATGATGAAGTATTAAATATGGATCCATCCATCCTAAATTAGTGGGTTCATTTACTGGTAGAAATACAACACAGAATACTTGAAAGACATGTTAATAATGGCTAAGTATATTAAATAACTAATAAACCAGTTCAGGATATCGTAATAGGCGAGGGGTTTTATTTTTGAAGTTATGTGATGTCACAATAACTGTATTTCTCTCATTTAGAGGTCAATCACTCTATATTGATGGCAATTTATTTCTTATAGAATTTCTAACGATATTGCATAATAACTGTTTTGTCTGGGTGGCGGCAAGAGCAAAATTCTCATAAATCAGGATTCGGGCATTGTTTTTGAATAGTTAGGAGTTAGGTAAACTAAATACCGGTTTCGAAGTTCTTACAAAAACAATATTACTTATATTATATAATCCTAAAGATACGAAACTGCTCAGACATTGATATATTACTAGGTATTGTGGACATCATTGGGCTGATGATAATCTTTTTATTATTCTAATATTATGATCACAGTTCTAAATCCTGCTCTTCTCCCGTTAGAGTAGGTAAAATCTACTGTTAACAGTGAACTCAGTGGCGAATTATCCCTAAAGCAAACTAGGCACGTGCCTAAGGGGCCAGGGTACAAGGGGCGCGGGGTAGTCTTTGACCAAAGAAAAAATTAGAAGTGGTAGGTATCAAATTAATTTTGTGTAAGTTAGTATGCACCACATATGCCTCGACTCTGCTCTACTATGAATTGACTCTTAATTGTCTATTTTTTTTACTACACATTCTTATACGATTTGGCGCCCCCTGATTCTGCAGTCGGGGTCAGGGGCCCTAGTTTCCGGGACTGGTCAGAGGGACGCTGGTAATGTGCTTGACATTTAATCCGCCACTGAGTGAACTTGTGCAATAATAACGTTATTGTTCAGTTTGTTATTGAGGGGTTAATATTAGAGAAGAACTTCACTTTTGTAGACCATATTACAAACGTAGGTGAAAAAGCCAAGTGTGTCAAAACGTAGTGAAATAGCGGGCTAGAGGCTAGAGGACTCACTTACAACACATTAAAGACCATCTATGGAGCTACCTATTTAGGCTGCATGTGTTATAATGGCGCCGCACAGTGGGTCGAAACTGCTATAAAAGGGACATAGGATTCTTTTTTACAAAATCCACTTAAAAAAAATACCTACCGAAAGATCTTGTCATTTTGATCAATAGTCGTTATTACACGTTTTTCTCTAAAAGTAATAGTTTGCCTGGAAAAAAAATATTTTCTCTTTTAGTTGTATGGAATGAAACAGAAAGTCCTAAAATTTGGCAAATTCTTGAGAGGTCTTGCTTTAAAACTATTATAGGCTTATTCTTTGGGTTGTTAGCTATAGTTCTACGCTTTCAGCGCGCACCCATATTTGCCCGTTCAAAAGATATGAGGGTCAGTAAATCGAATAAAAAAAAAAGTAAAAAGTACTTTGTATTGATAATATCATTCATAAAATAATTGTGTTACATTATAATACTAATTATTCAGTATTTGGAACGCATATTTTATGAGAAAAAGTACTTACAAAAACACATTCAAAAGTTATGAGGTTCAGTAAAATGAAAAAAAAATTAGTAGGATGTATTTTTTTAATAATATCATTGCTAATATAATTGTGCCGCCCGCAACGTGACGTCATTGGGCTCATATGATAATGATGATGATGAATATAATTGCCTTATTTTTAAATAATTATAATTCAAACATGTTAATAATTTGAAAACATTTATTTATTGGAAAAAGTACTTACAAAATATAATATAAATATATATAATATAAATATAGCTAACAACCCAAAGAATAAGCCTATAATAGTTTTAAAGCAAGACCTCTCAAGACTTGGCCAAATTTTAGGACTGTTTCATTCCATACAACTAAAAGAGAAATTTTTTTTTTCCAGGCAAACTATTACTTTTAGAGAAAAACGTGTAATAACAACTATTGATCAAAATGACAAGATCTTTCGATAGGTATTTTTTTTAAGTGGATTTTGTAAAAAATAATCCTATGTCCCTTTTATAGCAGTTTCGACCCACTGTGCGCCGGTTTTGGCTGATAAGGCCACTATTGGCGCCGCACGGCGCAAGCTGCTCCAAAGTCCCGCTTTGATAATTTTGAGCAAGGCTTATAGGAATTACTTATTAGTACTGAAGCTTTTCCTGTACTAGCAGGTGTTCTTCCGGTCGATCTTGAGGTGCAGAGACGTGCTGCAATAGACTACACGACACATGATAACATCAATATCAACTTCTTATTACTACGTGACCAGCATCAGCGGTGCGGTGCCACTCCAATCGAATAACTTCGTGTTGTCAACTGCGTCAAGTTGGTATAATTTATAGAGCTGTTATTACATTTTTTTTAGTTGTCCAAAAGAAGTCTCACAAAGATTAGCAGCTCTATTAATTTACCACCTTCACTCAGTCGGCAACACAAAGTTATCCGATTGAAGTGAATCCGGAATCGCGCCGCTGCCACCGTGACCGAAGCCTTGATCTTGATTTTCACATTTCTCTCTTCGTTTTCACGGCGACTGTCTTCATACGGGCGTCATCGTCGACCAACTCAGTCATTTGTTGCCCTTCGCTAGGCAGCTGGCAATACTACACAGCAAACTGCCATACGATGAGCCGCAACCAACAAGAGTTACGAAGGCTTCGAACTATCTTCAGACTTTTGTTTGTTAAAAGGCCAGCACAATTGCTGTGAGCGTTATAGCTTTACTAAGGAGAAATACTGTAACTGCGTGTGAGTGACATATTATACAGGATTGTGTGCAGTGGCGTAACTATAGGGTGGCAGGGCTGGCAAAATGCCACGGGCCCCCGACCTGAGGGGGCCCCTGCCTAAGAAGCCCTGAGCTCAGAAGTAAATTTTTAACAATGTATCTGAGTTATATAAAAAATATTTTATTGCAAAAATATAGTTTTTCCTTTTTTTGGAACTGTTTAAAATCTATTAAAGTGAGACAACTAGATACCATAATACAAATTCAACTAAATTATTAAGGATTTTAACACATATTAAGTAGATTATTAAAATTCAACATGACGATTCTTACTGATAGGGCCCCACCAAAATAATTTACCACGGGCTCCATATGGTATAGTTACGCCTCTGATTGTGTGTCTGTGACATAAGTGAAACTCGCTATTCTCACGCAGTTTGTGATTCTTCATTAGTAAAGCAGTCAAATACATAAATACTAAGATACATAATAAAACATAAGTATATTATTAACAATCAAATACGCAAAACCCACCCAAAACCCTTTCGTTCCCCTTGTTAAATAGTTATACTAGAGCAGTATGGGTATTTTGTTTTGCCCGTATTACCACTAAGTAACTGCTCTATTAACACGGGATAATTTACATACACACGAATTGACTGGATTATGGGTAGTACAAGTTTATGATTATATAAGTACTTACATTAAAACATATTTTAAACACTCGTAAATTAATTACAAACATAATAAACAAGAATATGTAATCCTGATAACAACAATAATGCTTTCATTAACATCTCTTTAAAAATAAGTAGGTATCTACCGTACCTAATAGGTATGATATTTACGTTGAGTTAGCTTGAGGTAGCTACGGTGCGGGCAATATCACATTATAAACCTCTTTTCCAACTATAAAAAGATCGAATTTTATCCGAATTAATCAATTGGACGACAGCACATCCTAGGAGGTAAACTTAGTAGATAAATTTTAATATCTGTAAAGTCCATAGAATAGAATACCCACATACCTGAATTTTAAATTAATAAATTCACTTGCCTGCCACAAAGTTTAGGAGCAACTTAACGTTGAACAATAGCACTAATAACTAAATTTTCCAACGTTCGAGGTTAATAAATGGATTTTTATCTACAAGGAAAGCCGCGTGTTTATTATATTTGCTGCTAATTAATGTTTCACGACCACTATGTTGAACTATTGTGTGCCGCTGTACGAAATTGGTTATGGTTGTCCCTTGTGTCCCGTATTATCCGGGATTGGGAAGTACTACAAATTTATTAATACTAGCTGTTGTTTGAAGCTTCAGCTCAAGCTCAAGCACGATAATTAAGACCTATCTTACACTACAAGATATTATAGTGTTGTATATTATTCGGATCAGTATTTACTGAGATTAACGAGGTCCACCAAACAAATAATCAAACAAACTCTTCAACTGTATATTTATTAGTGTAGGTGTTTATTATATGAGTTAATAGTTCAACAAGACCAGTCATTTCATTGTTTCTTTTTAGATCATATAGATTGCTTTTTGTCTCCCGCTTCGTTATTGACGAAAATTCGTAAACAAACTTAAGCAGAAGTAAGACCAGTTACTTCTGCTTAATTTCGTTGGGAGTTCGAAGACAGAAGCTTAGATATTTTCTGGGTCTCCCGAGTGTTATTAATTGGTATTTGAAAATCTCTCTTTAATCCTGGCTTACAGGTGTTGTATGAATAAAAATTTGGTGTGGGTTACCTTGGAACCTCGTTCTCACCTTTGTCCTTCCACAGAGCAAGAAGTTCCGTTTATGCTTGTCTTTCTATTGTATGTTACTTTTACAATAATTTCTTAGCAGACGATAAATATTTTAGCGTCTAGCGGTTGATATTAAGTATATAATATGCTATTATCAGACAGTTAATTCGCCATCGCATCGTTTAACGTTTAGCAGCCCGCTACATATTTATTTATTTATCAGTCTAGCAGTATCCATATTGGAATCACGGGGGTCATAGTACTGAAAGTTACTCATTCCGAATTTGGCTATATTTTGTATAGGTAGGTAAGTAAAATGCAACACGTATCACGTATCTAATGATGCATGACAGTCCCTATACTTTTGTTGTGGTCAATTTGAATCATATTATCAGTTTTCTTGTGAAAAATGTCCTAAGCATCGATGATTCATTCATTTGGTTTTTATTGCTAGACCACAAAGTCGTCCATTCTCTATGTAGGTAACTATTTATATATTAGTTAGACTTTTTTATGGGTTAGTTGTGTATAGTAGAAATTAAACAATAAATCGTATTGCTCTCGAGAAGGCAATATCAATTAAATCTTTTGATGTTTTTGAAGCTTTTACAGTTCTTCAACGTGTGTCCTTCATATTTTAGACTACCTACTTACAGGTAATGAATAATGATGATGAGTGCTTATCGTAGTACCTAAACATTTTGAAGAATGTGTTAGAGTTAAGAGTTACGTGTAAACCGTAGTCCGTACGTAGGTTTTGAATAAAACTTGGCATGATGATAAAGTATCTGGATTATCGAAATGAACATTACTTTTGCTTATGTGGATGAATTAATAGGACAGATGAATTATCATCATCATCTTATCAGCCGTAAGACGTCCAATGTTGAACATAGGCCTACCTAAGATAAATCTATATATACCTACTAATATTATGAAGCTGAAAAGTTTGTTTGTATGGTAATTTGGTTGAACACTAGGACGTTAAGAACTACTGGTCCTATTTGAAAAAGTCTTTTAGTATTGGATAGCCCTTTTATCGAAGAAAGTGATAGGCTATATAAATCACGCTAGTGGCCAAATAAAGAACGACGGGAGCGAAGCGCCGTGTGATTTCTAGTATTAAAAAAATTAGATGTATATAGTTCCCGGTGTTTCCCATCACTAGTAGTAACGGTCTCGCGTTGTTATCGAGCCCACAGGAAATGTGACAGGAAGACTGAACCGACTCGCGCCGATATGTAATTATTATAACGCTTCCCTGTAACAAAAACCAAATTTTATAATTCTTTGAATCGATGTTTGATAAATAATTGTGGACGTTTTTGAAGCTTGTTTATTGAATAGAGTTCAACGAATAGATAATAGGTAATATCTATCTATACAATACTAGGTATGAAGAACAAGAGCGTTCTGGTTTCACCTATTAACGAGAAACTGAGGGTAGTGTGTGGGGTCATCGGCCTCCGTCCCGTCGTTCATAGAACAAAGAAATTGACTGTCAACGTGGTCATCACTGACTCATCAGTCGTCAGCGTCACCTAACCAAAATCTCCGTGTCGAGTGACTTGGTTTCAATTCCAACACAAGACAAATTTTGTGTAGTTCATAGATAGGTATTTGTTTTGAGTCTGGCCTACTTTAATTTATTGTAAGTACTTTATGTTTTTGTAATTATTTTTTTTGTTCATTATGGCTGACATGTAGATGTACATGACATACCATCACTGTCATATACTGACATATATTATTATGAAGAATCAATCAAGTGATATAGTATGAATAATTTGGACTAGGTATAGGATACACAAACAGTAGGTACCTATACCTAAAATTCATGTGTGTAGATAAACTTTGTAATCACAGATTTAAATTTGGAACAGTTTTCTATTACTGCGTTTGGCCTTGTATAAATTGGAAAGCCATTGCATCGATTAAAAAGAACCTTTTTTGTAGGTACCCTACTAACCTTTCTGTGTAGGTACATATACCTATTATGTGTATCATTGTATGTCATGACTGCGGTTTTCCTATATGAGATACAGACCTACCTACTGGAATGCTAATTATTTTCATTTTAATTACATCCTTGTTATGAACAAATCCTACCTAAGTACCTACCTGGCAGTGGCGTACTAGTGTGGCAGGGCTGGCACAATGCCACGGGCCCCCGACCCAAGAGGGCCCCGAGCTCAGAAGTAAATTTTTAACAACCTGAGTTATATAAAAAATATATTACTTCTAAAATACTTATATACATATTTTTACTTTTTTTTTCAAGTATCTGCTTAAAATCTGTTAAAGTGAGACAACTAGAAACCATAATACAAATTCAAGTTTATTATTAAGGATAATGTTAAAATTAAACTAAGTACAACATGACGATTCTTACTGATAGGGCCCCATCAAAAGAATTTGCCAAGGGCCCCAGATGGTACAGTTACGCCTTTGCTACCTGGGTATCTTGTTTAAAGCTCAGCCTTTTCAACCCCCGACGCCGACTCAAAAAAGAGTGATGTTAAGTTTCACGTGTCTGTCTCTATGGCATCGTAGCTCCTAAATTAATGAACCGATTTTGATACGGTTTTTTTGTTTGAAAGCTACATGATGTGTTATTAAAATCGGTGCTACTGTTTTTAAACCACATCAGTGGCAAACAGGGGTACGGTTCGCTTAACCCTTTGAACGCCAGAGACGTCTATACACGTAAAATGAAAATGTACTCACCACGCGAATGACGGCATGGCACTTCAAAAATGTACTGTATTTTAAAAGCTTGGCGCTCAAGGCACGGCGATACTGATTTGACGTGGCGGTCAAAAGGTTAACGATAAGCGGTTAACTCAGCTTATAGACGACTGCAACTTTTGGGAGAACACGAGCGCGAGCCCAGCCGGCTACTCCGCCACTGTTCATTCACACAGCCCTTTGTTTCCATTTAGTCAGATTTAAATATTTGAAAAACTAAAAGTCAAATAAACATACACTTACTTACTAATTATTGATCACATAATTACCAGAAAAAAAAATATAAAGGACCTAATTTAACTTTTTTGTTACCGAAATGCAATTGACTGGATACGAAAGACAGCATTCATTCTTTAGTTGCCTGTAGAGTTTGTTTGGTTGAACGCTAGGATCTCAGGAACTGCTGATCCGATTTGAAAAATGTAGTGTTGGATAGACCATTTATCGAGAAAGGTATATAACATTACGCGGCCAATAGGAGCTGAGCAGTGGCCAAATAAAGAATGACGGGAGCCAAGCCCTGCGCGACTTCTAATCTACTATATAATGTGGTAGTTTCAGCTATAAAACGTACCTAACTGCGTAGGCATAGTATCATTAGATAACTAAGTAGGAACTTATTTATTTGTTGGCCAGCAACTAAGAGTCGTAGCAACTTTGAAAATCGGACATTATATACACATAGACATAGGTATGTAGTTACGCATTAAAATTCAATTGTTCTACTTACCTATTCACAAAATTCCTCTTATTATTCACAATGTAGATCAAGGCCGAATTCCCATCGCAGCATCCCATTACATCTTTCATTTAAACTTTCACAGGAAATTTACGTGTACAAAAATATTTTAAACATTGTTTGTGTGGTGTTTTGAATAATGTTTATAAAGCCAAGGATTTTAGGATGTTATCTCGTGGAGGTCATTGTGGGTTGTGCTGTCAAGTTCTAGGTGAAGGCCATCGGTTGGACTTGCGCAGTACGGCAGAAAGATGCGCCCCGGAATGTTGCCAATTATCAATGCCAGCAGGTTTGAGCCGATATGTAATTAATATGTGTATGTATCATAGCATATAGCTGTCGTGTTTACTTTCCAAGTTTTATGAACTATATAGCAGGGCAAATTATGGTCCTGGACGCATCTTTTTGAGCACATTTTTTATTAAATTACTTTGCGAATTAGGTACATTGTAGGTACCCTATTACATTTTGTCATACTATTCTTAACATGCAATTAGCGTTTTTCCTGAGTTTTTCCTAATCTACTACTTATTGAAATTACTATAATTAAGAGCTAAGAACAAAAATGTCGTCTGTTTATTTTTGATGCGCAAATTCTTCTCGTCACTTTTAAGTTTTTACTTTTAAGGATGTTGCGGATGTATATTTTTTACATCCGCAGAGATTCTTGATTCTTTCTCTTCTTCTCTTTCGACAGAATCTTTTTCGGCAGATCAGAGCAGTCACCCTAACCCACAATTATTATTCTGTACAAGGAAATAAAATTGTATGTTTGTGATATCAAACAGTTTTTTAGAATAGGCAATGTACGTTACTTATAACAAAAACATATATTTTAGTTTTTTTCTGTCTATTTGTTTGAGGTAAACTCCGAAATGACTGTACCGATTGCAACGAAACTTTTACTGGTGGAAAGCTCATATCACAAGGAGTAACTTATGCTACTCTGATTTCGGAAAATATATAATAATTGGTATTCGTAATGGACGTAAGGTAAAAATTTCTGAGCTATGAGAGATATCATCATCATCATCATATCAGCCCAACAACGTCCACTGCTGAACATAGGCCTCACCTAATTTACGCCACTGCGAACGGTCCTGTGCCGCCTGCAACCAACGGCCGCCCGCCACCCTGACCAGGTCGTCGGTCCATCTGGTGGGGGGCCGTCCGTCCGTTGAGAGATATAATAATATAATATTCTACCACATTCACACAGCGCCATCTAGTCCCAAATTAAGCAATTATATTTGCTTGTGTTATGGGTACTAAAAAACTGATATACTACTTAAATACATTTTTTTTTTGTAAATACATACTTAATATAGATAAATTACACCCAGACACAGAACAAACCTTTATATCACACAAAGATTTGCCTGGGTGGGGATCGAACCCACGACCTCCGGCTTAGCAGTCAGGGTCACTAACCATTAGACCAACAGGCAAGTCAGACTATACTACAGACTAATAGACAGAGATCTCAATAATTATACTTACCCATAAAACGCCGTTTCAACTAATTTGTTTTAGCGTTAATCTGTTTTGGGTACGATATATAAGTACTCTATGACACTTGGAGATAAATTCAAATAAAACAATTTTCATAAATATATAATGTATAATGCTATATTAATTAAAATAACGTAGTAATAAAATTGAATAGTACATAAAAGGAGCTCACAAAAAACAAAAAAACTCAAATTAACATATTTTACATAAGGCCGGTTGCACCATGCTTAACTAGAGTTCAAGTAGCGCTTTTAAAATACGCAACTTTCACAAGAATTTCATTTTTTCAAATTACATTAATACGGATAGGATTTTAGTTTTCTTTGCTAACATTGTATCGTATAAATTATCATTTTTGTAATTTGTGGTACTTTTTAAAGAAATCTCCATACTTATTACCTCACAAACCACTTGCCACATTTTGGTTACAGAGAAAGCCAAAATTCATCAACCTCATATATTTTGATTCCTCATGTATTTTTGACAATTAGATTAGTATTCTTTTAGATCCTAATCGAACCTTAATCCCCTTATTACAAAATACGGACTAAGCATTAAACCAGGTTTAAAATGACTAGTTTGACACTAAAACAATGGCTTATGTCAATTTAAACCTGGTTTAATACTTAGTCCATATTTTGTAATAAGCGGGTAGGAGTCCATAAAGACCATATTACCTTTAATAATAATTTAAGCGAAATAAAATGCTATTATTATTATTATTAATCAACCTAACCTGTTTTCTGGCGAATTTTGCAAGTTTATGAAACGCCGTTTAAATTTACCTTTAAGTTTAACATAAAATAGCGTCACGTGTTTATCCCCGAAGCGGTAGGTAGAGGTGCATCTACACTTCGTTAGCTATATTAGGTCTTATATAAGAGGGGGCGAGCCTATTAAAGTTTAACAATAAATTATTATTAAAACATGGTGCAACCCGCTTCCGCTTTAGCGCTTAGCTGCCTCTATACAACTAATGATACACACATACGACAGTATATAAAACTAAAATCGTATGCTGCCCGTGTCATATATTTTAACTTAAACCATTAGGCCGTTAATTAGCAAAACAAATATGGCGTGTTGGTTGCCAACTATAAAAACTACAACTGATACTAATGATCAATCTAATTTATAATCTATAGATTAAAATATAAGGTAGTGAATGCCGCGATAACGTAACAAAATATAACTACTAATATCTATATTATGTATAATTACATAAATATATCAAACAGGCACATTTATTTATAACTAAGTGTTGCCCACGGCTCCGCACGTGTGGAATTCGATTTTTTATTTTATGTTGTAGAGCAGTTAATTCCAAATCTTTCTCCTCTTACGAACTTTCGCGTCCGACAGGTTTATATGAAGAATATATAAAAAAAATTGGTCCATTCGACTGTCAGTCGCAACTTCAATTACGAGTTATGATGAATCTATAATCTATAGATTTTGGACTAGATTGATTATTAATTTCGGTCTACACTGAGTACGCAATTGGTCTGATATCAAAGGATCAAACACATTTCATTAGTCCATCATAATTAATTAGTTGCTTAAGATATGCAATTTAAAACTATAACGATACAGCCGTTTCCAATAAATACAACACATTACTAATCCAATGGAAAAAAGCATAAAATGAGAACTGCTTCATTGCAAATTGGAACCTAATAATTAATTTATAAAGATTAAAATTGCTCAAAAGACGCATCTCATTTTACGACTATTTTCCACTGACATTTGTAGTCGAATCAGTAAACAATAATCCTGCCTAATCCTGAGTATTTAGGACAATAATGTCGAACAATTCGGTAATTAAATTACAAGGCCTTTTTACATTCTTGTATTAAACTGTTTATTTATGCCCTTCACTTACTACGCGTGTCCCATCTAGCTGCTACAACAGAACGGTTTTAAAGATAAGGTTATGACACGCGTTTCAGTAATACAAAATGAATCTTCCAGTATAAGCCAACTTAATCATCTAGGGTTCCATTAACACCACCACGGAATGGAACGAAAGCTAATTTTTGGAACGAATTTCTCTTTCCAATATTCGAGAATTCCCCGGAGGACGCGCGACCTTTTTTGGCTCATATTTAGTTTATATTTTATTCAATTGACATAAAGTCCATTATGCTATGTACAATTTCGTAGCAAAATGTCGCTTCTAGTTCACTCCGCGGCGGTGTAAATGGAGACTAAGCAGCAGTTTATATTACGTGCAGTTAGTTAGTATTTAAGCTCGCATTTCCACCTGCAAGGACTTTTAATAACAAACGTGAATGTCCTATTATATGAGAAATGCAAAAACTTGCAAATGTACCGTACTGCCATCGGCTTGATCCTTGACTCTTATAGGATTAGTCTCCTTCTAAAATAACATATAATAATAATATGTTTATATGACCAAACTTCCAAATTAATGTATATAAAAGTACAGTACTACCTACTACAGGTGGCTATACGGGCTAAAATATATTGACAAAACGAGTGGCAGAAATATTGCTATTACATTCATTTCACTCGATACAAAATCGATTTAACTCGAAGGAACTCGTGTTTCGCTCATAAAACCCGAAAAGCTACGGGAACCATTTACCCTGATCACACAGTCGACTTACGGCCTACGTAGGCAAGGATTTAAAGCTTATGTTCGTCTAAAGCAGTGTTATTCATTCTTATTGAATACACGACCTTTTTATAAATTAAAAAGATTAACATCTCAAAAATAGAACCACAATAATGTTTTTTTAAACACCCTTTCTGTAATTTTATTTTTTCATTGTAGAGATTGTTTTTTTTTTAATTGTCGTCGACCTCCTGAGATATGCTTCGCCCCCTTAGGGATAAAACTGTGGGTCGCGCAGTTTGAAAAACGCTGGTCAAAAGCAAGTTTGATCGACAAAGATGTACTGTTGTCATTACATACTGAGTTTTAAATTTATATTTCGTTTAGCTGTATACATATTTATAGAGACCTAGAAAATATAACACTCACATTAATTTTGATATTCGAATAAATAAGGAAAAATATATTTTATCAATTTACACCTATGGGAGCATTATACTTAAATATTACAGGCCATTTGGAAGCAGCTAATTCGAAATGTCCTTGAAGTTGTTGCCAAGTCCTTTGCCTACGCAGGCCTAATTCAGAATTAATTCTTATTTTACCAAACATTCAAAATTGTATACAAGCCTGAAAACATCAACAAGTTGCACCGTCGCGGAATGCGTCTATATTCACGTCTAACCCTAGAGTAAAAAGTAACCGTTAAATAATATTACACATAGAGATGATGTCACGACACAAATTATGCTCTTAGCTTCGTAATTATATTGGCCTTGGGCCCCCGAGCGTCTATTCGGAATCTCGACATTCAAGTTAATGGAGAGACCATCATTTTCATTTTCAAATATTTGATAACGATATCAAATTCAACTAAGTCGAATGTCAAAATTATATCAAGATACATACATATCATCAAGATGAAGATTAAGTACCGTCAAAAGTCGTTAAGTCAGCAAACAAAAATGTGTTTTGCTACTAAAGCAATAAGAACACATATTATTTAGTTCGTTTGACTAAAAGTTGGTTGGTCCAATGCGTTCAAATGTATAGACGTATCTCGACTTAACAGTGTCCAATTTATGATTCGTGATATCTTCTCTACTTGTAATATTACCCGGTGTTTTTTTTTATTTGAACAACGACAATCGCATAATCAGTACTGCTATTTTTTTTTAATTTTCTTCTCTATTTTTTACATCACAGCGTTTTAATCTAACTAGGGGTCGAGCTAGAAACTATTATCCCACGTGATAGCGTCCCCATATTAAATAGCGTGTCACTGAGTAAGCTTGGTTCAAAAACAGGCTTATTAGTACCAGACATCGAGGATCTAGAATCAAAGGTGAAAATCTCCAATTTGGTCAATATATAACTTCTTTTTCCAATCAAAAACAATCCGTATAGTGACATTATGTCACTACCCCATCTCAACCCTTGGGTGTCTTACTAAGGGCATAAGGTAGATGCAGACAAGAGCATTGCAAGAGTTAGAAAAATTCGAAACAAACCCTATACCAACCCGTCTGGCCAGCGTGGTAAGTTTTTGCTATTTTGGCTATGGAACCCTATAAATATGTATCGTTAGAGGTACTTGTTTTTATCGTATTTTACTACAATTAACAAAGTAACGATTGTCAGCTTTGATTCTAGGGTTGACAATTAGACATACACTTGGTCGCCTACTTTTACAATTTTCCAATAACTCAATAAACAAACTTCATAAAATATAGAGACATCTCAAAAATCGCCCATAACCTAACCATTAATATTGATATAATCAATACCGAAAAGGAAAATTCGAAACAAAACCCTTTACCAATCCGTCGGGCCAGCGTGGTATAGTAAGCTTAATTTCCTCCACAGCTTTAGGAGTGGGACGTGGACCCGTGCCCAGCAGTGGGACGCTTATGGGTTGTAATTATAATATGACGAAGGACCAACTCAATTAAAACAAAAATAAAAAAACTGGAAAAAATTGGTAACCACTACGAACTTTAAAAAAAGAAGAGACAAATATTTTACTCGGAGACAGAATTGAAAGCCAAAAAAACCTTTAATAGTTGTTATCAGTTAAGAACTCCCTGACGAGGTTTTCCCAAGGGACAACAGTATGGGGTTCTTTAAAAAAGGAGTGAATAGGTTTCTTAAGGGTCGGCAACGCGCTCGTGATGCCCCTGGTGTTGCAGGCGCCCATAGGCTACGGTAACCGCTTACCATCAGGCGGACCGTAAGTCTGTTTGCCACCGTCGTGGTATAAAAAAAAATCAGTTTATTAAACTAACTTCAATAAAGAAGAGTTATTAGAACATGTAAGCAGACGGTCACGTGTAGTTTAACCACAACCAACAAGAAGGATCAGACACCTAAGACAAAGCCCTGATATTTAACTATTGATTCATACTTCCGCGACTGCACACGTGTATATCATCATCGTGCAGGTCATCTATCCGACTTGCCGGCATTATTTAAATGATTAGGCGCATCAGCGAATGCAAACTTCAGCCTATAAGCCTCTGCAACCAACATACTAATATTCGAATCCGTCCAATTTTGCGTCGGCACATTTTGTAATAAAATCATTAAACCTTGAAAATCTTTTTCAAGCATCAGTCGTTCTCGCCAGTGGAGTAGGAACGCGGCACAAACGTATAGCTGGAAGGTTGCAAAACCGTCCGATTCAGCGAGGTAGGTGTCCCAAAGGCGTATGGTACATGGCAACGGTATTTCTCTAGTGAGTAGGTTGTTCATCCATCTGAACGAGAACTGTAGGTAGTCCACGCCGTGAGTTTGCAGGTGCTCGTGTAGAGGCTGGTCTATGCGCCGGATCAGCTCCTTCAGTTGATTCACCTGTGCACAAATATAATATTCATTCGTATGAAATATGAAGGGAGGAACAATTTCTTGTGAATATCGAAAACGTTATATTCCCGAGATATTTTAATCTATTATAGATTTTTCATTATAGACATACAAATAAATAAAATTGGAATGTCTGTTTGTAATATTAAAATAACGGCTTTTTACTACATGCATATGAATGTATATACGATACATTATACCAAAATAACATTTTTTTCAATTTTCTCTGTCTGTCTGTTTGTTCCGGCTTATTTCTGGAACGGTGGGACGGATTTGGACGGGATTTTCACTGGCAGATAGCTGATGAAATAAGGACTTAGGCTATTTTGAAAAAAGTAATGTTGCTTAAGTCGCGGGCACAGCTAGTTAAGAAATAAAAACATAATCCTTAGTCTGAATGTTTATTTTATATGTTTGTTTGTTAGGTTTTCACAATGTTTCTTCTTTCATTTTTATAGACATATTAAGGGTTACACCATCACCATCTAACCGCACCGTACCGCACCTTCCTATGTTTCTATCTTTTACTGTCATTTAGAACCATTAGAACCATTTACAGCGAGATAGAGAGTGAGAGTCGAGCGCATCATCGATAGCACCGCATGCGATCGCACTCCCGCTCTGGTTCTCTCTAGTAAATGACGGTTATAAGTTAAAGAAAGAGATAGAAACATAGAAAAGTGTAATTCCGCGCGGCTTAGTGTGGTCCAACCAATAATATTTTTTATTATTATTATTATTATTTATTATTTATAATAATAATTTTGTTGGTTAATTGTACTAAGTATTTATACAAATGTTGTATTTTGTGTGTAAGAAACATTTGTGAAATAAATAAATAATTATTATATTTGGGGAGCGTAACTTGTGAATTTAACATAACATAGCACCACGCCTTTTCCCCGAAGGGGTAGGCAGAGGTGTTTCACACCCACATTTCGCCAGCTATGTTTGGTCCCATGAAATAGGGGGCGAGGCTATTGTCATCTACCGGGAACATTAGTTTACCAAACTCCAGGAAAATCTCAATACTTTCCAGTATTGAGATTTTATGTTAGAAAAGTCCAATACCAGTTTCACCCGACCCGGGAATCGGACCCGGGACCTCTTGCACAGACCTTTGGGCGCATAATGTTCAAAGCGCAAAATGGTAAGCACTGGTAAAATGGTAATAGAGCAAAATGTTAAAGGAGCAAAATGGTAAAAGCGCACGAAGTTAAAAGAGCAAAATGTAAATGCGCAGAATGGTAAAAAAATCAGTTGCATCGCTTTACACTTCTCGCTGCGCCACCGAGACAGTTGCAGTTGTGAATGTAGCCGTAAACATTCACAAGGTAGACTTACATTGACATGGGATTTAAGTCTTCAATAGTACAGACGTATATCAGTCACGTTTCGTCAGATATGTTAATTTAATTGTTTGCGGCCTTTGTTTAAAACATCTTTGTTAAAAGACATTGTAGGTACGTATACAAGTTGTAACAGTTATCCTCAGTGTTCAATTAACCTATATAGTAACGGGGATTTTCCAATTATATTAATTAAGTTATATCTTAATATAACTTAATAACAAGGAATAGTCAACGACAAATTTAGATATTTGCCAAATAGTTTATAATAGTATAAATAACTAGCTGTCCCGGCGAACTTCGAACCACATACTTATTATTATTACCTACCCTACCTACCTACATAAAAAAATAAAATAAAATAAAAAAAAAACCTTAAAAACCATCCTTGAACTTAAACGAACATTTAAAAAAAGAATTGGCCAAATTGGTCCAGACGTTGTTGAGTTATGCGCTTACCAACACTTAGCGATTCATTTTTATATTCTATATTATATATTTTATAGAAAGATATAGACTAGCTGTCCCGGCGAACTTCGTACCACCTACTTAATTTATGATTTTATGAAAGTATACCTACCACCTGCCTACATACCTACCCTACCTACCTACCCGACCTACCTACCTACATAAAAAAAACCCTAAAAACCATCCTTGAACTTCAATGAACATTTAAAAAAAGAATTTGCCAAATTGGTCCAGGCGTTGTTGAGTTATGCGCTTACCAACACATTTAGCGATTCATTTTTATATTATAGAAGATTATAAAATGAGGAAAACCTTGACCAATAATGATGTTACTTCTGAGCACGGGTCCCTCTCCTTTATCAAGAAATATGAGAAGCTTTTTAATTATCAAAGTATTTATACGTCGTAAGACGATTTGATAATTTGAATTTTAGTTACATTTTAGGATGGTTATTTTTATTTGTTTTGAGACATTTTCACCTTATTCTAATTATCCAAGTGTTCCCTAGGAATATACAACAGCTATTACTAATAAATAAACATAAATATTTTATGTTTATGGTATCATTAACCTAAATTTAGAAGCAAAGCTAGTTGTATTTATCAAAATGGTTACATTTTATTATTTTAAACAAACAACATAATAATATAGACCATATGGTCGCCATTTTGTGGTTTTTGATAGTGCTTAATTAGGTGTGTAACGCGGAAAACCACTGTCATACATTTTCCTTGAGGATATGGTATAGTACCTATTTTCAATAAACATATTTACTCTGTAAAGTTTTATTTTTAGCTGCTGATTTTATATAAATACATAAACGTACAACGTTTTAGTTTAGATGCTGAAACTCTGCGTTAGGCTTCACAACATGTAGAAATTCTAAGTAGTCACCTAGAGATGCATCCGTAATTGTTTGTTTACTATAGTTAATGATGTGTAACTAAACATAAGGTGTAATGTATTGTGGGAAGGAACTTGTCTCCTATGATACAAATTTATTCTCTATTCTCAACTTAGAAGCCCTGCCTCCTGAACTAGATGTTCAGGAGGCAGGGCTTCTAAGTTTATGTACTAATATATGGTTGCAATAAAAAATTTGATAAAAAAAAGTTCTATAAACCAAGTTCATAAAAAATGGGCTAGATGGCGCCAGTGGTTTTATTAATTGTTAATAAAGGCACTGGCGCCATCTAGTGCTAGGGTATCGACTTACCATTAGGCGAGCCGTTCGAGATTGCCACCGTTGTGGTATAAAAAAAATTATATTCTTACCTTATACTGTATCCCGAGTTGAGCAAATATATAATTATCCTGTATACTGTCTAGAAACTTGGAGAGGCACCAGAAGGAATCAGCTTCAATAATGTCACGCTGGCCCTCAGTCAGCTTGTCTAGTGGAAAGTTGTCCAACTCCTGGCCAGGAGCCGCCTCTTGGAGAAACACCATGAAGAACGGCGTCACCAGGTCATTGATGCCTTGCACATAACCTGATGCTGGGTGTCTGATCGCCCATATGTATAGGATACGCTCAAACATAACCTGGAAAATAGATAGTGTTGGTTAATAGATGTCAGGCTTTCTTCAGAAAGGGGTTCACACTTTAGTTGCAATACATCTAGCCGAACCGCACTGCACTTTCCTATGCTTTGATCTTTTTTTGTCACTAAGAATCGTCATTTAATTACGAAAGCGAGATAAAGCCGAGCGCAGCGATGATTCCGCCGCGTACGGTCGCACACATGACTCTTTCTCACACTTGCAAATTAATTATAAGTGACAGAAAGATATAGAAACATAGGTAAGTGCGATTCCGTGCAGCTAGGTGTGGTCCAACCCTTATAACATTCGATGGGTGTATTGCTGAATACTGGGTACAATTCAAGACTTATACAGTTGGTTAACTAACAGAGCATGGATAGCCAAAACGAATTTGAAACTTGACATATTATATGAACAAAGTATGATGGACTGTTTTTATTGGTTCTAACTATAGTACTTGTCTAATCGAAAACCAAATTTAATAATAGTATGTGTTCGTTTTAAATAATCTATACTAATATTATTAAGCCTATTAAGTTTGATTGTTTGGTTGCTTGGACGCGCTAATCACAGGAACTACTGTACCGAATTGAAAAAATGTTTTAGTGTTGAATAGCCCATTTATCGAGGAAGGTTATACGATACGATCGTTCATTTTAGAGACCACCAGATACTTTTATTATTTGTACTTGATTCAATATTGTGAGTAGGTAATATAGAATTTAAAGTTATTTTTCGCACAACGCTATCAATACACAGTCAGTTATAATGCAAGCAAATCAATTAGGCACACATGGTTGATTACATTACGATATATTATACACATGAATTATTGCATTTTCATTGATTTTAGCTGTAGAAACAATAACGCTGTAGGTATTTTGTTGTGAAAGAAATTCATTTGGGAACGAAGAGGTTTTAAAGACCTATGCGTTGAGTACCCTTTAAAGCTTCGCTCCCCAATTAATTTGTTTACTTTTCTCAACCCGTATTTAATATTCCTGGTGATGCAGCCGTCTACCGTTACGGTACGGTTACGGTAATAATAATATCAGCAGCAACCCACAATTGTCCCACTACTGGGCTCGTGCTCCTCCCTATCTAGAGAGCTGAGATGGTTTAGGCCCAAAATCCATACGCTGGCCTAGTTCGGGTTGGTAGATCAGGTATGTGGGTTTCCTCACAATCTTTTCCTTCATCGTTAGCAGATGGTAAGTCGTATGACTATGTAAATTCCACAAAGTGAAATGCACATTGGTACTGCCGCCGGTCGTAATCAAAATCGGACCGCGGGTCCGGGCCGAATGGAAAACTGACTGGTCAGTTCAGACATCGCTTTTAAGCTTATATGGGTTTCTTTTTTAGTTTTAACAAATAGATTCATCTGCATTTATAGACGCAGACAACTTCCTATCAAGGGGGCGTATGTTTGTTTACTACTTTATATCATTAAAGAAAATACGTCAGACTACGTAATGTGTGGTTGTTTATCAATCAAACACATACGATTTTTATCTCTTGTCTGTTTTTCTTAAGACCTAATTTTGCGTAAAATACATTTAAATTTAAAACGTATGTGTTATATAAAACCTATTACAGTTAAGTTCACTTCAGATGATAACTTTATCCTATGATTAAACTATTTTTATATGTAAGGTACTAAAGAATGTTATTGTTTTAAAATGTTACGTCATTATACTCGCATGAATATTATTATACTGTTAAGCATCAACTGTGAAAGCCTACTAGTGAAAGAGTTTTCGTATGTTATGTCTATGCCGTATATATATGCCAGCCAACTTCTTTCTTGACCAGTTTCCAAATATTTTCCTATATTTTTGTTCATCATTATGAAATCAAGTACATTTAACACGCACGAGTCGACAGTAAAACTCAATAGTCCGAATAACAGCACAGGTCTACCCTACCTACAAGAAGATGCAGTAGTTCAGTAATATACAGCAAATGTTTGGAAACTGGTCGAGCGGGTATTTTGCTGATTGTACAATGTCAAGAAAAGAATATTATAAGGACTCATTCAGGGTTCAGGATCCTGTATCAAAATTCATCATCATCATTCCAACCCATAAAAGTCTCATTTCTGGGCATGGGGACTAAATGCCCAGAAATGAGACTTTTTGAAATGAGACCAAGATTTTGGAGGCCAAATTCCCTCCAAAATCTTGGAGGGGACTCTCTCTCTATACCACGTTGGCCGGACGGGTTGGTATAGGGCTTTGTTTCGAATTTTCCTTTCCTTGCAATTTAAGGATTTTCTGAACTTTTTCCAATTATATGGGGACGCAGGTCTTTAATTAATAGTTTTTGTCCTGGATATATTTTTATCATTTTATGCGAATACTCTACACGCTGTTCCGTCAAGTCTTCCGGCAAATCATAGATCATCAGATTAGAAAAAACTTTCCACTCGATAGCGGTATCTATATTTTTTTCTAATCTTTTTAATTTACACCTGCCTCATTCTAATATCGAATACTATGAATTCGGTCGCAAGTAATATGTTTGTCAGTTTCAATCTGTTGTCATTCAGTATCAAATTCAATTTCGGTAACCACACTCGCCAGGCCACCTTCACATCTAAACTTAAAGAATTTTTCAATTCGGTTCAGTAGTTTCTGAGATTAGCGCGTTCAGGCAAACAGACAAACTATAAACTAGAAACATAGATAGATTCTGATAACCCACCTGTACAGTTATCTGTTGAAACAGGGCCACGAGCGGGCTCATTCTCGGTATATCTATATGGATCTGTCTGTATGTGTCGTCATCTCGCTCTGCATCATAATACTGACGAACGAGATGCTTGTAGTCCGCTCTCTTTCGATCCAGGGTCTCCACCCGGCGCTCTGCATTCGGAGGCAGGTAGCCGGCTAGGAGGCGCCATGTTACTGCTCTAGCCTGTAGAATAAAGTGTATAACATTTGAAAAGTCCACATGATACAAGTAGTACCTTAAACTATGGGTGGCAAACTTGTAGAATGCTGAGTGTCTAATTAGCATACTCTTAATAAACATAGCATCACGCCTTTTTCCCCGAAGGAATATGCAGAGGTGTTTTACACCCACATTTCGCCAGCTATGTTTGGTCCCATGAAATAGGGGGCGAGCCTATTGTCATCAACCGGGAACATTTGTTTACCAAACTCCGGGAAAATCTCAATACTGGAATTTCATGATAGAAAACTCCAATACAAATTTCACCCGATCCGGGAATCGAACCCGGGACCTTTTGCACAGCAGTCGTATACACTTCCCGCTGCGCCACCGAGGCAGTTACTCTTAATATAATGCAAGAAAATAAATTTTATCATCATCATCACTAGAATCCATAAAGGTCCCATCGCTGGGCACAAGTCTCCTCCAAATATTGAGAAGAGAATTTAGCCTATTATATCATTCTGGCCAGATGGGTTAGTAGGTATAGGGTTTGTTTCGAATTTTCCTTTTCATGCAGTGCTCTTGTCTGCATAAGATTATTATTATTATTGTGTGATGAACATGAAGGCATATTATATTATTATATTGAGAAAAAAAAAAAAATATATACATCCAGATATAGAACAAACAATCATGCTCAAGTCATTACACAAAGATTCGTCCTAGATGGGAACCGAACCCACAACTTCTAGCTCAGCAGGCAGGGTTACCAGCCACTATGCCAACAGGCCAATCATATTTACATGGTACATGTTTTGCAAGGTAAGTATGTATGTTGACAGTGATATTTAAGAAAGGTATCGCAATATGCAATACACTTGTTTTAGAAAACCTGCACCTTGTAAATTGCCTTTAAATGGCTTGAGTGGCATATTTCTTTTGCATCATTTTTGAAAGTGCACAAGTGGTAGGACACAATTCTCAATCACATTCAGCACCCAACCTGAAGTATCACCGATCTCACTAATCAAATACTTCCATGATATAAAAGGCCACAGTTTACAGTTTTAAATGCCCCTGTCGTTAATATCCAACAATAGAAATATGATCTTGTTGGCTTGACAATAGATTCTATTTTACTTTTCCAGCTTTGATGGGCTTGGCGGTAAACAGATAAATTTTTTGTATTTCGACCATAGACCTAGGATCCGCGCGCTACCGCAGAAGACAAACATAGCGCGGAAACGAGAGGTCAAATTGATATGCACGCTGTAAAAGAGTGAAAGAGATGAAAGATAAAATGGGATGTGCCAATATTTTTTCAATTAGGGGGCCATAGCGGCTCGCGTGTTTTACTGTCAACTCTTATTTTGCTAAAATATTTACAAATCGTGCAATAAATTGCTTAAAAGGTGTGCCAGTATCATGGTGGTCTGTTCCGTAACCAATTGTGACGTAACAAGAAGGAATAACCCAGAGAAATTTCACGTTTCTCAGGTAAATACAAAAATCTAATGAATTTTTGTAAACCTTATTTTGTAAAATTGGTGCTTTTAACTGAGCAAAAATCTATTTTGTTGGACGTATTTAGGCTTCTTCTTCGTTATGTTGATAATATTTTATGTATATACGATATATTAAAGCTTTTTTCGTGTAAAATAGGAAAATGTTTGTTGACGATAGGGCTTGACGAAATGATGACGTCATGGGTATCGATAAAAGTCGATAGTATTTTTAAAACTGTAATTATTCCGTCAATTCTTTAAATCATCGTATATGTGCGTTAACGCCTTAAGGTAACCACTATTGTAATTGAGTGAAGCACACTAACTTATTTACATCTCTCTATGTTTTTAATACCTATTTTTAAAGTAGTTGTTTCTCACAAATTCAGTAGGTAGTACTTAAAATATAAGCTTAGTGAGTCAGGTGAGCCATTAAGTTAGTTATATTTTTGTCTTTTATTTTAGGTTTCCAACAAAAACAGCGTCACGTGACAAATGGATACGTATTATAAATAGACCAGACTGGACCTCAAAAAAATATTCAACTACTTACATATATATAAAACATTAGTTAAAGAAAGGGAACGTCATTTGGATAAGTGACGGATTGTAGCAAGTAAAACTACACTGAAACATAAAAGTGTTTTTTGTAAAGCACCTCTTATATTTAATAAATTGCCAATATCAATTAGAAATATAAATGATCAGACAAAGTTTAAAAAAGAGCTCCATAAATTTCTTGCAAATAAATGCTATTACTCGGTCCAAGAATATTTTGATGATAAGACACTTAAATGAATTTTCCACTTCTGATATTGTCTGTTGAGTTGTGTCTAATAGAATAAAAAATGAATGTTTATTAGTTAATATTATGAATAAAATTATTATTATCAATTAATATGCTAGTATTTGATGTAAATTGTATTATAATTATTTGTTGACATGTGAGTAAAATATTTTGACATTCTAATTTAATACTTATACCTAATAATTTTAATGTAATAGTTGCACACTGAAAGGTAAAATATGGACTGGACAAACTTATGTAAGCTAACATCTATGTATTTACCCATATTTGCAAATAAATATTTTGAATTTTGAAATTTTTGAATTTTGAAAAAAAAAGCTTTCCTCGATAAATGGGCTAAACAACCCAAAGATTTTAATAATATTTTTAATTTTGAAAATAGTTTTGCTGTATTTTCACAATTATTTGTTATATAAATGTTTTCCGAATATAAAGAATAAAAAAAAATATTATGTTATACAACGTGTTTAAATATCCTGTGATTGTAAACCATCCAATAAATTTTCTATCATTAAGTACAACACCTATATAGAATATAATCGATCAGATATATTGTTCTAGTTCATCATGACATTGACCATAAAAAACTTAGGCAGTAAGGTTTATGGCCTGCTTTCTTACTCATCAGCAGCCCATTAAGCCCCAATGCTGGGCTCGAGTCTCATCTCGAGAGCTGAGAGGGTTTAGGCCATAATCCACTCAAGCTGGCCTAGTGCGGGTTGGTGGATCAGACATAGAATTGCTTCTAGGGTAGATATGTGGATTTCCTCACGATGTTTCTCACAAATTCAGTAGGTAGGTAGGTAAGTCACTTGACTAGTACATATAAATTCCACAAAGTGGAATGCACATTGGTACTGCCGCCGCGTTAGGTTCGAACTAGGACCGCATAATTTGCACGCAGGTTCCTTATTCATTCAGTTACCATCGTTTCTTTTTTGCTTTCTTACTATGGCTATATATATATATATATATATATGGTAGGTATCCTAGTCTTAAAACTAAAAGATAGCGGTAAAAAAAAAATTGCCTAACAGCACAATTTTACCCGATAGCATGAAAAGTTAACTTGTTGTGTAAATGCTTCTTAAAACAAATTGTTGCGACATTATTCAAGAGTTCAAGACGCTCTTTACACACCGAATTCATAAGCTCGATAATCCCAAGTGCAGAATATCGATAGTGCACAACAGTCCGTTGCAATCACTATTTTTAACTCACACATTGACAATCACTCAATTGTGTTTTGGTCTCGCCTATAATCTGACATTGTTTATCTTGTACATACTAAATCTATGATTTCGACACTCATATTCGTAAGAACCACACTATTATAAGGTAGACAATTTCCTAAGATCCCATTTTATCTATACTAATATTTTATCTATGCTAAAGAGTTTGTTTGTTTGAAGGCTAGGATCTCAGGTACTACTGATCCGATTTCAAAAAATTCTTTTAGTGTCAGAAAGCTCATTTATCGAGAAAGGTTAAGAGCTGAGCAGTGACCAAAAAAAAGCGACGGGAGCGAAGCCCTGCGCGACTTGTAGTGTTTATAGAAGATATAGATAACATGAACTACATGTTTATTTACATAACGATATAATTCCAAACAATGAGATCTAGAAGTAAAAAGATTATGACATTATTGTCATATAAATAATGTTTTGTTTTGCCACACACAAAAAATGGATATATTGCTTAATTTTTTAGGTTTAACCAAAAAAAAGAATTATTATAGGATCACTCCATTGTCTGTCAAGAATAATTTTTTCAAGAACGCGTAGAGAGTAGCACGGTTATTAAGCTTAAAATAATATCAAATATTGGGTCAGCAATTCCTTGTCGCAAAAAAAACCATTTCTACAATCCTAGACAAAAACCAAATCTGTACTTCTGTTTCTTTATAATATAATATAATATTCTGCCACATTCACACAGCGCCATCTAGTCCCACAGTAAGCAATTATATTTGCTTGTGTTATGGGTACTAAACAACTGATATACTACTTAAATACAGTCTTTTTTTTTTGTAAATAGACATAAATAGACAGACACAGAACAAACCTTTATGCTCATTACACAAAGTCTTGTCCTGGGTGGGGATTGAACCCACGACCTCCGGCTTAGCAGTCAGGGTCACTAACCACTAGACCAACAGGCCAGTCTTTAGCAGTATGATGACAAAAATAAAATATTGTTTTAACAAAAATAAATTATAACATATTTATTTTGTGTTGTGCCCATGGCTTCACATTCATGGTGGTGGTGGTAAAAAGTAGCCCGTCATGGAATATCTCAACATGAAATAACATAAAGATCGGTTGAGTAGTTTCGAAGATTATCTCTCTATCAAAACACAAACCTTACTTAACTCCCATTGTTTTTTGGTTTGGCCACTCCTTTTGGCCGTAGATGATATTACATAGCCTATAGCCTTCCTCGATGAATAGGCTAACACTAAAATAACTTTTTAAATTGGGCCAGTAGTTCTTGAGATTAGCCCATTCAACCAAATAAAACAAACTCTTCAGCTTTATAATATTAGTATAGTTAAGAAAGAAGAATAACATAAAGTAATAAACTCACAAATTTAATTTGAAATTTATGAGTGTGTTTCTGAGGTATCACATGATCCAAGGGCTGGCCTCTACCTGGGGCAACGCATTAGCCATGCTATCCAACGCGGTAATGTGGCTAGCCTTTTGGGTACGTTTCCTCAGGAATCTGATCTTAATCAGATATTCTATTTATAGGAATTTCCTGTAAATAGAGTATCTGGTTCTTTTTTCTTTTAATAGGTTAGCTGTGTATGTTTTTAAGTTGTGTAAATATTTTATTGAATAAATGTAATAGTCATTGACTATTACATTTATTCAATAATAAACTCACTAACTTAATGCTGTTCATAATATCATTTAATTTTATTATAGGTAATGTTATTGTGTTTTTAACTTGATAGATTTTCTCTTAGTGTTATCAGTCAATTTTGTTAGCACTTACTATGCCTATTTGAAATAAATAAATCAATTTAATAACACCAAGGACATGAACAGGACAATTATAAACTAAGAAACACATACAATTAATCACAATTAAGTGTGTTAATGACTCATGCCATAATGAGACAAAGAATATTGACTTACTTTTACTGGAATGCCAGACCAACTGAGTTGTTTCAGCTCATCCAGATCTACCACTGAACTATCATGTAGCTGCTGGAATCTTTCAAGCTTTGATTCACTGCTCTCTTCTCGGGAAGTGAGTGCCGATAACCTGACGGGTCGCGGTCGCCCAGGGTAATGACGCAGTGGCACCGAGCTTCCCGCGCCGCCTATCCTCCGAACTTCATTTTTCTTCACCTCTACAGCCTCAGCTTTAGGTTTCACACTGTCACTCTCCACTTTTTCCTCATTTTTTTTGTTTACGTTCTTACTACTATTCCTATGCGAGTTTATCACGTTCAAAGCAGCAGTTTGCGATATGGCCTTCGATATTTTAGTTTCGGCGATACCAGATATGATGTCGTCGTCGCCGAGGTCCCAGGCGTCGTTTACGGACGCCTGAAACTGTTGATACGATGACCCAGACATAACCTCGGCACGTTTGACCGTCTGACAAGGCCTGCCCGGGACTGCGCGCTGTGGTGTCCTCCAGAATGTGTCAGACAATAATCCGTTCTTGTCATATTCGGGTTGGTAGCTTTCCATAATAAAATACAGCCGTGAACATTCTAAATGACTTTGTTGGACAACAAAAAATTAAAGTGAAAATGTTGTTGATATGACATATCACTAGACTTGCCATAGACAACTTGCATTCCAACCTACATAATTATTTCTTATGACGTGCCGAGTCAGACGATACTTCTATCTCTATTCAAAAACGTTAAATAGTAAGAGATGGAAATAAATTACATTCCATTACAAGTGTTTTTGTATTCTAAACGGGTTCGAGCTAAATTTTGTTCTTATGAGTTAGCATTTCACACACACTACCTTAATCATCATCATTTGAACCTTTAAACGTCCCACTGCTGGGCACGGGTTTCCTCCAAAGAATGTGGAGGAAATTTAACCTACTATACCACGCTAGCCAGAGGGTATAGGGTTTGTTTCGAATTTTTCTTTCCTCGTAGTGCTCTTGTCTGCTTGGTTAGTAAAAGCTAAATCCATGGGTTTATTCGCCTTTTACGACAACCACGGGTTGAGATGGGATAGTGACATTAAGTATATAAGTGTTCTGTGTTCTTATGTACCGACTCAACTGCGCGCAGTCTAGCGGGCAGAGTTCCGCGTTCACACTTGCGTACCTACCACAGAGTACATTTATATATTATTATATTGTACCCACATTGCAACTGGCAGACTGCTGTTTGGTTTTGGTGTGTAGGATTCTTGGCTATCTATCGTCTATCGTAGAGATTACAGAGAACGCGGAACGCAGAACTCGGAACTCTGACCGCTAGACCGCGTGCAGTGGGGTCGGTGCCATAATCCGTCACTACACGGAGTTTAAAGTAAATATTATGTGCTCTAGCTTTATTTAAGTAGGTCCTTTATAAAATCACTGGCAAATAATCTTTTCTTTCCTTGGCAACTATGGAAATAATTAATAAGTAGGCAAAGGCAAGTATAGGCAAAACGGCCTATACTTGCCTTTGCCTACCTACTTATTAATTTTGAGGAGCATATTCTAATAATACTTACAAAACATGTGCAACCTTCTTTTCATTAGTAATAAAATAAAATGTGTCATTTTTAGCATTTTTCATTTAGTACTAAATAATTTATTCCAGGTAATTTTGTAGTGAATAATACCGACTTTACTATTGTACCTAACTCTTGTTTACAAATTTTCTCTGTGATAATTCCAAATATTTTTAAATATAACTACAATATTTTAGATTTGTGTAATTTTTTAAGACTAATATCATTATTATCGAATTAAGTTTGAATTTGCAACGACATTTATTTATTTTTTCGACATTTCACGCGAAGTTTACCTACGTTTCCTGGATGCTTGTTTGATCAATATTTTGTACAAAATTTTTGTGTGATGCAGAAAATTCATAAAAATGGCTAGCCCTAACTCAGAATCAGATTCTGCATCAATGTTTATGCATAAAGGCGATGCCAGTAGAAGTCCAAGTAAATCAAGGCCATCGTCAAGAAGAAATTCCGTGAAAGAAAATGTCTCTGCCGAAACCATCACTGTGAAAGATTTCTTTGATTTTATGAAAACGGCATACCAAGTTTATGAACATTTAGAATGTTGTGATGATGAAGGGTCCAGGATAGACTGGGAAGAATTAACCAAACTGACAGTAATTAATCATGTTATCGATCAACAAGAAAGGGATCTTCTTTATCAGACAGTTTACGAGGAACCGAAGACAGTCATCAGTAAAAGCGAAACTGTTATGGAAAAAAAGAATAGCGTGGAACGCGTTGAAAAACGATTAAGTTGCAGCGAGCTAGAAAGTATGTTCAAAATCATTAGCTTACTTTTTATTTTCATAAATTTTTTGTTATTTTACCTCATTAACGAGTGTTCATAAAAATATACTTAACATTTTTAAATAAACATAGTACCAACGCACTCCTTTTTCTTTCCGTCAGAAGGACCTTATAGGAGTGCGTATCATCGATCGTGATAACCCAGAACAGTCAAATCCGAAGGTAGAAAAGCATTCTACCTTACAAACTAATGACTAAACATAACCAATGGTCTGCGTTAGCGCGCCTCCCATACATCATAGAAAGGACCTTAGTCGGCAATAAAATAATGCAACATCTATTAAAATTATTGCAATACTGTCTTTACACTGTTTGCTTGCACAACTTTTTTTTCTTACTGCCATCTAGTAAATCAAGCGTTGAATTAAAATGTGATAATTATTTTCAGTAAAAGGACGTCGAAAACGTTTGTCGCCAGATGTTAAAGTTGAAATGCTTGGCGTTTGGACGGAGGCAAATCTAAACTGCAAATTAAATGATGTATGTTTGCTTACATGTATTAAAATATTCCACCATATTTTAATGTTTCATACCGTTTCGATAGATGGCGCTTTGATACAAAATGTTTCAGGTAGTCAATGAAGGAATCTTGGACTGCATTTTACCATATTTGCTTGGATATAAAAGGCCCTCAAAGACGACAAGTGTTTGTACACCTATAATTAAAAAATCCTCGTCTAGTGCAGTAGTAGAAATAAAAAAACCTGCAAGTTTTGGAGGTAAGGGGATGTTTGTAAACTACAAGTTACCATAATAATATGGCTTCAGACAGAAAATAAATATTTGAAAAAAATAATAAACAGGTTTTGTTTTTTTCAGGATTTTTGGATGAGAAAAATTCAAGAGACCGTCTTGGAAGACGTAAATCTTCTGTTGCTGCCGCTCAAGAGCGTTTGAATCCGAAACAAGAGTAATACCTATTGTATTATATTTATACAGAAAAAATTTATTACCAAAATTAACTAGCAAATAAATATAAATAAAGTAGTATTTCACTTAGTTAGTAATATCCGATATGGTCTAGTGGCTAGGATACCTGGCTCTCACCCAGGAGGCTCGGGTTCGATTCCCGGTATCGGAAAATGTTTTTTGATCTTAAAATTATTTTTTTATAGCGGTGACGTCGAAATTCACGTTTGTGACGAAGTTAAAGGACTTAAAAAAGATTTTAGATGTCCTCAAAAGCTATTAGTTTCAAAAATGGGTTACTTTGCTGATGTAACAGCCGGTCAAAGACTTGAAGATATGGATATATCTGTTCATTGTGATATTCAGGTAATTGTCACATTATTTGAGAAATCATCATAAGTAATAATATCATATCTACAACTTTAGCTTTATGATCCTGAAAGTATACCTTAACTAATACCTTAAATAATAACATTTACCTAGGTACGTCCTTATTCCGCCGTCGGAACGTTTCTCACATCAAATAGTTTCATAATAGAACAAGATGAGTTACACATTGGTAGAGAATAAATAGGTTTCCCAAAAGAAAATGTAATAGTGATAATTATGAACCTTATTTTACTACAACTAGATCCAATAACAAAATAATATTTTAATTCCACTTTGTTCCACTGCACAGCCGTTCATTTCAGACTATATCTGTAGTACCTAATAAGTAGTCGATGAAAAATGCAAATCTACGTTAAATATATAAATAAAAATAATGTAGGTAAGTAATCTAATTACTATTATTTTCAGATTTTTGACTGGCTCATGCGTTGGGTGAAGAGAGATACAATTCTTGTCGCTGACTGGCCACTACTAGATCCCCACAATGTTGTTCCTATACTTGTGTCAGCTTCTTTCCTGCAGGTAAGAATGTATGTAACTAAGTAACTATTAGTATAATGACTATCTCGGCGGCCCTAGAGCGCGGTGTGTATTATGGCTCATCGGATTGCTCCCGGATCGTAAAATTTCCGAATCTTAGAACGACGTAGTTTTACAGCTTAAATAGGTACCTATTGTAGAGGAAATTAAAAACTGATTACTATAAGACTTTTTTGTACGTCCATCTATATTTTTTTAACATTATGTTTTTTAACTTTAAATACACCTGATCTTAGAATTTTGGCAATTGAAAATACTAATTCCCAGAAACTGATTATTTTATTTTTGCCTTGAGGTCCAATTCCGCCCAATCCCCCCCCCCCCCCCCCGATCTCCATCATTTCCCTTTTTCACCTTTTCTCCTTATTTTTAATTTCGGCAGGCAGCGGCTTGGTTGTGTTTTCTTCACAACCAATGCTTAAAAGAACCAAAGAGCCATGTTCCTGAATGCATGCAGTCCACGTCGGACAATAAAAAAACATAATTCTTTTGTATTTGGAACCCCATTTTTTAGACACAATTAAAATTGCTAGGACTCACTGGTTTTAGTTATTATGGCTGTTATCAAACAAACGTATTTTGTACAATGTTTTTTGTCTTTGCGTCCATTTGTAAATTGTTTGTCGTCGTGTGGAACTAAATGGTTTTCAGCCTATATGTTGTGTATTAAGTACCCGTAGATATTGTGTATTTTGTTATCAGATGGAGCCTCTATTACATGACTGTTTGATGTACTGTCACGCCCATATGAGTGATATTGTCAAGACATCTACAAACTTGGCGTGCCTTAACGATGCGTTGCTTACCAGGTAGGTACTATTCATATGTATCGTTTTTTAGAAGGGCAATTTCATCATATAACAAGCAAACTCAATGGATTAGGATAAATAACGATGGATCCCTTTCAAACCCGAAAGAATTCCGTTGAAAGCTATCTTAGGTCTTAATAAGACCGTGTGTACTATTTGACACGAATTTAACAGGTTTAAGGTTCTAGGCATACCTACAGATACAGATACCGAGGGAGTACCGAGTGTCATAAGTCGGTGTTAGAAAGGGTTCAACCAGGCATTTTATTTTAAACGACTTTTCAATCTAACGTGTACGATTTGGGGGTGATGTCTCCAGTTATCCCCCTTGATCCCCCTTTCAGACCGGGACTGGGTTCGTCCTTGTTAATACAGGTTGGGTGTGAGAATGGCACTGCCCCGCTATAAAAACAGAATAAGGTATAAGTAAATAATAATCTGCCGTTCCAACAAAAGTTGGTATTTTCAAATATCTCGTATAATCCTGTGTAATTTAAACAATTTGTTTCTCTTAACTTCAAATACTTGGCAATATTAACACTATCACACTAGAAGTGATCAAGTGACTAGAGATTGAACCACACAACACAGGGTTTCCTGGTGTGGGATCCAGTGAATGTGCTATACTTATAATATTGTACTAGATATACTTAGGTTGAATAAATATTTTTTAAAATCTTGACTATCCTTGCAGGCTATCAGCAATGTACACGAATGTGGAGTTAGAAGCGATCAAGGATCGTAAGGACAAGATCCAGTCGCGCCTGTACTGCAAGATGATACTGTCACTAGCTGAACCGGTGCCTGAGACGCTCAGGGGACATTATTCTACTCTCGCAACACTGTTCAAGTGTAGCAAGTAAGATTACGATTGTTTTTAGGCCATTGAAGTTGCAATTTAAAACTCCTGCAGGTTATGGATCCTTGGTCCGAACACACGCTAAGAAATTAATGTAAGAAAGAAATGTAAGAAGAAAAAAGAAAACTATAAATGTGGTTTGCATTCCACAATAACATTAATGTTTTTTTATTGGTCAGAACCCGAGTAATATGAGGATGAACTACGTTACCACATAAAATATACATATTATATTTATACACAGCGTTACAACTAGACGTGTCACGTGCATCACACATTTCGCAAGCTGGGTTGGGTAGTAAATTCGTTACCTATATAAAAAAATTAAATGGTATGGATTTGATGCGCAAGTAGTAAAAGAAAACACACAGCATGTCGTTTTTTCCGAAAAAGCTTTTAAAATATACATACTAAGTAGGTACACGATCCATGGGCAAATATAAGAGAGGGGGTCCTAGGAGGTCGGGACTCCTACTCCCTTGTGAAAGCTAAAGCGATCATGATCATCATCATCGCAACCCGTAAACGTCAAACTGATGGGCACGAGTCTCTGCCAAAGAATGTGGAGGGAATTTAGCCTACTATACCACGCCGGCCACACGGGTGGGCATAGGGATTGTTTCGAATTTTCCTTTTGTTACAGTACTTTTGTCTGCTTATGGTAAAGTGATGACACCATCAAATTAACTTGCATTTGACTTATTTTACTCCTATGTTTACATGAATTTGGGTCACTTATTTAGATGTGTGTGTGTGTGTAGGTGCAATAAGCTATTGGGGCGTCACATCGCTGAACAAGTGCCGTGTCAACCAGCCAGCATGCGCATAGATCGACGAGGAAACGTTTACTCCACACATACCAAGTAAGTGCAAGTATGGACTACATGCCAAGTAGTACAAATTTAAGCATATTTCAAACATCAGTTTCTGACATACTTTTCCGTACCTAGTTAATACGATTTATCTACTGCACGCTGTGCCGGTGACTTTGATTTTGCGGCCCTACAACCTATTTACCTGCCTATGTACCGGCACGAAATCTTATCGGCTATGGACAACTCTGCTTCAGCATACGAGGACCTACTTCAGCTTATGATTCTAATTTAATTAACTAAAAGATGTAGGTACCATACTCAGTGACACAAAAAAAAATATCACTTACTGTAAGCAGCCCTTCAAGCAAGACTATTAAAGCAACAAGCATTGGGTGAACCCAATATCTAATGATTATGTTTGGCGTACCTCAGGGATCAAAGCTGGGGCCTGAACGAGTACATATCGTGGTTGTACGGCGAGCTACGCTCGTGGCGACGCGTGTACTGGCGACTGTGGGGGGACTGTCACTTCCTGAGGTGTCAGCTGTGTGAAAGCTACTTTCCTGCTTATCAGGTAGGTACACATTTCGTATTTACTAGCAAAATATAAGTTAAACAAAAGTAATTAAGGTTTAGATACAACATTTTCATGTAATACAACATTTTAAAATATCAATATAAAATTTCCGGGCTTGTTGCAAGATCGTTTCCATTTCAATAAACATTGTGTATATTTTCTAGATGGAATGGTGTTCCCACCACGAGCAGCCTGCGCAAATGTTTACGTTAGAAGGCAAAGCTGCTCTACCAGCCGGCCGATACCCGTGCTGTGGAGAGAGGGCTTATCGCTTTGAAACTGTCACGCGAAATACAGTAAGTTAAACTTCTATACTAGGTACAGTCAAGTTTTCAAAACGCATGTATACCGTAGCAACTACTTGACTAGTGCCAAAGTACAAATTAATATCAATTAAGTACCGCTTCTAAATTTTACCTAACAACCCAAACTGACAAATTCGCCACCAACAAGATGGATGCAGGCCACATACAGAAGTCCAGCAGTGGACTTCATGCGGCTGAAATTATGATGATGATTTCGTGTTCTCGAATATTTAAAAGATAGTAGCGGTCAAAGGGATGGTTAATGGCATGTTATTTCCCAGGGTTGTCAGTTTCGTGAACACATCCCGGACGAGCGCTTAGCGACAGACCTAGCGGTGATGGAGACATACAACAAGTTCCGTGACATGATCGCCATGAGACCGCCTCAGCTAATGTATCCTGAACGCCTCACTAGGCTCGTCACCAGAGGTAACATACATAAATATACACTTTGTTAAAAATATTTATATGAATTTGTTGTTTTTTTTTGGACCGTACGTCTGTTTGCCGCCGTCCGCGTCGTAGGGGTATAAAAAAAAATTTAACGTTTTAGACAGTTTAACCGAATAGTGACGGATTAAGAATACCTAATGTCACAACCCCATCTCAACCCGTGGGTACAAGGCGTACAAGGCGACTAAGGCAGTCCATAAGCAGACAAGAGCACTGCAAGAAAAGGAAAATTTGAAACAAACCCTATACCAATCCGTCTGGCCAGCGTGGTATAGTTGGCTAAATTCCCATCCACATTCTTTAAAGAAGACCCGTGCCCAACAGTGGGACGTTTATGGGTCGAGAGAAACCTTTTAGACAACCATAATGTAAAACACATTTATTAACCGGCAAAACTGTGATAGATAAAATGCAATCGCGCCATATTGTTCAAGTGACAAGAGCATACTTTCATTTCATGTATCGATTTATTGTTATATAAGACTGCGGTTAAAAGGTTAAATTAAACGAAAATAGGAGAGAATGTTCATAGTTATAGCGCAGGTTAAATTGAGACATGTTCGTTTTCCAAACTGTTGCTCAGTATGCATCTCCCAAATAAAAAGCTAAAGTATCTACGAGTAGGCATGCCCACGAGACCAGCTTCTAAATTTGTTCCTAGAACCAGGTGACGACAACAACGGTCGGCTGCAGTGCAAGGAGGTGTTCTGGTGGGAGGGTATCCAGTTGATCCCGCCGCGCCCTCCTCTCGGCCTGCTCGGCAAACTGTATACCAGCAACAACAAGTTCAACCGTGAGACTCGCACTTTGTTGTCAAACGTAGAAGGCCGTTTGGGATGTGGTACGATGACGTGACAGCTTAGTAACAGCTATTAAGATTATGATTTCTGTTCAACTAATTGTTACGAAATAAGTTTGAACAACAAACAAACATATATTGGCACTGTAAGGTCTATATCTCAAATTGTAAAAACCATATTTTTGTAAATGACTGTTTGTTGTCAGAATAAAATAAAATAAAAAATAAGAAACAGTAAAATCCGTAAGCAGGCTGGTGCACACATCAGTTGCTTATAAATAAGCAGGAATCTTTATTAACATAGTACATAATAATTTGTATTTTAATTGAATACGCCGCGCGATTTTTCTATGTATTTCCGACTTATGATAAAGACTATATAAGTACTTATCTACGCACTGAAGACCTCTAGTAATAATAATTATATCGTTTAGACTTCTCAGTATCTCTCGCTCTGATCGACTTCTCAATCATCAATACTGTAGTCTTTGCACTCTTCTTTCGCACCGGTCTATCGTGAATGAATATTTTAATTCATGCTGTCACTTCATCGTACGTAAAAAAGGGAAGAGAAAAGCGCTGTAAATACCTTCGCTGTTCAACTGACAAAAACATGTAGCGTTAATGGGGACACATAGCTTGCAAAATTCATAGGATGTAATTGGCAAAACATTGGTTCTAACTTAGCTTTTGTTATAAATATTGTAAATACACGATTTGATAATTCTTTGGCTCACTGAATATCAATGAAAATAGGTATCCATTCATTTTGATTCCATTTCTGTTGTGGTACTTCGAATAAGATCTGCTATGTGCATTTTTTGGTTTTTAACGTTACACTTACAAAACGTAAAGTTTATGCGATATAAGTTTAACATTGCTTTAGCTTAGCTAAAGCATACAACATTATACTGTTGGCACAAAAACACCTCAGGAAGTATGAACCCGCCCTTTTGAAAATAATGTCAAAACTCTTTCTCGGAAGCAAGTTTCTAAGCGATTAACCATTTAACCACTATACCACCCATAACACATTTGATACCAGTACACATTAAAATACGACCCTCTTGCAGCAGCATGGAGCTCATTTTCATTTATTGGCTCTGTTGCCTTTGGTGGCTAAAGGGTTAAAACTTGTAGAGTCAAAGTATTATCTATTTACTTACTTACATGTTATACGTATAATTACATCGGTGTCACTACAGAATCGTCTATAGTAGCCACTCGAACCAACTAGGTAGCTATACTTTGTACCTACTGTTATTACTGGCAACAAAATGTAATTATTCGGTATACCTAAGCGTCGGACTGATGGAAGTATTCAGTACACATCATGTTGGTTATATATCAGAAAATACGTTATAAACTTACGCATACACAGCGAGTGCGCGACCTGGCTCGCCCGCTTTGAATTCGGCTCAAGCTTCAGCACAGTCCATCTCCACCGCGAACTATTCCAGCGGCTCCGCCATCACTCTCGACAGGGAGAGGGAAAACAAACTCTCCCCGAAGGTTCCCGTTAAGGAGACAAGAGAGGAAGTCACCAGAATGAAGGTAAGTCTCGGAGGACCAAAACCAATATGGCCGGCCTGGACTACGAGACAGTTTAAAAGTTTTGTAACTTTGTTGTACGTACATACCTACATTAGCTGATAATCTGACAACAAATTTTATTACAATTGCATGACTAGCTTTGTACCTAGTTACATTTGATACATTAAAAATAGTTTTTTAAAGCGCTAGTAGTTATGTATACCTTATTTTGCATATTAGTAGATTCAGTTTGTTATTAATAATCTCAAAACTCAATCCCATGTTCTGTGTAGATGTAAATAGGTTGTGAATAACTTAGTTTATTTAGATAATGTAATTATTTAAAATAGCATTTAATTTTGCTTTCAAGAAAATAATTTTTCATATTGTGTTATATTTATGATCGCTTTTAAAAAGCCTAATAAACCACACGAATTGTGGAGGTTAGTATTACCACAGTATGTAATACTTACATAGTAATAACGTAATATTACTTTTTTTTAACCAATTTGTCAATACAGATTGGCGCGTCAGAAATGTTAATCGTGTTTATGATGACAATTAACTCCTTCACTAAATCAAAAAAAATATTTTAACTTATCTAAAGGTTTATTAGACTACCCGATTTCTAGGGTCCCTATAAGGCACCTGCTGAAATATGCTACTATACATACACATATAGCATATAGTACACGTACATATAGCTATACACGGTGTTCAGGAGGTGTAGAAATCGAGTAGTCTAATAAGCCTTTTATTTATTTAGATATTAGTTATGTTAGCTTTTGCTGAGCTTAATCAGTAAAGTAGGTATGGACTTAATCTAGTTTTATACCCTCGAAGAAATAAAATGTTGTGTGGACACAATAAAGTCACATCATAAGCTCTCAATAAACGTTTGGTTGGCACACAATACTGACAAATAACTGCGGCGCTCAGAAATCTCTATGGCATATATTTCATAATCGAGGGTCATGGATTGCTCTTTAAATCTGTGTTCAGACAGGTGTGACCATCACGTGATTACCTATGTGTGAACAATTTGGAACATTTTCATTTGAATAAGGCCTTTGCGATGATCGTGCGTTTCTGGAACCGAGCGCTTTCCGCTGTGTCTGAATGCAGATTAGCTCTTCTAGACAACCACGTCATCGGAAGTGCTCGGGCCGCTGGCGATCAGAGCGCTGTAGAGCATTCCGCTTTGAACCAGCAGCCTGTGAACCACTATAATATTATTTCTTCGTGGGTCGAAGTAATCAGCTAAAATGACAAATACCGTGGTATACAAAGAAAGGCGCCCCTGGCGGTGGCGACTCGGCTGGCGAGTCTGGCGGCGAACAGTCCAGCTCCTCGGATGACAGTGAGCAGAGCTCGCACAGTGCGAGGAGTGACGAGGAGTCAGCGCCAAGGAGGCCCCAACACAGGGCAGACAGGAGGCATTCACACTCACACTCACATCCAGCTACCAAGTAAGTCACAGATTATAACACGAACCTTGCCTAATACTGAATCAGCCTGATTCTGAGCTGTCGGAAAATATTTGTCGGCCCGAAATGTCAGTTCAATTAAAGTTAAAAAACATATTGTTAAATAAATAAATGGTTGTAGGGAAAAACTTTATTTAATCAGTTTTTAATTTTCTATAAGTAATCGTTAGAGTACCTATTTTCTAACATTAAATAACTTAAGCCGTAAAAATACGTTGTACTAAGATTCGTAAAAGTTTACGATCCGGGAGTAATCCGACGAGTCAGAATCAGGGGGCTGTTGGAAAGTTTCCGTTCGAGAATAAAGTTTATTTACAATAACAATAGAACATGGTTGTAAATAAAAAACTTCATAGTAGGTAGGTACTTCTAATCAGATTTCGAGAATGTCTAAAGTGAATGTACAGACCAGGTAGGAACATAAGTAAAAAAAAAGAGAACAAATAGGTAGGTACTTCGTTGACCAAAAAAGTTTTAAATTAGGTACGTAATTTTTGTTACTTACCTACCTATACCTATTTTCTTATTTATTAATTTAGTCATAAATTAAATACTTACCTAAGTTACCTAGGTACACCTCGTTCTAATATTCGAAACAGTTTACGAATACGACGCGGGAGCTTTCTGATGGTTCAGAAACAGGACCTAAATATAACCGGCAAATGAAAATGCCTCTTATTGTAAAAGCAAAAAAGGAAAGGACATTTCGAAATTTACTTTGGGAAGCCTATTTTGCATAGTAAAGTCACGACTGCGTATTTGGCTCCTAGACTCGACTCGATGGTCGCCTCGCCACTAACATCGCCGTACCAAATAAAGTGGGTTCGATTTCCCCACGAGACAAATATTTGTGCGATTCATACATCATCATCGTATCAGCCCAACGACATCTACTGCTGAACATAGGCGTCACCTAATTTACGCCACAGCGAGCGGTCCTGTGCCGCCTGCAACCAACGGCCGCCCGCAACCCTGACCAGAAAGGCGCAGCGTGGAACTACCTCCCACCAGATGGACCGCCGACCTGGTCAGGGTAAAAAAATATTGTAAAATTTCAGGCGTAGCCGCGTGGTGGGTCGCCAGTGGATCTCGTGCCTGTCAGCGCGTAGTAACCAGGACGGACAGCGGCGCTTTGAGGAGCGAGCCGCGCGGCAGATGCGCACCGCTCTCGCCAGAAATGCGCAGATACAACAGAACAAGTCCAAGAATCCACCTGGTTTGTGTATTAATTAGTAATTTTCTTGGTACATATTCTCGAACTGAGGACCTATATAGTGAGAGTTATTGCGAGTGGTTAATCGCGTTTGTATGAAATAAGAATGACGCCCTCTAGTGACATTAATAATATTTTGAAATACAGTGTCACTATCTAACGCGTTTCTACTTGTTGCCACTCGCATAAACTCTGACCTCCTGGCTTTTAGTTTTGATCGTTTATCCAAATAAAAATAGATTTATACGACTCTACGAGATTTAACTCAAATCTTAACGTGTGCTGAAAACTGACAAAATGAAATGTTAAATTTTACTTTTATCGAAATCAAAGAATAGCCCCTATAACTTTGAATAAAATCAGCCATTATTTCTATTCAGGTGGTGTATACGCGCGGCTGGAGGCGGAGTGGCGCGAGCGTCACGGCCAGCGCACGCGCAACACGCTGTCGGCGCGGCCACGCACACACCCCGCACACCCCACGCACATCCAGCACCCGCCGCACCAGCCCGCCAACAAGTTCAAGTGATCACTGGCTACGTTACCAATACCAATGCTATTTTGTACTCAAAGCTTGTGCCATGTTCCGTAAATACACTGCTGCTAGCCAACAATTCATTGTTTTATTACCAGTCAAACTGGTTTGACTATGAGAAATTACATTTCCTCGTGGTCAAACTTTCCTAGCGACCCTCCTTGTATATGTTGAGTTAAAAATGTGTACAGTCAATCAATAAAGTGCTTGTTCATAAGATTAAAAAAGGCTGCCCTCTCCCAGTGTTTAACATTGTATTGAGATTATATCGCGTATCGACGTTCGTATGTCAATAAGCCCGCGATATAATGCAGTACTAGGATAACAGAAGCGTGCAAGAGATTTCTAAACATTTACAAAATTATGTATATACTTTTATAACAACCTCCTACAAGCTTATGCTAGCCTGCTACTTTGTTCACACACAATACAATGTTAGACGCCTTGGGAGAGGGCAGCCTTTTTTACCCGACTGCCAAAAAGGAGGGTAATGTTGTCTGTTGTTGTCCATGTCTGTTCCATTGTGACCTATCTCTGTTTTGTGATTGTGACCTTCTGTAGCCTAAACGGGTTGGCTGATTTTAAAGTGTGAGGTGTCATTAGATTTGTATTTTCCCCCGAGTGTCATAGGCTATGTGACGTCAACAAAAAACCAATATGGCGAACGTAAACTGTCATACAGAACTTTTTTTAGTGCATGAAAGCTAATTAATAGCCTATTTTAATACCATTATATATGCACTAACCATTGCCCGCGTCTCCACTTGTCTCTTGTAATCTAAATAGCTTGACCGATTTTGAAGTGCATGGTGTTGTTATATTGGTAGTCTTGACCGAATCTTTTTTAAGCTTATGAACAAGAACTTTATTGATTGACTGTACACAAGGGTCGTTAGACAAGTTTGACCACGAGGAAACGTAATTCTTCATAGTCAAACCAGTACTACGAGGAAGAAGGGGTCAATCATAGGGATGGAATCTCACGAACAAACGTGGTAAATTTAATAAGAACAAAACCATAAATCTTAACTTATAAATTCAATGGGACGATTTAAGCAGTTTCAGTCAATAGTCCGTATTTTTTTCTTGAGTAATTAATCTTTGACGTCATTGCAATAGTCTGGAATAGCACACAGCACTGACCTGTATATTATACAGGTCAGTGGCACATAGGCATTAATTTACCGATAATAAAACAAGGTAGTTTAGTCACAGATGTTTATTGTGTCTTATATATCTAGAAACTCATCCTGTGCGGGTACTGGCTGGAGCGCAGACCGAAGGCGGATTTGAGGTAGCCTCGCAGCGTCTTCTTGTCGGCGCGCTTGCCGATAGCCTTCACCACCGCATCGTCTACTGACTTCTGGTCTGTTTTGCGTTGTTCCGAGGGCACGTATTTCTGTAGAAAATGTTATGTTTAGTGATAATTTGTATAAAACATGTCACATTTGATGCGTGTTGTGAAGGATTAAGAATACTTAGTGTCACTACCCCATCTCAACCCGTAGGGTGTAGTATAAGGCGACTAAAGGACTTATTACCTTATGCAGACAAGAGCCCTGCGAGATAAGGAAAATTCGAAACAAACCCTATTCCAACCCCTCTGGCTCAGTGTGGTATAGTAGGTAAATTCCCTCCACATTCTTTGGAGGAGACCCGTACCCAGCAGTTAGACGTTTATGGGTTGTAATGATGATGATGTCACATTTCCGGGACCAATCGCAATATCATCCGTTTACGGTTTACTATAAAAGTAAATTCATGATAAAAAATCAAAAAATGACAAGTTGCAATTTAGTGTCATATTTTGTTTTTCTCTATTTTTAATATTTAATCAGAGCTATATTTTAAAAATATGTTTGCTACATTCTTTAGAATTCTGTGAAAGTGTATTAAAAAGCAAGTATCCATTATGCTTATAGTTATTATACTTGTAGTTTCCAATGTATTATTTGCAAGTAAATAGAACTGTAAACGTAATGATTTCTTACCTTTTACAATGTGAATGTGAAGAAACATTGATATAATCATGCAAAGCTAGTCATACCAGTTAGAGAACTATACCTATAAGAATAAAAGTAATTATAAAACGCACCTCTTTCTTAGATGCGAAGATGTCTTCACCCTGCTTGCGCTTGACGCTGCGCTTGGCGCTCTTCTTGTTCTTCTTGAAGTACTCGTCATTGAGGTGCTCAGGGAGCTTGAAGTCACCAAGGTCGAGCTTGGTAGACGTACCAATCACGTAGTGCTGGGGAATGCGTCTCAATGGGCACGAGTTGAACTGCAAATAATATAAACACATGTTATTAAAGAGAAAAGAGCTACACGCCAATCTTAATAACACCATTCTTTTGGCGCAGGAGTTAAATACTGCCTGTTCATTGACGTCAAGCTACGCTGCGGACCGGAAAACGTAGAAATAGTAACGCAGCGCAAATCCCTGTCAGCGGAGATTTTATGCAATGCTATATTGGTTAATATTTCTCCGTTCCTCTGGTCCTCAGTCTCGCTCCGCATTAATGGACTGTCTGTGACTGTGAATGAATATCTCTCTATCTCGCTCTTGTAAAAAGATAGAAGCATAGGAAAGTTAAAGCTAGATGTTGTCCAACTCTTAAACAGCACAAATAGTGTACTCACGGCGAATGGTCCAGTGACAAGCAACAGACCGCTGGGCAGTACACCTACGAGCACGACGCGCTTGCCAGCGTGTCTGCCGGCCAGCAGGATGCACACTGTACCGGGGGTGAGGGTCGGCCTCGTCCAGCGCACGTGCTTGCTGAATGTCTTGTGGTGTGGGTGAGTGAGGATCCTGGAATAGGCAAATATGGCTTTTAAGAGTCTTTTTATGTATCTTGTTATAGGACTGAGAGAGTGTCAAACTTGTAGTAATTTTTATAATAACACTAATAAGCAGATAGTAAAAGTACTGAGTAGTGAAATTGAAACACATCTAACCATTAGATGATGTTGCCCAGTAGGGTAGCGGAAGTCAAAAATTTTGCAAACATTTGTACACTTTTATTCAGTTACATAATTTTATGTCCTTAATGAGAATCTAACTCATATCTGACATCATCATTTCAACCCACAAACGGCCCTCAGGTGGACACGGGTCGCCTTCAATGAATGTGGAGGGAATTTAGCCTATAACTGACATACAGCATGGTGAATAGAATTATTTTGAGCCCATCTTAACTGCAATCAAGTTAATCACAATAGTAATATTTAGGTACCTATAGTAATTATACTTTAATAACTTTCTACTAATATTCTCTATTTACTGCCTACCTTTGCACTGCTAGTACAAGTACATAACAGTATGTAAAGAAATCAAATATTGTCTATGACTATCATTGTTATAAACATCAACATAATTATAACATCACCTTTATGAATTTGTGTTGTGTTGAATCAGATTTCAAAACGTCCAACAATACATAAAATAAATTTATCTTTTCTAAACTAATAGAGGCAAGTTTTGTATGCAATGAGTAAACTTAAAAACTAGTACACTGATTTCAAAAATTCTTTTGCCATCAGAAAGCTACACTAAAAGATATACTTCTGAGTTTGAACACAGTTATCGAATTTAAGAATACTGCAGAAGTCTGATGTTAGTACTTACTGAGTAACATAGGCTATATAACATCATGCTACAGCCAATAGGAGCTGAGCAGTGGCTAAATAAAGAACAAAGTGAGTGAAGCCAACCTCTGGTATTATATAAATTTGTGATTCAGATCAGATTTTGTTTTATTAATACCCATAGATAGACAAATATTAATATAATATAATATAATAAACAACAATTCAACAGCCTATGGCAGTTCACAACTGGACATAGATCTCTTTTAACTTGCTCCATAACACATGGTCCTTGGCCGAATAAACAAATAATTGCTCAGAAACTTCACATGGCTTGCTATATAACTTTTATGTAGGTATATGGTGTGTATTTGAACTTACTTGTCTTGAGTGGGATAGAATGACCTCCTGCTGCGGAGCAGTACAGTACGGGTTCCTCCATTCTTTTCACCACCAATCTGTTTCACCACCACTGAGGGCTTCTTGGGCTTCTCAGGCTTGGGGTTCTTTTTACCCACAAACCTGTACTTAGCCTGAAATCATATTGAAAAAATTTAAGATATATTCATGTTTTAACTCAATCAATCAATCAATCATTTTATTTGTGACCATAGGTTCATAAAGGTGGTACAGTGTTCATGCAATATATCGCTATGCTCTGCCATATAATTGGCGTACAAACGTAACTACATTTACAGTTAATTTTGTGACAAGATGTTGTGTAGAGAGGAATGTTTTGATCAGCCACTAAAATATATTATATGCCTAGCAAACAATGCCTTTTGGCAGCCTCTCATACTAACAAAATAATATATATGGAAAAGTAAAATAAACTGTTTAGAGAAAAATTGCAATTTGGTTACTTAACTTCCAGACTTCCACTACTACAAACTTCCAGAGTACCAAAACTTGACACATACACTTTAGGGATATTTGAGTTTTATATCATTAGTAGCATTGTAACATGTTCCTGTTTATCTTAGTAATATAACTAGAGGAACATGGTAAACCTATAGACCATGAAAACTGTGTAAGCAAATAGATGGTCTAGGGCACTGGGTAAACAACATTCGTCTCGCATGTTAATAAGAGTAGCATACTATAACAAGCATGTTTTTAAGTATACAGCAACAATAGCAGTTCGAGCTACCTAAAAAGAGGTTATCTTTTTCAGTTATAATCTAGAGTGTATTATTTACAAGTTCTGTAGGTAGGTACAGACTTCAAGGTTCGTTCAACAAAAATAATACTACGAGTAGGTGTCCGAAGCTTACCTTCTTGTGGAACATCTTCGACTTAGAAAAGCGCACAACACCATTTCCCAGGTCGTAATTCCTGGATTTGCCAACTTTAGCCTTAACGACTCCGCCCGCGGGCGCTGCGGCGGGCTTAGCCGCCGCCTTGGGCTGTGGTGGAGCCATTACGATCTGCACAAACAAATACAACCTCAAAAACAAACTCCCCACCTGATACAACTTTGAGGTTAGAAGAATGTTTTAACAAATCTCCTTGCAAACAAGTGATTTAAGCACGATATTTAATTATTTGCACTTCCAATATATTATAAATACACCGACAATCCTATGAATTCACTGAATATTCACTATCACAATAATCGTGAACGTCAAAACTTTGGCACTAACGAATAAAGATTTTTCGTTTTGGTAAAACAAAAATATTACACACAATCACTTGTTTGAAGGATACTCTTTTAAATTCTTACGTGGAATCGACAAAACTGATTGAATATAAATATATTCCTTTGGATGTATTTTCGTTGAAAATAATATCAACTCACATTCCAACCGGGATCAAGAAAAAGAAATTTCCGAAGAGGATTTTGTCTATGGATAATGTTTTTGACATAAAAAATTACTTTGAATATCGGCCTTTTGACTAATGTCAAAATTTATTTGAAACAAGTGTTTCCGAAACACATTAGATCGTTATTTCTGTACACTTGCTTTTGCTTTACACATCTGACATTGACAGAATTGTCGATATCAGCACGCTTCCCATAAAGAAGAATAGAATAGGGTTCAAGCATTGACCTATAAATAACTCTGGACTGGCTGTCCTATACAAACGACAGCTAAAAATCTTCTTTGTCTATTTGACCAACTAGCGGAGAAGATAGCTAAACTATATTTGACGTAATATTGACGTATATAATACGTTTTGTAAACAAAGTGTTGGTGATGTCCATATCGTCATATCGATAAATATGATCATGGTCTGATGTGATCTATGGTTGCAAACAACATTTTTATTTATTCATAGAAGTAAATGAAATAAAAGCTGACTGCCTATTTTTTTTTCAGACATTATCTAGGTCCCTAGGTTTTTATAATAATAGATTTTTATTTCATTGTAGATTTCAAACTGATCTAGCGTTTTAAAAATCATGGCTAGCCAACATGTAAGCGCCCCTTAATTAGAGTCCAAATGTAAACAGTCGTCTTTGTTTGAAAGATTTGACGAATTAGTCCTCTAAAAGCTGTTGTTTTGATATTACGAACAGACACTTCACTTATTTATTTGAACAGATACTGCTATTAAAATTAGGGCCTTCAAAATCAATTCACGTCACTAATTAATTTCGTAATGGATTATTAAAAATTATTTTCCCATTTCAGAATATATTTAAAATGAAATTAATTAGTGAATTAATTAATTAAATTAATTATTTATTTTTAAAATGAAATCTATCGATAGGTACGTGTTAAATGTACAAAGTTTGTCACATCACTAATTTTGGTTCATATCTTCTCCGCCACTGCTTACAGCCGCGCAGAATGGCGCAAATCAAACAGCGACAAAATCAGTTTCAAAGACGCCTATCCAGAGGTAATACAGATCAGTGGGTTCAAGGTCCATGCGTAGGAATGGTAACGTCGTAAACGGCTTTGCACTTTTTAAACTTGTTGACTTTCCGATTCCTCCTGTCAATCCCCATCGTTTTCCTTTTCCTCCTTATTTCCCTTTTTCTTTTCGGTTGGTAGTGGCTTGATTTTCTTGCAAAATAACACAGTCATGTCTATGGCCAAAGGCTACCACTTTAGTATCATATTAATATTTCGATTTTTATTATTTAATAGGAGTAATTCTTTTTATGTTTTTAATACACTTTTTAGAATTTTATTACGTGAAAGTGTATTAAAAAGTAAGCATCTGTAATACTTACAGTTATTTTACTATAAAAAATAACGCCCTGCAATTTCCAATCAAACCATTTGAAACAATATCAATAGTTTGATTTGGGCTAAAGTAAACCAACTAAATCAACAATAGCTTTATCTGAACATTGTCTATGGTGTTTTATTTACGAACGCTGCAGATTTCACTCAATGTCAAATTAGAAATTGTCAAAAGAAAATCAGTTTAGAAAAATGGGTTCTATGAGGAGCCCGTCGTCGCCTTCCGACGGTTATAAAAGGTTCAGTGATGATTTCGCAAACACCAGCATCAACAATTACGGCTCGAATGTTACAAGTAAACGAGAAGCTATGATATTTTTATGCACAGTAGCCGCAAGAATATGTGTACGCTTTTGTTTTATTAACAATACATTTCGTGATCCATTTAACATTTTGTTTTAATTTATTTCACCTTGTTTTAAGTATTAACCGCTGCTATACATCCATATGTGGTTTAGTAAAATCGATTCTAGTTCTGAAACAGATTTATGACACAATACAATGACTCACGAACTACCTATCTAACCTACCTACCTATGCATAATATAAACAGTTTTAATATGCGCTTGCCCCAGATCCTACGAAAAAAGCTTTCTTCATTTATAACTAGATGTTAAATCATACATTGCACGTATTTTAGACGCTTTCTTGCATGCCAGCAATTAATATAAATACTTACATAGGTAAAATCTAATTAATTTTTATTAAATAAGTACCTAAGTATGTAGGTATTTATGTTGCTACCATAATTTCAACACCTATATTATATGGCGAAGAACGGCTAAAAAGAATAGGTATACCACGGGTATAAATATACCTATCTCGATAAAGATTGATTTTATCATTCTAAACAGTGATCCAGTTAAATCCAGTAGTTTTAGTAGGTGGCTACCTATAAATGAGGGGGTCAAGTGATTGGTTGAACTGGAATGATCCTATTTGCTCCACTATCAATATAAAATTATAAACATTAGCTTCAAACACTTGAGTGCCAATGCAATATTTAGTAGGTAGGTAGCTTATTATTACAGTGAACATTATGGGAAAAGTGAAATCTTTTTACATTCTTAATAATATACCTATTTTGGTTAAACAGGTACCTACTTATGTATATCTTTGAACAAGCTTGTCTTATAACGAATTCTAGAGCTACTTTTTCCGAAAAAATATTCACTTGTACAAAAACACTTTTGTATAGGTACCTAACAGCCAATAAAAAAAATTATCATTTTGATTTATGACATTCATTTATTTTTAATTTATGATATCATGTGTTTTGCCTGCTGCATTTAGGTATGTCACCGATGCAACCAATAGTAAATAGTTTTCTTTATTTACAATACCTACCAACCTAAATACTTTTGAGCTATATAAAAATTATAGACTTATTATGTTAAAAAATTGTTGAACATCGTTATTTCTATAACAATGTTAGGTAGGTAGCCGATTAAGTGAACCTCACGTGTATTTTACTTATCTTATCACACAATTGACAGCTCTATCAGGCAGGGGTATTCAACATTTCTATGACACCATAAAGAGATGCATCTCACAGAGGTATTAATGAAATAGTGGGCATTTTTTATGATTTAGACTAGCCAATTGCCATACATATTTCGAGTCATATTATTTTCAGAATTTTATAAAAATATTTGAAGTTTAGAACTAGGTAGGTACTAACTCTTTCCCTTTTGTGAGGTTTGGAGTATGTAATGCTCTATTACTTATTCTTTGCTAATACGCGTTATGCTGACGATATAAAAAAAAAACAATTCATTCATTTAGATAGTTCAGTCAGTATCCCATTACATCAGCATTCATTATTGTAACTGTGTAGGTACTACGTACGAGTATGTACCTAAATCCCATGGCACAGACAAATAAAATTTGAATGTCACTCGGTCAATCACCTAATAATTTGAGATTGTATGACCGAAATTCCATGACCTGCGGTGATCTGAATCTGCGTTAACAAGTGAATAGGATTTTATAACTTAAGCATTAGGTAACTTTAAGTTTTTATTGTCTCTAAAGCTATTACGTCATCTTCACACTCTATGTTATCCAAGTCCAATCCATCATAGCAATTCTCGCTTGGTTTAGATCAGGTGATGATAACAACTTTACAGCAATGTCCACAAGCCGGGATTTGCTCATATTTCCAACTCGAACATCCTTAAATTCAGACCCGAAAATGTTTACTATTGCTGTTTCAATTTTCGTCTCAATATCTTTTGTTAGTGTCGTAGCTGTAAACTTATGACGAGTATAGAATCTAAAATATATTTATGTCATGTTATTATAGTTGAAAAGTGACAGAAAAATATGTAGATGCGTTGAAAAGATGACGAAACTTGTGGACAATGTGACTGACAAAGTGTATTATTCGATCAGAGATCGGTGGTGTCAATTGAAGTCATGTAAGTTTTATAAATTATTGTTTAGTTCGTACGTACCTTTTTCCTATTCCCTCTATAGCAGACTAGCTTCCACCCGTGCATTCTCCCGTGTTGAATGTCAGTAGGATAGTAAGTATAGCCTATATAACATTATTATGATAAGGTAGCATCTACTGATGAATGATATTTTTTATATACGTATGTGTTTCGATGATTACTCCCAATCACCAAATTAACATATTAATTTAATTAGTATAGGTAGAAGTATTGATGAACTACGCTAGGTACGCCTAATAACTTCAGATATCGATGCCCAGGATTTACCCAAAGTGTTGCCTACCTTGAAGAGAAAGAACTACCTAAGCCATCTTTGACAATTCCTTCGTACTCAAAGAGCTCCAGAAGCCACTATGCAACAGAAAACATGCTATCGAAGTTAAGTAGCGTTATCAGTAGGTATATATCTTTTCTAAAGATATATATTATTAGCGCTCGTTGCCTTGAGGGCCATGTAACTAACCTTAATAGGGGTTCTACACGGTTATAAAATTGCGTTCCAACAGAGTGACCTTGGTGGGAGCTTGGTTGCCATCCGCGTACTTAGTTTGTATGAAATTTGGTTTACAACAGCCGGCTACACGGTTGGAATCTACCAAGGGTACCTCTGTGGAAGGCAAGTTTATAACCATGTAGCACGGCTTTAAGGCGTCAAGTTTATGTACCTAGTCTTGATATTTCCCTACTTCTAACTGTGCCTAGATATATCACATTCATGTGAGAAAATCTCGCGCTCGGTCTACGGCGGATATAATTATGGCAATATTGCATCATGCCGTGAAATTTATCGGGATAGGTACTTCCGCTACGGACGATAACTGTGTGTCAACAAACTAAAGTCTGAAGTGCGGCCGTACCAGTGAAGTTCATCGTGATAAAAGCGATTGGTCAGCAATACTTAATTTATTCTATCTTAATTCTTAACGTATTATTCTCTTCTTGAGAATTCGCCACTTACCCTACCTTCGCGCACATTACGATTTAATACAAAATTATTAGGTATTGCGATAAAAACGTTGGGAAACGAATCTAAGTTCGTTCATAACCGAAAATATAAACTTTAAACTTTGATTATAAAGAAATAAGGCTCTCCATGTCTCTACGGAACACAACAAATTACCTAGGTACCTACTCATTATTATTCGCTTGGCATATTCCCAACACGGATCGAAAATACGGAGCAAAACAATCATGTAGAGAATGAGATATTCTCGAAGCGAATCTGAAAGTAAAAAGTTATCCATAAAAGAAAAACATTGAGTAACTCTAACTTCCAACATTTTTATCTGCTCTTCAATATCTATTGATTTCAAACCTCAGTGCTAAGCATGAGATATGTGCCTACCTACTGAGTTAAAGTCGATATAATCATTCCAAAAAGGATATAATAAAACTTAGGTAGGTACCTACTTATTTATTTATGCGTTGCAACATACGTAGCGTAGGGATGAAATCAGCTGATTCATGAGAAGAAATGACCCTGCGCATCATATATATAAGAAGTTGAGATAATTGTGGTCGGTGTGACATTTTTTATTTTCTCTTATTATAATTTAACTAGCTTCCGCCCGCTGTTTCGCCCGCGTGGTATGTATTTAATACCTATAAACCTTCCTCTTGAATCACTCTATCAATTAAAAAAAACCGCATCAAAATCCGTTGCGTAGTTTTAAAGATTTAGGCATACATAGGGATTTAGAGACAGAGAAAGCGACTTTGTTTTATACTATGTAGTGATATTATAACACCGCAGTTTGGGTCAAAATTGCCCTGCGGTGTTTCTCATCTTGTAATCCTTTTCTACTATGAGTGCGATATTGTATCAGGAGAAGATCTCTTCTATCCAGCACATAAAACCAGGTTTAAAGCTTTTTTATAATATATAACCTACCTACTAGCTGTCGCCTAGAGCTTCGCTCCTGTGGTGTGTGTGCAGCCCGCCCCTATTATAAATCTCGAACTTATTAACGAATATATTTAGTCAAATTCTTAACTAATCAAAAGTACTTTTGACTGGCTCTATAAATAGGACTGCCTATTATATCAGTCAAAACTTTTAGTGGTTATTCCGGTTCGTTGTCCAACCTTCTTACTTTCTTATGAGTTTTGATTGGTTAAGAGTTTTGACTGTAACAATATACCTAGAAGTTAGAAAGGGTCAGGTTATAGGAATCAGTAGTTTCTGACAGTAGCGCGTTTAACCAAATAAATAAACAAATATATATATTATACACGTATTTAAGTATATTATATATACTTAAATACGTACCACAATAATATAATAATCCTTTCCTCTACTTTTCGTTCTATTTTACCTACATCCTCTTTATTTTTCTTTTTAGTTGTACACTTCATTCATGCTCTCTTCTTTACGCTTATCTCCTCTATACTCTAAGGTTTGCTGTAAGAGAACTCAATTCTGAGTTAAGCTCGCCTTTGTACATGCTTTTTGTATATATTGTAATTGTATTTATTATTTTCTTGTGTGCAATAAAGTGTTAAAACAAAACAAACAAACTCTTTAGCTTTTTAGTAGTAGTATATAATAGATGCATAGTCAATAGGTATACACTTACGCTGAGTTGTGACTCATTGTTTATAATCGCATTAATTGCATATTTACAGGCTAACTAACTACTAACATTACAGTTACAAGGTCAAATGTATAGGAAGACTGAGAAAACTGTTTTTATATTTACGATTATAATCGCGAAATGAATTGCTATTAATCTTTTTTTACTAAATAAACATAGCACGCGTCACGCCTTTTTCTCGGAATATGTTGGACCCATGTGATAGGAGCTTAGAGAAACCAACGATAGGAGGCGAGCCTATTGTACCTAACTAAGAATTTAATGACAGAAAAATACAATATAATTTTTGCCCAAAAAGGACGGAAGCAAGAAAAATGGCACGATACTATGTTAATTTTCACTATTATATTTTAATTAAACTTAACTAAGTATTTTAACGAAAACAATTTGAAAATTCTAATATAACTTGTTACCTACTAATCAGATTATATTTACCATTCGTGATAAAAAATTCGACCGCACTAGTACAGGCACAAGTCTGAATAGCTCGTGTGACCTTGGTCCGTCTCACCCCACGGCAAACAATGCTCTTGTTTCTACACAATTATGCCACGGCAAGGTATAAATACTACAAGTCACTCAAATTTACTTCACATGACATTTTATTTGAATGAAAAATACAAGTTCAGACCCAACTAATCTGTTCATACTTGGTCACATTCCGATAATGGCTCAAATATTTGTGGCCAATTGTGTGGTAAGAGAAGGGCACAAGTTGCCCCTCCTGTATCTAGAGGTAGAGAGCTGAGAGGGTCTAGGCCATAATCCACGCACGCTGGCCTAATGCTCCTTCCTTCCTTCCTTTCCTCACGATGTTTTTCCTTCATCGTCAGCAGATGGTAAGCCATATAGCTAATATTAAGTAATACTTACCATGTGGTAAATCCACATTGGTACTGCTGTGAACTTGGACTGCGTGTCTTGCACTATGCAAGTTGCACACCATCGGTGCCACCATCGCTTATTTTTAAGATAAGCCTGAAAAAATCTTTTCAAAATTTACTGCGATTTTCAACAGATTATATATTAGGTACGAATTATAGGATTATGATAGTATATAACTATGTTTGCACAGACGTCTGTCATATGAACGTGGATGCTATTTGTGCAAATTGCGGTAGAGGCGACTAAAACCTGTCAGTAACAGTAAACTACATAGGTATTTGTACGCGAAAATCACACCGAAGCTGCACAATATTTAACAAAATGTTTGTAAAATCATATAGACAGGTCCTTGCCTATAGGAGAATATGAGAAAATTCGTAAATTTTCAACCCATGACAAAAGTTTTTCATTACTTTTAAAATTGTGTTATTATTTAGTAAAATTTAGCCCATTATTTAATAGGTAGGTACCTACTTTTCTAGCGTGTAGAATGTAGAATAATGTAGATACACCTTCACGACAACCTTTGGTTTGTATTTACTTAAAATTTATTATTTACATGCACACACAAACATATACGACATCAGACATGAAATACTACGTAACGTAAGTCATGTCAAGTTGGAAGCCTTCTGAGCGGCTTAGGGTTGCCTCAACTCCTCAAGCCCATTCGATAAGTAAGAAAAGACTACTTACTTATTGTGTTACTGTGTCATAGTCATAGTTATTTTAAGACAACTAGCACTCGCGCGGGGCTTCGCTTCTGTCGGTCTTCTTCGGCCACTGCTCAGCTCCTATTAGCCGTAGCGTGATATTATACTGCTGGACATTGGCCTCTCCAGACTCACTATAATACTCGATCCTCCGCTTTCAGCATCCAGTCAGACCCAGCGCCATTTTAGCTCGGTCTTCACTCACTTCGTTCTTCATTTGGCCACTGTTCAGCTCCTTTTGGTCGTAGCATGATGTTATATAGCCTATAACCTTGCTCGATAAATGGGCCAGTGTTCAACCAAACAAACAAACTCTTCTAACTATGTTTATTCAATCTTCGCTTAACAAGCGCAATCTACGATTATTAAATTTTATCGTATTTGTAATAGCAGGTTAATACAAAAGCATAGTTTTATGAGCCAAATAGTTTGCTGCTTCGATAGCACACGAGAGAAGACCTTAGTCTTAAGTTCGAATCCACAACACTGCGATATATCATAACCATAACCAGAAAGTCCATGTAATATAAAATCTATAATTTACAAAATTACCTATGGCGTCCTACGTCCTGGAAGTATGTAACCTACGTTTCATTTTATTAGTAGGATTTCCTATAGCATTGTCTCCTTCTCACCTTAGATGTTAGAGATAGGTAGGAATATACATACGAGTATAATATGTAGATACTTCGCGTGCGTCACGATTACCCATGCTACCGGGTGTCCAGACCAGAGTTCCAGACAGACAGATAGGTACCTATTTACTGGTAGTGATAGTGACTTGTGAGTAAATCCGACGACCAGGTTTAGGTACGATCGATTCATATGGACCGACGACCTAGGTACCCCCTGGTTCTAAGCTGTCGGAAAATTTTCGGACAGATATATTATGTCAGTTTAATTAAACTTAAAAAACTTAATGTTAATAAAATATATGGTTGTAGGAACAAATAGTAGTAGTAGACTATTTTGTAACATTAAATACCTAACTTAAGCCGTAAATATACGTCGTACTAAGATTCGAAAAAGTTTACGATCTGGGAGCAATCCGACGAGTCAGAATCAGGGGGCTAGTCAAGGTTGCTCGCTTTGGCGGAAATTATGTGAGGCTTATGTCCAACAGTGGACTTCATTGGGTTGATATGATGATGATGAATACCCTCTCGAAACTGAAAACAAGTGAGGCTATCCTTGCACCCTTTTTAATCTGTGATTTTTATTTTTTACTTCACTATGCCCATTTTCCAATACAGTTATATTTATATATTAGAACTGTAGTATCCGACCGAAATTTCGGCTGCAGTTTCGGTTTCGGCCAAAATTGGCCGAAACTTTTGCCGAAACCGAAACTGATTTCGGAAGTTGTCGTGCACGCTCACCTAACTTCGTTTCTCGCGGCAACGCTTTGGCGGCCCTGTTCGGGAATTGTGCGCCGTTCGGATAGCTCTGTAGCAACAAAACTTAGTCAGTGCGTTATCGCCCGATGCAAACATCCTTTAAAGGTTATGCTTTAATGGAACTGATTACATGTAAATTTTTGTTTCGTTTCTGTAGGTATTTGAATGATTTATACTGGGTCTGTCGTAAGTAATGGATAACCCGTTACCTGGAGGTAGTTCTGATGTCAGGCTGCAAGAAAATCACATTTTTATTTCAGGGTTACCAACGGTGTGAAAATGGTATACATATTTAGATTTTTTTTAATTATGCTCCTTTGCCCACTCTATCCGTTGTCATTTCAAGAAATTTAGATATTTTTGTGTAAATGTTTTGATATCGTACTCCTGGAGAATTGCATTATTTAATTTAATTACATTTTGAGTCCTCATTAACGTAAAACATTATTTAAATTATCATTTCAAGTAAATTTTTCCCATTTTTTTTCTTAATTTGTAGTTTTAACCCTTGATTGTGAAAAAAAAGTACGGTGCTATAGCTGCCCATTATCTTAATAACATCTCTAGTATCTGTAGATTGTAAAAAGGTATAATAGTGTGTACTTAAGCAAGCAATCCTAGTTACAAGAGCAAAAGAACTAAGCAAGGTCGAAATTTCGATTTTTCAACAAATGCTGTAATTTTCGTGATTTATGTTATAATACTCCAGGACATGATTTTATTCAATTAAGATACCAGTTTTAAGTTGAATAGTATCTAATTACATTTTTATTTGCGTTGATAAAAATCTATGCGAAAGCGACGACGGGCATGTCAATCTGGCATCACAATCACAATCAAGGGTTAAAACTACATACAAAGAAAAAAAAATTGAAAAAATTGCTTGAAATGTTAATTTAAATAATATTTTACGTTAATGAGGACTCAAAATGTAATTAAATTAAATAATGCAAGTTTCCAGCAGTACGATATCAAAACAATTACACAAAAATATCTAATTTTGTTAAGATGGCAACTGAATGAGTGGGCAAAGGAGCATAATTAAAAAAAATCTAAATGTGTAAACCATTTTCACACCGTAGGCAACCCTGAAATAAAAATGTGATTTTCTTGCAGCCTGACATCAGAACTACCTCCAGGTAACAGGTTATCCATTACTTACGACAGACCCTGTATAGTTAATTAAGTATTGAGTCAGTAACTTTGTTTTGTTGTTATTAACAGATCAAGTCACATGTAAAAAAAAGATTGTAAATGAAAAATGTGAAGTGTTTTATTTGTTAAATTACGTTGTATAGGTAAACTTATTTCAAGATTTACTGTGTTTCCATTTCATGTCCTAATTAATGCAAAACTAATGGGTAAAATGTACCAAATTTCAGTATTTTAAGGAACTTTATATTGGCCCACGTGAGTTTCAGTTTCGGTTTCGGTTTCGGCCGGAAAACCAGTTTCGGTCGGACTCTAAGAAGTGATGTTATTATCGCTAATAGGGATATCAAACACTAAAATATTTTTTCCAATCACACCAGTAGTTCCTGAGATAGGCGCGTTCAAACAAACAAACTCTTCATGTATTTTCCAATAGACTCAGTGCGCATGCGCTGGTGTAACAAACATACTTCTTTCTTGTATTTTAAGTAATTAGTCACTGGCTCGCTAACTATTGCTATTATTTGTCATGTATAGTCAGTCATGTACCTATATGTAATAAGTTGGTGCATCATACAATTATTTCTTATCTACTACGTCGAGATTCAGATAACACGGTACTTTGTATGTAAACTTTATAGAATTAAGTAAACATTGCTACCGAACGCTAAAATAATACTTTTGGATGTAACGTCAGAATATAAAAAATGTTAAGAATTATATTCATTCATAAGCACCAGAATTAAAGCGACTTACTCAAAAGATCTCTTTACAAAGTTGTTGTATTTTCCAACCAGTTAGGGAGGAAAGCAACAGGGTCTCCTGTCAGATTGTCATTGTCGATCGATTGTCGTCGCCCTCGGCCATCTTGCAGCATGCATACGACTAGCTTTCTTGGCTCAGTTCACAGTTTATGTTTTTTCTATATGTCGTACAATGATTTTATAATTCGAATTAAACACCGAATAATCACTATAATCAGACAATAGTGAAAACATGTCTCAATTTTACTGGCAAAAGATAAGGTTTTTGCTTTTTAGGGCGGATAAGTTAGGTTAGAAGGTTGAGACGCCTCAGTCTTCGTGGTTTTATTTTAAAATATCGCATACACGTTATCGCAAAATCTCTGGGAATATCGCGCCAATTTGAATTATCAAATCATCTTATGACTTAAACAAACTGAGACCTATATTTATACGCGTATGAACTTCAGGTAGCGATGTAATTTCGAGTATTTGTTTCTAAAGTCGCTGAAGTTAGAGTCGTGATACAGAAATCTTTTCTTAGTACGGGAGTTGTCTAATAAAAACGTCAAAAATAGTTATTAATCTCTGTCTGTGCCTACCCTAATGGGGACTCAGCGTAATGATACGTACAACACGTAACATCCAGGAAATGGAAGCAACATAGCGGGTGTTCCTTTCCGGTCCCTGATTTAATTTTAAAAGCCTTACATTCGCTCGACGCTATCTAATGACAGTGGGGATCGATACCTTACCCTTGCCCCTTTCCATATACCTACGCAGTCTACCTAGGTACTCGTTTTATTTTAGATTTGGCACTTACGTAAGTAGGTACCTACCTATGTAAATGTTAGACGCTTAGAATGGTATAAATCAGAATAAATTGTTAATCTCTATGAAATATTTTCATTTATTTATTTACAAATCAATTACTTACAAATATTTTTACAACTTAAACAATGAAACTTATTCTATTATTCCTTTCTAAACATACGTATAACACAATAGCCATTGTAAATTCATTCAATTTCGTCTAAATTAATTTTACTTTTATAAATATAAATAAAATTTCCCCAATTGTTCTGTCTCATTTGTTTAATCTATCCATACAAATAATTTAATATTCAAAATGTGAAACTTCGTCAAGATCTTTGAATGTTTGTTACTCAATTACTCGTAAACCGACGAACAGACAGACAGGATACACGAGTTCGTTTTAGATTATGCGGGCAAACCTGCGGGGGAAACAAGTCGGCTGTCTTTTGAATGATAATATTATTATCCTTGTAAATAGACGAGCGTAGTACTACGGCGGATATTCAGTAAAGAATGTCACCTAATTAAATTATGGAAGACATTTTGCTAACCGTATAACGTCTACATTTCATTTTTATCATGTGACAGGTCTGTAAACACTTTCTTAATGTGTGTTAAATTCTATTCAGTATGTGTTGGAGCCCAAACCCTGTTACACTGTGATTCGTTAGGTGCTCTATGTGACAATGTTTTTCGATAAGTTTGCAAACAGGGTCATAAATGTGACTAGAAGTGTTTATTGGAGTGTGCATAGCTATATTGGTACGTACATTCGCATTCTTTAATTGCTTCTGTGGCGTAGTGCAAAGGATTCGAGCGCGATTCCAGAACTAATTACCTATTTTCTGCCAAAGTATAAAATGTATTTGCCCGCGTAATTACACGAGGCGCAATACCCTAATCATAATGATCTAATTATATCTTGTAATCATCCTTTCAACCCATAAATGTTCCACCATATCATACATCTTCATCAACATCCTTTCAAAGTTTCAACCCATAAACGTCCCACTGTTTGGCACATACTTAAATACTTAAATACACATTACATAGATACATACTTCAATGCAATTGCAAAAATGATGAACGTTTTTTTGTTTCGCTGATGTATTTTACCTATTTATTTTAAATTATTCCGTGGTGTCCTCTTTATGCGGGTGACAATGAATGTACCCAGTTACATGGTAGATACTTACTTAATTATTTATATTTACATAGCTGTTAACGAGAGATGATTCTTATGTTAATAAGTAAGTAGGTATATTATGATGAAACGTTTAGGTATTATTCTAGTGAGGGTTGCCTACACACAAACAACTACATAAGAGCTTATTACACTACAATTCTAATATTACTACGATTTATTATTACGATATTCAGCACCTTCTGTAGTGTAATATAAACTAATGGATCAATAGTAAGTATATTCCACTACATGGTGTTCAGGAGGTGTCTTAAAGGGACCCTGAATATGTTGTAGTGTGTAATAAACCCAATTAAAAGAAAAATTGGGGCAAAATAATTTGGCTTTGTTTCACAACGAGCAGATAAAGTGTCTGATAAATTACCTAAAACTTAGGTAGGTAGGTAAATGAGAATTAAATAGGTACCTATTTACGAAATCTGTAAAGAATTTTGAGATTGGCTATCACATAGGTCCATTTGGCAGTGTTGAAACATTAACTAACATTATTTTTTAACGTTTTTATATTGATTTAACTCAAATGAAATAACAATTAACAGTGATTTCAATGCGCCGTAAATCGTGGTCGCTAACACAAACTAATTCACACTGATTTTAATTAGCCATTATTAGAATGGTTTAGGTTAATTAAATAAAACCTTGAATGTTAACAATGAATTTGTTGCATTAGTTCGTGCAGTTTCCTGTTTCAAATATTTTCACTGACATAAGGCCAACATATCGCCAATCGTAGCCTCTTATTAATAGGGTTGACACGTGTTTAGATTCTAAAATATTAAATATGCTTAATACTTTATAATATCAATTGAATTTTATTTACTTCCATTTTAACTAAAATCTTTCCAACAATCTGGGTATAATCGTGGGCACAAACACAAACGCACACGGGATTTAAGCTTAAAATTTGTGGACTATTTTACTAAAGAGGCTAAAATTTTATTTTATGTATATAGAAATCTGTTCACTGTATGTACAAGATACTTATTACACCGATAACAATGTGCATTAATTCTTAAATATTATTCACCACTCATCAACGACATTCATTCTGTTAACCGGCGTGATGGGGGGGATAGCCTGATTTGCCCACGACCTCTACTGTCTTGAACACGGAGAATGGAGCCGCGGTAGTGTTCACAGCTATTGACGATTACGGAATTTATACCAAACAAAAAATATAAATGTTTATACTTAGAAGTGTTGCTTTTCATTTGTTTTAGAAATGGCTTGAACCTGGGAATAAGTAAGTAGATAATCTCAATAAATAATAAGTACTTAAATAATAGCTTAGGTAGCTACTGCTAGTGAAACTTCGGAATGAAGCTTGATAATAATGGTATTATTCATTTATTAAATCAGGTCTTCTTTTCACTTTTAACAAACAAGAGAAGGTAATAGGAAAGAATAGGTTATATATTAATGTAGTAGGTACCAAATGTTTTACTAAAAGGTTTATTGCAATATTGTTCCACTCATTAAATTAAAATAAGGAACATATTTACCAATACGTATTTTAAATGTTATACTTGGTTGGCTGTTGGTTGCAGGCGGCACAAAAACCCTTGCTGTAGCGAAAACTAGGTGCCCAGCAGCAGTGGACGACATTTGGCTGACATAATGATAATGAAACTTGATAATACATTTAGATTACCTACCATTCAGTAAATAGGTAGGCTTGTAAAACGAAGTATGTAGATGTTTAGATAAATATTTCCTTAAACAAAATACAAATAAGTTCCGTCCAACTATCATTAATGGTAAACTATGTAGGTCAGGCTACGTTTAATTTTCGCGAAGCTCATAAAATTCACCAATGGGGTTACGACTATGTGTACAGACTGGGGACGATGGCGAAATTCCGTCAATATTGCTAACACTTCGGCGAGCTAATGAATTCGAATTGTATCTAAATGGAGCTTACTCCTTAAAATTGTTTTAATCAATTTTAATGGACATAGCGTCCAGTGGAAATGGTCGTTTTTCGTTAGGCTTTTAATTAATAAAATACTCTGTAGTATTATTTTATTACAAATTAAAGAAATGTAAAAATCTCAATGTTATGCCAAGTGAAAATCACATTCAGCTGTCAGTCTCAACTTATTGTAAAAATCCTACCTACTATACTATCCAGTCCAGTACCCGAATACCTAAGGCTGTCACTAAACACGGATCATAAAAATTAATTTAAGCAATTTTTATAGCTAGGAATACATATCATTTCTAGTTTTATGCTTTATTAAAGCCAATTTTAGATAATGCCAGACAGATCCATATTTCTTTAATCAGTAAATGTGACATCCTTAATGTTAAGTCGGTTAGTAGGCTCATTGGAGCGGCGCATTCCGTTTTCTATGCCACAGCTGTTGTAAGCCGTGTGTCATCGAATGTAGTGTACTGTGTACTGATGCTCTGTATGTGATGGAAAAAGATCTTGCTCTTGAAGGTACACTAATTAAATAATTATAAAATGATTCAATAAATTACTTAATTATAATTATTTCTTTTTAAATTTAATGGTGAATAGAATAAGACAATTTATAAATTGTGCGCGTGTGAACCCTGATAAGGTTTTGTCATCGGTAAATTTAAATTTAGAATATCAGTGATGTCGATTTTAATAAATTTAATCAGTGATTTGTTTTTTTTTTAATCATTGATATTTAAGTTCATTGATATAGTGACCTCTGTGTTTTTTCTTTTAAATAAAAAAAGTGTTGTGTGAATATATGAGTGTACAAAAGAACTAAAGATATAAATATAGAAAGTATTGAATTCTGTGTTATTATGAAATGTGCCGACGAAATAGACATGTTTCGGCGAACAATTTTTATTGAAGTTGGCATTCCAATATCCCTGGTTGCTCTATAAAGACCGCTTTGCTTTTCGTTTTTATTTCATTGTACGTTTATAAAGAGGACTTTTCTGCACTAGTCAACAATATTGTTATTCTGTTTTTGTATTGTTATTTTATAAATATTTTTATTTCATCCTGACTGCCTCAGTTGCGCAGTGGGAGAACGGCTGCTATGCAAAAAGTCCCGGGTTCGGTCCCAGCCCCATGATTCTGACTCGTCGGATCGTAAAGTTTTTCGAATCTTATTACGACGTATGTTTACGGCTTAAGTTATTTAATGTCCAGCAGTGGACAGCAATAGGCTGAGATGATGATGATGATGAAGTTATTTAATGTTAGAAAATAGTCTCCCGTACAGAAAATTAAAAACTGATTAATATAATATTTTTTTCTACAACCATCTATTTCTTTAACATTATGTTTTTTAACTTTAATTAAACTGACATTTCCGGCCGAAAATTTTCCGACAGGTCAGAATCAGGGGACTGGTTCAGACAAAAAAGGTACTGGGTTTTTCTGACTTGAAATTGACACTAGCCTAGAGTTCAGAAATGTGATACTTACTATGATATTTTTCATTAGCTAGAACTGACCGATCTACTAATCCCAATATCCAAATACCCAAATATATTATAATCAGCTGTTGTTGTTGCTGTCCTGGGTTTCACACCCAAAGATGTTTATATGACCATTAGTCAGCTCCCATTGGCTACGACCAATGATGATGATGACATGATGGTATATCTTCTTCGATAAATGGGCTATCCGTCACTAAAACAAAAACAATTACATTTAGTAGTTCCTCAGTTTAGCGCGTTCTACCAAACAAAATTTTTTCACCTTTTTAATAGTAATTATGCATTTCGTCCCATTAGCAGAATAATGTCTTATCTTCAGATAAAACAAAAATGAAATTATTATAAATTTGGCATTAAAAACCGTAAACTATCAATTGATCAAATTTGTATTTTGTAAAATACTGACAAGAATCAAGAATAAAATAAAAATTTATCAATCGATAGTTTACGGTTTTTAATGCCGAATTTATATATTTAATAATTTCTTTTTTGTTTTATGTGAAGATAAAACATTATTCTTATTCTTCTAATGGGACGATTTGTAGCATTCATCTAAAATATTCAACGGCGAGGCAACCTTTATAAATGTTATAATACGTGGGAAATGTTTTTGGACATAGGAAACAAATAAAATTACCAATATTATGAGTCATAAACTTGTGAGAGCGGATGAAACTTCAATGAACCTAGCTTTAACGGCAATACGTGAGTTGTCAGTTCTTAAAATAACTCTATGATTAAACATTAACAAAATTGAATAGACAAATAATACGTCGTCATCTCTATCTGAAGATATGAAACTTCCGTCTGATATGCGCGATTCTTTCACTGTATGAAGTCTGCCGAATGTGTGTCGAGTGACGTTGGTTCGATTACTATCATCATTATCATTTCAACCCACAAACGTTCCACTGGTGGGGTACTATACCACGCGGGCCAGTCATGTTGGTATAGAGTTTGTAACTAATTTTCCTTTTCTCGCAGTCCTCTTGTCTGCATAAGGTTATTTCCATACCCACGGGTTGATATGTGAATGATATTACACAGATTTTTGTATCACTACTTAGTTACTATCAATAAAAAAATAACTAGCTTTTGACGTGGCGCCGCCTGCTAGGTATGTCGCTAAATATTCTAAACTATAATCTATCGGTGAGCCAAATTTCATACAGATAATTTCAGCCGTTCTAGCGTGATTGAGTTAAACATACAGTCATCTTAACTTTTGCATTTATTTATAATATTAGTAGAATATTATGTATCCACTATGTATAGTTCCTAGGATAAAAATAATGTGTTTTATAACCGTGTCGTTTTCTTTTCAGACACACGGACAGGCACAGATGGCGCTGGTGATTCAGGCACGCTGGACATGGGCAGCAGGTCCTCGCTGCACACGGGCCTGCACATGTCTGAGGACGAGCATTGGGAGATGAACTACCATGAGGCCGCCATTTACTTGGAGGCAAGTAAAACACTTCATCATCATATCAGCCCAATGACACCCACTGCTGAACATAGGACTCACCTAATTTCCGCCGCTGCGAGCGATTTTGTGCCACCTGCAATCTTTACTGGATTGTGTGTCCATCAGCTGGATGGATAGATTTTCTTTCAAATAGATCCATTATTCGTGTAGCAACCCGTCTGGCCTTCAGCGTGGTATAGTAGTCTAAATTCCCTCTACATACTTTGGAGGAGACCCATGCCTAGCAGTGGGACGTTTATGGGTTGAAATGATGATGAAAAATGATAATGAGATCCTAAAGATATGTTTTATCCAAATCGGAACTGTTTCAAGTTCATGTATGTAGTAAATGCTCTTTCCATCTTGCAAATAAAAAACTAAAGTGGTACTAAACTCGATATCTACGAAGTTAAGAGAAATCGTCATTAGCTACAGATTATTCGTCTAATTTGACTTGGTCACGCCAGCCGTAATTTATAATCGTAGCAGCTAACAATGAATGAATGACGGTATCCGTAGTTACATACCTACCTACATAGAAGCTGAGGTTAAAAATGACGCAAGTATCCAGTGGGTAATCAAATTGGCGTTATGCCATGTACCTATTTGTGAGATTTTTGTTGAATGAGCTTGAGAAATAAGTATATATTAAAATGGAGAAAAGAAGGTCTTTATAAGGAAAAGTGTTGACCTTAATGTTGACGATTTCTAAGTAGGGCACGGCTCAGCATTACCAACTACAGCAAAACCGTTTACAGCGCAAAACTTTTCAAACGGTTTTTTGGTGGCAAAGGCTATTTTTTTAACTTTTTGGTTTTTGGTAAGTATAGATTTTATGAGAAAATTTATCGTCATTACATTAAATCGACAATTAGGAGGCCAAAGTTTTCCGTGCACTGCGGGTTATAATAACCTAAAATATATACACCTACTTAAAATTAAATTATTTTTCTAGGAAGGTCTAAATAATGAAAAGTTCGACTCACATCCCTCGAGCCCGGAGGAGTTACCTGCGTACCTTAGGGTACACAACCCCTGGTACCATGGCCTGGATCTGCTGGCCTCACTGGTGCTCATCATGTTAGCATTCACTGAGGACCCTGCTGTACCTACATTTGAAGTAGGTTTATAGTTATAAAATACTAAATGGTAGAAAAAAGAGGCGGCAAAAATATCACTCTGCAGAATCTTTGTCCTTCAAGTTACGAGTATTACAAACTAAATGATATTAATAACATTGTCGCAAAGCAAACTTGATCATACATTGGAGAATTTACAGGTGAAATCTTCATGAACTCTGTTATGTTTTCCAGTTACCAGTATGGGCTCACGGCACCATAGAGCTGCTGGCACTCACTGTGATAGGTGTGGAACTACATCTGAAGCTGAAGTGGATAGGCTGGGGAACAATACTAAAACACAAGAGAACTATGATCAAGGTAAAGACAAAACACGTGTTCTACCGAAAACCATTATTTTTATAAAGCTAGGTGATTGTTGAAATAGAAAACGTATAGCCCCTTATTCCAAAATACGGACTAAGCATTAAACCAGGCTTAAATTGACAAATTGAAATTCAACTTCGTCTCCTTAGCTATTAATATAATAATTCCATTAAATGAAGTGCCATCACGTTAATTAAGTTCAAAGCATTGTCGAAGCATTGTACGGGTACTGCATATAGGTACGAGGTAGGTTAGTTGTCAATATTTATCGTGATAAGCAAAAAAAATTTGATTGAATCCAGCTTAAAATAAGATCCAGTCGAAAATTCAACAATATTATTTACTTTTTCAATAATAAAAGGCAGGCACTTTACTCCGGAGACAAAATGCGTCATACCTGAGCAGGCGATAGATTACAGCCGACGTTTTATGAGGGTCTCCTATACGAGTATCCCTAATAATATAAATGTCAGAACTCGTGACCTAAATGTCAGATACCTTAGAGCGTTTACAGATACAGAGTTTATCGCTGTTAGGTACACGTATAAATGTGTCTACTTATTCGGTAAATTTGTACTTTTTATAGAATGTAAAAGGTAAGAATTGACAACTTGTATTGCCTTTTTATGCCTACTTTGTAGCGACAATGGGATGTGCTTGTGTTGGCTAATATTTTATAAAGTAATCGCGTGCTTAGAAACTCTTTATGAAAGTGACACTACAATACAAGTATTGTTTTCCAACAATATTCTTTAAGCTCGTCTTTATTAGATTTAATATAACTCCAAATGAGATTGAGATTGCAAGCATCCGTGATTCATATGACATAAAATAATCAGTCTTTTCTTTATTTCAGGGTATAACCCTTCTAATAATGGTGCTAGAAGCAGTCGTGGTGTTATGTCGGCAGTCTTCTCACTTCCGCGTGACGAGAGCGCTTCGCCCGATATTCTTAGTAGACACGAGACATTGTGGTGGTGTCCGAAGATTTATAAGACAAATACTACAGTCCTTACCACCAATTATTGATATGCTAGGTACGTCTTTAAAGCTGCTGTTATCTGTACAGACACTTTTAATGTCAATAATAATGGACCTAGAGTGTGACCTTGTGGTACGCCTGAATTTACGCTTTCGAAGTAGTGTTATAATTGTTTTAACAACATATAGGTATTCTATTACAATAACATACAAAAAATTAAATTTTTCGATTTGTTTACGATAGCAACTATTTTGACCAACTTAATAAAAGTTTAGTAGTTAGAGCGTAATATAATGAAACGGCTTTGTTAAAACTTTTTCATATTGATAATGTTTTTGTTTGCAGGGTTACTAATGTTCTTCGTAGCTACATACTCACTACTGGGCTACTACTTATTCTCGGAGCATGTTGATAATGGACACTTCCAAACCATCAGCGATTCTTTTGTCAGCATGTTTGTTCTTCTTACGACAGCTAAGTAAGTGGTCTTAACTTTTTGTGTTATATTCGAAAACTTACTATACAACTCTCGCTTTGCCTGCGTACTATATCAAATTAAAATATATTTCATGAGTTTTCGTTTTCAGTTTTCCCGATGTGATGATGCCTTCGTATGCCAAGTCTAAATGGTATGCGGTCTTCTTCATATTGTACATCATCACCGTTCTCTACGTACTCATGAACTTGGTGAGTTACTATTTTAAAATGAGGCGTAATATTGGTAGTTACATATCACACAGTTGTGTTTTGTGAATTACCCGCCGTCCGCCGTTGATGGTCGTTTTCGTTAAAAATTTGTGATGATAAGTTGTATGTTTGCGTGTTAGATGTTGGCTGTGGTATACGAGACGTTCACTCGCATCGAGCGCGAGAAGTGTCGCGCGCTGCTGCTGCACAGGCGACGCGCTGCGCGACATGCCTTCCGCCTGCTCGTGTCTCGCCGCGCGCCGCACGCCGTGCGCCTGAGGCACTTCGCCGGACTAATGCGACATTATGCGCCGCACTACAGTACGTACATCCCTAACTATCGTTACGTTCCTCTCTAGTTTTCTGCTCAATTCAGGTATTTTCATTTATATTCCTACTATACCTACAGGTTCTTTGTCTTGCCTCGCGTAACATGTCTAGCATAGATCTATTAAAATATTTCTCTTTTGGCTATCTAACTTGAAGTGTTGATCACTCTGTGCTCTAAGCTTTTCCATTTGATTCTATACTTGATGGTTTTAATTAAATAGTTTCATAAACCGAGTAAGCGTCTTCTGAGCAACGGAGTTTAAAATATCAAGTAACAAAATATTTATTTTTGTAGGTGGCTTGGATGTTTATTTGATGTTCAAGCAACTAAATCAATCATCGTCTGGTGGTCTGACTCGCAGCGAGTTTGCTAATCTATACGAAGTGTTCGCACTACGCTGGGCTGGACAACAATCCAGAGCACCATGGTATGCGCAGTCTCCTCTCGAGCCTATTGGGAGAGCTGCTGCGGCGGCAGTGCGTTGGCCTTACTTTGAGCACCTTATATGTAAGTTTTGAATAATTATTCAGTGTCAGATCGATGAAACATTGGATCAAATGACATCTGCAAATGGTGCTTAACCATTTGCTTATGTGATGCAACATGCAATGTTAATAATATGTACTGTATTTTTAAATATTTATGCGTGACAACTATATGTCTACTAACTATGTCTTCTGTTCATGATTTGCCCAAGAACTTTTTTACATAAATGATAGCTGTCTTAGCTGCTTACAGTTGGTCATGTGGTTATTCGGATATTTCTAAATGGTATCTTACTTTTCATACTTTTCACTTGATACCTGTAACAGATTCACTTGGTTCCTATGGAAAATAAATAAAAACATTTTTTATTTCAGATGCTCTAATAGTTGGTAATGGAATAGCGTTGGTGCTGCGAGTATGTGAGGCGGCGGGTGACTTGCAGGATAGTGCCAGGTTACTGTGTGCCTCTTGGGATACCTGGTTCTTCCTTACATGTAAGTGTTCTTCATAAAAGCTGAAGAAGTAGTCTCGGCTTTTTGTGATTTTTATCTTGGTAGACATATATAGGTTAGAAACAAAAAGGAAAGAAAGGCAATAACATACATGTCTTTTTTCTGTTGTCCAGTGTTCCTGGTGGAAGCAGCACTCCGCATGATGTCATCAGGTCTAGGCGCGTACCTGGAGAGCGGCTGGAATGTGTTTGATCTGAGTGTGACGCTTCTAGCATTGATGGGTGCTGTTCTCCTCAGTATCGCGCCTAAACTTTTTATTGTCGTTATTTTCAGACCTTTGAGGTTAGTAAAAGTAAATATTTTTTGGATTATTTAACACCGCGAGGTGGATTAGAAACAATTCAGGGCGTTCTCTCTCCACCAAGCTACTCCCAATTATTTATTAGTTTAATATTTATTTAAGGAATCGCCTAAATTATTTATTTGCCCAACACTGATTGAATTGCACTGATTGTGGTACGGGTTGACCAAAATATATTACGTGAATTTACGTGATTACTACTTATTAATTAAAAATGTACTCTCTAGTTGCGAAAGCTTAAAACTTTTTTTTAAAATATTGTTCATGTTATTTTCAGATTAATGCGTCTATACAAATTGAAGAAACGTTACCGCGACGTGTTCGGCACGCTGGTGCTGTTGTCTCCACTCATGTCGTCCGCCGGCTGCGTGATGCTCGTCATGTATTACTTCTTCGCCATCATTGGAATGGAACTGTTCGCGTCCTATGACCTTAGGAACTGCTGTGTGTAAGTATTTCTTTTGTTTTTATTTAAGATTTGATTCGAACACGAGCGTTTCATCTGTTATCAAATACGTTTTTCAAAGTCTCCAGGGACTATTTGCAGAGTCTATTTTAATGCGGTTCTTTTGTATCCCTTATAGAATGTAATCTACCCCAGGATATGATATAGACAACTTTGAGTATAATCGTTCCAGGGTCTAACTACCACCGTAGAATGTATGAAGGTATACCGTACGGGATGATAGGACGGAAAACCCAAAATACAGGAGCTCCGTTTATGTTTGAATACTTAAAAAGAGGCTTTTTATTTCCAGTAACACGACAGTAGAGGACTTCTACAAATACTCATTGAATAGCTCCACGGCTCTGGGCTACTACTACCTGAATAACTTCGAGAACATCGTGACGAGCGGCGTCACGCTGTTCGAGCTCACCGTCGTCAACAACTGGTTCATTCTCATGAACGCGTACGCGACTGTCTCCGGACAGTTCTCCAGGATATACTTCATGGTAGGACTCTTTCAAATCGTTTTATAGTCAAAGCGACAACATTGAAATACTACATCATGTTGTCAAGTTGCCTGCATGCGTATAACGAATAATTGACCAGTAGAAATACTGGAATATGAAGGTCCTTGAATAAATCCTGGGCAGCCCCATATTTTTGAATTCATATTTTAAGAAACCTCATAAATAGGCCAATTTATTTAAAGTGCCTTCGTAGTGGGACTCCTGGGGCCAGACTCTACTAACATAATCGTAACACAATGGTAAGCCGATGCCGATGGTCTCATTCGACAGCTGTGATTGGCTTACTAAGACAATCGCGCCATACTGCCGTCCTGTGATTGGTCGATATTAGTCCATTGGTCTGCTCCACGCATGTAATTTAGCAGAATCTGCCCCCAGTGCATAAGTTTTAATTCCAGGAGGAGCAAATATTTAAATAACATCTTGAATAATTCTATAACTGCTCAGTATCTTAATTTCAAGGTGGATATTTGCTATTAAATGTGTTCTATATTTCAGGTGTTTTATCTATTCACGATGGTGGTGTTGACCATCGTGGTCGCCAGCGTGCTGGAAGCTTTCCGCTTCAGGATACAGTACAAACGCAGCACTAGCAAAAGGGACGGTGAGTGCCATAACATGATTTAAATAACGTTCGTAAAGGCATTTAGTCAGACGTTTGGGCGTCAAGGTGATTTTACTGTTACGTTCGATAAAATAATAATGCGAACTGGATTTGCACCGGTTAATTACAGTACTAACAGAAGGGCCTGATCTAATTCTATAAAATGCTTAGCGCGGCAAAATCTGGCACTATTCTATATCTCGAATTATGCATGTTTATTCAGTGTAAAAGGCAAATGTTCTTATTTTTATCCGGAGTGGCAAAATATACTTATAGATAAATCACAAGAATATTTAGTATCTAAACATGTTGTTATTTTGTAGAGGAGAAACTTCTTCATGAGGAAGTACACACAAGTTGGGAGGAGGCTCAGAGACTAGGCGCCGGCGGCGAACTTGCTGAGGAGCTAAGGCCACATCTACCACATGGGGTACGGTATATTACTTTATTTTCCGAGACCACTTCTTCTCCTTAGTGGTTTGTCTTTCTTGGCAGAGTGGTTGTGGTATATTCATTGTGAATAGACTTAATAGTGCTAAAAACAAACAAATTGCGTAGATGGCGCCACTAGTTATTCTCAAACTCAAGGGTGTTTTTATTACAAACTAGACGACGCGCGGGGCTACGCTCCCGTCGTTCTTTATTTGACCACTGCTCAGCTCCTGTTGGGCGTAGCGTGATGTTATATAGCCTATAACCTTCCTCAATAAATGGGCTATCCAACACTCAATAATTTTGTAAACCAGTTCGGTAGATCCCGAGATTGCCCCCTACAATGTCACAAACTCACAAAGTTTACCTATTTATAATATCAGTATAATAAAGAACTAGTTTTCTCAGACCTTTAATAACGATCTTTCCAGGTGGAAGTGACATTCATAGGTTCACGGCCCCGTACGAAGGAAGTGTTGCAGAGACGCATGTACCAGACTGAAATACAGAAGTGGCTCGCTGAAGAGGACGAGAATGAAGGTAAATATTGTGTTGTCTGTCGGTTGTATGCAGTAATGACGTCACAAGGAGGGCGTGACTGAGCTTTAAATACTATCAAATATGAAATTTTAACAATAGGACAGTATTTAGTTCCAGTGCACAGCTATTCGTGTCAGACTAGGTATGAGATATTACCTAGATTATGTTAAAAATAAAATTGTTAAGTTACCTACTTAATATGGTATGACTTGGGAAAATTTGGCCTTTAACTTTTAACTTTATAGGTCCTGTTTCACCACTTGTAAATAAGTGCTAGTTAGCCTAACTGAAAGTTAGTTGACAGATTTTGGACGTATTTTTCATATAAAATACGTCGCTTAAATCTCAGAGTTTACAAGACTCTGCCAGTGGAACAAGGCCTAAATTAGGATTTAGTGATAGTGGTGGACAAAATTTATACTTACCTTTATGCTTTTATCTATGTCTACCTTTTTTTTCTTTATTTTAAACTTTTTTTTTACAAATAATTTTACAGGTTTACCGCCTTCGACGACAATAACTTCAAGCGAAGACCCACTGTCGCCACCTCTGATCCACCAACCTGATGCCGAAACTAACCACCAGATAAGACCAGGCTACCAATTGTAGAATTTAATTCTATTAGCCCTGTATCAGAGGCTAATGTTTATCTGGGATGCTCTTAAGAGCTTATGATGGGCTATTTGAGGATGGGCCTTAAGCTGGCTACAAGCTTAAGCCAAATGTTTCCCAGTTTACGGGGCACATTGGCTTCAAAAATAAATAAGTAATATTTTAATCATAATGAATAGCCCGCTTCATCTTATATGACTACATATTTTATGAATGGACAATGTAAACAATTTTAAACGTTCTAATTTTAAATCTGTGTTGTACAGTAATAGGCAAAAATCAAATATCAAATAAGTTTTATAAAAAATAATATTCCAATGTATCTCAGCAGAATTTATTAAAGTAGCTAAAATATTGATGTCTATTAGATTTGGATTACCCCGTAGAAAATTTGTAGGGGTCATAAAAATTAGAAAGAATTTACCTGCCAGCTACTAATACTCTGCCACTGTTGTAAGATTATAATATTGAATAGCGTGATTGTATAATACCTAATAGTATTGAGAGTTAGTAACATCTGTGATAGAATGAATTAATTATATGTAGGTGGAGTATTAAATTGTGAATGTACAGGCAGTTACATATTTATTTTATGTGTAAATAGTTTATAGGGGATTAAATAAGTCGTAGGTATTTCGTGTGTTGATATTCCCGTTAGCATAAAATATTTATTGAATTAGACTAGGCACATAAGTTGAAGACTCTAACGTTCTGATCAAAATAACAGTATTCTTTTAATATATTTTATTTGGTTGTATGCTTGGTTGTGTTGTTTATGGTTTATTAAATAAAGTACCTAGGTACATAGTTTTAAAATAGTAGGTACCTGTAAAATTATCCTTTAATTTAATTTTGAGTAGCACTGACTATTATTCACATAATTACCTATCTAATATTAATAAAAATCGCCTTCGTAGGTTTAGACTTTTAGATAGAAGTGAATTATAGCCAAAATTCAAATTATAGAACAATCTTGTATGAATGCATTACAGTATTATACAAAATCGTTTAACATCCTAAGCAAAGATCTACTATTTGGTACGAAATCTGTTTATTTTAATAACCTACCTACTTCAAATAACAAAAACACAAGACTATACCTAATAATTAATAATGGGCTTTCTGTATGATAGCATTTTTGCCAAATAATTCAATTATTTTTATGAAGGCGATTAAGAAAGACTTTAAATTTATTTATAAACTTTTATAAAATAATAAACTGTTATAATAAAAGTTGGAAGAAGATGATTTCAGATTTCATTTGGTATAGGAACCTACATTGTATTTTCTTGGGTAGGTACTACATAACATTATTGGTACACAAAATCTTATTTTGGTGGACAAAGTAAGTAGGTACATACCTATTTGTTCCCTAGACATAATGGAAAAAGGAAAATCTTTGCAATTGTAACGTTACGGCTCGTAGGTATTGTAAATGACTTCTAATTGTGATAACTAAAAGTATGGACCATATAAATCGAATTATTTACATTATTTATTTTAATTTTAACCAAATATTTCTTTGTGATTTATTTTAATTTTAATATTACAATATTAATTTTGAAATGACGATTTTTTTCTTACCTAGAAGCGTAAGTGAAAGTTTTAGATATACAGACGTGTATCTAGTAGACACTACACAGAAAATAATATGGCGTTTTGGAATGCCATGATTTAAAATAGTGATTTAAATACATAACGTTAGGTACTTAATAACATCTGAATATGAATAAAAAAAAAAAAAATAATTGACATAAATTTGTTAGCGGAATTGAATAATCAAATGGTTTTTAATTATGACATGCCACATGCAAATTTTTGTGCAGTAATATTGTAACTTGACTCAAAGGAAACCTAAATCTTATTATTAAAAAAAAAATAACGAGAAAAATAAGCGTTGACATTTGATACACACAATATCTTACACCAATCAATTCAGTCGTAAACGATCAATAAAAGAAAATGTAGAACTTAACAACGTAATAATTTCCATATATATCTGTGGTAATAATTAATATAATAAGTATGTTATTATTATTTATTGCAATACTTACCTAATTGTGCAAGTCCATATTATGACATATTCTTATGCCCCATATAAAATAATACAACGTAACCTTTCGAAATTCTGATTTAACTGAATAGTTATAATATTTAAAGCCTTGATTATAATATTGGTCTTAAATCATGTTATTACAAGGTGGATTTTGTGGATTTATATTTTTTCCTGGGTCATAGTAACCGGATGCACATTGCACAGTACTTCAAAGTTATAAAGAAAACGAATTGTTTTGTTATATTAAATTATTATATAACGGGTCTACGTCACGTACTATATTTAAGGAATATGAAATACCTTATTTGTTTGCCCGACGTTTCGGTGGTTATATAATAATTTAATATGTGTACAAGTCGCGAAAGTTTAAAAGATTTTATTGTTTTGTTATACTGCTTTTTATCTTGGAACACCTATATCTACTTATTGGCAAAGTGTTTATTAAGACCCAAGAAAACTTCTAAATCCACAAAACTTTAAAACTTACTCGTATCCAAATTATCGGTGTGCCGTGTGCCTATCATATCATGATTGTATACGCGAATGCAGCTTGCTCTAGATGGGCCCTGTATTGAAATTCGTTAAGTAGGCCTTCTGCAGCGAAGCCCAAACCAAGTGTCAAGAATTTTTCACAAAAAAATAACAAACGCTCCCGCATCAGGGTCTTGTAGCCCGTAGTCTCCGTATCTTGATAGGGATGATACAATTAGTGGCTTAACTTTTCTTTTATGTCCGGTATCATATACAGAATATAGAGAGCACTATACACTTTATATAATACTTAACAATCAAATTTTACCAATAGTTTCGACAGGTTCTTTATAAAAATTGGTAGGTATGTTTCGGTGTAATAAATTAATATATTCATAGTGTAGGTACCAATAATTAAATGGGAAATATGATATTAAATGGTGCTTTTTTGCTTGTATGTATTATTTGGAATTACTAAGTAGGAGTTAATAAAATAAAAAAGTCTTATTATTTAGTTTTCATTTATGCTCAGTGCAAATGTAGAGATTATAGTGTTCTTGATTAAAAATATTATAAAATAATCTTGACTGGATATCTAGCCTATAGATAGTACCATTTTCTGGTACTTTGTGATCCTCATACTTATGTAGGTACTATACTTAGGTATAGGTCATTGTGGGTGTCTAGCTTACCCACTGTGTCGATGTGGGAGGCGCCACCATCGAAGTCTAAATTCGAGCAGTATTTATTTTTTTATAACTTAGGTATGAAGCTATTTATATACATTTTTATTTATTTCAGTAAAATTTATACCAAAATATCTGTCACATGCATTTTAACTATAATTTATTTAAAACGACGGAGTGGGAGCCAATTTCGTTAATGTCTTAATTTTCAAATCAAATCATTTTAGTCATGGACTTATGGTTCCTACTTTACAGGTATAAATTGTGCCTCAATACGATATTTGTTTAAATAACTATTTATTTTTATTAATTTCATCAATACATTGTTAATTTAAAGAAAGATCAAAAGTGGCAATGTAGTTATTTTGGAAAGGCAGGATTTATCAAAGTACAGCAATGTAAACTAATTGTTTAAACCTTTGAAACGTCATACTTATGGCTGACAATGATAACATTCAAACAATATTGAATAAACTTCAAATCAATAAACTAAATTTTCATAGAATCTGATGTTGCCAGCCATGCGGTATACCTTAGAAATATATAAAAATGTTGCCACTTAAAAATGTAAAAGGGAAAAGAATTTAAAGGGCTATTCAATATAGTAAATCATTCCATTCTATGCTATTAATTTTTTTTTTGCTCTATTTACAGCTATTTATTATAAAGTATTTTTCTGTAACTTTAGGGTTGCCCTACATCTAGCCGCACCGAACCTCACTTACTTATGCTTCTATCCTTTTCTGTCACTTAGAACCGTCATTTGCTAGAGCGAGATAGAGTGAGAGCTGAGCGCATCCTAGGAAAGTGCGATTTCGTCCGGCTTGATGTGGTCCAACTCTTATAAGTCTTCCACTTTTATAACCTTATTTTTAATGCTATTTATCACGCCATTTATACAATCCCTTTATATTACAAGCTGAAAGCTTTAATATGTTGTCTCTGTAAGTATTACACTGTCGAAGTTTGTCGCCAAGTCACAGATTTAGTCGCGTCTTAGTTCAGTAGACAACGATTTCAATTTTTAAGTTATAGTTCAAGAGCTAGATCGAAGAGCTTATGAAAAATTTGTATCTTAGCTCTTGGACTATCATCATCATCATATCAGCCCAATGACGTCCACTGTTGAACATAGGCCTCACCTAATTTCCGCCATTCTTTGTTGGGCTATACCTACCTACCTTAAAAATTTAACGCGTTGTAATCTGTGACTTAGCGATAAATTTTGACACAAACTTTGGGGGACAAAGGTCTTCGCTAAGTAGGTTCCCTAGATTTTGAGATATAATTGTGGCCAAGCTGGGCGTGGAGACTTTCTTCATTCAGGTCGGCCGCCTATAAACCCTTAACCCTAAACTTTTTAATCAGTGACCGACAAATTCTCAAATATTTGGTGACATATTTCGACTAATTAGCAAATAAATTTGTGTTATCAAAATTAAAATCCCTGATGGTGTCCAAGCCAGTGTCAGCCACACGAAGGGCAGAAATATTTTTTTCAAATAAGCTTATCGGTATTAGTAGCAGTATTAGAGTATGAGTTGCAACACATGTTCTAGAGTTAATTGTTTAGAACTTATCACTTTGTTGACCAGCAAATGTAGATATTACTAGATATAACGACGTGTGAAGTATTTATTGTGAATAAATGCACTTTTAAGTACATAAATGCTTGTTTTATTTTAGCGTCTTGGTAATGTTAGTGAGTAGCCCCTTTATTACAGAATATGGACTAAGTATTAAAGCAGGTTTAAATTGACATAAGCCATTGTTTTAGTGTCAAAGTTGTCAATTTAAACCTGGTTTAATGCTTAGTCCGTATTTTGTAATAAGGGGGTATATGTTTACTTGATCTGTAAAGGACTAAAAATGTGTGTACTGGTTGGAATGGCTGACCTCTAGATTTCGTATTTGACTTGAGATTGAGAATTGACCCAGAGAATCTCGACATTCGACTATACTATAAAATTTAAATAAGGCTATAATTTTAAAACAATTGTATAGATAAGTTGATTGTAAAGATTCCTAGTAGGCCCTCAGTGGATATACAAAAATAAAAGCATAGTATGTTTTCAAAATTACTAAACTTTTTATTTACTCAACGGTTTCTAAATAAAATACATTTTTCATATTTTTATTCAGCACCAATTAACACTAAATTATTGAGCGCGACATATAAACACATACTACTTAAATCCAAATATTATATAACTATGAAACACTAATACCCAAGGATGAAATCTTTCGATATTCTAGGAATGTCCTTATATGAGACAGGAAAGGCCAATGCCTAGTGTTGCCAGAAATAAAAACAAATAATGCCATAAACAATTCGGCGATATTTTAAATTTAAATATCCAACACTATTATAAAACACTGGCCCCGTATAAAATAGGTTTTACATAAAGGCATTTTTACTCCAAACAAGTATTGTGAAGCATGGGTCGTGACGTCTTATCGGATGTAAATAAAAACATAAAAGACGCAGGAACGCCTAACAAAACTTATTGTGTAAATGCCGTGTAGTCAATAATATGACGAAAAATCTGTTTCTAATGCTTTTTATCACAATATCACTGGAATAATTATGAAATATCGATTAAGCAGTCTAGTGGAAGACACACGCATATGATATATTTATATATAATCAGTAAATCTGACCAACACATTCACACATTCGAGATATTTTATTTCAATTAACGCCTAAATACACGATGCGTGTATTGCATAACTTGCACCGTGTAAAATGCGCTACATTACACTTTATAAGAATTGCACACTATAACTTATCATTTATTTCGATGTCTGCATCATAAATTTAAGTTTTGACAACACAAACATATCAAATATAATAAAAATAAAATAATTTTAAAGACAAAACTGGATTTGTGACACATTTCATTATATAAATCAGTGCCTTAATATTTTCAATGCATTATGTATTTTATATAGAACAAAACATGATTTTAAATTATTATTCAATTTTTATTTACACATAATTAAGTAAGTATTCAATTTTTATGAAAAGAACAAAAAATGTACAATTTAACCAATTCACAAGTAAATTATGTATAATATGTATTTTGCGATCTCAAGAAACCATTTTGCTAACTAAAATGTCGCTATTGCTAAATAATGTCTTCAACAATTTAGCAGTAGGTATGATAAAAGGTAAATTAAGGTAGGTATGTAACTTATGTTACCTACATAATTTTAGTTTAGGTAATTCCTAAGGCATCCCTGAGGACTTTAAACTTTTTGGAGTTTAAGTCCTCCACGTTTTAAGTGTTCAGATTCAAATGAGGCATACAACGACATTTTCAAAATGATAATTTGAGATTACAAAATAAACACCCGTAATTAAGAAAAAAAGGTGGGTATTTATAAAGATTTAAACTAAATTATTAATCTATAATAAATATAATAATTATAATAATAGCATACAATTAAATAAATTTATAAGTAACCAAAAATTGGGTTGTCAAAATTGTCACTTAGTACTGTTATTTAACAAAAGTGATTGATTCAATTCAGCATTTGTTCGAAATAATTAGATTGGCTTACCATTAAAACATGGTAAGTTCCTGAGCTATACTGAACTAAGGTGACGGGCTTAGCGGATTAGGTGTATTAATATAAATGTAGTTCTTACCTAACAGCTGAACCCATACCCCACAACACGCATAGGGAGGGTCCCCACCACACGTATGACCACGTGAACGCATTCTGGGTGACAGTGACAGATAGCTTAGTTGTCATTTTGACAGTGACATCTGTACTTATTCTTTTCCACACACCTCCCTCCTCTCCCTATATCTCTTGTTGGAGTTAAGTTTTTAAGCTAGACTCCACATCAATAGATATATTAAAAAATATTTATTTTCTACGAAAAACACCCATTATTCCATTATTCAAGAAATATTTAGAAACCGAAGTAAATATCTGACTGACATATTTTATGAAGAAAATATTCTCAAGTACTAGGCATATGCGCGCAATTTTAACAGAACAAATAGGATTCTAGTCCCTAATCCCAAAGAAGTGGGGTCAATTTTAAATAACAGATTTTGAGTGACAACTTTGACATGTTGTATACGTATTGTACTGTGTACCTATTATAATAATAGAAATACAACCTATAACCGTCATCGGTTTTGCATATATGTAGTTCATTCGACATTTACATTGAGACTTCTTTCAGCTGAAATGCTAGAGTCAATTTATAAGAATATTTTTTGCAGCAATATTGAATGATAGCATACATTGTGCCGTAAAAAAATATCGAATTAATTTTGCTTTCAATTGAAAATAGCATGAGATACACCTGTAGATACGGCAATTTTAAATCTTGTGCAAATTAGTAGAAGCTTCAAAATCACTAAATAGCATTTCTCATTTACACCTTTTTCATTGAGAGTGTCTCATTTCACAACAAAATCGGTCAACATATCATCTTTGATGCAAAAAATATTCGTATTTGACTTGAAGAGTTGCTGAGGTAGAAAAAATATAATCGTGAACTCAAACTTCGTAAACCTCACAATAAAGAACTGACATGGAAAAGTTGAAAGAGAACGTCAAGTCGTTCGGAAATCTAAATGTGCAACGTAGAAACACATGCATGACAATTTACACATATTTAATAAATAATAAATCGATTATTTGCTATAATCGTTTGTATATAGACTCTTAATTGAGAGTATAAAATTAAATATTAATTACATTAAGGCCATAACCAGCCGTTTTCATAGCGTTATTATTTTCTTTTCCCTTTTTTTGTGATGATTTTACAATCACACTTTTATATTAATGAACACAAAATGACGACAATATCATGAATCTAACCCGTCTCCGTTCCTTTTCCATTTATTCTGTAATTATGTACTCATTTACTCCCAGGTACATATGTGTTTACCCTCATAACCAATTCTTTCCCATTCAAAATACCTTTTAAGAGTCTATTAGTTGCATAAAACAACTTTATTATAAAACTATATCCCGTTTTAAGTGTCTATCGCTGCCACAGCGTGCAATTAACGCGTTTCTATCAAAAATAACACACAATCGTCCATTACAACTGTTCAAAATCAACAGAACAGTTATCGTTCATCATCGACAGCTACTCAACTCTTGCGAAACTGTTGCGTCGGGGCATCAGCTTTTTAGCTCTCGCAAAACTGTTGCATCAGGGCAACAGCTTCTTAGCTCTCTCGAAACTGTTGCCACCGGGCAACAGCTTTTTAGCTCTCACAAAACTGTTGCCTCGGCAACTGTTCACGACTTATAAGTAGATTTTTAAATAAGTTGACATACAAATATGGAGCGCTATGCGATCCGTGGCCGCTTGCCTTGAGGCCTACGTCACATCTCGATGGAAACGCCAGGACCTCCTAACCTCGTCTCTTTGACTCTGAACCCGTTCTCTAACAGTTGACCAGAGAGTGAGTCGACGACGGACCGGGGGGTAGACGGTGGGATTAGTACCATTGCGTAGCTGAAACAATAATAATTTATTTATTTAACAATTTATACGAAGGAAAAAACGTATCAAAGTAGAGTTAAACGTCGTTGTAACAGTTTTTAATTTTAGATGTTGGTTTAATTTTACATGTGCGTGAAATAAAATTGCAAGAGAATAATAAAGTGTAATAACTAAGACGGCAAACGGGACAGTTCCACCACTACATGGCACATCCATCACTCCTGTAAGCCAAAATTACACTATGAACCCTTTCAAACACCAAGTTATGACATTCAGAAGTTTCAGAGCCGCCTAACCAACTGTCTTGAAATCCGTAACGAAATTAATCAGAAGTAAATTTAATGAAAAGAAATTTACTTAGTGAGTTACCATCTGTTTACGGTGAAGGAAAACATCGTGAGGAAATCCACATGCTTTAGAAAAAAATCTAAGTGTATATCAGATCCTCCAACCCGCACTAGGCCAGCGTGTGTGAATTATGACCTAAACCCTCTCAGCTCTCTAAATAGAGAAGAGGAGACCCGAGCCCAACGGTGGGACAATAATGGGTTGCTTATGAACATAAAGATGATACTAAATGAGGAGTGACTTTCCAAAAGTGCTTATTTCAGTATAAACAGTTTTTTCAGAAACTGGTAAAAACTATATAAAATATTTTAACTATGTAACATTTATGTACCTACCTATTCTAGTATAGTTAAAATCTCGCTGCAGACTCGGTCATAAATCATTCGAGTGTTTCGCTCTCTTTCCCACTCACGGGCCTTATGGGCAGGCCACGCCCACACGTAGTCCTGTGCATTACTGCAGTCGATGAGTGATATCGATAGTTTTATATATTTATAGAGGGTGATAGAAATAAATACACATTTTTTTTTATTTTATTACCAAATTTACTACAAAGCATATTAAATATATAAACAAAAGAACGTATATATAAAACTAAAAATAGAAAATTAAAATTTTTCGTCTGAGTCATCGTCATCATCATCCACATGAATGATGAACTCTTCGCATAAATGTGCTTTTCTTAAGTCTTCATCTTGCAGCAATTCTGCATGTTCCACACATTTTTGACAATTTTCAATGGAGACATTGGAAACTTATCGATAATGGCCTTGCGCGCGCGCAACTAGCGCACATCCCTAGTCCGATTATGATTTATGACCAAGTCTGCAGCGAGATTTTAACTATACTATAGCTATTTTGGTTAATAGTTTCTCAGTTTTTGGAAAAAAAAACCTATAAACCAGAAATAAGTATTTTTTGCTCCAAAACGTGTTTTTTGGGTTCATTTTTCTAAGGGAAATAAGACGTTTTATCATCCGAAATAAGACCTTTTGGAAAGTCACTCCTCAAATGATAGAAAGAAAGAAAGAAAATCGTTTTATTTTCAGACTTAATTTGCATAGTACAGCACAAACATAAACTATAAATAAGACTTTTGTGAGTCTGAAAAACGGCCCAACGGCAAAAAATGATGTAATAGGCATTGTATTTACCCTCCACCGCCAGCCCCAGTGAGTTTGCACGCGAGCCCCTTGGCGCGAGCTAGACTGCGAATAGCCTCCAGCGCTGGGTGAGACACGCCCAGGGACGACAGCAGGCAGTGGTTCATGTCCCATAACTCCTGAAATACACATAAACTGGTTTAGAACCAAATATTACAGAAACTTTTGGCGCTTCAACTATAAAACACAATGTACAGTCAGTCAAAAAGATAAGTATGCGCTATGCAGGGCCGCCCTTTAAGATGATTTTTCTATTAATATACATTTAATGAATTCTGCTATGATTTTTAAACGAGTGTAACTGTTTAATCGTATATAACCTCAAAATACAGTATTTTCTGAAAAAAAAATCAATTCCCATAGGGTGGTCCTGCCTGCATACTTATCTGCTTTGCTGACCGTACATAATTATACTAAACAGTGAATGGTAAGAGTCTATGGTTAATATCCTTCCAATATAATACTGAACGAAAATAATCCGTACTGCTTCAGGCAAGAGCCGATTTCAGCTAGCTGAGGACGAGAAGATGTATCGCAATTACGTGAAGTCTAAAAGGCCCCACAGTCTATCACTTCGTCACCGGACGAAGACGGCCTGTCTGTTGCGATTACCCATCAGGCCATCATCGTCCGGCTACGAACTGATAGTCCGTGAGGCCACTTAGTCCAACACTTGTTGATAGCAAAAATCTCTACGTTTTTCAAACAAAATATAATCAGGCATTGAAATTTTTCGTCACATTGACTCGTGTAATTTTAATTCAGAAAACAACAGTCAAACGACAATTTTATTGCAATAAATTTATTTATATTATATTATATATTATTACTAGAGTTACAATCAATTTATTTTCAAGCGATAACGTGTGATTTTATGATGTAATCCCAAATATTGTAGAAATTGCCGTGCAATAATTAAATAAACGAAACAATACTGCATGTACTGAATATTGGCTTTAATTAAATAATATAATGTCTTGAATTTTTCTAATGGTTTCAAGATTACGTCTTGCAAAGCCTGAGCCTATAACTCTCGTTCCAGGGAATGTAATTGGCCTATTTTGTTAATCTAGAAGACGCGCGCTTCCGTTTTTTTTTTATTTGGCAAGTGCTCAACTCTTATGGGCCGTAATGTTATATAGTATAATAACCTTCCTCGATAAATGGGCTATCCAACTCTATAAGAATTTTTAAAACCAGTAGTTCCTGAGATCATAGCGTTCAACCACACAAACAAACTCTTCAGCTTTATAATAACAGTATAGATATGTTGAAGACGTGTCTTAAGGGCTCTACAGACTATCAGTTCGCCGGATGATGACGGCCTATAGGTAAAGCGTGGAAGGGTAGCCTATTGGCTACTGCGATTCTGAATAGCCAATAAGCGACCTTAGACGCTTAACCGACAGGCCGTCATCGTTCGGCGAACTGATAGTGTGTGGCGCCCTTTAGGGTTGGAACACGTCTACCCGGACAGAATCGTACTTTCCTATTTATCTGTCGCGTTCTGTCGGCCGTACGTGGTTTCGACGATACGCTCGTCTCTCACTCTCTATCTCGCTCTATTAAATGACAGTTCTAGGTGACAGAAAAGGATAGAAACATTGTAAAGTGCGATTTCGTGCGGGTAGATATATACTGTTTAATAAAAATAGTATTAATTGTTGAACTTACTGCTAAATGCTGATATTCCGCCTCGGTATCTATCTCACACTTGCCACTGGCAAGTTTTTCCAAAACCTGAAACCAAACAGTGAACTTTATTAATAAATAATATGTAAGTAGAGCATAAATGGTAATAAGGGGGTGACATCTAAAAAAAACTAACTCATAAAATCCCATAAATTAATATAGATTTTAAAAAATACGACATCTAACTATTTAGGTATACATTTGTTCATTAAACTCTAACACGATTCAATTGCATCCATATTCTAAAGTGCTAAGTTAAGATGTATCAGCATTAATTCAAAATTAGAAATTCAAAATTAAAATTTTGTAGATTTATAAATCCTGATTCGTTTCGTTTAAATTTTAAGATCTAACACAATACATTTCAAGCTAGCAATTTCGAAGCACGATTCTTTTTTTAATTTATTGATTTTATTATAATATTACAAGGCCGCAAGGGTAACACACATTTTTGTTGTATTATCTACTTAATTAATTTTAATAAACCTCTTTATTGCGATATTTCTTAAAATCGATTTACATACTTATAAAGAGGTTGCGAACTTCCGACGTCATTGTACTCAAAAGCAATAGACCTCGAAATGCTTTAATTACAAATAGTTTTTTAAATGTGACTACCTTTTACCTGCGTGATATGTCGGTAAAATATATAAACATTCCGTGAAAAAAAAAATTTACCTAATGTTAAAAACCGCATCTAAATGTTAGTAGATATAGGTACAGACTTAAAGTCGTGGCAAGCTAATTTTTACCCGACTACGGCGAAGCTAAAAGGAAGTTTCTTTTTATTAGATCCCTTTTTCATTTTATAGTTTTTTAAACTTTATTTTTTTATGCTACGAGTATGTGATAAAGTCGAAACATGTTTCCAGTTTATTCCAATTTGACATATTATGCGGCTTTTTTAAGGATTGGCAACGCTCTCTTGCTGCTTCTGATGTAGCAGTCGTCCATAGGCAACGGTAACCACTTACTATCAGGCTGGCAGTACACATGTTTACCTTCGTCTTGGATATCTTGGTTTAAAAAACATTAAAATTTCAATTCACTCCCGACATAATAAGAGCTGATCATCTTGAAACGGCACCAATTTTATTAAAACATGTCTAAGAACCATCTTTCCAACCAGGTAAACCGCATCAAAATCGACTTATTTGTTTAAATCTATGATGCCAGATAGACAAGTCAAACTTATAACGGGTATAGTAGACGGGGGTTAAAAAAAGATTTTTCAACATACCTGCGTGGCTGTATGAGCTACATGGTCACATGCATCCAGTATATGGTCTACCGCAGCCGTGTTCCTTTGTCTGAGGGCAGCCACCTTGACCACAAGGGCCCTGGTCTCCCTGGAGACACGCGAGTCTACCAACAACACTCGCAGGTCTATGTCGATGTCCAAATGTCGAGGTTTACTGCCCTTCTTGAACGAGACTAGTGAACCGTACGTGCAAGTCGCATTGTCTATACCTGAAAAATAAAAAAAAGGTTTTATTACAAAGATATTTTTTGCAAAAATAACTTTTAGCTTCGAGTATTAAAGAATTGACAATATGAATCAAATCAAACGAGCTTAAACTCGATGGGGTACCTTCGTGTTTTTACTGAGTTCCGAGGGCCATGTTCCGACTTTATAGTCCGATCAGTTCTATTTCATAACTACCTGTGCTCGTGATTTCGGTCGCGTAAACAAGATCACGCATTCTATTGAGATAATACTTTCAACGAAAATTATATATCGGATGTAACGTTTTTGAGTTATTGCCGAAAAACTACGCGTCTCAACAAAAGAACGTAAGCGCTATGAAGATACGCTCTTTTGCTACGGAACTCTACATTGAGCATGGTCCGACATGGTCTTATCCGGTTTTTTTTTAATTTAAAAATCATATATTTATAGAGACAAGTAATTATTACTATTTATTTTTTAACTTAAGCATAAGTTAAGTATCCCTTTGACCGCCACGCTAATAATGAAAAACTGATTTTGTAGGGGGTCAACTCATTCCCAGGACTGTAGTTTAAAACTGACGCGTACACATTTCTGCCAAAGCAATAGGAGATTTAAGCGAACATTTATCCTGTTTATATTAATAGTGTCAATTTTTCTCAAAATATAACGGTACCCATATAAGCCGTCATAGCTTTGCGTCATAGAAACAGATTATTATTAGAGAAGTATTGGTACCTACAAATTATAGGTACTTTGTCTGCACGCGCTGTCGTGTGGTTAACATAGGCACCTAGACACAGAATCAATAATAGTAACCTAGTCATTGTAACCACACAGATTGTTGTGGTTCCGAATACCAATTTAAAACATTCTTAAATAGACATTTCGAATATTCAATTGTATTAGAAAATAAATAATAAAACGGAATGCTTGACGTTTCAACCAGATTACACCGGCCGGTGTTGTCACAAGTACTGACAAGTTGACTGTATGCAAAATAAGTATAAATACTTAAATAAAACAAGATGGCATGAATTCTCATTTTATATTGTTTTAAAATCAATCTACGTCACGTTCATGTGCCTAGTTCTTAAAGTTTAAATGATTTTATCAACAGGCTTTTAAAAATGTTTGATTTTTCTAAAAAATTAACTTACGTGAAGAGGTCTACGTATTTTTATATCTATTTGTTGGTGGACGATGATGCTACAAGGCGATTAGCTTAATTAGATATATGTATTCAATCAAAGTTATTATAGCTATAAATTACATTGACTTTTTCATGTAAGTATTGAACACTTAGATAAAATGCCAATCATGCTATTTCACAACAGACTAAACTAATCCTTGATATTTTCTTAGAACTACACTAAAGAGACTGATCTTACTTACTGACTTATCGATTACGAAATAATACAAGATTAATCATACTGTGTTCGGCAATTGGTCAAACGCGATTGGATGTTGTGTTCTTAGCTACGTCAACGGGTAAACCTCGGTCTCGAAACAGTTAAGTATTGAAAGGAACTTTTAATTACATTCATGACAGTTTTGAAATGAATGAGTTTAATGTTGTTGTGACAAGTGTCTGATAAATTATCCGAAACTTAAGAGTGAAAAATATGTCACGTATGTTTCACTAACGCTATCAGACACTTAGCAGTCCAAGCCTTGAACTTAAATATTAGTCGAAATGCATCAAAAATAGCAGCGAAATAATAAATTGAAGTCATACAATATAATATAATTTGTATAACATGCTCTTTGATAAAGGTAGGTCTCTTGTAGGTTTAAAGATACTTTATTTCTCAAAAGAACTACAGTTCACTTATATAAGATTTACATGATATTTACTTATGTAACTTTAACAAATTTTGACATGCATTAGGTTTTTTTTTTACTAACGTTAAATGTAAGTAGGTAAAAGTAAGTAAAAGGTGGGAAAAATTATAATAATAATCCGGGAGCAATTCCACGAATGTACCTACCTAAGTAAATTAATTTGAACTTAATTTTTAAAAACCATTGGGTTGAAAGTCTGACACCACTTTATCCGTAGCAAGTCCCACGTGCTTATACTAGATGTTGCGTAGTTATATATGTATTAGTACCGGATATAGCAGTTTATGCAGATGGGGGAATACCTAACATCTACGCAGATAGACCATGTACTTATCTTAATTAACACCATGTGTTAAATCGTTAAGCACATAATTAAACCATCTGGCTTTTACACTAATCGTAAATTATAATTATAATTTTGAAGCGATGGTGGCTGAATGGATAAGGGCCCGGCGTGCAAATCACGCGGTACGAGTTCGATCCCGACCGGTAGTACCAATGTGGATTCCACTTTGTGGATTCCACTTTGTGGAATTTATATGTACTAGTCAAGTGACTTACCATCTGCTAACGGTGAAGGAATACATCGTGAGGAAACCAACATACCATAGAAGAAATTCTATGAGTATGTCTGATCCACCAACCCGCACTAGGCCAGCGTGAGTGGATTATGGCCTAAACCCTCTCAGCTCTCAAGTTAGAGGAGAGGAGACCCGAGGCCAGCAGTGGGACATTAATGTTGTTACGAAAAAAAATATTATAATTTTATCAAAATAAATAATAACGTTCACTGTTATTTCTACACACGCTCTTCCTTTGCACATCTGACATTGGCAGAATTGTCGACATCGACACGCTTGCCATAAAGAAAAATAAAATAGAATAACATTCAAAACTGAAGCCTCCGTGGCTCAGTGGTTAGTGACCCTGACTGCTGAGACAGAGGTCGTGGGTTCGATTCACACCCAGGACAAATCTTTGATGAGCACAATTATTTGTTCTCTTTCTGGGTGTAATGTAATGTATCTATAATATACATATGTATGTATTTACAAAAAAACATCCATTACATATTACAAGCATTTGGGACTAGATGGCGCTGTGTGTGAATGTCCAAACATTAATATTATTATTAAAAACATAAGTTTGTATTAAGGGGTTGGGGTACGATACAAATTTGACGCGTAATTGTAACAAATAGATATACAAAGTGTCAACAAGCGAGACGTATACACCGACAAACATGTCAGGTAATTCGTCAGCAAGTGTGTTAAGGTCAATATGCCGCTTTCTATCTACGCCCGGTAGCAGGGCATAATGATGATGGCCCCTGATTCGCGAACTTGGCCCACATAACCGATGCATACGGTTCATATTCAAAATAAACATGCTATGCAGTGATCAAAGGTTAGACAAATATATTAATTAGACTGTCCGTGGGAACTGTGAATACTTAAAGATATTATTGTGATAAGTACTTAAAAATATAAATCTAGGCTACCTCTTGGAGAGACTTGATCTTATACTAATATTATAAAGAGGTAAAGTTTGTGAGATTGTTTTGACTGGCCTGATGGTCTAGTGGTTAGTGACCCTGACTGCTAAGCTGGAGGTCGTGGGTTCGATCCCAAATCTTTGTGTGGTGAGCATTAAGGTTTGTTCTGTGTCTGGGGGTAATTTATCTATAATATGTATGTATTTACAAAAAAAAAATGTATTTAAGTAGTATATCAGTTGTTTAGTACCCATAACACAAGCAAATATAATTGCTTACTTTGGGACTAGATGGCGCTGTGTGAATGTGGTAGTATATTATTATTATTGTGAGTTTATGACGTTGTAGGGAGAAACGCGAGCTGAACCGATTTTCAAAACTCTTTTAGTGTTGGATAGCCCATTTATCGAGGAAGGTTATTGGCTAAATTTTTATTACCAATTTAAGTTACTTATTTATAACCACACATGTATCCTATTAGTCTTTAAGCTTTCTCAACAGAAATAAATAAATATAACATCACGCTATAGCCAATAGGAGCTGAGTAGTGGCCAAATAAAGAACGACGGGAACGAAGCGCCACGCGACTTTAGTGTAAGATTCTAGTATATGAGGTCAGAAAAGAATCTACCAAAAAAATTTAAAATTTTAAGTCACCCCCAAAAAGAGCTGCTTTACCTTCAATAAAATCTCCATTTGAACCCTAAAACTCGTTCAATAAGTCCTAAATTCAGACGCGGCTGAGAACTGGTTAGTCATGGCCAGTGTAAACATTATTGTCTTCTAACACTTTTAAACTAGATCTAGTTTGTTTAAGTTTACATTATTATGACTAATGTTAATGTAGAAAACGATAATAAAATAAAAGTTTGTTTTCAATACCAACGGTGACTTAGCTCTAGCATAATTAAACTAAAATAGATAATAGGCCTATTTAAAATAACAAACGTAATACAGAGCCGTGGTATATAATAGTATATATTATCTTCTATTATAAAGCTGAAGATTTTGTTTGTTTGTTTATCTTAGCGTTTGATAGCCCATTTGTCGATAAAGGTTATATAACTTCACGCTACGGCCAATAGGAGCTGAGCAGTGGCCAAATAAAGAATACACACAATAGCACATATAGTTTAGCGACCTTTATATTATACCTACCAATTTTGTAACTGTGTTGTAACTTTTGAGACAAATAAACATTTTTAAAGAATGATAGAAGCGAAGCCCCGCTCGACTTCTTACGTTTACAAATATATATAAGAGAATATCTGCACTGAACTGGCTAATGGCTACGTACAATTTAATATATTAAAGTGGAGTTTCTTGCCAGTTCTTCTCATTGCTCTAACCCTGCTAGCTAACTAGACGTACCCCAATTAGCTGACACTATTTTTTCAGATCGTTACTTTTACGTTATCATTACGTTCTAAAGAAGGGACAGATCAGGGGTACCCTCAACCAAGAACGCATGAAAAGACTGATGAATGTTGAAGAAGCCTAAGATGTATGTCAGAATCGTAGCAAGTGGAAGGAAATGGTGTCTGCCTACCCCTCTGTTGGAAAAGAGGCGTGATCTAAATGTATGTATGTATTACTTTTTACCCGACTGTCAGGACGGGTATTGTTTTTCGTGCGTATCTTGTATGTTTGTAAATTTCTTTATTCCCACGAATCTTCCAAACGGCTGGATGGATTTTGACAATTAGGGTATCGTTAGATTCGTCTAGAAAACCCAAGTGTTCTTAGATAGGTTTTAGGAATAAAAAGTCTTAAACGGCGGGCTTTTGACGCCAAATTGTAAGAAGTTCAACTTTTTTTTTAACCAAACCTATCGAGTTGAGTATCAAAATAAAGAGAATCAAAAGGAGATTACAAATATATACATATGTTATGTATTTTAATTTTATCAGGTAAGTATAATAATATTACAATAATTTTACTATCTTTTTAGTAGTGCGTTGCTCTCTGTTGATTTTTTGCAGTCGGGTTATTAAATTTTTTTAATTATATTTACTTGTTAACTTATGACTTTCATAAGAATTACTTTATAATGTAGATTTAGAGAGAAAGGAGTTCTTTTAACTTATTTTTTTTCTAAATCACTAAAATATACACCAAGATCATCCTAAACTTCGGCGCTTCTGGCTCACAATACAAGCGAGCACTTTAAGCGCCAAATTATTTTATGAATATCAATTGGTACAAAATGGACTTGGCATTTAACTCAAGGAACTAAGATTATTAAATATTTTTTTGAGGTCAATGTGTTTAAAGTACCTGACCGCCAATTTGAAGATTGACCACCAACACCGTACGGTCAAGGTGTTATATCAGAATAGAATCGATATATTGAAGTTATATAATCGAATGGAAATGAATTTATTCATAACATAACATACTAGGTCTTATGCCTTTTTCACTGAAGAAGCAGGCATCACATCGCATCCACGTTTCACACGCTATTTTTAAACACGTGTAATAGGGGACGTAACTATAACCTTTAACTCGGCATAGACCCAGGAATCAAACCCGGGAAGTCTTGGCAGCAGTCATACACACTGCCGCTGTGCCACCGAGACAGACACAGTAAATTGATTCGATTTAATTTCGTTTAAATTTGGTCTACATTCAAACAGGTCTAGGTTTTATATTCTAAATGTATCGGTCGAGGACGCTAACAACATTAAAATTTAACGCTATCGACATTACTGTGACCAAAGATTTCTTTGCGAGATGTAAATACGAAGAAATTCTTACTACGCATACTTTATTCACGAATTATTTATGAAAGAAATGGTTATCATTATTTTTCAAAATCAACGACAATAAGCTCATTATTACTAGGAATGCTATTAACTATCGTTTTTACACATAAAGTAGTCAGTTTAAATAATACAACTATTATTCATAAATAAATAATTGTTACAAATATTATTCATAAAATAAATGTGGGCTGTTGTAGCCCTGGTAATTTAATCAAGCCGTCCTACGCATTTTAACTTGCCCGAAACCGGTATTTCCACTCGACTTTTACCTGAATACCGAAAGAAATCGTTAGCCTAAGCCCTCCCAGCTCTCTAGATAAAGAAAAGAGACCTGTACCCAGCAGTAAAACATACATGTGTAACTACTTTTTTTACCGAAAGAAAGGAATATTACAAGCTTTTATTTAGTTTCCCCTGTCCCGATGTTTGTCTGTAACCAAATCTTGCAAAGTTAAATTTAACACATTTCCCGGTTTCCGATTGGGCTGAAATTTTGCACGCATATGTATATCGCGTGACAATTCAATATTATGATGACATAGAGCTGATCTGATGATGGAAGTTGAAGGTGACCATAGGAACTTTGTAATAAAATGACACAATCCCATCGAGTTTGGGCTCGTTTGATTCGTCTTGACGAGTACTTTGGTCCTATATGGTAACCAGGATTTAATGATGAAGCTGGAAGGTGGCCATAGGAAGTCCATAATAAAACGGCATATTTGCATCGAGTTTGGGCTCGTTTGATTTGTTTTGATGGATACCGAATCTAAAACTGTTTGAAAAATAAATATTTTTCTAATTAAAAATTGTTTTAAATTCAATTACTGTTCGAATTGAGAGCTATAATACCAATATGTCCGATACGCATTCACGAAGGTCGGTTAGTGAGGTTAGTCACAGCTCACTATAGTATGACGTCAATCTCGCTCGCTTCGACTATCGAACAAGTATGGTTAGTGAAAGTTAAACATAACAGATGAAAGACAATATACGGGTTTTACATCGAACTGGCTAATTTAACAAGTTTGTGATTATTATTAGTATTTTGGCGAATCGATGATAAGTTAATGATACAGGGCTCCCAACACCACACCAATAGATACGAATTACGAGTGTAGGTGTCACTACATAGGACTATCATTCCGTTCGCGATAAACTTAAAAAGTACTCAACGGATTTTCATGTAGTTTTCACCAATAGATAAATTAATTCATAAGGCTTAGGTGTATAAATGCATCTTACAATAAAGAAAAGATGAGAATTTCAAAGATTTATTATTAAATTTTGCGTACCGTGCCCGTGCCCGTGCGAATCTGTGAGGGGTGGAACTTACTTTTGTTAACTTTGTTGTGTGTTTGTTGTTAACGGTTGTGTTTTCGTGTAAATAATTAATTTAATTAATTCCTCAAAAGGTGTATGATTTAAAAAAAAAAGGAATGTAGGTAATAAGTTTGGCACCATTCCTGACATAGGTAAACATTAGTTCATAAAATTCACTTTACGAAACAATTTGTGAAATGAAAACCTTTCGTGAATCTTGTGGTTCAAGATTATTTTAATTTGCCTTGTGGTACCTTACTCAATGCATATTTTCTTAAACTAAGTTACATAGGACTAAAACAAGATTTATTTATTTTATTGATCAATATTTACGGAGCACCTCGTCTTATAGAATCCAGGTCGTTCGTGTCTAAACGAAAGTGAAGTTTGTATTATCATAAAACTTGTATGTTATTCAACTATTTAGCGAATATTATTCTTCCAGTATTACCTGTTACAAAGAAACTAATAATATTTCATGAAGAGCCAACTAAGTTCACTTACAATTGAAAGGGGAACGCGTTTCTTACGTTTGTAAATACCTAACATAAAACAAATTCTAAACTTAAGCCTCATTTACACGATGCAAATTTTGCGTGCCACTTGTCGTGCTAGTTTTGTACAGAAAAAAAAGAAGGCATAGATTATAATTGCCTGACAAAACTAAATGGTCCTTTACGCACTAAAGAAGGCACATTTTGTACGTCAGTTGGCTATACCTAGGCATTTATTTCTTCACAAATATATGGTACATATATAGTAGGACATCTTATATGAATTTTGAAACACACTAATACGACCTGAAATTGGTATAATATCCGATTGGTATTCACTTTGGCTACCTGCAAATCGACAATTATTTCACTCATAATAAACCATACTATTCTCACGTAACATAGGCTCTTATCAACGCTTTTTATCGACGTAATAAATGAAACACGACGGTCACAAATAAATAAAACAAAGAAAAACTCACCTGAAGGAGACCCGTGCATTATCCTTTCACAGTTATACGCCCATTCTGATATTATTTCTCTTTCTGTTGAATTGAACTGTTCACTGCTTTGGTCATAGAACGCGTCGAAACTCGTAGACATCTTTAACTTTAAGAGCTGGATCAATGCGCCTGCTAAACACACTGCGAATGACGCCGAACTGCCTGTACCCGCTCCAATAGTAAGTTCAGATCCTAAAGATATATCCATTGATCTAACAGGCAATGATGTACTGCCGAAAATTCCAGAAAAGACATAAAGAAAACTGCGAAGGGAGTTCTTCTGATTGTTTTGTAACGCGTCGAAGTTGGGCTTGATTAGATGTAGGAACTCATCGACTCGTCTGAGATGGCTATCGTGGTTGATTTTGTCGGGTAGTCTCCAAGAGAATTTGCCTGTGATACCTGGAGCTAGCTCAGGGTGGAACAAGCTCTTTACAGTTGGTGCCAGAGGTAATGTTTCTTCGAGCCCCACGCATGGTAAGTGTATTCTGATGGTAGGTTCCACGTGGTAGTTGACTTCCTGCGAATTGGGAGTAAAATGCTTTTAGATTATTATCTAAAGCGTGACGATATTCCATCACGCTTATTACTGAAGCGATAGGTATATAACAACGTGCGAGTCTTGTCACAGACTACCCGGATATGTAGGTATTAGACTCTGGGACTTTCAATTCTTGACAATATGAATCTATATTCAGCCCAGGTATTGAATCGGGTTCTCACGACATTTAATGACGAATGATATAATTGCACAGTCTATTTTTATAATTAAACAATGAAAGAGGTAGATACAATCACTTTAACACATAGTACATACTTTAATACAGTCATAACACACGCCCTCTTATTAGAAAATACGGACTAAGCATTAAACCAGGTTTAAATTGACAACTTTGACACTAAAGCAATGGCTTATGTCAATTTAAACCTGGTTTATTTAATACTTAGTTCATATATACATTATACATGACTTATTGTGATTGACGGACGATTTGCTTTAGCTGTTAATAGTAAAAAGAACACGAAATACGTACCAATTTACTATTTTAAAATATTTCTAAAATTCAATAAAAGCAGCAAAGGATACTGTCACTTTATGAAAAAGTTATAAGCTTTCAAAGTTGATAAGTTGCCCAACTTATCAACTTTGAAAGCTTATAACTCAATCACCATGTTAGTCCCATCAATTTTCCACAAAGCAAATAGGTACGGTTATACTTCGTAGTAGGTAATAATTATGTCCCCTTGACCACATGGGGGACCGCCTCAGGGACCTTTTCGGCGCCTGTCTGGCGTCCGGAAGGTTCCCTGAGCGCTGGAAAGTGGGGAGGCTGGTGCTCTTGCCGAAGCCGGGGAGGGCCCCGGACTCGGCCGCGGCCTACAGGCCTATCGTGTTGCTGGACGAGGCGGGGAAGTTGCTGGAGAGAGTTCTCGCTGCCCGCATCGTCCGGCACCTTCGCGAGGTCGGCCCCGACCTGTCGGACGCCCAGTTTGGTTTCCGGACCGGGCGTTCGACGGTTGGCGCCATTCTGGCCCTGAGGGCCGCGGCCGAGGAGGCCGTCATGGGAGGCGGCGTAATGTTGGCGGTGTCGTTGGACATCGCCAACGCCTTCAATAGTCTGCCATTCAGCAGCATCGCGGAGGCGCTCCGGTATCATGGAGTGCCCGCATATATCCAGCTGCTGGTGGCAGACTATCTGAAGGAGAGGAGCGTCCTGTACGAGGACCGAGACGCCAACGTTGGGCGCAGGGCGACGTCGGCCGGTGTTCCGCAGGGGTCCGTTCTTGGCCCCCTCTTGTGGAACATCGGTTACGACTGGGTCCTGCGCGCCGAACTTCCCCCCGGGCTGAGCGTACTCTGCTACGCTGATGACACGCTGGTAGCAGCCCGGGGACGGAACTTCGAGGAGGCGGAGCGCCTGGCCACCACGGGGGTCTCCCAGGTGGTCGGGCGCATTGAGGCGCTGGGGCTTAGGGTGGCCCTTAATAAGACGGAGGCCCTGATGTTTCACGGGCCCCGTCGCGGTCCACCTGCCGGCGCCTCAATCAATGTTGGCTCGGTCCTCGTACCGGTGCAGGCCCAGATGAGGTATCTGGGCCTGATTCTAGACGGGCGGTGGCTCTTCGACGAGCACTTCCGACAGCTGGCGGCAAAATTGGAGGGTGCTGCGTCCGCCCTAGGGCGTTTACTGCCGAACCTGGGCGGACCCAGCTTGTCTTGTCGCCGGCTTTACACGGGGGTAGTCAGGTCCATGGCGCTGTACGGCGCACCGGTGTGGGCGGCGGCTCTGACCGCCCAAAATAGAGATCGTTTGAGGAGACCTCAACGAATGATGGCGGTCAGAGCCATACGCGGTTATCGCACCGTGTCGGCAGACGCGGCGTGCGCGTTGGCCGGGACTCCCCCGTGGGACTTGGAGGCGGAAGTGCTCGCCGAAGTGTATCGGCGGGTGGCGGCAGTTCGGGCGGACGGGCAGTCCCCTCTGCCCGAACAGGTGCGCGAGTGGCGCGAGGTCGCCCGCAGAGCCACCGTCGTGAAGTGGCAGGGTCGGCTGGGGGCTCCACGGGCCGGTTTCTGGACCGTGGAGGCGCTCCGGCCGATCCTACTGGAGTGGATGGGGCGGCAGCACGGGACCCTTTCCTTCCGACTGGTGCAGGTTTTGTCCGGGCATGGGTGCTTCGGGCATTACCTGTACAGGGTCGCTAGGAGGGAATCGAGTCCCGTCTGCCACCACTGCGGCTGCGACGACGACACGGCGCAGCACACGCTGGAGTCTTGTCCGGCGTGGGAAGGGCTGCGCCGTGGCCTCGTCGCAGTCGTTGGAGAGGACCTCTCGCTGCCGGCCGTCATGAGCTCGATGGCCGGCAGCGACAGGAGTTGGGAAGCGGTCGCATCCTTCTGCGAGGAAGTCATCTCGCAGAAGGAGGCGGCGGAGCGGCTCCGGGAGGAATCTGCCCTTGCGGAGCCGATCCGCCGCCGGCGAACTGGGCGGCGTCAGCGAGCGCATATGCGCCTGATGCCGCCATAGTAAAGGCTGCGGGTGGGGGATCGGGGTTCACTTCCTCACCCGCTCCTTTCCGCGAAGGTCGACAGCGTCCCCGGTGCACCCGGACGCTGTCGTTCGGTGTTAGGGCCCGAAAGGGCCCGGTGTCGGTGCCCCGTAAGGGGCTGTCGCTGGGTGGGCTGCTGATGTTATAACAAGTTCCAGGGCCCACCCATTACGGCGAAGCGACGGTGCACAGAGGGGTTTTAGTGGGTATTCCGGTCCTTTTAAGACCGGCGAGTCCCACATAACCGTCCCGTGTCCCCGCACGGGGCGGTATGCGTAATGCATTTCCCCTCTTAAAAAAAAAAAAAAAAAAAAAAAAAAAAAAAAGGTAATAATTATGTCCCTGATACCTAGTTTTTGTGAAAACGGAATAGTTAGGAATATAACTAGTAGACAGAAAACTTGTGTATTCAAGGAAATAAGTTATGGTTTCTATTTATGTAGTGTAAGTAATAAGAGCACATTGCAATTATGATGTTGTTGAACTGTTTCAATCAAAAGTATTTGTTTTATTTCGTTACATTACTGGTCTGTAGGTTTTTTATTTTCCTACACATTGTTATATACTTACCTATTTTTCTCACTCAGTCTGTTGTTTTTACACATAAAATATTATTTAACTAAATGCCTGGGTTCAAAGTGTTTCTACGTACTAAATTAGGGCCATAGTACAGGTAAACGCTACTTTTAGTATCGCGTTGTAGCGACCCTTTGCGTTCCATCGCAAAATTATAATCGCGATATATGTCTGTACCCTAAAAGGATCCACAGATTTTAAGATAGGTATATATTATAGCGTCTAGGTATTTGTTTCAATAATTACTATGGCGTCTTCATAAAAAATGTTCATTTAGTCGATTCATGCCACGCGCTGTTAGCTACACGGTAGGAATCGGGCAGTGCAAGTGGAAGCACTATGGAAAATGATTAGAAATAGGGTTGTCAACCCTACTAGTTTAGTATAGTTTAATAATATACCGTATTATACTTTAGCCTGTAATGACTTCAAAAGGATCTTTCCAGATTCCTACGTGGAGCAAACCACTCGTGGTATAAATCGACGAAATACCGTAAAAATAGAGAGGTAACATGGCAAGAACTTCAAATAACGTGCGAAATAAACTAAATCATTAAAAACTGTTACCTACCTAATTTTAGTTTTTCTCTTACATATGTAGTATCTTGTTAATCCTTTGAACGCCAGAGACGTCTATACACGTAAAATGAAAATGTGCTCACCACGCCAATGACAGCATGGCACGTCAAAAATGTACTGTATTTTAAAATGTTGGCGCACAAGGCACGGCGTTACCGATTTGACGTGGCCCTCAAAAGGTTAATTATGTATTTATTGAACTTACACAGGTTATATGATTATAATATATAATAAATCGTTTGTCATATATTTTATCTTGATAGTAAATTAAATTAATAACGCTTTGTTATTTTAAATACCTTATTAACAAAAACGATTAATCAGACACACATTGTGACGTCAATTTACGTAAGGTACTTATGTAAAGAACAATATTGGAAAATATTCTAGAAATATACAAAAAACAGCATAGATAATTAATTATACCATTGTAAAAAAATGTAATGCTGAATTATGGCAATTTTATTCACAGTTTCTAGTTAATTGCTATAGCTACCTGGCTATAAACTAAAAATATGTAAAATTGTCTATTCTTATAATTGAAGTAATATTTTTGGTAAATTTAACGTGTAATTTTTTTTTCGAGAGAGTTATCTACTCAAAGTTTTCTACATACGACGAACTTTAATAAGAATCTCGTATTTTACATTTACAGGCAGGCTATTTCATCCCACTGCTGGGAAGAGACCCTAACTTGTTTCTCGTGTTTGTTGTATGGTTAAAAAATTACCACCCCGTCCGAAACGAGACGGTGATGTGGGTCTCTTAGGCCCGTAGATAACATGAATTGATCAGAATACTAAAATCCCACTGTGCACTATCACTACGCCTTAACGGGTAGGCCGGGGGCAGTGTTGGGCACATTTTAATTGCAATTAACATTTATGATTAATCCCATGTTAATTGCCACCAAATAACTAACAATTAATTAATTCTAATTGTAGAAAATAATAATAATAATTAAATCAAATTTCCACAATTACAATTGATTAAATTGTTAGTAATTTGGTAGCAATTAACATGCAATTAATTATAAATTATTAATTGCTAATTGCAATTAAAATGTGATCAACACTGGCCGTGGGGACCTGATAATAATTACCGTGCCTCATACAACAGCAATGACGCCGTAGGTACCTATGCTATCCCTTACCAAAGGGACGACTTACGAAGCCTTTACAAAAACTTCACATTTGGAAAAATAGTTTTTCTTGTAGTAGTAATTACTCTTGATTTAATATGCCTGAAACTGTACATCATCATCATCATCATCATCATCTCAACCCATAAATATCCCACTGCTCGGCTCGGGTCTCCTCTCCTCTAACTAGAGAGCTGGGAGCTTCATTTTTAATATTTACTATGTATACTTGGTACCAATCCTGTTGGACTATAAAAAATGTTTAGTATTCAATTTATAGCCTAACGTTGTTCTTATTTACTTGGTACTTCCTAGTTTTTAAAAATTGTTCGTCATCCAACCGTTATTTGTTTTTATACCACGAGGGTGTAAACAGGACGTACGTTCTACATAATGTGTTTTTACAGTTTCAGAATTCAATTGGGCCACTATTACTGCAGTGTGAAGCTTCTTCTTCTTTCGACTTTTGTTAAAATTTCTCTTATATACCATATATCAAGATCTACCTCGTCATTTTCGCACTCTCTGCCTTCTAAAAAGTTTTATATCTTACGTACCTATTCAACTTCAGCATATTGGTTCTATAATTTATCTGGTTTACGATTACAATAACTTAATTATATTTTTCATTACCACTTTCGCCACACCTGATAAACTTGCATTTGATTGCAAAAACTGCATTAGTTCCATATAAGATTATGTGAGATGAAAGACTCATGTGTACGTGGCAAGTATTTACAGTATGACAGATAGCTAAAGAATTCTCAGCTCCTGTTTCACCACTGGCAGATAAGTTTATGAAAAAATATCTGAGAATAAGTCACCCGGACAAGAGCTGACCTTGAACGACAGCACCAATCAAAAACAAAATCTAAGAACTATCACAAACATGTCAGCTTTCACAAAAAACAGAAAACCGTACGTACCTGTGTGTCTGTACACAAAGATACGTCAAACTTATAGCCACACTTTTTGCGTTGATGGTTAAAAATACGTAAAAAATCTGTCAATTAAGTTTCCGATAGGTTATCAGGCACTTATTTGTCAGCGGTGAAACAGGAGGACCTATTAGTGAAAGAAAAAAAAAACAATAAATATTACCTTAATGACAATTGAGCTTCTGAGTCCAAGACTCACGGCTACCGCGGTCTTCCCATAAACAACAGAGTGTTCTCCATGTAGAATCACTTTACCAGGCGCCGATACACTCACAGTGTACAAATTATCTATTCCGTTCAACATTTTTGTCTTTACTCGCAAGGAACTAAGAAAAACAACATAAAATCTGTTCTACTTGATTATTATTTTCCAAATTACATTTCAAGACTTCTGGCCATTCCACTGGTCGACCGTTAGCGTCTTTTGAGTGAATGCGTGTATGCTCTTCAATTCTTCCTGTAGCACTGTGTTCACCAATCTGTTGAACAAAACTTTTATACGTTAATAATTATATTATGATGCTAATGCAAGCGTTTAAAAGAGTCCACTGATACTAATCTGTGAATACAAAAAAAATGTATTGTCTGATTTTTATCTTAAATCATTTTTTCTTTGTTATACAAATGACTCTAAACAATTGTATCGTACAATATAAGTATTTTTTCATATTGTGACGTGTATGAACTTATTTTGAATTGCGTGAGCCACAAAAGAATTGATTTCATATGCTTTAGTATCATTGTCTAACTGTACTGATGACACCTAAGATACACTTTTATTTGCATGAGTTAGGAAAAAAACGTGAGCATTTTCCTGTAGGACTAACAAAAGCTTATACAAATTTATGTTACACTAGTATTGTATTCTAAGAATATCGTGTTTGGTACACTTGAAGGACAAAGCATGTAAATTATATAGCTACAAAAAGACAGTAAAATGCAATGCTTATGTATGAATTATTTATTGAAGCGATCGGTAGCACATGCATGCCTTCTAATATCAGGTAATGTAGGTATATTTAATCAATACCATTAGACTAGAGGCAGTTCTGAGAATTGTACAACTTTGTAATATCAATATATTTGGACCTGCATTATCTAAACTTATAAAACAAAGTCGAGTTAGTTACAACATGCATAACTCATGAACGGCTGGATTAATTTAAAATTTTTGATTTTTTGAATTTTTCTCCACTCAGAATAGCAAAATAACATCATAAAAAAAAATTTTGTATGGAAAGGATTTATTTTCTATTGATTTTGAGGCGGTACAACGTTCTCCGAGACATATTGTTGCTTGTAAAAACCTTTCACCTATCTAATGCAGCAAGGCGACCTATCCACTTTACACACTACAAGTCCATTGAGACTGTCAAAATCGACAAATTGCCGACACGTATAATTTAACTACTACACGCATTTATACGCCATTTAACGTTACGCGTAACAAAATCATGTAATTATCAGATGACTTTAACACACCCACTTTTGACTCCTAGTTTCGTCATTGCTGGCATTCGACCAAGTAATTTTATCGCAAATTTTGCACGCACATCGTTTACACAATGACCTTCTCACGGCCATTATTATACAAGTCAATAATATTAGAAACAAAGGTATATTGTCCGATAGCGTACTCGTATGAATGACTCGAGACACGTACTCCAGACTATAAATAGCTTCTTAAGCTTCATTTAAAAATCGAGGCTTGAGAATACCAATAAGGATAATAAGATAAAGCTATGCAAGCTTATAATGAGCCGTTTTATAAGCTTACAGACAATCACTGTCTGTGGCATACTGGCATATTACGTTAAAATAGAGGTATACTATTAAAATACGGTTTTATTTAATACGTAATATGGTATTGGTATTTATTTAGTAGCTCATAATCCGTGTAGTGAAAGAAAAGAATAACAATGATGTGTAACAATGTTAGATATTAAGTGTATGTTTCAAATTTTTTTGGTATTTTATCTGCATGTGCGACATGGAAAGACTGTTGGGACCGAAATTAATATTTCATATAATAAGACCTATTTGTACACACAGTTATGCAATTAATAAATCTGAATCTGAATACATATATTGTCACTACCGCTACCCCATTTCAACCCGATGGTATCGTAAAATGCGACTAAGGGAGACACCATAAACAGACTAGAGCATTGCGAGAAAAGGAAAATTCAAAACAAAACCCTATACCAACCCGTCTGGCCAGCGTGGTATAGTAGGTTAAATTCCCTCCAAAATCTTTGGAGGAGACCCTTGCTCAGCAGTGGGACGTTTCTGCGTTGTGGTGATTTAGTAGCTCATACAGAAAATCTTTGCTTAATCAAATCAGTAATCACACAATCTCATCAAAAACATTTTTATGTAAAATTGATTGCGAAGACTCAAGCTTTCGCTGTAAAAAAGTTATCAGATTCCAAGAAACGCCAAGCCCTTAAACTCTGACTTAACCAACCCTACACCTGTGTTTACAAAGTATGGTTGGTTGTTTCATAAATCTATTAAATATCATTAACTTCCTACAGTAAATACCTAAATCGAACGGACCGTCTATCACTGTGATCTTATCCTGTATGGCTCTCTGGTGTCAGCAGCTATAATTCCGTTCATTTCTCTGAAATTATTCGACGCGTTTCCTAAATCAGATACTAACTAATGGGTTTTCTGTATGTCTATTTATATATTCTTATCGTATCGCATACGCGGGCAATAAACATAAATAATAAAATAAACAAACCAGATGTTTCCAATTGCGTTAGTTTTAAGAACTGACCAAACCCAATGATTAACTAATGGTGTGGACGGGTTAGTGACCTAATAATGGGCTATTTAGACCAGATACGTTACAATAATTATAACCTATTAAAGATTAGTTTATACGTGTTTGTGGTGTATTATATAACAGTTTTTATGACAGACTAGCTGCCGAACGCGGCTCCACCTTCGTGGTAAATCGGTAAACATTTCGACCGTAGCTATTAACGGTCGGAACTACAAAAACACTACTTTTCAGTACGGCCAGTTAAAGTTTTGAATTTATATATAAGCTCCTATAAAATCCGACTTTGTTAATCTAAAAAAACTGTGTTAGCGATTATTTTGATACACGAAACTTTGTGAGGTCATAGTTATAGATATTTTAAGACCTTAGATGCAATAATACGAAAATCGTCAAAATGTAGTTCCGACCGTTAATAGCTACGGTCGTAATGTTTACCGATTTACCACGCAGGTGGAGCCGCGTTCGGCAGCTAGTCTGTCATAAAAACTGTTATATAATACACCACAAACACGCATAAACTAATCTTTAATAGGTTATAATTATAATTATATATAATGTTCACGCAGGTGGAGCCGCATTCGGCAGCTAGTCTGTCATAAAAATTTTAGCCTATATTTTAAGTTAGACCTCTAGCAATAAATCGGTAAAAACTGGCTTCTCCCATATAATTTTTTCTTCAATATCTATAAGAGACATTAGATCGCTACACTTCATACTTAAAAGCTGAACAGTTTGTTTGTTTGATTAAACGCTAGGATCTCAAAAACGAATAGGCCGATTTATAAAAATCTTATTGCATAGCCCAGCCCTCTTATCGAGGAAGGTTATAGGCTATATAACATCACGCAACAGCCAATAGGAGCTGAGCAGTGGCCAAATAAAGAAGGACGAGAGTGAAGACCGACCTAAAAGGCCGCTGGGTCTGAATGGTTGCGGACCGAGTGTTATGACGCGTGTAAGGAGAGGTCTATGTCCAGCTGTGGACTGCAATAAGCCTATTGCAGTCCACAGTGGTAAGATGACTAAACGTACTCGGTGTATAGATTTGTTATAAGGGGCTTACTCTGAATTTCGACATTGGATGAGTCGGTTTTTTATGTCGCTGTCAAATGTAATGAAATTTAGATATGCTCACTGTCACTTTCAAGCATTTGACAGCGACATCAATACCGACTATACCGATATAAATAACATATTGAAATACAATGTACTTGTTTATGAATGAAATGACTAATATAAAATGTCGAAATTCAGAGTAAGTAAGCTTTGCTCCGTTTTTATTCTTAACGCTAATAATTATGTGTGTGTGTGTGTGTGTGTGTGTAATTAAAACAATTAATTGTTTATACTGCACAACATATTTATAATAAAGACAATCAAGTTTATTTTATTTGTTCTAATAATATAATTACCATGCGCTCATAAGTGCGCAGGAGCGGAAATTACTGCTTGATTAAGTTCGGATATCCCGTTCTATGAAGAACAATGTACAATGAGTTAAAATATATAAATATAATACTTTAAGGTTAATCATTCTCAGAGCAATATTATAGAAAACTATCTTCCGGCTGCAGGTCCCGCATGGTACCTACGTATGTAAAATGAAGCCTATGTCCTTCTCCAGATCTTAGACTATCTCTTTGTGAAATTATATGAAGATCGGGTGTGTGGTTAGGTGTTGAAGCGTACCAAACAAGTTACTTTTCTTAGCCTCACCAAGAGTGCTACTGTATGGTATGATTCAAGCATGCGATTTCGGCAAATCAACTAATACGCGCATTTTGTTTGTTAAGGTTGTATACAATGCACTCATTCTACGCATTTATATTTAAAGATACTTAATTCTTTATTGTACAAAAGAGATACACATACTTATACAATAATACAAAGAAAGAGCATGTAGTTATATACAAACAAACACAAATATAGTTTTCTCACACTATATTTGTGTTTTTTTTGCAAAAGAAGTTTAAAACACTTGAATGGAAAACAAGAATAAAATATAAATACAGAATACCACAATGTATATCATCTAACAAAAGTACTTATTATAATATATTTAATAAACATATTTAAAATACATAATATTTATTTAAGTATACATATTATAATGTTACAGTCAAAACTCTTTACCAGTCAAAAGTAGTTTTGATTGGCTATATCAGTCAAAACTCATAAGAAAGTAAGGAAGTCGGAACTAACTATAGGTTAGGTTAGTTTTTATAATAATTATAAAAACTAACCCAACCTAATACAACCAGTTTTTAAAACTCGTTTAGTACCGACCTCTTTACTTTTTTAAGAGTTTTGACTGGCTATATCAGTATACTTTTGACTGGTTAAGTGTTTTGACTGTAACATATATATACAAATAAATATATATTAAACAAAAGATACTTGTCCATAACACGTGCATATTAATTTGCACGAGACTAGATTGATATGTTAAAATGATGAAGTCAAAGTGCAGTCCCCGTTCAACTGTCTATTGAACGTTCATTATGTAACATAACATGAAGCAGTTTTAACGGCAGGGTAGGCAGTAGTGCATCACACATTTCGCCAACTATGTTCCCGTATTGCCATTAACCGGGGACATTTCCAGACTCTGGGCTGATACTGACAATTTCAAGACAAAAAACCAAACTCCGTTTTGACCCCATTATCCTTATGCCATCGAGATACACAGAGATAGTCCAGTAGAATTTGTTTCTGGTGAGAATGATTTACTGCAGCGAAGCGTTTAGCTACAGCCTGCACGTATGCGTATCTTTACATACATAGCAAATAACCCGATAAAAAAGTTTGCGGTTATCGTTATCCACGTACTACAATACAATTCGCAACACGCACACCTCGCCGACCCTGAGACAATTTCTGTTTTATATGCATAAAATGTGCTAGCAACCAGTATGGCCAATTTTTTCGAGATTTGCCTTAAAATACTTCAATGTAAATATACATTTTTAGCGTCTACTGCAGAAGAATCTATTTAAGCATGATGCGCAATTCGGTTTTAGGTCTGGGCTTTCTACTGAATCGGCTATTCTGGCGCTCAAGTACACGGTCAACTACTACACTAGCAGGAAAACCCCAGTGTATGCTGTATTTTTGGACCTATCGAGGGCATTTGACCTGGTTAATTACAATATCTTGTGGTCCAAGTTAAGAGAGCAGGATATACCTGATGAGATGATTGCACTTTTAGAGTACTGGTATAACCATCAGATTAACCAGGTCAGATGGTCTGGGGCTTTCTCTGAGGAGTATGGGCTGCAGTGTGGTGTGAGGCAGGGTGGGTTAACTTCGCCCGTGCTTTTCAGCCTATACATCAATCGGTTGATCGAGGAGCTCAGCAGCACAGGTGTCGGATGCTCTATAGATGGAATGACGATTAATAGCATCAGTTATGCGGATGACATGGTGCTGCTGAGCCCTTCGATTGACGCGTTAAGGCAACTGATTGAAGTTTGTGAGAGATACGCGTTATCACACGGTCTCCTATATAACATAAGGAAGAGTGAGTTTATGGTGTTTGGGGCAAGGTTGAGAAAGGACAGGGCTGTACCACCTGTATATTTATATGGTGTAGCACTAGTGAGGGTGTCGTGTTTCAAGTACCTTGGCCATGTTGTGACTGAAGATCTAAGCGATGATCAGGACCTGGAAAGGGAACGAAGGGCGTTGTCGGTACGATGCAATATGCTGGCTCGCAGATTCGCAAGATGCACGAAGCCGGTAAAAATTACTCTTTTTAAGGCTTACTGCCAAACCCTCTATACTTGCAGTCTGTGGGTCAAACATACGCAAAGGGCCTACAACGCTCTTCGGATCCAGTATAATAATGCGTTCAGGATGTTGTTGGGGCTGCCGCGGTACTGCAGCGCTTCGGCAATGTTCGCTGAAGCGGCTACGGATGGCTTTGGGGCAATAATGCGAAAGCGAACAGCATCGCTATTAAATAGAATTCGCAAAAGTACCAACAGCATCCTGAAAATAATAGGTAATAGTGCTAGTGGTGTCTTTCTGGAGCATTGGTGCCGTATGCATAATGGCGGCTCTGATGCTTCAGAAAGATACATGAATTAATTTAATTTAATTTAATTTAAGTAATTAGTAGATAAGTTTTACTAACATAGTATATTAAGTTATATCACTAACAACCAATGTAATGTAATGTATGGAATTTTATTCTGAAATAAATTATTATTATTATTAAGATTCCAAAAGTTAGACGACTGGCTGCTAAAGATGATATATTGACAATAATATCGTTTATAATTTCAAATAATCAAGGGTTATCTAGAACCATTATTTAATATTACCGTTGTTATTAATGCAACTGGATTAAAAAAAGCAAAAAGTATTGCACAAATTTTGCAATTATTGAAACAGGTATAAAAATGACTCTTTGAATCTTGGCAAGTTTACAGTGAGAATGTACCCAGTTTTAGTTAAAAATATATGTATTCAATATGATGTAAATATTGCGCAAGCTATTCTTCAGCCACATGTGGCTTTACAGTGTCAGTTTGAACGTACGGCGAACCCGTGAATCAGATACTCATAGCTCGGTCACGAGCGAGGCGATGTGTTGTGATTTGAAGGATCTCGTGATGCATTTAATACTTTAATACACATGCTCCGAAGAAGAACGGCCTTCTACTGAGTTCTACTATTATCTGTTTATTGGATGAAACTTATTTTACCTATGTCTAAATTAATACGAAACTTGACCAGACTATAAATATATCATTATAATGACGAAATTATGGATATGTATGGATGGATCCAACACTTTAAAGAAAATCAGATATCAAGACAATAGCAACACATGAAAATTTTAAGAACCTAGGTATGCCAACTTATGCAAGTGTTTTTGGTATGTTTGCAACAGGGGTTAAATAACCTTAAAGTCATATACATATGTTTATTATCTTTTTTTCTCGTCTTCCTAGATATTACCTTAGTATAGTATCAGATAATATTCTGATCATTGTTTAATTGATTCTAATTGGAAGCATATTTGAGAAATTATTTTAGCCAAACTGGTCCAACCGTTCTCGAATTTGCGGATAACAACACATTAAGATATTGATTTCTATTTATATATATAAAATAGATATCATAATCCTCAAAATAGCCCAGAATGTAAAAAAAGTACAGATGTGTTATACAATGCTTACCTATGCCTTGCAAGTAATGGCTTCCCGACAAACTTATCGGACACAATGACCACGGAGAATTTGGCGCCACAACCGTCACTATCATCGGTCACCTCCTGAGGACAAAACAAATAAAAAAATTAAAGAAATAATACTTTGAACTATTAAACAGATAATTTTGGAAGAATCAGATGGACTGTTACAAAGGTAATCTACTACCGACGGAAGGCCTTTTCCCCTGAAGGTATACATGCAGGTGCCCGAGTCTTCTAACACAATCGTAACACAATGGTCGATGGTCTCATTCGACAGCTATGATTGGCTTACTAAGTCACTCGCGCCATATTGCCGGCCTGTGATTGGTCGATATTAGTCCATTGGTCTGCTATCGACGCGTGTAATTTTGCAGAATCGGCTCTCAGGCTTCCTGTTTGCCACCGTCATAGTATAATAAAAAACAAAATTAAAAATTTTGAAAAAACCCACGACGATAACATCTATACAAAATAAGAAACGTAACATATAAAAAGGTTTAAATAACTTTATTTTAAATCCCCGACGAAAAGATAATAAGTAGCGTAAAAACAATCCCAAGAAAATCCGCCGGGGGCTGCCATACCCTGACTTGAAATGAACGAAAGTATTGCAGTTTTATGTATTTGATACCTACCTAATTATTAACAATATTTAGTTTACAATATGTATTTAATACTAGAAACAGTAATGATATTGGCAGCCCCCGACGAATTTTCTTGGGATTGTTTTTACGCTACTTATTATCTTTTCGTCGGGGATTTAAAATAAAGTTATTTAAACCTTTTTATATGTTACGTTTCTTATTTTGTATAGATGTTATCGTCGTGGGTTTTTTCAAAATTTTTAATTTTGTTTTTTATTTTAAATATTTTCAAAGAGCGCCCTATCTTACTAACTGTAAGTAACTCGTATAAAATTTTAAGAACCTTGACAGATAAATAGAAGTTTTATACTAAGTTATAGAACAAACACATTTTTTTTTAATTTACTGTTGCAGTAAGTCTTATAACTTGAAATTATCATTTTAATTTTCTTATTTTAAACTTTTTAAGGAGCGCCTTATAAGTAAGCATATCATCCGTAAGCTCTAGAATGAATGGAATTTGCATGGAGCTTCGACTATATTATATATATTTTATTTTTTGTTGACTTGTGTGCTCATCCGTCGCACAAATGTCGTCGGAGCCCCGCTGCGCGGGGCTCCTACTTCTGGGTGGTTTGAAAAAAAAAAATAACCCTAACCTAACCAGTCCGATTCGGATTGCTCTGAATCGGGGGGTGTTAAGTTTAGCTATCACACATTGATTGCCGTAGCCGGACTGCCTTCGGCGTTAGCGCAGATTTCCACCTATAATAGCTTGTATCTCGAAAACGGTGAGTGCTATCGCAAAAATGATGAAAATTTGGTTACACCCCGGGCACGGGATACCTATAAGTTAGGAAAAATAAGGTAGGTAGGTGTTTATATAAAGTCAGTCTGGAATAAACTCTCACTCTTACTAATTTTTTTTAGGCTTATCATTGTATACCTCAGTACTAATATTCAGTGATATAACAACACAAGATCGGTTTTCGGATTTTTTCCTTTACTTGTGCAACTTGTTATTGCTTCTGGCCAAATTTCATGATTCTAGGTCAACGGTAAGTTCCCTATATATTATGATCGTCAAGATAAATCGTCAAAAATGGAGCATAAACAGCTGTATCTTTTGATTGCGTTAACTTAGAATTTTGATTTTTATTTTACGCCGAGGGTTTGCAGACCCAAGTAAATGATATTAATTTCAGCTTTATACCTCTATGCGTTCTTGAGAAAAATATTCTAGACAGACGGACAGACAGACAGACAGACAGACAGACATACAACAGAGTGATCCTATAAGGGTTCCGTTTTTTTGCATAACTAAAATTACATAAACGGTCACCCATCTATGAACTGACCTTATCCGAAGTTGCTTAACCTCATGAGTGTAATCAATATCTCAGTACTACAATGCTACGTGTCCCTATACAGTAACAGGTCTAATTATTTTACAGATAACTGTAAACATAAGTTTGCTTAGTCTATTGCAGCGCCCCCTGGCGAAAAAATACAATATCGTGTATCCAAAAGTCATCCTCGATAAATCACAAATACATTACAGAAAACCGTATCGAAATCGCTTTAATCGTTTTAAAGATAGGAGGGCACAAAGGTTTCAACGAAATCAACATAGGTTTGCCTAGTCTATTGCAGCGCCCCCTGGCGAAAAAATACAAAATCTTGAATCCAAAAACAATCCTCGATAAATCACAAATACATTACAGAAAACCGTATCGAAATCAGTCTAATCGTTTTAAAGATAGGAGGGCACAAAGGATTCAACGAAATCAGTGTATTGTAGCGCCCCCTGGCGAGCTATTAACATAACACCTATCTAATAACCTGTCCCCAAGAGCCGCACACACTTTACAGAAAACCGCATCTAAATCGGTCAAACCGTTTCCGTGATATAAGGCATTATGTTGGAACACACAAACACACAAACACACAAACTCACAAACACACAGCCTCTCACCCCAAACGCATATACCGTCTCCGTTCCGTCGTGGGTAAAAAATCATAACCACATTTCGCCAGTATTATGATTAGGACGGAACTGATGTAGATTTTATTACTAAATACAATACATACAGATCACACCTCTTTCCCAACAGAAGTGTACCTACCAAAAAAGAACAGCGTAACTGCATGTCAAGTGCAAGTTAAATTGTATATTATAAAGAAAGTTAATTTACATGCGGTTTTTCCTTAGCAAGATTATGATCCTGACACACATCTTTCGCTTCTTCGATGTTCATGAGACATATACATACTGGCCGGTTTAGGGTATCTTAACCAGTCCTTTCTTTACATTTAGAACGTCCCGAATTAGTCATTAGACGTTTTTCTAGGTTTGCACTTCCGTGTTTTCCATTCACACTCGCCATATACAGTAGGTATCGACCCGTATCTATTTCTTTTTTCACGTAAATAATAGCATTTGTTCAAATAGTTTCCTAAATACTTATCGAAGTTTTAAAATGAAGACTATATACCTAACGGTTCACTTATCTAAGTATTATTTTTAAATTAACCTTATTTTAGATTGCTGACCTTACTGGATAAATTCTCAAAAGATAAGTGACCTGAAGCAATTCAAAAGACACGCGATATACGCATGTTTTATGCTTAGAAAGAAATGTATGACATAAGAAGACCGCCCACACATGAGGTGTTAACAGCTTGCTGGTCATTATGTCAGAGAATATTAAGTGTGAATGAGAAAAACACATAATATTCACATACTATCTACGTCAGGTTTAACCAACCTTTTGGGCTGGAGAGACAATTTTACATAAGGCGGCACTACTAAACAACAATTTTCTTTAATCAAGATACATACATCTGCATGTATGATTCATCATCATCATCATTTCAGCCTATTGCAGTCCACTGCTGGACGTAGGTCCCTCCTAACACGCGCCATAACACTCTGTCCTCCGCCTTCCGCATCCAGTCAGACCCAGCGATCTTTTTTAGATCGTCGGGCCATCTAGCTGGAGGGCGTACGTACGCTTGCCGAGTCGCGGTCTCCACTCCAGGACACGCTGATGATTAGCTGAGGTGATTTTTTTTTTTCTATTTTAAAGGGGCAACGCCTCCACTGACGAAGAACGCGCGAAGCCAGTTTTACTGTTACCGAAGAGTTTATAAACATACCTAGAATTATCGGTCACATAGTCCACCCAGACTCAAAACAAATACCCGTGAACCACACAAATAATTGTCTGGGCATGGAACCCGCGTCACTCGGCACGGCGAGAGCGTATTTGCAAAAACGGAGTGGCAACGTCGCAATTTAGTGTCATATTTTGTGGTATTCAATATGTTTGCTACACTTTTTAGAATTCCGTGAAAGTGTATTAAAATGTAAGTATCCGTAATACTATTGCTTACAGTTATTTTACTATGAAAATAACGCCCAGCAAGTTTCCAATGTGTTATTTTCATTTAAAATAGAACTGTAAACGCAATGATTTCTTACATTTTACACACTTTTCACCTAATTCTAAAGAGTGAACCGATTAAATAACAAAAATTGAAAACCACGTAATATGACACTAAATTGCCACTCTGTTTATAAATACGCTCTTAACAGCTACTCCAAGGTGACAGTCAAACGAAATCTGTTACTATATGTGTAATGAGCTGAGAAACTCTAATAGTAATGAAATAATATGAAATGAACGACGTATGGATGAATTATTCGATATTATTGGATCGATTTAGATACCTAAATTACTTAGTGGTTTTTTGCACTACGTGAAAATTATTTTTTCCTATTACGATCGGCGGGTCGCAAGCGGATACCCGCATTCGGTCCGCGGGTTGCGTGTTGGTCACCCATGATCTACGTAAAACATGGTGCCTATATACTATACGTAACTTCCCACACGATCGTAACTATCTAAATAGGTAAACGTGTTGTGTGGTTGCGATTCTCGATAGAAAACGGGCTAGACCCGTCCTATACCTTGTGAAACATTAACTGCGTGTATAAACATTTACTTGCTAAGTAATTATATGTACATAGTTTGGAAATCGGTACACTGCTATATACTATGTGCACGCTACCTTCCACCCACATGTTATTTCAGTAAAAATTTGATTACGTCCTTTTCCAAGTTCTAGACTATCTATATGTGAAATTTCATACAGATCGATTGGGGCCTAAGTTTTAAGGTTAATAATATAAATCTCTCCTACATTTTAGTACCTGCTGCATATCGCCAACTAATTAGTTATATCATATGTTTGTTTGTCGCGGATATCGCGTCGCTTACGTCCTTTTAACGCCGGTAACGTCTTCCTCACGCGGCGATAAGGTTAACGGACGTATCTTCCTTCCCTCGTTGACCTCCACAAACGTACAAGTAAAGATAGATTATCAGGCGTTAGAAAACATCCTATATACTGTTTTAATGGTCAAGATTTGACGATGGAGGTTTTACATATTTTAACCTAATTGATAGGCACGAGCCATGTAAACAAATAAATCAAATTCGTAATAATTGTCTTCAATGTTTATAAATTATATGGAAAGTATTTTGTCCTTGTCACTTTGTGGTATCGGCATTCAAAAGACAAAATAAATAAAAATATTTTCAACAACACAACACAAGGCTGTAAATTTTTTTGAAACCAAATTTGGTTTGTCCCAAATTCTGTTTTTTTTTAATTGAAACAACAGCATTGAGAAGGCAACGTACTAGTGGGATGTCTGACTTACTTTTGGGGGTTTTATGTATCTAGGTACTTTATAAATTTAAATTTTGTTTATAATAAGAGCAAGACCCGCGGGCCGCGTGTTGGCCAGCTATGGCCTAGCTCAAAATCTGTGAATAAAAACGAAAAGAGACGAAACGAAAAACGAAAAAGATTTGGCCGCTTTCTTATATTTGCTGTGTATACCTACTATAGGCATAATAAAACTTAACCTTCTGAACTAACCTATACGCCATCAATTAAATAGATATTTCTAGAAAATATTATCGTGCAATATGCTATGGCCATGACATTGATTGACGGCGAGACAAGAGAAATTGATGCAAATTGACTACAATTGCCATGCACTTCCCCCCAAGGATAGTAATAATTGGGGCAAACGTACATCAAGTGTCAAAACATAGAATTAATCAATATTGTCGAAAGACAGGCGCAAGGTCTGGTATTGAAAAGTTAGATTTAAAATAAACACATGCTAAGAATGTTTATTAGTGCGGTCGTTCAAGGTTACCTACATAAATCACAGCTTAGGTGCTTATGTCAGACTAAACTTCTATATTGGTATATTTAAGGTAGGGGTCAATCAAAGACGAGGCACGGTGAATGGATTGTGTGGTGGGATATCTAAGTATAAGTAATGATATTATAAAGCTGAGTTTATTTCTTTGCTTGTTTGGTTGAACGCTAAGATCTCAAGAACTGCTGGTCCGATTTGAAAATAGTGTTGGATAGAAAAGAGGCGTGTGAATAAACTCGCTTCTGATATATCATGAAGAGGGTAATCCTCCTCTGGGTTTAAAAAAATCTAAAAACATCACGTGATTAATGGTTGACCTCTGAGTCCTACATAACATTTTGAAATGGTCACTATAATTTCCATTTTCAAACATTTGAATTTTGTAGCTTAAGCAAAATCGACTTCGAATGTCGTGACTCCGAGAAGGTCCTAATCCAAGCTTTAAAAGAGAAGATTGTACCTACCTATTTGCTACAGAAATATATTTGTATTTGGTGCTTTTATAACCTGTTATAAACAAGTTTTTACATTTTATTTAGCAGGCAGGCAAAAGGTCAATAAACGGATCGCCATCCAGGCCTGTTTTCTATCGATATTATAAGTACCCAAATACTACCCATTTAAAATACTTAAAAATGTATTATACATACAATTGGGTATACTAAAAAAAGTAAAATAATTTTGTTGAAAATATTAATAGGCATGAATTTCGGCTATTCGACTATATTTCACTATTTGTCGAATATTCATTAACATCAGATATAGTCAATATTTATATATAAAGAATATATTCCATTAATTATGTACGGAGTTCACGAAATAATAACCGTATTCAAATTGCCCATTAGGTATGTCATAAACTAATAATATTTACATATTTGGTTGAAAAATGGTATATTTTCTATTTATAAATACCTACTAAGTAATTTATTTTATTTATATTCTGAATTTTCTTAGAGTTACAGTCAGCCTGTGTCATATCACTACTATTAGAAATATTTATATAGGTATACCGACATATGTAAATACTGAATTTAAACTATTCATGTTTATAATTCCTTCCCTCTTCTCAGCAATAATAAACAATAAATTTGTTTCCAAGAAATTTAAACCGAATTATTATATTGGTTAACAAATCAGACCTCTAAAATATGACATTGACCAAAAAGATCAAAGTTAGTTGACCACTAAACATTTAAGGTTAATGTATCTCGGATCAACCTTGTACAATATTAGTCGAATAAAGATTACTACTTAACTAGCATATGATTATATTACATTTGAATTTCATTGTGGATGTTGTGCTCTTGACCGACATGAGAAACCACGCAATTTCATTTACTATTTAAAAATTAAATAATAAACGCTGCCCTAACCAAGGCCTTCGAATGTAAAAATTCAACCTTCATTTATTATTTTGAATCAATATAGTAAGTAAATTAAAAATATTAGCCTTCAAAATACGGGTTCAACGTTCCGCCTTTTACGATGGCAAATCATGCGTACAAAACCGCGCACGTGCATGAAAAGTTACGCACAATAGAAAGATGGACTCACACTGAGGCGAACTACGATTCGTTGCAATACCACATAGGTAAATAGAGGAACTATGGGAGATTCGTAGCTGACTGGACTGTTCAGCGAAATAATGACGATTCAAGCAAATAACTCTGTGTGCCGATTCGATTCGATCGTTACGTCACTTTTTTTAGATTAACTGTATTTCAAAATATTCTCACTAGAGGACGTCATTCATATTTCATAAAAATTGTAAGGGGACGTTATTGCGATTGAAGTTTGCACGCATTTTGCATCACGCAGAAACCCAAATCAGGAATCTGTTAGTTAGGCTTAGCGAACCGCGTACGAACTTGTATTGCTATAAATGACATAAATAGTACACCAATACTCAAACAATGCAGCTTATTAGTACGATGATTACACAAACAAATTTATAAATGTGCATATAATTATACACACGCACTAAATATCACTTGAAACTCAAATGCATACTTTACAAACTCTTTTTCGCCGTTTATAAACACGTGTTTGAAGAGTGGAGCAGAAAAATACTGTTGTTACCGATAAGAACTGAATTTTCTTGCTTGAATTATGAACGATAATGTTTGTTTTATCCGGACTCTGACAGCTACATCTATTATTACTTGTGAATTAATACAATTACTATTAATTTTGTACAAAATTTTTGTCGTTTATACGTAAATCTAGATAAGCAGTAAATATTTCGAAGAGACAGATTTTTTTTCAAAGGAATTGCATACAGTAACGATTAACGAATTATATACAATAATAATAATTCTTTGCGATTTTACACCAAAATAAAATGAACCAAAAGGAGACTACGAACCAACCAAATCTGCAAAAATTTGGTGTAAGATAAACAAAAGAGCAACGAACTTAGTTTTTACAAAATCGTGTTCGATTCTTTAAATCTGATGTCAAGAATGTATGAAAGGCATTTTTATAAACAGCAAAGTTTAATTAAAAAGTTTTCGATTTGTTTGATGAACGTATATAAATGGTTTCGAAAAGCGGAAAATAAACTAATTTGGGAGTAAACTTACACTTAGAATCCAATAAAAATCTATACTAAGAACCTCTGGTACCTACACTCATTCAAACACAATAAACTCTACTCATTATAAAGATAGGTATTACATATTATGAACTAGAAGTCGCGCGTAGCTTCGCTCCCATCGTTCTTGTTTGGCCATTGCTCAGATCCTATTGGCCGTAGCGTGATGTTATGTTCTCGATAAATGGGCTAACACTAAAACATTTTTTTAATCGGACCAGTAGTTCTTTAGATTAGAAACAAACAAACTCTTCAGTTTTATAATATTAGATAAAAGTATTAGATTGCTTTTATTAAAAATGTCGATATAAGGGCAATTATTCGTTATCCGTAAATATCTGTAATATATCGACGTGGTGGGAAGATACCCAGTGTAAATTAAATGGAATTGAGAAGAGAACAGAATTGTTTTAGACGAAAAATTTGTTTAGTGAAGTGGACAATGACTATTTAATATATCTTAAATCTTAAGCTACCAATTTGCGTAAACCACACGGTCGGTTTTAAAAATCACCTTAAAATTGGCTGTTACAAATAGAATAGTATTCTAAGTTTGTTTTACGTGGAGTTACCCGTGTATTGACGGATTAAGAATACAAATTGTCACTGCCCCATCTAAGCCCGTCGTAAAAGGCACTAAGCGAGTAACCTTTTGCAAACAACACTGAGAGAAAAGGAAAATTCGAAACAAACTCTATTCATCCCGTCTGGCCGGCATGGTATACCTAGTAGGCTAAATTCCTCCACATTCTTTGGAGGAGACCCTTGCCCGTCATTGGGACGTTAATGGGTTGAAAGGAGGGATTCTAAGTTGAAGACCGAAGGACCAACTAACTCAATTCTGCAATAGGCACACCTCCTGTTACATACGACGTAAAATAACAGGAGGACTGCTATTTTCGCAATTCAGAAACATGTCTATAGAGATTAATACGAATTTGACATGTTTTCTCTAGGAATAGGTCATTTTTTTTTAAATATATCGATAGAGTATAGGGATAATATCTCTTTAGATGTATGTGATGCACCTACACCTATTTCTTCAAGGATGAAAGACGTGACGCTATGTATTTTATTTTCATACATAGCGTGTTAATAACATAATATCTCCACAGAATAGAATTAAACCAGTTCGCGCGTAGTTATGAAGCTTGAACTATATTTTCCAATTATGTAAAAAACCAGACAGTCTTTGTAATCGAACGATCGACAAAAAGTACCGTTTGGAATCTTAAAAAAAAGTCAATAGAGAATTGGTTTAAAAACATTTCAACAAAAAGGTTCACATTTATTGAAAGATGTTTTCATTTTACCGTTATGCACGCATCAGCACCCATTCAGTTCAAAAACAATTACCATTCAATTAATGATGTGCTTGAACATACATCAGTAACAATCGTCTAGAAACTAAGATATACTACTAGTACTACACGGTAATAAAAATATATTCTCATCTTATTTACCTACTTTAAGTTACTATGTAAAAGTCCAAAAGTAAAACTGAACCATGAATTTCTTAAAAAGTTAACACGTAATACTTAGTCACTCTCGAACCCATAGTGAAAGCTTTTAGAAATCACCAAAACACCAGTTTTTGGAATGTTTATAATTTATTTATAATCTCTAGTCTGTTTACATAGAGAGAAATTGCTCAACTTTTACCGATATAATTATTTTTGCTCTATAAAGAACAGAAAGTTATACTAGCTTAGACCGTAAAACTAGCCACCTATTTAGAAAAGAATTAAAAAAAGATTTTTTTTAAATTCCTTTCTTGTCAATCTTACGGTACTTAATAATGCTTAAGTTATTAAAAGACGTTGTTTTAAAACAAAATCGATCCCACAAGGGATATTCATCATGTAAACAAAAAGTCAAACAAAAGTAAACAACAAATATAATGTTGTTACCTTACGCAGAAAATAAAAACTCAAACAAAAAATACTTAAAACCATAGACCACCAGTACAATGACACTTTTATCAAAGAATACGAAACTAAAAAACACATACCTAATTCTTTATCACTTTAAAAAAATAATATACACTTTAACATCACAGAACACTACGTGTTTTTTTTTTAATTCTCGCGTGTGAGATCAGGCAGTGGCGTGCACCGACCGTGGCTCGCCAAGTCTGCCGACTGACTGCCCCCTGCCCGTCGTTATCAGTGTTGTCAGGTATAATCTGAACAAATTAAGCAGAAAAACCAGGAGATCATGGAACGAATAAGGAAATTCGTCATTCTTGACACTGTAATTGACTCCTTTTGTTTCAATAAGTTTATGCATTTTTATATTTAAAGCATTTACTTAGCGATTTCTTAATGCTGTGATCTATACTAGGTATATAAGATAAAATAATATTAAGATTATTAAAATATAATAAGATTATTAAATTATTCAATATAAGATAGATAGAACTACGTAGTGCTAATAGTTGTAATTGCAATGGTCATCGGTCAATAAAATTTAAGTGTAGATTCTTCAAGAGTTCAATCTAGTAATTTTTGTACTTACAGCTTGCATACCAATCTGTATAAATAACTTAAAAATCAGGCGAATTTAGACTTCAATTGACATGTAGATTTAATTTAAAACGAGTACTTGGCAACCCATTCAGTTAAACACGGATGCGGCCGAATGACCGGCCGCATCCGTGTATAACTGAATTACATTGTGGGTGTGTTGTTGGCTTGCCAATAAATCAAACCACGAGTGGTTGAAGACAAGCCGTCTAGTTTCGAGCTGAGAAACATTCTAGTCTGTTACGTTACATTAAACTTCTCAATTATTCAACCAACCAGTCATATACGTGACGCATAACTTAGTTACCGAAAGGCGTTATGAGAAGACCTTGATGATATTGAGAGCTAAATGGTATCGAACTGCTTTCTGATTGCTTAACGAAAATAAGTAAACAACTTGCTCATTGAATTTCCTTCAAAATGTTTAATAATAAAATAGCGTTATCTTCGATCTCACTTTCTATAAAATTGTATGTCAATCTTTTTACGCACCGACACGTACCTACAACGGGACGGAGATGGTATAGGTATTATGCGTTTATTACATTTTTTGTCAACGCACCAAGAACACTAAACTTTTTCACACTAAATTCAAAATATTCTTCAGACAGCCACATTACAAAACTAAATCAGTAGTACTTGAAATGTATTTGTTGTTTAAGATCGACCAGGATTTTGCGTTGAAACCTTGATTGATTAATTGAGTTATGAAAGCAGGAAAATACACACGCAGCGTGGTGGGAAATCCCATGGCATAATATAAGTACATACTTATATTTGGCTCGAAACACTCATGTTACTAAAATAGTGATACCATTTTTAGCTACACAGTATTACTAGTGTTGTAAAGCGTAACGTTTGAACCACACAATATAAATTGACAGGAAAGAGTGTTCGCACGCACGGAAAATAATCAAACATCCTTGTTTGTGCTAATGGGCCGGAGGAAAACCTATTCGATTACATTATTTTAGAAGAGTAACCATGCTTAATTTGTTTTAGTAACGCAACTCAAATTACTTAGTTACAATGTATATAGGTAGATAAGTAATAGTTTACTTCTACGCAATTATTGAAGGAATGTTTCATGTTCAGTTGCAAAGTTTTAATTGTTTATTGATCCTCTTAAAAACAACACAGTAGCGTGCTAATATAGTGTTTGTAACGTTATTAATTCTTTATTGTATGCAAGAATTCACATTTATTACAATAATACAAAGAAAAAAACATTTATAGTCGTCCACATAATTGCTTTACCACTTTTAACTAAAATTTCCATCAAAATTAAAATTCAATAAGACTCCCACTGATGACAACTGTCACTGTACTGATGGCACTTGCAAGCAAAAATAGACATTATTGTTTTGTGATATGCAAACGATATTTACTCTAAAGGTGGTAAAGCCATTTTATTGTCGACTATACATTATCATAGGCGTGCTATAACTAGGGTTGCCAACCGTACTCTTAAAATAAAGTATTGTACTCTATATCTGTAGGTGAACTCTATATTCTATAACACTAATAGAGTACGTTAAAATACTCTACTCTAACCTAATATTATGCAAACCCATTATCTCATTATCAACAAAGTCGACTATTTACAATTAATATGTTGGTATCCCTAATTACCCGAGCCACATTCGGATGTTTCTGAACACAGCCACTAATTATATATAATGTTTAGAAAAATTCTCTATTTTTTTATTAATTTTTTTTAAGACTTTTTTGTCCGGACTCTATTGTTATATTGATTAACGATATAAAAAGAGCTTTTAACATAATCATGCTCATAATTATCAGCTTATCTAAATCACATTGCAGTCGTTATCGGCTCCGATTACTTTTTCCTCGAAGCAAGTGCCGCCTGACCTCTGCACCTACAAGGGATCACTATGTATGTTTAGATAAGTTATCAGAATATCTCAAGATATTTATAATCCCCTGAAGTTGGCTTACTTCCTTTCTTTGAATCTTAAATGTTTTTTAATTTGTACGCAGCAATATTTGTGTGAATGTTCAAATTGATCCTGTCTGGAAGGATGAAATTATTTTGGGATTCACACTTTATGGAGAATGGAAATTAAGAAGCACCTATTTTAATAATCAACAAATCGGTAATCAAATTTAGATGCACTCGGTTCGATACTAAAATCATAAAAAATTTGCATTATAAATAGCGTAAATCGAATTTGTCTCTAACGAAACTATTACAGATATCTATAATTAATCTATATTATAAAGCTGTCGAGTTTGTTTGTTTGGTTGGACGCTAAAATCTCAGGAACTACTGGTCCGATTCGAAAAATTCTTTTAGTATTAGATAGCCCATTTATCGAGGAATGTTATAGGCTATATGCCATCACGCTACGGCCAAAACGAGCTGAGCAGTAGCCCAATAAAGAACGACGGGAGCGAAGCGCCGCACGACTTCTAGTAGGATACCTTATCTATGCTATTCATGTTTCCATTCCATCTTTACTTCGTTGTACACTTCTTTTGCTCTCACGCTAGTTTCTTTCCTCTACTCTTTAGGTTTGCTAAAAACTCAAATTTGGGATAAGCTCGCCTATGTACATGTATTTTCCCTTGTGTTATTTTATTGTTTGTATTTTGTGTACACTAAAGTATTAATTTCAAAGGTATTGTGAATACTTCTTAAACGAATAAGTGTTACGACGCACATAACAGCACAATTTACAACTACATCCACATTCTGTAATAAAAATATGATCTATGATTACCTTCAGAATATCGCAATCGCCCTCGCTATGCCCATAAACCATAAATTAAAGCAAATCATTTGTAAAACAAACACATTAACTATGAAGATGTCGCCGAGATTCGTTTCATAATACTCCATAATTCGCTGGGACCTTGCGCAGCAACACCGGACTGTTTGATATTGCGCAACAACGTGCGTATTTTAGCATACATTCGTTATTTACACTAAGCCTTAGATCCTTTATTTACTCTTCGATATAAACGTGGCATTGGCATTTTTATTGCCAATAACCTACCGTAGGTATAACATAGATTTTCATTACCGCGGATATTGCATGAATGATGCATTCCTCGACTGGGTGTTTGAGGAATGCATCCATGAAATGTCTTACCTACTTTCCTATTTAGAAAATCTATCGTGATTTTCAGCTTGTCCTTCCATATATCGAAATAGATCAAAACACTTAAACTTATTCTAATGGCATTAGAATTGATTTAAGTATATTTTAATTTAAAAAAAAAAATCGTTTATTACCAGAATTTTTTTTACAATTTAGTACATTGTCCAAGAAGAATGAAAATAAAAATTAACCTAACTTATTAGTAATTTAAATGGAAGTAAACAAACAATTCTATTCAGGTTTGTATAATGAAGATAGTTTTATAGATTACTTACTTACAATTTGTATTCTTAATTAATGTGTGTGTAAGAAAAAGTTTTGTGTATTTAAATGTATTCTAACATGATTGATCATGTTTTATAAATTATTATAAAGCTGAAGAGTTCGTTTGTTTGAAAATGTTTTTGTGTTGGATAGCCTATTTATCGAAGAAAGCTATATATAACATCGTGCTCTAATAGGAGATTATTACTCAGTAATAATCAATCAAAGATCAAAGATCTATGGGAGCGAAGCCCCGGATGACAGATACCTAGTCATTTATACAAATGACCCAGAAATCACAATCTGACACATGAATTGGTTATCAATGAAGGATCACCAAGCATTCTGCATTCCACTTATCTGATTAAAGTTGTAATCCGATGTCAGTATTTCGAAACCAAAAACATACGACAAGCAAACAGTAGCGATAAACACTGATCATAAAAATACAATGCCAAGAGCAGAACTGCTCTCATAAAACCTCATTTGAAGAAAGATAACACTGCAGTATGTAGGTCACTCAGTAATTCCAGGACCTAAAAAATAAGGCAAGCCGCTTGTTAACAGTTTGATATAAAAATCGATCTAGTCTAGGCACAGCTGAAGTATATACGACTGCTACACATTTACGCAAAATGTCTATTTATATATTTATTATAACAATAATTAATTTATATATAATTATCTAATTAAACCAAGTTTAATAAGATAAGTATATTTCTAATAAAACTAGATACTTTGCAATATTACTAGCTATATAATTTTATTAATAATTAATACATTATTGTTATAAAAATAGCTATTTTTACTTTTAAATTTAGCCCTCTTCCTCTCTCCTAATTATTGTGCTGTGTGGTTGATCTCATTCATCTCTGCCTACCTCTTCGCAAAAAAGACATGACGTGATTTTATACTAAGACAGTTACGCGTGGTGCTGGTGAATTTGCGAGCTGGCTGGCTAGTATTGGACAAAATAAAACAAAGTCTAAGTTGTCGCAGTTCATGCAACGTGTACCTATATATCCGATGATGAATCATACACTTATAATATATTATTATAGGTTACGTCATTACGGCTACAAAGGACTTAACTACAAATAAATTGATAGACAAATATATATCTTCAAAACTGTAACTTCCATTCGCGTAACAACCGACATCCACAATATAAAAACTAGCTATTAGGGCAATAAGTCTAAATGAATAATTATAAAATAAGAAACCCATAGACTAGTTGCATAGTTACATATTACATAGAAATATATCTAATCTACTGATATATATATCTACTGAATGAAAGCCTAAAGAAATCGAATCAATTCATAATGTGAGATAAGATAATTATATTATTATATATATTGATATTGTAGATCCGGACCACGATTTTATAATTAGCAAATATTTGAATAAATAACGACTTAGTTTACATATAATTGCGTCACTGTCATTACCAGAATGATGACAGCCATTTACTTATAGGTCATTTTGATCGTGTTTTAAGGCTCGCTTACGTCACGAAAGTTTTGCAAGGCGAGTTTCATACATTATCTTTCGACATTACACCATGCAATTTTGGAAATGCGTAAATAATTGAAATAATTTTTTTGTAGAAGCACTAAATACATATTTGCTGCCAAGTGCTGCAAATTTAATATTATTATTCTTTAAAGTTATTTATACAGACAGTAAGAGTTAATGAATTCTCTCAACTCGTTCGATTGTGACTTTACGTTTTTTATATGGAAAAACTGTATTTCTAAATATTGTCACTTTTATAGAAATTGTAGTTTGCGTCGGCACAATCTAACAAGTGTCCTCACTCGCTAGAACTGGGATTTACCACTCTGAGGTGAGGTACTCTTTAAAAAGCTTTTAACTCCTGAAAGAACCCCCAAGCAGCAGACAGAACAACCTTGTGAGGATCCAATTATACATAGACTAAAGTTTCTTGAATTAAAGTAATAATATTTATTAACTGTTGTTTCATAAAAATTAACCCAAATTTCATTAGTATTTGCGTTGCATTTATGAAACAAAATGCATGAAATAGTTGTGTAACTAACCGTGAAAAAAGATATATATACGAGATCTGTCTCACTTATTTTTAAGGATTTCCACGTCGTAAAGAAAAGTCGATCTATGAATTAAGTACATTACATCGTTCTTTTAAGAACTTAATAAAAAAAAACATACGGAAACACGTTTAAAGTGGCTGTGTTATGTAGACAAATTTTATAGTCTACTAAAATAATCAATTTATAGTAATGTGTGAAGATACAATTAACTTTCTACTATAACCGGGACAGTTTGGCTACCAGCCAACTCTCGAGATAGACGTACGCAGGGTCGAACCTAGCACGGCATCAGTAGTTTCAATGGCTACGAGCCCATTCGACCCTAAAAATTGACCCTTTCTTAGTTTGAGTACCCATTCGACCCCTAGTCTAAGCCTGCTGCTATCAGCAGCACCCATTCGTTCCTTTTCGTGAGTACGTATAAAGTACAGTCGGTACGGGCGCCCCCCACCCCTAGCTTCAAAGGGACTCTTTCTTTTTTGTGAAAAATCATAGGTATATTATCTCTGCACCTAGAGACTCGTCTCGCTTCGTCAGTTACAATTTCCCAAGTTTACCCCTTGAATATATTATTTGAGAGTGAGGTGCAGAGATATTGTGGCCGTAACCCTCTATTTGAACTTCACTGCAAAAGGGATGTTTGATACAGAATCCATCTAGTCTAGATTAAGCTGGATTGACCAATATACACCTAAATTGCGTGTTTGTGCCCGTAAATTTGTCGTACTTATCCCATTTACATACAAATTTCTGTTGCATACGTATAGCCATGATTGACTTGACATTATTACGTCAATTAACTAAATGGGTAAACAAACCAATCAGAGTCAAAAAGAGCACAACGTCCTGGTTTTATTCCGTACAATTAGGACTATTACGAATTATTATGGGGCAATCTTTCTGTCAAGACTTAATTTTAAATCATCCAGAAACGCTTTCAATGAATTCTATCGAGTCTCGAATGATCTTATCACCAGCAAGATCCTAATATTATTTACATACAACAACCAGTCCTATGGGAAATGTTTTCGGAAGATAAACATATTATGTTCAACGTCGTCGTTCAAGAACGTCCTATAGCTGATATGATGCTGACGTTTTGACCTTTATAGTTGGACAAGGCTCGAACTTTATACAATTTTCAGTTTCCATATTACAACTCAAAGTAAAGGACTTCCTTTCAATGAAGGATATCGATAACCCTTAGTTAAACAAAGGTATACATATTGAGATTACATAAAGTAATCTATTTATGCATTACTACGTCGTTCAAGGTAACGTGACGTGGAATGATAAGGTGCACTTACGTAGGCGATGATCCATAGCCGATACGAGGCGATGACAATGAATATTGAATATTGAAGTTCTTTTATCGTTATTAATACACTAAATGCGAAAGTAACTCCGTTTTTTTATTACACTTTCACGTCTTAACCACTAAATCAATATTCGTAAAATTTCACATAGAGACAGTCCAAGATCTCGTGAAATGTTTTCATTCAGGTAAGTCTTTCAAACATGAGTGTCCCGAAATATTATTGCGACAATACGAATAGACGAATAGGTTTCTCATAGCTAAACATGCTCCAATTTGACGCAACCGTGAGGCACACATTGTTTTGATATAAATTTTATTTAGTTGGTAATTATGTCTCCTATGTTAATGTGTTAGTATAATTTTTTATGGATTTTCTCTTATAACGGTTTTAGTTTTTTAAGAGCAATGTTTGAAAATATTAATAGAAGAGAAAATATTATTAGCGTAGTACCTATCTTTTTTTTGTGAATCGTTGTGTGGCATCAAAAGTCCCAAAAAATGGCCTAGTATATTATACATAGTTTTGGTCACTTGATAACGTCTTTTTGTTTAAAAACTTGATTCATCGGAATGCTATGTGGTAATCGCTTTATATAATAGTATTATTTAGTCGAAGATATTTTAGTATTAGGACTCTTCCAATAATAACGATTTCAGTGTCCATTACTCAAGAAATCAAAGAAAAATTTATACGAAATTTAATGCACGTGTATTTTAGAGTGTTAGTCAAATCAAAACTTGTTCTTACCCAAAAGTCAGTAACTAGTGTATACGTCTCACCCGTAACAATAATTATATTATGTACTTCTACTTACTTCTATAAGGAATCGTTATGACGTAAGCCTCTACCGACGTCATGCATATTGTTTACTTTCCACTAAAAACCGCCGCAAAAACTGTTTGTATAGGACGTATTTATTTTGCCACGTATCTAAACTTGTTTAATATTCATACAAAGTGTTAATAAACAATAGCCTACATGTATTTTTTACTAATGAATTTGTTCACCATGTCAATGTTCTGAAGAGGTATGTAGAAGTGTATCACAACACACAACTTATTTAATTGATTTAAAACGGGTCGGTATGGTTCTTACATTATGATATTTTGTTGAACTGGCTGGCTACTTTGATTTCAATGTCTGGCGTTTGGTTAGAAATTCCAAATTCAAATGTAGGTATTTCAAATTCAGGCTTGCGTATTTGTTCTTCGAATTTAGAGATTCATTTGTCTTCTTGTCATTTGTTTTTTTTTTGACATCATTCTGCTCACAAATTGAAAATCTTGTAATAACGGATTATTTAGGAATATGATTTCCACTGTGGTATCAGCAGCGCCGCAGAAAGCTCAAAGAATTAACTAATTAACTTAAAAAGAAAGTTACTGTAAAAAAGCAAGGTACGTCTTGGCTCCAACGTTCTGAAAATTTTTACCTGCAGAAAAACCCAGTGGACAGCCGGAGACCTTAGTTGACGACGAAAAATTAAAAGTGATCGTGGAAGCTGATCCATCGCAAATCATGGCAGAGGTAGCAGCAGGCTGGGTGTTAGTGACAAAACAATTTCCATTTAACATAATACAGCTTTAAGGTTTTAGTTAACAATTACATGAGTACATGACACAAAACCATTACAGAACGAAATTAGCATGTCAATATTGCATACTTCGTAAGAAAAGCAAGTCAGTCTATTAATTACATATCGATAGCAATTATCATCATTGCTATGTATCCTTGTACTTATTTGGTGTTTACTATTCGGTCATTTCATATAAATCAATATGAAATGACCGAATAGCAAACTCCAAATAAGTACAAGGATAAATAATATTAATTAATATTATTGCGTGAGTGTTTCAAATGAATATCTAAGATATAAAATGTATTAGGCACCGAACAAAAAATAAATATTTATCAAAGAGCGGATTGAACGTACCTACTAATACATTATGGTGATCACAAGAAGACCAGATGATTGATAAATCTGTTGTGTGAAAGCTTTTTTGCAGATTCTCTAAATGCTTATATTGGGGATGTATGAACTGTACCTATATGTTGCTGGGCAATATTGACTGTTAAAGCCTGGTGGTTACGTTATGAGAAGCCGTTTATATCCTAACTACATGCCCCGTTAGTCAAAATATAATGACTTAAACAACAGTAAGAAAATTACTAAATAAACAAAAGGAATAAACAAAAACGTTTTAAAAAAAGAATCTATGACTTTCCAGTCAGTCATCAATCGATGCCAGATCTGAAACTTATAAAATGTAGGTATTTTTATTAGACAGAACGCTGTTACAGCTCACGAGACCAGATTACGCCTGTAGGCTATTTGGTCTGATACTAAATACCGTACAGAAAAACGTGCGGGAGCAAACTGACGCAAGTCTGGAAACGGCAACATTACTAGCCACGTGTTTCAACTACTTCAGTGACGTCAGTTATTAGTAGAAATCAGTCAAATACAATCAAACTGAAACCGCAAACACTCTTAAATCAAACAACTTGTACTGGGCCAGCTCATTCATACAAACATAAAGATAAGACCTCTTTCCCAATAGAAGGATAGGCAGAGACCACTTCCTTCCACCTCTACAATCCTCACATACATCTTTCGCTTCTTCAACCTACGGTAGGTACCTCTCCTTAAAACGTCCCTGACTTGTGGGGCCCTCCTCTAATGATCAAAATGTATGATTTTTTTGTATGCTTTGCAGAAAAGACAACTTGGCTAACTAGACTTGCGAAACTAAACATATGCGTCACTGCCACACATGGACTCGGAACTAATAATTAAGATGAAAGAGAGATGTAACATGCTAATGTATTAAGAATAACCAAAACATGTGAAAGTAAGACTTTGTTTAAATTAGCTATGGCGCGGTCAGAGAAAGGGAATTTGGGGCAAATTCTTAATACGTAATTACTTTATCTATGCTACAGTTCCAGTCATCAGCATTAACTACTTTGAGGAACTAAAGCAATAACACCATTTGTACGATGACGAGGCCAAAGAAAACAGTTTTATGTCGGATTTGCCAGAAGCGTTTCAATTCGTATACATTATACTGATTAAATACATACATCTATTCAGAACACGCCTTTTTCTCAACAGAGAGGTCAGCGGAACCATTTCTTTGCAATTGCTACGATCTTGATATAATGTAATCGCTTCATTGACGTTCATTAATCGTTTCATTATTACATGCACAGCAGTTTAGGGAAATCCTGTCCTTTCTTTATACATTAAATACTTTTCTAAGTAATTCAATGGTTCATTAAGTTGTATTAATAGATAAGTATATAATAGTATCAAGATCATTTATTCATAATATGATTAGACTTCATATACAAGTTCCAGGAACATCGAAATTCGCACATAATCTTCCAACCGAAGTATAGGAAAATAGGCCTTGATTACGGCTCAAAGCATGTACTATTTTAAAAGCTTTACTTACTTAAAATACAGAACAAATCAATTACGGTGTAACTACCAACGTTCGTTGCTAAACTGTGAAGAAATAATGCCTAGATACAAAGCAATCTTGATACGCATAAAATAATATTGCAGTAATAGTATATTAGCAATTATAATTAAATCTGTTACAATTTTTTTTGCAAAAGCAGTGCAAATTGTTTTTTTTAAATAGGCATGATATGAATTCCGCATAATATAATTACTTCTTAGGTCACAATCATTGCAACGCATAGCATGGCTAAGGCGACCACCTTTACCACTGTTAAGCTGGTCGCCTCGCCACTACATCGCCGCGCTGAGTGACGTGGATCCGATTCCCTCATGAGACAAATATTTGTGTGATACATAGATATTTGTTTCTAGTCTGGCTGGGTGTACTTTTTGTCCGTTAGTTGCATGTTTGTTAAGCTCCCCGCAAGTCGCGACACTGTTTGTTCTAGTGCGGGCGTTGTCTTTTTTGCAAAAGATAATTGTATGTACGTATGTATTTATTCGTATCTTGAAACAGCTAGAAAGTAAATTGAACTTCTTCATTATTTTTGTACTTACCCCTTTCCGAACAAAGATAGTTGGGACAGGCGGAAATTTCCCTTTTTACGACGTCAATGTTTGACAACAATATATAATTATTCATCTATTGAGTACATGCCCGCACCTCAAGGCCATTGTTATGTGAACACAATCAAATTGAGATTAGTCCTTGCTCGCTATGAAGATTCAATGAAACTCGATCGTTATAGAAATAGAAGTTCAATGTCGAAGACAAAACATAACTCGGGTCCAGTAAACGCTATGACGTAATCAAAATACGTTGGGTATTATATAAATATGTACAATTATAACTAACACAATGAATAGATAACAATAATAGGAATAAGGAAGCCTAATAGGGAACGCGGCCTGCGAGGAATTCGAAAAATAGATACCTATGTGGAGAAAGTATTGCCGTCGCGCTCGCTCTTACCTCAAGTCTGCAACCGAAGAGTGTGATAAAGACAATTACTGTAGCTCAGACAGATACACAAAAAATTGTTGAGATTGACGTTTCATATTCCCCTTTTTCCTTCACGAAAACTGAGCTGATTCAATTATTTTTTACATCAAAATTGTATGGTTAAAGAGTATGGCTTCGTTCCTATTTTTTTTTATGTTAATACCTCATTGATTTTTTTCTGGCACTCCTCTAATTACGGTAAAAATGAGGCCATTTTTGCAATATTTGGCGGGTCATAATTTCTTTACTTTTAAGTTACCGCAGAGCTTGTATTGTATTAAAATACAATTATATGGCACCATTGATCTGATCTGATGATGCAGTCGGACGGTGGTGATAGGAACTCTGTAATGAAACAAGATAACCACGCAATGTTTGGGCTTGTTTCATCGTAACAACAACAACAACAAAACAACAAGTCGTTTAAAAAGGACTCTAATCTAAACAAACCTAAAAGTTTCTTTTACAGAAATATTTTTTCTAATAAAAGGTTATTTCACATTAAAACTTTAGTTCAAAGACTTTCTGGAATATCACATTTCACGCTGCTTAGCATCTAGTCTCTCTAGCTCGCAGTCAACTTGTTTAGTCCTATCCTACAACGTAAATAGGAAATGTTAATTTATCCAATAGCTATTCATGCAATAACTAAAGTTGACAAGCGTTATCCAGTTAAATTAAACGTTCAATATGCAAACGAATTGTAATTGGATAGACGGCTGCATTACGCAGATGCAATTTTGAATGCAGCATGGCATCTAAGTTCAACTAGTTAAACCGGACAAGCATGATTACATTAGCAAATCAGATGGGCTTGGAAAACGAGACAAGAAAGCTGGTACGGAAAACGTGGAAGTTAGCAACCTTGAAGCTATCTCTACTGACCTAGATAGCGTTTGGCCTAGAGAGAGATATCAAGCCATTGAACTTGGAACACTCCGCGATAATTTCGGCACAGTTCAAGTGAAAGAATAGCAGAATAAAAGGGAAAGTTTCTTGACTTTCTTTTGTTTGTTTTGGTTCGAATATAAGATGATGATTTGGCTTTTTATGCTTTCTAGGTGTTAAATAAGGCAGCGGCTGGCAATGCATGTACATATCATCATAATCACTAGAAATATCAGTATCAGATTGTCGATCCTTTTATATATTTTTAAGTAATATATTTAGTGAGTAATATTTTTACCACATTCACACACAGCGCCATCTAGTCCCAAATTAAGAAATCATATTTGCTTGTGTTATAGGCACTACTCATAATAATACTTTTTTTTTGTAAATACATACATATTATAGATAAATTACACCCAGACACAGAACAAAATTAAAAAAAAATTGTTCTGGATGGGGATGGAACCCACAACCTCCGGCTTAGCAGTCACTAACCACTAGACCAACACGCCAGTCAAATTTTAATTATTATTAGAATAGAGGGCTTGAAAATGAAATGTTTTTTTTTTATTATAAAATTTGACGATCTAACCACGTAGGTAAATTATGTCCTACTGATATTATAAATGCGAAAGTTAAGATGTATGGATGAATGTTTGTCACTTAATCACACCAGAATGGGAGAAAGGATCGGTATGAAATGATTGTAGTCTGGAAAAGCACAAAGACTACGTTTTACAGACATACTACGCAGGCGGTGTTGCGGGTGGAGGCTAGTTACCTACCAATAATTTCCATTTTTAAATACCCGACTGCCAAAAGGGACAATATTTTTAATTATTTAAATATTTACATTTCCTGATTTAAGATAATTTATTAGTTCTGCCCCTGAAACTTATCCCAGTCTATGTAGAAGGTTTACCTTTACTAGGTAATAACTGACAATTTAATGCACAGTAAAACGGAAGAGTGTTTTCAAGTTAATTATGGATACTGTCATATTTATTCATTGCTTTATCTCCATGTAATTTATTAAAATTACAATTTCAATAGTTAATGTTTATTTGAAAATAATAATGATTTTCATTATTTGATTGGATGTCGTAATTTGTCAGGGTTATATCCTCGGCAAAACACTGGCAGCGACATTCTAATCACGCAGAGCAAATAACCTAGGTAAGTCATAGATGTCCATCATTACGCAAAATTATTATTGTTTATTACTATAAGTAAGTACTTACAATAATGCTACAAAACAGGCTTTAAAGTCAAATGTTAACTGTCAGATAACCTTCAGGTGATACAAATGTGAACAATAATAATAAATTACAATATATTTCTTCATAATACGGCCGAATGGAACCTTCAAAAACTCATAAGTTTTTGAGATTTAATTAAAATAACGAAAAAGTAACATTCCAAAACCGCACGTAGGTACCAAATATAGAAATGGGAATTATGGGACAGGTCCATGTTTAAAATATTCTATAAGATTAGGTCCATAATAATCTCGTAAATATATAATAAGTATTGATAATTTACAATAATATATAAGTTCAAAATACTATTATTGTAAATTATTAACTTTAAAAACTTGTGTTCTAGATATTTTAAATATTATCACAAAATCATTACACAAACATCGTAAAACTTTATCCATCAAATTATTAATTACTGAAGTCAGTTTAAGTACACGTAGTTTTCCCGAATACTAGGCACTAGAAACTAGACATTTCAGTAATTCAATTAGATCATAAATTTGCGGCTTGCGCAACTACACTAAAAAAAACAAAAAAATAATCTCCGTTGCGTACCTACCAAGTCGACCAAGGTTATCAAAATTTGACGATAGGTATCGAAATTAAACCTTTTATCAAGTAGCAGTATAGAATATTACCTACTCTTAGAATTGACGACCCATCTAAAATGATTACACAAGAGTAGGAGTAAAGCTGACGTCAAACAAATATGAAACATGTACCTATCTAATCTATACTAATAGGTATTATAAAGCTGAAGAGTTTGTTTATAAAAATCTCAGGAACTACTGGTCCGATTTGAAAAATATAATAATATAGCCCATTTAACGAGGAAGGCTATATAACATCACGCTACAGCCAAAAGGAGCTGAACAGAGGCCAAATAATGGACGACGGGAGCGAAGCCCGCACGATCGAATTAGCAAGTTCATTCCGTACCGAAATTAACCTTTATTTATTTTAACTGCATTTTATTAAATATCTAGTTTATTATAAACTTTTCTCAGCTTACTCAAACTTACTTACTGGCTTACATAATGGCATGCATAATAAAATTCTAAGAACACCGTATTGTTTTGTATTACATAGAAAAAGGTACAACACGCGCAATCTAAGTTGGCCAGACTGAAGTTGCCGCTGCGATACATTTGCGCATGTCCAGTCCATTGAGTTATTATGTACTTAATAACTCAATGGTCCAGTCCTGTTTAGTTCCAAAAAACGACATCGGCGCAGCCACTCGCGACAATTCAGGTCGGCCATCTTAGATCGCGCGTATTGTCGTAGTAGTCTAGTTTTGTTTAATAAAATATGGCAAGTCTATTATTAAAGGTTCTCCATCTGTCCTAGTCCTAAATAATTTAAGGAACGCGTGAAAACACCAAATTTTATGAACTTATGACTGCAATGTATCGAATAGCACAAATTCATAAATAACTCTAACAAACTGATGAAAATGGCCGCGGTGTCTCCAAACGATTGTTGATAAATAAACTTCAGAGAATTAACAAAGGTTTTGTCTTTTTGAGACACGCAACTATAAAAATAGTTGTCATTTAAATGAACAGGCAGACCGCAAAGTGCAGTTTCACAATTGGTTGCAAGACATTTTGTATTGTCTCACGACAAATGACCGCGAGTTTCTGAACACGTTAGGATAAATGCAAGCATCGTGAGCATGTGGAACATTGCAATTTTCTTGAAGGTTACCTACTATGTGGAGCAACGGTTTATGATAATCTCGAAAAGTAATACTTATCGTGGTTTATATTTAGAAATAATTATGAGATGATCGTCTTACAAGGTTCTGGCCGTGAAGGTCAGCAGGCCATTATAACACTAATAGTCACTAATTGGAAGTATGAAGTTATTAATCATAGAAGTGTGGACTGTTAGTGGATATAGATTTCGACCAGAAGACTATTCAGTTTTTTGTTAATTACTGGTTCCATTACAACATAATAAACTTGATAGATATTTGTTTTACCCATAGTACTATGACATCCGTCATCTACGTCTTCAATAAGACGTCACAGAACAGATGTTAATTTCCTGATTTATGAGCAAAAGAAAGGTAAATTTGTATTTGTTTGGAAAAACCCACGAGGTAATAACTCTCATTTATCTTCGAGCAATTTATTTATTTTCTTAATTATGGCTATCGATGCAAAAACTAAATAGTTATTAAAGCAAGTAAGATAAATAGCGAATAAAATATTAATATATGATATAGTGATTACATAATAAATTACAACCGTACATCATCACTGAAAAATATTATTTTCAGGGTTATTTGGACATGTGATCAAAATTACACGCAACTGACGGAGGTCGTACTACTTTGAAAAAAATATTGAATCGTATGGTACCTAGTCTTTTTTTATTACACAGAAAAGCAAATCCACATCTCTTCACACCATTGGCATGTTCTGAAGGATGCTTATGTGCAGCAGTTAACTTCTTTAAATGATGATATCAAGTTGGTCACTAAAGGGTTGGTGAAATATCGTCACAGTGTTGATTTGGTCACACATGTCAATAACGACGATCAAAACTTAGAAAAAAATCAATATGTAAGTAATTGCTTTTACTAACAGGAATTATGAAGAAATTCACTATAATTGGATAAATAACTTCTTTAATAAAAAGCTGGTGTGTTAATTACGACAGGTTAATGGCGAAATACTGGTTGTGTATTTACTGCATTTCGTCACAAAGGGAATTGACCGATGACCCGTCAACCCTGCAGCAGACCTGTTTGTATTAAGTACAGATGATCACCTTCACAACTAGTCAATCAACTTAACAAAAATGTCAACTCAAAAATTTTAAAATCATTTTTGCTTCGGCAGTTCAAGGTGCACGACACTGCAATGTGACAAAAAAAAACTTTAAAACCAACAGACAACACAACGTTTAAAAGAAATTAGAACGTAAACAAACAAAAAAATCACTTTGCAGGGAAAAAAACGCTGGAATGTTTATTCCCCTGAAAAGTGATTTCTTTTTATTACAATGTGGAATTTTGCACACTATTTGTATTTTATCACAGCTATCATCGTTTTCAACGACAATTGTAATTACGGTACCTAAATTAAGACTTACACTATTTTTTATTGAACTTATAATATGGAATGAGTAAAATTGTTTTCTTGTAATTTGTGTCATAATTAAAATAAACCAAATTATGAAAATGGTAATCAAGGTCTGTGAACTGTAACGATTTTATTGTATCAGATCTATTGTGATAATTCTGTGTTTTCGGTGCCCAAGATACAGGCCTAGCCTAGTTTGGGACCAATGTAATATTATTATTGTTCTGTACAAAATTGGCAATAAACGATTATTATTATTTATTATTATTTATTATTAAATCGAAATACTTGGATTAAAATCAAAAATGCTCCAGATGAGTTTGAAGAAATCTTACTGCATTGCACCAAAATAGACGTTACAAACACAAATGAGAGAAGTCAATAAACACATTCCTCAAGATTTACGCTTATTAATGAATTATGAATAATTAACACAGTTAAGTACAATTTTAGAACTGTAGTCATACGTTTCAATTAGCAATTCTTTCTTAGAAGCTAACCAAAGTCTTGAACCAATACTTGCGGTGTCTCATGCTTAAATACGTGTGTTGCATAAATATAGGCTGGGTTTTCCTCATCTACATTGATAACTGTGTGCTCAGGGCACTGATGTGGATAATTCAGCCCAGCAGGCTGACGTCAGAATTGTTAATAGAAACTGGAATATCAACCAGGAATTAAAGTAATGAGGTTTTCAAACGATAGAATGGATGCAATGGAATGAACAGTTCTAATATATGAAATAGATTACAGAAAACGGTAAAACGGAGTTACAGGTCCATGATAACCTTTACACAATAACAGTGACTTTATATTTTATATGTTATCCAAGTGGGTGGAGTGGTGATTAAGACACTCAAATAGAGAAAATGGATAAAAATTGAACATTCGCGGTGGTCGATGCCAAGTTTCATTTTAGCAAGCGGCATTAGGAAATAACATTCGAGTCATGTTTTCTAATAAGGTAAAACAAATATTAGACAGATGAGAAACATGTTAAAACAATATCCGGCGTTATTGGAACCGGCGAAAAAAGAAAAGAAATAGTTATCTAATACATATCATCAACATCATCATATCAGCCCAACGACGTCCACTGCTGAACATAGGCCTCACCTAATTTACGCCACTGCGAACGGTCTTGTGCCGTCTGCAACCAACGGCCGCCCGCCATATATCTAGACTTAACTAAAAGTGTAATATGGGTGTAATAAGTAAGTGTAATATAGGTATAAGTTCTTTCTACTTCTGCGTAGCAAGTATCTTTTTATAAATAAAATATAAGTTAAAGTAATTTCTACTCATACTTTTCTTATACTTTCACATTAATTTGAAGCCGATATTACGACTCAACAATGATAATGTTAATTTTAACAACTTCTATAATTATCTTTTCTATATCGATCGAAACGTATGTACCTACGCTTACCGCAATAAACCTTGTTGGTTTACAAATCATCTAAAACTTTCAAGGCGATGTTAAAAGCCGTCAGTCACGTATACTTAAAGGAATCTGGAGAAAGGGAATGTATTGTTAAGGTCAAATATAACATTAAAATTAAATAAAACCGGCCAAGAGCGTGTCGGGCCACGCTCAGTGTAGGGTTCCGTAGTTTCCCGTCCGTCACAATAAGTGTTCCCACTTATGAGTTTAAAGGTGGGTATCCATACTATCCATTATGTTCGCGATCCAGCAGCGCTCCGCGCTCCTGCAACAGCTCCCGGTAGTGGGTACGTGCGCGAACACTATAATAAAATATTATGTAAACGAAGTTAAAAAAAAAATACGGGCAAATGAAACTTGACCTCTGGATTGTATAGGCGCTCATACGATTCAGGGACCAAATTATATTGGTTAACTGCAGTTTCCATCTGTTGTTTCCATCCAAGTTCAAAATAATTTTCCTAGAAAGTCCTTATAAAGTTCTACTTTTCAGATTTTTTTCGTATTTTCTAAACTTATGGTTCAAAAGTTAGAGGGGGGGGGACGCTTTGTTTTTTACTTTTGGAGCGATTATTTCCGAAATTATTGACATTATCAAAAAATGATTTTAGTAAACCCCTATTCATTTTTAAATACCTTTCCAACAATATATCACACATTAGGGTTAAAATTAAAAAAAAAAAACACTTCCCACTTTACATATAGGGGGGCTACCCTAATAAAACATTTTTTTCCAATTTTTATTTTAGCACTTTGTCGGCGTGATTGATACACATATTGGTCCCAAATTTCAGCTTTCTAGTGCTAACGGTCACAGAGATTAAGCGAGGACGGACAGACGGACAGACAGACAGACAGACAGACAGACATGGCGAAACTATAAGGGTTCCTAGTTGACTACGGAACCCTAAAAAATGCAGTAATGGAACTCGTTAACCCGTTGTTCACACAAATTTACCAAAATTATATTGTTGCAATCAAACACTTTAGCCTATCATTAGATAGATTAGACGTACTGCGAGACTTCTATAAATTGAAACTTATATAAAACTTATACAAAGATTATTTAAAATGTATGACGGATCGTTCTTATCAATATTTATTTTTTAAACGACTTCAAAAAAGGAGGAGGTTATATGTTCGACTGTATGTATTTTTTTTTTTTTATGTATGTTCAACGATTACTCGGACATGCCTGAACCGATTTAAAAAATTCTTTTTTTGTTTGAAAGGGTATACTTCCGAATTGGTCCCCTATTCATCACGTCAAGTGCTGATGATGGAATCTCAGGGAAATCGAAGGCAACCCTCAAATTTTATAGGCACATGTTACGTGTTTCATATATTTTTTAAAGTTATTCAAGTATTTACGTCTGATAGTCAACATCTCATGTTGATGAGCTGGTGATGGAAGGTATAACTCCTTAACTGTTAGGAGTTGGAGGATAATTCTTTCGACATTATAGGTTCTTATAAACCAATAGTTGTATTCTTGAAGGTTATTTAGGTGAGCTGATACTGGAAGGTATAACTCCTTAACTATTAGGAGTTGGAGGATAATTCTTTCAATATTATAGGTACTTATAAACCTATAGTTGTATTCTTGTAGGTTATTCAGGTGAGCTGTCAGTGGAAGGTATAACTCCTTGACTCTTAGGAGTTGGAGGATAATTCTTTCGACATTGTAGGTACTTATAAACCTTTAGTTGTATTCTTGTAGGTTATTCAGGTGAGCTGTCAGTGGAAGGTATATCTCCTTGTCTCTTAGGAGTTGGAGGATAATTCTTTCGTAATTATAGGTACTTATAAACCTATAGTTGTATTCTTGTAGGTTATTCAGGTGAGCTGTCACTGGAAGAGAAACTGTTATTTTAAGTGTCTGAGGTGACAGCTCTTGATGGAAGATAAAGTTGTATAATTCAAAGAAATTCTTAGATGATATTTTAAGTTTGCGATATAGTATCTAACCTGCATTGTATACCTATACTTGTTACCTGTCGCATTTTATAGGAAAAAAGAAAGACATAAAAAGCTGAGAGTTTTGAGATTCCTCTATTCTACAATCAGGTTGTGTTGTTAGAATATTAAAATAGACGTTCCCTTCTATCGAAGATTCTTTATTTCGGTTTTCCGTCTTAGTTTGCCAGCCAGTATTATTAAATCTGCTAGATAAAAAGTACACTAAAAATAGAAAAATAAACTATTTTTAACAAAAAAATATTAAAACGACTTCAAATCAGTACTAAAAAGCGAAAAATAAACTGAATTAGATATTTAATTCCAAGCTAAAAAATACCTACCTACCTGTTTAAAGTATAATACCCTATTACTAATCTGTTTGAAGTCGGTGCCAGCCTAATGAGGTTGTATCACTCAGTTTGAGCCGTCCACTAGGTAAGTACGATCACACGCAAGTGCGAGGTGGTGTGAAGTAGCGAGCGGTAACAGATGTACGTACTAAGTAGTACGTAGCTTAACAAACTTTATAGGCTTGGCACCGACTTCAAACAGATTAGTAATAGGGTATTATACTTTAAACAGGTAGGTAGGTATATTTTAGCTTGGAATTAAATATCTAATTCAGTTTATTTTTCGCTTTTTAGTACTGATTTGAAGTCGTTTTAATATTTTTTTGTTAAAAATAGTTTATGTTTTTAACATTATAAGGCAAAAATTACTATTCAGTTCAATTACAAGTCCAAAAAGTCCGGGTCCACCAGTCGGACTTTTTGGACTTTGTCGGACGACTATCTAACTATATTATTGACATGAAAAAGGCGATTTTTACCTTACGATGTTCACCTAACAATGCTGACTGTTCTACTTTTTCGCATGCGCTATCACTGCCTAGTAATCGATATACTATTCTCGAAAGAAATCAATTTTAATTTAAACTCACTAACGAACATCAATTGAGTTAAAACGTTGACACTATTTTGTTTAATTAATATTAATAATGTCTGTTAAATGCCAATAGCAGATCAACCAATATGTCGCTTTGTAAGCAATATTAATATAAATTACAGTTAAAGTGACCCAAGAAAGAGTAATGGCTCAAACAAAACTGAAACAAGTCACAATAAAGCATAAGTTTAAAAGGGTTCAAGTATCGATACGGCGAAACACTTGATTTAAAAATAAATGGACCGTTTGTTTCGGCCTGGTTATTTATTTATTCACCCCCCTTAACAACGTTTCATCAGGAAACGCAGCTAAACAGAATTTACTTTAACTTTCGCGTTGCATGATAATTAAATTACAGACCGGGAATTCACGCGAACATACATTGCATATTTGGTTAATTCTCATGAAATTCCGAAATTCTTGTCCTTGAAGTTTTAACAAAAATCTATCAAACATTTTACAAACTGTGACTTCTATTGTGACCACGGCCGATACAACCCGATAGAAACGTAAACAGAATAACATACTTCTATTACGCACAGCGACGTCACGAAGAATGTTTGTGGGTCAAAACTCCAAAGTTATGAAAGATGCAAAATTCTAAAAACGTAACTGTTTCAACAATTGATCTAGTAGTTGTTCATGGTCAAACAATGTATGTAGTTTAATTCTGAGTACCGCTACCACGCTACCAGTAATATGTAGACAAGTTGGCTAAATTTGGGGATGATACACAAACATGTTCCATCCTTTTGATGAGAAAGCGTCAATTTTAATTTACAAGCATTGACTCATAAAAATCTCAAGACGCACAATCGGCGATCAAAAAACGACGCTCAAAATAGAGCTCAAAAAGAGTTCAATTGGCACACAATTGTTTCGCTGTGAGGTGTGAACGTCAAAAAGTTTTTTAATCTTTTTAAAAGCAATTGTAATGTGTATTAGACTGATTTGACAAATAATATATTTTCAAAAAACGTAATTATAATTTGGGGTTAATGCTGATTCTCCCCGTATATCCTCCGAAGTGATTTTATTTGAAGAAACGTAATTATTGAATAGAAAAAAAATCGAGGGGAAACAAAAACGGGGGGAATAATCGCTAACCCATAATTTGCCAGTATATCGACGAGATTGAGCTTGACTATAGCACGAGATTTCTTAAGTCAAGTCACGTCTACACAAATTAGTAGCATTGTTCAGGTTGCCGATTTGTCTATCATGTTGCGCATGAGTCAAACATTCCTGGGAGTCCCAGAAATAATTTTCATTGTATTATCTGATTAACATACGATACTGTTTCGTAGTAACGAAGTGACGACATTTAGACTCAGACAATGATCAGGAATTGTTTTGGGGAATTCTCGTTCGGCTTGAAACTTATACTACACATACATAATACTCCGTAATGTGAGAACATTTTTTGTAGTCTTGAAATACTAACAGAGGAAAATTTGGAAGGTAATGAATCATGGACCCACATGTGGCTACATGACGCGCATTTGGAGTTGATATTGTTCAGAATACTGTATTCAGATTAATGTTTGTGTATTCTGAACACACAAACATTAATCTGGGAACATGAAGCTTTTTACAGTACACAGTAGCAGCAATCTGTTTTAATGTTCGTTATAAATGAATGGTGTGAAACAATAAGAATGTAGGTATAATTAAATTATGTAAGTTCCAAATATTCCCTGTATTGTTTTCCTAATGTTTCTGGATTAGGAAAATGTTTTGAATAACACATTATTATATCATTGATACCTATAGAAGTTTTCATCATAAGAAGTCAAATGTGTACCGCCCACAACCCATATTGAACAAGTCAAAAATGCAAACTCATGCTGTTAATGCTTTTCGACAATAATTACCTTTATGAAGCAAATAGCAATGTGACAATTTAAATTCCTCAACTGAGTGACCTTGCAAATAGATTACAAAAATTAAATTTTATTCTACTTAATAATTTCATATTCATAAAATAACCGTATTTTTTACCCCAATTCTAAACTACGGCGCGCGCGACGTAGACAAAAAATAACCAGTACCAACTTTAAATTCGGCACATTTAAAGATGGTAAGGGAACAGCTTACACAACCAAATCTATACTTATAATATTATAAAGAGAGTTTGTGTTTGTGTTTGTTGAACGCGCTAACCTAAAAAAAAAACAAATGAAACAATTTGAAAATTTATTTTAGTGCTGGATAGCCCATTTAACGAGGAATATAATATATATAGGATATATAACAAAATCGCACAAAATCGCTCGTTGTGGCGGAAATTAGGAGAGGCCTATGTTCAACAGTGGACGTTATTGAGCTGATATGATGATGATGATGATGATATAACATCTGATCAATCATACTGAGGCTAACTTCAAATATTGAATGATGCCAAATCAAATCATCATCATGATTTCAACCCATAAATGTCCCACTGCTGGGCACGGTTCTCCTCCAGAGAATGTGGAGGGAGTTAAGCCCACTATAATACCAAATTGACCAGACGGATTGATATAGGGTTTGTTTCGAATTTTCCTTTTCTAGCAGTGCTCTTATCTGCTTATGGTTCCTTTAGTAGCCTTTTACGACACCCACAGGTTGAGATGGGGTAGTGACATTTAGTATTCTTAATCCGTCACTACACGGATCCAAATATTCGGCTCTAATTCGAACAAGAACATAGGGAATTTCAAATTATCCCATTACAATTATTGTACAAATTTATGGTGTAAGTACCTGGTCGTGTAATACCTTTATCTCAGTTACATCTAAAAGATTAAATATCGCCAAGCTGTAGGTAGGTACTCAAAAGGTTACATATATTGACCTATACAAATGTCACTACAGATTATACTTCCCACTGCAAATTAAAATGGAGAGTAAGTACAAGTACTGGATTTACAGAATTCTTCCTCCTCACAATATAATAACCGACTCAATACATTTATCCGACTTCAAAAAGGAGGAGGTTCTCAATTCGAGATCATACACATACTATACAACGGCAAACTATAATATGTATTAGCGCGCAAATTCTAGGTCTATGTAAGTAATAGTATTTTGTAAAACTATTACTGCAAACTTCTCCCACTGTTGTTGTCTTATCCCACTGTTGGGCAGAGGCCATTATTTCAATGCTTTTCTATTGGTGGTCCAGTTTTGGTGAGGTTTATCTATTTTAACGCAGTCTTTTTCAGTTTTGTCTTGCTGTCTCAGGACACCATCTGGTGGTAATTATGGCCTACAGCGCGTCATGCATGCGGCAGACGGGGATTCCATTTACGCTTTGCGGCTTTGTTAACAGCATCAGTAACCTGTATTCAGAAGAGCAGTGCCGTCAGTGAATATTTATAAAATCTGTATTTATTCATGCGTGCATCTGACCCGACAGATTCTCAGTTACATTATGACGTACTGAAGGCTGAACATAACTACAGTGTAAGCCTAATATCTCCAATTTATTTGTCATAACCGCTCCTAGTCATTAAGCTAGCTAATGCAGCGGGACGCAAGCACATATGTAGCTAGTATGTCATGTTGTCTACATACGCATGCGATTAAATTTGCATGTCATGAAAATCTCAATATCAGCTCGGAATCGGATAATGTAGGTTACCAATGGGCTCATCACCTATGACCTGGGACCTTATATAGCCGGCGAAATGTGCGAGGAGAAAAAGGCGTGACGCTATATAATCTTATATATTATATCTTAATCGTTTCGTGGGATAGTAAATTTGAAGGTAAACTCGTTTGATAGTATCTATCTTGAAATAGTTTAATAGTTTTACCCTTTTTTTTAAATATTTATTTCTATATGAGTTTAGGCGTGAAAATCAGAGAAAGAGCTTTATTTTTGTTATTAAATATATTCATACCTTGGACAATGGAAGATAACTTAATAATAGTCGAGAGGCTATTTTAAAAATGCCCTTACAACCTACGCGTGAAAGTTAGACATAATATTATATTACCATTTAAGTTTGTAAAATCAATATTTATTAATAGGTACGTTTTTTCTTTGATCAAACTATGATTCAAGAGTCACTGCAAATTATTCAAACAATTTAACCTAACCTACCAAAGATAACATCATCCTACTCGTATAGAATTTTTTGTCTTATCTAACGATTGACAAATGGGTAAGTAAATTGATTCACATCAGTGTTCGGGCACGTGCATGTTCAGTGAAATCATGCGTCAAATTATGCAACGCTCAGTGAAAACAGCACGCATGCGGCATACCAACCATTTGTGGGTTAGTTTTGTGACAATACTCCCCGTTCGTACACTCGCCAAAACTTATGCAGCATACGTTGGCCCAACATGAGCCAATAGGCCAAACAGTGTATCCAAATTCCAATGAAACCAAGTGAAGATATTTCATCAATGCTATGGTCTATATTGACTTAATTCGGCCAACGTTTGCCGGAAGAATTATACAACTTGTATCAATAGGTTCAATATTAAGTAACAAATCGGTCAACCAAAACTAATGAAGGATGTCGACTGTCGATACACTCATTCAGCTACTGCGCTATAATTTAGGTCAAACAAAAACAAATCCAAACATAACAATTGCGTGTAAAAAATTGCATTGCATTTGCTGTTTTCGAAAGAGAAGTTAAAACTGTACAATTTAAAAAAAATACCAATTGACTTCAGAGACTGCTGCGATACAGACAAACATAGATGATCTGTTTACATCATTGATGATAAACTTTCTTATAATCTTGGCCAAAAATGACCTACTAATGCCGATCAACATGGTATAAACCTATTCGATAAAAATTGCAAATGTGAAATTCTTTATGGGTTGATGATGATGATGATGATAAAAATGTAAATTGTTCCACTCTACCCCTGCCTAGGTCATAGGATGTAATGATGTATGGACACGGATATTAAGTAAAAACTGGAGATGTCGAACTGCATATTAATCATTATGACACGTACCTATTTAATAAATTTTCCTTCCTGATTGGCAAGTTCCTGCGATCTCGATAACAATCCTCCTTAAAAGATATTTAAATGGGCTTTCATTTAAACTTTTTAATCCCATATAAGGCGACGAGGAAGCGCTGGTTAAATGCTAATAGCATTCACTTATGTGAGTACAAGAAATTATCAATTACAGTCCATTGAACCTCATTAAATTTTATCTTTGTACAAGAGGAAACAAATCACATATCCTTTTGAAAATTTTGACGGAATTAAATGGTTTAGGGACTGTATGTATGGCTGGAACCTAAAGTGCAATTGGACTCCTTTTTATACGGCTCTATTTTGCTTGATTACCTATGTATTTTTAACTTACAAATTTCACATTCAAATAATGTCGAATTAGCTATTCATCATTTCAACCCACAAACGTCCCACTGCTGGGCACGGATCTCCTCCAAAGAACGTGGAGATAATTTAGTCTACTATATCACGCTGGTCAGACGGGTTGGTATAGGGTTTGTTTCTAATTCTCCTTTTCTTGCAGTGCTCTTGTCTGAATAAGGTTACTCCCTTACTCGCCTTTTACGACACCCACGGGTTGAGATGGGGTAGTGACATTATGTATTCTTAATCCGTTACTAATTCACTATACGAATCGAATTACCTATAAGGTATGATTTTATTTGATATTTATTCCTATATTTTATTTATATCTAAGTATTTTGAGAATTGCATTATTTTTACAGCTGCATACGGACTGTGTGATGCGCACAAACTCGGCATCAAATTAACGTTAACTAAGCCAGATGTATAACATTGCACCATATTTATGAACATAATATTTAAAAAACGGCCTCAACATTTATAGATAAACTTGTGCTTAAAAAACGACATAATTAATTAATTCATAACCAATAACAAGGACATTGGACGCTAACAGCTAAATATCTGTCACTCATTCTTACTCAGTCATAACACTGTGGGTACCCTACTTACAGTGTTATGAGACCTACCTTATACCTAATTGTTTTTATAGAATTATTCAACCATTTTATAAGCGAATGACATAAAAAAATGACCTCAGTCATGACATGTTATCATTTGGGCAAACATTTGATAATATTTAGCTAAAAATTTATAGGCTATTACGATTTTGATATTAAAATACTTCTTACTATAAACTTTGTGTTACGTACTGTTACCATAACTATAGGTTTTTTTCATATATAGATAGTGCCTGCAAAATTAAATGGACGGCACATGATCCGTAATTCTATCAACGCTCAAAACCAAGTTCAGGGTTTGAGCGTTGATAGAATTACAGATTCTGTGCTTTTCATGCAATTCTTAAGGTGACCTTACCTTTATTATAGGTACCTACTAGTATTTTAGTTTTCAAAGCCGTTTCGCTATAGGAAAATATAATGAAATAGTCTGCTCTAATCCCACGCTTGTGTTCGACTAGGAATGAAGTATGTATGTATAATGAAGTATGGAGTTTATTTCTTACACCGTAGAGCGCAATGTCTTGTACCTACATATTATGTATAGTTGAATATTAGGGTCTGTACACAACACATTAATGTGAAGTCGTAAGTTACAGCATAGTCAATACTGCTGGTTTTTGGCACCGTTATGTCATCACAAAGCTTGTTATCAAACTGCGGTAACCGAAGTTGGTGGATTATGGCAAAAGTAACTTGTCTAATTATATTATACTCGTACTAGATGTAACGCGGAGCTTGGCTCCCGTCGTTCTTTATTTGACCACTGTTCAGCTCATTTTGGTCGTAGCGTGATGTTCAATAGCCTATAACTTTCGGTAAATGGGCTATCCAACACTAAAAGATTTTTACAAATCGGACCAGCAGTTCCTGAGATCCTAGCATTCAAACAATCAAACTACAGCTTTATAACATAAGTAGAGATTAGATCGTTATTTATATTTTATGACTTTAGGCCAAACACTAATGAGAAGTAAAAGCAGTAAGACTTGTCTAAATGGACATCATCATAATTACTAAATTTATTAACTAAATCCAATTAGCTGATGCGATAAAAAAGAAGATCGCTTTTCCATAAGCCGAACGATTTCTTGCAAATGCCACTTACAAACCTCTTACCATACCTACATTTTTTGTCTTTAGAGAAAAACCTTAAAAAATCTTAATAATAGCAATTAATAGAAAAATGTCATTTTTAACGATTTGAGGTCACTCATTCTTCATCATTTCATCATACGGTAATCAACCGCGTCCTAAACGATCGCACTATTATATAATCACGCCATAATGGGACGTCACAGGGCATACCGAGTTGTAAGCTTGTAGGTCATCAGTCATTGAAAAGCAATACACCTTGGCACATGCCTCTAATTAGCCGCGACTGACTAATATGAGTGTCCAGATTTTATTTATCTAGGTAGGTAGGTATACTAATATTATAAAGCTAGTTTGTTTATTTGAACGCTAGGAATCTCTGAACCTACTGATCCGATTTGAAAAATTCTTTTAGTGTCAGATAGCCCATTTATCGAGGAAGGTTATAGGCTATATAAGATTACGATACGGCCAATAGAAGCTGAGCAGTGGCCAAACATAAGCGACGGGAGCGAAGCCCCGCGCGACTTCTAGTATGACATACGAGTAAGTACCAGAGGCATTTCAAGGATCAGATTAATAAAAACACCATTTGTAAAATCTACATATTCATAAAAATCTTTATTTGGAATGCAAAAAAAATTGTATGACTGCCATACAATAATGGTAATTTAAATTAAAAATTCTTTATTGTACAAAGATGATAAGTGTTCCTAAATCAAAACTAAAATCCATCTACTATGAAAACACATTACCTACTTTCTTTTTGGTTTATGAACAACTGGCAAGGATATAGGCAGATTAAACTGTTGATAATAAAAATAAAAGAAGAATAATAGAAAATGGGAGCATGAGAACACAGAGATTAACAATGGAAAGAGATCAGGAAACTGTGGAGGTGGCGCAGTCAATACAGACATTGCTGTCAACAAAACCATCCCTACAACTGAGAAGAAGAAATTAATACTTAACAAGTTAAGCAGTACAGATTTATTCTTTTTAGATGGATGGATTATCTTATGAACACGGTTAGCGTTAAAGAATGAGAAAAATCCAGCACTCGGCTGTGATAACTTCAAACAAATGCTATAGAATGATATGTATATCAGATTAGTTGCTATAAAGGGCATTAAAAGGCCATCTTTGAGCAAAAGAGGGAGCATACTAAAATTAGAGACTAGTAAAAACCAGAAACACATAAAAGGATCCACAGAGAAATGTAAACAAACTGGTATTGCTACCAACAGGATTGTTTTCTCATGTACTTGGAATGAAAATAAAAAGAAAGCTAACGACACATTAATTAAACATAAAACAAACTTTTTCTTATTTAAACGGAAGAATAAATCTAAGCATGCGGGCACAGCCGCCATTGCTGTTATTATAAGACATGTTTTTGCCATCTCTTGGTTACTATATACTGTTTTTAGTTTAATGAAAACATTAACCACACACCAAACATTAGATACTTTATCTTCAAAAATACCTCTACTTAACGGAAACAGCCTATGCACTATCTGCAATGCATCCTTCCATGACACCATGAACGGATACCAAATAATGAGGAATGATACAATTACAGCAATAGCAAGTTTATTAAATTTATTTAAAATGTAAGAATATTTCCCTCTACCTAATGGTACACCTATAAAGCATTTTCTTAAAAAGTAGAAAAAGAATGGCAGCGCATGATACAACTCCATTTGCTTATAATTAAGAGCTAAAACAAAAAATATTGTTGCTAATATATCATTTTCGATGGCCACTATAAAGAAAGTAGCCCACAAAAATAAACCAAGGGACACACAGTTGTACTGAAAGTGACCATGATCAATTAATATTAGGCCAGGATATAAAAGAAAAAGGGTAGTGGAAATATCTGTTCGTTTAAATACACCCTTTGGCTCTTTTAGTTCTTTTCCTAGTATTCTTTCGGCGTCTATACATAGACATAGCACTGCAGACACATAAAAATAAATATCACTTAAAAATACAGTCCATCTCATAAACATTTTATGAGACTCGTTTTCATAACCTCTCGACGCAAATAGGCGCACTGATTCTGGGTCGAGCCAGTCCGCTACCAACCCCATCAGGAAGCTATGGTATGCTGTAAGCGGCGGATAATCTAACCCCCAATATTGAAGATCATTTTGTGTGGTATTGTGATACCACTTTACGAGAGGCGTATGAACAGTTATTTCTTGCCAGTGTCTTTGTGCTTCATAATCACCGTACATTGGTGGTTTCTTGTATCCTGAATACGGATAAGCGGCCACGCACCATCTCACAAGCAACGCCAATAGTAAACCGGGTAGTAAAGCCTCTTTTGTCACGTTAAATTTATCCGGATCTGATTTCTTCGTCATTGTGCTAACTTAATACGTTAAAAACCCGGGTCACACAAGAGTTCTCATTTAGAAAATAAAATTATTACGTATTTTACAACGCGACACGAATTGTAGTTCGATACTATTTTGACAGATTACTTACGACGTGAACGGCGTCCAATTCCTTGGTCAGCTTCTCCTTCAAATATGCCTCTGTATACACCATATTTTATGACAAAAATCCATTTAGTGTTAAACAAATACCATGCACGGTCCACGAAAATTATATTTCACTTTTCAATGGAGTTAACTGCAAACGGAAACGGGTTTGATTCACACAAGTAATGATTTTTTTTTCGAAAGTGACAAATCGGAACGAGAAAGCTGCTCACGAAAGTGAAATTGCGGTCGCCGAACTGACGAATTTCACACTATACAAGTTTTGATGTGTGTAAGCCTACAAAATTAGATTATCTCAGATACTGGTCAAAGTTCAATAGACGTATGGCTATTTCAATTTAGCTGCTTAGCCGTGACCTTGACCAACAGAAATATACCGCGAGATGTGATTATAATAAAGCCCTTATTACACTTTTCAACTTAAAAGATGTAATCGAAATTGGAGCAGTTGTTAGATTCTAATTATTTAGTTCGATTCCACCCGACCACACTACTTCCTAATTTGTTTCCGATTTAGATTTTCTACAAATTTATTAATGTAATTAGGACTTATTAGTATAATAATAATTTAAGTGTTACAGTGTTGTAAGTTGAGATCGCCATTACACAGAAATTTATTCATATAATATTATAATTGTATATAAACGACTTATCAATATAAAAAAATCATAAGCTTAATGTGTTGTTTCCTGCCTGATTTTTGTGTTGACTTTGGCTTATTCGTTGGTTAAATTAAGAAAGGGGTCAAGATTTGACCCCTTCAATAATACAGTACAGTAACGAGAATGACAGTAAGCTCATTACGGATTCAGAAGCGGTCCAGCTGGAAATAATAACCGTCCAATAACTCCGTCAGTAAATTTTGACCACAATTAAAAATCTTTTTCCCGCTAAAAAAAGTAGAGAATAAAAATTATTGTTATTAAAGAACAGTTTTTAATTTAGCTTTAATTTTATTTAGTAAGTAATATTCCTTTCTCAGAGCTATCGTATTTATTAAAAATGCTGGATTAAATAAAAGACTTCTAAATTTATATTTAATTTATAAGATAACATAACTGTAGTAAAATATTTTTATAAACTTTAGTCGATTTTCAAATATCCATAGACCAAGAAAACCTGCAAGCTCTATGTAGATGGACATATTCTTTTTTTTCTATGAGCGGTAAATTTAATATTTTCATTTTAAATTTTTTTCAATTTAATTTGTTGAGCCTGCAACTATGAAAATGGATGGTGAAACTGTTTCATTGAAAAGAAACCTAACAGAATGGAGATTCAGTCAATATCCAAAATATATTTTATTGCCAATAGATGAGAATCATGATCAAATACGATCAAATATAAAGAATGTAATTTTTTCAGAGGTAAGTAGGCAAATGATGTAAATCATTTACATTATTAAAAGACAATTAATAATGTAAATTATATACATCTGAAGACTATCGGAAGCTAACACATTAAGCTGCGTTTAACAACCGACACGGAACGTACCGTTTCAGAATATTTTTTCTTTAGAAATTGAACACATAATTTTATTATGTAGTCAGATCGTAAAATGAATCATATGACTGAACGAGCATCCTCGTGAGGCAACTTTGGATGTTTACCACGCGAGTTTGCCTTGGTCTGCAGATTTTTTTAATTAGGCTGCCGAGCGCGGAGACTGAGCAAGCATCAAGCAAACTCAGCTTAAGGCGAAGTCCAACAGTGAGTGTGCGTATTTGAACGCGGTTTACAGGCAGTTTTGCGCAACAAAGTCATGAGGCTGTACGTTTGGAAAGCTATCATCATTTGAAAACAAATTACAACCTGTAAGCGGTCTTCCACTGTTCGTCGAACAAGCGAGGTAAAACACAACCGTCTTGAATGCCTCCAGCAAACTTACTGAGGCATGCTCCAGCGAGGCAGCACGTGCTTTTGCATGCGCAGCAGCTATTGAATGGGTATTTGACCATACTTTAAAATAATTATGGATATTTATAAGTACTTAATAATATATTAAGGAGGTACCTAATGAAAAACGTCTTAACACGCTTAATATACATATCTTCTACATCGTTTCGGAAGATAATATAATATTATACCACATTCACACAGCGCCATCTAGTCCCAAAGTAAGCAATTATTTTTGCTTGTGTTATGGGTACTAAATAGGGTTTATTCCCGGGAATTCTCGAGCCGGGAATTCCCGGGAAATCGTTGGGCTTTGTTCCCGGGAAATCAAGCTCGAGAAAAGTCGAGAACTCGAGAAATCATGTACCTATATATAAATTAAATCGCCGTTTGTTGTGTTGCATGGTGGCGCGGGCCAAAGCGCAGCGGCACCCTTTCGCGTCGTTTATACACGTTCTTTCGTGTTTCGACTCTAGCAGAGTACCTATAATATAGTTTACGTAGTGAGTGTTTCACAGATTACGAGATAAATTGAAATCAAACAGGTAAGTCTTTTCACTTTTATTGGCACATAATGGCTTTATTATTCATATTATTTTTATCAATAATATAATCTAAATATGATCTTAAATTTTACTGTACTAGTAAAATTTAAGATCATATCTGTTTTATCTGTTCTTTTCTATTATTTTTTAGTCAAACTTTAATACATAAAATAATTAACGATACATTAATTATACTACTTAGTCTAATTATATTTCCTATTTTTGTAAAACAACAACACACAAGCTTAGTTTTTAATTATTCTGATAGGTTTTTCTTATGTAAGTAATTTGAAATTAATTGTCATTTTAAATTTGTGAGACGAATATTGCCAGTTGTGTAATGTGTGTGTGTGTATCAGATATTACTCCAAGTGCTTATTATTAATATGGATTGCGTTTGTTATAGATTTTACCCTGTCTCCTGCACTCTAACCAGCCAAAAATGCTGCTGTCATTATAAAGTCTGAATAATATTATTTATAACATATTTGCTCGTAAAGGGTCTCTTATTTCACCAATTTCAGTGTCGTAATGTATCTCATTACGCACTAGTGCGGTCATGTAAAGCAAATTGCACGGCTTCTCATGCTCACATACTAATAATCAAGGGGCTCCGTCTAAAACGAACGGTAACCTACTTTTTTAAATCTAAGCAGAGTTTTTATGTCAGAAAAGTGGTCAATATTTTATGAATAAAATTAACTTTGGGAGATAAAATAATTCTGATATAATTAAATAAAATAAACACAAATCAATTCATTATCTGTACTAAAACACAAAAATATTAATTTACTTTATTAGTAATATTGACTGTTTCTGTGTGTTTGCCTTACAAAAAAATCCGCGCGCTATTTCTTTTCGCTGTATTTGTTTTTTTCTAAGAAAGTCCGAATTTTATTTATTTCCTCGCAAATATGTTATAAAACGTCGTATGACATTCGTGCACTTTGATAATTACAGCCTCTGCTTTCTTGTAGCCTTCACCTGCGGCTCGGGCTAGCAATATCGCCTCAGCTGTAATTATCAACTTACCGCACTTATATCATAATGTACTATTATGTATTTTGTTAAAAAAAGTTAATTGACTTATTCATAAGATTAATGTTTTTGAATATAATCAATAAAAGCTTTATAATTAATTTGATACTTTTATTTGAGGGGAAAACCACTGAATTTTTTGGCGTTATTGGAATCAAATAATATGAGAAAACGTACGTAAATGTAAATTTCTCGACAACCCGAGAAGACCCGAGAAATTAGCCTCGAGAATTCTCGAGACCCGAGAAATTGAAAACCTCGAGAAATCATGAACCCTAGTACTAAACAACTGATATACTACTTAAATACGTTTTTTTTTGTAAATACATCGTAGAATAAGAACTTGCTGCGGGTGTTCTCATCTGAAGCATTCAGTCATAGGTATAGAACATTTTTGAATAATTATTATGAATAATAATAATATTCTACCACATTCACACAGTGCCATCTAGTCCCAAAGTAAGCAATTATATTTGCTTGTGTTATGGGTATTAAACACATATTATAGATAAATTACACCCAGACAAAGAACAAACCTTTATGCTCATCACACAAAGATTTGTCCTGGGTGGGGATCGAACCCACGACCTCCAGCTTAGCAGTCAGGGTCACTAACCACTAGACCAACAGGCCAGTCAGATACGGGAATGATAATTAATTTTAAAAAATATATCTTTTCAGGTAACGCCTCGACCATTGGAGCGTAATATAAAGTTAGTATGCGCTTCAGAAGACGCGTTGGTCAATATCCTGGATATGGATCCTGAAATGGCTACTCGACATGAGTTCGTAGAATTCATAGCTGGTCAAAAATTACCGTATGGAGCTCTCCCAGTTGCTCACAGGTGTTTTTTTATAATTGACTCGTATTTCAATAAAATGATTAAGAATTTAATGTCATGTTTCACCACTGACAGATAAGTGTCTGATAAACTATCTGAGGCGTATTTTTAAAGGAAGTGATAGAATTTTTGATATAAAATATGTCACTCAAGTTTCAGAAAGTTTAACAGACACTTAAATATCTGCTAGTGATGAAACAGGGCCTTTAATAATGTTATTGTATCCTTCGAATACTCCTAATTAATATTACAGGTATGGAGGACATCAGTACGGACTGTGGGTGGGACAACTGGGAGACGGTAGAGCGCATATTCTAGGCGAATATGTTAATAGGCAAGTAGTTTTAGTACATACTTGTCAATAAAATGAAAAGATAAAAGTCATATTCCTAATTTATTAAGTATGGGCTTTCTTATAATCTAAGTGTATAGTACTTAATCGAGATTTTTTAAACCAGAACATTCCAGTGTAATACTTACTGCTGGGTGTTAAAATAAGGCTGAGTTTCACCCCTGACATATAAGTGTCTGATAAACTAAAACATGTCAATAATCTCTAAACAAGTTTCCGATAGGATATCAGACAACCTTATGGTGAAACAAGCAGGGTCTGTGAATTCGATAAATGAAGAAATTAATATAATTTTATGTAAATTGGATTTATCTAAGACAGTCTACGAATAAACAAGTAACAAACTAAAGTATTTGTCAGTAGACGTGGGGAAAGATGGCAAGTCCAGCTGAAAGGTTCAGGTCAGACTCCATACGCGCGTGTTCACGACGGTAGAGCTGTCCTCCGTGGTGCTATAAGGGAGATGATTGCTTGTGAAGCTTGCCACTTCCTTGGGATACCTACTACAAGAGCTGCTGGGGTAGTTGGTAAAGTAGAACTTTAGTTTTAGCCCCCCTTTACAACTGATATACTACTTATAACTATTATTTTTTGTAAATACATATTATAGATAAATTACACCCAGACAGAACAAACCTTTATGCTCATCACACAAAGTTTTGTCCTGGATGGGGATCGAACCCACGACCTCTGGCTTAGCAGTTAGGGACACTAACCACTAGACCAACAGGCCAGTCAAAACTAACCTATCCTTATTATTTGTCACTTTTCACGCTACCCAAATTAATGTAACTCAAAAAAGATTGTAACAAAATATTTGGCTATTAATAAAGTGGCGTGAATTTGTTGACACTTGCCCTATCAGCAAACTAGTCATACAAACATTAGCTTTTAAACTACTTTTTTCGGATTATTTCTCTACAAGTATGACTTTCTTATGAGTTACCTTGTAACCTAAATAATTATATAAACGAGATTTTATGAATTTAAGTGCAAATCACGCGGTCCGAGTTCGATCCCGACCGGCAGTACCAATGTGGATTTCACTTTGTGGAATTTATATGTACTAGTCAAGTGACTTACCATTTGCTAACGGTGAAGGAAAACATCGTGAGGAAACCCACATACTCTAGAAGAAATTCTATGAGTATGTCTGATCCACCAACCCGCTTTAGGACAGCGTGAGTGGATTATGCCCTAAACCCTCTCAGCTCTCTAGTTAGAGGAGAGGAGACCCGAGCCCAGCAGTGGTACTTAATGGGTTGCTGATGATGAATCTATGTGTACGTTTCAGTTAACAAAAAATGACAAGTAATGACCAAATCCAATTACGGTTTTTAACTTTTCTTTTATTTCTTCGTTTCCATTCATTCTTTTGTGAGATAGTGAACCTTTTTGTAGTGAGCGATGAAGTAATAATGCGAGACATCTACTACAACGGGTCTCCACGCAGAGAGCGCGCCTCAGTCGTTCTTCGCCTGGCTCCCAATTGGTTCCGATTTGGATCTCTTGAGATACTTTCTAGATCTGGGGAGATCACTGTTTTAAGGCAACTGTCAGATTTTATTATAAAGGTATTGTATTGATTGAAAATTCTCTCTTTTTTAATTAATATAGTTTTTATCCTATACAAGAGCGCCAAGAGATTTCGCCCGCTGCATCGCCCACATTATACCACATGGACGGTATAACGTATGCCAACTCCTTTTTCATGTCCTAGATTAAGTGAACTAATAGATGTTGTGACACGAATAGAAAAAGGAATGTTAACCTGGTTTGGACATGTCGAGAGAATGAATGAAGGAAGAATGACAAAACAAATATATGAGGCGAATACCATGACCAAATAGGTGACGTTCTAAAGAAGGGACAGATCAGGAGTACCCTCAACCAGCGAGAATGCATGAAAAGACTGATGAATGTTGAACAAGCCAAAGATGTATGTCAGAATCGTAGCAAGTGGAAGGAAATGGTCTCTGCCTACCCCTCTGTTGGGAAAGAGGCCTGATCTATATGTATGTATGTGTTGTCTATGTGAAATTTCAGGAAAGTTGGTTTATTGAACTCACTTTCGTATTTTACCTAGTAGCTAATATTATTAGTCTTGGCTAAATGATATCTTTAAAAATTGTTTTGATTTTCAGGAATATTTCCCTGACATTCAATTGACCGATGAGAATCGTTTCATCAGAATGTTCTCAGAAATTGCTCATAAGACTTTGGATCTTGTTGCTAAATGGCAAGGTAACGACTAAGAATCACAAAAATAGAATATATGGATTTTTATGTACACTTTAATATCTTAGTTTTATATAAAAATCTAACAACAATGAAAAAACAATATAGTTACATAGCTCAATGAGTATATTAATAATAATAATATGCATAATATTATAAAAGTTAAACTTTTAATTTTGATTTATTTATTTGAATAAAATTGTAGGTCTTGTAATTCATTTCTTTAACCAGGTTTCGGCTTCACTCATGGTCTACTGAACACAGACAACATGAGTCTTCTAGGGCTTACAATGGACTATGGTCCCTACGGTTTCGTAGACTCTTACGATGGAGGTTTCGTCTCAAACTGCTCAGATGGTGAAGGACGATATGCGCTCGCAAAACAACCAGACGTGAGTTACTTAAGAGGGTTTAAACAGAGGAATGGCAGCGTGGCAATTAAGTGTCAATAATAAAAATCGAAAACCACGAAATATGACACTAAATTGCGACATTCCCATTCCTTTGTAGAACCCTCTTAAAAATCTAAAAACACCATTGGCAGATAATTGTCTGATAGACTATCTGAAACATAAGTGACAGATTTTAAATGATAAAAATGTCAAAATCTGTCAACTAATTTTCAGATAGGTTATCAAACAGGGCCAGTCAGGGCGTTATTAAAGTAACTGGATATGCTTAAACTTTTTATATTGCAGGTGGTGGTGTGGAATATTGGACAGTTGGCAAATGCTCTGAAGCCTCTTCTGACGTCGTCTCAGCAAGTTCACATGTCACACATTCTGAAAACATTAGACACTTATTGCAAGAATAAAATACTGTTAGTAAATAATATGAATTGACCAGTAAGGCCCTATTTCACCACTCGTAGATAAGTGTCTGATAACCGAAACTGTGAAAATATATAAAATTTGTCACTTATGTCTTAGATAGACACTTATATCTGCTGCCTGTGGTGAAACAGAGCAGAGCCTAAATATTTTTTTAATTTAACCATCAAACTAAAAAAAAGTACTTACTATATCTGCAGAGAAACATTCCTGTTGAAAATAGGCTTGAAAGAGGAGCGTTGGGGTGATGAACAGCTGGTCGAAAAGCTTCTGGACATGATGCAGCAGACCGGTGCTGACTTTACTGCGACTTTTAGACAACTTGCTGAAGTACGTTTTAGAAAATATCTATGGATATTTACTCAATAATAAAAATTGTAATACTTTTTAGATTCAAAATTTACTTAGTTATACTCTATAGCACTTCGTTCGTTTTTATACATGAAATTTCCATTTAACACCGCTCCTTAACTATAGATGTCAATATTCAGATAGGTAGATAGATCTTTAGACAGAGAATTATGAAATACTTATAGAAAATTCAATATGTACTTGATTTTTTTACGAAGTCAAATTTCTGGTATTTTTAGCTGGAGCCTTGCGAAATGGTGAGTGAAGTAAAATTGGAAGAGAAGTGGTCCTTGAAACGATTGTCGTCTCACTCATCATGGGGCTGCTGGCTGGACCAATACCGTGAGAGACTCGATAAAGAAGCTGGTGAATATCTAATACATACGAGGATTTTAATTTTTGGTAGTTGCAGTAAAGAAGAAAACAAAGTTTCCAGTGGTCAAAAATAACACTTTGGGGTCCTGCCATCCTGTGTGCAACAAGACCTGGATTATCTGAGGGCATTCATGAATAAATTATGACCCTGTTTCGCCAGATAATACTTACGAAATTAAATTGACAGATTTTGTTTCTATAAAATCTGTCACTTAAGTATCAGTTAGTTTATCTGATACTTATTTGCCGGTGGTGAAACAGAGCCGGTGGTGAAAAATATGCTATTTTTCTGCTGCAGCTAACAGTATAAAAAAAAATTACACTGCTGTGTTCTGGTTTGAATGAAGTCTCAAATAGTTCATCAGACACTTATCTGACAGTAGTGAAACTGGGCATACATAATTATAATATTCATGATTTCATTAAATATGTAGGTATGTTCTAGGCGTACTTCCCGTGAATAGCCGTGATTGCAGTGCTGTAGCAGTAGATGCTAGTTCATCAGGCTTGTTCGAAGATGAGAGACGCAGACGTATGCTTAGCGCTAACCCTGTTTATGTACCTAGAAACTGGATCTTACATGAAGCAATTGTGGATGCGGAGCAGGATAACTATCAGAAGGTTGAATATTTAACGTGAAATTATTTAAAAAATACCTTTGTACACACATTATAACGGAGCCTGTTAAAGTGTACTCTCCCTAAATTGATATCAAAATAAATTTAACTCTGTCTTACGTATTTCGCAGGTGTGCTTCTTACTAGATGTGCTTAAGAAACCATACGAAGTTCAGCCAGAAGCCGAAAAGCGCGGTTTCTCTGCTCAGCCACCACAGTGGGCGTACGCTTTGAAAATTAGTTGCTCCAGTTAAATGACTCTTTTGTTTTGACATAAATATTTATTCATTCGGATTTTTATTTTTCTTTAAAGTTGAGAGGCGTATAGTAATGTAACCACAAGGATAGAAATGCAAATAGTAGATAGTTCGTTCGCCGTTGGCCTTCGGCGACCGTCCACACTAAATTTGATCTAATGTTTCGATTCCTTCGACGTTACTGACATGTTCCATCGCCAGCACACGCCAGCGAACGTTGGTGTTCGTTATGCCGTCCACATAGCAGGACCAACGAAACCCATCGTTGATGTTTGTTGGGCCGTGTCAAAATCACTAAATAAATATGAAAGTCTTGGCAAGACTTACATCTTTGAGCCTTTTGGGGTTGAAACTCTTGGACCTTAGCCTTTGGGACCAAACGCTCACAAATTTTATCGTGAAATTTGTAAGCGTATTTCTAAGGTATCACATGACCCAAAGGCTACCCTCTACCTGGGGCAACGCATTAGCCTTGCAATCCAACGCAGTAATGTGGCTAGCCTTTTGGGTACGTTTCTCTCTCTCTGGATCTCACTCAGATATTCTATTTATAGGAATTTCCTCTAAATAGAATATTTGGTCCTTTTTTTTTTAATAGGCTATTTGTGTATAATTTTTAAATTACTAATTGTTTATTTTTTATTAGAATAAAGAATATTTATTTTGCTAAAAGCATTAGCAACACCGTAGATAGTTCTCTATCTACGAGCAACACCGATTACTAAATGTCAGTTATAAATTCTATACTGTCAGTCTGTCAGTGTCAAGATGACATTTACGAAAATCAACAATGAACAAGGAGAAAATAAACATGACTCTTATTTTATAAGGGGCAAAGCTCATTATACTGCAGTATTTTGTGGCCTAAGAACTACCTAATTATACCACTATAAATGAATAAAATAATTCACAAAAACATAACACTTTCTATCATAATAAGTCCTGATGAAGCGAGCGTTTTGCGTGCTAGCGGCGCTCATGAACGAACAAAAGTACAACATAGCTGGTAAAATGAAACCTCTTACTGATTTTAAAGTATGGAAGTTTCGTGAGCCCCCAAACTACGCTGCTCTGCCTATTGATGATAACCCAGAGTATAATGTACCGGTTGCTGTGAAAAATGCTGTCTTTTCTAAGGTAAGCCACACCTTCAAAGTGTAAGAACTTTTATTCTTGCATCATATTTGTTATTATATATTGTTATTATTAAAATTATTGTGTAATTGAGAAGTATTACTTTGAACCTTGGGGTTAGATAAAATAATAGTTTACCTATTTATTACTCTGGTGTTGCCGCAGTCCATAGGTTACCGTAGCCACTTGCCTGCAGGAGGGCTCTATACCTGTTTGGCACTATTGTAGTTTAAAAGGCATTATATAGGAATTAGGCATCAGCTAACTGTTACGCTAATGCATCCTATGTTAAAGAGAGAATATAATAAGCATATAAAATTGCTTATGCCAATACTCCAGATTTTAAATCTTTGAACACCATAGGCTCTCTGGTGACCACCAAACAATGGTTTTCCTGCTATGCTTGAAAGCTTGGTGTTTAGAGTTAAACTATTATGTTATAATAAATATTAACAACTTTTTAAATTGCAGGTGCCCACTGAACCCTTGACAGGAAAAGTTCGCCTAGTTTGTGCATCTGAAGATGTCTTAACAAATCTATTTGACCTGGATCCTTCTGTGGCAGAATCTGAGGAGTTCATTAACTTTGTGGCTGGCAGCTACCTGCCTCAGGGAGGCTTAAGTGTCTCACACAGGTATCTTATATTGAGATAAGTCATTCTTCCTATGAGTGGGTTGTAGCCACTTAAATTTTGTTATTTTGGTTACTAATATTTATTTTATAGGTATGGGGGCTATCAGTTTGGCTTCTGGGCAGACCAACTTGGTGATGGCCGAGCACATATTCTTGGTGAATATGTCAACAGGTAGGTAATCATGTATACTCAAAATTTGTTTTTGCACCAAACTAAAATTTGGAAAACATATTCCATGTTGGAGGTTTCAGAGCCATATTCTGAGAAATAAACCTGTGAAGTTTAAAAAAATTGAAATAATAGAAATGGGCAAATCAGAATAAGTAAACTTAATTACCATTATTTTGAGTAATAGGGATTGATTCACAGAATGTCCAAAGGTTTCAAATATCTAATTCTTAGAATCATATATCCAGACAAGCAGTTTGAAATAAATTAATTGATTACAGTAAGGGAGAATCCTGGCAGCCACAACTCAAAGGATCAGGAGAGACCCCATATTCTCGCTTTGGTGATGGACGTGCAGTGCTGCGTTCTTCTATCAGGGAAATGATTGCGTCCGAGGCGTGCTACCATCTCGGTATACCTACTACCAGAGCAGCTGCATTGGTGGGTAAGACGAATTGAATAATGTTTTAGGAGAAATATCATAAATTAATGTGCTACTGGGTATATTATGTAAAGAGAGAAAGAAAACGCATTTTAAGACACAGACAGAACACAGATAGACATAATATTCACCAAAATAGGATCTAGTTCAGCTTAAATGCATAGCACAGAAGTCTCATGCGCTGGTTTTCAACTAGAGCCTTATTTGACGCCGCGCCGATGTCAAAAATAGTAGGCTGCTGAATATGTGTATGATTCTTTTGAGATCACAATATTAATTCAAACAATGGCCAGCTTCTTCTTTGTCATGAAATTAAGTTAATAATGAATAGAAGCATATTGTTCTCAAATTTATTTAATAACTTTCAACTGATATTTTAGTGAGCGATGACCACAAAGTATGGAGAGATAAGAGCTACACCGGTCATGCCAAACAAGAACGGGCAGCTGTTGTGATGCGTGTAGCGAATGCCTGGTACCGCATCGGGTCTATAGAGATACTACTTAAACGTAAAGAGCCTGATACTATGAAACTATTGGTTGATTTTATAATTAAGGTAAGAGAAAGGGCTCTCTTAAATAGATAGATTCTTGGGCCAATAAAAAAATTGAAAAAAACTTCTTTGATGGATTAGAAAAATATAGGTACCTACATCATTATTATAATTAAATTGTGACAGAAAACTTTTTGCTATACAAACCAGTCATAACATTTGTAAATATGTATGGAATGTTAAAACAATCTATACTTCATATTATAAAGCTGAAGAGTTTGTTCAGTTGAATGCGCTAATCTCAGGAACTACTAATCAAACTACTGGTTCGATTTAAAAAATTCTTTTAGTATTGGATAGCCCATTTATCGAGGAAGGCTATAGGCTATATAACATCACGCTACAGCTAAAAGTAGCAGTGCTCAGTGCAATCAATAAAAAAAACGACGGTCCCGTGCGACATCTAGTAATGCACCACACATCCTGTAAAGGTTTTTTCTAACATCTGCAATTTTTCTTTTCAGCATCATTTTCCTGATCTAGAGAATTCCAGTGATAAATATGTGGACTTTTATTTAGAAGTAGCACACAAGAATTTAGATATGGTTGCTTCTTGGCAAGGTAATTCTCCTTACAGTAATAAAAGTTATGATCATGATCATTATATTATAAACTACACCCAACTTAACAATAAAATAAAACTACCCTCAAAATGAAATCTCGTTTATTCATTTAGGTCACAAAGTAACACTTATAATAGTCACAAATTAAGAATGTAACTAGTTATCCAAAAAGATTTGCTGACACTACGTCAGCAAATCTGCCTACGACCAGTACGCATACGATACACCTATAATTTATTTAATTGCACTTAGGTCCTGTTCAATGTACACTACCTACTAAATCGAATTCTAGTTATATACAACAGATAACAAGTGACTTTGCCAATTTAAGACCATGTTTCACTCCTGGCAGCTAGGTATCGTTATGTATCTGATAAACTAATTGAAACTTAAGTGACACATTTTATATGAAAAATATCTGTTAACTAAGGTTCTAATAGGTTGTCGCGGACGAATGTTCCTGCGCTCCCGTGACCACAGCAGAGCGCGACGAGAGGAACACCTTGGGGTTTTAGTGGGTGCGAGCCACACACTTTCCCCAAGACCGAGGGGTATGAGTCAGGCATTTCCCCAAATAAAAAAAAAAAAAAAGTTCTGATAGGTTACTATCAGACACTCAGACCGCTGATGTTGGATCAGTTTCGGGCGGTCTATCCCACGGAGCGAAGTTCTGGTACATAGATGAGTTTTAATCGGTATTCTGGCCATCTTCGGGCCAGTGAGACCCACATAGCTGTCCTGTGTTCTCGAACGTAGTGGAAGATATAAACGCAATTCTTCTTAAAAAAAAGTTATCAGACATGAAATTAAATTTATCTCTAGTAAACAGGACCTGAAAGTAACAAACCTACCTACCTACTAATGTTACATAATTGTTCGAATTAGATTGTTAGTACTCAATCACTTTGAATTATTATACAAAGAAACAACCATTTTGTTTTTCAGGTTTAGGCTTCACCCATGGAGTATTAAACACAGATAATGTCAGCTTACTGGGTTTGACTATAGACTATGGTCCATACGGGTTTGTGGATAATTTCAACCAACGCTATGTACCTAACACATCAGACGATATTGGCCGTTACGCGTTTAATAGACAGCCAGAGGTATGTTTAGCGTTAAACTGATTAATGCACTGTTGGACTACTATTTGTTGTTATGTATCTGATATCCTATCCGAAACTTAGCTGACAGATTTTTGACATAAATGTCCCACTGCTATATATTTTTCTCACCCGTGCCCAGCACTGGGACATTTAAGGGTTGGAATGATGATGATGATGATATTTTTCTTATCAAATCTGTCACTTAAGTCTTGTATAATAATAGATAAAACAGGGCATCACTTTAACGCTTGTATTAATATAAGTAGGGTGTAATATAATAAAAATTTGATGAAATTAAATTGTAGATTTTGGTGTGGAATTTGGAGAAATTAGCTGAGGCTTTACAACCGATACTGTCTGAAGAACAAAAAGATAAGATTAATGACGTCAAAAATACGCTCAGTGAATATGTCAAGAGAAAAGTTTTGTACGTATTTCTCATTCATTCATTAATTTTTAATGCTAGCTTACTGCAAAAATGTGCGAAAGCTTATTGTAAAATCGACAAAAAATATTGTTTTCTACTAAATACCTAAAACCATATTGTGTAATTTAATTTCTTTTTATAGACAAACATATCTACTGAAACTGGGATTGAAAGAAATGAGGGATGGGGATGACAAACTAGTGCAAGAATTATTTGATGTAATGCAATTTAAAATGGCAGATTTTACAGCGACATTCAGACAACTTGCCGAGGTGAAAATGATATATATTTATTTTAACATTTTTTGGGGCGCTCGTAGCATTGTGGTACTGAAATGTTTGTGACGAATGACGATCATCGAGGTTAACAACACTTGGCAAGGTCAGTCCATGATGGATGACCGTTTGTGGCAATTTCATTATTGAGCGTCTCTGTGCTTCGGAAGGCACGTTAAGCCGTTGGTCTCGGTTACCTTACCATTTAATGTGGTAGTCGTTAAGTCAAGTTGGAAGCCTTATCGACGACTTGATAAATTCCAACACCAGCGTCTGCCTCAAGTCCAAACGATAAGAAGAATATAAAATTATAATAATGAATGACTAAATGCGTTGCTAAGCCCAAAACTCGAATGGAACTGGACCAATCCGAAAAAAACAATTTTCTTTTTCCCATGGAAACTGTTCTCAGCTATATGTACCTTTTGGCAGAACGTTGGCAATGTGTCTCTCTGTGGTTAGCAAATTTGGATTATTTTAGTGGCGTGTATTATCCCATGTACGTATTGTACGTGCACGTATACGTTTGAGAGTATGCACCATTAGTATTACAGTTTTCAGTCGCAAAACAACAGGAAATGTAGAGAAATAATATTTTTTTTGCAGGTAGACCCACAAGATCTGCTGGAAAAATCTATTTTGGAAACGAAATGGTCTTTGAGCAAATTGATAGACACACCTAGCTGGGAAAAATGGGTCAAAAGGTATCAAGACAGATTGAAAGAAGAAAACGGTAGGTTTTAAAATTAAAGTTGAAACGGGTCATAAATCAATGTGTTTTCACTAATCTTCTACTGATAATTTTCAGTAAATGAAGACGAAAGACGCGCCTGTATGGTGAAAGTAAACCCTGTGTATGTACCAAGGAATTGGATACTGCAAGAAGCTATCACTGATGCTGAGAAGAATGATTTTGAAAAGGTCAGTACTATTTACTGGTCGTGTCATATCAGGAAATTATACACGGATGGAAGAGAAGATTTGCGATTACTCCACCGACAAGAGCGCAGCTCTTAAATTAAGAGGGAGGAAGGAAGTATTAGAGCGAATTATTCCACTTTGCCCCACTGGTGGGGCAAAATGGAATGCCTTAAAATTTGCAGTGTAATTTGCCAGTGATTCTGCCCACCACCAAGGGTATCACATTAGAGCAATGTAACACCCCTGGTGAGGCAGAATCCACGGCATTTTAAACTAGTAAAAATAATCCCACTAAAATTGTATTTAGTGGGGCAGATTACATTGCAAATTTTAAGGCATTCCACTTGGTGGGGCAAAGTGGAATAATTCATTAGAGCAACTATTTTTTTTTTTATATAATCTACATCAGATTGCGTTCATCACAAAAATTAAAACCTTGTAGTAAATAACATTTTAATCTTCTTTTTAGGTGCGATTTCTACTAGAACTGTTTAAAAACCCATATGAAATCAATGAGGAGGCTGAAAGAAGAGGGTATTCATCACAACCACCCAGCTGGTCCTATGGCCTAAAACTTAGCTGTTCTAGTTAAATATGTAACTAGGCTATTTAGAAGGACCAGTTTAGTGACGTTATTACGATGTTACGACACGATGTTATTAATAATCATTTTACTCCATACAAGGTTTGAAAGGCAATTAATTCTCTTTGTTAGATATAGCTGGTTAGACAATGAAAATAGCCTTTTTCAAAATGATATAGATCTAATGATTTAAGTTGATAACAAACTTCGTAATCACTATATTTTATACTATAGTTTGTAGGGTAATAATAATAATAAATGTTTATTTCGTTTTCAACAATTTGTATGGTTATTACAGTTGGAGTTTCCATTTAAGTAAGCCGAATTATGCTTGTGAGAGGAAACTCCGCTCTTCTGAGTTATTTACAATGTCTTATGTTACAGAATAGTGCCTTTGGTAAATTTGTAATTCATAATAAATATATTATGATTAGACTAGAAGTAATATTTGCTATCAGCAAAGATATAAGTTTAAGAGTCAGTTAATTATGTTATATTATTTCCTTTTTTTTTAAATATATATTTTGTTTTGTTAATTTTTTTAATTATATATTTTTCTTCCTTACCTCATGTGTCTGAGTATTGTATAGAGATTCCATAATATGCAGGGACAAATAAATAAAAGATGTTTTGTAGAAAAGAAAACATAATAATATAATCTTCATAATCTAGCTGCTTCTCTTATATAAAGTATTTACAATCAACAAAATTTCCATTCTGGCAACAAATTATGTATGTACAGTTTAACTGACATTGTGAATACCAGCAAGCTACATTTAGCTATTGAGGACCAGCATAATTTAGTGATATCACTTTGTCACTGCATTTAGAAAAAACAAAACCATGGTAAATATCTTACATAATGTTCAAAAACTTCACTCATAATCTTCATCAGCACTATCATCAGGTTCTGAATAATCTTCATCAATCTCAATTTTCCTTCTCTTTTTTTTTGATTCGGGAAGATTTTCCTTTTCCTCTTCAATAGCTTTCTGGGCCTCTGTCTGAGCAGACCTGTGGTGGAACACAAAAGAAATGGTCTTTGCCAAATCCCAACATTGTTTGAGAACCAAGTCGGCCAAATTCTTTTTGTCTGCACAGTGATACCAATTGGACAAATCTGATGTACAGTCAGAATTCTCTGGAGGCAAAGTTACCTGGATGTTATTGACGCACCTTTTACACTTAAACTTATTATGAGTGTCAGACAAAGTATTCTCTTCTAGTCTGAACAGATCTTTTAGGTCATCAGAAGTAAAGTGCCGAAGTGACTCTTCGTTTTGGTCCACAACAGTATCACTGAGAGCTTTTTTGTGTGCTTGTCTCTGAAATATTTTTTCTTCAATAGTGCCTGTAGCCAGCAACCTGTAAATATAACATGGCTTCTTCTGTCCGTCACGCCATACACGAGCCATTGCTTGGTCATCATTTGCTGGGTTCCAGTCAGGGTCAAACATGATTAGCCTATTAGCTCCAATGAGATTCAATCCACAACCACCAGCTTTAGAACTTAACATAAAGATCCATTCTTTGTTTTCCTTGTTATTGAAACTTTCAACTACTTTAGCTCTCTTTTTTATTGTCATAGAACCATCAAGTCTCACATACTGGTAAGACCTTTTTCTACACAATTTTTCAAAAAGATCAAGAGTTTGTGTGTAATTTGATACAAGGACAATTTTGTCATCTGTATTTGTTTTTAGATTAGCCAAAATACAATCTAAAATCATCAATTTGCCAGATAATTCAGGCTTCACATCTTTTATGTCATAATTACTGGGTAACAAGCTTGAAGCTTTTTCAAAACCTTCAGATCTTTCCATAATCTTGTCATAAACTAAGTCTGGATGATTACATAATTTCTTAAGAGTAGTAATACTTGATAAAGCACTGAGAGTATTTTTGTCCCCATTGCCAGAAAATTTGTTTCTAATAGAATCAGAATGAATAAAGTTTTTATATAATTGTTTTTGAAGGGGAGTCATATTCACACAAATTACTTGTTCAAATTTGACCGGCAAATATTTAGTAAGCAAACTGCTTGTTCTCCGAATCATACATTTGTTTACTATTGATGTCAAAGTTTGTAAACATTCTTGTGCCTTTTCTCTTTCTTGTGGAGTTGCTAAAGCATCCTGACCTCTAATGATGGGATTTTCATATCGTTTTTTGAATTCTTGAGCAGTGCCAAGTATACCTTCATTGACAAAATGTACCAAACTGAAATATTCAGTCAAATCATTCTGTATTGGAGTTCCAGATATCAAAATTCTTCTTTTAGCTTTCAACCCCATTAATGCTTGATATGTCTGATTTTCACTGTTTTTTAACCTGTGTCCTTCATCACATAAGACCAATCCGACTTCAGATGAATGTAGTATATTTGAATAAATCCTGAATGTCTCGTAAGATATAATAAGCACCGGTGTAGCCACACGCGTAGTTGTGAATGTGTTCATATACTGTTGTAGCTTCAGAGTTATATCAGCTTTAGACCCACCATCCATAGCCAGAGCATTAATTCTTTGTCCCAACCATTTATGTATCTCATTATACCAATTCTTGACCAAACTGCTTGGACATACAATGATAGCTTTACAAATGGTTGGTTTGCAGTCCAGCCCTTGCCTCAACAAAGTCCATAACAGTGTGATACATTGTAAAGTCTTACCTAATCCCATTTCATCAGCCATGATGCAACCAAAAGCATTTTCTATCTGGTTGCCTGTGACACAATCATACATGAACTTGACTCCATCCCGTTGATGTGGCCTTAGTATGTTACCAAGCACGGGGTCAACGACAACTGCCACTCTTATATCATTGGGATTCATTTTCATTTTTTCATGTTCAGGGATATACGGCGGACGGTACAATACCAAAGCGTTTGGTTCATCAGGGTCGTGTAATGCACGTCTAACCTGTGTCCTTTTCAATCCTAAACTCTTTCCACAATAAGATGATACATAGTTAGGGATAGGTACTTTGAACGGTTTGTTGAGGATCTGTTTGATCAAGTTTTCGTGTTCAGAAGCAGATAGTCCCTGAGAAGCGGACTTTTGCGCTAGTGGTATTCTTGTACATTCCCGCTTTTTTCGCTTCGAATTCAGCAGCGGACTTTTGAAGATATTTTCACTTGAGCCAGTCTGACTCGGCGCTAAACTGCGCCTCATTGTTGATTTTCATTGACCATTTACCACAAAAAGAACATCATATCAACAACAAAGGAACAAGAATCAACACGAAACATGATTTCAATGATTGATCAAGTACCAAAAACAAACTTTTTGAAATTGACTTATTTGACGTAAATAAAAAGATTTGAAATATGATGACATATGATTTAGTCAGTGTTGTCACTTGTAAATATTATATTTAGATTTTGATGATGCAAAAAATTAGTCGATAATTGGTCACCAAATAACAAAATTGGTTGGATTCGTCATTGATCGACAAATTCTGTTATTTGGTGACTAATTTCGTTTAATTTTCTGCATCATTAAAATCATAATGCACGATGGTGGCCAAACCAGTGTCAGCCACACGCACAGCGCCACTGAAGAATTAAATAATGAATGAATTTAATATGAAGAAATAAATGAAATTGATGAGTCTGTTTTTATTATAAAAATAACAGCTTTATAGAGTAGGCATAATATGAAAGATGTAGGTTACATAAAACAAAACACATTGCAAAATTTTTGTCTGTTTGTTGGTGGTGAACTCTTGGTTGATAGCTAATGTACCTCGTTCTTAGATTCGGAAACAATACGATGCACGACAAGGAATGTTCCATAGTGGGGGCGTGGTCTTTTTTAAAACAAAATAAAACAAAAGTACAGGTTACAAAAATACTTATTTAAAAAGAAAACATTTAACAAAAACTTTCTCTTACTTTTTAAGTTACAATCGTTACATTGATGTGTCACATCAGGTATTTAATACTAGCATATGATCATCACAGACAATTTTATAAACTTAATTATAGCATCCTAGAGTACAATTTTGAGTCAAAATATTATGGACATGTTACGATAATGATTGCTACAGTTATTACCGAAGGTTGGCCTTAGTATGGCAATTTTTCGTAAGCTCTTCGACCTAGCTCTTAGACTATGCTTTAAAAATTGAAGTCACTATATCTTGTAAAATAAGAGCCGACTAAATCTGTGACTTGGCGATACATTACGACTAATTAACGAACGAATAAATGATTTGGGAGAAAACAGTGTTCGCTGGGTCCCCTACTTTTTGAGATATAAATGTGGCCAAGAGCATCTCCTGGTTATAAGCATAGGGTATAAACTTTTGAACCTGTGACCGTTATACAAATTGAAATTCCTGATGGTTGCCCAGTCAGTGTCAGTCACACATATTCATTCGAACATGAACAGAATGAATGCTTTGCCCCTCAAAAAAATAAATGGATTCCATCCAATAAAGTTTAGTATTTTTAGGTAGTTCATTATCGCAACATTATTACTTAATTTATACCTCAAGGAAACATATTTTTATTAAGATACGATTTAGAACGCAATGGTACATAAGATTCATTATAGTTATACAGAATTACAGTTAAATTATTTTGAAAGTCCAATTTAATAGGTACATTATTGTTGCATATTTATATAACACTTATGTATCCAATTGCATCAATTCTAAAACTCTTTAGAAACAATTTAAGAAACATTAGTATCAATCAATTTCTATAATAATTACCAGGAATGAATATTAAATATTAAAACTAAAAAAAACATAAATGACCTGCAACACACAGAACGTTATGTGTATAACTACAAATTAATTAACACAAACACATTTCACACATATTTTAGCTGTAAAACAATTTCAGAAGCAAATAATTACATACAATACAACCTTGTAATAATATAAAATGATATTATACAGTAGACCCACTTTAGTAAGACTTGTTTATCCAAGGCACCTTGTAATCCGACATACGTAGGCATATAGATGCGACAGACTTCAAATTAGTACTTAATTTAATCGATAGGGCGCGGCTTGTGGTATCGATTTTCATATATAATCTGTCGAATTACAAGGCATTAGTTTCCTAAATATCGCTATGCAAATAGTTTGTAAAATAAGCACGAGTCTACTGTAATTATTAAATCATAAAACACGTAGGCGTCATAATTTAATATTAAATGAAAATACTTTTGCAAAACAAAATAGTTTGTTTTTCATAAAAGAGAGATTTAACCCGTAAAAACAAAAGAGATAATTATTTTCACAAAAAAAGTAAATAATATAAGCTTCACATATTACGAACTTTCAAACTATTTATAATAGACCAAGATCCCAGAGCTCCCAGACGTTACTCATGTTCTGAGAAACAAAATGTAGATGAGAAGTTAGTGTTGGTGGAACGTACGCATACTCGCTAACTTGGATAGCTCCGGGATCTCAATCTATAATTTTTGTGCGGTAGAAAATTAAAACATTAAGACCTTATTTCACAACGCTATCAGCGGGCCCGTACGTCTGTTTGCAGCCGTAGTGGTATAAAAAAACATAGTGACAGTTTTTTTAAGATATTTTTGTCTTATCAGACACTTAATTTTCCAGTTGTAAAACAGATTCTAAGATTCATAATATGGCTCGGTGATTTAGGTGTAGAACACCCATAAGCATGCCAAAAGAATCAACTCTTTCAGACTTCACCAATTCAACACAAGGTTTTTAACACATTTTTGGTTAAGTACCAGTTTTCCAAAATGAAAGATCATTTTTGTTACTGGGTATTTAAATCAGAGTTATAACTGGAGCATGAGGACGCAAAAGCACTTTGACTTCAATTCCGCCGCCTGATGTTTGAAAATAGCTCTTCGGCATGTCTGTTAAAGTTGAAAAAGACTTTTCAAAAATTTGACAACAAGATCAAATTCCAATAAGTCGAATGTCGAAATTTCGAGTATACCCTCCGTTCAACGAGTTTGATATGACAATATATTACCATTCTTCTCAAATGATATAAAATAAACACGAGAAATAGGGTAGCAATTTCTCGAAACCTCTGAGGCTTACTGAAAGTAGTCCTACTTATGTTTAAATGGACTGCAAATCTTACTATCTTTTATAAACAACCTGTATATAGTAGATAAAAATACATAATAAATTATATAAGGCGAAATATTATTGCTATTCAATAATCCTTCTTTGGATGTCAATTTCTGTATCAAACACATTGATCAATACCATAAATACAAGTTCTAATACAATAACCCTCCTTTTTGGCAGTCGGGTAAAATTCAAACAATTTTTTTCGTTATATAATAATATGATCGAGGACCAAATGAGTTTCGTGGTGAATGTATTTTGATGTTTTTTTTTAATATAAGCCGCCAAAATATGATGAAAACCAGAACATGAAAATGCGCCTTATTGTCAAAGCAATAGAGCATATTTTCATTTGTCTAATTGTCAGATATTTATATGGGAGTGATTGAATAGGTATCTAGAATAATATTTTTGATAGAACTCACCAGTATATGGCGTTCCTTTATTTTTAGAATTAAATGATTATTTTAATTTCGATAGTACTAAGCGCTTTTTGCTGCTGTATAACAAATAACACACTACACTGGAAAAGATACAAGATAAGAAACGCTGTTAGGCAATTTTGTACCTTAGAATTAAATACAGAAGGTCGAAATCGTCAGGCAGACATATTTCAACTCAGATTTTACATCGGCAGTGTGATAATAATCAAGAATTATTCACATAAATATTGGGTTCCTTACAAGCTGTTTACTTCTTGACATTCCTTAAAACCTTAATGTTGACGTCTTCGTACACGCAGTCAGTTCGAGATGGATACACGTTCTTCAGGTTACCTTCGAGGTCCACAACTTTAACCTGCAATAACGAAACCACATTCAAATCGGATAAGTAGTTTTTGAGAAAATCGCAGTTATACAAATGTTTTTGAAGTCTATTGAAAATAATAGTGAAACTGGCATATCAGCTAAGGAATTTTAGTAAGTCATCATCATTATGAGCAACCGATTAAGTCCCACTGCTGGGCTCGGGTCTCCTCTCCTATAACTAGAGAGCTGAGAAGGTTTTAGTAAGTACTTATTAATAAATTTAACATAACTTAACATAGCATCACGCCTTTTTCCCCGAAGGGGTAGGCAGAGGTGTTTCACACCCACATTTCGCTATCTATGTTTGGTCCCATGAAATGGGGCGAGCCTATTATATTGTCATCAACCGGGAAAATTTGTTTAACAAACTCCGGAAAAATCTTAATAATGGAATTTCATGATAGAAAAACCCAATACCATTTTCACCCGACCCGGGAATCGACCCGAGGAACTCGGGACCTCTTGTACAACAGTCGTATGCACTTCCCGCTGGACCACCGAGGCAGTTAATAAATTTGGTTCAGATTAACTTGTCCTGACATTATATTTCACTGTGGCGCAGCGGTTAAGGTGGCCTCGCTACACTAACATCGCTGTGGGTTCGATTCCCATGAGTCAAAAATATTTGTATGATTCATAGTCATTTCCTGGGTGTACTTTGTGTTCGGTATTTGTATGTTAATAAAATCCCCCGCGACACAGGGTTTATTCAAGTGAGGGTGTTGTCTTAAAAAAATAAATTTTCTACTTTAGTGTGATTTCCTACTGTACTGGTTGTAGGCAAATTTGCTGACACAATTTTTTCGGATAAGTTATAACTATCATGATTTACTTCGTGAAGGCGGGTTCTTATAATATAATATTTATTTCACCACATTCACACAGCTCCATCTAGTCCCAAATTAAGCAATTATATTTGCTTGTGTTATGGGTACTAAACAACTGATATACTACTTAAATACTTTTTTTTTGTAAATACATACATATTATAGATAAATTACACCCAGACACAGAACAAACAATCATGCTCATCACACAAAGATTTGTCCTGAGTGGGGATCGAACCCACGACCTCCGGCTTAGCAGTCAGGGTCACTAACCACTAGACCTTTTTTATAAAAAAATTGTGGTTAAAAAAAATTCAATACCTGTTGTACAGTAAGTGTGTGATAGGCGGCCTCTGGCTCGTTAGGACTTATACCTAACAGCAGACACTCCTGCAGCAACTTGTTCATCACCACCTTGCAAGCACCAAGCGAGACGTGGGATGTTACCTCCACTAACATTGACTTGCTCTCTTGTGACATCTGTACAACAAATTGTTTATGTTTAACAAGAAGTTGAGCGGTGCTTCAGTCCTGTTGTTGTTTGTTTGGCCACTGTTCAGCTCCTATTGGCCGTAGCGTGATGTTATATAACCTATAGCCTTCCTCGATAAATGGACTATCCAACACTAAAAGAATTCTTCTAATCTGACCCATAGTTCTTGAGATTAGTGACTTAAACAAACTCTTCCCTTTGGTTAAAAGACCAGTTGACGACAGACAAGATGCTGTATTTTATGGTTACGAGAAAATGTAATTGTGAAATAAAAGAAGCTCTTTTCAGTTCAGTTTAACGAAAAAAACACCTTATTTATAATCTCTTCAATTATCATCATTTCAACCAATAAAAACCGCTGCTGTGCACGAGTCTCCTTCAAAGAAAGTGAAGGGAATTTATGCTACTATACCACGCTGGCCAGACGGGCTCGTATAGGGTTTGTTTTGAATTTTCCTTTTCTTTGGTAGTTTTGATGTCAGTATTTCGCTAGTAAGGTCACAAGTCGTTCTCCATAGTGAATCTCCCAAGTCGCTGAGGCCGAATACGGCTAGGAGGATATATATATAGTAAGGTCAGTATTTTGTCAGTATACATTTATGATTTTTAGGGTTCCAATAGTGGATAATTACCTTTGTGTCCTCAGAATTAGTGATGGGTGGGAAGCTGATAACTTTACCGGTGGACTCTTGAAGGCATGGATAAAGTGGCTTCCCTTCCAGTAAGTATAAGTACCTGCAAGTACATAAAACAACTTATGAGATACATTCTATTGATTACTGTCAATGTGACGTAACGGTTAAGGTGTCACCTCACCACTAACATTGTCGTACTGAGTGACGTGGTTTCGATTCCCACAAGAAACAAATATTTGTGTCTAATAATAGTTTGTTAAGTCCCACGACACAGTGCTTGGTCTCTAGTCCGGCGTTGTCTTTAAAAAAACTCATTTTCTATTGATATTGTTGTATGCCCCTCTTTATTACACCTAATTTAATGGTCTTATAATAATGATTTTCAAATAAATTAATAATCCACATAAATAAAAGATAATATATATAAGCGAGAACACAAGGACAAAGTGTCTTCATATTAATAGAGACTATAAGATTAGTGTTAACGGACACAATCTTAGTTTAGTTTACGTATTAAATTAAGTCAAATTAAAATTACTTATTAGTCTGTATATAGACTACATCGTAATTATAGTGATGTTCTATTAAAAACGTCACATTTAAAAAAAAAAAGTTAAGTACTTGTGTATCCCAGAGTAGACATTCCTCTTCTTTTCTTTACGCAGAGCTTCGGCCTCAGCTGTGAGCTGTTGAAAGAGTTGCTCTCCGGAGTACGGCCTCAATCTTGACAGTGGTGTCAGTTTAAGTGCACCTGGTGCTTTGGCTGTGTATACTAGGTCACCTGGTAACAATATAAATATGTTTACATTGAAAAATATTGACAAGTGTAAAGTTGCATTTCCATTAGAGATATGCCATCAACAAACAATATACATATCAACATTCAAACATATGACTCGCTATGAATTACTACAAGTTTCTGGTGATAATGCACCCTAAGGCTTTGTTCCATCAAGGTCTGAACATTTTGGTAAACCTAAGTGACCAATAAAAAAAAAACACTCAAAAACTGTCACTTAGGTTTTAGAAAGGCTGTCACTACATTATACATGTATTCTGTTCATTATTAGTTTAAATATATATAATTATGTATACACTGCTTACCTGGAGCAATTTTATTCAGATCATGCGTAGCTATTGTTGCTACATTCCTCTTATCGCACACTGTATCATGCAATTTTGTCTGCATTTGTATGAACTTCTTGAAAGTCAAGTCATCAAAAGACAGATCATTTACAATGCAGCACAGTATATATGGACGTACATTGCTAACTTGTGATTCTATGATCTTAACTTTAAGTACATCGTCTTCAACATGTAATATCTTCATTGAATGGCACAGATCTGTCTCGGTATCCTCAGGCGGTGGTTCCTCCTTCTTCCCTTTGCCCTTACCCTTACTTTTGCCAGTTGGTTGAGCAGAATCTCCACCCTTAGGACAGTGGTCTCGTATGTAGTCTAGTATTTGTTTTGTGCGGCACTGATCGACGAGCTTCATAAATCTTTTGTCAGAGAATTTGTTACCTTTGAGATTAATTTCTGTAATAAAAATATTATGTCATTAAAGGGTCTAAGGTCAAAATCTCACTTTTCTATGGTTCTATTTTTTTACTGTTACTTAGAACAGTCTTTTACTGGAAAGAGATAAAGTGAGAGCCGAGCATAGTCGATTCTGGCAGTGCGGTTGCACCCTTACTCTCATTCTAGTTCTATTCGTTATCTGGTTAATGACAGTTCTAAGAGACAGAAAGGGTTCAAAACATAGGAAAGCTCATTCTGTGGGGTCAATGCGGTCCAACCGTATAACTTTTTACAGAGTTTAGTTTTTATTAAGGAGAGGACTAGTATAGGCTGATGATGATGAATACTCTTTGCTCTAGAAATAAGGCCGTAGTAAAGAAATCAATTATGCTCTGTAGACAAGAAGAGGGAAGAATGGAAGTCCTTTTAAAACAAATTTATTGATTCTAGCTTTACCATATGAATTGTTGTGAAATTTGGCATGATTATTTGGCATTACAACTCATTGCATCATTATTAACAATTTATAAATACATTATGATTATAAATATATCTTTGTTGAATTTTTTTTATACTTCACTAATAGGTAGCAAATAAGCTTATTGTCTGCCTGATGGTAAGTGGTTACTGTAGCCCATGGATGCATGCATCACCACAAGCATCACATGCACATTGAAAAAATCATATTGCAATTACTTCTACTCACCCTTTAGTTTCGACAAGTTAGCCACTTCCCCAGGAACTGTCTTCAACTGATTGTCACCAATATCAAAGTTTTTCAAAGATGGAAGTGTGCTGGCTATGTAATTGGGTATGGAATCTATAGAGTTACCCTTAAGCTTTACATCTGTTAGATGGGGCATATTAGCATTCTCTACGTCCAAAAAACTCGTGAGTTTGTTATTTGAAATATCAATTATTATCAGATTAGGAAAATCTAACAGTTTCGGTATTTCTTCAATTTGATTTGAACTAAAGTTGATGCTCGTCAACTCTTTCATTTCGTTTAGACCGTCTGGTATAGTTTTTAATTGGTTTCTGGACAGATCGAGCACTTTCAACTTCTTCAAAGAGGTTATGTTTTTATTGAAATCTGCTATCTTGTTACCGTACAACAGCAGAGATTGGAGGTTAACAAGTTTACTAATACCATCTGGTATAGCCTCTAAACACGTGTCACTGATGTTAAGAAGGTTTATATTGGTTAGTTGGAATATTCCATTGTCTAAACCGTTTTCCGAAATACGTTTGGAAATAGCCGCACCCGCCAATTTGATTTCATGACGATTTTCTGATTTAGCTGTTATAACTTCAGGCCACGACATGATGCCTTCTATTTAATTTTGATTTCGAGCAATATCTACACAACTTATTCTACTAACAAATAAGAATTTAACAAGAAAAACATGCACTACGAACGGCTGCCAACAGGAAACATGAGAAAAATATAAATGATTGTCAATGTCAACAAAAAAGGTCTTTTTGTCAAATAATGACAGCACTACAGCAGGACTTTTTTATAAATTGGATATAAGGTTTTTTAGATGTGCCTGTAAGTTGTGGACCAACGGGGTATGGGGTGAGAATGGGGAATAGAGGGAATTAATTTGAAAAACACATATTTTTATGGTCTTGTAGTTATGAAGTTATGCTTTTTTAAATGATGGAATTGTACTACAATCAAGGAACTTTTATCTCCTAACTAGCAAGTTCCTTGAGTACAATGTATTAAAATTTATAATTTTACAAAACCAATTTAACCCAAAAATTTTTTTTTTATTTTTTTTATTAGACGAAGTTGAGCATAAAACTCGCACTTCCTAAATAAAATGATATTTACCTCAGTGTAATAATCAGTAACACGAAAATTAAACATTTAAATAAGTGATTTTTTTACATTTAAAACTGTTCTACGTGATTCTTGGTCTGGTACTTTACTTTATTTTAAAAACATTTACATATCAGGCTTCGCTCCCGTCCTTCTTTATTTGGCCACTACTCAGCGCCTATTGACCGTAGCGTGATGTTAGACAGCATAAAACCTCCTTCAATAAATGGGCTATCCAACACTAAAATAATTTTTCAAATCGGACCAGGGCCCTGATTCTGACTCATCAGATTGCTCCCAGATCGTAAACTTTTTCGAATCTTAGAACTAGGTATATTTACAGCTTAAGTTATTAAGTGTTAGAAATTAGTTTACCGTATAGAAAATTAAAAACTGATTAATATAGGATTTTTTTCTACATCCATCTATGTTTTTAACATTCTGTTTTTTAAATTTAAATAAACTAACAGTTCTGGCCGGAAGTATTCCGACAGCTCAGAATTAGGGGGCAGTTGTTCCTGAAATTCTAGCATTGAACCAAACAAACTCTTCAGTGTTTTTAATTTATAGATAGCTGTATAGTTATAGACAGAAAACACCCAAACTCCGAAACTGATCATACAAATACATTTTTGATCCGACCGAGATCAAACCATGCTGCGCTTTTTGTGTGCACTGATTGGTACACACAAAATGCGGGACTAGCGGGACGCATTCTAGGTTTTGTAGGACTTTTTTATTAACTATATTTTTTCACAGAACTATGATAATTTTTCAAATTCAAAGTTGCCTTAGTTACCTACTCCTTGTGACATTAGGTAGGTATCCGCCAGTAAAAGTTCCATTGAAATCGGTTCAGTTCAATAGTTTCGGAATATACTTACCTCATAGACAGACAGAAAATAAAATACAGTGTGTTTTTGTAACGTATACATATTTTCAGATGCGTACCCTATTAAAAGGTTATTTTGATATTACAAACAGATACTTCAATCTTTTATTTATTTGTAGGCTTATTACCTAACGTTGCGAGACACACAGAATGCAAAAGGTTGAATAGAGGTCAGTTATGCAAAATAATGTTAAACATAAATTAGAAAAAAGATTATAGGTACAACCTTCTTGATTAATAAATAACCAATGAAAAAATACAGATCACAAGTGGTTATATTATCTTTATAAAATGCGTCAAAATATTTTTAATAAATTACCACGGAGTATCTTTTAATTATTTACATATCATAATTTTCAATTAGGTATAATCAAAAATTATGTGAAAGTTAAGTGTAAGTAAAATTTAGATAGGTTTAGAGTCACATTATTGATGTGAAAGTGCAATTCAGCGTCAAAAACTTTGATGCGTGTGCTTATGAGCCCTCATTGACTTTTGGAGAGTCTTGGATAGTGCCTAATGGAGATTTATTTAGAAAGTCCATCTAAATAAACTCGTTTTATTGATATCTAAATCCAATTTGTTGATTTGTTTAGCAAATTGTGTACTTAGAAATTGTAAGAGGAAAAACTCAGGAATAATTGTTTATGTGAGTATAAATCAATTTAGAATAAAATACCTACACTGGCCGTTGGATGCGGGCGGCACAAAATCGCTCGCTGTGGCGGAAATTAGGCGAGGCCTATGTTCAGCAGTGGACGTCATTGGGCTGATATGATGATGATGATGACCTACACCAAGTACATTTGGAAAACTCTTTGTAAATATGAGTGTATAGTCACTAGCTGTCGCAAGGGGCTTCACTCTCGTCGATCTTTATTTGACCACTGCTCAGCTCCTATTAGCGGTAGCGTGATGTAGTATAGCCTTTCTCCGTGAAATGGGCTATCCAACACTAAAAGAATTTTTCAAATCGGACCTTCCTGTGATTATCGCGATCAACGAAATGTACCAAGTTTACCTGCAAGGCGATAGACGTAGGGGTCTGTTTGAGTTCTTGATAATAGCGGGGAAACTCATGCAACGGTCACAGCTTTACAGTTGTAAAACTTTGGTCTCCCGCTACCAACAGAAACGCCGCGGTATCCGCATACCTACTGTATGCTGCGTATGCGGATACATAAATCGTAAGTAAAGCCTCTAAGTAAATGGTCTCTGGTTCTGTCGCTGAATGTGTCTGCGGTGAAAAGCATTAGGTTTCCGACACCGCATACCTCAAAAGCTTCAGATGGTCTTTTAAAAAATATGACAGTGGAAGTTGAGTTGCCAGTGAAAAGCACACAATAGTGTTAATCATGCTAAATTATAAATTAGCGGTCAGTGGTTGTAACCGCAGCATAATATTATATTATACCTACTTATGTCTTGTATTGTTTAAGGACTTTCCGGTATCGGCAAAGTGAGATGGCGGGATGTGTGTTTGTGTTCTTATTGGCTGTTTTAGGACTAACGGTAAATATATAGTATGCCTAATTTTTCCCATTTCAGTTTTTGATGATTTGGAAGGTCTGCTTGTTTCTCATGAGGTGCAAGTGCAATTAATACTCGTAACTAGGGCTCCGTACCAAAAAGGTACAAAAGGAATCCTTATCCTTGAAAAGGAAAAAAGCATAGAATAGAATAGCTTCATTTACCTAGCATTGAGCGATAAATGAATCAATTCTATTAGGAATGATATTATACAACATACACATCTCTATAGGCATCCTCGCACATCCCTGGTAACTGGTAACATCTTGGTTAGGAGATTACTGAGCCACAACAATTCCATATGTAGCTTTGTAGACTATTTCTTACCAGTACGCACAAAACATTGCCTGCCCAGGTGACATTATGGCTACCGTGTTAATTGTAAGTTTGTTAAGTCTTCTTTAACACAAAGCGTACCTAATTCTTAGCGTTAAATTTGTTGGACTCGTTTTAACCTTTTGACCGCCACGTCAAATCGGTATCGCCGTGCCTTGAGCGCCAAGCTTTTAAAATACAGTACATTTTTGACGTGCCATGCCGTCATTGGCGTGGTGAGCACATTTTCATTTTACGTGTATAGACTCTCTGGCGTTCAAAGGGTTAAGGGCGGAGTTTTTGAGATTTGTTTTTAAACACCTTTGTTTTTTCTCCTGTTGGATGGAGGTATTTCCTCAGTCGGATGCAATGCTTTCTTTTATATCCTTGTTAAGGCTTAAATTATAATTATTGCAGATATGGTCAAATCCTTCAATTGATCCGTATATACGCTTCGTAAATGATACACTCGATGCCTTGGAAGATGTTATGTCAACAAAAAGTCCAACAAAATCTCCGTCAACAGTAAAGAGATTTATACGTAGCTTTAATGACGATCAGAATCTTTCATTCCTTGATATAGAACCTGACATTCTTGAGACGACCGATGTCAAAGACGATTTCAGCAGAACCACTTTAGTTAATTCTACCAGTGTTACCGAAGTTTTTGAGAAGACTCCCATGAATTGGAATTATCTGTCATTAAATTCTGCTTCACCAAGCGAAATTGATCGTCTGATTGATGAACTCATGAAATCTGCGACTAAAGAGGAGGCAGTGGAATTTGATGAAGATACGAGTTTATCTTTAGATGATAATTCTTATGAATTTTCCTTTGACACGTCTTCCACTGCAGATTTCAATACGGTAGACTATACTACAGAAGACGTAGACGTTACCACTATAACTTGAGCGAGTGATTTTTGATATTTTTTGTGAATTTATTGGGTTATGTGCAATTTCTTTATATCAACTAAAGAATATAATTTGAAACGTGACTTGCGTAGTTATTTGAAAAAATATAAGTCTTCCTTTAGTCTCTGGTAACAGATTTGCCATTCATCAACCATCAATGGCGTACTTTCGTGACACAGGGATGTCATCAGGACATCAGAGACATCAGCAATTTCAACAACTTCTGGGATCAAGCATTAATTATAAACAAATAAAAAAATCAATAACGGTTTTCGGGTCAATTAGAGAATCGTACCTTTGTACAGATGTTGTCCGAGTGAAAAAGATGAAATGATAGCCACTTTGTTTTTATAATGTGGGATAATTAACTATTATTTAATCTGTGGTATAAATTCTATAATAATTCTACTGGCCTGTTGGTCTAGATAGTGGTTAGTGACTCTGACTGCTAAGCCGGAGGTCGTGGGTTCGATGTCCACTGAGGACAAATCGTTGTTTGATGAGCATGATGGTTTGTTCTGTGTCTAGGTGTAATTTACCTATAACATGTGTACGTATTTCCAAAAAAAAAAAATGTATTTAAGTATTATATCAGTTGTTTAGTACCCATAACACAAGCAAATATAATTACTTAATTTGGAATTAGATGGCGCTGTGTGAATGTGGTAAAATATTATTAAATAAATATAAATCAAATCCTAAAACATTTTATGCTAATTAAGCGATTATTTCCTTAGCTTAGCTTCTGCCCATGACTTTTAACCGTATGTTGCCAAATAGGTAGTAGCTTATTTGCTATTCCAGACTGTAATCTTTATCCAATTATTATTTAATTTTTTTGTACTGTATCCAATTTCAAACAGATCTTTAGCCGTTCTGGCGTGTTTGAGTAACAAACATAGATTCATTTATTTTTTATTTATTTATTAGTAAGATTGGTAGGATCATAGTTAGCCAAATATATAATTATATTTTAGGGTATGTTATAGGGTATATATATTTTTATATAATGATACTGGTCACTCACGTAGGTAGGGTGTCGGTTTTTTATTTTTATTATTTATTTACACTTCACTAGGTAAGTATTGATTTTATGAATACAATATACACAATTCTTCGTTCGAGAATAACAATACCTAACTAATTAATCCATTACCAGACTCAATATTCTCAGTCTACATATTTTTTTCACTTCATTAATGCCAGTATTAACTTCTTTTTCATACGAATTATTATATCGTGTTTGTAAACCATCTAATATTGACTGTATTTTGTTTTCTTTTGCACAAATTATGAATGGGAACCCGAATTTCTTTTTGTACTGTTGGTTCCTCTGATCCATAATAGATTTCTGCTCTGATGTTAAATGGTCAAGGCCAGCGGCTTTTTGTTCTTCAGAAGACTCTCGTGTCAGTTCACCTCTTGCTGCCAGCTTTCCTGCAAGGTCCGGATGAAGTTTCAACACAATCAACTTATCTTCAATATTTAGTTGCTCTAAGTATGTTTGAAACGCTTCACATATAGCTATAACACTACCAAACGGTCTTTTATCCTTAACACTAGCCGCCGCATCAGCGTACAATTCAATAACATTACCGAAAGTAGATTTAAATTCGCCATCACTTAATGAATTTACTTCAGAAATAGAATATGGTGGAGCCATGTTGATTACCGTCCAATCGTATGAGCCAACTGAATAACAATGACGCATGTAATGACTTATCAGCAGAAAGGGTTAAGGGTCATAATGATAATATTAGAGTAATGTTTTTAACTAGTGATTTTGTTTACAAACGAATATTTTCGTAATAATCTGATAGTTCTAATACCTACTGAAGAAGAACATCGAACCACGTGTCCAGAGGGAACTTCCTCATGTGTAAATAGATAAGTTTTAGCCAGACCTTAATTTTCTGAAATAATTAATCACAAAATTTTGCCTGGTATTAGAAGGCCTCTATCATAATATTCATAATCTTTGGAGGAGACCCGTGCCCAACAGTGGGAAGCTTCGGGGTTGTAATGATAAAGTAATCCACGGCCAGTTCGCAGTTCGGTGCATTTCTTCCCCACTGCTCAATTAAATCAAGGTGGAGCCAGGAAAAGAACTGACAACAAACTAAAAACTTTTTTGTGTTACAGTAACAAAGTAAGCTGAATTACATGATAAAAAAATGTTAAGTAGATTACAAACAATCTAATTAACAGTGTGGTGAGTTGAACAAATTTTATTACTTATAAAAATAACATTCTTAGTCGATGTATAGATTTAGGTGTCGTAGCTTATTGCTCGTAGGGATTACATATGCCCGTTCGGGGGAAGCGGGATGGTTAGGGACTTAGGTGCTGGGTGGCCTAGACTAACTAATATAACTAACACTATCTCCCAGTTTTAGCTACACAGAGGTCTCTTGTTTTGTTTTCTAAGGGATTTTTTTACCTAATATGATTATATTATAGATTTCTTTACATAATAAGCACAACTAATTCCCAGGTGTCGATTTATAAAAAACCGATAAGATATGTAATTATGTTATCTGACGAATTAATTATATTTCAATAATATTTAAACTACGAATAAATTACGACATTCGACGTTAAATTTCAGATACTGTGTGTAGCTGAAACAGTAACTATTTCAAAGGAAAAATAGCCAAGCTTTAGAACTGCGCCTGAAGTGAACAGGCTGCAAACATTAAACGAGAACATAATACTAGCATTGACCCTAAAATCACCGTCTTTAGAGATTGGATTTGGCATAGCAATAGTAGATAGTAGGTATGTTCAGTTTGTTAGCACGCTGAAGACAGTCCACTACCCAATACCGAGCGGTACTGGCGTTGGCTGGCTGAATTTATAGATTGAAACCCTATAAATGTTTGTTCCTCAATCACGGCAGATTGGCAG